>CM046465.1:7346532-8744032 GCA_025506415.1 Flaveria robusta
TGGCCATTGCGTTCATTAAACGGTTCTTAACATATATCACTTTGGACACCTTTGTTGTCAGTGATCTAATGCACTTGAACAAGCAAAAGGCTAAACATGTTGGACATGAAGAGTAGTATGTAACTACTTATCTTGTTGTTTGAGAGTTATGAATGAAATAGAAAATAGGGTTATTTTTAATAGTATACTATTATATTAAATATGAAATAATTAGTGATAAATCAATGAACTGTTGGTTCAGGCTCGGGTTATACACACACAAACACACACTATGGAAAAGTTTTGTTGTATTACTCTCAAACTAAAAAATACGACTACAGAAAGAATTATTAATAAAACCTTTAACATGCTTATAAAGGGTAAACAAAACAATAAAAATCCCACATGCAACATGATCTCCACGTATATTGCATTGTTTAACAAATCACGTCTGCCTCCACTTTATTTGGTCAAACCTTTACCAAGTCTTTCACACACCTAAAATAACATGTGATTATATATGTTTAATTTAAGTGCTCTGAATCTATCTTTAATTGGTCCGCTACTGACCCGTTGACCCGTTACGCTTTTGAACCGTGACCCAAGAACGAAACCCGATTAACCCAACAATCACCCCCTTAATCGGTTTGTTCATGCCACTCATTCACAGCAGTCGAATCACCTTCACCTCGAACCATCTCGACCCTTTCCGGACACCCGATCTTCACCTCGGTCACGTCCAAGTCTTCTCGATTCAAACCAAATCAAGTTTACCACATTTGTATGTTGTAACATCTCACATGGCATCCCGTTGAAACCCCGTTCATTAATGTCTTGACTCTTCACAGATCAACGACCACTTCCCGGTCACATCCAAAGTCACCCGACTTGAACTCCAACACCATAATGTTAATATCATGTAGTTTCTTCAATCTCTCACTCTTCACAGCCAAAACCTTAACGATCAACCTTGTTCAAAGAGGCATCCCCACCGACAAAAAATACAAGGTCACACCACCTTTGACTTTTTCTTTCATCTTCTAAACGGAAGCCAAATCCAAAGCCACCTGCTTTGACGGATCCTTTCTGCCCGTTTTTCACGCACCTATGCCGGTCTCCTCTTATCACGAAACAAGACTTTGATCGCCTCTAACAGCCCCGGAACACCAATGTTTTTCACCGGTCACCCCCGTCATCCCAAACGATACTATCAATACTACAACGGTTCAACCGAAACACTTTCACGTCTCTGTTTTCTGCTGTAAAAACAATCATGAAACAATCCTTTTCCTCCCATTCTGATCACTACTAACATCCACATAATGCTGATGTTCATCACCGGTCACCACACCTGTCTCAAACGGTACTCTCTCGCGACTATGATTGACCCGAAACACCACTTCATCTTCGCCTTCTGTTGTTGCTGATCTCCCGTGATATGCGTGTAACAACAGCCCCTCGTTTCGACCCGAACCAGCAGTCAAAACCAAAGATTGTCGATCCCCATATGCTTCCGCTGCGATGGCAGCCCTGCACCCGAAGGCTACTCCTCCCTTTGGAAGTCGACTCTCAAAACGGCCCTCGTTTAACCTTTGCTCTGATACCAAGTGTTGGTTCAGGCTCGGGTTATACACACACAAACACACACTATGGAAAAGTTTTGTTGTATTACTCTTTGTTTTAATTTGCAATTTGATAAATTAACACCATTAACATCTTTGTAATGACTTATGACATATAAAGATGCATAGTTATCGGGGGTACGTATTTTCCATACTTCTAAACCATTAAAAAGTTTTTTCATTCTTCTAAACCACTGAAAGGCTCTGCTAATTTGTTGCATTGACCTTTATATTAGGCTATAACAATGACTCACATGAAAGTATGGGGCATCATGAGAAATAACTCTTGAATTTAAGATAGCGTATGCTATAACGTTGTGCTTTTTAGTCAATGATACTCGTTAGAAGAAACACTCTTGGAATTTCTTAAGGTGTGTACAACAACATTGTGCTTTGTAGTCGATTGACGATTTAATTTAATTATTTTGACCTGTTTTGACTGATCTATTTTTTCCCACTATAAAAACTCTACATCTGACGATTCTTGCAATTTTCTTTCCCCACTATAGTGTGACATTAGATTGTTTATATTTGAGACTGGTCCACTTGGTGCCATTTTCTTTTGGTCCGGTTTTTTCTAAAATTGGTGTTTGGAGAAGAAAGTGATTGTTTCGATTCTGTTTCAAAAGACTAGTTATAGTACTAAAATTTAAAAGTTTTGCAAATTAAGCGCCAATAGGCAATAACCCTTGCTAAATTTTAGTAAATATAGAATCATCGATGTCTAAGGGCCAAAGATGGTGAATAGTCAAGGGTACTAGCAAATGTTAACAAAGATACCGATCAAGAAAAAGGAAAACTTGATTCAAGTCACCACAAGATTTCTTTCAAATCCGACCAATCTATCAACCCTAAACCGATAAAATTAACCACAAATATAACCCATAAAAAGATCGCATAAAATATGGTCCTTTCATGTTTATTTAACTAAAAAACATGTTAAAAAATAGAAGTTAGCTACACCTTGGCTTTGTGTTCAGGTCTGTGACTAAACTCAAAGTCGATATGAACAAAGGCACGCTCGACTTCTGGAAGTTGTTCGAGCTTTTCTTGTAGCATTTCACCAATATTATGAGCTTGGTTGAGCAGCATATCCTCCGGCAACACAATATCCACCTCCACAAAATAATGAGAACCAAATGTATATGCTCTCACTGTGTCAATATGTTTTATTTCCTCATGGTGGTTCCATACCAGATAAGTCAGCTTTGCTAGGAAATCTGGTGGGGCCGTTCTACCTATTAATGCCCTCACGTTCTCCATAACTGTTCTTGCCCATGTGTTGATAGTATAAAGTGCTATCTGTAACCAACCAAGTCAAAAAATAATAAAAAAAATGATTATTAGCCAAATGGCCCAAATGGGTTGATTTTGGTCCCTTAAATCATAAATTGGGTTATTTCGATGAAACTAGTTAACTTAGAACATGTCCAAATGGGCAGCACAACCCACTTCAACATGTTTTGACTTGACCCAGCCTGACCCGTTTTGTTAGGCTTAGTTCTTACAATTATAGCGCCCACAGGATCAATCCACCATTGGTAGCGAACAGCTAAAACAGTTGAAACTAGTCCAACGGAATTGGTGACAACATCAAAGAAATGATCTTGTGCATAGGCCCGTACTATTTCATTTTGAAATCTTCGGCAATAGACCATCAACACAAACTTCACCACCGTCACACCCACCATGATGCCAATTACCCATTTTTCATTATTGTTGTCCACGTCAGGGTGAGTCTGAAAACCAAATCCAATAGAATATTAAACAAAAATCAAGACTGAGCAAAAAAAATGATGCGCACAACATGACTGAGGACAAACCTTTGCAATAAGTTGTCTCGCAGATTCTAGCAATATTTGGAACCCAAGAGTTCCCATTACTGATGCAAAAACAATAATCCCCTGCAATCCAACATAATAAGTGCAAAGAAAATTGTATATATGTACGCATAAGCGTGTAGTAAACAACTCATGTACTTCTGTTTAAAACATGATGATGCACAAAGTGATTTTGTAACATTTGTTTACTCTGTGTCACAAATCTAAAAGATTGAAGAGCTTACAACAGGCTGCATCCGGTTCTTCCCAATTGGATAGTGAAAATGATTCGGGTTTCTCATGGCATGTGAAGTAAACCATAAAATAAACCCGGATAACAAGTCCAGGAGTGAATCCAAGGTTGAAGCAATGACAGCAAGAGATCTGCTCTCAACAGAAGCATATACTTTTGCTATGAAAAGAACCAGATTAGCCACATTTGACACGGTGATCGCCATTCGCTCACTCTTAGCCAGATTCTTCATTTCATCCTGCAAAGAACAAATATAAAAATCTATTCAAGGACAAAATACAACAAATGACACAAGTAGCAGACTGACCTCGGTTAAGCTTTCGGGTAAACATCCAGACTCATTAATTGTTTCCATCTCATTAAATCCTTCTAGGAGACGTTCCTGTTTCTTGTAGTACTCTCGAATCTTTCCATGTTTTCCTGTGGGGAGAAGTCAAGAACTAATTTTGTAACCAATAACAGCTTAACAAGTCCCATTTTGCCATAAACAGAAAGCTTATGTGCAAGGCTCAAGCCTGCAAAAACAAATTTGAGGCAAAACTTTGTGTATTTGATTGACCGTTGATCAAAAGTTGAATTTTTGTTTCAGAACAATTAAAAATATTCCAGTTTGAACAATACTAGATCCCCAAGATGTTATTTTCATTCTTGCCAAGAAATTTATGTCTGGTTATCATAATGTTGAAATGTTTTTAGTAATCTTGTTGCATGTCTAACCAACACCATATGTATATTGGGATTTCAAGGCATGGGAAAGAAATACTTTGGAATTATAGATCTACAAGCAGATTGGCAACTCCGAAACACGTGAGAACATAATCAGCGTTTTGAATTGTCATATCTAATCTGTTTACTAAACAATTCGTGTTTGGGTTCACCGGTTTAATTAAACCTACACGGGTGTGGTTCGGGTGACCTATCTAACCCGTTTAATTAAGCAATACGAATCATCAACCTGCTTACCTAAACAGGTTGCATGTTACCCATCAACCTATTTACAACCCATTTATTACAACCCACTAACCCCAGTTACAACTTATTTCAAACCAACCAACCTGTCAACTTATTTAGATAAATGAGTTAAACCAATCGTTTTTAGGTTACATGATTCTAAAATACGAGTGAGTCATGGTTAATATCTTTGACATGAATACATATACGTGGTTCATGTTTGGATTGAACGATTCAACCCGCTAACCCAAAACCCAAAACCCTGACATGAATGACAATTTGACTCCAATAAGCACATGTGAGAAAGCACATGGGATAAAATCATAAAATAAACTAAACAATAAATATAATTTCACATCAAAGTTTTAAAAAATCCACTGTTAACCGCTGTGAACCTACTAGAATCATCTAAACCAACTAGCACGATTAATACGTTCTAGGTCACGAACAAATTTTGCAAAAATGAGAGATTTAGGGATTCAAGTAATTAACGCGATAGCAACAACAATAAGCACGCATTAACCATATCCACTGTATAATTAACATCAATGATCATAAAACCAGATGCATGTTGCAACATTGCAGTGATTACACCGTCTAACACTAACATATTCGACATTTGAATGAAAATCAAACGATCAAACGATCAAACGATCAATTGTAGATATAGATGGAGTAATTACTCGGAGTACGGCGGAAGAGTCGCCGGAAGCCGGAAAACCGATCGGAAGAATTCGAATTAGAGGTCTGCGGAAGACGAAAGTGATCGATGTTGAGTCTCCATGAGGAAGCTTGTGGTGACGGAGGCGATAGGAAGAGGTTCGCCGGAGCAGCCGCGGCGCCGCCGTCGCCGGTGGTTCCGGTATCGTCTTCCATTGATTATTGTTGTGATGTAATGAAAGTTGTGTGAAAACTATTTGAAGGTAATGATATTTTTATATTTTTATATTTTTATATTTTATAATGATATGGATTTCATCATGAAATTGCACTAAGTTTTTTTTATTGTTGTGTAGACTATAACCACTCCACCATAATAAACAATGGTTTGTATCATTCTAAAATTGATGTATCTAACTTGGAAAGTGGAAAAAAGTTAGGTTGTTATAATATTATTGGAGTGGTCCGATATGGCACAATTATCTTTTACTCAATTTACTTTTTAGAGTATAAAAAGTGGTATACGTGCACATGCAAGTTTGAAAAGTTGTGTATTCGTGTATACATAGTTGATATTGATAGTTATATGGGTGTGTATAAGTCTATATAAGAAGAACATGCATATGCAAGTTTGAAATGTAGTATACTCGCGTATGCATAGTTGATAGTTGTATGGGTGTATACAAGTCTACATACGAAGATATTTGATATAAAAATATCGAAATAGATCGAAATAATATATGGATACACTATGACGTTCAAAAAAATATATAAGAATGCAATATCAATGTACATTTAGTTTGCCTGAAAATAAAAGCATTGTACTTTTTTGCAACTCATGAATGTGATCTTTTTACTAAATTTACTATTTTTTTCTGTTTTTTTAAGTCTAAATACTTATAATAAAAAGGTCTAATGCATTGATAAAATTAAATGGTTACTTCTTTCTTGTAAGTGAATATTCATATGTTAAGGATAGGAGTGTGCATTCTGCTGAAATGGATAGGTATGGACTAAAAAGATGGCACCACACAACATCATAAGATTGATTTCCGCAGGATTGATGAGAACATGAGAACCCGTCCATCCTCATTTCTTTTATTGTTATTGTTATTGTTATTATATTTATATGATTTATAAACTGTAAAAAATAGTGACTGGCATACGGACACATGCTAACTGGATTCTAAAAACTTTTTTAGAGGTTTTTCAAATCTTACATGTAAATACAATTTGATTACAGGGGTTAAACCCAATGTGACTTCATGTTCCGGCGGTTAAGCGAAATACTAAACCTACCTAGGTTCGATTCGATTTCTTCTTAGGTGGTGTGTTTTTGTTCAACATTTTTTTAAGGCTTTTATGTTATTATTATACTATTATTATATTTAATGATATTATTATATTATTATTATATTTTATCAGTTACTATACATCAAAATTTTAAATATAATTTGTATTAAAAATTTAAGAATAACAAATGAAAGATGTGTTGAAAGATGAGAGGCGAAATATATATAAAAGAAGATGGTGATGTTTTGTTAAATTGATGAAGGATGATGAAGCATAAAATATAAGTATAACAAATGATCTTAAACATCTATATCTATTCAAGACATGCATGTCTCTTAGTTTTTTCTAGAAGACGCTACCATATAGTCAATAGTTACACAATGACATAGTCGTGTGATTTGTGACGTACAATCCACCTATAAAATAGAATTTTAGGTCACTCTAAGTTTAAAACAACGTTAATTTAACTGACATCGTGTTCTCGAATTTAAAGGTAATTGTATATATATATCCTTTTATAAACCTTGCTAATTGCATATTTATCCAATTCAAAACGAAAACTGGATATATTCCTTTTATAATCTACTTTATTGCATATTTATCCAACTTAAAATTAAAATTATATATGACACCTCCTGTAATAAAAATAACAATTTTATCCATTTTGACTTTTTATTAAAAAAAATTACAGAATGACTATTTTACTTATGATTGTTTGTGATTGTTTTTATGGGTTGTTATAAATACACACTATTAATTTTCATTCTCTCTATTGCTCTCTATACATACATATGGATACAGGGCCGACTCAACGTTTTTTAAGGTCCCAATCAAACTAAAAAAGCGAGGCCCTTTTGAAAAACGCAATCTAAACAAAAGCAACCTAATCAAACTTTTTTGAACAAAAGCAATAAATCAAAGAAATTTGGTATACTAACTTAAGTACTTGATAGTTGATTTTTTTTAAATTAAAAAGGGCTAGACGAAGTCGATCAAATCAATCGGAGAAGAATGAACTTAGGAATGGTCGTTTGCTTTGTAAATTGTGTAACTCTGCTTCTTTAATAACCTATCAAATCATCAAAATATTATTCGGGACTCAACTTTCAAGTGCTATTCCCGCTTCAAAATTTCATTGAGCCACATTATACCAAAATCTATTATAACTTAATGAATCACAACTTACATTATAGAGTCACCTCTGTATGGATACAAGGAGAGATATAGAGATAAAATGGTGTCTTAATAATAAAATGAGTGTTTGTATAACCTAACTCTTGTTTGTTGTCATGATTTTTTGGTTTTGTAATGAATTAAAAGTTTGGTATTTCTGTTGCATTTTATTATTGCTACTTCAAATGTTTGATAAAAAAAAATAAACTCAACATAGAAAAATAAAATTATTAAAAAACTTAAAAAAAGAAAAAAATTTAAGAAATAAAAAAACTCATTACTGAAACATGATTAAATAAATTAAAAATAGAAAAACCAAAAAATAAAAAAAACAAAGCTAGCTAATGTGGGTGAATATGAAACTTTAAAACATTTTATAGTTTTTATAAAGACGAGAGTAACATTGCAAATTCGTTACTTAATAAATAGTTTAAAATGGGTAAATTTAAAAAAAAATTTCATTAATGAAAAGAATATATACAATTTTGTCGTAAGTTAAATAAATATACAATAAAAAAAAATTAATGGAAAGAATATATGCAATTTTAATTTTAAATTAATAAACATACAATTAAATTGTTTTACAAAAAAATATATACAACTATCCCTCGAATTTAAGTACGGAAGAGAAAATAAACAAATATGTACAAAACTATTTTTTTTGAATACCCAATGAATATTTTTAAGCTCGGTAATCCGGTTAAACCTAATAACAAATAACCACCTACCGCGAACACATACAAACAAAACTAATAGGGAGCGTTCGGTTCACGGAATTCATAGGAATTCATGGGAATTGGAATTGGTATTGAAATTGTGGGTGATTTGTCAATTAAAATTGTACTTGGGTGAACAATAAGAGCGAATGTCTTACCTTAAAATTCCTTTGATTGTAGGTTTAAAATCCTTCTCTAGGTGGAAGGAATATTGAAATCCCATAATTAAAAGAATTTGAGGTAAAACGGCCATGTTTGGGATTGTTTATTTACACATTCTTTTGACTTCTCAAAAGGAGTTTTGAGAAATTAGAATTTTAACCTCTCAAAAACTCCTTCTCCTTCTCACATCTTCATCTCCATCCAAACACATTTTCATCTTCTTTCAACTTATCTCACTTTCAAAAGTTAAAAGGAGTTTTCAATAAACAATCCCAAACACCCACAACATTTCCTCTCATTATTCACCTAAACTCAATTTTTATTGACGAATCATATAATTTCAATACAATCCTATTAATTCTTAGAACCGAAAGTCCATTATTATCCATTTGATTCCAGTCATTTGACAGTAGACGAGTGCAGAGACCGAGACGTTGGTCCTCCGTGTAGGCATCTCTCACCATATTCATCTCCTTCATTCCATCGATTCAGTTAGGGTTTCTTCAACACATTCAAAATGGTTAGTCTTTCATTTCATTTCTCAATTTTACCACCATACATTTATCATCCTCAATTAACGTTACCCTCATCTATCACTTCAAAAACGCACAGTTATCATATATAATCAATAGTTTCATTCATCATCTAGGTTAAAAGTTAAAACCTCTGAATTCAACTCGTATTTACTTTTTTGTTCATTTTTTGGTTGTGTTACAGAACAAATTGGGTAGAGGGCACCGTGACAAGGTTCAACAGTTCATGGCTATTACAGGAGCTAGGTAGTCTGGTAGTTTCATGAAATGCTTGTTGTTTAGTAATTTGTGCTAATTTCACAATGCCACCAGTCGGTTGTTCTATCATGTGATTCATGTCTTACTTGATTTCATTCCCACATTATTGTGCCTTGAGAGAGGTTGGTTTTTTTCAATTTGTTTACTGCTAAACTGTTTGATTGTTAGGGATTTCTGTTTCTTGAGTTTGCAAGATGGCAATGTGTCTGTGTGTGTATATTATTATGTGGGTGATTCTTGCTTTTTTTTCTTCTTCTGTTTTCGCATGGTACTGGAGCTACAGGTCAACTGAATATCCATACTCGTGTTTTTATTCAATTAATTTTCATTTTTGTAGATCATTTAAGTTTTTTTTGATTAAATCAAATGCTAATTGTTCTAAACCTCAATTGATTAGCTTGTTTTATGGATTAATCTGCTTTTGGAAATGAGGGATTTGAATCTTTATGAAAAGTTTTGGTATTTCATTTTAATATTCATGAATAGAGACCCATAACTTAATGTTCATAACTGAGAATACTAGAAGATTCCTAACTCTGCTAATGATCCATTATTCCACTATGTATCGCTACCTCGGATAATCCAAGCATGGTTTTGGGTTTTGACGAAGGTGTCCTTCTTTGAGGAACTTTTCTAGGATGAAATCACACAATGAAAATGATATTACTTGCAAAACTAAAACTCGTTTTATTGATGTGCCATGTCCTAACTAGTGGTTGATGATGAAAATCTCTATGGTTGCACAAGATGTGATTATAGGATCACTTGTTAGATCTTTAATCTATTGGTAAATCAACTATCTGAAACTTTCTTGTATGCACAATATGAACTATGGAAGAAATTTCAGAAACTACTATCAAAGTGATGGACCTCTCATCTATCAACTTGAACATGAACTAAGCAAAGTCTCTCAAGTTTTTTGGATGATTGTTGTAACATTATAGAATGTTCATGTGGAATTGTTAGTTTGTTTTTTAGAAAATGAAGGTGGTACAAAAATTGGGAAATCTGTGATAAAATTCAATGATGAGTGTAAAAAAACCAGATATAAGGCCATTACAAGGTTCAGCAAAATCTAGAAACAGAGGTGAGTGACTAATCATGTTATTGAACTCATTGCATTTATATGGAAATTTCTTTCCTTCTAAACATTCATCCCTGCAAACTCTTCACCTTAATCTACTACCTTCCTTCCATTCTCTCAACTCTACTCTTAATAATGATACTCTAAACCCAAATGTTGTTCCCATACAATCTCTTAAACCTGCTTCTCATTCCTCTCGTCCTAATAATAATTCTGTTTCATGACTCTTCACTAATATTATGAGAATCCTCTACATCTCATAATTCCCCATCCATTAAACGTGCCTTTGTTACTCTTATTGATTCATCTGCTCCACTTAAGGAGATCTTCCAGATTCACCACTAAGGCTGGATGGCTTAAAGGTCTCATTAATACCATGCAAACAACAGTTTGCTCATCTAATATTTCCTGCAGTATGATCTTAATGGCTTTCCTCAAATCACATTACTTTTTTAGAGTTAATTACAAATTGGATGCTGTTGTGTGTAAGTTGTGATGTGTTTTATTCCTTGCTCATCTAATGGTTATTGTAGCATGCGTTTAAATTGCAGTGATATTGTGTGTACAAATTACACGATTTTGATAGTGTGTTTCTCTTTCAATCTTTCTGATTGCAGTGAGAGAGTTGCTCTTCAGGTCTTGAAGACCAGTGATTGGCATCTTGAAGGAGCATTTGATGTGTTCTATAGTCAACCCCAAGTCCAGTCATCTACAGATTCAAGACATCTGGAGACACTATACAATAGATACAAAGGCATGTTTGACCAATTAAAGCATCTTATGGCAGTTCTAGTTCATAAGAAAATTGGCTGCATATGACTTTTTCCCCTCCAATTTGCTTTTTGATGTGATCCCGAATGACTTGATATAAGTTCCTTTATGTTTCTTTTCAGATCCTTACACTGATATGATTATGGCTGATGGCATTAGCATCCTCTGCAATGACCTAATGGTAAATCTAGCATACATTTTCATCTTAGTTCACATAAAAAACTGTATCTTTGTTTGAAGTGTGTATGATATTCACAGTGTAGCTTGATTATTGCCATTTTTACATTGGAGTCTTCACAAGATATTTATTTGACCCTAATCGTCTGTCATTTTGCAGGTAGACCCTCAAGATATTGTCATGGTATGCCAGCATGAATGCTAATTTAAGATGAAACCTGTTAGAACTTTCTGATGGTGAGATAAATTTTGAACTTGATTGGCATAATGTTCGATTGTTACTTCAGTTGGTTGTCTCATGGTACATGAAGGCTGCTACCATGTGTGAATTCTCCAAGCAGGAATTTGTTAGTGGCTTGCAATCTCTTGGGTACCTATAGTTTTAACAGCACTTTTTGTATCTGCATCTAGAAATGAGGTGTCATAAAGTTAACCTGGTTTTGTTCTGTGATTTGTGTGACAGGATAGATTCATTGGAGAAGTTTCGTGAGCGATTACCATTTATGCGTTCTGAACTAAATGATAACCGTATGTACCCTTATATAACTCTTTCATTATTTAAAAACAAGTCTAACTGGTTGTTATTTTCTGCAAAATAACAGTTTGCTGCATATTTTAGTATTTAGACTAAATTAAGCTATGGAATTATTCAACTGTCTAAATTATAAGAACTTCATACTCTCTTGCTAATTTGTGATTACTGATATATTCAGAAAGATTCAAGGAGATCTATATCTTCACATTTGACTGGGCAAAGGAGAAGGTCCATACATAGCATATTGACTTCTTAAAGTAATAGCCAGTTTTATGTGTCTTAATTTGCAAGTGCTCATTTTAGCATATGATTTCAGGGTCAGAAGTCCCTGGCATTGGATACAGCTATAGGGATGTGGCAGTTGTTGTTTGCAGTAAAGAAGTGGCCATTGGTTGATCACTGGTGTCAGTTCTTACAGGTAGTGATCTTATTTTGCAAAGTAGATTTTGTGATTTAGACATTATATACAGCATCGTTGTGGATTTCAGGCAAAGCATAACAAAGCTATTTCTCGGGATACTTGGTCTCAGCTACTAGAGTTTGCAACTGTAAGATACAGTGATACACTACCTCAAATTACTTTTCTTGGGTACTTAGATGTTACTTAGGCTAATTAATTTGTGTATATGATGTTTGTAGGGTGTGGATCCTGGGCTTTCAAATTATGATGCTGATGGTGCGTGGCCATATCTGATCGATGAGTTTGTGGAGTATCTAATCGAGAACACCATAATTCGAAAGGATTGGGGGAAGAAGTTGTAATTGTCAGATGATATCAGGTTTGTACTCATTTATATCAAAAATTTTAGAGTGATATTTATACCTTGATTCGTAAATTTGAATGCGCATGCTTTGTAGGATGGCTTTTGATTAAACTTGATTAGACCATAGCACATGAAAAAGATGCATTGATGAATATATTATATGTTCATGTGAGACAAAAATGATAACAAGACCATTAATTACACCGCAACATAGGAAATATGTGTGCATGCATGTATGATGCATCTAATGACTAGTGATGTTGGTTAAACCTAGCATGTATGCATGTTGCATGTTTAAATCTGTTTGAAAAAAGCCGTCCTCATCGATTTCAAATGTTGTGTGCCTATTGAAAGCAGTCACTAGTTCTACCATGCTTTCATCTTCATGTTGCTATTTACACTCAAGTCTCAACCTGAACCGAATCTTATTCTGTCACCTGGGTATATTTACTCACTTTATTATCATCATAGAAACTAAAACCACACTTCTGTGTGGTATAGTCAGCGGCTGCAGCTGCACCGCTAACACCAGGAGCCTGAAGCCATTGCTTCAGGCTAGCCACTCTTTGAAACTCCATGTTTCTGATATCTCCTGTCGTGTTTCCTTCTGCACCTGTCATGTCTGCAATCATCAACTCGGCATCATTGTTGCTGCTAATTTTTTGAAACAACTTATCATATCCATCAACCGTTTGGAAGCCTGCACGTTTTTCCAAGATGTTAGCTTGATCAACCATATGTTTGGTGTCGGATGGCAAGTCAAACCAATGATTGGGTTTGATCACCTGGTCATCGGGCTGCGGATGACCAGATGAGTTGGAGGATACACACCCCATTTTACCAGTCTTAACAACAAAATGACCAGAGGGGAGATAATATATGAACATATGAGCGCATGGGTTTTCTGACTTTTCAAACATACCACTCACCAACCTTTGTATTTTTTCATTAAGACACACATATCAACCAAAGAGATAAATACAATAGTTTCATTTCCTTATGTTATACCTCAGTAGTTAGGTCTATGTGAATTATTAACATATCAAAACATTATTTTGATGGATCTTTTAAGTACTTTGATGGTTTTTAATGCGTATAAACATACATAAATGTGTGTTAAAAGTATAAAATTTAAAAATATAGTTTAATTTTACTTCTACAGGTTTGCTAAAAATAACTATTTTTCTTCAAAAGATTAAAAATATCAATTTACCTCCAAAAGTTTCATAAATTATTTCAATTTTAATCCAAAAGTTTTATTAGTTGTTTTAGTTTTATTCAAAACAATAAAACTTTTGAAATGAAATTGAAATAACATATGAAACTTTTGAATATAAATTGATGTTTTAATCTTTTAGAGGAAAATGGTTAATTTAGGTAAACCTTAGAAAGTAAAACTGAAATTGACTCCAACTTTTAATATTATTTCTCGTTATGAGTTAAAAAATGATCATTTATGATTAAAACAATTAAAGTTAGATGAGTATAATATGTGTTTGGCTGTTTTTTATTTTATTATTATTTTGCATTATATATTCTTTTGTTTTATATAATATACTAGGTTGGAAACCCATGTATTACATGGGTAGAAAAAAGAAAACATATTAAAATCATTAGGCTTTGATAATATTTGTGTGCTACATATCATTAGCCATTAATAAAATTACAAATAATGAAAATTTAAGAAATTATAAATAACAAATAATAAAAATCAAGAATTATAAAATTATATTTTAAGATAAGATATAATTAAAATCTATCAATTTAGCATGTTTTAATAATTTATTAAAATAAGAAGATTTATATTTTGGGCATCTAATTATTTAGTTTACTTATTTAAAATTATTTTCATTTAATAGGAGAGAGAGACGAGAAAAATAGTTTAGACTTCACCAGAAGTTGCCACGTGTCCCTAAAAAACATTCTTTTATTATAGAGTTAAATGCGTTTTACGTTTCTGAGGTTTCATATAAATTGTCATTTGAATCCAAAAGTTTAAAATGTTGTCATTTGCATCCAAAGGTTTCACAAAAATTACCATTTGAATCCACTTAACTACTACTAATTAACGCCGTTAAGTTTTTCTGTTAAGTTTTCTACATTAGAGGTATTTTAGTCAAAACAATTACAAAATAATAAAAACAAACTCTACGTGATAAGTTTTAGGCGTTCAGTGTATTTTGGTGATCATAATTGCGATTTTAATTTACAAGGAATGATAGGTCAGCAGTTCTTTTATTTTATTAAGAAAGTTATCTCTGTACGTTCTATTAGATAAAATAAAATATAAAATTAACTGACTAAAAGTGATTCATTTTTAAATTTATAAAACATACAAAACAAATATATATATATATATATATATATATATATATATATATATATATATATATATATATATATAAACAAACAAGTCAAATAACAAAAAATATTTGAATTATAACCATAAAAGACAGATTATCATAGAAGTATAAAAACAATTAATTATATGACATTAACTATCATGAATAATAATCATAAAATATCAATTATCGTAACCATAATTAAACTTTAAACCAAATAAATTTATATTTAATAAAACGAGTAAAAGTAACACGATTACTAAACCAAAATACATTAACAAAATAAAAGAATAAAAGAATATTATAAAGTCAAACATATCTACAATTATCAAAAGAAGCTAAATATATAAAAACTTTCACGTGAGTTGTTTCTTTATTTTGTAATTTTTTTATTAAAATAACTCTTATGTTGGAAACTTAACGAAAAAAGTTAACTGTGTTAGTTAGATGTAGCCAAATGAATTCAAATGGCAATTTTAGTGAAACATTTGGATGCAAATGGCAATTTTAGTTAAACCTTTGGATGCAAATGGCAACATTTTAAACTTTTGGATTCAAATGACAATTTCTATGAAACCTCAGGGACGTAAAACGCATTTAACTCTTTTTTTATTAAAATAACTCTTATGTTGGAAACTTAACGAAAAAAGTTAACTGTGTTAGTTAGATGTAGCCAAATGGATTCAAATGGCAATTTTAGTGAAACAGTTGGATGCAAATGGCAATTTTAGTTAAACCTTTGGATGCAAATGGCAACATTTTAAACTTTTGGATTCAAATGGCAATTTCTATGAAACCTCAGGGACGTAAAACACATTTAACTCTTTATTATATAGTATAGATAGATTCTTGGAGGTATAAGAAGTACCATATATGTCGGGTATATGAGAACTACAGAACGTTACATCAGATATTATTTTCATCATAAGCTTGTTTTGTTGTAATTACAATTGGAAATTTAACTGGCTCTCCAGAAATATACTAGCAACAATTTATGTTGAATCTATTAACCCTTTAATATGCTTGCCTTGTGTTAAGTTGATAGTTTAGAGAAGGGTGTGTGATCTTATTAATTAGTGGTTGATTTTAACAAAAATAATAATACTTAGGTTGTACAACAAACTGAGAATTTAATACATGTTTTACTGAAAGAAAGAATACTGGTGACAGACACACGAAGTAATCAAAATATAATTTGTATCAATCTACTGTGACAATATAGTGATTACTGATTAGTACTGTTAAAAAAAGTATTAAAATAAACATTGTATAATACTAATGCTACATTACAATGTTAATAATTTAATATCGATCACTTGTTCATTCGTTGCATATGACTTAGCAAACTATTTCACGTGGAGCAATTGAATTAATAGCTTTCCTTTACTTCTTCAATAGCTTTCTTTTTGCATCTGTAGCTTTTATGCTTGGGTCATTTCTGATCAGCTTTACACTTCATTTCAATTTTGAACTTTTCATCAGTAGCAATCTTCAATGCATAGTAGTTGTCCATAATAAATATAATCTGGTGATCATCAACCATATATATACCTTACGGCTTACAGTTTAATATCAAATTCTTGGTAATGGTTGTCCCATTGAGTATATATATTTTTTTAAACAATGTAAGATTATAAACATGAGTATACCTAATACGCATAAGATTGACAAACAATGAGTAATGGGTACTTGGCGAGTAAGAAATAAAGTTTTACAGTTAAGTATGAGACTGGATTACCAATATCTATTCTGTACTCATCACATTGTTGTCACCATGCACGACATGATTCTTGGTGATGCGAAAAAGATCATATACGCAAGCAAATACACGATCATGGATTCATGCATCGTATGACCATATGAGTACATATTTTTTATGCATAACTACTCATGTATAACACATTAAGGAAAAAAGCTACCTTTTTACTTTAAACCGAACATACAATACTTCATGTTTTCCCCCCAAGGTAATCTGATATTTTAGGAGATTATGAACCATCAAAGCTACTAGTATGCCATTAAATACAGATTATAAATTATAAAACATAAATAGGGTAAAACATTACATCAATAACTACTTTTAATTATGTACACGTCTTTTTGTAACATCGTTAATATTATAGCATGCGGTTTCCGCTACCACTATATGTTGCTTTAGCTTACACCATCTCAAAGACATCTTCTAGAAATCCAATGATATTTTTAATGCAATTCTTTCACTTTTTTGTATTAGTTTTTACATTAACAATTATAATAGCCGGCAACATAACAATTTAACAATTAAATTTCATAATTAAATTTGATTCCTTTTAGTTTTTATTTATATTTATATATCAAGGACTTCTTAACTCTATTTAATTCCGTATAAAAACATGATTCACTTATAATTTTACTTTGTAACTATGAATTTTATCACAATATCACACATTGTTTAACAATATTGTTATTTTCATATTGTATGTCTGTCGTAAAAAAATAATGTTCTTTGAATCAAACTATACATCAAATCAGGTCTTTATGGTCCACTCAGCTAGTTAGATCAGTCAAACCAGATTTATAACCGAATAAAGTTATAAATAATAGAAAAAATTAATTTAAAACAAAATATGAAAATACTATATGTTTTTACAAAATTTATAATTTCAACACAATATAAAGTCTTATATAACTAAAGTATTGATCATGAAATACTAAATTAATAAAAGATGAGATTGAAATACTAAGATGAGATTTTAAGTTTTTTTAAAAAAATATTGAACCGATTCAACAAATAACAGTCTTCCTTCCTGATACATCAACTCCTTAGAGCATCCACAGCTCGTTTTTTATTTTGATGTAAGTATAGTCCTTATATTATATGAAATGTTTGTGAGTGGTTGTGAGTGCAGAATAGAGAAATACTACTGTTCAATCTGTAAATTTAAACAAATACTACTCAACCCTTATAATTTTTTAAATATTTTTAAAAATGATTGTGAATGAAGTAGAAAAAAATAATAATAAAGATATAAAAATATTATTTAAATTAAAAAAGTGATAAAAAATAATATTTTTATTATAATTATACGAATAAGAATAAAAATAAGTTTTAAATGTTTTTTTTACACTATTTTGGTTAAAATAGTGACAAACCAAAACAACATAACCATATGTCATTGATTCGTCATAGCGACGGTTCCCTTATGACCACCATCATCAATGATATCACAAGCAACAAACCTCACCCCACTTCACACACAAAATGGAGTCACCGTTCAAGCCGGAGATTCTCAACGGCAATGTAGCCCTTTTGACCGGAGGAGCCTCCGGCATCGGCTTCGAAATTGCCACACAGTTCGGTAAACATGGCGCCTCCGTCGCTACTATGGGTCGTCGCAAAACCGTCCTTGATTCCGCCGTTGCTTCACTTCAATCTCTCGGTATTTCGGTACTATTCTTAACTAATTGTGCATCTAGGGTTTTAGAAATACTGATTAACTGTCAATTAGTTCATTGAATACGCTAATTCTATCGTTGCTATTAGTTATATTGATCTGTTTGTTATGTAAGTGGAGTAAAAGTATTATAAAACGGTTAGATTTGTTATGGTAGTTAGCTGCAGGTGTAAAAATCTCTAGGCGTTAGTTGGTTGGGTATAAACTTGTTATTAATCGTAACTAATCGGGATTATGAGTAAAAGTTGGCTAAATTTTACCTTTTTGGAGCTAGGAAAGCTTTTAATGGAATTATGTAATAGAATATATTATTATTAGTGTTTAGTAGTGATTATTGTTAGGGTTGACCTTACGGGTTCGGTTTAGGTTTCTAGGGTTTCTTACAAACTCTATATAATGTAACCATAACCTATTAATAATATTCATTTAGTCTTTTATCATATGACATTATGAAGAGACTAACAAACAATCCCTTAATCATATTAGAATTTTTATAAGTAATTTTTGGTTTTATATATACGCACACATTTTTATATTTAATTTTTATAAAAAATATACACACATTTGACTACCGGAAATTCTAACATTTGGCCGGAATTTTCAAGGTTGACCGGGTTGTGGCCGCTGATTTTGACCGGTTATGACCGATTACGGATATTAACCACCAATTAAATGAAATCGCTACCGTCGGACTAGCGATTAATCGGCGGCGCAGGCCGATTTTACAACACCTGAAGTTAGGTTAAATTATGTTACGAAGTGAAACCATTGCAAGGTATGAGACTTGGCATTTATCATTTGTATGGACAACATATAATGTAGGGTTTATAAACCAAATGGGCCCTCTCATTGACTTGTTTTTCGTTGATGAGAGAGCCCAGTTAGTCTCAAAACATCATATTTGTTGTTATGTGCAATAATGTGAGACAAATCTCATACATTGTGATGGTTTCGGTTAGTAACAAATTATGATGTATGGTTATAATTTCAGGCTGTTGGTTTTGCGGGAGATGTTCGTAAGCAGGAAGATGCAAAGAGAGTAATAGAATCAACCGTTGAACGCTACGGGAAGCTTGATATTCTGGTGAATGCTGCAGCTGGCAATTTTCTAGTTTCACCGGAAGATCTATCACCAAATGGCTTTCGAACAGGTTTTGCTTTGTTTTATTGTTGTTCAGATTGAGTTTATCCCAAGTTTTACTCAAAATTCATATCATTGGAAGATTGATGAACGTTGAATGTTATGTTGGTTAGTGATGGAGATCGATTCTGTTGGTACGTTTACGATGTGTCATGAAGCAGTAAACTATCTTAAGAAAGGAGGAACTGGAAGAAGGTCTGATGATAGTGGTGGAATAATATTGAACATTAGTGCTACCCTGCACTATACAGCTGCTTGGTACCAAATTCATGTTGCTGCTGCTAAGGTATTGAATTTGATTGTTTTTTGCTTATGGGTCAATTTGGGTTTATTAAATTATATGATAAGTCTACTTAGGTCTACTCAAATTATACGACGGGTCTATTCTAGGTAGGTGAAGGGGCTAGTCGCACTCAAGGTGCAAAGGGTGAGCCTTGAGAGTAGGTTCAATGCACTTAAAAAGTCAGAACCCGAGAAAAGCAAGACACATAGTGTAAACATTCCATTTTTAGATGTTTTAGACGTGTTTGAATGTTTAGACTGGTTTAGGCTAGTTTAGACTGTTTTAGACTACTTTAGGCCGGTTCAGACATGTTTTTTTTTCTTCAAATTTTTGTGCCTCTATGCTTTGCTGCACGTGAGGCAGTTTCCTTGTGCCTTGCCCAGCCTCACTTGTGTGCACGCCTCTGGCCTTTGACTACATAGGGTCAATTTAAAGGGCTGCTTGGCAACTTCTGAATGGGTAAGTGCCGAACCATTAAAAGGTCTGAGCCATTAAGTGCTGAACTAGTGAGAGGCCTGAATCATTAAGAGCTAGTATATTGCTTAACTATTCAGAGGTAAATGTCTGACCAATTCAGATAAGAGCTCTTAACCATTTAGACTCAGTATAATGCTTAACCATTTAGAGGCAAAAGTGCTTAACTGTTCAGACATCTGCTCACGAAACAAACACTCTGAACCATTAAGTGTTGAACCATTCAGACATATGAACCATTAAGAGGCTGAAACAAACAGCCCCTAAATCTACTCAAATAATGACACAATTTGGTCAAGACTTGTTTTGACCCAAACCCTGACCGGCTGCATGTTTTTCTAGGCTGAGTGATGATAAATCTAAACTTGATTTAATTTGTGTTGGATATGCTTTATGCATGCTCCTTTGTAATAGGCTGCTGTAGATGCTATCACAAGAAATTTGGCTCTAGAATGGGGTAGTGATTATGATATACGAGTCAACGGTATTGCACCAGGACCCATAGGCGACACCCCTGGCATGAGGAAGCTAGGGCCAGACGAGATAAATAACAAGGCCAGAGAGCTTATGCCACTGTTTAAACTCGGTGAAAAATGGGATATTGCAGTCGCAGCCCTCTATCTTGCATCAGCTGCTGGTTAGTAACCTGACCTACATCTTTTGTTTTTCAATTGGTTGATTAGTTCAGAATTAACATTTGCGACTGATTTTAAGGTAAATATGTGAATGGTACCACCATTGTTGTTGATGGAGGATTGTGGTTGAGCCGCCCGCGCCATTTACCAAAGGAGGACGTGAAAATGCTCTCTCGGGTTGTAGAAAAACGAGCTAGAGCTTCGCCTGCTGGTGTGCCTACTAGCAAATTGTAGCTCGATGGAATGAATGGTGGATTTGGGATTTTACAGTCGACTTCCTCGTTACATTTGGTGAGTAGTACTACTTCTATTGCTATCGATGTAATTTCCTGGAACACATTACAATTGTTTTATCCGTTAAATAAATTATATATTTAAGCAACTGTCTCATATATTAGTGAGCAATGTGGTGATGTTGATGCATCTTACTAGTAAATGTGACATTTTGTGTTATCCAGATTAACACTGAAATTTCATGTTGTTACATTCAAGTTATTCGATAGTCATAAAGCGATTTAGGTCTGTCACGCAACCATTTGCTGATGTCCAAAACGCTGCGACTCATATAACTTCAGTTTTGCATCTTTGTATCTTCACGGAAACTTTTCTGAACCTCTTCATGTCAAATTCATTTGCGTACTTGGTACTTGATGAATCAAATTGTTCAGCCAGTTGCTTCTTGTAAGAACCTTCCAATATATGCAACCTTTCTTATTGTGACATCTTAGGTAAATCCCACATTGTATCGTTCACTGGAGATATACTAGACTGATATCATATACGATTAACGTGTTTTGAGCCCGGTAGGTGTGAATGAGAGTAGAACTCCGCAATTAAGTGTGTGATTGGTATGATGGTCGAATATTGAACTTGTCATGTTGGTTGACTTAGTTTCTTGAGTAACATCTGCCACATATAAGTGTAAGTGTCAATTAGACGCATAGTAAAAGATGGACGCAGAAAAGGTATCACAAACTAACCTAATTCTTCTTGAGTTTCCTTTTTGTCTTGTGTGTTCAATTTCACGTCGCAAAAACCGCCACACGAAGTCACTGCCGTTAAGTAAGCGTTAAACAATGTTGTATACAAAATGCGAACAATGGGTTTGACTGATATGAAGAACGTTGGAACGCGTGCGTATATATGTACAGTTGAAGACTCAAAACATGAAAAAACAAGAAGAAAATAAGAAGAATAATGGTTTTGATGTGATCTTGATGCGTGATTGTTGACATCTGTGTAGTTGCGTTCTTTAGTCTTATGGATACAAATGTAAAAATAAATAATTTTTTAAGAGGAAATTTATATGTCGGAGTCAACATACAAAAGTGAGTATTCTCATAATAAATGGAAAAATTCCATAAATTATAGACTTTTAACTTTTGACTTTTAGAGTCGCGTCAGTCCAATGTTTATGGGTTTATGGACGAGATGTAGCATTGCCGGACATGTAAGCCATGGTCCTTGTATTGCAAAGGTCCGTTTGTAGCCGTTGTGTGATTCATGTTTGTCGGGAAGTATAGTCAAGGATAGAGAGTTGTAAGTCTCTTAAAAATTTTTCTTCTTTCTCTTATTTAAGGTAAAATAGTTTGTAATATAAATATATAAACCCATATAATATTTATAGAACTGTTAATAAAATAAATTTATAAAAGGATTTCCATTTTATCTTATAAACTTTTATAAATATTTTTCTTTTCTTATTCTTCTTTGTAAAAGTTTTGTAAACTTTTTAAATATATAAACTTATTAATGTTTATTAAGCTTATTAAGTTTATTAATTTCTAACAATAAAGTTTAAGAATTTTCCTTTAGATGTTATATAAAAAGTGATGTATTATATTTACTTATACTGTATGAAAAAACTAAATTAATTATTTTTGTAAATAATTGACCATGAAAAATTAAATTATATAAGTTGATGTTAATTAGAATAGGGTAATGATAAGTGAAACACAAATGAATTGTTTGAGAAAATCTTTGGATGAAGATGGAGGTGATGCTGATATGTGTATATACAGTGGCGGAGTTTAAACTACCCTGTAGAGGGGCGGGGACGAAAGTAAACTATTTTAAGGGGGCGAACTTCATAAATATTAAAAAAATTACATTATCGGACCAAATATTTACACTAACAGACCGAAAACTAACATTACCGACGAAAAAAAAGGGAGGGGGGGGCCCTCCGGCCCCCTCACTAAGCTTCGCCGGGGGGCGGGGGGCCCCTCCAGCCCCCACTAAGCTTCGCCTATGTGTATATAGGAAAATGATGTTTTTGGAACCACACATAGAGCATATGTGCCCATGCGTCTACTGAGGGAGTCACAAAGTACTTAAAGGTTTAAAGCCATTTGTAGCGGTTACTTTTCGTAAAAGGTAACCCAATCCTCATTTTAGCCCTGGTAATCATTTTAAAATTTTTAAGGGGCGGTGTAATGGTAAGCATTAATAAAGGTCTTAGATTTGAACCTTGCTTCCACAAGTTTCCTGTCATAACCTACTGAAGACCATTTGTTCAATGCAAACTGTGATTTACTTGATCTCGTTAGTTATAGGAGGTATTAACGGGGCTCATGAGTTTAGTGGTAACGAGTTTTCATGGTAAAAAAAAATATATTTCAACCATTCGAGTAATGAAGACATGTTTGTACTCAATACATGAATTGGATTTCCTTGATGGGGCGGTTTCAAACCCAAAGAGGCCGTCTGCCGCCATTGTTAATGGTTCAAAGGTGTAATCCAAGATAGGCGTAATCGTATCCCTTCTGAAAAAATGTGACATTTTGCTCTTGGGTGGTGGAATTATCTTCACTTTTTACAAGACACAAACGCGTCATCAGTTGAATCTTCATTGATGGAAGAATACAAACTCAATCTCACCACTACACCCCTTGAAAAGGCCAAGGGGAAAGGAGTATCCCTGTTACTACCAACTGACGTCGTGGTTTCCAGATAGGTGGACGGGATAAGATATCGGACCGGATTCAGTCGAGACGTTCAACGACGCTTTGGAAACTATCAAAACTGTCATTTGGAATGGACCTATGGGAGTGTTTGATTTGACAAATTTGCAGTTGAAACTATGGTGTGCTACAATCCTTTGCCAAGTGTTTTGTTTTGCACTTGATAACAAATAAATCAAACAAACATACCCAATAAAATTTCACTTAATGTATCAAACAAACATACCCAATAAAATTTCACTTATACATTAAGGTATGGAAATGATGGAATGAAATGATGGCAAACTTTATTACTTATTAGTATCCTATGGATAAAACAAATTTTTCCAAAAAGACCACCGACTCATTGTTTTACAGTTGATGAACTCATATTTGATTATTGTGAATTGTAGGCGGTTGCAAAAAAGCTAGCTAAGCTTAGCGGAAAGGGGGAGACTACAATCATCGGAGGTAGTGATTCCACGGCACCAGTAGAGAAAGTTGGAGTGGTGGATGTGATGAGTAACATCTCGACTAGTGGTGGTGCCAAAACGAAACGAGACGAACTCGAGCCTAGATTTTCAGCTCGGTTTTACAACTGAACCAAGCCAAGCTGGCTTGGGTTAAATTCGAGCTGAGTTCGAGCTTGTCCTGTCTCGGCTCGGCTCGGCTCGATTCAGCTTGTGAATAGCCCTACTTTTTTTTTTTTTTTATGTAAATTCATAAATTAATCTTCAAATAAAACATTTACAATAAATTGACAGGTAAACGAGCAACAAGTTGGACTGCAACCCTTTTAATAATAAAATATGATATTAATGTATGTATGTTTTATGTTTTTTTTTTTTTTTTTTGAAAGGCATTAATGTAAGTATGTAACCCAAGCTTTTAAATAAAAGTGAGATGAGATCTAATTATTGATTAAATTCATTTGTGCAGTTGGGGTACTTTACTTTAGGTTGTGCATTTAATACCTTAGCAACAATTGTATTTTCTTTATAACGGTTTGCAACCGTTGGTAAAAATACGTTGAATAACAAATGCTTATACGGCATATCCAAGAACAATCATCTTCGACCTCTCCTCAACGATAAGGAAAACCTCCATACCCAATCCCTAAATCCCCTCACCTCCACATAATAATAATAATAATAACTCACCCCCAATCATCTTCTTCCTCACTCACTCACACCACCATCTCTGCAACTCAATCCTCCATCAATGGCGTCAACACCTTCACCTTCATCTCTCTCCCTCATCCCCACCATTTCTGCATCTTCCACCACCACCCGCACCGCCACCACCCTCCGCCTCCACTCCCCCTTCCTCCGCTCCCCCCTCTGCCGCCTCGGTTTCGCCGCCGCTGACCCAGTTCTCTCCGGCCACGTGGCGACGAAGCTCCGATCGATTACAGCGAAACCCATCAGCACCGTTGTGCAGATGGCGAAGAAGAGCGTTGGGGATCTGTCTCCTGCGGAATTGAAGGGGAAGAAGGTGTTTGTTAGGGCTGATTTGAATGTGCCGTTGGATGATAATCAGAAGATTACTGATGATACGAGGATTAGAGCTGCTGTGCCCACGATTAAGCATCTGATTGGTAATGGGGCGAAAGTCATCCTCTCGAGTCATTTGGTATGTGGGATTTTGTTCTCTGATTGTGATGATTATGTCTCGAGATTGTGAGTTTCGTTTTGCACATAAGGTGTTTGATGTTTTGCCTCTGAGAAATGTTGAGACTTTAAGACACCCTTTTGGTACCTGATCAAGATATTGTGTTATGAGCATTTATCTTGATAGATGATAAAGCAGGAAATGTGCATTGGGGATCATGTTATGCTGTTTTGAGTTTTTGTTATGGGCTTGTTTGTTGTTAGTTATTATCTTTAAGATCGTTGGGTAAAATAGTAATGAGGACGATGGCGTCTGACTCTTCGAGTGTATTTTGTTTAAAGTGCAGGTGTTTGGTTTCAAATTTATATGTATGCTATGTAGTTAGGGAAGTGTGTGGTTCGTATTTGGTTTCAAGTGCCAGTGTATTTATCTGGTTGTTAGGGATGTTCATGGTTCGGTTAAAAATCAATAAATCGCTCATGGATTGGTTTCATAGTCGGGTTTATGTTTTTGACTAGTGAGATAATAAGCTTTGTGATTTTCCAATTTCGGACAAGTTTTCTTTTAATTACCTATTATCTCATCTCTTACTTTTTGCTTAATTTCAGGGTAGACCAAAAGGTGTTACTCCCAAGTACAGCCTTGCTCCTCTTGTTCCCAGACTAACCGAACTCATCGGTGTTGAGGTAATTCTTCTTAATGTTCAGAGGGAAGCAAAAGAAAAACAAACCGAGCTAAATACTCTCACATCCAAAATAAACAAACCCTTTTGCCAATAATGTAAACATCATTAAAGTCAGTTCGGTTCATTTGTTTTTCTATCTAAATCGTCCCAAAAAACTATTACTTGTTATTTATAAAACTTAAGATTTGTCATCTAAACAGCTGAAAACATTAGAATTTAGATGGTTGTTCTAGAAATAACTGAGCTATAATTTTACTGATAAACAGGTGGTGAAGGCTGATGACTGTATTGGTCCAGAGGTTGAGAAGTTGGTGGCTTCACTTCCTGAAGGTGGTGTTCTTCTCCTTGAGAATGTGAGGTTTTACAAAGAGGAAGAAAAGAACGACCCAGGATTCGCAGAAAAACTTGCATCACTTGCAGATCTTTACGTAAATGATGCTTTTGGAACTGCGCATAGAGCCCATGCCTCCACTGAGGGAGTCACAAAATACTTGAAACCATCTGTTGCTGGTTTCCTTTTGCAAAAGGTTTGATACCCCATTTTTCTTTAGCCCTAATAACCATTTCGACCATTCGAGCAATGAAGTATAACTTGCTTGTATTTGATGTAGGAATTGGATTACCTTGATGGTGCAGTTTCAAACCCGAAGAGGCCGTTTGCCGCCATTGTTGGTGGTTCAAAGGTCTCATCCAAGATTGGCGTTATCGAATCCCTTTTGGAAAAATGTGACATATTGCTTTTGGGTGGTGGTATGATCTTCACATTCTACAAGGCACAAGGGTTATCAGTAGGATCTTCATTGGTGGAAGAAGACAAACTTGATCTCGCTACCACACTCCTTGAAAAGGCCAAAGCTAAAGGTGTATCCCTATTATTACCAACCGATGTGGTGGTTGCAGATAAGTTTGCACCAGATGCAAACAGCAAGGTTGCTTATTTCTTATTCGTTATTAAAGTCTTCATCGTACCCGTTAGACATTAGATCAAGAAGTAATATTTGTTTTGTTTATGCAGGTTGTGCCAGCATCTGCTATCCCAGATGGTTGGATGGGGTTGGATATTGGTCCGGATTCTGTCAAGACATTTAACGATGCTTTGGAGACCACCAAAACTGTCATTTGGAATGGACCAATGGGAGTGTTTGAGTTTGACAAATTTGCAGTTGGAACCGAGGTGTGT
The DNA here is from genome assembly GCA_025506415.1 of Flaveria robusta. NCBI lineage: Eukaryota > Viridiplantae > Streptophyta > Magnoliopsida > Asterales > Asteraceae > Flaveria > Flaveria robusta. The sequence goes on from CM046465.1 coordinate 7,374,011, forward strand.
GACATTTATCTCATTCAACTTCTTAGTTCTGGGATCGCATTTGAAGTTACAAATGATGTGATTGTACATTTGATTGTGAACTGCAGGCTGTTGCAAAGAAACTTGCTGAACTTAGTGGAAAGGGGGTGACTACAATCATCGGAGGTGGTGATTCCGTGGCTGCAGTAGAGAAAGTTGGAGTGGCGGATGTCATGAGTCACATCTCAACAGGTGGCGGTGCAAGTTTGGAGTTATTGGAAGGCAAGATACTTCCTGGTGTTGATGCTCTTGATGAAGCAGTTGCAGCTGTCTCTGTGTAAGACATAATTCTAATGTCTGATATGATTTTTTTTAGTCGCACCTCACCATGCTTATCGTTCAGTGAGTCTGTAAACAAGAACATGAGTTTGTTGTAGATGCTTCATCATAAATTTAAGGTCCTAATATTGTGTTCCAAAACACAGACGAGTGGTTCATGATCTTAATATATATTGGCGTTTTCAGAATGAATTTTCTCTTCGACTATAAAATATTTGATGAATTATGAGCAGATGAAGTTATCAATTAACATTTTGATTCTATTAGTTGATGGATTTTTGTTTGAAAGCGATTGATAATCACAGAAGTGGCTGATTGATCTGACATAATTAGCTTTAGCTAGGCTTGGGCTGTCATACAGGCTATATGAGGTGTTATACGATCACATCATAATGTCATACATGAACCGTATAACTTGCGGACGTTGACAAATTTAGCATGACACACCACTGACAAGCTCATATGGTCCGTATAACACCTCATATGATTCATATGATATGTGGGGTGGTGTACGAATGGTAGGACGCTTAGGATTTGGATCCGGAGGATCACTGACAAGATGGTGGTTCTGGTTGATTGCAGAGCACGAAGCCGTTTGTAATGAAGTTAGAACTGCTAGAGTAAGGAAATGGAGTAGAGGGGACCAAATGAGTTGCTAGAGTCATGGAAATGGTATCAAAGTGGTCCACTAATTTAAGTGTTGGGTTGTGGGTCTTGGTTCCAATATGATCATGGACATTGTCTATACACCACAAGGCATTCTAAACAAAAGAAATGTATATGGGAGAATCTAGCCTTATCATAAGGACAAGACTCTCTGTCAATCATAATTGGTGACTTAATTAGATAAGATTTTAAAATTCGATTTTGGTAACATGCTTGAAGGGGAAAATAGTTTGGTCTGGTTGGTTTAAATACAATATCAAAGCGAGTTCAGGTCAAAACAGGTCGTTTTCAGAAAAAAAAAATATCATTTTGGTTTGGATCAAATTGGGTTCTACCCAAAATCAAATCCGGTTGATGGGTTGTTCTAGAATATAGGGTATCAAAACGGGTTCGCTTGCTATATTTGCTTTAATGATGGCTAGTGGTGATGTAGCGGGTGGCACCATTGATGTCAATTGTCGTAGTGGTGAAGGAAACAACTAAAGTGGTTGTGATGGTGTTCGTGGTGGAAGTGTCGATGATGGCGACAACGGTTGTGGTTGAACAACAATTGCAGTAGCGGTGACCAGTAGTTGGTGGTGGTTGTCATATCAGCGGCATTCAATATGTGGTGGTGCCAAAGAGTGGTGATAGGTGGTGCTGGCCATTCAATTTCGTTATAGGCTAGCAAGTTTTATAAGAGTAGTTTATTTTGACTCATTGTATAATTTAAGTAGATCCAAATCAAACTCTATCAATCAAACAAACATGCCCAAAATCAATTTCTGGGGCAGAATAGACCACATCTTAGTTTGCAACTACCCTATCTAGATGGCGCAAAGCTAAACTCCTTGCTCCGCCATGAGAACTTTCTGATCATTTGTGCTCACCGTCCAAATTCTTCGGTTCTAGTCTTCTACATTGCATCTTTCAAACCAAATTACATCCATGAAAAGGTTTATAGACATGGTATGTTGAAGATCTTAGATCTTGATCTCCAATAAAAAACTAAGGTCAAATAATGTTAAACTAGGAAATCAAGAATCTAGTAAATCATTGACACTTTGATCTAAACTTGATCGAATCTTTTTTACTAATTTAATGAAAAACATGAATTTTAAAGACCTTAAAACTTGAAAAATAAGATAGACTCCTAACAATTAATTAAACCAACTAATTATCATAATTACCACTCTTTACCCATTTAGTCCCTAAACTTTGTGATCTCCCTAATTATCATAAAGACCTAGTTGGTTGTCTCTTGCTATACCACGCTACTAAACTCGACCCGACTAAAAATATGTATGCTATTGTTTATCAACGACAACTTTGATCACATGCATAATCTACATCACAATAATGCAACTCGATTTCTTGCTCCCTCTTGAACTTTACTCCAAGTCCAACAGTTCCTTTACAATACCTAAGCACTCGCCGAGTAGCATTTATGCATATACCAGCTCAAGACACGACAACAAATACTATGTCGGGTCTTATTGATGTTAAATAAATGATGCTACCCATGATTCTTCAATGTTTTGTCGAGTCTTCAACTTACTTTCCATCATTTGGGTACAACTTAGCACTGACATCAATTGGGGAAACAATCGGTTTAGAATCCAACATGTTAAACTTGACTAACATGTCAATCGAGTATTTTTGCAGAAGTAGAACTATGCTTTTGTTTCATAATCAGGTCCAACCTGAGAAAGTGCCTTAGTTTTTTCAGATCTTTCATATCTTATCCTACTAAATCACCTGTGATATTTAAATCATCGACAAATACCAGAACCACTGCTACCTGAGTTCCTTTAGTCTTTACGAACAAGCTTGCCTCTGTTGTTTCCACAAAGTCCTTGTTTTCAAGGAATTTTTTTATTTTATAAACCCATTTACAAGAAACTGGTTTAGTATCTTAGAGTTTGGAAACTGGTTTTTTTACCAAGGCTGCAATTTTATTTTGCATTGCCTCAACCCATTAATATTATCACATGCTTCAAGATACGTGTCCGGCTCCACATTAATTTTCTAATTATAACTATATTTGCTATTGTAGTTGCAATTCTTTATTATGATGATCTCATACAAAACTAGTGAATGAAAACGAAGATCAATCAAGACCTAACAAGGTTCATCGGTATGATGAAGCCCTAGACAACATAAAACATTCGAGAACGCCTGAGATCAAAGAGAGCGAGAGAGAGAAATTAAGCAAAAGTAACTTCTCAGACCCATATTCTCCTCGTTATATACTATCCAGATGTTCATGGATCTATACCCGTATTAAAAAAACCCGCTCATAATTGAGGGAAACAGGTTGTAACCGGGTGTTCTTCGTATCCGACTCCACCCGGTCAATGCCGTCTAGTTCTTCTAGTCCCTAGCCAGTTAGCCTAAGAAGTCTAGTTCCACGCCCAGAAGCCCAACAACTTTTAAGCCCAGCATCATTTCAAGTCCAACAGCCCAGCAAGATATATGCAACAGTAATATTCAAAAAATATTAAGACAAAAAATACTAAGTAATATTTTTATTATAGAAATGTATAGAGTCGTATTTCAAACAACTACTAGAAGAAAAACATTTGCTATATAACTATTTTATCCTTAACATCCCTTATATAGGGATTCTTTAAAAAAAGGAACCAAAGAAAAAGCTGGATGAAGGGGACGTGAAGATAGTTATGTGATCCTATTAAAGAAGAAGTGTACGAGTATGTAGATCAGTTTATGTAATCTGCATATGTAACAATTGTTGAATCTTGATGTTTGTATTTGTATTTTTAAATTATGTTATTATTTATATTTAATTACTTTGTTCATAATTTTATTAAGAGTTAATTACATAAATAGTTCCTGTGGTTTATAAAAAATAACAGGTTTGGGTACTAAGGGTTTTTTGTAACAAGTTGGGGTATTGTGTTTTCAATTTGTAACGAGTTAAGGTATTAACACTAATAGACGTTAACTTTTTCGTTAAATCTAAGGGCATTTTTGTATTTTCACTTTACAATGACTATTAATATAAATAGAGGGACTGGTTGTGTCATTTAATATAAATAAAAGATTATTTGCATAACTTTATATATATATATATATACACATACATACACACACACACATATATATATATACACTTTCACCTTCAGTTCTAGACTAATTTCACCACCACCATAGCCGCCCGCCACCACCACCACCAGCCACCACTGGCCAACACCGTCCACCACCGTCATCATCTTCAGATCTTGCAAATGAAACAACAACCGCACCACAACGCCATCTTCATCTTCATCTTCACCACCATCGGCGACCGACCGTGCAACCAACCACCACCATCGCTGCTTCATTTCCATCGAACGACCATTGATGCTGGTTCTAACCTTGGGTTCAAATATCTATTTATAAGCCCTAAAATCAAGTATCCCCAATTTGGGCTTTAGGGTTTTGAAAGTTTTAGGTTCTAAGGATTCTAAGAAGCTGATTATGAAAGAGGTTTAGGTTTTAAGTATTAGATGTGGTGTCGCTAGAGCTGGGGGTAGCAGGTGGGGGTGGGTGGCGTCGGCGGTAGTGGGTGGCGCTGGCGATGGTCGGTGCCGATGGCGGAGTTGGGAGGGGGGAAAGAGTGGCGGACAAATGGTTGTGGTGGTGGGCGGACGTTTGGAAGACCAGGGATGATACTGATGGCGATGATATTGCGATAGTGGTGATGATGCAGTGGTGGTGATGATGTGATGATGGTGATGCTGTGAGGGGGTGATGATATGGTGATGATGGGTAGATGGTGGTTATTGTGGTGCTCGTGGGTGTTCGGGTGGGCTGGTGGCCGATGGGTAGGAGGGTTGGGTGGTGGGCTTGGTGGTTGGGGCAGACAGTGATAGCTAGATGATGGTGATGGTGAGTAGATGGTAGTGATGGTGGGTAGATGGTGATGATGTTGGGTATATATAATTACACTAATGGTCCTGAATAAAATAAACATATAGAATTACAAAAGTAGTCCCTCCAAGGGCATTTTAGTCAATTTCTTTAAAGTTAACGGAAAAACTAACGCCTGTTAGTCTTAATACCTTAACTTGTTACAAAATTTAAAACACAATACCCCAAACTGTTACAAAAAACCGTTAATACCCAAACATGTTATTTTAGATAAACCACAAGGACCATTTATGTAATTAACTCTTTTATTAATTGTATTTGTAATTTGGTATCATTATTGTTAGATATATTAAATAAAAAACTAAAAAATAAAAAATATTTCACGCTTAAAACATGTTAGATATTAAACTTCAAACATAATACGAAACATTTAAAATAAATCCTAATTATTCGCCTGGAGACATAGAATCCCACGAGTAAGATGAATACGAATTAGGCTCATCCTCCAAGGGTCGGGTTCTGCCAACATCATTCATCATCAAGTTCATAGTTAACTCATGGGTTTCATGGGGCATATTCTTCCTCGATTTAAACTTCGTCCCATGGTGCGAACTGTCATTCTTGGTACATTCTCTTCTTCTAGTTGAATCTCGTTAAAATATTGATAAAAAATATGACCTTTTTGTTTGTGTGTTAACGGATAGATTGGCTTTATACAACTCTTCTCCTTATTAGGTGACACTTGCGGATGCTACTAGTGATTACTCATCTGTATGCAGATCGAGCTGTATTGTACTCATATTGCATACACGTATCACACATGATGCACTCAAACATTGTATATTTCTTTGTACACACTACGCATATTTTGATGTTTTTCTTACGTGTGATGCTTAAAACCGTTGATGTAAAATCCACATATTTAGTATGTGTCAACTAAATATAACTTTGGGGGTGTTTGTTTTTTTAAAAAATGTCTGCGCAGGCTCTTTTGTCTGCGCCGCGCAGACCACGCATAGACATTGCCATCTGCAGACTGTTTGTTTTTTGAAAACATTTCATTAAAAAACGTCTGCGCGACCTTTTTTTGGTGCAGACTTGGTGTAGCTACTTCTAAGGTTTGCAGACCTCTTCTTAAACACCAACACCAACCAACACCCACCACCACCACCACCACCACCGGCCGCCGCCACCACCGTCCACCTCCGCCACCAGCCACCGTCCGCCACCACCACCGTCTGCCGCCACCACCGTCCACCTCCACCACCAGCCACCGTCCGCCACCACCCACCGTCCGCCACCACCCACCACCACCACCACCCACCGTCCACCACCACCCATCACCACCATCCAGCGCCGCCGTCCACCACCATCACCACCATCCGTACACCACCACTAGTTTATTTTAATAATCTGCTGACGTTAAAAAACAAACAGTATTTTTCTTGCAGACTGCAGAGGTTTAGTCCACATTTTCTGCTACAGATGTTTGCAGATCTGGTCTGCAGATCGCAGACATTTTATCTCTTCAAAAACAAACACCGCCTTCGTTTAAGTCAAAAGTGTGCAATGTGTAATGATTATATTTTTTTAATATTCCAAATTATATATTTTTTTAAAGAGAATAAAATGTTTAATATTCCAAATTGGAAAATTAAAAGGGTTATCATACATTCTTCTCTTTTGAAATTTAACATGAAATTTGATTCTGTAAATTTGATATTGATGTCTTAAAATTTTCTCTAATTTCTTTTAGTTTGCTACAATACTGACATATGGTATGTACAATGTACTTGTAATCTTTCTTTTTATAAATCTTGATAAAATATACAAATAATACAGAAAAGAATAATCTATCACTCACATTTTTTAACACTGTTTTGGCTCGGACGCATACGGCATACCCAAGTTGCTAATTATAATGCAAAAGAACTTAACAATTAAACTAGCGATTTGGGTTTAGTCGAACAACATGATCCATATAAAATGGGCAAATGGGCCATTGGTGAAATAGCCTTTTTCTGTATTACACGAGCCCCGACAAGAGTTTATATATGTTATAAGCTATATGCGTATTTATTTTTGTTTAAACTTTATCAATGTCATCATGTTATGTATTTAATATCATATCTAAAATATGTTATGAACATATATTCCAGTTTTCGGAATTAAGAGGTGTATCTCTATATTTCTAGTTGAGTTGATTTCAAAGATGAGAGAATTGAGAAGTTAATAATGTCCAATCTACATCATTGTCATGGAGAAATTTTATTATTATAAGTCCTGTGTTGCTAGATGAGTATGCATGGAGCCTGTTGAGAGGTTAAATGGGTACGTGAGAAGGGGCGGATGCAGGATTATCTTACTCGTAGAGGTGTACGAACCGGATTAAAATCGGGTTGAAAACTGGATTTGAATTTGGGTTGGTCAACAAAAGTCAAAACTCGTTTTTCTTTATCGGTTTGGGTTGAAAGCGGTTTAAATGAGGGAAATAACTTGACTTAAAACCAGGTTGAAATCGGGCCAGTTAAGGTATTACCCCGATTGAAAACAGTTTTATCATATACCGTTGGATTTGATCTCAACTATATCGGGTTGGAGTGAACCGGTTTGGTGGCTAGGTCGGCTCAAGTAAGGTTCTTGTATCAGTTTCCAAACCATATTATTTGATATTAGGTTTTTTTATATCAAAATATAAAAGTTAAAAAGAGAAATAAACATAACACATATTATTTGATTCTTTTTTATAATTTTCAAGTACTAATTTAGATGCAACAAAATTTAAAATTAAATTAAATAAATTGGATTGTGTTTGTATCAACCCGTAAAAACACAAGTCATGTTTAAAATTTTCGTATCGAGTTTGACCCATCAAACATGCAAGAACGGGTCCTTTGAGTACCCATAACATAATTATAACATGCTTTAAGTTCACCTAACTTCTAAAAACTAAACTGTAAACGTAAATTTATTTAGTTAAAACATATATTAAACCAAGCACATGACGCAACATACCAATTTAAGAATAAAACAAAAAGCCTTTTTCTTTATTTTCTTAACGACAAAACAAAAACCCTTTTAATTTAATCTTCTTTCCAATATCCATTATTAACACCACGTTATTTCTCATAATGATTACCATTTAAAAAGATTTAATTATCAATTAATCATGATGTGATCCATACAAGATGCAATCAACTATGATAATTAAACCCAAAAGAACTGTAATTAATTAATTCAATTAGTTAACTAATTAAACGAAGCAAGAACCTTATAGAAAACACTAGATTAACAACCTCATGAATAATTTACACATGAAAGTCGATATTTACAGACCAAATAAAAAAAACCGATCTGTCATCGTATATGCATATATTACAAGATTAAGATGTGGCTAATCCTGATTAACAAAAATTAAGCGTCTCGCTTGTTGCATCCTTCTCCATCCCGCTCCTTTTATGTTTTCATCCCCCTTCAGGATAAACATACGTTATTGCTTTCTTAGTTTTTTTCACCGGTACCGTACCCTCTCGGTATCTGGGCGGTCACATCAGCAATAACCTCCTCCCGTCCCGCTCCTTCCACTTTCTCCGCCCTAAGAACATTCACATTTGGTTTCCCATATCTATCCTCATCTCTAAATTTTAAAGGAGTAATAATAATTTGTGTAATTTGACGCTACATCAGATACCCAATCTTCACCCTTTAAATTTTTTAAAGAAAACATAATATTTTCCTCAAATCACTATAAATTATAGATATGAGGTACCCAATCTTTATCCTCCAAATCTTTAAGAGAAAACATAATGTTTTTTCTCAAATCATCAGAAATGATAAATATGAGGAATGAGACGTGAGAGATTTATAGAAATATGATATAAATTTAGGAGATTTTAATTTTTGGATGAATTATAGATATGAGGATAGAAAACCTACTGTGAATATCCTATCAAAGTAATTAATAGCCGAGGAGAATCTCGAGTTGCTCACAAGAGGTTTCTTGACCGAGCCTAACGGCTTCAAGTACTTGTTCGAACAAAAGAACATGGCACGGGATACGAAGCACCCCTTTCTGCTCATACCCGTACTCCTGAGCCGATTTATTGAGGAGATTTATGAATATCGGGTGATTGAGTACGTCGGCGTTGACGATGAATCGTTCCATCTCATCGCCGACGTACACTGGCAGGTGTCCCTCGGGGACACCGCCGGACTTGCGGGGTTTGGGGATCCGGGCCCGGCGGGAGAAGTGAGAGTCTGATCGTAGGAGTGAGTAGTGAGATGAGTCGGCGACTCGAGAGAGGCGGCGGATGAGTTTCTTCATGGTTAAGGTTAAGGTTGAGGTGAGGTTGATGTTAAGGTTTGGGTTGATGTTAAGGTTGTCAGTTTGAGATGATGATGATGAGGTGAGTGTGTGGAAATGGGAGTATAAAAAGGGATAGGGGAGGAGGGGGGTACAGGTAGGCGTACGATAAGGTACAACTTTTATTATTTATTTATTGGATATTTAATGGCATAAAATGAGAGCAACTTCAAACAACAAAAAGTAACTTCAAACAGCTAAAAATGTGAAGTGATTTTGCTCATATTATTTAATGTAGTTTGTTGTTTTGTAAGTTTAAGTTTTCGAGTTCAATTTATGAAAAAACATTATCTTACCTAAAATGTAGAGGAAAATTACGTAAATTAGATTGTAAAATGATTATATATATCCCCTAACCAAAGACTCTTATTTGATTGTAAAAAGATAAGTTATTTATTATTTTTTATTTTACACTATGTTGCACTTGAACTAACAATCATTTATTGAAGGGGTAAAATAAGTTATTATATGTTTTTTGAAAATCAAATAAATAATATGTTATGATATACCAATAAAATAAACAATAAACAAGTTATTATATATACCAATAAAATAAGTTATTACATACCAATAAACAAGACGGATCTTGTGACTCATAACCTACTACAAATTTTGTATTATTTTTTTGCTACATTCCAATTATGTAATAAAGAAATAATATTAATATTAATATCACCGTTCCACACTTCCACCCATAACTGACATTACTTCACGCTATTTCACCTTATTTATTCCATTCAAATTTGTCTATATTCATGTTTGAGAATACCATGAGGGATATGCACATGATATGCATACATACACAAATATTATATAGTGATTGCCTCAAAGTCCATATAAAAATATTAATATTGATATAAATAATCGTATAAAGGCATAGAAGTTATTAAACTCAAAAAATATGTAACCATTATTTTGTTAAACATATAGTCTGTCACGTGAACTGAAGTGTGAAAAATTTAATGTAACAAAGTGGTTTTATGAGTTTACAAAAATGTAAGTTTTGTGTTCTTATACGTGGTGAATTTCAGCCTTTAACAAATAGAGTGCGAATATATTTACCCTACAATAAATATCTAATCAATACACATTTTTCTACTTGCTTTTGAAATATATAAAGTTTTGTAAATTTGTTTTCAGAATTATTTATGTAAGATGGTTACATGCATAAGCATCAATCATGCTTATAACTAAAAGAAAAGATTTTTATAGTAATTATAAGCAAACAAATAATTAGAGATCAATTGTGGAAACACTTGTATATATTTAAGTAATTGTACATGAGTAACTATCATAAACAGTTTAACCCGAGGTGAGGTCTAAAGCAAAGTGAAAATTCATTGTCTTTAATATTTTTCAATGTTGGTAGTCCTTTATTGTATAATTTGACGTTTACAAGTTTAGGGTTTTGTGTTCTTACGTAAATCTCCAACTATGGCGTGCTAGCTATTTAAATAAGGCAAGAATGAATTGAGCGAGATGATCTAAAACTCGAAAGTTCATTTAAGTGTTAAGTTGCTAATGTAACACGTTGAGGTACTACCGTACTAGATACGCTTCTTTTCTTTTGTCTTTCAAATAAATTAATTCATTTTTACTTTTAGTTACATCTGCAAAAAAAAAAAAAATCCTTCGATGATGGTAACCCTAAAAATCATGGTCCCTTTAGTGAGAAGCCCTAAAGCAACAACTTTTTTTTCTACCAGAGTGCCGATCGAGCTTGATAACTAAATTCGTTTCTACACATGCTTATACACATTTGTAAGCACGACTATATGTTTTCACCGACTAGTTACCTTTTTCACGTTTATAATTACATAAAACTTGATAAAATGTTGCTTCTTAGTTCTTATTATACAAATATATAGAAGCAAAATACACATAAATGATACACTTGTAGTGTATACGCGTGAATCACTTCACACATATTACATATTCTCCTAATTATTGTAAAAAAAATTAAAGAAAAAGCCTATGCAAATCACAAATATATCCATATGTTATGAGCTAAAATGAGTTGTCTTGAAGAATCTTATCTTACATATATGTTATGGCATGGCTGGTCGTGGGGAAAAAGCAAAAGGCGATATTATTATTGTCGTTGGTTTTAGTTGAATCTTTTTAATAATAGTTTGTTTAATTAATTGCTAAAGGTGTTATCATCATACTTCACTCATCCACCACGATTATAGTATTATATATTTATATTTTTCGACAGTCCTATACCAGCTGTGAAGGTCATAGCTAATCAATCATAATATGGAATTTAATCAAATTTAATAATTAATTTCTTAGAGAATAATTAGAATAACATATGTGATTAAACAATCATTGCAACGACTGAAGCTGAGTAACTGACGACGAGCATTATGAATCCGAGTCATGCATACATTATTCTATTTATAAGAGCGTATTCAGAGACTGCGTAACTAGGGCTATTCGGCGATAAGTTAGTTCGTTTAATAAATGAGTGAACACGAATAATAAAATTGTGTTTTTTAAAATTGAAAGAATGGACATAAACAAGACCATGTTAAATTTATTCATTTATGTTCGTAAACGTTTGATAATATGTTCGTTTTATATCTTTGTTTTAATGGTTTAATTTTTAAAAATATGTAACCTTAGTTATAGTATATCATGTCTCCGCCAACCACCCCTTTTTGACTATTTATAACTTTAGATATGTTAAAGTTTGACAATTTCTTTTTAATTTTTGAATCAGTTATATTTATGATATAATTATATAATTATGCTCATGAATATTTTTTTGTATTCATTTGTAATTGTTTGTATCCTTTTTGAACAAATTAAGCACGAACAATAAATCTTATTCGGTAAGTGTTTGTAAACAGTTATGGACAACTTCATTTCCTTAATAAACAAACATAAACAAGGCATTGTTCATGTTTGTTCGACTCGTTTGCAGTCCTATGTGTAACCATTTTGAAGGCTCAATACAAAGTAAGAACTTGGGGGGAATTTTTTTAAATTTTATGTTGTAAACAATAGAGAATATAGATTTTTTTTTTGTGTGTGTGTGTGAGTAAAAACAAGTTCATTAAATACAATTTGACTATGTACATATAAAAATTTTGGCTCAATTTTTTTTTTATTGAAGTGGATTGGATTAGGATGTAATATTTTTAGATAAAAAACTGAAATTAAACTATATGTACATTTTTTTTTCTAAAATTAGCTAGGGTTCCTAGTAGTTTTGGGGGGTCTAGCTGCCCAAGTCAAAAAAAATTTACAAATTAGGGCCGTTCATGAAGAGGGACATCAATCTAATACATCTTCATACCATCAATACAAAGGCCCTTTGCAATATATACATACATATATGCATGCATATATTTGATATGCTAAGAATGTACGTGCATGCTTTTACATAGTGTTTTGAATGTAATACATAAAACAGTTACGCAACCCTGAGGTTTTTATCATTCACTATTTTGATTACCTTTTATACACTACGTATAAGTGGATTATATAATTTTCGTAATTCTTCACATGTCATTGGTTCTGAAATAAACATATACTTATATACAAATATTTGTGTTTTATATAAAAGTGTCTCCTATGTGGGCATGACTAAGAATGACAACACTCCCTATGAAAAAGCAACATGTGATAATCTAAAGGTAAATCAAGGTGGCCTTATAGTTGGCATCTACATGTACATGATGGTGGAAAGTTAATATACACGCACTAAAATTTAATAGTAAATTCATATAAAATCATTTATGATATCTTTGAGTCTTTGACTACCCACTTTTATGATCATAACTGCTAGATCATAAAAACTTTACTTTGTTGGATTGTTTAAACACAAATATTTATATATAGTGTTATGCCATACATGACTAGTGACAGATGAAAATAATAGACAAAAGTAACGTGCTGGTTAGTTATAAAAGTTAATTAACAGAAATCCTAAATTAAAATGATAAATGATCGATGAAAAGAAATGAACATATGGAACTGAAAACATAAAAAAAGAAATTAATATGAGGCGGTTAAAGCGTCTTTTTATAAAAAATGGGATAAAGGGGTTGTTTTATTTAATGAAAGCAGACCTACATTATATATAATTTTTGTCTTTGTGCACGCTTTTAGGTAAATACAAATAATTCCACTATGAAGCAGTTAAATTATCTTTTGATACATAAAGGGTAGTATCTATCTCGGATTGTAATAGTCCAAAGATGTAAATGCGCTATCAAATCGTTTAGGTTAGGATTCATGTGTAAAAACGGCTACACTCTAGCTTGACGACTAAGATTTAATGTACTTTCTTTAAACGGTTAAGATTTAGTGTATTTTTTTACACACGGTTAGGATTTAACCCATATTATTTTTTTGGTTTAATTGAAAGGCAATGTTTATTTTGGTAAATAAGAGTCAAAAAGATTTATTTTAAAGATTTTTTTATATTGTAATATGTTGTACATCTTACCCTTACCATACTTAGGGGCTGTTTGATTTCACTTACTCGGTCAAAAGGTGCTAACCGGGTAATAGATTGTTCCAAAACTGACCGGGTAAGGAAAAAATATGCATGGGTTAGTGGTGTCGTACCGGATCAAACGCGTAAGAGTGGAAATTAAACACGCAAAGCAAAAACTCACCACATGAGCTCTCTTAAATGGGCTTCAATTTCTTATCTATTTCCTCATCAACATTAAAGATGGCAAAACAAAACAAAAAATAAAAAAAAATGTGAGAAAGTGAGTTCACCTATTTGCAACTTGAAAATCAAAAGTGAATTTGATCTATTTCCGAATAAATGTATTTTTTAATATGAAAATGTATTTGGATTAAGCTCCCTTATTTGCAACTTGAAAATCAAAAGTGAATTTGATAAGGGACATGGTTTGAACTCAATCGGTCGTTTTCTGTTACCAAACAAAAGCACAACTTTACCCTTTATGGTCTCACCTTTAGCAATGTTATACCTTGAATTGGTATCAATCAACTCGTTTTAGATTTTTACATATCAAAAACTAGAAGTTGATAGACATCACATCATAACACATGTTAAATGTTTCTATAACTATGGTTCTAGCGTTTTGATTTTCTTTGTTTTTCTTAAATAATTATGAAACCTACCATTCTTGTACTGCTTCATTTGTACTTTAGGTGACTAGTATTAATTTTTCACTTGTCCACATGTTACTCATTGATTGGATCATAAGTTTTTTTTTCTTTAGTTCTTTTTTGTCTTTTCTGATTTTATTAGTGCTCTAAAAATTATGAGGGCACATTTACATTACGAATTTAACACTTCTGTTATATCAACATTTAGTGCTACAAGTCTAAAAAGAAATCGCTACCCTTGTTGCGTAGCGCAAAGTAATTATACCAGTTTCATACATGTTCAATCTATTTTAACAAACATCTAAAACATTATTGAATCTGATGAAAGAGCCATTAATCTTTAGATCACGAGGTTTCTATATCATAACACATGACAAAAGCCATAATTGCTTTAGACTGACAAACGACACATTTCAGAGAGATTGTTAACCATCATATGAGATTGTCAAAACGTACAGAAAAAGATTTCTTTTTATTAAATTTGAAGAAAATTCATTTTTTCTTACCTATCTTGAATTTGAATACGTGCTCTCTTTTGAAGTCCAAGAGGTTTTTTCAAGTCGAAATCACCAAATGACGATCAGAAAAAGCAAGATGATGGATGAAGAAATAGTAAGTTTTTTGTGAATTTTTTTTTTCATTTTCGTTGAACTACTATGTATATTGAACTTCTTTTAGGTAAAGTGTGCACTTTATGTTTTTTAACATGCTTACATTTTAATTTGATGTCAATTTTGTTTTAGTGTTGGGTTTTCAATAATTCCTTATGATATTAATTGGCTTTTTTAATTTTGTAAAATACACCGCTTTAAAAATACGAAAATACCGGTTGCATGTGATTGAACAGTGAGCTTTGAACCAGCCATTTTTTTAATTGTTTTTCGGGTAAACCGGCAAACTGGTGGTTCGGGCCGAACCGCATTCAAGATTTTTTTAATTGTTTATAGTCTAGTTATAGGTGAAGAAAGGAATGACTTTCTACACTAACAAACGTTGAACAAAAGATAATTTTAAGTTGAGTTGAACCTTAAAATAAGGGTCCTAATATAAAAAAAACCTCAGATTATAAATCGACACTCTTTTATACATTTTTTATGGCACCATACATTGAGTATATGGGTCGAATACACTGAAAACGAAAAAAATTCAGGTGGCTGTCAGAGAGCTATACGCCCCATATAGGGCTATACGACCCACCTATACGATAGATATATGGCTATACGACGCGTATAACAAACTTCGACACTAAATACGAGGAAAAATTCAGAGGGCTGTCAGAGGGGTTATACGCCCCGTATAAGGCTATACGACCCCCCTATACGATGCGTTTGAGGCTATACGACCCGTATAAAAATTTGAGGTGTTAATTTATAATTTTGGGGTGTCTCAATATCCACTTCCTAAAATAATAAAATAGAGTCTCTAAGATTAAAACTTAATACATAAGAATATATGATATGTACTAGGTTAGTATCCCGTGTATTACACGGGTTGAATAAATAAATGTCATTTATAAAAAAAAAAAACTCATTATAACTCCGAATTTGAATTTTTTTTTATATATAATAATTATTTAAAAATGGTGATTTTAAACTATTTTATGTTTTTTAAAAGTTTGATATTTTAGTAAAATTTCTTATCTTAACAAAGTTGTTTCTTTAGAACTTAAATTTAAAAAAAAAAAAAAAAGAAAACTCTTTCTTAATTTATTAAAAGACTATATTTAATATAAAAAAGAAATAAATAAAATAATTTGTAATGAGTGTATTTATTTAATAGGAAAGAGAAGCGGAAAAATTAAAATTGCCAAGTGTCCACCTAAAACCTTCGTTTATTATAATAGATAGACATGTAAGTTTGTATATTATTCGATGATTTCTCTCATTGATACAATTGACTTCTAATTGATAATTTATGTATGTATACATACATATATATATATATATATATATATATATATATATATATATATATATTATATTTAATTTTCATTTCATATGTATACACATATATAATTTTCCTTTTCACCTATCTTCAATTTAATTTTAGGATAACTTTTATTTTTAATTATTATTATTTATAGTGACATTCAGTTTGATAGCATATTCGAGATTTGAAACATTAGATGTTGTGTAAAACTAGTTCTTTTCTTTTCAATATTTAAAAACAAAACCTACCATAAAATAGTTAAAGTCCTATTTTAGGGAAAACAATAATATTAGTTACATGGTTCATGTAAATGTGAAGAAATAAAAGAATCATTTCGAATGTCTATAAATAATAGAGGTGTACAGGAGGAGAATTGTTCTCTAGTTACCTAATATCAACGCGCTAGAATATACATTGAGTCGAGCTTAAACATGTCTAAGCCTAAATTAAAGATCATTTAATAAAGAAGCTCGAGACCACGTATACCGAACCAGAGTGGGATCGTTAGCCTAAAACAATCCTATTATTTATATAAATATAATAATTAACTTTTATCCTAAATACTAGATATATTAGAGAGCATTTAATAAAGGAGTTCATAAGCATAAACCTATATTAGAGATCATTTAATAAAAGAGTTCAAGCCTTCACATACTGAGCTTGATTGAGTTTGTAAGCCTAAAACAATCCTATTATTTATATAACTAGCTATAGTGAACCCGTGTATTACACGGGTTTATAATAAAACTATTTTGTTTCAAAACAAATCATATTCAAAATTAAAAATTTCTTATTATAATATTTAATTTTAATTATTTTTGTTTATAAAAAATTTACTTTTTAAAAACACTAATTTTAAAAAGTTTGATGTTTTATAAAAATTTATTTTTTAGAAATAACATCAATAAAAAGATTTTTTTCTTAATTTATTAAAAAACTATTTTTATTCTAAAAAGGGTTAAATAATATTATTGATAATTAAGATAATTATTTAATACGAGAGAGAAGCGGGAAAATTTTGGTGAGATGAAATGTGGTGCTGATACGTGTCACCCAAAGTTACTCTTTAATTAGAGTAGAAAGATTATATTATATATATTGTTGCATATAGCATATTTTTAGAAGTAAATAAAATAATATAAATATCTTCGTATGTATAAAATTACAACAGTAAGTATATACATAAATAACTAATCATAGTTTTAAATACTATGTTTTCATGTAATACTATGAAATTTTATAAGCATGCTTTTATTGTATTTATTTAAAATATATTGAAAATAGTTTATTAAAAATAAAATATTTGTTGGAATACTAAATATGAAAATAGTCACAATTAGAAAAGTATGAATAATTTTGTAAGGAAAAAAACCATAGTCGAATTTGGTCCTTCAAGATGAAGAATAATTAAAAGTTCATATTTTTCAATTGTGTAGTAATAGTAAATAGGCGTGCAAAACAAGCATTTACATGAAGCATGGAATCATGGATTCTTATAACTTTTAAAAAGTTTATAATATTTTTCACAAATTTAGTTAAATTATTCATGTTTGTATGTTTGAAGTTTCCTATACTTTTATAAGTAAAAATTCACAACCAATTATAGGCACGCTTTTCATATGTATATAACCCCTCTTGTTTTAAGCACTAGTTTTAAGCAAGATAATATGTTGAAAAAGTGTACAAAACGGCTGAGTTTATTATATTGATCAATTGAAAAATATGTATTTAGGGACGGTGATTATAAAAGTAACCAAAATAGCATAGCTCTACCTTGATTTGATTATTTTCTCAACTTATTATAAAATAATCTATGTAAGATTATGACATTCTTTTTATAAAATGGAGGGTTACCTAAACTTTTGTTATGATAAGGTTTTTTTTAAGAAGATGCATATATGAATGATAAAAAAAACATTATTCTTCCCTGATGATTTTCATATAATAAAATGATGTATATTATAATCAAAAGATTATGGCTTTAAATTTTAAGCAGATGTGATGATTTTAAAAATAAAATAAATATATAATATTTAGAGAATAAGTGTTTGTCGGTTAAAAAAAACAAACATTATCAGGGTCTACTATAAGCACTATTTAGAACCACTATAGACACATTTGTTCAACAAATAGATTTGATGACTGAAGAACTAGTTGTGTTATAGTTAGGGGTATGCTATTGATACAATCAATTTATTTTCATCATCTCTATTTTTTTCTATACATACAAATAGATACATAAAGAGAAATAGATACAATATGATGACTCAATAACAAAAATAAATATTTGTATAACACAACTCTATAGTTAACATTTGAATACTATTTAAAACCCCAAACACTGACTTAAGAATGCAAGCACTACATAAAGAGTAGGTCATCAAAATTTTTAATTAATGGTGGTATTATGCACTCATGTCACACAATAAGGGTTGCCATGAGACTTTTTTTCAATATTGGGATTTCGCTTTTGCAAAGTTTGAATTTTTCGTTTCCTCATAGCCTTGTCAATACAAGAAACAATCTCACCAAATATCATTTAATCAATTGTACTTATATGAATTTGAATCCATACCCTATTTGTGAAAAATAATTATAAATTTCAATAAACCAGAAGATTATAATACACGGATTCAAAAATCTAACAGAAAACTCAACAAATAAAAAATGATGGAGGATTGTACCAATTATTACTAAGCTTGTTAATCTTTTGTTCTTTTATGAAAGACTAATTGGATTACTGATGGTTCCCTGATGAATCCGATCATATCCATTACTCGAATAACAACCCGAGACCATACTCAAAAGAAAACTCATTATAGGTGAGAGAAAACTATATAGATAAACCTGAAAGTCTGAAACATTTTTTTGTCACATGTAAATGACTTGAACTCATAACTTTCTCATAGTATTAAGAGAAAATTACATAATTGGTCTCTGTGGTTTGATCAAATGACAAGTTTGGTACTCAAACTTTAAAAATTACAAATATAATCCAAACTATCGTGTAGTTATTACAAAGTTGGTTCTCAAATTTTAAAAATTAAAAAGTTAATCTGAACTTTTACATGCATGTTGCACTTTTAATCCCTAAAGTTAAATTTTAAAGTTACTTTAAACTTTATGAAATACATAAAAAACTAAATTAATTTAATGTCTTAAACCAAACATTCAATAAATACATAAAAATTTAGATTAACTTTATAATTTTTAAAATTTAAAAACTAAACATGAATGTGATTAACCCACAAGAATCCATTAATATAATTTTCTCTATTTTTAAATTTTAATAAAATTTTAAGACAAGTAACTCATTTTAACCATATCAACATATCAACAATAGAGAAAAATGGATATAATAATAGTCTCTAAATTAAGAAAAAAGGAAATAGTGGGGCCAGATGGAAGTTATGACTTATGACAATGCGTACGTACGACGTAGTGCACATGTCCGTAAATTACCGTACGGTCCATGCCGTACACCGAACGTGACCTGTCCACGTCACCCCTTATTTATTGCTTGTTGTTTTCACACTTTCCAACACCCACTTGCATCATATGGACCCCACCACCACCACCACCACCACCACATCACCGCCACTACCACCACCACAAGGCCACCAACCACTAACTTTCCGACCACCTTCCTTGTATATGGTCTTTATTATTATGTTACATCTTTATCCACAATACAATGCCCTGATATTTTCATTGGGTGATCTTCTAAACTTCCATCGTAAGAATTCTCAAGAGATTATTTTTTGAACGGCAAACGTGAAATCTTGTTTCGGATCATGATTTTTATATTAATCGGGTTCATCTATCTGTTTATAAGTTAGGAATGCACTCAAAACTTTGACTGTATTTAAAGTTCGATCGAATCTATTTAAAGTTTGACCGAACCTATATTAAGTTTGACCCAACATGATTAATTACAAATAAGTTTGATCAAAATGAACACGATCAAACGACTATATTTAAAGTTCGAACGATCCTATTTATGTTCGAACGACCCTATTTATGGTTCGAACGACCATATTTAAGCTTCTGACGACCATATTTAAGCTTCGGACGACCCTATCTAAAGTGGGACATTTTTGAAAATAAGTTTGTTAAATGGACATTTCGGAGGATAAACATAATCCAATAAACTTTTTGAGAATTTTTATTACATAAAATACTTTTTGTCACAAATATTAACTTTAATTTTAATGAAAATCACTAGGTACTTCAATAATTAGTTTTAGTATTTCTTTGTTCTCGATAGAACATCATGTGATCATAATGATAATGTTTCTTTTATTTATTTAAATGGTCGAAGGTTCAAAATCTTACGATATACGATTATATCAAATGGCTACATGAATATATTTAAAAATATTCTTAATATTAAATAAAATTTTAATACTATATAGTTATGTTGTTACACTCCTATGTTATTCTAACACTAGTCTACAAAAATAGAAACATATATAAGATTTTTCTAGCAAAACCCATTTTTGGTATACCTTCATTACGTACCTTATCTTTGGGATTAACATAAAGGAAGAAAAAAAAACAAGTTATGTGTCGTTTTCTCCTTTTCTTTTATAACACGATAGCAATTACGTCTATGCCATATGCACATTATGAATATTGTTAATAAGAATAACGACAAATAGCTATGGAGAAAGAAAGCAAGACAATGCAAAGGACGAGATGTAATTATATTTGGGAAAATTTGATCCTTCACGTGTCTTGTTGCTATGATATTCCATGTTAATTCATGATATAAACCAAACTATATGTTGCACAATAATAAGTATTTTGTATCAATAATTTAGAACATATTGTGTTTCTCTTAAGCGAATCAAAAGCCTAACTTTTAGCATGGTTTTGTGAACTAGACTAAATTAAACCCTAAACCCTAAACTTTCGAACCATTCAAACTGAAAACTGACCTCTTTACTAGTTTTGTATGTATCGATTATGAGT
Organism: Flaveria robusta; assembly: GCA_025506415.1. NCBI lineage: Eukaryota > Viridiplantae > Streptophyta > Magnoliopsida > Asterales > Asteraceae > Flaveria > Flaveria robusta. The sequence continues at coordinate 7,395,192 of CM046465.1, forward strand.
TGTTTGATTATATTCTGTTGAGTCATTAAGAGCTTTGACTGAATAAGAGATGGTATTTGAATCATTTGGTATATTTTTTAAACTTACCTACTAAAAGACTACATAAATCATTAAGATGTGCTTTTTAGATTAACCAAACACACTATACCTCTAATCGATTCATATGTAGCATTTTTAATATAAATCATTAAAAAAAAAACTAACACACAGCCTTAGGGGCTGTTGGTAGTTTTTTAATAGTTATTAAAAGACTACCTCATAACAGTTCATAGCTTATTAATAATAAAAAGAAAACCCTAATACTGAATAGTTAAAAAGTACCATTAAAATTTAACCTTTTAATCATTCATTATTAAAGTCACCTATTAACTATTAACAGACTATGAACCATTAAAAGATAGTCTGTTATTGACTATTAAAAGGTTACCAAATAACCCTTAATCTACTTGGAGTAGCATGATTCGAGGTTGGAATGGAAGAGAGAGAAGTGGCAAAACAGAAATGGCATGAATATTTCTTTAGAATTTGACGGTTGTTAATTTCTTATATAATTGTATACATCATATAAAGTTGTAGTTTACTTTTTATACTTAAAATATTTTTGTGGTCCAACCAGTGAACCAGTAGATCAGTAAAATCCGCCATTCTTAAAATATTAATTTTGTAGACTTTATGTTAACGTAAAATTATAACTAAAAACATAGACAAGAACGCGTCTTATGCGGTGAATTAGATGCATTCAACCGTGCACATTAGACGCCCCTCCACGGCATTAAGACTTTTTGTCTTTCTTCTTCTCCTATGTTGTTCCCCTAATTCTGTTTAAGAAAATAATAAATTTCTCGTAAACAGAAAACTAACAAGAAAAGCGGTTTTTTTTATATAATTTATTTGACTACAAATGCCTTGTAAAGATTAAAAAAGGTTATTTAATTAGGAATTAGCGAAATAAAGTACAATGAATCAAGGTCGGCTCATTTTTCTCGAAGTACCTAACACAAATCCTAAGTTGAGTTCTTTCTGTAAAAATAATAATTATGTGGTTTACAACCTTGATAACAATTTGTCATATTTAAAATAAATAATTCACTTTTTTTTAAATAAAATAAATAATTTTAACTTTTTATTCTTTAAATAAAATAAAATAACCGTTAATAATATTCATATTATAAATAATTCAAATGGTTTGGCTTATGAACGAGTGCGAAAAATTGAGGGTGGTTGAGTTGTATAAGTGGTATAGAGAGAAATTATTTTTTAAAGGTATAGAGACTTATAGCCTAGTAGTTAGCCATATTCCTAAAAATTAAAATGCAATTACATAATATTAGCATATAATGCATAAACAGTAAACATTATTTCAGTTGTAGTATATTTACATATTTAGTTAAGAAAATAAGAATACTTAGATTATTATCTTGTTGAACATTCTGAAAATTTAGAAAGAGTTTATATGATAGTTTATTGCTTGAAGCAACTACATGAATCGAGTGAGATTCATAGCATCTTATCCGTCTATGAAAAAAATAGAAAAAAGAAACTTACCGTAAATTGATGAAGCAACGTGATGTCAATAGATAAGATATGAAAACTTAGATCATCATCAAAGAGGAATTTAATATAGTAGACATCTTGGGGATTGGGGAAGGTGGTTGGGACTTTGAAGCAAAGAGACACTTTGAGGAAAATCTAAATTAATATCGATACTTAACACTTATGTTATATTAAAAATAATATATGTTGTGTTGTTCATGAATAACAAACCTACCTTTTTATTTCAAATCAAAACCTTTGTTGAAAAAAATCGTAAAAATTACATCCGTCATTTCCTCCTTTCTCTCCTCACGATTTCATCAGGCTTCTTGTCACTGCAACATCCGCAACACTGATTTGAGATAAGAAAGTACAAGATGTGATGCTTTGATAATGGCTGGAGTCTCCACCCCTGGTGGCTCAGCCATTTCGCACAAAAAAGTTTTATTTACGCAATAAAAAAGTTGCGTGTTCTTACTAGAAAAAACCTACAATTTGGTACTATTTTCATACCTAGTGTTTTTCAAGTATGAAAATTGGACGGGTATTTACAATCCCTTTTCCATACCCTGTTGTAAAATCATGATTAATGTTGTTAGATATTAGGTATACCCGTTACTTTATTAAAAACTATCGATTAGGATTTTGCATATACTTTTACTATTTGATTCTGTATATAACATTATTACCTAAGGAAATTAGAAGTATGAAAACATTTAGCGGATTAGTATATTACACAATTGCTTGAAAAGATATAAAAAAAACTAAAAATCACATGTTTATAGGTATGGTTTCGGTAAATGAGTATGCATATCTCTTGTAATTGGGCAAGATATCATCTAATAGCGCACCCTTCTCGTATTTGTTAAAGTTTTTAAAACTTGTCTAATACTTGGATACCGAATGTCCATCTCATTACCTATTCCCCATCTTTCGGGTTTAAGGAATCTTGTTCATTTGTCATCCCTATTTTCAAAAACAGTTTATGTGTTCCGAGTGGTATTCCACACCAAAAGTATTTCAATCGTAGCACATTGCATACAAATCATTGTAGCTAGGGATGTTCATGATATGGTCTTGATAGTTTTTATGTCAGATCCCAAGCCAAATCGTTAGTAACGCTTTTTGTTATCGAAAACTGGAAATTGAACAGTTGGAAATTAAAAGCGAACCAAACCAAACCACCACTAATGATTTAGTTTGGGTTGTATTTATGGTTTGGGCCTTGTGGGCCTTGATCCTTTATAAAGTCAATCTAAAATAACCATGAAAAGTAATAACATAGGCAAAACACTTTGGTGATCAATGTGAACCAAAGAAACACATAAATATAATTTCTACTACAATAGCGATTTATGTGAACCAAAATAAAATCAATCGGAAATTCGGAATGGAAGGGGGAAGAAAGAAACCTGATGCTATTAATATGATTGACATACAAGTATACAATTTGAAACATGTTTATCAAGAATTCGTTAGGGTTAGACTCAAACCAGTTTGTTATCGGTTTGTAACATGCCCTAGTCAGACTATAAAAACCCAACCAAACCGACCACTTCCTTCTCCAAGAACCGATTCCCAACTGGTTCTACTAAAAACAAAATTTGACTCTCATTGACCCAAACCAGAACCAGCCTAAAACCGAGATAGAACCAAGAAAAAAATAATTTTGTACCCCTTTAAGCGAAAAGAACCTGGATCCATTACTAGGAATTTTACAGATAAACAAAACTGATAAACAAACGAGTTGAGAATTGAGACCGGGCATTTTGGCTAATATAAACAAGTGTTTGTTCAGTTTAGTTTTTTTTAAGTATGATATAAGCAATTACATGTATCTACCATTAAGGGCGAATCGAGTTAACATCCCGCCATTCATGCCATGCCTTGTCAGCTAGGCTAGTTAGCTAATTCCTTTCAAGAAAATCATTCTGCGATGATGCGCGTAACCGATCTCTTCTTTGGTTATTAAAAAGGCATTTCTAGAGGAATGGGTCTTCCAAATATATATATATATTCAAATTTAGATCCGATTTGTTTAGATCCGGTTTTATGAGTTTAATTTTTGGTATAAACTACAAACCATGAGTGAGTCAAACCAACCTAACCAAAACCAAAACTTCAGTTATTGTTGATATGATGTTGCATCTTTCATTCCATGTTTTCTGTAGGTCGGGCTCAAACATCAATGAGTCAAAACTACCAAACCAAAACTTCACCTACTTAATCCCTAAATCATCAAGCCACATCACCCGTTTTATGCCTCTAATTATAATTACACAAAGCTTGTTAATACATTTGATAAGGTTAATAATTTAGGCATTGAAAATAATATCAAGTCAAATGATTCAACCACCAAACCACCATCATAGGCTCATAGCCAATGCCCAATTGTTCATTTCTTGCTTACACCCATGACGACTGCATAGCTGCTAGTTTCTCTGTCTCCATTGCATCAAGACCACACGTAGTCCACACACCGAGTAGTCCACACACCGAGTAGTCCACACACCGAGTATCTCATATCCGTTTCTCTGTCTCCATTGCTTCGTAGACAAGGCTCGTTACTTTACTTACGAGCTATATAAACATTAGGTTGAAATGTTACAAACTAAAATCTTACATTAAAGAAGAATACATTTTGGTTATTTTATTCCCGTAAATGAATAAATGCATTATGAAATCTTAGAATAGGAATGTCATGTGTGATAAATAAAAGAGAAAATTGCAAAAATGGTCCATTTGATTTTAGAAGATTGCATGTTTAGTCTCTAAACTTTAAAAATTGCAAAATTAGTCCAAACTTTTGTGTAGTCATTGCACATTTGATCATTGACATTAAATTCGTTTTATTTTTATATATTTTATAAAATCTGGACTAACTTTTAAATTTAACTTTAGGGCCCAAAAGTACAACATCCATATGAAAGTTTGGACTAACTTTGTAATTTTTAATATTTGAGGACCAAACTTACAATAACTATATAAAAGTTTAGACTAGTTTTGTAATTTTCAAAGTCTTAGGATCAAACGTGCAATCTGATCAAACTATAGGGACCATTTATGTAATTTTCTCTAAATAAAATTTAGAAATAAATCTGTAATTTATAGCAAAATAAATTTTGAAATTTATTTTGACACGAACTTAGTTAAATAAGTATGACAATTGTGGTTTGTGCAGGCAATTGTAAAAGCCCGGCGAGCCCACTGGATCTAAATCCTGTTAATAAACCATTCAAGCCCAAATAGTCCTTGGGCCGCCCATTTACCTTGTATGATCACTGCCTCACAGGTCAGGCCTCAGGGCGTCAGGCGGTCATTCTATAATCTTGTTATTACAAATATTAATTTATAAACAAATAAATTTAAGGGTGCTCGGGGCATTTCGGCTTTCAGTTTAACGCTACTGATAGGGGACCTGACACTCACTAAGCTTCGCCTATGCTTAGGTATCGTAAGGTGAATCACCATTTTTAATGTCTCTAGTTAATAATCTATTTTTATTAATCATCTATTTTTACAATGCGTAAATTTTAATCATTAAGCCTTGAATAAACCGGAGACGCGTTACTATCGTGACATGTTTTCTGTTCACGAATAGTATCGTAACACGTAGACTCTTGCTTGACTTGTCAGTGATCACAGATTCATTGTAGCCTATTGAGTTATTTCAGTTTCATGGGGTGCTACCATTGTGTCCTTTTATTTTCAAACGTTTAGGATAAGACTCGATTGTCAACAACAACCAATCAAACGGGTAGGAGAAAGATCTTGTCATGTCCTTTTCAACTTTCAAGTACGGGTTTATCGTTAAAAGGGTGTAATAGATAAATGATTGTCAGCACTAAAGTAATAATAACCTGATGATTGACATTAAATAATAATTGATTTGTATCATCAAGTAATTGTTCCACGAGTCTCCACTAGTGTTATATCCAAGTTGACTAATTGTCAAGACGCACTTCTGTAGTGTGGTAAAACTAAAGTGATCTCTTGTGTAAAATGACATATCGGTTGACTGGTTGAGTAACTTTAAAAAAAGCGTCTAAACATTCAATTTTCATAAAACGACGACATAAATATAAACCAAATAATATTGCTAACTTTTTATTAAACTAGCTAGATAATTATAAAACAAAATGAAATAAATTACAATACCATCGTACAAAGATGAAGTTGAGATGTTATCGTCACAAGATGAGTGTTAGGCGTAGCACGATCCATAACGCCTTGTAATCCGACGTTGAAAACTCTCAACTTGGTGACGAGTGAACTTCAAGCACGAAAAGTTTCTTGCCTCGGATGATTTGGAGTTAATAAGAGTATGATGATGATAAAGAGGGTAACAAATTCATTATTTCTATTTTGTAGAGAGAAAATTCACTAGTTACATATAGAAAAGAAACGTGACCATGGTGTAGAGGAATCGTAATAAATAACTTGAAAAACTTGAGAGTCGCAATTCGCTTTCAAATTGAAACAATTTAGGTTCATACCAAATATTCAATCGGATAAAACTTAAGTTCAGAAATCGAAGTATGAATTCGTATGTGATTTTGATCATGAACCAGAAGAGAATGAAAAAGAAGATAGACCAATTCGAATTATTTCAGGGATGGGGAACTGCCGAAGGCAGTTTTTCTCATGCAAAATTACATTTTTTACCCTCTAGTTTTACATGTGAAATTTCGGGAAAAAACAAATTCTAATGCATTTTTGATAAAGCAATATTTACAAAAATAAAAATTTTTGGTAAATACTATCTAGCTCAATCCCAGCCAGGGGCTCTGCCCCTTGGACCCCGCCAGGGGTTGCCGCCCCTTGGACCCCACCAGGGGCTGCCGCCTCTTGGACCCTGCTCCCAGGGGCGCTGCCCCCTGAACCCCGCCAAGGGGGCGCCCCTTGGAACCCCCATCGCTTAGGGGCTTCACCCCTAATAAGGTTTTTAATTTCAAAGATCACAATATACTCAAACAAGTGTGCACTCCCCGCACCTCCTGACTTGTTTGATGGATTTTATGATCAAATTGTTCGTTAGTCAATCCAATTACACTAAAATATCTAACACATGGTTCCTAACTTAATGCAAAAGTGACACACCATGGAATAAAAAAGGATAAATGGAAACAACTTTCCCAATATCGTTCATGCATGGGCTAAATCTAAATAAGTTACTTGTGCTCTCCTACATGTGTTTGTGGACTCGTTGGTCCGTATCAAAAACTAATTATCGGTAATGAGGGTGACTCTATAATCATCTAATTAAAGATTTCACCATTGGTCGTTTTCACCTCCATTTACATCTTTCACGACTATGACTGATGAATGTTCTAGCTTCGATTTTGATTGTGAATACGATTGTTACATCATACTTTTGTAAAAATCAATTTTAACTGTGATATGGAACTAGAAACCGATTTTGACCATGATATACAACCAATTTAAGTTGCGTGATATGTCACCAAATCAAAGTTTTGTGACATACCACGAAATTTATATTTTTGTAAATATCGATAGTTACGTGATCATGGTAATGAATAACCCATTGATGGGAAATGAACAATTGGGCATTGGCCAAAAAACGGTACTGTAATTGGTGTTACAAGGGCTTGAACCAGTGGAAATAACAAGATACTAACCATCATACCAGTGTTTTAAATATGCATTTAGTTTGTTTTAGTTGTAATTTAAATATTACTCCTGTATTAATTCAAATGGAATTGAATTGTAAAAATAATTATAGATTATGAAGGCTAATTTCCGATTCTTGTGAAGGGCCCAAAGGCGTGGGCCGACCCTCCAAACAAGTTGGTTTGGGATAAGGGTTTGATTTAAGATAACTATCATTAATTGAAGATAATTATCACTTCATATTATTGGGTTATCCATTACGTTTAAATAAAGAGTTATAGTGGGTTAAGTTACTTGCTTGCCAAGGATTAGTTTTTCTATAAATACTAACCAAGTTCAAGGGTTAGAAAGATAGAGAGTTATTGTAGTTGGTTTTTTGAGTTATATTTCCAATTGCAATAAAAGTGAGTTTACTTGAAATTGTGTGTGTTCGTTCTTTGATTATTTGTTTTAAACTTGGGACTTGAGATTACTTGTTATTGAATTATAATGATAACTAGACATTCCTTCGTCGCATTGCGACGAAAATTCTGCCACGATCTTAAATATCAAAATAAGAATACCAAAACACGTACCAATGGTCATTCCGATGTAGACCTTAAGACATCAAGAAACGTAATTGCAAACACAGATCTCAATAGCGCATACACTCTTACAAACTCAAAACAACAGAAAAAGACAAAACAAAACAGACAAAAATCTAGGTTGGGTATAGCCTTGAAGCCGAGCTGCGCACGACGACATGATCCCGAGTATCAAAACACAAAATAAAAAAAAACACTTCGCCGTGAAACCTAAAGCGTACTCTGTCATAAAAATGTTCGTCTTAAAACGAGAAAGCGTATTTCATTGTAAAATGAGCGTCGAAAAGCTAGAATACAAACGCAAATGTAACGATGAGATTTAAAAAACAACAAAAATAAAAGTCGAAAGAAAATTTTCTAACCAAAATAATGATACTTAAATTTTTGGGGTTAAAATAGAAAAAACAAATCTTTTCTATTCATGATCTTTCTCAATTCATATATAAATATAATATATATAATATATAATAATATTTGTTTATCGAATTTAAAATAAATTTGACTTGCCAATTTTTATTTTGACCTCCTTAAGTTTTAAAAATTTTAGATTTACTTTACTACAGTTTAATTTAAAAACACTAATTTTTGTGTCGGTACGAGTTGAGTCAAGTATAAAATATTTCTGTGCACGTTTTGACGTAAATTTTAACAGAAATGAGTAGGGTCAAATAAACATTTTCTACTTTACATTTAAACGAAAATTTAGTTCGGAAATGAATTAGAATGATTGTTAGTCTATACTTTATCATGATGTATATAATGCCGCCGCAAAACACGGTTGATAAAAACCTAGTTGAAATTAATATACCTTTGCGCAGGGAATAGTAAAGTTATGGTGGTGTCAGAAAATTTTTAACGAAGTTGGTTTTTTTTATAATTTATCATAAAAGTTTAATGAGTTAAGTTTTTTTATTTTCATTTTCAACTCTCATACTATATATGATTTATGTTTTGGAACTATTTCATTTTCTATTAGTTCTATTTTTATAATAAATTTCATTCGTTAATGTTTTTAAGAAACATAATTCATGGTTGCTTATAATTTTTTTTATTGATTTTCTGAAATAAATTTTTTTTTTCAAAATTGATTTGAATTTAAAATCGAGCATTTTTGTGGTATCATAGTCTATAACGAATGCTTTATAGTATGCTTTAAAATTCAACCAAGGGAATGGCAAAGTTTTGGTTGTTTTAGATTTTGCCATATAATTTTAAGTTTTTTTATAAGTTTACCACAAAAGTTTGATTTTTTTTTTCCTGTTTGGGATAAAAACACCACTCTAAGAGTACTAAGAGTGGCTCAAAATGTATCCTAAATCCCACTCAATAACAGCTTGTTACCTCGTTTTACCCTGAAGTACCATAAAAAGAGTTCACTCCATATTTTTACCCTGAAATACCTTTAGAAAAATCAAACTACAATTAAAAATTTTGAATTAAACTTAACATATTTATTAAATAATATAAATAAAATTACAAAAGGATCACAGTATGGTTGGTTTCTGTAGGAAGGGTTTGATTAACGATATGTTTTGCGAGTCAAATGAGAAGACATCAGGTGTATCAAAGGTGAATTGTCTCGGGTCGTATTGAGTTGGCATGTGTTGCACGATTAGAATTTGCAGAATAGTATTGCATCGTTGATATTGTTGGCTAGAACTGGCTTTCAAGTGGCTGCTTTTAAGGTTGAGATTTGCTTATTTCTTTCTTTGATCCATTTGATGTGAAGAAAGGAATTTAAGTAAGAGAAAGATATTGATTTAATGATTTGAATAGGAGAAATGCATAAATTCAAGTAGGAGAAAGATATATATATATATATATATATATATATATATATATATATGTATATATATATATGTATATATATATATGTATATATATATATATGTATATATATATATATATATATATATATATATATTTGAAAAAAAGGGGTTGTAAAATAAATTATTTATAATGTAAATATATATTTTTAAAAACTCAATGGTCACCCCCAACGACAACATTTTTCACGGGTCCAGTCTCGTGTTCACGAGCCCGTTTCCACTCGATAAGGCTACCCTATTGTACCGCGCTGGTGTATCCGAGGCGCCGCAACACTTACCCAAAGGACATACCACCCACCTTAACTCCTACCTATTTACTATTATATCTAACCGGACTTAATTTTTGTTATCAAACGAATTAATAGTATTGGCTTTATCTTTTATCATTTGTATCATCATAACATGGTCCATGGACCATTTCCTTTCCGTTACCCGACAGGACTTAGCTAGCCACTAACATCACTCAATGGATCCCTATCACTTTGATAAAAGTATATTTATTTATTTTATAAAAACGTATTTATAAACTTTCTTTACTTATTAAACTGACTTTGTCCCGTAGTTGGATTTTCAGTCCAAAAAACTAAACCAAAATGTCCAATCCTATATGCAAAACTATATCAAAATATCCAATTTTTATAGTTTTTTGTATTCAAAGTATAGTTAATATTTGTTAGATATGCTTTATCATATTCAACTTTTTTTTGAACGGCTTATCATATTCTACTTGACACTTAGTTTATTAAGTTATATATATTAATTGGTGTTATAAGAATAACATGGTTGGATTTCATTCTTTTATTTATTTATACTTAGTACATCTCATTCTATCACACACATGTAGATACAAATTTAGTCTTAGAGTCAAATTGACTCATCAACTTTTTCTTCCTTCAATTCCTTTTTTCTCTTACTTTTTCCTTCACCAGTTCAACCTAGTCATGTCACTTCTCTATAAAAAGAACTCTCTCTCTTATACTTTATTTATAAAGTTTTTAGAACCGGACACTACCTGGCGGTCCTATCACAGTGAACCGTTAAATGGACCAGTCCACCGTACAGTCTGGTTTTAAGAACATTATGTCTATATGTTATGCTCTATTTCTCATCTAGTCCCCTACAAGTCGAATTACACGGCAGTACCGCCTCCCACACATGCCTTATTTTTTCTATAAAACCTGAATTACACTTCAACAGTACCGCCTCCCACGCATGCCTTATTTTTTCTATAAAACCTCGTTACAAGGTCTTGTGCACGCCACGTCGTGTCGCTTGCTAAAAGATCATAAAAATGGTTGAGACATTTCATTTCAGTCTTATCTATTATCTTTTGTATTAAGATTGTTAATGTCATTTTTGTGATTTATAGATTTATATCGCAATCAATGGTTACAATAATTGCTTGAGTAAGAGACTTGTCTTTGTCTTTTTTTGGCACACTTAAATCAACAGTTCTTCGACCAATCGTTATCACATTCTACAAACAATTAGTTTTTTTAAAATTGACTACATACTTGTATGCTTCTACTATTAAAATAGAGTAATTTAATAGCCGTTAGCAGAAACATTTAATATTTTATAAGATAATTCTTGTAATTATTGAAGTTTAAAAACAAAACATACAAATTGATATGTAGATAATAGACGAAAACTATAATTTACTCTAAATATAGATTTTAAACGAACACATGTCATGATTTGAAAATATTCTTTCTTAACATGTTTTTGACTCTTATCACTGAGTTGTCATCTAAGTGACTTAAAAACAAATAACTGATTTTTGTTCGGGTTATGATTTTATAAATATTACATTTTTCCATTATTAACTAATCATTGTCATTAAATATATATATATATATATACACACATATGTATATAACATGATTTCTAAACACTTGGTTATTCAAAAAAAAAATATAAACAAAATACTAATATTAGTTATTTTTTAAACACCGGAGTAAGTTATGTATTTTATAATTATGTGTAAGTTTTACATAAAAAAGTTGTATTAACGTAAAAACTTACGAAAACTTGTAATGATAAATCAAAATTATTATTGTTTTTCATGGAATAATATTACTACACATATAAAAGATTATAATATTTTATGTATATGCCTAAATATATATTTACACTATAAAACTCTGTTAACACCGGTGTAAATTGTTAAACGTTTTTGGGTTACTTTAATTTTTTCTATTGTCCAATTCTTTAATGCAATTTTATAAGTGAGAAAATGACCACACCAACAAAGTGACATTTTAAGGGTCAATGAAATGGCAAATTCTAACACCTTTTTTTATAATAATATCCCTAATTAGTGGCGCGGATTGGCGGTTTCAAGAATTTATTTTAATGAAGTCACTATTTAAAATTCTCCGATTATATAAAAGCATATATAAAAATTGTCGGTCTGGTTCGGGTCAGATCAGATTTTTCATACAAAAAAAAATAAGATACAATAATATAAAAAAACTCATCATTAAAATGCAAAAATTACATAATATGAAAATGATGGTCTTTGCGAATTAAAATGAAACATCTTATGGTTGTTCCCTAAGAGTTTTCATTATTTGAAAATGTTGCATTATATCTTCGACGGAAGCTTATTGAAAAAACTCTCATTCAATATAACAAATGCAAGAATAACGCATGTATCAATCATTCATTTGGTTACGCGACTTTGTTTTCACATGCTTCATTGAAGAAAAACTTTTTCAAAAAACTAACAAATTGATTATTGAAAATCTCTTGAGTGATAAGTTCTGAGTATTGTCTTTCGATCGACAAATCGTCCCTTCTACCTCTTGAGTTATGAATGCAATTTACAATTCCAATTTGTTAGGTATTTTTGGAAGTGGGCTAATTTAATTTATTAATCCATAAAATTTATGGGTATTTAGTGGGAGTGAGCTAATTTAATTAATTAACTCATTGATTTTTTTCTTTAAGTTTTGGGTTTATATGTGTTTTTTTTATTATGATAATGGAGTTGCCGTACAAAAACACAATAGCATACTTGAAAAACTTGTATATACATATTCTTATACGTGTAAAAATTCATTATATTCCTGTGACTTCAGCCATTCAACCTAAGTCCGCCTATGACAAGATACAATCGATGTAAACGCATGCCAATATTTTTGTAAGACATGATACGATTTTATATTTTTTGTTTTACGAGGGCACCTTTTCTAAAATAAATCTTACACTGAAACTTTTTTATTTTGTACCTCCGCTGCCTAGGGGGAGATATTACCAGTTTGTTTTTATATAAATTTTTTCATCTAAATTTTTTAATCTATTAATTTTTAGTCATTATTATTATTGTACGGCTCTTAACAACTACAAATTTCATTAGTAAAACTCTTCAGAAAAGACAAATCAAATTAAATAATATATTAAATAAAATTTATAAAAGTCGAAACTAACGAAAATCTCTATTACCTATAATATTTTAAATATCAAGTAACATAATAAATCTTTTTAAATTAGGCTTAAACAACCCAACTGAAAGTTTGTTTGGTAAACCATCATAAAAAAATCATTAAGAGATTTAAGATTATTTTTGAACAATTAAAAGACTAAACCATTAAAAGATAAATTAAGAGGTAACATTATAATAATGATTAAAAATCTACCAGACAACCCTAAAATTGAAATTTTCTAGAAAAAAAAATATAAGTAATTTAATAGTTTATATATTTTACTACTGATGCATGCATGGTGAGTGGGGTCGCTTTATTCAATATCCTTATAACCTAACTGAAACAGAATCTAAAAGAAAGTAACTAACACAATGATATTTATAAGCATTACAAATGTGACATTGACTTGTGTCATATAGTAATTTATTAAAAGATAAACACATCATATTAGTCTCTACAAACCAATGACACTAAAAGATATATTTACCATCACATATGTGATATTGATCTGCTGGTTAATACGCATCCAAGAGTCGTAATTTTTGTCGGTAATCCGTCAATGATCTTTTGTCATCCGTCGTCATGTCCAAACGTCACTTACTGTTGTCGATGTTCGTTGGAAACAATCTAACCTTTAAACCATACTTCATCTGTAATATAATCGAATCGCTAGCACAAACATCATGACTCTCTACCAACTCCACATGATAACGATGCACAACCGCACTCGCCACCATTTTCATCTGTATCAAACCCATCTCTTTCCCCAAACACGACCTCGGACCCGCGTGAAACGCCGGAAACTTATACGAGGGTTCATGTTTGATCCCTCCTCGGGCGGAAACCCACCGTTCCGGCCTAAACTCCAAACAATCATCCCCCCATATCTCCTCCATTCTACCCATTGAATAAAAGGATAATATTATCCTCGAGTGGTCATCAACAGCATGACCACTCGGGAGAACATCCGCCGATGCTGGAGACTTGTGCTCCAGTGCCACCGGCGGATACAGCCGTAAGGCTTCACATATACCGCCATGCAGATACACCATTTCTCCGAGCTCGGTTAAGCTCAAACTCTCCCATCTCCGCCCACCCAATCGCCCGTTGATCTCCTCGCGGGTCCTCTTCTGGACCCGCGGGTTTCGGGCAAGAAGATAAAAGAACCAAGAAAGAGCCGTGCTTGTCGTATCTCTTCCGGCGACCATCAGGTTTAAAATAGCGTCTTTTGTGAACTTTCTTGATTCTCCGGCGGATCTCCGGCGAGTTTCACCTTCAAAACCTCTGATCAACAATGGCAACAATCTGAAATCATTAGATATATCCTCATTATGCAACTCTTTAACATCCAAACATTTGTATATGAATTCATCAAAAGCCATTGAAGCTTCACTCAACTTCTTCTCCTTCCCAAACCCTAATCTCTTCTGCAACTTCCACACACTCTCAGGCAACACATGCCTCCATAGAAGAGCTTCTTCAGCGTCCGTAAACGCCTTTTCGCATCGAACAATCGGTAAATCAATCGATAAGCTTTCAGGGTCATGATCCAAAAGCAGCATACATATAGCATCAAAAGTGAACCTCTGAAAGATTTCTTGTAAATCAACCTCCTGATGATTTGAACACACGTGATTAAGCACCGGAAAAAGCCCGATTTCGATCTTCTTCTTGATGATTGATGTTAAAAGAGGTTGAAATTGGTTGTGTTTGAGTGCAAACATGGTGGTTTTCCGGTGGAGTTCCCATAGTTGATGATCGGAGTTGAAGATTCCGTCACCGAGGACGTCGAAGATGTTGCGAAATTCGGGCCTTTCGGGTAGTTTTCGAAGTTCTTGCTCAACATGTAGTGGATGTTTTTAGGGTCGGAGGTGAATAGCATGTCTACATTAGCGAACCATGGGCCTTTGACCATGAAGGTGCCGTTGGTGAGGGTGAGTATTTCGGTGGCGTAATCGTGGAGGCGGTGGGCGTTTCGGAGGATGTCGGGGGTCATGCCGAGGATCGGCCAGTTGGTTATCGGGAGGCGTCGGCTCCGGTGGAGAAATACGGAGCCGGCAATGAGAATGATGATGAGAAGAAGAAGAAGAAGATGAAGCATGTTGGAATAATGGATGGAAGGTATAAGGTTAAGGATGGGAGTGAGTGAATAGTGATGTTAGATGGGGAAACTTATAGTTAAGAAGATAGATGTGATAGTTTCCTGGTTTTTTTTGTCTTTAATATTAATGTTTTTTCAAGATTGTAGATTATGCTTTGTTCACTTGTACGTCGATTTATTTAAGTGAGTGTCTAATAATAAAATCATAATTTAAATAACAAAAAACTAACTGTGTTAACTTTCAGTTAGTAAGGGATCGTTGAAGTAAAATAAACTCAACGTATGAAGTGTCTGTAAACATTTCATGAATTGGGATTAATCCCGGTCAATAAATAAAAGTTTAATTATTAAAATCTAATACCCCAAAAAATAATATTAAACTAAAATGAAATCACGTGCAATCAAGAAACCCACCGGTTAGTAGAAAAAGGACTCCTAGAGATTATGAACCCATTCATTTATATCTCTTGAAATGGTAACTTTTAAGGGTACTAGGGGCACTTATTTTTAAACCCATCAGTCAAGTGATGGCCAGTTATGGTTAAGACTGCCTCAAGCAAACATGCGTCAATCCGTAAAAAATATGTCTAAAATGGTGATTTAAGAAGATGGAAGATAAAATGGTCTAGACTTCCAACTACCCTAATAGAGATCCATGATCTCAATCAATTATCAATATTAAATGAAGTGTCATTCTTGGATAGCAAAGATCAATGGGTACGGGGTGACTTACAAGCCCACCAATCTTTTTCAGTCAAATTAGTTAGAAGAGACCTTGACAAATGTTTGTCAACTTCCTTCGTCCCTATGTACATTCGAACGGAATTATTCGGTTCCATTGAAGGTTAATTACTTTTTAGTGAAAAACTTTTATGAAGAAAGTACCGGTTTTAACAAATTCGAGGTTAGAAGAATCGCATGACTTGAAGCTAGATGAATCAAGTACTATACGCAATATATTCATTGTATATATTAGTTTTTTTTTTAACGGCAAATGTGCGACACTGCTTCGGATAATAGGTGTTATCTTAATCAAGCCCACCTATTCATTTCCCAGCCGAGACCGCACCCCCAACCCACTCAGGAGGAAACCCATTGCTGAGAAAACCTCCTGGCTTAACTCTAAGCATTTTTACCCATAGTGAGACTTGAACCCATGACCTCTCAATATTTACATGTGACACATCATCTTAACCAGTTAGGTTAAGGATTATTGTATATATTAGTGGATGAGATGTATAAACTTTTAAGTGTAAAAATGTTACGGAAATATGGGCTAATTTATAGAGTTCAGAATATAATTCAAAAGTCCAATGGTAACAAAATGACTATATAGCTATTGGCAACATATCTTCAAGCGGGTTCACGAACCCACAACCCAACACGCTACAACCCTAGACCTTTACCACAGACGCTCCAAGGAGCCTAACTACTTAACATAGCCTCACTTCTTCTTACATCGCAAATAAAATTAAAATACATAAAACTTAAAGATGAAGGTCATAATGCCAGCCTTCATCATTTGATCCAATCAATATGATCCATATATTTTGAGAGCTAAGATTTCATGATTTATCTTTTAAAAGAAGTTTGATACCGATCTATCATATGAAAATTTGAGATGTGATTGCTTCAATCCTAAATTTTATCATGCTAATTATTGATGCAAGGATGGACATATGCTATCTACTCGTAGTTTTATTAGCTAATGAGTCTCACATCAATTGGTTTGAAAAAATACACCACATGTCTTTTTAATGTGAAGGTTATGTGTTCGATTTTCAATTGTTACAGTATGTTTCAAGTGCACCAAAGGTTTTACCACAGTTGGTATTTGGGTGGTGGGTTTTCACTGTAATGATAGGCAATCCGGGTTACTAATATTATCTGTGTTCGTGGGCGTAAATGGTCTTTGGTCAATAGACTTACCCGAATGACCAGACTTATACTTTTTGTCATAGTTTTATTTGTGGAAAAGAAATTTTTAAATAGATATAAACTTAATATCTTTTCTATATGAAAAAGACACTTAGACAGAAAGTTACGTATACCAATAAAACAGTTAATGTGATCGTCTAATCCTACACATGTATTTATCCTAGTGATGGATAGACATCGTTAATTCAGGTACGTAAGGTCTTCTAGCTCCTTGCTAGAGGGACAATTCTGGATTTGATAAAAGTAAGATTATTTTTGTTTTTGCTGTTAAAGAAAAGAAAAAAAAAGAAAAGAAATGTAAGGTCTTGCTATATGTTAATTGTTTTTCGGTTAGTGGGAACTTTTAAATTTTAATTGTAGTTCTAAATATGTTAATCATATAGATATAGTTTTTTTTATTTTATTTTTTTAACTAGCATACCATATCTTTTTTTTTTTTTTTTCATCCAACTCTTTCTATATCTTTTTTCTATAAATTTACAACTAATTTGTAGTTTTTTCAAAGTTAATTACATAAATGGTACTTATAGTAAAATTGTTTTTCAAGTTTAGTCCTCAAGTATGATTTAATACAAAATAGCTTACTAAGTATGACAAATTATAACAAAATAGACCAAGAGTCGGATGAAAGTTAACTTTTTCCGTTAAATAAGTGTGAAATGATCATTATACCCCATTGCAAAAATATACAATAATATTTTAAAAAAATACGCATTATATTATCCATTTTTTCTCTTCATCACAAAAACTTCATTTCACTACCACAACCACCCACCAACACAATCATCACCACCCACCACCACAATCACCTTCCACTACACATCAGGTACCGAGCACCCATCATCCTTCCAGTAATCGGGGTGCTAGCATCCATCTCCAGCTAACAACCGTTGCCGCCACCTTATTTTCATAGCCTCTCACTCTGGTAACCTCCACCACTCCTGCAAGCGTTCACACAAATCTTGATTTGTTATGTGGGGATGGGAGTGGTTCAAGAGGGTGTACTGGTATGATGATCCAAGAGGATGCAAAGATGAGGTGGGTGGCAGGAAAACACTCAGGTAGTCAAGTAGGGTGGTGGTCATCAAAGTTGGTTGGGTGATGACCGGAGGTGGTAAAAGATGGATTCTAGATAGGGATGGTAATGGGGTTATTTACCTTGGTAAAAGATGAAAGATGGCGTAGTAGTAACACTATCCCACCCTCAAAAGTGCTACCTGGATTCTAGATAGGGATGGTAATGGGGTTATTTACCCATCGGGTATCGGACATGCCTGCAGGTCGTCGGGTGTTAATTAATGAATAAGACTCATCTGGTGTACCTCTCAGGTATATCTTTGACATTTCGACCAAATCTTTTCGTCGCTCTTTTTAATCACATATATTTGTTGTTATCTCGCCGACTCTCTTCCAATAGTGGTTAGGGTTCGAAGGAGCACAAAAAATCTGATTGTCAAATTACTTGAGTAGAATATTAGAAAAATGATTGAATAAGAGGGGAATTAGAACTAAGGAGCCTGGAAATAATTTAATATTATTAAAATAACTAAAAATAAATATAATATAATATAATATAATATAATAATATAATATAATAAATATAATATAATATAATATAATATAATATAATATAATATAATATAACATAATATAATATAATTTAAAAAAAATAATTAACTTGGGTATATAATTGAGTAAACGAATGTGCTTAATCGTATAGACGAACATATCATGTAATCTTATAACGGTCTCATACAAATAAAATAATAAAAAATTAATCACATATCCGGTCATGTCCCCGTTTACTTGACCCATCTCCGTCCCAAGTATCTTGATTTCTGGTTTTTTAGTTTTTTTTTTATGATAAAGTTTGACTGTTGATTCTAGACCTCTTTTGCCCGGTTATGAGATTGTCTTTCCTTTTTGTATTCTTATGTTAAAATGACTTTCAAGATTCAAATCATGTTTGGGCCCAATGGACTGATCTAATTATTCTTGATGTTTGATTTCGAAAATTTGTTTGTTTGTTAATTCAATTGTAGTTTGAATTTTGAGTTTATAAATTCAATAATATTCCAATTACTTGATTATTCGCTTGAAGGGTTCGGGTTCAAAACTAAAACATTTTTTAAAACCATTGTTGCTATGATTTAGAAAAAAAAGAAATTTCCTAATTTTGATAGCTATTTAACTAACTAAGAATATTTTTGTTTGACTTTTTATTTATGTTTATTTATTATAAAATCTTTATGCGTAAATTTACATTTTCATTTCTTTGGGTTAATTTTTTTATTTATTTTAAGGTATACTTTATATGTATATTTAAATAGTCTGTTTAACGAAACATATTCAATTTTAAATATATTAAATTAATAAAAATTTTTTTTAAAAAAACTAAACTGATAGTTTTAAACAAACTTTTTATTTTATAAAAAATTGATTTTTTAAAAGTAATATTTAATAAAAGAACTTTTTTTTAATTTATTAAAAAGTATTTTTAGTTTATTAAGAAATTATGTAATATAATTAGTAATTATAATAATTATTAAATAAGAGAGAGAAGTGAGAAAAAATTAATGAGAAGAAATATGATGTTGGCATGTGTCCCCCTTATTTAGTCTTTTATAGAGTAGAGAGATTTTCCCTCTTACTACTTTTAAAATATAATGGTATATAAATTTCGTATTTGTCGTTGCACCGTGTTTTTTATCAACATTTGGAACTTTTTTTTTTCAAAAACTGGGTCGTCGATGAAATTTACTCAAAACTGTATGGTGAACGCTAATATACAAGTTGTCAACCAAACCTCATCATATCATCACTCCGCCGCAAAACGTAGGTTCACATCTACTAGTTGATGGCTAATTATGTAGCTTGTAACCTCTGCAATCGTAATTTTACATGTTATGTTACGATTGTAACATATTTTATCTATTTCATTAGTATTTTCTGATACATGTCATATTTTATAATAGTATATTAACTGTAAACAACGACCACCATCCATATAATTATTTTTTAGTTAGAGATCTAATGAGACGTGTGTGGTTTCTAACGGGCCATATGAAAAATTAGCCCAATTCGCAATCTGTCTGTTGTAACTAGAGGTGGGCAAACCGGGTCCGGCCCAATACCCGTAACCGGGTTGAAACCGGGTTCGGCCCAACCGGTTTTTTTCGTACCCGGGTACGGGTGGAACCGGGTTCGAACCCGGGTCGGGTTCACCCAAGCTATTACCCTACCCGACATACCCGGTTAGGGTCGGGTCGGGTCCGGGTCGGGTACGGAACCCGGGTATAATCGGGTTTTTGAATTTTTTTTATTTTTTTTTTGTTTTTACTAATATAAATCATTATTATTATTATTATTATTATTATTATTATTATTATTATTATTATTATTATTATTATTATTATTATTATTATTATTATTATTATTATTATTATTGACTTGTTGTTGTTGTTTTTGTTATTATTATTATAAATCATAATAAGTATTATTGTTATTATTATTAATAATATTATTGTTGTTTTTGTTTTTGTTTGTTTTTGTTGTTGCTGTTATTATTAATAATATTATTATTGTTATTATTATTAATAATATTAATGTTGTTTTTATTTAACAATATTAAATAAACATTAATTTTTCATTTATTTATTTAAACAACTTAAAAATACATAAATCGATCAATAAAAAATAACATAAAACTTTTATTTAAGTTATCGTCTAATGTTTATTTACTACGAGACGCTTGATCAAATGCTAATTCTTCATCCGATATGCCAGAAGATACTCCTTCTTCTACCTCTTCATCGTGTACTTTAGCTTCGAGTGCAATTTCATCTTCGAGGCTTGTTTGGTCTTGTATACGATCCATCGCGTCTAAGTGATCCTTTAAACAAATGCACATCTCAACCGCTTCTGGAGTTAGTCTTGTTCTCCGTAATGAGATTACCCTGCCACTAAGAGAAAACGCAGATTCCGAAGCTACCGTAGAAGCTTGGACGCTTAGTAAATCACGGGCCATAGCGGAAAGAATCGGAAATTGAGATTCCTTTCCTTTCCACCAAGCCAAAATATCGAATGCACGATAATCTTCGGTAGTCATAGTGGAAATAAAATCCGTAGCACTATATCTACCGAGCTCACTTGTTGGGGTGTTACCCCTTTGTCGTTTAGCCGTCACATCCCGAACAACATTCAACATGGTTATAACCGGGTCTTTCATCGAGGTACTAGCATTTGAGGTTGATTCTCTTGGTGTGGTTATATTTACGTTAGGCCCATATCTATTTAAATAAAAATTATATATTGTTTTCAAGCTTGCATTAAAACTTTTTTTGGCATCCCTTGAAAAATTGGGGTTTTCGTCATGCATATCTAAATTGTCATTTATCTCGTCTATCAAACATTCAACCCCAGCAACATTTAAAAACGGATTTAAAGCGGCGGCACAAGTAAAAACGGGTGGTAACTCCTCAAAATATTTTTTAAACTTTTCTTTCATTGGTTCTATCATTTGTGTAAACATATCATTTTTATATTGAAAATTTTTAAAATTCAAAGCTATGAAATATAATTCTTGAACCACCGAATAACTAGTGGGATAATAAACTCCCGATAATTTTGTTGTTGAGTTTTTAAACACCTCAAGAAAATCGGATAGACTTTGAACATTTTTCCAACCCGCATCCGGAAATGGGTCGGCTTCACCATTATCCGAAAGACTATTATGAAAAGCTTTCAAAGTTCCCTTTTGTTTTAAAGCACAATTAAACATGTGACAAGTCGAATTCCACCGAGTAGGTACATCCCAATTAGGACCTAAAAATACAGAGTCCGTATCCTTACAAAGTTTTTTATAATCTTGATATCTTCTTCTACTTTTTTTATAAACGTCATGTAACATAAATCGAAAAGCTTTAATAAAGTTATCAACAAATTGCACGGATAGACCGTCTTGCACTACTAAATTAATAATATGTGCAACACAACGAGTATGGAAAAAATCACCGTTTGCAATCGGAAGATATTTTAATTTTAATTTTTCAACCACGGTTGTGTTGTTGGAAGCGTTATCAAATGCCATTGAAAAAATTTTATTTTGTAAATTAAAAGTAGTTATTACATTATCCAAAAAGTAAAACAAAAATTCTCCGGTGTGTGGATACGGAAAAAGATCAAACGCAATCGTACGTTTCATCAATTGCCATGATTTGGGATCTACCCAATGAGCGGTGACGCAAAGGTACGATTCGGGTAAACCGTGTGGAGCCGACCAAACGTCACTAGTTAAGTTTACACCGGTATTTAAATTTTCAAATAATACAATTAAATCATTTTTTGCTTGATTCCATAATTTTAAACAATAACGTCTAAGGGTAGTACGACTTACATGGTTGTAACGAGGTTGAAGCGTCTCTCGAATTAAGTTGGTCAAACGAGGATTGTCGAAGTGACTAAAAGGCAAAGCTTCTTGAATCACGAACTTCGCCATTCGATCTCGAACCCTATTAACGTCGTAATTAAAGATTCCACCGTCTCCACCTAATTGTGTTTGTTGCGAATCCGGATTACTTTTCAACGACTTACAAAACTTCTTGCTAATGTGTTTGCTTAAAGTCGTGTTAGAATCTTTAGCAAGCAAAGCTCCACAAAACTTGCAACGAGCCTTTATAGACCCGTCACTCAACTCAACCATGTCCCAATTGCACCATACATCCATGTTACGATTGTGTGGAAGAACACGAACGACGGTTGGAGCGTTGGACGAACTTTGACCAACGGAAGATTGTGATTGAGCCATAACAAGATTCAAGACAGTGAAAAGTGTAAAACGAGAGAGTGAAAATGTAAAACGAGAGTAAACTAGAGTATTTTTTGCGTTTTTTGCGTATGTTTTTGCGTTTGAGAGTTGGGTACTCAATCAAACCAACCCACACCTATTTATACTACCTTAGGGGGCAAAAAAACAAAAAAAACGGTCCAAAATGAGATCCAACGGCTATATAGCCGTTAAAAACGGCTAGTTTTTTAAAAAAACCCGAAAAACGGTAAAAACCGGGTTGGACCCGGGTACGATCGGGTCGGGTCCGGGTCGGGTCGGGTCGGGTACGGTTCGGGTTCTAAAAAAATATAAAAACCCATAACCGGTTCCTACCCACCGGGTATTTTCGGTTCCAAACCGGGTACACCCTATACCGGGTTGTACCCGGAACCGGGTCCGGGTCGGGTTCGCCGGGTCGGGTCCGTACCCGGTTTTTTTGCCCAAGTCTAGTTGTAACTTGTAATCTTGTATGGAAGTTTTTTTTTTTTTCTTTATTAGAACATACTATGTGAATCATGCGATTGTGAATTTTACATTGATTTGTTATTTGTTGATGTTTATATGACTGAATAACCTTAATATCGTCACTATTATGTGCAAATTATATGTTTATTGTGAATGTTTTATTGATATGATATTAGTATCCAATCAGGAAGGAGAATGCATTGCAATGGATTATAGCGTTATTTCGGCTTATGTTTTTAAAATTGATATTCCAAAAGTTGAATTCATACATCTCTGATTTAAGAGGTTACGTCACTGACATCTGTAAATTGTGGTTTACAATATATATATAGACATTTTATTTATCACATTTGTCATATAAAATAACTTCCTATTAAATAAATATCTAACTAATATTAACTAGTAGGTTATGCCGCGCGTTGCGGCGGCTTGCTTTTGAACGTTTATACGTAGATGGAAACTATTTCGTAATAGTATATTCGGGAATAAAAATAAGTGATGTTGTTGTAGCGTAAAATACAAAAGCGAACTTAAAAAAATCTTTTAAGCAAAATATAAAATCGTGTAAAACCGTCACCTATCCCGATTTAAAAATTAAAAGTTTAGTTTGTTAAATATTATAGATAATTAAATACCAAATCATTTACAAAATTATGTAGTTAAATGATAAAGAAAAATAAAGCTAAAATTATAATACGAAGTTTCAGAAATATTATGAAATCAATGAAGTATTATTGTTATCAATTTTAATCACATATATATTTTATACTAAAAGCATGTCATAAGTAACAACTAATTACCATTGTAAAAATAAATAGCAAGAAACAGCCTTGTAAAAGGCTTGAACATGGGTCTAACTAAAAAGAAGAAGTCCAGAAACCATTGGGCTTTTCTTTAACTTTGTTATCAATTTGCCTCACATAATACTTAACATTGGAGAAAACAAAAAAAAAAATAAATAAGAAAGTACTGTAGCAACCGACCTAAGTTTTTAATATATATATATATATATATATAATTAATATTAAACAAATACAACAAAACTAGTTTTTGGTCATTTAATACATTAAAAGGAACTTTTTAAATTTCCGTTACATTAAAAGTGATTTGTTAAAGTTTACTACAATTGTGGTAAATGTTAAGCAGAAAAACATAATAACTAACAAAAAATATAATAAACTGCGCTAAAAACACAATGATAAGCAGATTTCATATGAGTTGAAAAAGATAAAAGAAAATTATTATCTTTTAATATTATGATGTTGTATTCTTTTTAAAGATAAAAAACATTTATTTTTATGTGTAATTTTTATAAAAAAATAATGTTGTATAATAAAGTTACGAACGTTTAGAAAAATGTAAAGAAACTTGAAAAAAGTCAAGAAAATTGGTTGTCTAAAATACTCATCTAACAAACTTATTTTTTACATTGTAATCTTAACCATTAATTAAGAAGATTGATAGTTTAGATTAGTTTTTTACACTTTTTAGTTTCATTATCATTTTTATTTGAACATTTCCATTACAACCATTCTTATTAAGTTTTTGTAAATCATAGCATTTTTGTTTTCAATCTTTATTAATCTTAGTTTATTGTTTCTTTTTTGGTTAATTGTTTTGTTTCTTTAATTTTCGGCTTACATAACTGAAGTTTTATATTATTCGTATTATTAATATCATTAATATTCACTAAATTCACTTGTGTTTTTCTTAACAATCAAAAAATTGTTTGAATTTCAATTTTGTTTCATTTATAAAGGTTAAACTTTTTAAATTTAGTCATTTGAATGAAACTGATTATTATTGTGATTTCTTTGTCTTAATATTTATTTATGAATTTAATGATAAGATATATGAGAATGTTAATTTTAGGCGAAATTGATTGTTATGTAAGATTCGATGAAGTTATCTTTCTACTCTAATAAAAAGATATCTTGTGGTGACGCGTGGCAACACCACATTTCTGCTCATCATAAATTTTTCGCTTCTCTCTCCTATTACATAATTAACTTAATTATCAATAATATCTTTTAACTTTTTTTAGAATAAAAGTGACTTTTTAATAAATTTAGAAAAAGATCTTCTTATTAATGTTATTTCTAAGAAAATAATTTTTATAAAATAAATTTATTTTACAAAACATCAAACTTTTTTAAAATTAGTGTTTTTAAAAAGTAAATTTTTTATAAATAAAAAATAATTCAAATTGAAAGTTATAATAAAAAAATTTATAATAAAAAAATTGAAATAAAAAATAATTCAAATTGAAATTTATAATAAAAAAATTTTTGAAAATGAAATTTTTTAATATGGTTTGTCTTGAAACAAATTATTTATATTTTTCTTTTGAAAAAAGAAAATTTTAAAACAAAATTTTAAAAAGTTAATATAATGTTTTATTAAATATTGTTTTTACTTATACGTAATTTCACTCATATTTTCTCGTAGAATATCATTTTAAACTTAATAAAATTTTATTATATTTAATATTTTATTTGTTTAAAATCCATGTAACACACGGGTTTACTAAAGCTATATAGTATAATAATAATTTATGTAAAGAATTATAAAAGCTTGAGAACTGGATTTTATGTTTGATATTTTGAAGAATTAGTTTTAAGGATAAATTACAAAACTATTTAATTGTTGTTTTAGAAGTCTAGAAGATATTTTCGAAATTTTCGTTAGGTATTTAAAAAATACAATAAAACAATGCTGATGATATGTCAAGAAGAGGACACAAAATGTTCCATACAAGGTTTAATCGATCATGAACCCTTTAATTTGATATTATTATGTATAGGTACTATAAATATATCAGTTGACAATTGATGAACATATGTTTAAGAAAGGTTTGTTTAAAGTAAAGACATTCATTTAACTTTTAAGTTCTAACATAAAATACCCGATCAACTTAAGCGATGACAAAATATAACCTTTGAAAAGAAAGTTAAAATATAAATAAGTTCACCCATGAGCACCATAGGTTGACCCGACCCTGGCCATTAGGCTAAACACGTGGATGGGTTCGGCACAAATATGATATGTATATTTCAGTCAATGGGTCATAATATCACACCCATACGATGTATGTTCAGGTGGCGGAATTCAGTGTCGGAGCTTGAACCCTATCTGGGGGGGGCGAAAGTAAACTATTTTAAGGGAGACAAACTCTATATTTATTAAAAAAATTTCACTAACGGACCGAAAATTTACACTACCGAACCGAAAATGATATGACTTTTATACATATCAACATTTAATGGGGCGGTATAACATTGTGCTTTGTCAGCCCTACCATGTGTGCATGAAAAAGAGCTAGAGTATGCTAGACCCCTTACTATTAAGATACGTGCATATCGATAAGGGACTCCATATGGTTAAAGCACATGATTATTAATAATATAAAGAAAGCAAATTACGGAATGTATGGAAAATATAGAAATGATCAATGACGTTTGATCCATTACAGTGTTGTAAAAATCGGCCTAGTCTGCCGATTAATCGCTAGTCGGTCGGTTACCTTGGCGATTTCATGTAATCGGTGGATAAAATAGGTAATCGGACCTAGTTGGACAAAATCGGACCTAGTCGGACCAAATCGGTCCAAATCGGCCCTAATCGGCCACTAATCGGGCGGCTAGGTTCCGGCCAAATTCCGATCACATTTTGGTCAGATTCCGGCCAAATGTTTGAAATTACGGTCAAACCTTGAAAATTTTGGCCAAATACGTGCAAATTTTGGTCAAATGTGTTTGTATATATATAAATCTGAACAATTTTATAAAAATAAGTGTGTATATATATAAAACTGAAAATTACTTATAAAAGTTCCAATCCGATTAATCCCGATTAATCCCTAGTAATCCCGATTAGTCGCTAGTCGGTACCTCACCGCCCTACTAGCGCCTAACGATTTTTACAACCATGATCCATTATATGATAAAGTAATATCATGTGGCAAAAAAGTACCACCATGTGGTAGAAGAGTATTATCACATATTGATACATACCCGTTAAGAGTGGTGTTGTCAAAAAAATCAAAGATAACCATAAGTGTCACTCATGTGAAGTACTTGCTCAATGATGCCCATGCGATGATGTGACTAACGACATTTATAAACTTGATTTGTGCTCTTCGTGAGCGCGGCTTAATTTCCGCAAAGTATAGATGCTTACTTGATTTGAGAGTAATATGGTTTAGAAGGAAAGATCATGGTAATTATTATAAACAACTTTAAAAGATAAGAATATATCATATGAACATGATAAGAAAAAAGGCCTCCTATGTCAAATGGTGAAAAGATAAAGACGTAAAGGCCTTCATAAAATGACAAATACGACTTAAGATAGCATGATAAGATATGATATGATATGCCTTCTTGAATCATAACATGAATTCATGAGAAATAGAACGTTTTACAGAACTAACGATTGTAATATGTTTAATGATTTGTACTGATTGTAATATGTTTTATGGTTTTTAACCTATCATCTTAACATTTTTTTGTCTATGATAACTAGTGCTTACAAATTAAACAAGTAATTTATACGTTTTATTAGTTAAAATCACATTTTTCTTAAAAATATCATACTTCTATAAGACAATTTTTCCTTTTGGATTTTAGTAGTTGTGGGATACAATGTAGTCGCTATTAAACAGTAAGAACCACCTACCATTACAAAGTCCACATGGTTGTGTTGTACCCTGCCTAAATTGGGTATATGTGATGGTCCATCAACGTCAAATGATCAATAATTATAACATATAATGATGCAAGTTGAGATTTATATGCAAAATTAATCAAATGGACCCAATGCCACCATTATCAATTCCATCTTCCCTACATGTACATACTCTTACGGCCGTCATGTCGCCATCCATCAATTTTCTACGCCATTGCGAATTACAATGGATTTAAGCGTTCAACTAAACGGTTTTCCTTTTTATTTTTAATTATCGCATCCCTTTCAACATGTCATATCGATAATATTTCTCACATTTCACGTTAAAAGATTAAATTCTCTTGGTCTAATATTTTTAGAAGGGTAAGATGAAAAAGTTTGTTTTAAACGTATATCTTCGTCACTTTTACTTGTTACATTGTCATTTCAGTTGTTAAATCAGCTATATTTCATGTTTTTCAAACTAAAATATAAAGCTGATTCTTTTAATTTAATATTTTTAAAGAAGAGTACATTGAATCTTTAGAGGACAAGGGTAAATTTAACCTTCTCGCTAAAGAATTTTAGATGTAAAAGCTTTTACTTTTTATCTCTCATGGCGATGTAAATAGCGATGCTTCTGCCACCTTGGAAATTATGAGGAAGACAAAAGTTCCTTGTTTTGTGGTTGAGTTGAGTGGGATACAAATGATAATGGAGTAGATGACATTATTATTCATAGATGAGGTTCCTTTTATTTAAAGATTAGGATTACAAAATTATTGAATTGTTATATTTTTAACAGCAAAATTCCACTACTTATAACTATAATATACACTATAATTAATTAGGTTTGAACCTAAGTTTATTGTAAAAAGATTTTTTTACTACCATGGTACAAACAAAATGACAGCCAATGAAGTAGAGTAAAAATACATAAAAAAAAATAAAATAAATAAAAAAAAGAAAGAAGAAGAAGAAGAAGGTAGAGGTTGCCAAGTCACAGCCAATGATTCGCCTAAGGCTTATCGTTGGATTAATTGTGTTTTTACCAATCGCAATTTTTATTTATTGCTCAGAATCGATCCGAACTCATAAAATGTTTACAGACACTACTAACTTTAAGTTTATTTTACTACAACGACCCTTACTAACAGATAGTTAACCGCCGTTAGCTTTTTTTTAATAATGGGGACAATTTTGAGCCATTTTTCAAATCCGCCGCCTCCCATCCTCCATTGGGTCCGTTTCCCGGTTTCTAGTCTGCATCGTCACCTGAAATCTAACTCCAACGAGTCAAATTGTTCAGATCGGGAAGCAGAGATTAACGGGTTTCATGGTGTAGAAGTTTTAGATTGACGGGCCCGATGATAAATTTTAGCTTTTAATTTAGTGTTTTGGCCACATAAGCAGGTCACATCATCAAATAACTAACAATGTTAACTATGAGTTAATAAGAGATGGTAGTATAAAAATAAGCTCATAATTCGGAGTGTTTATAAACATTTTCAAAGTTTGGATTAGTTATAACCAATAAATAAAATTTAAGATTATTAAATTATAATAACCCAAGTATTTAATGTTTCCCGCATAATAATCGAAGATGTTAAGAAAACCATAATTAACATCACTTTTAATATCACTTCTAGGATATTCTGAATCACTATGAGCAATTGCTGGTAGAGGATGGTTCATGATGTTTGAATCGGATGTTCTTGCGAGTGATGATGAGACTGATTTTATGAACTATCACCCAATTGAAAGTCTCATGTCGATTAGTCATGATGGAATTCGATCAATAGAAGTGTGGGGTTTGAGTGGTTACCCACATATAGTAAATCTCTCATCTTAATTCATGTCTTGGGTTTTAGTACGTTTTAAAATCTAATTAGTACGTGAAATTCTTTTTTTTTTATTTAATTATAGTTTCTCTTAACTTTATATCTCTAAATAGATGTTTTGGTTTTAGTTTGATCTGAAAATACATGATAGAAATTAAAATTGCATGTCAATGATTTTCCTAAAACATAAAAGAAAACAAATGTTACAAGACTCATTGGTCGGCCTGCACCAGGTAACTCTAGCCCATGACACAAGAGGTAAGGAGTACTACACAAGGATAAGGTTACCAGACGTGAGGTTTGAACTGTTATTTCTGTCCTGCTTTTCATATAACAACTACTTAATCTAGGTCTTATCAACTATGCAAGAAGCCCGTGGGCAGGTCACTTCACTTATGTAAGATTTTGTGGAAGAATTTTCTTATAATAATTCATACCACTAATGGAATATGTTTAAAAAAACTAGTGAAATCATGTGCGTAACTATGTAAGCACTAAATGACAAGTCACGTGGTTATCATGTATAGATAAAAGTTAAAACTTTTTAAAAAATATCATTAAGTAGATTAAGAATCTGTGTACGTAGTTTAAGACTATAAGTAGATAAATACATGAGTCGTCATTCTAAATAAAAAACAACTAATAAATAATAAATAAATGATAAACTATAATCTAGCTTTGGTTGTCTTTAAAAAGTTAAACATAGGAATTGTTACTCAAATTAGCCAGGGAGACAATATTTTGCGCGACCCAAAACTTATACGAAACAATCGAGCTTTTGAATAGTTATGTTAACTCATTTAATAAACCACAACACTTTTGTTTGACCTATTTAACCATTTGAATTAACCACGTTGTATTTAGTTAGACTAGTTTAAAATGTTTAGATAGACACGTAGTTCCATTTAACTTGAGTTGTATTCAAACTGAGTTCGAGTTTAATTTTCATCTTGACAGTATTAGATTTGAACAGAAGTAACTCATACAATTTCAAACTAGAGCTCAACTTATAACCAAATAGGGTCAACTCACTTGTTAGAACAACTCTATTTAAAACTAACGTTTAAAGCAAGGTATAGATAATTTAACAATAAACTAAAAAGGATGTGTGTTGTGACCCCTTTGGTATTAGTGACACATCGGGAGTAAGGCTGGCACAGATCTTATCATGTTTAACTAGTTAGAGATATCGCACATAACACACGTATCAAACATAAAAATAACTTGTTTAGCTACCCATCCATCATGCCTATAATATTTTTATATGTTTTGACGAACCAAGAATAAGAAATTAAGGAAGTGAAGCATCCTAATTTTAATTATTTTTAAAAATATAAGAAAATAATATATTTTTTAATAAACAGATTAATCATTTTATAAATAAATCACAAATTACCATCTTTAAATTCAGGAGAGAGACAAAGATGGACACACCGGTGGTCACAATTATATGTTATTGGGTTACACTCATCTACACTCTTCAACATTACTTTACACATAAGAGTGAATGAAAGAAAGAAAGGTGGTAAGATTTTATCTTATTTTCTTAAAAGTACAAGGACTACTTGATAATTCCAATTATATATGATTTCATTAATATTAGTTTCTTTACCTACTTTACTTTTTCTTTTACCTTTTTTTTCACTTTTCAGATGTTTCTCTACCATAGAATCATTCATACGACTAGAGAGGCAATCAAGTATCATCTATTAAGACTAACGAATAAGATTTTATATTTAAGAGTAAAATGTCAATTTTAAGTAAATTTACATGATATTGATGATTTTAAACTAGATTTCGCCTCGAGTACAGTCGTAAAATACATAAACTAACTTTACATATCTAGTTTATTTACATGTATCAGAAACATATGTTGAAATGTATAAATAACAAACCCAACACGTTTTAAGGAAGAAAAATAACAAAATAAATAGCTGGTAAAAGTATTACATCTAAACGATAAACAATTTAGTTTTTATATTCCATAGTATATATCCATACAAAACAGATGTACGAAATTTCTCATGTACAATATTTTCTAGATAAATTATGTCCAATATAAACAAATAAACAATGTGGTATAATATACAACGGGTTCGGTTAAATAGACACCCCAATATTTTAAATCAACACCCCAAAATTTCTATACATGTCGTATAACCCCATACGCATCGTATAAGGGGGGGTCGTATAGGGTTATATGTGTCGTATGGGGCTATATGTGTCGTATAGCCCTCTGACAGCCCTCTGAATTTTTCCTCGTACTCAGTGTCGAAATTCGCTATACGCGTCGATAGCGTTATATGTGTCTAATAGGGGGGGTCGTATAGGGCTATATGGGCGCGTATAGCTCTCTGACAGCCCCCATAAATTTTCCTCGTTTTCAGTGTATTCGACTCTATACGCCGCGTATAGCCCCATACGCGGCGTATAGGAGGGTGTTGATTTATCTGGGTGAGTGTCTCTATATTAGGACCCTATACAACTTATACTCTTTACCTTCTCATAATAATTTATTGAATGATAGGTGCTTGCGACCCTATAAAGTGATTGACATAAAAGAGCCATACGCGACGTATAGAAGGATGTCAATTTATCTGGGTGGATGTCTATATATTAGGACCCTATACAACTTATCCTCTTTACCTTCTCATAATAATTTATTGAATGATAGGTGCTTGCGACCCTATAAAGTGATTGACATAAATGTGTGACATGATGACAAATGACATGGTGCCCAATATCTAACAACGGATCCCTATCATACACAATGAATTCATTACTAGCTTGTTTCCAATTGTACTTTTATAAAATAAAATGGTGCAAATAAATTGACTAGTGTGGTTTGTGATGTTCTTAATTTATTTGAGAACGACCTTGAGACAGAAATAAAAACAGATTACGGAAGTGAACAAAATTGCAACCATAAATATTATAGAAAAAATAAATGTGTAAGCATTTAACTCACATGTCGGATATTCGTTCAATAGGTATGTGATGTTATTCTAGGCGTTTGAACTAATGGCAATTATTCATTATCTAAGTGTTACACATTAGAGTTAACTAGAATTAAGCCACCGCGCTGCGGCCGGGCATAAAACCCTACCACACAGCATCAATGTTACACCATCACTAGCTACCACCAACAAGAAAATTGTGATATGTTAATGCGAAGAAATTACACCAAAACGTTAAATATAAAAAAGTATAACTAAATAGATCTAAGACCAGCGTGTTACGACAAACCTGTCAAACAAAAAAAATGAGTGTAAAAATATTAAACCAGACAGGCACATTACGCCGTGTTAGCTAACAAAATATTAGAACAAAACCTAAAGAAAACGTAAAAATATTGAGTTACACATACATATTGCAACATGTTAACTTGCAAAACTTAAAACGAAACATAAAACAAAAATTTATATGAAAAGTTGTGAAGTTAAAACGTAAAATATGAAAAGTTTTAGGTTAAAAGTAATAAATCAAATTTTGTGAGGTTATTGCAAAAAATAAAAAACTTTGGGTTAAAAGTATAAATTAAATCTTTTTTTTTTAAAAAAACCTTTTATGCATAAAATGCAACACCATAATACATAAACATTTTAATAATTAATATATTTTAAATATATATCGCTTGTGTATACTCTATAAGTTGTATTAAAAAATATTTTTTATACTAACTTGTTAATTCCTGTTAACTTTAATATATAGATTGTATGTATTTGCCGATGCAATCAGTCTAAGAAAAAGAATGAAGTAAATGGTTACATAATAGTATAATACACCTCCACGTGATGTTCAGTGATAAAAGTTAGGAAAAAAATAATGTATATGTAACATAATCATATTATGTATTATAGTTAAGATAAAAGTTAAAACATACGAGTGTGATATCTTATTATCATAAGTCTCTACTTATATTTATTTCTTATAACTTATATATGTATATTATATTTAAATTATTTCAGTTACAAGGCTAAACATATACAATTTTTAACGAACTTGTTTTTGCATTGTTCGTAGAATTCAATTGTTTATTTATTTAATCTAAAATAATAAAATCTTATGCAATTTGGTTATTTTATTATTTATATATATTTAAAATACTTATATTTATACACACTGATATTTTTTTTGTTTACTTAAAGCATTTTCTTTCCAATTACAAGAAGCGTACGAAGACGACAAGGTCTAAAACCGAAGCGTAAAATACAAACCGTAAAGTGGCAGATCTTTCATATGCGAGGTGCAAGGTGTTTATATAAAGTTTATCCATGCATCATATTGTTTTTTTAGCATCCTCAACCCAAGATATAACTATAAAAAAAGGTTTATATATACGATTAAATGTATTAAATACGTACATAGACAACATTTTATCTGCATGCATGTATAAGACTTTGAAGCACAAAAACACTCCCTATACAAAAAGCACGCCTCAATTGGTTTTTTATTAAAAATTAATATTTACAAAAAGGGACGTCCTTTGTAGAGGCGTCTCTATAATATAAACAACTAAACCAACCGTTTTAAGCCCCCAAATTTAAAAAAATATATATTTGTCTATTTTTTAAGCTTAAGTATATATTATAATCTAATCAATGTTTGTGTTCTTAGAGATAAAAAAAAAGAATAATAAAATTATTGAATGTTTATCGAGATCAACTTACAAAATTTGGTTTATTGAGGTCGACTAATAAACTTGATTTATCAAAAGTTTATCTACTGTTCATACCTGAGAGTTCTTTCAGATTCATTATCTCTGAACTATCTTTGCAGTCTATCACCTAACCTACTACTATTGTTGTCTGATCTAGATTTATGCTCAATCATTTTAATGTACTATTATTTTTTTGTTAATTTAATCAATTACTGTCTCTTTTGGTTTTAATATACAATTGGAGTCGATTTTCTTTTCGCTTTAGTATGTTGTTACATGTTTATCACTTAATTTGCCCTAAGTTGTTTTCTACCAGACTATAAACAAATTTCTTTCCGTCTTCGGTCGAAAGCAAAGATGTTTAAGAACAATATAGACGAGGGCCTCAAATTTTTGATTCGCTTTAGGCCCCCATAATCGTTAAACCGGCCCTAGTCCTTTGCACATGAGGTCGTCTTACGTTTGAGCGCGCCAATCAAGATCGAGTAATTATAAAACACACTATTACATATGTGAATAGTAAACAAAACTATATTCCACATTTAGATTGTGGACTTATTTGAATATCCTAAGGCATCTTTGGGTAAATTTTTTGCATGGTATATTTTTTTGATGTTAGAATAATTAATATTGATATAAATTTAACGATCTATATCTATAATATTTGATAGAAATAACATGATAATTAATTCTTATGCATGCTCAATTTTTTATGGCTAAATTCTAATGTAGTTTACCTCATTTTATACAATTATATTAAATTATCATTTTAATCAACTCTATTATATTAGACAACTAAATGAATAATTCATTCCAAATTTTATCTATGTATTTTTAACTTTGAATTTTGTTTATAATCACATAAATTATTCAATCATATATTTTTGAATTGTACATACTAAAAATTATTTTATAGACAGAAATGATCCAATTTAAAAAAAAAAATACTTCACTCATATATTTGCATCTTCAAGTATGTAATATATTTTTTTTATAATTTATTGATCACATGGTATATTTTTTTTTTGTTATATCCACTATAATCGAAAGTATTTAAGTATTTTTTTTTTTTTGTTTTATTCCCATGTTGATAGATTAATTAAACTAAATTTAAGAAATATTGTTTTAAAATAGAATTAATTTTTATCTAATTTTATTAAATTTATCACTATTGAAAACGTATGATATTTTATAATTAATTTTTAATTCAAACTAATTAAATTAATATTTTAATTTAACCTAGGTAATAAATTTGTTTTTAACATAATATGTTATATATATTTGTAAGGGTTAAATAAAGAAAATGTGTTGTCTTTTAATTTTCCTTGAAAACACCTGTTTTCTTGAAAATGATGTAAGATACATTTAATATTGAGAAATATATAATTTAATGCAAAATTTGTTTTGAGATGTTATTCATCTTGTATGGAAGGATGAAACTTGTAGACAAGAACTTTGAAACTTCTAGTCTTGAATTGACTAAATATATATGATTTAAAATACCATATGGCCTTGAAAAATTGTATTAACAGAACTGGATTCATATAACACTGAAATATCATTCAACATCACTAACAGAGTAAACGGCTGTTTATTTTTACATAAACTGGAGTTTATAGAGTTCTGATTAAAAAGATTGTAGATGTGATTTTAATCTTTATCAAATATAAAAAAGTAAACTTCCATTTACTTTTTTGTAAACTGGCACTTAAATTTTAATTTTATTATACAAATAAAATATAAAATATATAAAATATTTAGTATATATATTATTTTGTTTATCAAAGACTATTCAACAACTAAATAAACTAGAATCTTTAAACAGCCCTGCGGTGCGATGACATATACACTGGGTGATAAATTATAGACTACAATCGACCCGACTCATTTACGAACTAAATTTGCTGAAGATAGAGTAACTCGAAAACATACATAAAAAGCATGTGTAGTGGCACCGCATATCATGATAATGTTTAATTTACAATCGTACGACTCATTTTCGAACTAAATTTACGTTGAAACGCAGAGTAACTTTAAGCATAAAAGAAAATAAGTAGGAAAACGACTTATATTTGACCCGACTCAATTCTAAACAAATTTACCTCAAAACATTAACGAACATCAACACATAGACCATCTAAAAACGAATATAAAAATAACCATTTTCAAAATAGCAATCTGCTCTAATAGTGAAATTTAAGTTAAAAAGTGTTACCTATCACTACTCTTTGAGTGAACCGAAAGATTAGTGACATCATGTTAGTTCCAAAGGCTGTAAATGATATTGAACATAGAGTAAAATCCTAATATTCAAGATAGCAAACTGCTCTAATAACGAAATTTGGGTTTAAGATCACTAATTGATTATAAAGAAAATCAATAACATCCCCCGATCAGTCTTACATTGTTTTACTTCGAAGGCTTGTAGATCAACATGTAGGTCGTCGCAAGAGGTGGGCAAAGCTCTTGTTCTATCGTAGACCAAATTAGAGGGTGTATCATTATTTTCAGTGATTTAAGGGTAAATGTGGGAAAATAGGTGTTTTTGTAGGCATGATTACCAACAGCAACGTGGAAGAGATAAGCGGAGATGTGTGTAATCAGCAAAACTAAAGATTAACTGTTAGTAACCGCTGCTCAACTTCTAATATGAAGGAACGTGGGGAGGTTACCGGAAGAAATAGGGAGCCAAAGAGGAGAGATGGACGCTCTAGAGAACACGGAACACTCGCTTATAACTTCCACAACATTCAACAACAGCTTATTTAGACGATTCAAATCAAAAAAACATGGGTTTCATTAGCTAAGATTAAACGAAAAAAATGTAATTGTTTCGCGGTGACCATGTATATATAATAAGAAACACTCAAATATAAGAACATAATACTTATAATTTATTCCTAATCAACTGATTTTATTAAAAGCAAAATAAATAATAATTATTGGCCCAAAATTAAATTCATCCACATCCTAACCCTAACCAAACCATCAATACAAGACCATATATAAACAAGATTTATGTGTACTTAGAGAATCCAGTATAAGCATAATCAATCTATTAAACCTAACATGATACATACTAAGAGTGAATCATCAACAACTAATTTTGTCCCCAACTTAATATTAATCAAAAAAACATATGTCAACATCTTATTTCTACTTACTCTTTCTAGCTTTTAAAAGCTTTGTAGTTGAACATTTCCCATATCATTATGCATTTAACATGTTATTAATAACCTAGATGATCTTAAATATAGGGTATGAAATAAGCCAAATTCAATCTTAGTTGCGCGTAATTATTAATTGTTTTATTTGAGTTTTGTTACTTAAATCTAAAAAGCTTAAAAAGAATTGTGGGATTGACACGTATTTTTCTATTGTTTTAATAGGATAACATTTTAGTTATTATGTCAAATACGTCAGCTCATTATATGTTATATGTTCATGGTGTCAAATATTAGTTTATTGTCAGCGGCGGAGCTTGAAATCTTTCATAGGGGGGGCGGGGGCGAATTTAATTTTTTTTACGGGGGGCAAACTCGATATTTATATAAAAATTTACACTACCCGGCCAAAAATTTACACTATCGGACTAAAATTTAACACTACTGGCGAAAAAAACAGGGGGGCCGGCAGCCCCCCCCCCCCCCCCCCCGGCCCTACTTAAGCTTCGCCCATGTTTATTGTGTCATATATTTTACATTATTTGTAATATGCATTCATCTTTTGTTTTATGTTTTAGATCATTTTATATTATTTTTATTATTGTTTCTGTATATTATATAAGCTTGTTATCTTGTAATTTTTTTTAATATAGTGGCTAGTTGTTGGTATAATCAAGTTAGTAATTATTTATTAATACCAAGGTTTAAACCTTGGACCTCAAAAAGAGATAAAACCTCTCACATCTGCATTAACCACTAAATCAAGAGATCATTGACATATAAACATGTTATCTATTATTAATAGGCTACCAAACATTCTTTAGGACATCCAACATGTTTTAACCAAAACAAGATAATCCAAAAAACATAAAAGATGAACAACAATAAAAATAATAATATTTTATAGAGTTAAGTTCAGTTTTTCTCTTCGAGATTGGAGAATAATAACTATTTTCCTTCAAACGATTATAAGTATCAATTTACCTCTAAAAGTTTTAATTTTAGTCCAAAAGTTTTATTAGTTGTTTCAATTTAAATCTAAAATAATAAAGCTTTTAGACAGAAAGTGAAACAACTTATAAAAACTTGTAAAAATAAATTGATGTTTATAATTTCTTAGAGGAAAATAATTACTTATGTGAAACCTTAGGGAGCAAAATTAAATTAATTTTGTTTATAAATATGTTCAAAGAATACGGATTAACTTACTAATAAATTAAGTCCCATAAATGCAGATTCTTTGGTCCAACCAAACTTAAATTAGGCAAGCCATCGTATTTACTTTAGGGTAAATTACTAAAATAACCAATTGACCAAATCGAATTATCAAAATAACGGGTCAAAATTAAGTTTATCAAATAAAACAACCCAATCGTATCCCGCCACGTGTCCCACCCTCGCCCACGTGGCGAGGATCAGCCATATTCCCTCGCCCGGAAAAACGTGCCGGCGAGTGAAAAGCATAATCCCTCGCCCACGTGTCATCCCCCTCGCCCACGTGTCACGTTTGGAGGCATCCCTCGCTGACTCAGCGAGGGATTATGAGAATCCCTCGCCAGTATTTACGAAAATACCCCCCCTCGCCAAAAATTAAAAAAAAAATTTTAATTAATTTTTAATCCAAAAAATTCGAGTTTTATAATTATTTATTGTTTTTTAAATAATTAAAATTTTAAATTAATTTATTTTTGCCCTATATAACACCATGTTTACCCTTAATAAATATCTTACATTCTTTTCAAATTTTTTCATAAAATTCTCTGAAATTTTATAAAATGTCAGTGAATGGCATTTTGTGAACGGTGTTGAAGAATATCTATCATTTAAAGATAAACTAAGAACATGTCTAACACATTTACCTTTAAATGATAGATATTCTTCAACACCGTTTACAAAATGTCATTTACCACCACTGCATAGTATGATATTCACTGATATTTTATAAAGTTTCAGAGAATTTTATGAAAAAGTTTGAGAAGAATGTAAGATATTTGTTAAGGGTAAACATGGTGTTATATAGGGCAAAAATAAATTAATTTAAAATTTAAAGTATTTAAAAAACAATAAATAATTATAAAACTCGGATTTTTTGAATTAAAAATTAATTAAATTTTTTTTTAAATTTTTGGCGAGAGGGGGTATTTTCGTAAATACTGGCGAGGGATTCTCATAATCCCTCGCTGAGTCAGCGAGGGATGCCTCCAAACGTGACACGTGGGCGAGGGGGATGACACGTGGGCGAGGGATTATGCTTTTCCCTCGCCGGCACGTTTTTCCGGGCGAGGGAATATGGCTGATCCTCGCCACGTGGGCGAGGGTGGGACACGTGGCGGGATACGATTGGGTTGTTTTATTTGATAAACTTGATTTTGACCGGTTATTTTGATAATTCGATTTGGTCAATTGGTTATTTTGGTAATTTACCCATTTACTTTACAATAAGTAGGTCAAATAAGTAAGGCTTGGGTTATATATAGTTAATTACCTTTTTCGTTTCTGGGTTTGGTATCTTTTGTTATTTTCATCCAAAAACCTTTTTTTCTTCTCTGTATGTCCATGACATTCAAAAAACTTTTTATTTTCATCCATTTTCATGTAACCTCGATTATTTAACCTGTTAAGTGGACATCATGTTTAAATATTGAAAACAATCGAATAATCTTTGAATGTTCGGGGCAATAGAATAATTTTTTTAGGTTTTTTTTTTTCTTGTGAGGTGCAAAAGTACATAAATGCCCCTCACATGAGGTGTATGTGATGGATACTTAACAGATAAAATAAACGGGGTTAACGAAAATAGATGGAATAACAAGCTTTTTAAATGTAAGGGACACAGTGAAAAAAAATTATTTTTAAATGAAAATAACAAAATATATCAAATCTCAAGAACGAAAATAATAATTTACTCAGTTATAAAACTATAAAAAAGAATGACTACAAGGAAATGATGCTGCAATCCTACAATAAGCCTATCAATTCTAAAGTAGAATACTCAAATATATGAATTAGTTGGTGACCTAGTAAGAATTGTGTGTGGTGTGATAAATAATAGGAGTTGAGACTGTTGCTCTCATTCCAACCAAACTGTCATATTTATACCTTAAAATATAAAAAAAATGAAATAGCTAAAAGAATATAGAAACAATAAAAAGAGTGAATACAAAAAGACTATTATACTTTTTCTTTACTTATGAAACGATTGCTCGTCAAATTTTGGTGCTTTAGATTTAACTTGCTTAAAAAAAATTTATCTTTGAAATTAATGAAAAGTTGCGGTTGTTAACACAATCTTTACTTGTGTGGGGCTATTTATGCAACTTTTTATTGGCATATTTGTCATATAAACTTAAATTTATGCTTGTCGATTCCAGTAACCTTTCATGTCGCATTTCCTTGTCACCTATCCTTCACCAATTTATTAAGAAAGTGTGTTGGTGTTTACCTATCAAAAAGCAAGTTACAACACATGCAATAAGTGATAAGTTTTCTAAGAAAATATCACCTCCAACCTGTCCACGGTTAAAGTACTATATCGTTATATGATTCCTATAGTCTTTACTTAAATGTGATTTTGTATTTATTGCGTACATGTTAACTACACCCTCCCTATAACTTCATGGAAAAATACCTACGCTAGTTTATGATTTTATTAAACTAATAACTTAATAAGACTTTAAAAATTATTTTTTTAACAATTACTGGTATAAAATTTCAAAATGTAATTTACAAAATATAAACCCATTTACCAACTTTGAATCATAATCTAGGCCGCTAGCCGTATAATTGAGTTTCAATATATTCTATTTAACAAATATTTTAAAACTTAGAAAGATAACACGTTTTTTAAATCTTACCCACCAGTCTTACGACCAATATAAATGATATAAATTACGTACACCACATGTGATAGATATAGACGGGGATGTATAGGTCCCGATATCGGGACCATTTAATATTTTTAGACATGCACTTATTGTCCTATTCTAGGCTGTATAGATCGACCAAACATAAATATTCAAATAAATTGATATGAGACATAGATGGCCTATCTAGTGACGCATTGTATACCACTCATAATTTAATGAAAAACAATATTAATAAATAGTTATACTGCATAATCAACACAAAATCTTTCAAGTTGTTAACTTGTTAATGTTACAATTAATTTGCTTGAAAACATATATAATATTTTTGAAATAGATAATTTATTAAAGCAACAAACTAAGTTAAAAGTATAAAATAAAATCTTTTATGAAAAAGAAAGATATTGATTTATATTTTTTAAAGGTAGTTATACGATCCTTCTTTGAATGATAAACAGACTTTGCGTTTTTTATTGAGTGTTTCTATGTTTTTTTTATTGATCGTTAGTATTTTGTTTTGTTCTTAATTATTTGTTTCCACATATGTTTTTATTTCAAATTAGTTATCTTCATGTTTTGAAAACATGTACATAGACGGGGAGAGTTTTTTGAATGAAAAAACATATGTTAATTTATCTCATGAGTACATGAGTTAGATTGATAGTCTATGGTAGCTCAACCGTAACACATTGGATAATGTTTTTAGACTTAATTATGTAACTATAGTGGTGTATTTGTATCTGCGGTTGGGTATCGTCTCCCTATCATTTGTTGCCTACTCTAATATACATAACCGCATATCTGTTTTCCAATCGTGATCGCATCCCTAACCCTTTTAGTAAGACTCGAACCGACAACATTTTCTCAAAAGAAACAATTAGGATACCACTAGTCACTACATCACATCGCTAATGGTTAGACGTATGGATTTTATTGATATGTGAAGCTAAAAGAAGTTGTATTTTGTATTTATTGAAAAGTATTGGACCTATTGGTGACTACCATTAACAGATGATTTGCGTCTCTTGTATATGTGTGTTTTCAGAATTTACGGCTTTACGTATAAATAGTTGGACATAGATATCACAAGTGGACCCACACCCTACGTGTTTCCTTTCCTCTTTGCACGTGTCGCTTTCTTCTTTACTCGTTGACAATAAAATAAATTGACCGGACCGTCCCATGCTGTCGACGGCTTTATTAATGGCCAACATTGAGTCGTGCCGTTTTTTCCTAATTACTTCAGGTATGACGTATCAGTATTACATTAGTTTTATTTATTTTTTTAAATTTTTTAGTTTGAAAGGTGTGGTCGCATTTTTATCCCTATATTTTTCATGTGTGCGTTTCTATCTGATACGATACACAGTGGCGGAGCTTGAGTCAAATCTTAAGGGGGGAGGGGGCGGGGTCGTAAGTAAACTATTATAGGGGGGCGGGCTCTATATTTATTAAAAAATTTCCACTACCGGACTAAAAATTTACAATACCGAGCCGAAAATTAACATTACTGACCAAAAAAAGAGGAGGGACCCCCCCCCCCCCCCCGGGGCCCCAAAGAAGCTTCGCCCATGACGGTACAAGTGGCATATCCACAACTTCAACCGGTGAATATTTCCTAGATCAAAGTTAGTTTTACGTGTTGTATACCTAGTTTTCATGAAAAACTGACGGACCCGTGAAATAATAAACCCCCTGTAAAAGAGATAAATAATGTGTTTATATAGTTGTTAAGGTTTTTGAATTTTGTAAAAATATAAAGTGGTTTTCACATTTCTTAATTAATTATAATATGTTGTAATAAAGTGGTTGAATTTGTTATTTCATTTATGTTTGGTTTGAAACAAATCAACAAATGAACCATCAAGAACGGCAATTATGTATTTAAAATTATATTTTAATGAAAATCATCGCATAACTGGTTGAAAAAAAAGGAACTCGACAAACGGCAATTGGTTCTTTAATGTTGATCAATAAAGATATTGGGTATTATAAAACCTTGCTTATTAACATAGCTCGATTTATTTGACAAAGGAAATATTGCATCCTCTTATAATTGTGGTTTTAGGTTACTATTGTATAACTTTTTAACTTATTGTTTAATGCGAAAATTAAAGTGAAAGTGAGTATTGAGATGAAAGGAAAACATAGTAGTAAGTGAAGGATACTAATATTGAGTTGGATTGAAATATGTTAATAATAACGTATTTATGTTGAGTTGCAACATTTTCTTCAGTTACGAAGTAACTCTCTTATCAAGGTACCCAAAAACATGTTCAGTAATCATCTACTCAGATCTCTCTTTTTTCTTACCTATCTCACAATCTAAAAATATAATTAAAATCCTCACTCTCCTCCCTTCCGCTCACAAAGTCATATTTCAAATCTTCTTTAAAAACTCTTTCTTTTCTCATCTACGTTACCATCTCTCTTACACATCTTCTCTCTTATGAAAACATCTAAAAGCTCTCTATTCTAGAGGTCCTAAATATGCATTTGTAATAATATAACATTTTCTTATGTATTAAAACTTTTAATTATAGGATATATAAAATAATAAGAGATCAATGTTCTTATCTGTGACTATTGAGTATTGATCCATCACATCAAGATAGACAAAACCACTTAAATCGTTATGTTCCTTTCCACCTTTTCTTTAACATAAATACAAAAACCAACTATTTTGACAACATTCACAA
This sequence comes from Flaveria robusta, assembly GCA_025506415.1. NCBI lineage: Eukaryota > Viridiplantae > Streptophyta > Magnoliopsida > Asterales > Asteraceae > Flaveria > Flaveria robusta. The sequence goes on from CM046465.1 coordinate 7,439,420, forward strand.
ATAAAAGATTTCAAAACTTAGTTATCTCCAACAAAAAAGCGAAATTACTTTTTCCCCAATATAAAATTAGCACTGAGATGACGTATGCATGCGATCTAATAGTCGAAATCAAGGGCACTTTTGGTAACTAAATCTTATTTTTCTACGGCTATAAATCAGTAACTATAAGAGAACATTACAACATTATATTCAATTTCATCAAAAAAGAAAAAAAAGAATTTTCACTTCAATTTAATAATTATATTAATTATTAATATTATTATGTAATTTTTTTAAATTACAAATAGATTTTAATAAATTAAGAAATATATCTTTTCATTAATGTAATTTATAAAAACAAACTTTTATAAAGTAAGAAAATTTTCTAAAACATCAAATTTTTTTATAAAATATGAAATATTTTATTATTGGTATTTTTAGAAAATAAACTTTTTTGAAACCAAAAATAACTAAAACTGAAAATTATAATAAGAAAATTATTAAAAATGAAACGGTTTGTTTTAAAACAAAATATTTATTAAAATTTTATTAAAAAAAGTTAAAAAAAAAGTTTTAGACATTAATATTATTATTTTATTACTTAAATTTACTTATATTTATTTTTAATCATATCCAAAATTTAAAATATCATTTTATAATTGATAAATTTTTATTTATTTAATATTTTATAAAAAGGATTGCTGAAACTAGCTATTAATACACTAACTAACAATATCTCGTGTCCCCAACCTCCTTTCACCACTCTATTTCTATGTTTCTCTCAACAATAACGTCTTCATCTTCTTCATTGCAAACCAACGATGATGATGATCGACGCCATTGATAACGATTCCGGTGGACTCTACCGGTCGGCGAATCATCTCTCCGGCGACACCACCGCCGGAGCTGTTTTTCCGGTTAACTCCTCCGGCTTCTGTTACTCAGATCTGTTGAAGGTGGAGAGTGAGTTTACATACAGTCTCCCGGTTTCCAGAAAGCGATCTAGAGATTTTGATTCCATGTGCACCTTCGTTGATGATCGAAACGTCAATCGGAGTCCGATCGATCGTTCCGCCACCTTCATGTTTCTCGGCGATGACGTATCGTATCAGATCCGGCGACAGCAGTTCGAGATCGATCGGTTTGTTGCTCGTCAGGTGATTGCTCATCGGAACTCTGTTGTTTACAGTTTGACGTTTGTTTGATTCTACGAAAAACTCGGTTGATTGATCATTGATTGATTGAATGATTGAATGATTGATTGTTAAACTTTGTTTTCTGAATTCGATTGCGTTGTTGATTCGTTCAGACGGAGAAAGTACGAACGGAGATCGGAGAGAAACGCCGGAGGAATTCAATGAAACTGATAACAGCTTTGGAGGAAGGTATAACGCAGAGATTAAAGGCGAAAGAAGACGAAATCACGAACATGACGAAACTAAACTGTGCGTTAGAAGACAAAGTGAAATCTCTGCACATCGAGAATCAAATCTGGCGTGAATTAGCTCAATCAAACGAAGCAACAGCCAACGAATTACGTAACAATTTGAATCAAGTTCTGGAGCAAGTCGTCAACGGCGGTTTCCGCCACCGTAACACGACGGCAGGCGACGGCGACGCCGCGGTGGCGTTGCCGGACGATGAACAGTCGTGTTGCGGAAGCAATGACGGTGAGGAGCGCATGTTAGCGGAGCAGGTTAGCAGAAACAGTTACAGTAACGTGAACAACAGGTTGTGCAGAAGTTGTGTTGATGCAGAGGCGTGTGTGTTGCTGCTTCCCTGCAGGCATCTGTGCCTTTGTACAGTATGTGTTTCTTCTGTTGATATTTGCCCTATTTGTAAATCTGCTAAGAACATCAGTGTTCATGTTTACATGTCCTGATCATGATATTATATTATTATTTCTGATTCTTTTTATAACTTTTTATCTTGATTTGAATATTAGAATCAGAACGAAATTTAAGCACGATGAGTTGGGTATATCGTGGATTTTTTTACATGCTAATCACTGTTGTTATTATTGCATAATATACAGTGCATGTGCCCGGCTCAAGGTAGAGGTGTACAAACCGGTTTTTTTAAAACCGTTTTGGTTTTAAACCGGACCGGTTTTTTTTAATGTATCAAACTGATTTATTTTTCAAACTGGTTTTTAATGAACACTCAAACCCCTCAAACCAGTTTGGACCGGTTAAAAAAACGGTTTTTTTGTTGGTTTAAGTGGTTTTTTTTATTTGAACCACTTTTAAAACAAGTTTTGAATGTCAAGTTGTCAAAACGGTATAACTACCAACTGTACGAATCGGCTGAAACCGGTTCAATCAAACCGGTTTTTTTTTAAAACTGGACCGGTTTTTTTTTAACCTTTTTTTTTCACCTCTAGCACAAAAGGCCTTAGCCGACAATATACTCCTACACTTTCCCCTTAATTAAACACATACTTTGGGCTGGGCTTCAAAACCTGGAGCGTTTATTCCAAATAGAGGTATGTAACGCAGTTATTAAAAAAAAGGTTTGATTTGATCAAGGGTTAAAACAGGTTATTTTAGAAACTTATTTGGTTATTAACCGGTTTGTGAAGGTCTGAATGCCTCTACTATTGGAACCGGCTAGGTTCGGATACAAACATATTAACTGGTTCTTATTCGGTTGAATGCTGGGTTTTTTACATGTTAGAAAAGCCGGTTAAAAAAGAACATGTAACAAACCAGTAACTAAGAAACCAGGTATTGGATCGGGTCACTGTTGGTTAAAAGCCGGATACGGTTATTTTGTGCATGTCTAGTTCCAAATCAAGGTGCAAAAAGAAGAAAAATTATTACATTATAAAAGTCTCAAATAACAAGTTAAGGATAATCTTATTTAATACGTTACCAAGTTGCCATCATACAAAGAAGCGAGCTAATTTATACGAACCAATTCAAATCGAGTTTATATATGAGCGATCTTACTATAGAAGTTAATCGGGTGGCATCTCATCCTCTTAATGTCACAATCATCCTCATAAAGCAAACTTGCAAGAACACTAGATAGTGAATCTCCTCTAGTGTTCATCTTGAAATAAACTTCTAAGGGCATCGACATCAAGTATGAAGAACATGAGGCCTCAACTTCGGATGGAGCCAAACGCCCACACTGGAGAAACAAAGGTAACAACCCATGCCAACCTCATTCGATAAAGACAAAGATAAGAACGGTTTAAATTTGATAAGAGAGAGGATGAGAATTTTCAACAAGCACACACCAAAAAAAAAAAAAAAGTATCGAAGCAAGAAAAACAAAGATTACAAAAGGGAGAACAAAAGACAAACGATATAAATTGCTTTGGATGAATATAGATCACTTTACGGCAGGAAGCAAGAAATGACAAAAAAGTTAAGCGACAGATTTTGTATTGTTTAATATTATTATTTTTTCTTTGTAATCGTTTAAAATTTAAATTTTGATGTAATTTTTTAAAAAATAATATTAATATTTATGTTCTATGTTATTTATTTTATTAATTTATTTCGTTAAAACATTGAATTTATTAATTTAACTAAATATAATTATAATTAATAAGTAATCATTAAGCAACCACAAAAAAACTTATGAGGTCTCATCTCTTCACTACCACCATTTTAATTATCATTCGACGCTATTGTGACCGCCTACTTAGCGACACATTTTTACAGTTACACTCTTATCACATTGCTCAACTACTAATGATCTAACTTTAGCTTGAACTTGTCCCACACATATATACAATCCAACAAGCTAATTATACCTTATATTAAAAGGCAACTCCTTTATATAATTGAACAATGGAGTCATGAGTCACGGTCTTTGAACGAGCTAGTTCATTTTAAACAACCGCCAAGTGTGTGTCTAACTCTTCGGCTCAAATCCCTTCAATTTAAAGCCCTAATTTCAATTTCCCTGATTTTTTAGACTTTCAATTTTTATTCTATGTCCATTTAACCATTTTATTTAAGAATCGTGTCTAATAAGAGATTCGATTTAAATATACAATATTGTCAGGTAGTTCATCAAAATTTCGAGCATATTTTCGGAATGCATCTTGTCTCCTCCTCTCACCTAAAAGTCATGGTTTTTTATAAGCATGAAATTTACCATTTTCCAACCAGACCCACCTTCATTAGTCATTAGCACGGGTTACATGATGGGTGACCGTACAAGTCTCATGTTCTATAGGGTGGTTAAAAATCTTTTTTCTCGTCTAGGTACTATAGCTAGATTAAATTATAAAATATAAAACTTATAAAGTTATTTATAGTTACATGTTGTAGAGGAGGTTTAATAAGTCGATAAACATTTTAAAATCTTATAACAACTCATTGATTTAACTATATAGGTGAAGTTAATTTGATATAGTAATTTTATTTTGTTTATTTTGATAATAATTATGTAGCACTTTTAAGTTTTATTTCTATATCCAACATTTTATTTCATGAACTCATTTTTACTTAACGTTATAAGATCATTGGACCTACTCTTTTATTACTCATGTGTTATCCCCGCGGAAGGTTGGGACACTACCCTAACCTTCTCCAAGTACCTTAAGACTTAAGTTACAATCCAACCAGTAAAGCCATATCAATTTTAACAAAATATATTCACAACTACCCTCATTTGTGGCAACACTACCCTAACTACATTAAGTACCCTGATACGTTTATTTTATATAAAATTAAATTTATATATTTAAAAGCACAAATATAATCAGGGCCGGCCCAATAAGGTTATTGGACCAGGCGGTGGCTTAAGGCCTCCACATGTTGAGGGCCTCAAATTTTTTCAGTGTTTGGGCTGGGGTAATTACAGTTTTGGGTTAGCTACTACGTTTTGGGCTAACTATTCTGTTTTGGGCCAGACTAGGCTTGGTATTAATTTTAGTTTTTAAAACTTGGGTCTGCTAGAAAAATATTAAATAGGCTAGCTATTTTGTCAATTGAAAAAGATTTATCTTATGAGATTGAGTATGAAGATTTGATTAAAGAGTTTGCTTCAAAAAAAACTAGAAAAATAAGCTTTATATAAATGTTTCGTATGTTTTTTAAATATATAAAAAGTAGATTAAAGAAAATTTTTTAACTCCGCCAAATATAAGCTATTTATTTTATTTTTGCCAGTACCAAACCCGGATAAAGGAGGATGGTTTTTTCTAAAGATTTAAGAAAAAGGCTTTCAAAATTAACCACGCCTTAGGCCACTAAAATGATTGAGCCGGCCCTGAATATAATCGATGTTATCTAGCTTAAAACGTCCCTTCATCGTATTCACCGACGAAATAATCTTCTATTAGAATTTCGCAAGCTCTTTCACGATCATGCGACACATCTTTTTTTTATATATTGCTATGTCTTCAACTTCGGAATATTCTATTCGTGAGAAATTGGAGACTACTTGAAAAGCATTCATCCAATGAAAGGAGAATGGAGAAAATTGATATGGTAGTTTGGTGAGGAACAAAAAAATGAGTTATAAAGATAACAATAAGGTTAAAAGAAATATTATTATAAGTAGATGTGGTGGTCAAGTCATCGACGGTAAAAAATCCTCTTCGGTGACTAATACCCACTACAACTGCGTAAATCTACAAACCAAAAGACGGGCGGTGATGTTCCTGCCCTACCCGCCATACCCGAAGCCCATTACCCGATTACCCAGGGTCACCCTAATCACAATGTTAAAACTTAAGGGGCTAACTTTAATTTTTTCAATAAATGATAAAATTCAAATGAGAAAAGTAGTTGTGCAACAAATAATTAATTAATATGGTAGACAGAAATTACTAAATTAACTATTTGATTAAGAAAAAACTAATTGATTACAAGACAATCTCTGATATTTTGCAAGTGCTCTTCTCGTGTCCAGAAAATTCAATATAATCAATGCTCACCCATTTCACCGCTTTTGCAATAAATTTATTTGTTTTATGGTACTTGTAAGATTCTATTTTTCCATGGTCAAAGTAAAAAGATATTCTTCACATAAATTATACAAAGTTTGATGTTTTATTTAAGGGATAAAACTTAGTAATCAAGTCTTAATATTATATGGTGCAAACTGCCAGCACTAAATATTAATCTCGAAAATGAAGTTTTAGAGTTTCCAAAACAAATGCATATCGCAAGCTTGTAATGAAAAAAACTTTCAACAACAAAAATCAAGTATCCTTAAGATAACGTAACATTTTAAATCGAAGGTGTTTTTATGGGTGAAGAAAATGGCAAGAATTTATAAGTTAGACTGGTTAAGTTAGTTTAGTTTCAATTTCATAAACAACTTCCCTTCTTGAGTGGTTCAGATGTATTTGTATCGGTTTGTAGCTACTTTGTAAAAACTTGTTTTAGCTGATATAAGAAAAACCATATTTTGTCTTTTAAAATAGTCTTACTATTATATTATTAAGGGTTAATAGATTTAAATACTCCCAACTATTGGGAATCGGCCGTTGTCACCCCAAGTATCATTTTGACGAATATAACCCTCAAATAAACACTTCGGTGTCTGTACCACCCGCCGTTTGTCAAAACCCTAACAAATGAACTGATTTATTTTGGCCATTGTGTCAAATAAATCAGGTCATTGTATCATATATTTTATATCATTTGTTAGGGTTTTGACAAACGGCGGGCGATACAGACACCGAAGTATTTACTTGGGAGTTATATTCGTCAAAATGATACTTGAGGGTGTCAGCAGCCAATTCCCAATTGTTGAGACTATTTAAATCCATTAACCATATTATTAAAGTAACTCAGAACATTTTTAAATATGAAAGTTTATTATAATGGTTTGTTTGGTATGAGTTAATAGAATAATCAAAACAATGTAATGGATAAAAATGAAATGAATCATTACATTTTATTATCATGTTTAATAAAATTTTTAAAAATAAAATAAATCATTATTTCGTGTTATTTGTAAGGTAGGACAAGAAGAAGAAATGAAATGTAAAAATGGTTATGGTGGTGATGGCTGGTGTCCATTGGCGGTGATGGTGGCGGCCGATGGAGGTGGTGCATGGTGGCCGGTAGTGGTTGGGTGGTGACCAGCAGTGGAGGTTGTGGTGGCCGATGTTGATGGTGGTGGTGGCCGGTGTTGATGGTGGTGATGGCCAGTGGTGATTGATGGCGGTGATGGTTAGTGGCTCTCAATCTTGATGGTCGGTGGTGGTGATAGTGGTAGCTGGTGGTGGTGGGCACGGTGGTGACGGTGGCCGGTGGTGGCGTTTGTGGTTGTTGCCGGTGGTGGCGTTTGTGGCTGTTGCCGATGGTGGTGATGGTGGTGGCCGGTGGTGGTGGAGGTGGATGGAATGAATTTGATGTGATTAAAGGAAATGGAATTACTTGTACAATAATCTATTCCATTTTTTTTTAGCAACCATACATGTTATTTTTCATTTATCATCAATCATTTATTGCATTCCGCCTCTCATTCTTTGATACCACACGCCACCTAAGTTTTTAAAGTTTTTCTATCAAAGTGGAATGCTTTTATGAATTGTTAGACTTGGTTGACATAAATTAATGAATAATAAATTTTAGAAATTATTTAGTGACATGTTTTCTTTTAAGTTTTTAATATTAAATGTAAATTGGATTTTAATAATTCATATTATGATTTATTAGTCAATGCCAATGAGCCCTAGATCAATTGGTTTGGTAGGAGGTATCACATGGTTTTCCAAAGTGGAGGTCATGTGTTGAAGTCTCACTTGATGCAATATGTTTCAAGTGGGCTAGGGGTTTTACTACAGTGGGCCTTCGGGTGGTGTGTTTCCCCTGGATTGGTGGGCGGGTCAGGTCACTAGCGCTGTCTATGTTTGCGGGCGTGGGTGACCTTTCGCCATTGGATTTACCCGGGTGACCGGGCTTAAAAATATCCGTTGGCCATTCAAAAAAAATGATTTATTAGCCAATAATAATACATACTATCAATTTGGCCAATCATTCATTGATTTACACTTGATTTTACTCATAACGATGATTGTGAATGATATACGGAAACATACAACGAAACGAAGTGCAAAACGAGTGGAAATCAAGTGTAAATCGATTATAATTATACTATTATGATTACCCTTAACGATAAAAATAAAAGTTAGTATTATTATTATCCAAATTAATAGTATGGATTATTATCGGAATATCGGCCAATAGGTCGTAGTTTGTATTATTAAAATCGAATTTGCCATTTTAAAAAGGATAATTGCAATAGATAGTAAGTTTCGAAATCTTTTATTTCGATCACTTATAAAAATTTTTATAAAAAAATTCACAATAGTATAACAATGTTAAAAACTTTAAATGGTTTTTATATAAATAAATTAGAAAACTTTAATGAAACAATCAAAGATTTGACTACTATAGATTAGCATGTTCCTTATAATTAGCTACATAGTTGTATGTCACAATCACAACAATGAAATCAAATCTCATTTATTTGTCTGATTTCTTGAACAAGACAACCATTTATATTTAAAAAACAAAAAGAAAGCTAATCTTATATCAAGACGTCACATTTCAACCACACTCTAGCTTGTTTCTTTTTGTTAAACAAGCTTAAGGACAATTATGAGATGGAAATTGATAATCTCAATCTAACTTGATTGTAAATCATGTCACATTCACATAATATCTTGTAACTCACATGCTATCTTGTAACCCTTGATCAATGATTACTTATTACATGTTGAATATTAGGTATATCTGTATGCTTAAGGTATATTTTTTTAGTTCGTTAAAAAATATCCATTAAAATTAGTAAGTATATCAGTTATTATTTTTAAATTTTATAAATCTTTATTAATCAAGGAATTAAACAATATAAAACAAAGAAGTTTGTGGATTATCAGGCTACTTTATCACCTAAGGACAAAGGAAAGTAATAATAATAATAATTGTTTATTAACATAGTCTAAGTAAATAGATATTTATGTTACAAGTAATCAAACCATGTATCACTTAATTTCATACTCATTCCTCACTTGCAAAAAATATTAAAATAAATCAGATACCCGAACTCATACCTGAATACTCGCCTCGGATGTGTCTAATGTATTATTTTCTTTGTTGGGCTTGGGAACTCTGCCATCTCTATGCAAATTATAATAAAACCAAAACCTAAGTAAATGGTAAGAGGACCTCCATGTATCATTACTTGCTTAACACTATCTCCTTAATTAATATGTGTCAATAATCTATCCAATCAAAAAGAAAAGAAAGAAAGAAAGTGTAGACAATAGAAAGGACCCCATTTGTTAACGTGTTCTCTGCCCCTTTCTTTTTTGCACATAGGCATCAAAAAGAGAGACCAACTTCGTGCGAGATACGAAATGATGCCACAAAATACGCTCTCCACACCCTTCATCAAAAGTCGTGCTCTCCTTTTATATGGGATTTAACTCAAATATAAAGGTAAACTGGATTTAACATTTTTTTTAACAGCAAATAGATAATTTTAATATACTCAAGAAGCATCTACCATGAAGTTAGAAAACAAATGTACACATTGACAAGATTCATGGCCTTTAGTTTAAGAGTATTTGCGTTTGTCCTTTACAAAAATAATATAAGTTTAGGAGGTTGATTGTGTGGTATTAAAAGTAAAAGCTATTAAAAAAACACGTCAACAAGAGTTTCACAATGCTCATCAAATTGGAAGTATATCATTTAGTACATATATTTTAAGTTTCGTCCTATTTTTCAACCATAAAATTCTCATTTCTTTAATTTCTTGAATAATGTTGGTAGAACATACTGTTTTATTTTGTTGGAAACTTTTTCATTTTCTACTCGCTATCTATATTTTTAACATTGATTTTGCACACACTCTAAACTTACACTTTTTAATAACTAATTTATTTACTTATGGAGGGATATAACCCAAAACCTTCAAAGAGATGTGTTACAAGAGGCTTTATCTCTATCACTAGGCCACCAACCCAATGGTACTAAACTTACAATTAAATCTACACCGTTCGTGCATAACAATACTTAAAACTTATAATCGTTTGACATGATACTTCAACACCTCGACATTATTATATTACATACCCTTTGGTCCTTGCTCATTTTGTACACCAATTGACTGAAAATTAATCTAAACCAGAACCTAATAGTAATCCAATAATACTCCTAACGTACAGTTTCCCGTCAATGACAATCTCACGTTTAATTTCTTCATATAATATTTCTCCTTTCTAATACCATAACATATTTCCCCAAGCTAAAAAAATCAATTACGTATTTCCCCTTCTTAAAACATATATATTACATATTTATTCATTTTATTAAATTTAACCTATTAAATAACTATTTTACCTTGTTTTTATTAAAGGATTTTTACACCTTGATATTTTATTACTATAATTGTTTTAAAACTTTTTGACAATTAAAAAACTTTGACTATTGGTTATTGTTGTTTTGAAATAAAGTTTTAAACTAGATGTAATTTTATTGTTTCTATATATATAATCTATAAAAGATTTGAACTTGAAGAAATATGTAACTCATAATTTTAGTTAGTGAAATGTGGAAAAATACTTTAATGAAAATAAAATAAAATGATCATTTAATAAAGAATTTTAATAAAATAAGTAAATATGCAATATATGTTTTAAAAAGAGAAAATATATAATTAATTTTTTCACCTGAATATATGTAATTAGTAAAAATATATAAATGCCCATTTTCCTTAAATCCAGTTTTGTAAAAAATAAATAAATACCGTCTTCTTTTAAATAAAAAAAGAAAAGAAAAGATTTAATTACACTTTTCTATGCTAAAAGCGAAGATGAATAATCTGTCAAAAGTCAAAACTAACTCATGTTAACCTGAACCCCGGCAGACTTCACAGACCTGCAGACGGGGCAAACGTCGACGGAATCGACACACACACTACACACGCACAGATGCCTGCAAGGCAGCAACAACACGCTTGACTCCCCCTCCCCACACCTCCGGCACCACCTACTCCTCCTACCACCATCTCCTTCATCATCCACAATATTCAAGTTGCTGCCGCAGTACGATTCAGCATCATTTTGTTCTTGTTGTTGTTGTTCTTGTTGTTGGAGGTGAAAGTTTGTTAGAAGTTGTTGGAGGTTGTTACGTAACGCGTTGGCTGTTGCTTCGTTTGTTTGAGCTAATTCTCGCCAGATTTGGTTCTCTATGGTGATTGATTTCACTTTTTCTTCGAGAGATTTGTTTAATTGCTTTATTTTGCGGATTTGTTCGTCTTTTGACTTTAGTGTGTTGAGTATTCGTTCGTATGCTGCTATTGTTCGGATCGAGTTTCGCCTTCCTATCGCTTCGATCTCCGATCTCACATTCTCGGACTGCGATTTGTAACGAGTTTGATTTTGAGATTTTGAGATTTTAGATTTTCAGAACAGATGTCTAAAAGACTAAAATCGAAATGAAATAGAAATAGATCGATTGATGTTTGATGTTGCTTACGTGACGATCGATGAACCGATTGATCTCCGATTGCTGTTGATAGATCTGCGATGAGAAATCTTCACCGATAAACTCAAACTGTTGATGATCCAGATTCACAATCGGAGCATTTGGATTACAGATCACCGGATCGAAGAACGACGAATCACGTAACCGCTTTCTCGAAATCGGAAAGCTCGAGATAACATTGTTCTCCGGCGTGAAACCAGCCGCCGGAGACGAATCCGTCACTCCGGCGACACACACCGGAATCATCATCATCATCTTCTCCGTCGACTTTCCGTACGCCGTTTGAAGACGATCGTCACACCTACGTAATCACAAACTTTTGATGAACACATTGCTTCCAGTAGAACGAAACTACAGTGAAATCGTGAATCAAAAGCTCAAAACACGATGAAATCATCAATCATGCGAAATCATGAAAATGTACCTGTTTGCAGGTGCGATTAGAGCAATACGTGAAGCATCAACCTCCATTGAAAGCAAAATCATGCAAATGATGTACCTAGGGTTTGATTCAGAAGATGTTGTAGGTGAATATGTGTGTGATGTGTGAGATGGATATTTATAGTTTTATAACAATGGGAGCATCGACGGAAGCAGTGGGGAAATGCGTGATAGAAGCAAAATACGAGGCTTTTGTTGTATGTATTGAATTTACTCAAAAAACTAATTTATAAACGCGTGTCACAATGTAAATTTTATATAGAGTTAATTACATAAATGGTCCCTGTGGTTTATTCAAAATAACAAGTTTGGGTACTAAGAGTTTTTTGTAACAGTTATGTGTATTGTGTTTTCAATTTGTAACAAGTTAAGATATTAACACTAACATACGTTAACTTTTCTGTTAAACCTAAAGGCATTTTAGTCTTTCCATCTTAAAGGGACTATTTATTTAATTTAACACATCTAAGGGACTGTTTGTGTGTTGGTGTTTACACACACACACACACACACACACACACACACACATATATATATAAGTTGCAGATCTCACCACCAGCAGTCCACCACCGCTAACCCCCACCACCACCACCGACGGCCCCCACCACCACCGGCGACTCCCACCACCACCGACGACCACCAGCTGCCACCACTATCACTGTCGCATGAAATCTTCTCACCACCACCACCGTTAACCCCCACCACCACCGGCGACTCCCACCACCACCGACCAACGACGACCACCAGCTGTCACCACCATCACTGCCGCCTGAACATCTTCTCACCACCACCACCGCTAACCCCCACCACCACCGCCAACCCCCACCACCACCGCCAACCCCCACCACCACTGGCGACCCCCCCCCCCCCACCACCACTGGCGACCCACCACCACCAACCATCAACGACCACCGGCCGCCACTACCATCACTGCCGCCTTAACACCACTGACGACTCCCCCCCACCACCAACCATTCAATTAGGGTTCAGATGATGGCGTTTGATGATTAAGTGGTGTTTTAGATCTAGGGCACGCATGGGTACTAACGGGGAAAAGGGGATAGTGGTGATGACGCGTGGGGATAAACGATGCTGATGGCGGCTAGGTGGTGGTGATGATGGGTCGATGGTGGTTATGATGGGTAGGTGGTGGTGATGGTGGCTGATGGGGAAAAGAGGATTGGGTAGGTGGTGGTGATGGTGGCTGATGGGGAAAACGGGATTGATTTTGTTCAGTGGTGGCTGGTGGGCAGGAGGCGCGGGCGGTGGTGACAGTGGGTAGATGGTGGTGGTGGTGGATAGATGGTGGTGGTGGTTGCCGACGGGGGGAAATGGGGGTTGGGATTTTTAAAGCTATATGTAATTACAGTAATGGTCCCTGGATAAAAAAAATATAGAAAATTACAAAAGAAGTCCCTCAAAGGGTATTTTAGTCATTTACATAAACTTAACAGAAAAACTAACGTCTGTTTGTCTTAATACCTTAACTCGTTACAAAATTTAAAACACAATACCCCAACTTGTTATAAAAAAGTCTTAATACCCAAACCTGTTATTTTGGATAAACCACAGGGACCATTTATGTAATTAACTCTTTTATATAATTTTATAATATGTATTACTCGAGTTGAATCATTATCCATGTTTTTAGTGTGATGACAAAAAAAAGACTTACAAAATTATCAACCCAAAAAACCAATGTTGTTGGGACCGGATCGGACCGGCCGGTCAACCGGTTCGACCGGGGATCGGCTAGGTGGCCGATCCGGTTCACATCGATTCGTTTTTGGACGGTCAAACCGGGCGGTTCATCCCAAACCGCTGGTCAGACCGGGAAACCGGACCGGTTCGGACTGGATTTTGTATTTTTTTAATTTATTTTTTATTTTTTTGATTTTAATGGGTAAAAACGGGGTGTTGAACCATAAATTAATATGTTGGATATAAAAATATAGTTAAGTTTTATATATAACTATAAAATACATATATAAATTACTTATATTTAATTATATATATAACTATATATATAATATACTATATATATAATTATGACGTCATCCGGTTCTTAAATCCGGTCCGACCACCAAACCAGTAAGGCGTCCGGTTCGACGTCCGATTCGGTTCTAAAAACATTGCAAAAAACATAGTATGTAAAAAAGAAATTAACACATGTAAACTAACATATATTATTTTTATACCAACTAATTTTTAGCAGTCATGACAAAATAAATCTCACAATAATAAAAAAAAAATATTCAAATAAAACATACAAAAGTTTTTAAAAGTTTAAAACTAATCTTTTGACAATCACTATTCCAATTAAATGAATATATTCTTACAGATGGCTACAGCTACCAATTTTAACATGGTGCATAAATATATAATGTAACTTGACGATACAATTAACATAATGATACCTGATTAGCAATTATCAGTTACATCAAACAATCAAAATTACATCAATTTTTCTAAAAACTAAAAAGTTATACATGTTTAGATGTGTATTTATCTAGACTAGCTAATATAACCTTTTATCAACATCCAACGAAACTTTTCGTTAAATATGTTTTAATTTTAACAAGTACTTTTTTATGTTTTAGTATAGTATCTGGTATCAATATTTTTAAAACAAAGAATAAAAGAACATGTTAATTTTAATAAACTATTCGATATACAAAATTATATATTTTATTTCTTCCTTAAGCATTCATAAGTTATTAGAAAAAAACTATGATGTTTAATTTTTTAATAGCTAAAAATAGATTAATTAATAGGTATTTATTGATCAGAAACTTATAAAATAAATATAAACCAGCTATTAATGATAAATCAATTCTAACTGAAACTCATGTTTACTAACAAATTGTTTTAAAATAATAAGTTTTTTATTATTATGTTTAACATAGAAATTAAATTAAATTAAATTACCCACCCCTCAAGATTACCAATCATGCATTTGTTATAGTTAGGTTAATGGAAAAACGATACATTGACCGTCAAACATAATTAATATATAGCATAGAGTATGGTGTAATTAAAAAACAGAGTAAATTACATAGAGATCTATGTGCTATGTCTAAATTACGGTTTTGGTCCACATGTCTGAAAAACTACAAGTTCAGTCACAAATTATGTATAAACATAACAAGTTTGTTCCTGAGTTGGATGGATAGTTATTTTTTTTTTTTTTTGTGAAATTATGTGAAACGACTAAAGTACCACTTAAAAACAAAAAGAATAAAAAATACATTGCCGGAGGGTAAACCACCCACTCCACACCACCGGCAGCCTCCTATCGTTGGCTTCCCACCGTCTGCTACGCTTTCCTTCATACACATCAGATCATGGCCTTTAACTCCACCGCCTTCCACCGCCTACCACCACTTCCGTCACCACCAACACCACCCTCAACCTCACCACCACAACCCCCATCATGTTGTCTTCTTCACAACCATCACCTACCACCACCATTAGGTCGTCTACTTCACAACCATGGCCCACCAAAACCATAAACTAATCAAAAACAAGCTACTGCCTACCAGATTTGAAACAACCTTCTGCCATAAAAAAAATAGATTGACTAGAAAAACACTTATGGTGATTGAAGGCTGTGGTTGGGCGACGATGGTTGGAAACAGAGAGTAAGGGATGGTGATAATGGTAGATCAAAACAGAGTGGAAGAGAAGGACGGCAATCACGGCAAGCGATTGTGGTTGATGGTTTGTGATCAGGAGAGGGAGAGAGAAAGAGAGATTATTTCAGTGGTGGTTGCCCATCGTTAGTGGCAGTGGTGGTGGACTAGCAGAGAAGGTGGTGGATGTAGTAGACGCGGGGGGGGGGGGGGGGGGGGGGGGGGGGCTAATTAATATTAGATTTTTTATTATTTAATAAAGGGGTATTTTTATTATTTTCAGAAAATTAACTGTCTATCAATGTTAGGACCAAACATGTTACACTATGCATACTTTGTGAGTAACTTTTTATTAGTATCAGATTATTTATTATCACGTTAGAATCGCGGTGGCCCGTTGTTTGTCGTGTGGTACAGGTTTTGGGATGGGCCCGACTCAAATGGTGCGGCCCATTAAACATGTGTCTATTGCTAATGTAACGTTGGCAGATGAATGTGAATATGTAATGTCATGGTGATTGAAAAAGAAAGCGTGTGATGAAAATTGAAATCGGCTATATAGGAGAAGAGTTTCGATAAAATTCCATAAAGTTAGAAGATATGCAAATTAAAAGTTCAGTTATATAATAAACTAGTTTGAATAAACTAATATATTACACGGTTGAATAAAAATATATTAAATAAACTAAAGTTTTATTAATTATAAATCGAAATTTTAAAATAACATATGATTGAAATTACGAATAAATAAATACTATAAGCAATAAAATAATGATATTGAATTTTTAATTTTTTTGTTTTTCCAAAAAAATTAAACATATTTCTTTTGAAATAAACCGTTTAAAAAATGTCGTTTATAAAAAAATTTCTTATTTAACTCCCTATTTAATATTTTTTGTATATAAAAAATTTGCTTTTTAAAAACATCAATTTTAAAATATCTCGTATTTTTCAAAAAGTTTGATGTTTTGAAAAATAATTGTTTTATAAAATTTATTTCTTTAGAAATAACATTAATAAAAAGATTATTTTTATTTTTAAAAAAATTTTGTAATACAAAAAAATTTTAATAAAATTATTAGTAATTAATGTAACCATTTGATAGAAGGAAGAAAAAGGAAAATTTTAATAAAAATGAATATGATGTTATCACATGCCCCCCTTAGTTACTCTTTAATTAGAGTAGAGAGATTTTTTCAAATATTATTAAAATACATCCACGCCACTGCTTCAAAAGTTACCTCAAAAGCGCCTTTCGTCATTTGGCCAAACCATTTTTTTTCCTGTGGTGTCAGTATTTTATAGTTCATGGGTTCTAACAACCCAAATGTCGTAATTTTCGGGTCGATCAAAGGTTGGGTCAAGTCACAAATAAAAGAGATTGTCCTGGGAAAAAGAATCAATGTCATCAAAATACCGATCCATCAAATTTTCAAAGGTAATTTTTGCAAAGACCTCTATTTCAATATAGCAAATGCAAGCATCATTCATATACTTATCACCCATTTGATTATGTAAATCCGTTTTTACATGATTCATTGAATAAAAACATCTTTTAATACTCGAAGTTATATCCAATAAAATAATGTTAACTTCAATAAACTATAGATCGACGAATATCCATTATGTTTTTTTTGCAACCAGTAGAACTAAGTAATAAATTGAGTTAATTTCTGTTTTGCTCCTTGTGGTTTGACCATTTAACGATTTTGCCCCAATAGTTTAAAAATAGCCAAAACCCTCCCTGAGGTCACTATTTTTTCTCCAAATTGCTCCCCGCCCCTAACTCCATTTAATTCTCACGTTAAATGGGATCCACGTGCCCCTCACATGAGGGACAATTATGTCTTTTTTGTGGGTCTCTTTTAACATGAGAATTAAACAGAGTTAGGGGCGGGGAGCAAATCGGAGAAAAAATAGTGACTTCAGGGAAGGTTTTGGCTATTTTTAAACTATTGGGACAAAACCGTTAAAATGACCAAACCACAAGGAGCAAAAAAGAAATTAACTCTAATAAATTTGTTAAAAAAACTAAGTAATAAAAAAAGGAGAATTGACTATGGATTTAGGTTTTTAATTCTAGTATATTCTACAATCTACACAATTAAGACATTAATATTTATTTAGACTTTTATGTATTTTTAATGACTAATCGAATCACTAAAAAACCATTAACCCACTCGATCATACCTGGAACCTTCCCATTTTTTTTTTTTTTGTTCCACGCGAAACTTGAATCCAAGACCTCTACCGATTTTATTAAAATCTTGAAGCACCTCACTTTAATTACTTGGGATAAGGATCATTGGTATTATGTATTTATTAATTAGCTTTTTAACTTACATAAAAGCTTATATATTGCACAATGGGGAAAAATTGATAATTGAAGTATTTGCAAATTTCATTCGTTATGAAAGAAGATTCCACATTGCGTTTTTACTATTACAAGTTGTTTATAGAAAATATAGCAAATTGTAATAAAGATTATATGGTGTTTTAGCTTTTGGTGGTTATGGATTTAATCTGATCTCCATCGTATTTAAACTGCATTTATTATTCTTCTGTTAAAGTTATCTTTGTCGTATCACCTATGTGTATATAACCGCTTCAAATAAATTAGTGTCAGTGTGTGACTTGATATATATTTTAAAAAAACTTACATAATACTATAGATATAATTAGTTATAACTAATACGAGTTAATAATCACACATTATTAGGATACTTATAGTAAAGTTAAAAAGCCATTAGTTGACTTTGGTCAACGATAATGGAAGATTGACTAATTGAGAAATTGTGTCGAGTTGCATGTTAAAAATTGATTATAAAAAAGTTTAGGTGGGTCACAACTCCCAACTACGCAGAAAATGAAATGGTGGAAAATTCCTACTAATGCATATTCAATTATTTATATAAATAAATGCTCATAACGTGTTTTTTACCGCGTGTATTCTATGAACTACTAACCATTTTCTTTTTTTTTTTTTTTTTTTTTTTTTTTTTTTTTTTTTTTTTTGCATTATCATAAGCATAAATCTAACGGTAATGTAAAAGCAAACTTTATAAGTTTAAGTTTAAACCCCTACGTGGGATTTACAATCTTATAAAATATAATGACTTACATATTTAACAACAAAGATATGTATTCAAGTCTTGAGTTTGCAGTATTTATGTTATGTCTAGCAGCCGATACCTTAGGTTAATTAACTCTTAACTCTATTTATTCAAGGCTAAAATATTATAAAATTTAGAATGTTTATAATGAGACATAACATTATATATGCAAACATAAGAGAGATGATAATTAATGTTTTTTGACATTGAAAATCGAATGACAATTTATAAAACTCAAAAGGAGAAAGGCGGATACAAGAAATTTTGAAGTTAAAATTCTCAAGTAGAACAAAAAAAAAAAAAAGCGTCAATTTTAATTGTTTAACTACAATACTTATTTTCTTAGCATTGTCATGGTGGAATGACAATACAAAAGAAGATAGATTTGGGGACAATTAGCTTTGGAATTTAGTTTGTGTAAATTTCGGTGAGAGAGAAAGAGAATCATAAAATAGATATCGATATCAATAATTTTGATTTGAATCTATTTCTATTTAGAAAGAAAAGTTGCTTAATTTTTGGCATTGATCGCCAAATATGAAATCAAGAAATAGTATTAAGTTGTGTTTTTTTCCCATGAATCCAAATTATATTTTCTAAAGCAAGAATTGAATAATATTACATGGACCTCCCTAGCTAAAAGTCCACAATGTAATCAAGATATAATTCTCATTTTTCAAAAGGTAATAAAATCAAACAATTTTTACAAAATGTTTGTCCTCTTTTTCTACGTAATGTCAACAAATATATTAAAGAAAATTTGCATAAATGGTTCCTATAATTTGATCAAATTACATGGTTAGTACCCAGACTTTAAAAATTATAAATATAATTCAAACTTTTATGTAGTCATTACAAATTTGATCTTTAAATTTTATAAAAATACGAAGTTAGTCCAAACTATTATGGGGTTGCACTTTTGGTCCCTAAAATTAAATTTAAAAATTAGTTTAAATTTTATGAATTGCATAAAAAATAAGTGAATTTAGTGTCAGGATCCAAACTAGCAATGATTACGCAAAAATTTAAACTATTTTTATAATTTTTTAAATTTAAAGACAAACCATCCAATTTGATTAAAACATAGGAATTATTTATGTAATTTTTTTATATTAAATGAAACCAAAAATATTTACGTCCAATGTGGGGCCCTGCCACTAGGACACATATATCAAAATGTTTGTCCTCTTTCTCTACGTAACTTCAATGAAAGATCATTCACATTTTTCTTAATTTATTTATTTATGACTTAAATGAATAATAGAAACTATAGTGATGTGGCATATGCTCCTGTTATGCTTCTATATGTTAACAATCAGAACCAAAAGTTGTCATACACCAAAAGGTTAAATTTAATCCAATGTGCTATTTTGATGATAAACATTTTTAAAGTAGAAATACACAGGCAAAAGTTTGAAATCATCTTACGAAGCATCGCGTGTGGTACAACAACAATACGTGGCATACTTCATTTCGTATAAGATTTTTTCTGTTTTTAGCATGCTCATCAAATATTCGTATTTTGATATTGTTTTTAGAAGATTTATCGAAAACATGACAATTTTATGTGATTTATCTTATTAAAACTAGCAACTTTGTTACCATAGGCTACACATACACTTGGTTTGAATCCAGTTTAGTTCATTTTCAAGTCAAAACAATATACATGTAATTAGGATCGACACGTTTATACAAAACCAATAATTTATAAATATGGTACTAAACATATGTATCACATTTTTAAAACAATAATTTAAAACAATAATTTGACCGGATATAATATGAGGGAGAAAGAGAAGTGATTATATTATTATAAAATCATTTTATGTATCACATTTTTTAAACAATAATTTTACATATGTATATGTGTTTCTCATAGTTTATGATTTTAAATTGGATCTGTGTTAAAAAAGACAACCGCTATGAGATTGTTTTCATATACTTTCTATGAAGTTAAATCATTGATGAATTAGAGAAGTTGGTTATTTATAAAGATGGTACTAAACATATATGCAATCAAGCGCATTTATCTAAGATGGTACTTCAAGACGAATTCAACAACTTCTGTTACATGTCATACGCACATGAAACCAAACCACTGCAACATCACATTTCTCGATTTGATACGTCAAACTTGCCTTTTTATATACATTTTTTTGAATAAAAATATATTTTGTATACTCCAAATGTAAATGTTTATCATAAATGATAGGAATATTAGCATACTTCGATAATCTAAAAATCAAAACATGTCTTTTGAAAACAATAGTTTAAACCTAGGTAAGCGAAAGTTTATGTATGAAATAACAATGACGCGTAAGTACTATGATGCTTAAGTACTATCTTCTATCATTTTTTTGTTCATATTCGTCATATTTGAAGCACGTGCTATATGTAAATATTATTGTATGCTTAAATTTAAAGCTTTAAGCAAGTCAGACTATTATTGTGTTATTCAAGTCAAACTAGATCAAGCATGTTTTCTTACTAATATTTTCATGTCATTTAAGCTCATGACCATAGCTTGCAGCTTGCATCATAATTCATGTAGACCTATCAAACCATCAAATCGAGTTCAGTCTTAGACCAGGTGATTGAGCTACGATCTTGTCATTAGTTATAACTGCTTAGACAAACTTTTTTTTTTTACAATGATAGGGGGGGGGTTTGCTTGCTACATAACTTACGGCGATCCACAACGCCCCTAGCTCATCCCTCGTTTAGCTTCTTCATCCATACTCAGTGACAAAGGACCCGATTTCCTTCTCTTCGATTCATTGTCCCCCAAATGAAGTGCAAACCCAAGATCCTCATCGGTCACATTCTTCAAAGCACTTAAATTCTCTGACGCCTCCCTACACCGCCGCTCATTTCTATGGAACAACGAGTTCCCATTGAAACTTGGAATGAACTGATGCTCGACACTCGGGCCCACATTAGGCTCGTCTTCCAAATGGGCTGCATTTTCAGCAGGAGAGAGGTTGATATCAGGGCCACCACCAGATGAACCATCTTCTAAAGGAATATGTTGTTGGACGTGAAGCCCTAATGGCTCTGCATTATCTTTAGGTAGCACTGTTTCAGGCGGTGAAGAATCCTCGTCTGTTGAACCGACCACTGTCGCTGATGCAGCCCTTTGTTCTTGCACCGCACCTGCCCGTATAAGCATATAAATCTCACAAACATATATAGAAAAACTCAAAAAGCACAACTTTTAAAGATGATAACTTTCAAACCTTTTAGGGCATCACTGGTTGTAATAAGATCAAGTTCAAGAAGATTAAGTAGGCGACCAAGGTCAACGCAACTCGTCCAGTTTTCCGGTGGTTGGCCGACTTTAAGTTTAAGCCGACCCCGATTCGCGGTCCCACCCCATATGATCCCAATGGGTCTTGGTTTCTCCTCTTCTTTACCTTGTAAGATAATGAGGCTTCCACTGTCGCCTTCGAGGTCAAACGTCTGTTGGTTTTCACCCACAACAAGAAAATCAGTGAAAAAGCAAATACCCTTTTCGTCGTTATATTCAAGGGCGTACGCCAAGACTGTTCCTTTAGTCAACCCCGAGCTTCTGCCAACTTTCATCACTTTCTTGCCAATAAGAGTGTTGATAGGAGATTGCAGATCAATGATATTGACATCACCGATTTCTCCAACATCTTTTACAGATGTAGTGACATTAGACATGTCGAAATCATCACTGAACGGGATGAACGCCCCATCAGCTCTCACAAATGTCTCTGCATAAAGTTCAAATCACATTTAAGAAACTATATGTGCTAATGCTTTTGCAGAAGTTGGTAAGTATATAACTATATGATGACAAAGTTTATATAAGGCTAACCTGGGTTAATGCCTGCAAATATGCCATACCAAAGGTCATCTGTGATGAATGAAGTAGCTCTTTCCACTGCACCGAGATATATCCCGGGTCCAAGTGTTGGTGGTAAAGGATGAAACATCTTCTGATTCGGATAATCTAAATTAACAGCAACATGGCGGTTTGTGAGAAAACCGACTTGTCGGTTGCCCGTTTGGCTTCTCACAATAGCGCCCAACGTTCCATACGTCTCTTGACTCGCTACCTAACATACAGAAAATGTGACTTTGCTTACATAAGTTGATTATTTAACTTTTTTAGTTATCAGATAAAAAGGCAACAACTTTTTACGTATCATATCTACAATAAGCCACATCTCTTACATAACAAGTCATTTTCATATAAAGTTAACTACTTGATCAATAATTTTAACATAAAGACATCAAAAACAGTGGTTGATGCAACTTTAAATCACATCCAATAAGTAAAGATTGCATAGCATCTAATAAATTAACAATACCTGAGAACCTGAACCGATACATGGACCACTTCCACGAAGATCATCCACAATATCAGTGTACAACTGTTCTTTGCTTGTTGGTTCAGGTGCACCAAAGTATGAAAATTCCACAACATCCACATCACACCACACGCTCCCCGGTCCCTGTTGGGTTACAAAGAGATCCACCAACAAGAATGAGCCATTAAAGAATCATAACGATGCATAAGCAATGCAATATGATGTTTGTTTTTACCTCTAAAATAGTGGGTAGACATTGAATGGGGCTAAGCCATTGTTTGTGAACTTTACGCGATACAAACACTAGGATTGCAGGTATATCAGTCAACACACCTCTACGGATCCTAAATCCAATCGCGGTACCAAGACTATAACGACGCAAGTTCTTACTATGAGAAGCGCGTATAGTCATTATCTCAAGTAAAGTGGTTGCTTGGTGCCCTTTAGGCAACCTGCCTATAGATTCAGGTAAAACACCCTTTTGTAGGTTCACAAAATAGTTTGTTCTTTCTTCAGCAGCATCGCTTAGTCGGCTGGATGTAGGCCATGAAAAGTAAGCAGCATTGCTCTCCGGGTGCTGTCCACCTGATGCATACGGTTGGAGCGTTGGTGGGTTAAACGAAGGAAGATTCGACTGACTGTAACAAGTCTTCTCCAAATCCAATGCTGATTCTTCAGATGGTGTTGAGCCCGAAGAACAAACTCTCGTGTGTACTCGCGTTGTATTTGAATCCATATGCTCTTAACCAAGGAAACTGCCTATCAAAAGGGTTCGATACACACACTTATCCACATGTATACATGATAATGATTTCAGTGAGGCATTTATACAAACACCTTGTGTATAATCATATAACACAGGAGATGAATCAAACACTCAAAATTTAAACTATATCTAAGAACTTTAAATCATATAGATTAAAACCCTAAACAAATTTTAGCTTTGCAAACTGCAATTAACAAAAACAGAGAAAAATCAAAACTTGAAGTATATATGCCATAATTACACAAATCAAATAACCACAACTCACAGAAATCAACAGTATGTAATCAAAAGTTGCAGAATTCAAGAATTCAAGAATAGTAGTAGATACATAAGCACAAATCACATCAAGTAATTGACAAATATGTTGGTAAAACATGTATCATCATGGCAATTAAGCAGAAATCAAAGAACTAACAGGCAAAAACTCAGAAAAACTAAAAGAGTAAACAAGAACAAAGTGGGTATAATCATTAATCAAGTCATCAAGAAAGATTAAAGAACTCACTGATTGGGAATTCGTGTTGAATATTATGATGATATAATCGGCCAATTGAAGAATTTCTAGTGTAATCTTGAAAAGATTTGACGACTATACTATATACATACATGATCATATGCATAAAGGTTTAATAAGCAGTGGGAGTGTTAGGCTGATCTAGTAGGGGAGGGACCATGATAACAACGGTGTGGTTGCACTGATTATGATCTGGGCTTTTGAGTTTTGAATATTGAACAGGATGATGGATGTTTTGGTTAACTTTATTGGGCATTGGGCCTAGTGGAGCCCATCAAATAAACCAATCCACCAAACACACGCAAATTGCAATTTCTGTTTGTCAGACTTTAAATTTAATGCACTTTATTGTCTAGCAAAATTTGTTAAAAACATCTCGGTGGTAAAATGATGTACTTTCGTCGTCACCACGTGGGCCTCAAATCTCGACACTATCGAACAAGTAGGTTTCGACGGGCATGAAACCAGATAAAAGAAACAAATTTACAATCTGACGAGTTTTATACTGCTAATACCTTCTCATTCATACTAATAATGTATCTATTTATACCTTCTCATCGTATAAGATACCAATAGTGTATGACCAAAATAATTAATAACCATCACAAATTAATCATCTTTCAATGATTAAGATATGACGGTCTTTTCTTACTCTAGTAGGTTAATTTGGCAAAGAAAGTGTTTAATTATATTCCATGACATTTTTTAGATCTTTCACATTCGAGACCAAAATGAACTTATATAATTGATACATGTTCATTAGAAAAAAGTCAAAAAGTCAATTAAGGTCATTGACTACTATGGAGAGAAACCAATAACTATTGACGACCAAAAACTTATTGGTAGGAGCAAGCATAGGCAGAATACCGGATCGAGACCAGTTTTAAGATATGTTAGATCAAGTCGGTTTGGGTCGGTTTTCAGCTAGTATAGTATTTGTTTTTGAACCAAATAGTTGGCTATCATGCCAAAGGAAGTTTATAAAAAGTAAACAGATCGATAACGCGCATGCTTAAAAAAAAAATTTAATCTGACCCTAATAAGTTTGTTGAATTTTAATGGGCCGACAACCCAACTCCTACGATGAAAAGACAAGATTCGGATTTCATATTCAACTCCTAAATTGTAAAAGGATGATAAAAGGTAAACGTTTGAGTCCCTTTAACAAAGGTTTCATATTCAAATTCGGATTTCACTTTTCTACCTTTAGCACCTTAACTATTGAGCACAAGTTGTGTTTTTCCTGTTTTCGTTGGTAGCAGGATACTAACATTGTCCAGTTAGTATTTTATAAGTTTTCTGATGGTAAATTCAAAACTGTGGTTATTGTCGTCATGTGACAGCAAGTTGTGTGTATAGCTCCGCCAAGAAGTTAGAATCCATGGCCTAAAAGTAGTTTTTGGTTTGGAAAGTCACCAAAATGTAAATTTTGACACTTTTAAGCCAAAACATACATCGACTCTTAGCCATTTAAAAATAAACATATCCAAAAAGCAAATATTTAAAAAAAAAACACCACATAAGCTAAGCAGTTAAGAAGGTCAGATTTTAGTTGGCATAAAAAAAGGGAAAAACACATGGGATCCATAAAAAAAACAATCAAAACAAACCAGACCGGTTGAAATCTAGTCGGCATATAATCTTGTTAGCTGAAATCTATCTGACAGGTTATATATCAGTTTTTTATTGATTTTATACTTTTCATGTTTTTGTAACAACTGAATTATGTGTTGTTTTCTTACTGTGCTTTAGGGAATTATTTAGTGGACTAAAAGTCTAACGTCTTAGTTTACTTGAAATGATGTGATAATGTCTATTTTGATAATTTTTTATTTTTATTTTCTTTTGGTAGTCTTAGGCCCATCCGAGTTCTGTATATAGTTACCCATAAATTAAAAAAAAAAAAAAAAATCAAACATTAATCCAAACATCAAGAAACTAGTTACAAATAGAAAACAATATAATCACATAAATGAATAATAGTTATGAATCAAATTAACATTCCATGAAATAATCATCTCAGTTCTTTACAAAGACTCACAATTAAACCTATATCTAAAAAAAATATAAACCACATTTCATACACATACACAGATTAGAAGAACTTAATTAAGATAATAAAATTCAGCTAATTCATCCAAAGAATCCGAATTAAGATTCACCTCACAATTCTGATCAAGCATCCACAACAAATGATCAAACAACACAACCTCACAATTAATAACCGATACCGCATTATCACCATCATCGCTACTTGATCTTCCTATAAGAGCCTTCACAACTGGATGACTTAAATACTTTGAATCAATCAAATATTGTTTCCTCGTGCTTCCGACGAAAACAGTTTCTTGTGGGCGCTCTCCACTGTCGTAGTAGTTAGCGACCGCGATATCCTTCCACATTATTCCTCCTGTATCTCCTGATCCATGTTGATGTTCGCGGGCGGTGGTGGATTTGGATCTTACACCAGTGTAAGAAGAGGTTTTGACGAGTTGTCGCGATAAAGATTTGCATTTTTGTAGCATGTGATTGATTTTCTTCATGGTTAGGTTGAATTGAGAATTTTGGTTTGAGGGATGATGATGATGATAGTGGTGGTGGATGAGTTTGTGTGTATATATGTGCTTATGTAGAGGGAGGGGTGGTGTGTGGAGATAAGGATATTGTGGGGGTGTGATTGTGGATGGTTAAAGAAGATGAGGGATTGGTTTGTTATTAATTGAATTTTAAGATGATAACATACATTTAATCTTACTTTAACTCCTACGTCACTATCTACGTTTTTTGAAGGTGGGAGAGTAAATAATCATTAGTAGACAAAGCCACAAAGGTGTCAAATGATTCTTTATTATTAAGAGGCAAGTGTAGTGGGTTTGAATTGTTAGATTACTAAACGTTTGAATGAAACTGAGAGTCATGAGTTATATGTTTATATTAAAGTTATATAGTGGTTTACTTCGAATTCATCAACCGAATAAAAGTTTGTAATTAATCAAGAAATGGTATAATTTGTGTGCAGTTTCGAGTATCATAATAACTAGAGAATGACCAGGGGTCCAGGAAATCATATTTGGGGATTAGGGAAAAGTTGCTTAAAAACTTCTTTTGGTTTAAATTCGAAATACTCTCAAATTGAAGATCAATTTAGTTGAATATCACATGTGAAATTTCAACAAAATAGTTTTAATACATTTTTAGTGAAATAAATTTTTATAAAAAATAATTAATTGTGCTTTCAGCGTGACACCAGCTAGGGGCTACCGCCCCTTAAACCCTACGACCATGGGTGCAGCCACAAGACCTCACCAAAGGCGCATTGCATCCTTAGAACCTTCATTGGTTAGAGGCTTCACCTATAAGAATTTATGCGGTTCAAATGCCGAACGTCGCAAAACTTAAATTAACTTGCAGCTCACACTTTGTAACTTGTTTGATAAATATTATGATTATATTTATCTAATAGTCAAATCTAATTATAATAAGGTATTTAACAATAAGGAAAAAAATGTTAGAAAAATTGGAAACATATGGTAGAGAAGTACAACGAACTCCGCTGCTTTTGCTTTTGTGTTTTTATTTCAAATGATAAATATATAACATTTAATACCTATGCCAAAATTTAAATAAGTATTATTCCTGCTAATGTTTAGTTTCTTATAAATAAATAAACCGAATGTTCTAATACATTTATGAAATTTAAAAACCACAATAAAATTGATTACTAAAGAGATATTGGGAACTTATACAAATCAAAATTTAAATCTCAACTTGGGAGTCAAAAAGTTGGAAAACAAAACAATAATAAGTTTAGGCCGATGGGAAGCCAACAATGTGAATGTACTGCCTTTGTGAGACATGAGGATATAAGTAGATATTTATGTTTTATCTTTTCGTATATCTTACTCATATAATATAAACAAATACCTTATTGTAATCAGTTTTATGGATTACTAGGGTATAACCCCGTGTATTACACGGGTTGAATAAAAAAAATATTTAAAAATTTATTAATAAAGAGTTAGAAATGGTAAAAGTTATTTTGATATAAGATATAACTGAAATTACGTATGAGTAATAACTTTGATTAATCGATAAAACATTTTTATTATTTCTAAAGCTTTCATTTTAAAAAATTAGTGCTTTGACAAAAATTCAATTTTTATCAATATTTCGTTGTTTAAAAACTCCGGGTTTGTTTTGTAAATTTTTTTCTATAAAACTTTTATTTTATAAAAAGAATAATTTTAAAATAATTTCATTACTTAAAAAAGTTTTATTGTTTTAGTAAAAATCATAGTTTTAGAAATTTTTTTTTGAAAAAGTATATTTTTTAATCAAAATACTTAGTTTTTATTAGTGAAAAATGTCTTTTTTTAATATTGTTGATTAAGAAAAAACTTAGATTTATAATATAGAGAGAGAGAAAGAGAAATATTTAAAAATTAGTTATTTGATTTTTCAAAATAAAATAAATAGTTTAGGCGGGAAAATAAATGGGAGAGTGACATGTGTCAAAAATTGTAAAGGATTATTAGTATAGATTCCAACCAACCACAAACGTATGATACAAATATACATAAATTTACATATATACATATACTTGTTAAGAGGATGATGTTAACTTAAAAATGATGAAAATCATATAAAATATAGAAAGAAGATCGCACCATTGATCTAATCAATTTAACAGTTAAAAATGATGTAGTGACATTTTTATAGTTAACTAGTACGAACAAAATAGATGTAAATGTCCCCTTTTTTAATTTAAATGTGGTTTTATTATCTTTTAAAATCGCTTTAAACATACTCAACCTTTAATTTTACTTATTGTATCTTTCAACTTGTATCATCAGTAATATTCTTTTATTTTTTTAATTAAAACAGAAAAAGTTCTTTTAATTTGATGCTCATGGTACAAAGAAATTTTGAGCGGGTGATTAACCAACCCCTCTTTTAATCCTTCATTAAATTTTTTAAACTACATGATAAAATCAAGGATTTTATTCTTTTGAAATTTGGTCTATATCATTATACTTAAAATAACAACCTAATGTATTAAAATGCTGATACACTATTGATTACAACAATGAGTCCAAACTTGATACGACAATACATCTAACTTATTTGTAGCAGTGCACTTATCATCCAAAGGTCTGTCTAATTTCATTGATGCGACGTACGTTTGACCACACAAAGCCTCTTTTCTGGTACATTATACATTCAACCTATATAACGATGCATCCAACTCTTATTACGGCCAAGAACATCACATACTTAAATATATATAATCACCGTTCACCCTAAAACTCACGGAAGCCCACATGTCACGTCCAAATTTCTTGTCACATTTTTTCTTATGATTCCTTGTATATATGTGCATTATACAAATACACACTATATAGTAATAATTCTCAACCCAAATGACTAAAGTAAGATGCCTCAAAACTTAATCCAAATAAAAAAAGTTTTTGGATTCAAGTTTTACCTATAACAAAAAAAAAGAAAAAAAAAAGATTTTCAGGTTGGGCCAATAAATTTTGTTTACTTTTGAGGGTGGAGGTTTTGACTGATATATGACCTTTCCTTCAAGAACGTACTAGCCTATTATTACAAGGTTCCGTACTCGAGTAATAAAGATAATCGACCGTTTAACGAATTATAGCAATAATGAAAATGAAAGTTGTAGTTTGTGGCGTTCTCCGGGAAACAAGGGCTGTCACATAATTTGACCATCCAAAGGTACTGCCACCCATCGTACCACCAGAAACAACAACACCTCGACGTTTTCTCTTTTCCCCAAATGCATAATAATACATTAATTTCTCATTTCTCATTTCCCATTTTCACTCCCCCAACATTATAGACATGGGAAAAAAAAACCGGTTCGGCTGAAAAAACCGGAACCGATTTCAAATAAAAACCGGCTTGGCCCAAACCGGTCCCAAACCGACCAACCGCCTGTTTGTTGTCGGTTTATAAACCCCACCCTCAAAACCATTTTATAAACCGGTTTGAAAAGTTAAAAACCGGTTAAACCGGTCCTAAAACCAGTTTATTAAAAAAAACGGTTTCAAACCGGTCCTAATCGGTTTGATAGGTTTGAGTATCCGGTGAGCCAAACCAGTTTGTAACCCGAACCGGTTTGAAACAAAACTGGTTAGACCCCATGACATACAAACCGGTTCGGTTTTGAACCCAAACCGGTTTTGGTAAATAAACCGGTTTGTACACCTCTACCCAACAATGCTTATATAATATATTAATAACTATTTTATTCAAAACTTTTATAGGCGTATTCACGAGTCGAATAGAGAGGAAGCCATGGTCGGCTTGTGATCTGCTTGGTTGTAAGCGAGTCAATTCGAGCTGGTTTGGTTTATACACGTGTCAAGTCAAGTTCGGCTAGGTAGCGCTGTGAACGAACCGAACAACACGAACGGGGCCTTGTTGGTGTTCATTCATTAAGAAAATAAGTTGTTCATGAACTGTTCATGAACACTTACCGAGCGAGATTTCTTGTTTGTGTTCGTTCATTAAGGAAATGAATCTGTTTATGAACTGTTCACGAACATAAACGAACGCAAACAAAGACAAGCGAATGCACACAAATATTCATGAATATTAATGAACACAAACGGAATTTCCTAAAACAAATAAATACAAGCCATCATATATTGATTTTACAATTAAAATCACAAACATTATGTAATGTCCACTAAAATAAGTACTTAACGTAATTATCTCAAACATAACTTTTAAATGAACGAATACAAACGAACGTTAATGAGCACATCATCGAATGTTCATGAACATAAATGAACGAGCGCAACATCTGTTCATGTTCGTTCGTTAAGTAAACGAATGAAATTTTCTTGTTATTGTTCGTTCATTTATTAAACGAACGAACATAAACGAACTTCCCGCAGAAAGGTTCACGAAACTTTCAGTTCATTTACAGCCCTACGGCTAGGTATATAGACGATTCGTGCCAAGCTGGCTCACGAGCTAATTTTAAACGAGTTTTTCGAGCTTTTTTAGAGCGAGTTTAAAGTCACGAGTTATTTGAAGATCCTAGACCTATAATTGGGGTAGGAACCCATTAGTGTTAAGTATTTGACTAAAATTAGAATATTAATATATATATATATATATATATATATATATATATATATATGTGTATATATTGAACGGCAATCTATTCTACTCCTACTACTAAATTACTTCATATTACACCATGCCTGGGTTTGAATCCAGGACCTCCCCTTTAAAAGGCAAAGCCTTTACGAAATTAGCTAGCCCCACATTGACAGAATATTAATATATAATTATTACTTTTACGTAGTGACAACTAGGTGACCAAAACATTCATCACCCAAACTATATATAACAATTTAAAAAAAATAATTCAAGTTAAACTTGAGCTTACTCTGTTTGTAAATAAATTGTTTTCAAATGAGTTTTTCAAGCTAGCTTCAAGCTATTCGAGTAGTCCTATATCACGTTTTTGGGTCATAAGAAATGGCCCTATTAATCCATTATAGCTGGAAAAATATAAATTCATACATGTAAAGAAAACCAAATGAAATAATAATTAAATACAAAAATACAAAGTTTATGTCTCAAACATACCTTCAGAGTTTAGAACCATGAATTAAATTGATTAAATGACATAATAATATAATAAAAGTACAAAACATTTATACTTGACTTATAAAAGTCAAAATATATTTTAACCTCTTTTCAATCAAAAACTAGAAAATAGAAATAAATTAAGTCTGTTTATGGATAAGTAGACCAGGACCCTTGGACCGTTAAGTTGAGGATATTGTCGGCAGGTGTCCCCAAAAAGTTTACAAAGAAAACTAGCAACCCAACCCCACTCGGACCCTACCACAAGGTGGTGGGAACACGCACCAAAATATACAACCAAATCAATATTTTATTTGAAAGTACCCGGGAGATCATGGTGGTAAATTGATATATTTAATCGTATATTATGAGTCTAAATTTTGTAGAGTGTAGATGTGTGATTTACATTGGTGACTCAAGCTTAAATCAACCAAAACCCTGGCTTAGGGTCTCAATTTATGTAGGGTCTCATATTTTTCTAACAATAATATGTGGATTGGATTGATATATTTGAACTTTAACCTAAAAATATTCATAAAAAAAAGTTAACTCTATCGATATTAAATAATTCTAGTTTATGGTTGTTAGTGTCTATTCCGGATAAAAAAGAGATTTTATAATGTAAACTTTAGCAATGCCCCCCCCCCCCCCCCCCCCCCCCCCCCCCCCCCCCCCCCCAAAAAAAAAAATTTGTTTGATTAGGGCTATAAGTTTTAAGATGCATCTGAATTAAATAATAATGTGTGTGTGTGTTTTTTTTTTACGTTTAGAGAAAACACACCTTAGTTGAATCTCACATCATATGTAAATACATGTACATAGCAAATATTGTGTTATAAGAAAAGTTTGGCTTTAATGTATTTTTTTATAACGGCAAATATACAACCATGCTACGGATGATAGGTGTAATCTTAATAGGCTCACACATCTCTTTTCCAGCCGAGACCACACCCCTAACCTTCTCGGGAGGAAACCAATAACTAAAAAAATCTCTGGCTCAACTCTTAACATTTTTGTTCGAAATGAGATTTGAACATAAGATTTTGCCATATTTACACACTTGGGCTAAAAATCATTATAGTTTGGCTTTAAATACCAACAAAACAAACATTTTAAGTGCATTGATTGTAGATGAGAAAAGAATCCATAGTTAACCATGTTTGGATGGGGAAATTACAAGCCTCCATCCGAGTAACCAAAGAAAAAACATTGAGCTCCTAATAAATAATGGTTAATATTTGTGATATGAAATGTAATATATTTCCCTTACACAAAATGATCTTAATTTTAACTCCTAATATACAAAAGCAGTTAATATTGATTGGTATAAAATTTTAGATATTTTCCTTTACACAAAAACATTTTGATGGTTAATTAGATGATTGCCATAGGTAGATGTTGGAAGCAAGAGACAAACATTAACATCCACTTTCGGCATTAGCTATCTTCTAAGTCACCATGTGTTTTGATTAAAAGCAATAACAATTACCCAATCAATCAAGATTGGAATAATGACAACAAACCACTACTAACAGTATATGAATGATACCATCAACAACTTGAATCTGTTTGTATCAAAGTCATAATTGTTATAAAGAATATTTTTACTCAACCATCCCAATGTTCCTTTTCTACAAAGGCATGCCTCCTTGACTCTTGTTTTGTAATTTGATATACATCATTTTCTATGAGAAATTAGTAAGCGTAATAAAGTCCGTGTTCTCAAAACTGGAGCGGTTCCTCTGTTGAACATGTCGATTATGGATCGGATCGGTTGAACCAAACTGGACCATTAGATGGACCGGATTTTCAAATATTTTTAGGACTCCTAAACTACTTTTTAATATTTCACTTGTAGGATTTAAACACTCGACCTATAGTATAGAGTCAATACATTTTATAACTCTGGTACCTTTAATCATATATTTTTATTTTTATTTTTATTTTTATTTTCCATCAAGATCTCATTATTCATTTAGCATAACATCATCTTCTCGTACAATATAATCTTTTCCCTTAGGCCTAACTGCAAGTATCACGATTGACCTTGTGTAAATGAAACAAGGACATAGGTTAACTGCTAAACATCAGAAAAACAATAACTAAAAAAGTGAGCTGTTTAACTAATGCATGTGGAACCAATAAGTGAGTTTGGATACCCCGAGCAAAAATTAAAACACCCTTCGAATTAAAAAAAAAATATAACTAAATTAATATAAGATTTTAAACGTAGCCTTGAAAAAAGTTTATACAACCTCTAAGAAATTTGAGACCAATCTAATTTATGAAACGGCCCAAAAAAATAAGTAACAAATATAAAACAATTAGTTTGAATAATCAAGTTATTATTTTATTAGTTGATTATTTGATAGATTAATTTTTAGATTATTGATTAGTAGAGTGCTAGCTTAGATTATTTGTTTTATTTAGTTAATTATATGTTTGAATACTTGATTATTTAAATGTTATCATGACTATTAAATAGGGGTGTAGACAAGTCGTGCGGAGCCTGAGATTGTTTTGACATAAGAGATCTTGATCTCATGCCCGAGCTCGACTCATGTAGAATGTTAATTGTAAGGCTCGAACTCGTCTCGTGTAAAAGTTTAATTTTAATGCTCGAGTTTCTTTATTTTGGAATTTTTCAAACTCGAGCTTGACTTAAGATCCCTTGTTTATAATTTAATTATTTTTATCACAGATTTTCATATAATAACAATGATCTATATAAATATATTTAATATATTAAGTAAAAGTTGTATAAGAAATTACATTTCGAGAGGGCTCGATATGTGAAGCTCTGACTCAAGCTCTCTTATTAAATGGTAAATAGTATAAGCTCGAGCTGGAGCTTGTTTAAGCTCGGTTCGATCTGAGATTTTGACAAGCCGGTTACGAGTAACTCACGACTTCGCTTTTCTCATTCACACCCCTAGTGTTGAATGTTATTTGTTTTAATTTGGCTTTTTTTGTGTTCTTGTTGTGTGATTCAAACCCGAATCGAACCGTATCAAAAATATTTAAAAATTAGCGATAGAGGACCGACACTTGAAACTTAAGTCCCCATGAAAAAAAAATTTGGGTACGCCATTGAAGATGAAACCTCATTATAAACAAGTTATTATTGGCAAAATAATCTTCATTATTGAGTGAATGTATCGCAAAATAAACTATTCTTAAATAAATGTACCGCACAAAAAAAAAAATTTTTGATACCCCTGACTTTTCGGGCTAGATCCGCCATTGAATCCGAGTGTTATGTGGATGAGAATGTAGTGTGAAAACATTGTTAATATAGGTGGATTGTCCTTTGGAGAAAAAGAACGTTGTTATGTGCTTTGTTCAAGCGAGTTCCTTGTGTCATTTTAAATCTTTTTGGAATGGAATACTTTTTAAAATTTTCAATAAATGCATAGTGTTTTTTTTTAATGACAACTTACATATTCCTAATTATACACAACTAATTTACACCAATCTATCATAATAATTCTTGACCTCAAGAAGAGTTTCACCGGTCAAACCCCAAATGACAATGCGTATGGTAGTTAATTTTGTTAATACTTGTATGGGTTTTGATGAGTTAATGAATTGTATTTCATGTGTTATTCATGTCCTATTACTTGTTCGCCTCTATGTGTGCGTGTATACAGTAAAGACAACGGTCATGTGTGACAATTAGCATTCGATCGGCTTTGACATTTGGTAAAGATTTGACCCAATTGGTGGATGAACATTTTGCATTATGTTTGATTGACTTTTTGTTTGGTTTAGTTGAGATACCATAGTGAGTTTGTATATTTGATCAAGGCTTTCACTGTATGTTTAATTTTTAAACAATGGTTTCTTTTGTGATTCCATTAAAGTCATGTCTGGATTTTAGGGTGTTAGAGCATTCACAGCCCGTTCCTCATATATATGTAAATGGTGTTTTATATTATAAGAGATGGTTGTAAGTAATTGTGAGTAAAAAAGGTAGAATATTTATGAGAATTGTACCGTGTTTTCTCACATTTGAGAAAACACGATACAACCCCCGTAAATTTTTTAATATTTTTAAAAGTAGTTGTGAGTGAATGAAAAAAAATATAATGATAAAGGTATGAAAAAATATTATTTAATTATAAAAAAAAATAGTGATGCTTAGTGTAATTATAAGGATAGGAATGGATAGTGAATGCTCTTATATGGCTTTACAACAAAATGCATAGTGGATTAAATATTTTGAAAACATTTCATACTAAACACTTTCATGAATCATTTTAAAAATTCAAAAAACTTCAATAAAAATACAATAAAATCATACATTTCATGCTAAAATCTATAAAGGAAAAACGAGAACTTTAAACAAACAAAGTGAATCAGTGACCAAAGTCCCACACAAGCGTCAGGAAAGTGTATAATGGTTAAAAACACATTATCCAACTCATTTCCTAAGGAATCAAAATTAACCATTTACTCCCTTCTACTGCGATCCCTATCATCATATCTTGTGTTACTTTTCACGTGATCTCGATCTTCCTCCTTACTCCTCTTACGCGCGATATCATCATCGCTTGTTGTTCTCCTGCTATTTGACTCCTCTCTTCGACTATCCTTTCTCCTATCATACTCGTCTTCACTGTATCTTTTCCTATTATCTCTACTATCGCGTCTCCTATCATCATTATGGTTTCTGTCTCTATCATCATTGCGGTTTCTGTCTCTATCATCATTACGGTTTCTGTCTCTATCATCATTTCTAGTTGTTCTATGATCCAAGTCATCTCTCTTGTAATCTCTTCTTCCACCTGATGTGTGGTGCCTATCATCCCGCCTATGATCTTTTCTTCTTTCATCCACTGAGTCTTTATGTCTGTAGTCATTTTTCTTTGTGTCGTCCATGGCCCGGTGACTTGATTTTCGATGCTCGTGACGGTCCACTTCATTGTGTCTTGGCGGCTTCTTTCTTTGTGGGCTTGCATGGGTGTCGTCATCAAACACCATGTCATACCTATGAAATTAGTGTTGTTAGTCTTAGAATCTTAGAGAGTATGCAAACTTTAAGCAATGAGAAATAGGTCGCGATTTTGACCCATTTGCTTACGGATGGATCGGTCTAGGTTGTGGATTTTGTAGCCAAATGGGTCAAATCACAAAAAAAAAAATAATAATAAATAAAATAAAATAAAATAAAATGCTAAATTGGGAAATTTTTAATGAGCACAACCTCTTGCATTGTTTTATTCAAAGCTTCATATTATGATTGTAACAATATTGTTTTTGTGATCATACTTGATGCATCAATTATGAACAAATGCTGATAAAAACTAGTGATATACTTATGGATGTCATCGACTTTAATAATTATGACCTTTTCAAGCCATTTGGTAAATTACAAATTCTTTGAAAAGTACACGTTGGTAGTTAAAGCGTATAAGGCATAAACTAAACAGGGACCAAAATATTGTTTAATTACCCAAGTAGTATGTTCAAAGCTTTAAACTTTTTTGAAAAGCAGTAAATACTTATAATTACCAAAATGGACCATCGTTAGAATTGTATTGCAAATTATGACATTTTTCCCTCTAATTATCTATAATTTCCTTAAAAACAAAGACAAAAAGTGTTTTCGGCTCAAGACACCATCTTACTAAAAAATGAAGTGATTTGACCCATTACCAGACCCGCCATCTCGCCACCTCTACATGCATTGTATAGTTGTATAGGGGTTTACTAACCTCGCGCTATCATTGCCCCCTTTTCTAGAGATATCATCATCCTTCAAGATGTATTTTGGAGGTTCTTTTGCATCAGCGCTCCTAGTACAGTCTTTTGCAATATGATCAAGAGAACCACATTTGAAGCACCCTTTACCAGCTAAAACAAAGCCAATAATAACTTTAAATAAAACAAGAGCTGCATATAAAAGCTTTAACTGCTACCAAACATGTTTACCTAGTCCAGATCGATTGCCTTTACGCCTGTATTGATTCCACATTCTTGAAACACTTTGGCTGAAATCCACATGTATTCTCCGATCATCTATTAATGCATTATCCATCTGGCATCAAAGGTTGTAGATAATACTTTAGAAATGACATATTTGTTGATTGAAGTTTCAATATATGACATTATACATGCAACAAAATGGGATGCGAGCATAAATTATAAAAACCATGTGTACCTTGAAGTATGCTTGCTCACAAGCTTCTTTGTCCTCAAATTCTAGAATGTAAATGACAAGAACAGGTTACACCACCACACATATTAATTACACATAAATAAACATACGAGAAAAGAGATTTCAACGCCCACAGAGTTCACTGGAATCTGAAAGGACGGAATTGGATTTCTCCAAATTCCATCAAATTCATGTACAGGGAATTCAACTTCCTTCCTAACAAAGTAGTAAAGTTTGTAAACCCAAAAGTATTCATGCATTTCGGATACCAGTGGTGAGTGGTGACAAATCCCAGCTAAATTAACGCTCATTGTTTTAATTTTCAATCTTATCTGATCCAACCTGGTCTAAACTACTTTGGTACTGCATAAAGAGACTGGATTTAATACAGTGAATGATGTAATTACAATGAAGAACCCTCAATATATAGGAAAAAAGAAACTAGAAACCATAGAAACCTAACCTGGATCGTGGGCTAAACATAACCAAACCATAATAATAAAATACTAACAATTATATTTAACAACCTCCTCAAGTTGGAGCATAGATGTTCATCATGCCCAACTTGCATCGTGAAGTGTTGTTGCGTACTGGAATCTGAAATCTGAACAAGAACAAGGATATGGATTTATTGTAAGAACAATAACAGGGACAACAACTGGAACAGGGTTCTTGTAAAAACAAGAATAGGAACTCGAGCAGAAAACTGGATCAGAAAAACTGGGAACAGGAGCACGAAACCGGGAGAACGGAACAGGGGACAGGATCAGGAACATGGACACCAGAACAGGAGTAGGAATCTCCTGGATGCGATCTGAAACAAGAAACCACGGTAGGAAAACCGGGGAAAACAAGAACATGATCGTGAACATGAAATCCAATAGGAACCCTGGCAGAATATGGGACCAAGATCACCCGCAGAAAACAAGCAGCAGCAGACCCGGGAGCAACTGGCAGTGTCAAACAGTGGCCGCAGGTCAGATTCCAGCGGCAGGGGGTGACTGACGGCGGGACAGTGACGGCTGTAAACCACAATTTCCCGGCATGAACAGTTAATTTCTAGTAGTACGATAACAGCAAGTGATGAACTGTAACGCACTAAACAGTAACCATCGTAAACATTGACAGTACTCCATCATGAATAACAGTACCATTCTAGAACAGAAACAAGAAAATGCAGCGGCTGGCTAGCGTTTTTGTCGTTGTGGAATGGAACAAAGAAAAAGAACTAGGAACTGAAACTCAAGAAGAACAGGGAAGTGGTGGTCTGTCTGGGGTTTGTATTAAGTGTCTAGAGTCTTTGCTCTGATACCAGGTAAAAGAGACTGGAATTAATATTACTGAATAATAATGTAATTACATTAGAAAACCCTCAATATGTAGGAAAACAGAAACTAGAAACCCAAGAAACCTAACCCAGGCCATGGAATATAACTAAACCTTAATAATAAAATACTAATAATTATATTTAACAGGTACATTCATCTTATCTGATCCGTTTTCTTAGTTCCTGATAAGCCTGTATACGTACTAAACGAAGACAAAACAGGATTGTTCGTGTTCTTCGTTTAACTTTAACCTAACAAATGAACGCACAAGAACAGTTAAATGAACCGAATTTCTATTCCATGTTCACTCTTTAAGAAATTCAGCGTGTTCTTGTTTGTTTATGTTGGTTCATTAATATTGCAAACAAACTCGCCCGAACGAACACGAATGAACTTAAATGAAAATAATCAAAATAAAGTTAGAATACCATCATCATCATCACACGTTTCAACAATATCCAACATTCTAAAATAAACAACAGTATCTAAAGTGATGTCCAAATAACATTCATCTAGTTCAAAAATTAAGTCAAAGGGTTTTAAATATGATAAACAAATTGATTTTAAAGAATGTAAAGAAACGAACATAAACAAAAGTAAATGAACCGTAAAACGAACAAACATAAACAAGCATTCATGAGCGTAAATGAAAACAAATGACACATGTCTTCATGTTTTTTCGTTTAAGTAAATAAACAAAAAAATTTTGCTCATGTTCGTTCGTTAATTAAATAAAAGAACTTCCCACTAAACGCTTCATGAAACGTCGGTTTGTTTACGGGCCTAGTTCCTTATGTAACAAGAAAACATCATTTCTCTAGTGTTTTCCAACTGTTTACAGATTTTAATATTTTAGACATGTTCCATTTGTTCTCACTACTATAGTAACTAGAGTAAGAAGTTCAGACCTTCATATTGAAACGTATAAATTTCCAATCCTGGTTCTAGAATTCTATTGTTACTAACTAGTTTATAGAACATTAGCATATCTCTTTCTCCCAACGGTTCATACTCTCAAGTCTCGATATAGCAATTGCCACTTATAGATTCAAAAACATTAAGGACTGTCTAGCAACTTTAATATATTCAAGGTACTGTCCTTTGTACCCAGAATATTCAGGGACTTCTAACTAGTTTATTATATAATCCATCACTTCTATGAGCTTAGACAACAACATGGTAGAGACAGCTACATGTATTGAAATATCAATGAAAATAACAAATCAACAAGACTACTCAAGCAAAGTGAATTGCTAATATCTCAAGAAACTTATTGACTTCAAATTACATCAATAGCTACAAACTGAATCAAAAAGACTCACCAATAAAGGCATAGCACAAGCTGTCTCCAGTTTTATAGTCACGGATTATATCAGCTCTGCACAAGTTTATAGAGTATAGGAGTTATTCTTCCACAAACGCTAAACCGATTCATTCAAATAGAAAGGTTGAAGGCTTGATAACTTACGAGGTCACTGTTCCAAATCGTGAGAAGATAGTATTCAGATCCTCATCCTGTGATAAAAAGAAGAGGGGAAAGCTATGAGAAAAAAAATAGATAGGAAACCAATATAGTATAATCACTGTATATATTTAATTAAGAGCCTAACAGGCTAACAACTTACTTCAGTTACTGGATTCAGTTTGCATACAAACAACACATTATCAGGAGGTTTTATCTCAGCATCAGGAATGTCCCCTATCTGGAATGAAAAAAAATGTGAGTGTCTAATGTAGCCAATAATCTTGGAAATTACAACCATTATAAAAACTTAGTGCAACTTACAAAAGCTTAAGGCTCATTTTCTTTACCACCAAATACATTAACTAGAGAAGCAAAGTTGACAGATCAGGTGGGTCGGGTAAGGGTCAAAACAGTAGTTTATTAAACATGCCAAAATGGGTCGAGTTAACCCAACAGACTTTTGTCCAAAAACTACACACTTTTATAGCTAACTAGTATGTCAAATATGTGACATGAATTATGTTATTTAAACAATAATCAATTCTTTGAATAAAATAATTTAGGAGGTTTTAAGCATTAAATTAGGACGAACTGACACCCTTCGACCTGATGAGCCGCTTTTTCTTTAGCCAGCTTTTTCTTATTTTACACATTAGAGATAAACATAACCCCCTGAATAGACCTTTCATATGTAAAGGGTCAAATATGCCACTTCCAATATCAACAATGATGATTAAGATCATGGACACATACACTTTCAAGCACAACTGCTCTAGAATGTGCTTCCTTGGCACGAATGACCTCCTCAAGTTCCACTGCACCTAATTTCTCATCCATGGGCACCCAATCATCTTCAAGCCGCACCTCATCATCAACCTAAGTGGATTTATAACAAAATTATTAAACATTATGAACCCATAAACATATCAAACTTGTAACCCTTTGTGAAGCATATCATTTATTACCTCATCTTTTGGCTTTCCTTCAGGTGAAGCATCTGGAATTAGCTCAGCTAGCTGTGCAGGATCCTCAAAAGGATCATCAAGTACATAAGTGTGCTTGATGCTGTAGCAAAACATAAATCTTGCAAGTTAGTATACATATTAAAAAATCACAGGATGAGAATACTCAGAGTGAAATGAATGGTGATTGGTGAAAAGAAGTTAACGTACCGTATATTTTTATATGGTCTGTTTTTATCATCAACATAAGCTTCATTTATCCTGGTTAGTGTTTCAAATCCTTCAGCCACCTCCCCAAACACCTATAATAGTTGAATAGCAGCATAAGATATTGCAAATTTGTTTAAACAAAAAACATATCATAAATTATAAAAACTCACAGTCTTCTTCCCATCAAGGTAATCAAGATCATCACGCAGTGTAATGTAAAACTGAAAAAACATAGAAAGTAACAGTGAGTATACAATTCAGATCATACTTCAGACTCATAAACTGAATTAGTTTGTTTAAGATTTGAGGAAAAACATATACCCTATACAAACATATTAGAATCAAATTTTCTTACACTAAATATCATAAAAAATACAGATGCTTTCTATTCAATGTTATGAATTAATTGTAGTTTTTAAAACAAAAAGAGAACAAAACAATGCCAAAAATACCTGTGAAGCATTAAGATTCTCTCCTGCACTAGCCATGGCAACTGTACCCTTCTTTGCATGCTTTAGATCCAAATGAATCTCATCTTGAAAAAACCGAGCTTGATCGCCATACAAGAATCTGGAAGATAAAGCCATCAAATG
This sequence comes from Flaveria robusta, assembly GCA_025506415.1. Classification (NCBI taxonomy): domain Eukaryota; kingdom Viridiplantae; phylum Streptophyta; class Magnoliopsida; order Asterales; family Asteraceae; genus Flaveria; species Flaveria robusta. The sequence continues at coordinate 7,482,026 of CM046465.1, forward strand.
CTAAATAGGCACTACGCATTAACTGTTTAACTAACTATTTAGTTTTTTTATTTCAGCTACAAGTGAGATAAATTTTCAGTTTTATACAGTTCTATATTCAAAGTTCAAACCACCTCAAGCTTTGACTATCCAAGCTATAAAGCACAAGTTTAAACCAAGCTATTGGAATGGCAATCACATTTACACTCAAATCTTAAATTTACAAGCAAACTTTTCATGACAAAAGAGATTGATACTAAATCTAGTGATTGTTTAATCCGATCTTACATCTGCTGGCTTTCACCCACTAACCCACTTATCCAAACACCAAATTTGTGTGACATTAACAGCAACAAGTAATAGAAGACTAAACTAAAGTAAATACAATTTCTTCTCTTACTTATAGATAGAATCACCACCCGACCCCGTTCCAGTGGGATCACCAGTCTGTGCAGTGAAATCCTTCTGAACTGTGTGAAACAGACACCCATTATAATACTTAATCCTGCATCAACCACCACAGCTACATCAATCCACAATTTGATGTGCACTCAGTAACAACTAAAACAGTTCTAAACAATTAAAGTAAACTTAGAATACAAAGTCCACTTTTCATACAAAGTGTACAAAGTTATCAAAACACAAATGAAAATAAATCATCACGTAGGGGTGGAATCATCACACAAGATGAAAATATCACGCATGAGGTATACTTGCTAATAATTCCACCACCACTTTGTATGAAAAATAAACTCATCTATAACTTTCTCAATTAATGAATCCAGAAGTGATAATTAAATAATATTAGACGAGAAAAGCGAAGAAGATGAAACATCAACAACAATAATGAAGTTAGAAAAGAGGAATTAGGGTTTTACTTGCAGAGCTTTATGAAATTCTTGCAGGTGAGAGGGCAACGATCTGTATGCAAATCAATGACGATGTCCCCCAAACTCGTGACTACAAGTACCGACATTTTCGATCAAATTTGATTTGATTGGATAGTCGAACGGAGATATTGCGTATGGCTGTTTGTGGTTTGTCAAAAGGGGCTCCGATGGTGAAGACGATGATGTGTTTAGCTGAGAGTTAAAGAGTTTAGAGGGTGCGTAGGCGACGGTGAGGGTGACCGAGTGGTGACCGGTGTTTGAGATTTGGCTCGAGCCGATCGGAACCGGGTTAGCTTAAACGAAGATAGTTAATGCTTAAAGATGGATGGGTGAAGCTAACAAAAGTGTGAAAATTTGGAAGAAAATGGGTAGGATATGTTTCATATAAAAGGTGAAGGACAACTTTGAAGATTATATAAGTGAGAGTTTTTTTTTTTTTTTTTTGTTTTTTTTAGAACAAGTAGGGATCTTAAAAAATGCAAAAGGCCTTAAGGGACTGTTTGACAGGCTCTTAATCAGCCTCTTAATAATAAATGGTTTAACACTTAATGGTTCAAGCATCTTATTGGTTCAGCACTTAATCATTCAGATATTACCAAACAGCCCCTAACTCTAACTATGCTTATGGCAAATATATAGTAGAGCACACTTTATGACTCTAACTGTTCCACCGCCATTCTTTACTTCTCTTTTTCCACAAATACGGAAAACACCAAATGCCCGATGTTATCTCGACTGCAAGAGTTATCTTCGACAACACACATAGTATTTCAGTTGTCTTGCATTAGAAGACAAATGTATTCATCTAAGAGGATGCGTGAATTTTTTTCAAAGGACTGGAGTAAAACACGAAGTCTTAACAACCCCTAACGTCTTTGTTGGTTTGAGTTTTGTAGTGAATAACAAAGTCAAATACACTACTCATTGAATGCATTCGTTTGGATCAATGTAAGTTGATGTAGCGTTTATTTTTCCGTGTTTTATAATTAGTTCATGTATATGGCAGCGTATTACAAATTTTCATACCAACAAGTATCTTTATTATTTCATTGTTTATTTTAATAATAGGAACCAATTTTTCATACATCTAGTATCCACTCCGTCTACATGTCCACTAAGTATGTAATATATATGAAACTTATCGCTTGTTTTTCCTTTGAAATTTATTTTTCCATAATCCTTAGCTGAATGTAAATCTTTGGTCGCACCACTTCGCTTTTTCACTGTTACTAATTGTAGAGATGCGAACTGCCAACATTCTCAACCCTTGCACTTGTTGGTGCCCCTCATCCCATAAGAGTCATACAAAGAATGATAAGTCACACTTGACACACTACATTGATATATCATAAACCTGTATCTAATATATGTTTTAGAAATTAGAAGTTGTAGTAATTAACACCTTTTAATGGGATTTTAATTAGAGTTGTAATTTTTTTAGGTCATTTGTTTTTTTTTTATTAAAGCTTAAGGTAAACAAGTAGGCTTAAGGAGCCACCTCATGCTCATTCAACAATCGAGTCTAGCTCCAATCCTGCGCAATATGTTATGAGTTGAGGTAGATTTTAAAATCACAGGAAACCCGAGAGGAGCTTAAGCTTTATAAATTTGACAAGCCGAGCTTGAGTACTTTAAGCTCAATATAAGCCTAGCTTGTTTATACCCTTGAAATCTAGAGATCGAAAGAAAGTTTCTAGATTGTGCATCTGAACTCGTATAATGCCCGCTTCACATCCCTTCGTTATATGAGGTGAATTTTGAGCACTTAATTCGATGAAAGTCGATGAGAGTCTTTAAATGTTTGTTATATACTAGGGTTTATGCCCGCGCGTTGCTGCGTAATCATGAGTTAGGGAGTTAGTCTAATTATACTATTTGAGAAGTTATAATCTTTAGAAACAATACATTCAGCATTTCAAACCTAAATGCATATTAACGCTACCTTAAATTTGTTAGCATCGCAAGTTGTAAGCCGTACAAGATGCAACAACGAAAATTGTTGTAGAAGTACAAATGAATTGACACTGTTACACCTAAGCCCTTTACATTGATTAATAATCATCGTCTAGTTTAACTTTGAATTTCAAATAAATATGTAGCTTTGACAAAACATGCACTCTAACAGGAAAGGGTAGTTCAATACGGATAGCAAGTTTAACTCAATAAGAAAAATAAAGATACCAATAATTGTGTATTCGGTTTATGTTTAACACATAACCAACCATTATTAGTTAAATGTTATTTGATAAAAATAGATGACTAACAGAAACAGGTAATAATGTTGTACCATTATAATTATGTTACTAAAATCATTTAAACCGATGTATCTTAAATCAAATGTATGTACCAAAATCAGCTAGGGCAAATGTGGAAGCATTTGCATTTAAAGATATCCGAACATCCCTCTTTGGCATTGATGCATGTTCCAAATTATGCTATACAATTCAAGATAAAACCATAATTTGCATTAGCAGACCTCACTTGAATAAACTTTAATGAAGCAGCCAAAATCAAGCTTAGGTAATAAAAAAGTTAAAGATTAATAGATGAATCCATGCAAAGAATAGAGGTTTGATTTAATTCATGGTTGCAAAGAATCTATTAAAAGCAGTATATATTAATAAATTTATATAAAAAAGCATTATATTCAATTGTTTTTCAAATAAAACTGATATTCTTGCAGGGGACTGGATTTGAAACAAAAAAAAAAAAAAAAATGAAATCAAATCTTAAGTCCTTGATTAGTTTGTAAATGTGAACACAATCTCATTTATTTGCACTTTTTGATCAAGATATAACAGGGTGAATTAAAATTAACAACATGATCAAACAGGAACGTTGTAGACTATGTCAGGAAGAAAAACTCCAATTTCATGCTTCATTAAAATCAACACGAAAGAACCTTAAACTGAAACAATACGATTCAACATTAGTTGAATTAAAAAAAAAAAATAAGGCAAACAGACTTGTAAAGAATGGAGAAACAAAAGATCTAACAATATCATGATGGCAAAAGAATGTGATTTGTTGTTATTATAGATTACAAACAAATTTACACATTCAAGATTACATATTTTTAAAACACTACATAGACTTATGGTATGTGAACTCACCACAAAAACAAATTAGTGAGCAGCAGTGGTCTAGTCTAACCGACCTCTATACAAGTATTTTTTAACATGTCAATAGAAGAAACAATGTTTATGTAATCAAGCACTCATTAAAAAGAGAATATGATTATTTCTTTACTGATTTGATTATGGGGGTATAAACTGTTATAACAAAGATCAAAATTACCCATATTTTATACACGGTAAAGTAATATCAAAGTTGTGGAAATATTTGCGTAAAAATGTTCGATTACAAGAAGTCAGTGGGTCAAATTAACGAATCAAGTTAACAAAGCATCCATTAGGAAAAGTGAGTGTTTTTTAGATTTCGTACAATTTTTAAATTAACATAAATGTAAAATGCAATTAAGATGACTAATACCTTTTGACAAACCAAAATGCAATTAAGATTAGTAATACCCTTTTGACTTGAAATTTTCTTCTGGTCTAGTGGTCTTACTACATCAAATTACTCAGAGCTCTATCGAATGTATATCAAGTACAAAGATCAAGGTTAGTTGCTATGAAATTCGAGGCAAACATTTCACTTTTTCAATAATTAGTTGAATATAACCATATCAGAAACATAGGTTAAATGGTTTTTAAAATCTAACTTCATAAAGCCTACCACATAGAATATGATCATTCATTCACAATTTTTGTGTTTCTGCTATATATAATTCCAATATAAGCATAGGGTTTTGAATATTGATGTCCATAAGAAATTTAGTAAGAAAACACTAACACACAAACAAGAAATTAATGCAAAACACACACACATTTAAGATAAACAAAACACACAATTCTTTTGTGCGCGATTAACCAAACAAAACCCCTAGAACTTAAACCAAGCAAATTGCTGATTTGGTTAAAGTAAACACACATTAGATGATGAAACTTGCAAGTAAAAAACATGATGATTGATTAAAGGCTTAAAAAGGCATCTTGTAATAAGAAAACTCCAATTTCCTTGTACGATTTTGAAAAGTTGTGAAATTGGCAATTGAAATTCAAACAGATATAAGAAAAATAAGGACCACTAAAGCAACCTAACCCAAGGATGTAGCCAGCAAACAGTTTCAAGGCATAATCATAACCATAACATAGCCACATAATCATACACACATACTTTGATTTCAAGAAGCAATTAAAGATGAAATTGCGATAGAATTTGAAGCTGGAACATGCCTTTAAAAACAGTAGTGGACTTGAGGTTCGATTGAATGCAGAAACCAAATGCAGAAACAAACGTAAGACTGAATTGAAATGTCACCTTGAAATCGGTAGTAAGGGTCGACCGCCGCCCGCTGGTGAACTCCAAGGGTCGACCGCCGTTGAACTCCAAGGGTCGACGTCGGTGAACTCCATATCGATTGGTGTACATATAGATGAGGGTACCGGGAAAGCCTCATTGTTTCTTGCATTGAAGACCCAATAGTGAATGCAATTGAATTCGGGAGAGGGGAAAGGCCGGTGGTCTCCCCACTGGTGCCTCAATCAGGAGTAACGACCGTTGATGAAGATGATTGGGCTACTATAAAGATGAAGTTGAACAGATTATGAATCAAGGGAAGTGAATGTGAAGGAGGCGGAAAGTGATGGAGGGCATGCTAAAAGACGCATGTAACAAAAATGGTCAAATTCAAGAACCGATCTCAGGACAAAGGGTAGGGATGGAAGAAAGTTTTGAAGGAGTAGAGATTTTAACAGGAGACTCTTGATATGGCGTCTTATTTTTTGAAGAAAATTACTATCCCACCCATTGTTTATGTATTATATAGTAGTTAAGATAACTTAAATTTACGTGGTATTTTATGACAAAATTTAAATAATAAAGATGAAATTAGCATCAATTTACGGTTTGAACATAATCATGCTCAATACATTTGAATTTTCAGTTGTAATTTTATAATCTTGGAGTATTAACATTAAAAAGTAAAAAACTAAAAGAACATATGTTCAAACGGACTGTGATCATGTAAACCTGATAATTTGTGTAGCGTCTAGGTTCAAACGCTTGACATCATTCTCGAGTTTGTTAGACTCGAGTTCAAGTCTAACCTGTGGGCATTGTTATCCCATAAAAGTTTTTTGTTTTCATGAAAATACAATTGCACCAAAACAGATGTGAAACATTTTAGGTGACTTGTGAGTCTTAAACAAGAAGGGTTTAAAACACATACTATATGACTATATCCTGTGCAATCAACCAAGTTGTTTTATAGTGAACATGATGCACTTACGTAAAAATGGTGCGACTCGTAACCATGGTGACTCAGATATCAGCCTTCAAAAGTTAAACAAATGAAGATGATGAAAACACACTATATGTATAACCTTTCTCTATATTTCATAAACTCAATACCTGACCACAATCTTTTTCGAGTCACATATGATGACATTATTGAGACAGTCTAGCAACAGATGCAGCGCGTATTATATCCACAAGCTGTTCATCAAGTTCCAGAAGCTGCCCTGAGTTACGAAGATGATGATATGATGGTGCCAAAAATTTAGCAGTCAACTCAACTAAATCCCACTGGCAACAATCAGCGCCGATTTGAATTATTTTAGTTGCCATATTAACTGAATCTAAGCAGTTTATAATTACTCTTGAGCATTCTTTGTGAAGGTCTTCTAGAAGCCAACTGTCTGATAAACAGTAGAGCTCCACATATGGAATCACTTGTTCTAGCTTCCCTTCGTCGTCTAAATTATGCCATAAGCAACCAGATTTGGGTTTTGGCACTAGTTTACCAGAATAGAGCCAGTTTACTAGTCGAACTAGTGCGTTCCAACCAAGATCAATCTTTATAGCTTCTGACTGGCTGCAAACAAATGATATATGAGGAAACATTCTATTGAAACATACAAAATATTAGGGGTTGTAAATGAGCCAAGCCGCTCATGAGCTACTTGAGATCAACTCACTAAACGAACTCGAGCTTAAACGATGTATTTGAGCTCATTTTAAAAGCAAGTTTGAACCAGAGCTTGACTAGGCTCACGAGCCTAAACGACCCTATTAGTTATATAGATATAATTATTGTTATTTTATATTATAAATATATAATTACATAATAAATATATAAAATTATGACAAAAATAACAAAAAGATACATATTTTGTTATATGTATAAACTTATAATTATAAATATATAAAAAAGAATAATATGTGTACATAATAGAATAAATAACTATTTAATAAATATTAAATTAGCTGAGCCCAAGCCAAGCTCGAGTTTTAGACATAGAGCTTGAAAAATCTGAGCTTGAACTTAGGCTTAGCTCATTTACACCCCTAACACAAATGGGAGACTAAAGCATGAATCCAAATAAGTACCTTTCTTGCATTCCAGAACAAAGCAGAGCGCGCATGTGGTCAGAACTTGCACATAAAATGGCCTTATGAGCATGTAAATGTGGTTGTGATATGGTACATGATTCACAGTTCCATTCCTCAAATGTATGACCCTTTGCTTCAAGGACAATGTCCCTACGAAATATAATTTAAGTTGGATACATTTATATAATTCACTTCAGACGAATATATTAAGTTGAGAGAAATATATTCTTACGAGAAACAACGTCCATTCAGTCCAAGAGCTGAAGTAATGTCAAAGGTTGGAAAAGGCGTTCTCCATTTGGGGCGATTTCTACAAAGCATTTGCCATAAAGGCTGCAAATTACAATGTTTAGCCAATGTTTTCAATCTTTTCACAAGGTCTTCTCCTGCCATCAAATGTCCTGAGTACACATATTCCAATAGTTTCAACAATGCCTGGTGATTCACATGAGCAGAGAGACGAATTTCATTTATTCTATAAGTTTTCCCCTCGGATGGAAAGAGTGACGGGCAACGGACCCTAAGGATGACACCATGAACATTTACATGTTCCTGGTTAGCAAGAACGAGTGTCAAATTTGTAATTTCATCCCCACTAAGAGCATTTCCAATCCTGTTACCAAGTTTTGATGGAAACCCATAAAAGCCAAAAAAGCTAAGAAGATAGGCACAATACCATTTTGGTCCCGAAGCATAGGAGTTGATGCAGATTTCCTGCACTTGAGATATAAGTTGACCCTCGGTTGACTTCAACCAAGCATGATCTTTGACTGAACCAGAATGGTGTATTAATTCAGCTAGGCCTAACAAACCAAAAACCAGAAACGTTTCATGACCTTGCCAATCTTCTTCTTCAAACTCATAGCAACACATCTTCATGTTATGATCACAGTAATGAGGTGATGTATTCGTCCCTTGTGCATGAACATGGTTTCTTGATAACACTTGTATGAAAGACAATAATATATTTATACCTTGGTTCTTCATCACATACCTACGATATTGAGGAAGACCCGAATAACAAGCCATGCTTATTAGGTGTATCACTTGAAAATTATTAGACAATGTATTGTTGGCACCCGGAGAGATGGTATTAAGGGTATTCAATAGGTACTTAATATCGTCCTTGGCATTTGGCTTTAAAATTACTGACAATACCAATTTGGCTTGTGATGAAATGTACTTTGAAGGAGAGTAAATCATCAATAAAACTGCTCTAGATACTAGCTCACTTTCAACACTTTGGCAATGCTGACGTGTTGAACGCAATGAAACCGCAAACCCTAAGCTGTTAGAATACATAAGCAAACAGACAATATCATAAATCTGTTGAAAATAATAACAACAATAATGCATATTAAGGTGGTGTTTGTTTTTGAAGAGGTAAAATGTCTGCAGTCTGCGGACCAGATCTGCAAACATCTGTAGCAGAAGAGGTGGACCAAACCTCTGCAGTCTGCAAGAAGAATACTGTTTGTTTTTTAACGTCTGCAGATTATTAAAATAAACTAGTGGTGGTGTACGGATGGTGGTGGCGATGGTGGTGGACGGCGGCGCTAGATGGTGGTGGATGGTGGCGGACAGTGGCTGGTGGCGGAGGTGGACGGTGGTGGTGGCGTACGGTGGTGGTGGCAGACGGTGGCTGGTGGCGGAGGTGGACAGGGGTGGCGGCGGACGGTGGTGGTGGCGGACGGTGGCTGGTGGCAGAGGTGGACGGTGGTGGCGGCGGCCGGTGGCTGGTGGCAGAGGTGGACGGTGGTGGCGGCGGCCGGTGGTGGTGGTGGGTGGTGGTTGGTGTTGGTGTTTAAGAAGAGGTCTGCAGACCTTAGAAGTGGCTGGACCAAGTCTGCACCAAAAAGAGGTCGCGCAGACGTTTTTTAATGAAATGTCTTCGAAAAAACAAACAGTCTGCGGATGGCAATGTCTGCGTGGTCTGCGCGGCACAAACAAAAGAGCTTGCGCAGACATTTTTCAGAAAAACAAACACCCCCTTAAGATGACAAAGAACATTACCATGCACATGTGATGAGGATTTTAAGGTGAAGTTCACTTTTAACCATTTGTGCAACAAAATCTTCTGCACAATGCGCTGCAAGCCCACCAAGAATATCCCACACGTGAGGCTTAATTACGGGCATAAAATTAGCACTTAAACCCTCTCGTACAAAGGCTTCCAGTTCATCGAATGAAGAAAAATGCTCGGGGATCTGCCTAACATGAAAATCATCTAGAAGTAACTTAAGAAGAACACTTTCGATTCCTAGTTTCCAGAAGTAATTATGATGCTTCCCGGGCCAACAAATAATCTTGCACACACAACAAGCACCTCTAATTACTGACATCTGTTCTTTAGTAAGCTTCCCTGAATGTAAACTCCAGTTGTTTAGTCCACTCATGATAGACTTAACTAAAGGCTCACCATAGGATTCAATCAGTTTTAATCTTCCTTCTTCACTTGCCTGAGTGACACAATAATCTGTACATGTTATTGCAATATTTAACATAAAAACAGAATGATATAAAAAGATAAGTGATGAGTAGTGAATATTGTCTAATACCGCAAAGCATTCAGCCAGTGAAAAGCCGGCAAACTGTAGATAATTAGGGCTTAAGCAATCCACGGATTCCACCATAAGTTGTAGAAGTGAGTTTTGACTATCCAAAAGCTTCTTAGCTCCATTTCTACATAAAGCTGGTACCCAAAATTAGAGAGTGCTTAGAACCAATTTTTTATAAAAGAAAAATCAAACATGTAAAAAAAATTACATACCTATGGTCGAATAGAACTGCAAAACTGCAGCCCTTACAGAAAGCATAGGCTCAAGGCTGAGAGAACTTAATACTTCCATTAATCCATTATTATTCCAAACACAAAATCTAGAAGACGGCCAACGCTGAAGTATTTTACTCAAAAGTAAGATAGTTTCAACGAAGAACTCGGTTGGCTTACTCCCACCACACCGTATATGGTGAATGAGATGATTAATAGTCTCGGTTTCTTCCAGAACTTTCCATACATCTCTCTCTTTTTTGAAACTTAGATATGATAGGATCACATTCAATGCAGTGGCACATAAAATAACAACTGGTACATGACGGGAAGATAACGAAGATGATATGGGGTGGACTATATCCAACACAAGAGATTCAATGATTGACGCAGGTATAACATTCACCATTTTTACAAACACCTTTGAAGCTAATTTCATCACTGCATCGTTTTTCTGAAGAAGTGTAGTTCCCAATGCTGGTACAATATCAGCAACTGATTCCTAACATTTAAAACAAAACATTAAACCACACATGTAAAGGATTTTGTAGTGTCTAAACTCTAAACTATATTGACAATAATATGTAAATACCTTTACTAAAGGGTGTAGCGACATGTCACTGGATATACAATCAAGAAAAGCATCGATAGAACGAACTACATGTCTCTGTGTCTCGACATCTGTACAAGACCATCTCCGTCCTCCCTCATCATTTCTGTGAATCAACAATTACTGTTACTTCACATCATCATAATAAACATAGTTCTTTTCTATCACACAAACAGCTTCTTAAGAACTCTTTTAAACCCATCATGTATAGTTTTCAAGCAGGCCCTTTGTAAATAACATTTAGGGGTTTCCAAATAAACAGATTTCGATTCAATTATCAGATCATTTAGGGATAAAAACACTAGTTTTGAACACCAACTTCATACTAGCTCCAACAAGATGATCATATAAGTATGAGCTAAATATACCTTAAATCTTCATAATTTCACAAACACTAAAGCAAACCCTAAAAGCACATCCAAACAATATCAATATCACAAGAAACCAAAAGATCAATCGTCTAAACACTCAAATTGTTCTGATTATCAATACCACATAATCAAACATGCATCCAAACACCCCTTTAACTAAATTGCTTGCAATTCCACTAACAATCATTCTCCTCCAAAACCCCTAAAAATTTCCAATTAACAATTTCAAACCCACCTCAAACAGATTCATACAACTGAACTCACCATCTACCAACATACCCAAATGAAATTTAAGTAGAAATTTGAATAAAATGGCAAAGAAGAAGTCAATAGACCTGAAACCAAGGCCCAAAGCATTGTATAGGCGACTATGGAGGGTGAAAAATCGGCCGTTTAAGCCTCGATTGTTCTCTGAAACCTGCTTTGTTGACGATGATCGCATGTTATTATCTTCGATTGTTGTGGGTTTCTATTGAAATCGAGTGAAATGAAATCACTTGTGGTTAGTTCAATTATTTGAAGCTCGATTGGATTATCAGTGTGAGTTTCTTACCAATTCGGTTGTGGTGGCCCCTGTTTCTATATTGAGTAAATCCGATTTCACATATAATATATCACTACAGGGCTATATTCGTATGATCTGATGATCATCTACTCACATTTGTTTGTAATATCTGTGAGTTTCTAAATGATTCTTTGTTTTAAGTATAAAGTTCATTGATTTTTCGTATTCATTTATATACTAGTGGGTGAAACCCGCGCTTTGCGGCGGGAGTATAAATATTTTTAGGATTGTGTCTTTCGTTAATTTTACCTTATTGTGCTAACTCTCATTTTGTTTTTTTATTTAAATAATATGGGATATAAAATATATTTATATTTCTATAGGGACGAGTAAATTTGTAAATAACAAGTTGTTTATGCATAATCACTTGTACCAAATGTAACAAAATTATTCTTAAGTGTCTTAAAAAAGAATTAAAATTACAATGTTATCCAAAAAATTATATTATATAGTAGTATAAATATAGATAGATTAAAATAACCTTAAATATAATAATGATACTTTAAATTTAATTAGAAAATAATGGAGTACAAGTATCTAAAGCTTAAAAGAGGCATAATAAGAATAAATCTTATAACATTACATATTAAAGCTTGCAACTCTTCATATGTCATCTTAAATTTGATGTAAAATTACAAATCTAGACATGGTTTATCTATTATATAGTAGTATAGATATAGATAATTAAAAACTTATGTCAATTTGTATATGTAAAAGTACTGTTTATGGATGTGCGCTAATTAAATCGCGTCATTTTAAATTTACACGTGTAGTGTTTTTATTTTTTCTGTCTCTTATTTTATCACATGTCTCTAGTCTTTGTTTTTTATTGGTTTCAAATTATCGTGTCGTCTCTTCTTACTGCTTTCCTTCTGTCTTACCAGCTCCTTGGTTAAAATCAAACGCCAAAAAAGAGAAATAGTCAAATCAGGGATCTCCATTTGCTTTCGTGGAGGTCAAGAACATAAAATTGCCAAAAGAATAGAGAAATAGGCACCTTAAATCCTTCATACATAAGTAAGATTTTCTTAAATTTTTCGTCAAACAAAATTTTATCTCCATTGTAAATGATTACGGACAATTAATTTGTTGTAGTTGTTTGTCGATTTGGTGTCATCTTCTCTATAATAAAATGATTAGGGTGCTATCAAACATGTTATTCAATGGATTTAGGTTACTAGAGTATACTCATGCAACTGCATCGGTATTATAGAATAGCATATCGTCCAACCTCATCCGGTTTTTTCAAATTGATATGACTCCTGACTTTAATCTTTGCATCGTATTTGATAGTTATATATCGCTTATGTTGTTTTGGTGCTTGCATAAATTACACCAAAGAATAAGAGGTTTAGACTTGCATGACGTGTTTGTCCATCAAACGAGTTGCCTTTGTTTTGCCCTCAACAGTTAGTCCTTTATGATGTGTCAACAATTAATCTCTACTTTGTCTTTCAAGATTAGTTTTTTCCTAAAGTTTTGCTTGGTCGGTTTCAAAAGTTTTAAATCGCAGTAAAACGGTTTTGTGTTACAGCTAATACCAAAAAAACAGTCGTAAGAAACCATGTCGATAGTTACATTTGTTTGTGTGTGTATTTGTTTATAAAATCCTATAAGAAATTACCATTTGTCCATTACAATCACACGATTTGAGACTTCGACGATTACACATTATTAATTATTTTTTTGACTTAATCTGAAGTGCTTTTGAACCAAAATAAAATGCTTTTGTTATTTGAATTTTAACAAGCAGGGTAACTAATGTATTGTTGACATTTGGAGTTTTTACAACATGTTTAATATTTTTATTTGGATAGCAAAACTGATGGTGTGATATACTTTTATTGAGTATCGACATTTTTTTTTATTGGTTTGTTTATAAACATTTTCTTTTAAACTCGGATTCAAAAAGGTTCAAACCGTAAAACCAAACCACTAATAATTATCCAGTTTAGGTTCAGCTTTTATTCACAACGGTTCACTTTTGGTTTTCAGTTATCAAAAGTCATTACTAATAGTTTAATCTAAAATCCGTCAAAATGGACTGCGAACACCTCTCGCTAGACTTAATAACAAATATTGAGTATAAGGGGCAGAGTTGTTTTAAACAAAAGTTGAAGGTGTAAACCTCACATTCTTCTTTCCTCAAATGTTATGTGAAATCAGTAGTCACCCTTCAACGATAAGATGTTCCACAGGATCATCATCGTGTACACCATCGGAGCCATTAGCATCCATCATCTTCATCTTCATCTTCAAACCCTAACAGCATCTCGTATGTTCTTCATCATATCATCTTAATGTTCATCTTTAATTTCACAATTCACTTTAGTATCATAGCATTTGCACCTTCACTCCTCACATAATCCCCCTTTTCCCCTTCAATTCAACCTCATTCATGGCGATTCTGCTGAATTCAGTACCTCCAATGACAAGTATGTCGAAATTACACCCCACAAACCCTCAAATCTCTCAATTCCATCGTTTTCCCCCTAAAACTAGCTTCCCTAGGGTGTTAGCGTCGTCTAATCAGGTAGCAGCATTAGGTTCAAAAGATGCTGTTTTTACGTTACCCAATTGGAGATCAGGTAGAACAGATGCTAAAAACAAGGATTACAGGATTAACGATGCGTTTTTGTATATGGAGTATATGGTAGGCAAAGGTCACAAACCTGATGTGTATCATGCTACTCAATTGTTGTATGATTTGTGTAAATCGAAGAGGCTTAGAAAAGCCACTAGGGTTATGGAGATGATAGTTGATTCGGGTGGGGTGCCCGATGCGGCCTCGTATAACTTCTTGGTGAGTCAGTTGTGTAAAAGAGGGAATGTAGGGCACGCGATGCAGTTGGTCGAGAAGATGGAGGATCATGGGTATCCGACGCATACGGTTACTTATAACTCGTTGGTTAGAGGGCTTTGTATGCTTGGGAACTTGAATCAGACGCTGCAGTTTATCGATAAGCTGATACATAGAGGTTTGGTTCCTAATGCGTTTACTTATTCGATATTGTTAGAGGCTGCTTATAAGGAACGAGGGGTTGATGAGGCGATGAAGCTTTTGAGTGATATTATTTCGAAAGGGGGTGAGCCTAATTTGGTAAGCTATAATGTTCTGTTGACGGGATTGTGTAAGGAGAATAGAACGAATGAGGCGCTTGCTTTCTTTAGGGAGTTGCCTTCGAAAGGGTTTCCACCGAATGTTGTGACTTATAATATCTTGTTGAGAAGCTTGTGTCGTGAGGGGCGGTGGGATGAAGCGAACGAGCTTTTGGCTGAAATGGTTGAAGAAGGGCTGTTGCCATCTTTGGTTACGTATAATATATTGATCAGTTCGTTGGCTTTTCATGGTAGAACGGATGATGCGCTCAAGGTGCTAAATGAAATGTCTAAGGGAGAGTTTAAGCCCATTGCTGCAACCTACAATCCGATCATTGCGCGACTTTGTGAGGAGAAGAAGGTGGAAGATGTAATGAAGTGTCTTGATTTGATGACTTATAGGGGTTGTAGTCCAAATGAGGGGACTTATAATGCAATTGCAGGGCTATGCAAAGTGGGCATGGTGCAAGAAGCTTTCTCGATCATCAATAGTTTAAGCAGTAAACAAAACTCCTCGAATCATGACTTCTACAAGAATGTGATATCAGGATTGTGTAGAAAAGGGAACACCTTTCCTGCATTTCAGCTTCTTTACGAAATGACGAGGTATGGGTTTACACCTGATTCATATACCTATTCGTCTCTGATTAGAGGGTTGTGCTTGGAGGGAATGTTACATGAAGCAATGGAGGTATTAGGCATCATTGAAGAAAGTAGTTGCAGGGCTGATATTGACAACTTTAATGCGCTCATTCTTGGGCTCTGCAAATGTCAGAGGACAGATTTGTCGTTGGAGATTTATGAGATGATGGTAGAGAGAGAGTATATGCCTAATGAAACAACTTATACGATTATTGTCGAAGGGATTGCCCATGAAGGTGAAAAGGAGCTGGCAGCTTTAGTTCTAAGAGATCTATATTCAAGGCAAGTCATTGGTCGAAATACAGTAGATAGGCTTCTTATGCAATATGACTTTGAGGATCTCACTGTGTAAATAGCTGCCAGCCTGCAAGGAAGTTGTAAACTTTCAGGAAAAACAAGCAGATTGAACAGGTTAGAATTCAATTAAGGTGTTGCTGATTGCATCGGCAAATGTTATTACATTTGCAGGATGAAGGATGCAGTTTTTAAGGTTATTGATTGAGAATTTGTTCTTTAAATTGTTGCTTTTGGCAAGCTTTGGGGCATGCTAAATTGCTAATGTTATTTTGTTGTTCATGCCCCATAACTTCACTTATAACAGGTTTTAGGCATTATAAAACAGCATGATCTCTGTTGTATATTTTATCTAATATGCTAAAGTGATATTTCGAAAATGCAACCAGCCTTGAGAATTCTTGAAGTCCTGTGATTGTCTATCATGTTATATCTGTTTTCTATGATCGACCTTGTCATGTTGGTGGGTTGAATCGTTGAACTTGAACACGACCCATATATTTATTCGCGTCAAATACATCAATCTTAACCCGGACAGACTTAAAATAGTGTAGCCATAATTCAACGTGTTCCTGTGTATCTTAACGAGTCAATCGGGTTAATCGGTTGGCGGGTTGTAATCAAGTTGTAAATGTGGTAAACGCGCTGGTGGGTTGTAACAAATAGGTTAAACAAGTCATCATGTTCCGTTTGCACGTCTAGTAGATGGGCGTCTGGGTAGGTTCGACCCATTGAGCAGCTTTGTCGAGTGTTTCACTTGTACATTCAGTGACTTTTGGGACAGAAGTATTTGTATTCATTTAATTATAAGTGATTTTATATGTACCGTTTAATATGTTTGAACACTACTCGTAAAGTTTATTATCTATTAAACCATTGAAAATTAAACCTACCTACTCATTGTTGTAACAAGGACATAAATCTATCTATATATCTATATATAATATTAAAAGATTAACTTATGGGGACACTTGGTATTTTTCTAGACCTCCTAAGTTTGTTTTTCTCGTATTTCTCTAATCTTAAATAATTACCTAAATTAAGGAATATTAAATAATTTTAATTTTTTTAGATTAAATTTTTTTAATAAATTAAGAAACATGTCTTTTTATTAATATTATTTCTAGAAAATAATTTTTTGTAAAATAAGAATTTTTCTAAAACATCTAATTTTTTTAAAATATAAATTATTTTAAAATTGGTTTTTTTAAAGTAAGTTTTTTTATAAACTAAAAATAATTAAAATTAGGAGTTATAATACAATTTTAAAAAATGACATTTTTAACACGGTTTGTTTTATAAAAAAAATGTTTAAATTTTTTTTTGTGGAAAAAAGTTTACGAACAAAATTTTAAAATTTGATATCATTATTTTATTACTTATAGTTATTACTCATACGTAATTTTAATCATATTTTATTTTAGAATATCATTTTATACTTTATAAATTTTTATTATATTTCATATTTTATTTTTTCAACCAGTATAATACACGGGTTTACTAAAGTTAATATTAAATAAATAATAATCAACAACTAATAAGAGATATTATGAACATACATAGCCCGATCCGACCCGATTCAATACTTTATCCCTGTATTCGATTACATGGTCAAAATAGTTCGAAATTGATCTAATTATTGCACATAACTTTCCGGTGTATATTATTCAAATCTTAATTTCTTTATACTAACATCCTCATACCCACTCAATATCTAGCTCACGATTTGACCTATCAAAATGATTCCTTTTAAGTCTAAAATAAGACAATTTTCTTTGGATGTATATTTCGTTATGACAATAAACAAAAATTAAAGTCAATCTTTATCAATAGTCGGTTTGAACTTAAAATAACATGTTTTTTACTTATTGTCAGTTTTATGTCGTCTGGTTACAAGTCAAGAGTAAAGACGAATTGAAACTTTTAGCTTTAGATAATGAGGATAAACCTACTAATGTTACTACAAATGTAGTTTACAAGGAGGTTTCGCTCATTTGTTACTTTAAGATCGAAAGTTGTTATGTCTTATTTAATATAACACACTTGGTTTTATTTATCTTTTTGTGTTATTTAATAATTAACTCTTTCTTTACGTGTAATACACGGGTAACTAAAACTAGTAGAATATATAAACGTCTTATAATAAAGCAATTTTATGCATTTACCCTCATGTCTAAGTTTTAAGTTTATATCCTCAACCGCAATTTACAAGTACTTCACAACAATAATATCTATCAAATATTTGTTTCAATAGATGCACAAAATTCTTTCTACATTTCTTATAAAACAAACCAAACTTACACACAAGCTACATCATGAGACAAGTGTTCAAAATATTCTGTGACTGAGGATAAGGCTTGGGTTATCTTCAAACGGGTTCTTTAAGTATTAGAGTTAGAGATTTAGTAAAAAGTAGAATCAAGACTACATCGAAATTCACGTGTATAGCCTTATTGAGAATTTCGCTCTCTAATCAATCTAGATGAAAAATGGCTACCAAAATGCTTATGTTTTAGCGATGACAATGTGTATAGAAAAAGTTGGTCATTTCAATGTGATTTAGGGTCTTATTGTGAATAAAAGATATTGGTTTAAAGTAGGGCTAAACGGTGTGTGAGTTAGCTTCTAACAAAAAACGATTTCTCGCGTGACATCTAAAACTCTTTTCTTTTAAACTCACACAGTCACACACCCATCTACTAGACATGTGCAAACTGCTTTTTTTTAGGGGTGTAAACAAGCCAAGCCGGCTCGCAAGCTACTCGGGATCGGCTCGAAAAAAGCTCGAATCGAGCCGAGCTTAAACGAGCTCGAGCCCGAGCTAGAGCTTAAACGAGCCCGAGCTCGAGCTTAAACGAGCTCGAGCCCGAGCTCGAGCTCAGATTATTGCTCGTTTACTAAACGAGCTCGAGCCCGATCTTCAGAAATCGAGTTCGAGCTGGCTCGCGAGCCTAAACGAGCTTTTTGTTTATATAGTTTTTTATTTGCATATTAAATATATATAAATACATATTTACGTAAATTATATTATTAAATATATTATTATGATAAAAAATAGTTAAATAATAAATATTATGTTATATATAAAAAGTATGATTATAAATAATTATAAAAAAATAAAAATTTAATAATTTAACAATAAACGAGCCGAGCCCAAGCCGAGCTCGAGCTTGAAAATTTTCTGACGAGCCGAGCTCGAGCTTTATAAATAAAACTATAAACGAGCTGAGCTCGAGCCCGAGCTTCCTAAAACCAAAACGAGCCGAGCTCGAGCCTAAGCGAGCTCGGGCTCGGCTCGGCTCGTTTACACCCCTACTTTTTTTCCCTCCCCAAACCGGTTCAGTTTTAAAACCAGTTTTTCTAATTGAATACTCGAAATAGGTTTTTTATTTGAACCGGTTAAAATGGTTTTGGGTGTCAGGCTACCAAACCGACAGTTCGAATCAGGCTGGAACCATTTTGGCTAAACCACTAAAACCAGCTTTTTTCTTAAACCGAATCAGTTTTTTTCCCACCTCTACCATCTACTTCTACTTTTAAACCACATAAAATTTTAATATACCAAATGCCATAGTTTTGAATCTTGTACTTTGAGTCTTCACTTTTAATACTGGACTAAGAACCCAAATGTCACGTGACATCTAGATTCTAGAAGACCTAGAACTGCGGTTGGGTCAAAGTGCAAAACCGCAAACATGGTCAATTGGGCTTTGAAATCATCGAATTGGGCCAAAGCCCACTACTATCTAGTCACATCTTAATTACCCGTTGCCATCAAGCCCCAAATAATCTCCACCCAAAAAAAATGTCCGACGAACGGCGACCGTACGATTCCGGCGAAGAACCCACCGGCGTTAACCTCGACAACGATAACCCTTATTCTAACCACAAAGCTTCCGCCGCCGCCGGTGAGCCTCCGGCGGAACCAACCACCGCCACAACGGACGCCGACGACAGTAACAATGGTAACAACAAGTCTTCTCAAATGGCCAAGGGCCTGTCTTATACCATATCATCTATAATTAGGGATTTCGATAGTCAAGCCCAACAGACTTCTCGAAGTCAAGATCAGCTGTCTTCCGCCATCGATCGTCTCACCAACGGTAAGCGATCTTATATTATTATGCCACTTTAGTTTGTTGATTCTGTTTCTTGTTTATGCGTAATCGGTTGAATGTGCTGCAATTAAATCTACTCCTCTATTTGCATACGACATCGTTTCCACATAATGACTAATTGTTTAGGTGATTGATCTACCAATCCGAAGCTAAATTATGTTATGGAATTGGTTGTTGATTGAAACGATAAGAAGTAGAAGCAGAAGCAACAAGCAGAATTAGACTTTAGCTGTCTTATTCAATGAGTTTCAATTTTGTGGGGAAAAGGGTATGTTTCAAAATGAAGTCACTGGTGAAATAACCTCAAGTTCTAGCACTTAAATTCATCATTGAAACTTGAAAATTTGGCAATTTTAGACTCTAGATGTGGGGTTGTACTAAATCTTTCAGTCATTTAGCACAAAGTCGTCGGTGTTGCAATTCATTTCTCATATTTATTGAATAAGACATGATAAGTTGATAACTAGCGATTTGATAACTTAAGCGTTAAAGGAACTGTGAACTTCTATGAAATATGGCCAAGGATTTTGAAGTTGAAGTGTGTTGGCAATCTAAAATGTTTATAAACATGTTAATCTTGAACTAAAACTAGCTTCATGCCTTCATTGATTGTGTGGTGTGTTGGTCTGATATGAGGCTGATGACGTACCTTCAATATTTGCTGGTCTGTGACGTATTTGATTACCTGTTGACTGTGATTATGCAGAGTTAGATCAGCTTCTAGCAGATGCACCATCACCTTTCATTATGCAGCATGCTGCAAAAATATCTGGTGTTAGAAAACGAGTATCGTCTCTAAATACAGTTTTGAAGTCCATACAACGGCGTGTTGACAATATAGACAGATTGCTCTCTGCTGGCTTGCCTAATGGTATGTAAAGAGCACATTTCCTTGTTCATTCTTTTCATGGATTTGCTTATGCATTTTGCTGCATATGTTTAACATTTTCATTTTTATGTCAATCAATTGGTTTATATTCTTAATACTTATTTCAATAAATGTAATCTATTGAAAAGAAGATTTATTCAAGTGGCTTAATAATGTCACCATAGTTTCAACAAATATCTTGTGCGATATTTTTCTGAAACAATGACCTATAGTGTTACACTTGGTTTGCATAAATATATATATTTTAACGCGTTGTTGGCAGGGTTGCATGCTGCATGTATATATATGATATATTATAAGCTGAAGAATTTCCAATTTTCTTTTCTTCCCCATGTGTGCCTTCCTTTAGCCTTGATGGTGTATTAAAGTTACTTGATAGATCCTTTTCCATTTGCTGTCGAATTACTTAAGTTTTATCTTCACACTTGGCAGACGAAACAGCCGGTGGAAGTCCAGCAGAACACTGACAGGTCTTTGAACCAAAGATTAAAAGGTAGTCAATATACCTTGTCATCTTTATGTACTATCTATTAAAGGTGTAAAAGGCATTTATGTTGATTTCCTACTTAGGTCAGATGCAGGGAAGTAAAAGTGTTAAACAATGTTTGGAACCACTCATAAATCCATATTATAACATTTGATATTTTTATTGTAGTTTTTTTTTTCATAAAATAGCAATATATTATATTACCATGCATCAATTCTTGATTCAAGAAACCAACTATGAAATTAACTAGAAGAGTAACAAACTTTCAGTTTCTTACAATTCTATAAATTTTTTACCTCTTAGCTGGTAGCTAGTCATTTTTGTCTTTCTTACCTATTTGTTGCCCATGCGGGATTTCCTTTCAATATTCAATTTTTTTCATTGTTACTATTCTAAGTAATTTTCATTGTTGCTTGCTAGAATTAGGAAATGGTGTATAGTATGTTCCTATGTTATTACACACACATACACAAAAAAAAAATGCAAATTAAACATTTAATCATGCTCTCGCATAAAATTTTACAGATCCCAGTTCCCAAACAAGCTTATCCTTCTTATTTAAGCAGATGCAATGGTGTTATCTTTCTTATGGCTCACAACTGAATTGCATTTAAAAGTGTGGGTGAGTACCAAATTCATAGTAGCATTACTCAAAACTTAAATTGCAAAAATTAAGTGTGTTTACTTTTGAATGTGTCGCAGAAAAATTGCAAAACTGTTTAGTGTGTCTGGTAAAATTTTTTCCAAGATATAGGAGTATAGCTGTACTAATTTGTACTTTTTATTTATATAGAATTACTGAAATGAATTTAAACACTCAAAGACCTGGTTTAAATTGCTACAATGTTTTTGTATTTCTCATTATCTGGTCTTAATTTCCTTGATTAATTGTGTTTGCATTAAAAGTAGCTTGAGATTGTGCTATCAATCTGTTCACCCTTTTTACATTATTGCCAGTAACAATTACTGTGTTAAAGTGTTAGGTATCACAATCAGAGTAGGTTCCAGCGGAAGCAATCAAACACACACAATCACACAATATATATATAAAGTAGACACGAGAGAATTATAGTGGTTCGGTCTAGGTGACCTACGTCCACTCTGCAACTAGGGTTTATATTATTATTGTGCTCAAGAATACAATTACATCATGGGTCTATTTATAATGCTAGATTAGGGTTGTAATTAAGGTAATAACTTAGGCTCCAAGAATTAACTAATTAACCCTAATTAGGGCCGGCTAGCCCATTCTTTTGTTTATCATTAGCCTAGCAAAACAGGCCCGAGCCCTGTCCGGCTCGGCCCACAGCCTTCACAACCCAACAATCTCCCACTTGAAGGCTTTGCACAAGTCTACAAACGCCGTCCAAGTAACCCAGATCCAGTAACTCCAGTATTCTTCATATCCAAAAGTCTTCCAAGCTTCAATTCCCATCAGCTAAGACTTCATTGTAACCCCTAGTTGCACCCCCTCTCATCAAGTACATGAGGGGACAGTTGAAGCTCCCCCGAGCTCCAACCCATTCTCTATCTCAACTGATATGCACGATCCACCAGCTCCAGAGATAACCCGAGAATCATCAACACTCTCCTCATTCAGCAAGACATCCATAGGAGAGAATTTAACAATCGGAGTAGTGGTCTTCACAACCCAACGTTGTTTTGTGACTGTACCCGAAACACGCCCCGTGCTCCCACTGTCACCAAACCCCTGACCTGGTTTAGACCTCCGATCCCGCTCAGCTTGAATCACCTTGGCACCAGGCTTCAGTCTTGCAAATTGAACCCTCTTTTGCCCCTTTGACTCAGCGAACCCAACTTTGTTTTGAGGAACGGTCATACTTTCCTCAATAGGTACTTCCACCATGTATAACGATCCCCGCTTGTTTCCACGAGCAATGTTAGACAACCAATTGATACAAGAACTGCTGGAGAAGAAAGTGCAGTAGGCACAGCCTTTACTGATTATTCAAAAATCAAGAAGAAAAATGGAATACATCTTTAGTAGAATACTAGCTCCATATATAGGAGAACAAAAACTCTAGAAATAAGGAAAACATAATCATGTAGTAAATAAGAAATAAGGACCTAAAAATAACTTATTTGACTTCCCCTTTTATTTTGACCCATAATTACTGTGATTGATTCTCAATCACCGGAATTAATTAATATTCACCCCCTTAATTCCGGTCTTCATATCCGTTAGATCTTCAACGCCCAAAAGTTCTCTCATTTCAATAAACTTAACTCTTGGTAACGCTTTGGTTAAGATGTCTGCCCTCTGTTCATCGCCACTAACATGCTCGACAATCACCAGTCCCTTTTCAACACATTCACGAATAAAGTGGTATTTTGTGTCTATATGCTTACTCCTCCCATGAAAGACAGGATTTTTGATTAGCTGAATTGCAGACTTGTTATCCACACGAACAGTTATTGCTTTAACAATTTTCCCGGTCATTTCTTCCAGTAAACCCTTTAACCAAACCGCCTGACAAGCTGCAGCAGTTGCTGCCATGAACTCAGCTTCGCATGATGACAAAGCGACAGTGTTTTGCTTTTGGCTGCACCATGCTATCGGACCACCCCCGTAATAAAATACCACTCCAGTTGTGCTTTTTCCATCAACTCGATCGCTAGCATGTGAACTGTCACTGTAACCCAGCAGCCTTTCATCTCCATTTCTCTTGTATCGAATACCATAATTTATGGTACCTTTTATGTATCTCAAAATCTGTTTCACAGCCTGCAAATGCGACAATCTGGGTGACTCCATGAATCTGCTAGCTACCCCAATTGCAAAATTTGTATCTGGTCTAGTGTGAGTTAGATACCGAAGTCGCCCAATGAGCCTTCGGTATTCTGTTGCATCAACCGGTTCTGCTTCTTCCTCCTTCGTGAGTCGTAAACCTGGATCCATTGGGAATTTTGTTGGATTAGCTTCCAACATATTTGCATCCTTAAGTACTTTGAATGCATAACCTGATTGCTTCAACAAAATCCCAACATTATCTTGTATCACCTCAATTCCCAAATAATAGTTTAACAAACCCAGGTCACTCATCTCAAACTGCCCTTTCATTTGTTCTTTGAACTGAGCTATAATAGCTGCGTTTGAGCCAGCGATGATCAGGTCATCTACGTAGACACCGATTATCAAAGTTCCCTCCTTTTTGGCCTGTTTGTAGACTGCATGTTCTCGCGGACACTTGCTAAAACCAAGCTGTTGGAGGGTGGTGTCAAGCTTTGAGTTCCAGGCCCTTGGCGCTTGTTTCAAACCGTACAGGGCCTTGTTCAGCTTATACACATAATGTTCCTTCCCGGGTACTTCATATCCTTCCGGTTGATGAACATAAACTTCTTCTTTCAGATCACCGTTCAAGAAAGCCGTCTTGATGTCAAGGTGATGAACTTCCCAATCATTCCGAGCCGATAAAGCTAGAATTAACCGAACCGTTTCCATCCTGGTTACCGGGGCAAACACTTCATCATAATCGATGCCGTGTTTTTGCACATACCCCTTTGCTACCAACCTTGCCTTGTAGCGTGTAATTTCCCCTTTTGCATCTCTTTTGATTTTATAGACCCATTTTAAACCAATGGGTGCAGCCCCTTTGGGAGGAACTGTCAACTTCCACGTTCCGTTCCGCTCAATTGACTCTAATTCTTCCTTCATAGCTTTCTTCCAATTCTTGTCATCTTTGGCTTCTTTAAAGTTGGCAGGTTCTTCATTTAGCAACAAGAGCCTTTCAAAGGGAACTTGTTGGATCGGGTATGTATCCGTGTATACACCTTCAAGGGAGCGAAATCCCTTTGTTGGTGTATCATCATAAGTTGATCTTGGAATCAAACTTGGACCTGCTGATGAAGAGCTTGAGTTCTCAAACAATTGTGGGCTGTTTTGACTGTTTATTGGGCTAGGAGAAGGATTGAAATATGGACCAGAAGCATCTGGGCCAATTGAGCCAATTTGTGGGCTGTTTTGTGCTGCTATTGGGCTTGGTCCGTTCGGAACAACTGGAACAGTTTGGTCAGCCCAACCTTCGCTTTGATTGGGCGAAGGGTTACCTTGGGCTGCATCTGCTAGACCTCCATGTGCAAATTGTGCTTCGTCTTGGACTTGGAATTCAATCCAGTCTTCTTTCTCTTCTGCCTCAAGGTCATTTGACCAGTCCCATGGCTTCTTTTCTTCGAATCGGACATCCCGACTAACAACAACCTTCTTGCTTTGTGGATTGTAAAGCCGATATGCTTTACTTCTTGGTTCACTTCCAAGGTATACCATGGGTATACTTCGGTCGTCCAGCTTTGTGAGTTTAACTGATGGTACTTTAACGTGAGCAGTACACCCAAACACCTTTAAATGATCCAAGTTTGGTTTGTAACCTTTCAAAGCTTCATAAGGAGTCTTGCTTTCCAAAGCTTTTGTTGGTGTCCTGTTCAAGATGTAAACTGCGTGCCGAACTCCTTCTCCCCACAGCCATTGAGGTAACTTCATGGCTTTCAACATTGATCTTGTTGTTCCGAGAATGGTTTGATTTCGGCGTTCAACCACACCGTTTTGTTGTGGCGTGTACGGTGCGGTTAAAAACCGATTTATTCCATCCTCGTTACAAAGTTGCTCAAAGTTTGTAGAAACAAACTCACCACCGCGATCAGTTCTTAAAGACTTTACTTTATACCCACTTTCCAATTCAGCAGCCTTCTTGAATTGGTTGAATGCTTCAAAAGCTTGGTCTTTTGATTTTATCATCTTCACCCACATGAACCTGCTGAAATCATCAACAAGAAGCAGAAAATACCTATTTCCTGATGGTGTGCTCGGTGTAATGGGACCGCACAGGTCAGCATGTATTAGCTCGAGTGGTTGCTTGGCACGATACATTGAATGACTCGGGAAAGGTGCTCGGTGTTGTTTTCCAGCCAAGCAAGCCTCACACAGCTCTGCTTTATGATTAATCGCTGGAATCCCACGTGCTAATCCTGTCAACCTTTTCATAGCATCAAAATTAAGGTGACCGAGACGTGCATGCCAAAGCCATGCAGTTTCGTCCATCTTGGTGAGTAAACATGCTGGTGGGATTATTTTGAGATTTATTTTGTAAAGTCGGTTTTGAGCTCTTTTTACCTTTAACAACAGCTCACCTGTTCGTTCATACAGCCGCAAAAAACCGTCTTTCATCACTACCTTGCAGCCCACTTCATCAAGTTGTCCCAAGCTGAGAATATTATTGCACAAATCTGGTATGAAGTAGACATTTGTGATAGGTCTCTGATCACCATTTTTGCATTGTAAAAGCACCGATCCCTTTCCTTTGATTTCTACTGCTGACCCGTCTCCAAACCGTACTCGACCCACGGTTCTTTCATCAAGTTCGCTGAAATAATCGCGTCGTCCGGTCATGTGGTTACTTGCACCATTGTCCAAGTAACACAAACCCTCATCTTTATCATCTTGAGCATACAAATTAGGGAATACCTTTTCCTCATTTAGCATAACAACCTCCTGTGTGCAAAGTGCCATTAGGAGAGTAGGTTCTTCATCTTCTTGTGCTAAATTAACTTCTGCATCGGCTCGTCGAGGCGCACGACATTCTGCTGCAAAATGACCAATTCTATCGCAATTGAAACATTTCTGTCCTCGCCTTTCCTGCCTAGCAGGGTTTCCTTCCTGTTCTGTTTTCTGATTTCTGTTTTGATGTTGCCATCCTCCACGTCCACGACCATTGGACCTGCCCCGACCACGACCACGTCCACGGTGATCATTTGATCCTGATGCTCGACCTCTATCTGTATGCTTTTGCCCCAACTTTTGTCTTTCTTGCCATTCAGCTTTTGTAAACAGTAGCTGACCAGAGTTGTTCTTGTTTTGTTCACGGGGTTTAACCCGCTCTTCATATGCCTTGAGTCGACCTACGGCTTCCTCAAAGGACATATTCTCCAAATCCGAATATTGCTCGATTGAGGCAACAATTGGTAGGAGTCTTTCAGGGGCAGAATTCAGAAGCTTTTTAACCTGTGTGCCTTCTTCTATTGTTGATCCAAGTGCTCGAAACTTGGAAACAATTGTGCCGATTTTGCTTGCAAAATCATCTACACTCTCATTCTCCTTCATGTTCAACAACTCGAACTCCCGATTCAAGGTTTGAACCCGGGCTTTTTGAACCCGATCTGCTCCGAGATAACGTACCTTGATGGCCTCCCAAACGTCCTTGGCTTCCTTGTGCTTCGCGACTTGCAACAGGATATCTTCCGGCAATGCTTGGAAGATAAAGGCCCTCGCCTTTTTCCGAATCTTTACATCCACCTCCGTCTCATCCGGTGGTTCTATGGCATCCCAAATACCTTGGGCATCCATAAAAGATTCCATCTTGATCGCCCAAGATGTATAGTTCATTGCAGTGAGCACAGGACATTGGTACGTTGTCGAGCCTCCTTCCCTAACCGGAATAACAATTGCATTATTTCGGTTGTTTCCGCCATTGTTGTTTCCACCATTATCGCCCATGGTAGCAAACAGTTGTGATCAGAAAAAACTAGAACAGGTTGTTGATGAAATGGTCGAGACTTTGTGGCTGGTTGGATCTTGGAGCAAGGCTCTGATACCAATTGTTAGACAACCAATTGATACAAGAACTGCTGGAGAAGAAAGTGCAGTAGGCACAGCCTTTACTGATTATTCAAAAATCAAGAAGAAAAATGGAATACATCTTTAGTAGAATACTAGCTCCATATATAGGAGAACAAAAACTCTAGAAATAAGGAAAACATAATCATGTAGTAAATAAGAAATAAGGACCTAAAAATAACTTATTTGACTTCCCGTTTTATTTTGACCCATAATTATTGTGATTGATTCTCAATCACCGGAATTAATTAATAAGCAATAACCAGATTTCCTTCTGTTACTTTCCATTTACCTTTACCAAACTTTACTTCTTGTCCTTGTTCATCCAGTTGACTAACAGAGATAAGATTTCTCTTCAAAGCTGGAATCACCCTAACATTCTTCAAGTTCCAGTAGGTTCCCAATGGAGTTAACAGATTAACATTACCTATGCCCGTAACATCAAGGATATTACCATTTGCTGTTTGTACCTTCCCAAAGTTGCCAACTTTTAGATTCACCAACGTCTCCCCGCTGTGCATGGCGTGAAACGAAGAACCGGAATCCATAACCCAAGAGTCCACACTGTTTTCAGCCTCGAGTAGTAATGTGTCATCATTACATTCATCCTCAGCAGCAGTGTTTACCTCACCAGATTTTCCTTGTTTACGCTTTGGACATTGACTCTTAACATGCCCAATCTCATCACAACTCCAGCACTTCACAGTTTTCCGAGCTCTAGACGAACTTCTCCCTCGACTCCCACTGCTCCTGTTATTTTCCCTTCCCCTGCCAACATATAACAAACCAGAAGATGATCCACCACCAGTGTTTTTCCGGCGAGTTTCTTCACCTAGCACAATGTTTCGGACCCCGTCAAATGTTAATCCATCAGTCCCCACAGAACTAGTAATAGCCGTTACAGTTCCAGACCAACTATCTGGCAAAGAAGATAACAATACTACAGCTTGAGTCTCATCATCAAACTTCATGCCCACAGAAGCTAACCTGGACATGATCGAGTTAAGATCATTAATATGCTCCAAAACTGAAGTTCCCTCATTCATTCGAGTCATGAATAACTCCCTCATCAAGAACACCTTATTGGCAGCAGACGGCTTTTCATACATATTTGACAGAGCCGTCATTATACCACGAGCCGTGGTTTCATGCATAACGTTAAATGCAACGCTCCTCGTCAAAGCCAATGTAATAGCCCCTCTAGCCTTCTTGTCCTTTGAGTTCCAAACCGCTTCTTCAGCTTTGTTCTTTGTAGCCGGCTTTTCTTCCAATACTACTTCCAAATCTTTTTCACCTAGCAATGCTTCTATTTGCATCTTCCACCAAGCAAAGTCTGTCCCGTTAAACTTTTCAATTCGAACCCTCCCGTCTTCAGCCATTGCAAACGAGAAACGAATACAATCAAGAAACAGAAACTGAAGTTGATGAACACCGTGAGAAAAGATTAACCTTTGAAGAAAAAAGCCAAAGAACCAAAGCTAACCGAAGCCAAGCACACTTCCAATAAAACCCTAAAAACCCGAAGATACCTAAACCGGTAACTTCACTTGCAGAATCGAGAGCAATACCAGCGACCCCAAGGGTTCAAGACAGAAACCCTAATCGCGAATCGCCAAAAAAATAAAACCCGGATAGCCCTAGATCTCGAACCAGCAAAAAAAACGATAATACCACAGCCCTCTCGAACAGCCTCCTATGATTTCAGTGCAAACCCGGTGTGTTTCCGAACCTCTGCTCTGATACCACTTGTTAGGTATCACAATCAGAGTAGGTTCCAGCGGAAGCAATCAAACACACACAATCACACAATATATATATAAAGTAGACACGAGAGAATTATAGTGGTTCGGTCTAGGTGACCTACGTCCACTCTGCAACTAGGGTTTATATTATTATTGTGCTCAAGAATACAATTACATCATGGGTCTATTTATAATGCTAGATTAGGGTTGTAATTAAGGTAATAACTTAGGCTCCAAGAATTAACTAATTAACCCTAATTAGGGCCAGCTAGCCCATTCTTTTGTTTATCATTAGCCTAGCAAAACAGGCCCGAGCCCTGTCCGGCTCGGCCCACAGCCTTCACAACCCAACATAAAGTTCTGTTTGTGTTTGGCTGGCAACTGAGTGTATCTGGATTGATGATGTTAATGCCTCCTATTTCATCATTCATGACTTATCTTTGTCTCTCTTTCTATACACACACACACACACACACACTTACACACACAATGTTTTCAGAACCGGATCGGACGTCAAACCGGACGCCTTACTGGTTTGGTGGTCGGACCGGATTTAAGAACCAGATGACGTCATAATTATATATATATATATTGTATACTATATATATAGTTTATAGTTATACATATAATTCAATAAAAGTAATTTATGTGTGTATTTTATAGTTATATATAAAATTTAACAATAATCTTATGTCCAACATACTAATTTATTGTTCAACACCTCTTTTTACCCATTAAAATCCAAAAAAATAAAAATTCAAAATCCGGTCCGACCGCCGGTCCGGTTCCCGGTCCGACCACCGGTTCGGGACGAACCGGCCGGTCCAACCCCTCCAAAATGAACTGGGCTGAACCGGTTCGGCCCACCCTCATATTCCCGGTCGGACCGGTTCGACCGGCCGTCCGAATCGGTCTTGAAAACAATGTACACACATATATATAGCCACAAGTTCAAATGCGAACTACCCTTTAGCCGGTTGGTGAGTACACTACGCTTTTTTAGCTAAATTATGAAAATGTTACCACGTAAAAATATCTTCATCAAGTGAGTATGACGATAATAAAGTGGTACCCTTTTTTTAAATGGTTCTCAAATTTCTGGTGGTTCTCATTTGAAGTTTGAACCCGCCCAGCTTTAGGAATTGTTACTTGTTCACGACTCCTGCTTCAAGACAATGTTCTAGCTACCTGGAAGGTATTAAGATTCGTTTATAGCATGGTCTCAAAAGCGCCCCCGGATATGAATACAATATAGTTTGGTGTTGAAATTTGGCAATCAGGTTACTCTTGAATATGGTTGTAAACGAGCCGAGCTTGAGCTTGACTTTGCTTGAGCTTGGTTCATTTTGAGCTCTATTTCTAAGTGCTTGGCTTGGTACGTTTCGATCTTTACTTCTAAAGCCTGAGCTTGCCTCATATGTTATTTATTAAATGATTTACTTGCATTGATAATTTTGTTCGTATATTTTTTAATTATAACATTCATATATGATATACAACATAAGATATATTATTTAGTTATTTTATCATAATTTTATATATTATAATAATAATCGTTAAAAATATATATTTAATATGTTAAATAAAAATTATATAAATAATAAGCTAGTTTAGGCCTGCGAGCTAGCTCGAGCTTGATAAATGAAGCTCTGGTTTGGGCTCGTTTATTAAACAAGCTTATTTTTTAGGCCTCAGCTCAACTCGATCTTTTAGCGAGCCGATCTAAAGTAGCTCTTAGTGGCTTGGCCTGTTTACACCCCTACTCTTGAGGGAGTTACTTTAGGTTAAAGAGTGTTGTCATTTTCATCGTCCCACGACATATGTTTCTGTCTTCTAACAACAATTAGGTATTTTCTGGTTTAGAAAGACGAATTGTAGTCTTGATGATATTTATAATCCCATGACAAATCGTAGTTTTGGATTCGTTTAATAGGCAAGGGTACGGTCACATGACATATGTCTTGCACAAAGCTTGAATGTGCACCTTTTTTGGTTGCAGGGAATGATTACAAGCCTTTGGATATCAAATGAGCTGGAGCCGGTAACTTGTTGGTGTGGTTTGGTTTCGTAGGTTACAAGATGAACGGAATTGTGGCCTGGGTAATGCATCAAAATGAGACGGGTCGGGTCAGGTCAGGACATAATATTTTAGGCCAAAATATGTCGGGTTGGGTTGACACAAGCTTTTTTACTTCAGTCCAGTGAAATCCGTTAAATTCTAAGAACCAATTCTTACCAAGAACTACATTGTTATTTTATATTGAAAAATTGTATGCGTTCTTTATATCTAAACCCTCATCTTTACATTCTCCTCACCGAGTTTACCTACCTCTAAACAAACAAACAACTATACCCAGCAAAATCCTACTTATAGCAAGTTGTTTGTCGGGTTTTAAGGAGGGTGACACGCAATGTCAAATACAAAAATTTTTGTTAGAAGGGAAACTGGGTCGGGTGTAAAATGGGCCGGTTTAAATAAGACAACAAATTAGTTTAGCAATCATTTTACTTAGCTGAACAAATAAAATTAATGAATTTAAACACAATAAACTAGTATTAATATATACAAAAATACTACCTTTAGTAGACTAGTAGAAGTGTAGAACAAATTAGCAGTACTTTCTTTTTTCATATTATTGTTGTATTATTTGTTTCTTTGATATATGGAAACCAGAAATATGAGGTGTTAAAAGAGCTTGAGCTTTCAAAAATTTTAATATCTGAAACATCATAACTGAAATTGACCTTTAGTGTAATGGTGCCCCTCAGTTCTTACACACCTGCACTCACTTTCAGGTTATACAGCCAATAAACCTTTCCTCTATTCTGAAGCTGTTTGTAACCATTAAAGTATAATAGTACAAATAAGAACTTAACAAAAGGCACTAATAACATAACAGATTATGGGCAACTAAAGTGGTGATTAAACTACTGATAATAGTAAAAGAGATAAGAGGAAAAATGAAGGCAAACAAAGTTGAGATAACTTGGTCACAATAGCAGATCATGTCTTCATGTAAGTTTGGGTCTATCTTTGCTCCTCTCCTTTACTATGAGGATTTTCACTGTTATTATTGGTGTTGTAATCTGTCTTCTCTGCATATGTCCAACTCCTCTAATACTAGATTGATTATCATGCATTAAGAAACTTTTGTTATTTAATATGCGAGCTTCAAATCAAAACTTTAAGTTATTACAATGGCTATAACAAAATATGTTAAAAGGGCGTCAAGATAGAGGAAGGTTGAACCATGATGTGACCATATCTTTGACTGTACACACATGTTTTTTCAGCCTTTTTATAACTAAAACTTACTATTTTGATACGAATATCCCTTACAAATAATGTCTTTAGATGTTTAAAATATTTATGAGCGGTCCGTAAGTTTTTTACGCATTACAATCTAAGAAAGCTAGAAATGAAGCAAGTGACGAGTATATTTGTATCAACCTTGGATGATTTAAATAGTGTTCCACCATATTAGTGTGAGCTTTCCTGACTTACTTCATCCCTAATAATATACTAGAATGAATTCTGTATCTCGCCATAATAGGATTAAACGGACTTTAATCACCAAGTCTAGGGCCAGACCTTTTACCAAATGACTTGCCAAATTTTGATTTGTTCTGATGAATTTTATAGAAATTACATCGTTGATGATTAGTTCTCTAATACCCATGTATTAGACTTTTTATTGCAAACTTGACTACAAGTCATAGTAAAAGTCATACCTATGTTGTCAAAAGCGTCAAAGGTGATTGCCTAGGCGCTCAAGCAAGGCGAGACACACCAAAAATGCCTTGCACCGTCAACGGCGCTCTTCCGGCAAAAACCGGCTTTCCGGCAACTCTCTGTCCAGATTCCGGCGGATCCCGGCCCCATTTTGGTGATTTTTTATCGAGATTTAATTAGGTGTGTGCAAAAAAATTGAAACTCGAAAAAACCGAAAACCGATCCGCATTCGTAATCGAAAAAATAAACCGAATTATGAATTCGATTTTTGGTTCGATTCCTAACTGAAACTGAATTGTGAATTCGGTTTTCAGTTATATGTAATTTTTTAATTTGGTTTGTTTGGTTTATTCAATTAACCAATCTAACCATAACCGAATTCAATATGTTATAATTTATATATGTTTTTGTAATTGTAAATTTTGCCTAATTACGAAAGCTTAAGCTTTCCAAAGAGGTTTATTTTTAGTCCAATAACAAAATTTCTATATGTTATCTTGTCTTCAAACATCAAAACTCAGTCAAAAATCTCAACTCTCAAAGAGTTAAAGTCTGCTAGTTATATTTTTAAGAAACAAAATCCGTAACGTTTTAGGAGTTTAATAATTTGATATGTATTTTTAGGAAAAGTATATGAATGGTGATTCTAATAAAAATTATTAAAACTTGGTAACATTTGAAATGAAAAAACAAAGGGTAAATTCGTTTTTTATTTTTTGGTTGAATTCGGTTTTTAACGAAACTGAACCGAACTGAATTCGGATGAATTGGATGAATTCGGTTAAATTCGTTTCGGCTAGTCATATTCTTAGTTCGGTTCGGTTTTCGGTTATGCCTAAAAAAATTTCAAAACCGAACCGTATAAACCGAACAAACCGATAACCAAACCGATAAACATCCCTAGGTTTAATCAGATTTCCAGATTTCTGCCAAAATCTGGACAGATCTGTGGATATGGTTGCTGTGCAGAAATTTGAAGAAGTGAAATTTAAGAGTGAAAAAAAAAAAAAAGATAAGAAAATGAAAACAAATTGAGTTTAAAACTTTTCTTTTAACATTGCAGCATACCTTGCACAGAGCTTTACTATTTTAAAGAAAACACATTCAAAATAGTGACTAAAGAGTCAAAGAAATTCTTTTTCTTTTCTTCCAATGTTTTCAATTTATATAACTAGTACACTTATAATTTCTTTACACTGATTATTTTTTAAGATTGTTAGTCCTTTTAGTTACATGTTTTAGTTGCTAATTGTATTAGTTTCATAACATATATGAAGTAATACCAATTTTATATACCTATTAAAAATGTTTTTAAATATGTTATTATTGTGCTTTTCTTGCGTTAGACACTTTTTTTTTTTTTTTTGCGTCTTGCGCCTAGGACCCGGGTGAAGACCATACGCCTTGCGCCTTTGACGACATGAAATAACACCACTATCAGCCTATCACAACGTATAGAAATATGCGCAATAGATTTCAAGGACAATAGATTTCATAAAATTAGAACTCCTTATCCGCAAGTGTGGGAATTTCTCTGAAAAGAAAAGGATTTTACTACGTGGCAATTAATCAAGAAAAGTGATTTCATCACGATCTATCAACTTATCTGGTTTCTGAACATCATCCATTTCTTGTTTCTACTCTATTTTCAAGAGTTTAGGTGGACAATTGTACTATGTGGGCGGATTAAATATAATAAATTGGTATTTATTTGTATAAAAGGGTTAGACATGTCATCTCAAGACATGTTATCTAACCTAAAACTTATTACTAATGTCGTGTTTTAATAATATCATAAAAACATGTCAACTCAATACATGTTCTCTTTATTATTAACATAAAAAAATTACTTATGTCGTGTTTTGAATATTATAATAGATACATGTCAACTCAAGACACGTTCTCTTTGTTATTAACCTAAAAATTAATTATTATATAGTGTTAGACACGCCCTTTTATTATTAACCTAAAAATTAATTATCTGTCATGTTTAGAATACTGTCATAAAAACATGACAACTCAAAACACGTTCTCGTTATTATTAACCTAAAAACAATTATTTATGTCGTGCTTGTCATAAAAATGTGTCCTTTTTTGTTTGTTTCTTTGAAATCGATTGTTTTCTTCACCCCTGCATCAATGAAGATTTTTGTTTTTGTCTTCATCTAAATTTACAGGTTTCTAGTTCGTCGGCATCCTGATTTGTAAGTTTCTGGTTCGTCTTAATCTCCTTCTTACCAATTATGCAATTACCATTGTGTGATGCAGGGGATAAACTATGATGATTAGGTTCGAATTGAAGCTCAAGCAACATATGAAGAAAAAGAATATGCTAGGGGTCACTGGAAAGATGAAAATGAGGGTTTCTAATTGGTTCCGATGGTACGTGGTTGAGGAAGCCATCGCTAGTGACAGGTGATCGTGCAGAACACAAACAATACAGGGTGGGAGACGGTCACTTGTGACGCCCAAAAATATTAAAACACTATAATAAACACTTTACTGAATTTAGACCTAGACTTTTTTCCAAAGATTAGTTATTTAAATGTGTTAACATTTATTAATTACTTAACGCAACTTATTGCATAATGCGTAAAAACCATAGGTTTTTGGGAATATTTCAGCATGACCCGTTTGGAAAAAGAAGTAGCCCATTAAATTTCAGCATGACCCGATAGAAAAACATGTTTACCAACCAAACTTTTGCCAAAATACTTGCGACTCGTATAACACATTAAATTTACGACCATTTAAATAGATAGCATTGGAGACTCATAACACAAGCATACAATCGTACTAGACCCAACCAAAAAGAACAACTCCACTAATGGTCAAAGCCTTTACAATTGTACGTTAAACGACTTGTGTGACAAAGACATTTGCTGTAGTCCGTAGTCTACGCGCAACTTTGCACTTCTCGCTCTGGCTTTAACCATAACATTTTAGGTCGTTTCACTTCCAGTTAGCCCTACTAGCTTGGAAAAATAAAAACACGCTTATGAAACAGCATTAATAGACCAATTTCACACCAGTATTAGTAAGATAATGATTACACCTCATATGTGCGTTGAGTTACACAACAATGTGCATGTTTATCAACTAGGTATTATCGGCACACATGTTTATGATCATGCTAGACATGTTACAAATTACAACCACACACATCATGCATCTGAGTACTACAGGTTGTGTTACACGATCACACGCTATAACTCCAACAAGAATTTGATCACAAGCCTTGTAATTCAGAATGCTCAAACATTTTACAACACATGATGTGACTCTACATGTTTAGCATTTAAATTTAGAGGTTTAGAACTTATACACAAGCAACCTTCAAGTCTGATGCACATGTTACTAGAAACTTCAACCAAAACAATCGCTACTCATTTAAGTTTACTCAACTACAATAAAAGACACATGTTAGCATCAAACTAAAGCTAATTTAAAGAGACTATGACTATATAAATAACAATTTATCCAAACAAAATAATGTTTTACGATATATTGATATACAAATAAAATATAAATGATAAGTAACTGAATACAGTTTTGATGGTATGTTTAACTCTATAAAAAAAGCTACTACATATATATGTTAAATATATTTTTATGTTGTAACTAGGACTTCTAAAAAGTTGTGGTAACAAAATAAACGATATAACTATAAATAATTATCTTAACATATTGAAAATTTTAACATTGATTTCATCATCTCTTTTTGTACTAAATCATTTCTACTCGTACATGACAAGAGTAACTATCATCAAACGTAGACAGTGTTACGTGACATAAATAATACTTTCTAATAGGCTATATGCGTATCCAACACTCAAGTGACGTCCACTAATAAAACATTTTCGAAAAGAGACACCGGTTTCAAAAATCATGAATCCCACTCATCGACACAATTTTCCCCCTTTTGTTTTACTTTTTCCTTTGAAACTCTTTGGTTGCATATATGATAAGATGATAATAACGTTTACAAGATGTTTGGCGTTATGTTCTAACTTCTTTCTACCTTTGTTTTTTTTATTAAAATAAAATAAAACTGAAACCACAAATATATGTATAAGATATTTTTTGTTTTGTGTGTAAAAGTTAAAAAGTCGGGACTCGTTTATTGCATTTTGGGTTTATACTGTTAAAGAACAGTAGGTTGATAGTGTTGATGCTGATTTTGTCATTTTGTTTTTTTGATTGTTTTCGTTACATTTATCATTTGCATTTTGAATTGACTTGTACAATAACGTACTGATTAGTTATACACAAATAAAATATAAATTATCGATTTTTTTTTTTTGTTTTTTTTTTTTTTTGTTTTTGTAAATGAGGTCTTTTTAAACCATTTTATTTTATCTGAGGTGGGGATTTTTCAAATCATTTTTTAAAATGCGTTATATTTTTATAAAATGAGACTTTTTCATTGTATTATAAAATGGGGTCTTCATTGTTAAAAGTAACGACTTTA
This sequence comes from Flaveria robusta, assembly GCA_025506415.1. Lineage (NCBI taxonomy): Eukaryota > Viridiplantae > Streptophyta > Magnoliopsida > Asterales > Asteraceae > Flaveria > Flaveria robusta. The sequence goes on from CM046465.1 coordinate 7,519,770, forward strand.
CTTGTATTAACACCAACAAAATCTATATATGCAGTTTTTTTTCTGTATTTTGATAAACTTTTTATTGAAAACTTGTTTTATTTAAACAAAGTACTTTATGTTCTCGTAATATTACCTTATAATGATTTTTTATATAATAAAATTTTTAATATTATAATAATATGTTTATTATTGGAGACTAACAAATTTAGTTGCTAGATAAAAGATAATTATTATTAGAATTAGGGTCATTGGATTTTAATAATCTCAACTTTCACTTATTGACCGAGATTAATCTTAACTCAAAAAATATTTACAAACACTTTCAACTTTAAGCTTATTTTGTACAACGATCCCTTACTAACTAATAGTTAACACTGTTAGTTTATTGATGACGTAAACTGCTTATATGGTCAAAACATTAAGTAAAAAGTTAAAATCTACTATCAGGTCCGTCAATTTGAAATTTCTGCACCTTGAAACACATGAATCTTCATTTCCTGAAGTGTATGAGTTCAAGTTAAAAAGATATACGTATCAAACAGGCTTAAAAACATGTCTTACAAAAAACTTCTAACGTATCAAACATAACTTTTTTTCTTAAAAGATGGAAAGTTATTTTAACATTTGAAACTTAACTTCTACCTAAAACTTTGTTAGTCCAAGCTAGAATAAAATTAAATATATAGAGAAGTAAATACACAAAATATAGATGTATTTATGAAAAAAATCAGATTGAATAAAAAATGTGCAGTACTGTTCCTTGAAGAAGAAATAAATGTGTAAAACAGTATTAACTATTAAGTGAGTCATGAGTTGGACTGGTGTTTTATTCTGAGGCTACAATTGTAAATAAATATGTGTCTTCGTTGCAAGCCCAGGCATCCACTGTACCTTTCCCTCATTTGATAAAAGCCATCACTGTGCCTTTACCCTTTGTAATCATTATTATGTAAGGGAGTTATGGATTAACACATCCAAAATAAATTTTTAAATGCATTTAAACATTTTTATAAATTTCAGATATCTTCACACAATGCTTTATTAAGAATTAGGTTTTTTATAGGGAAAATCACACCTTTGATCATTTATGTTTTAAGGGCACTTTTATATTGTGTCTTCAAACTTCACTCTCTACAAAAGTGGCACGTCACGTTCATATGTCGTAACACTTTGGGCTCCTTAGACTAAAACCTGCCAGTTTAGTCAGTTACCTCTTCACATGTTTTATATTTAATATCAGAGGTCACGTGTATATAAATATTATTAAAAAGTTAGTCAGAAGATAAACATGCACCCAGGCTCCTATGTAATGTTTCAGAATCGAAGTCGATTTCTTAATTGAATAAGTAGGTAGCTTGTGCTAATTTTCCCCTTTATGTTTTTGAAAGGTTAAGCAAGGATCTCCAATCATGCCAGCTACTTAAATCCTAGTACTTTTAGAACGGGAGTTAGGCATCAAAACGAGTCTATGATATTATGTGGTGAACCGATTTAGAGTAATAAAATAGAATGTGAATCAATAACTAATTAACACAGATTGTATTACCCAACTGAAGAAAAAGATGGGAATTATAGAGAAGATTAAGATGGGAAAACTAAAACATTCAATCATGTTTAACTTGTTGGGTCTTTACTAACTCTTACACTTGTTGCTTTGTTAGGTCCATTATAATGTTATAGATATCAAGTAGGATAATTGTAGTGTTCATAGCATATTAGAGTTCATTTGAGAATATGGCTAGAGAGAAACACTAGTTCAACATCGATTGTGGAGTGAATGAATGACTATTCTCCTTTTAGAGAAGAGTATGTAAGTAAATGATCATGTCATAACTTTAATATTGTTCACCATTTGATGTGTTTAGCGTAGTTGTGACGAGTATCTCGCCTCCCGCCTTGCTATGTCAAGTGATTGTTTTAGACCATGGTATAGTCCTCCATATAATGCGAGAATTCGATACTTATGTCATATCTATACATTTCCCTCTTTTGTAGTGTTAGAATATATTTGATGCTTGTTACAATTATTTATTTTTCTAGACAAAATATAGCACTTCAGCTATCCATATCTTGTCCTTCATAGGTCTAGTCCAATATTGGTTCAGGTGTAGTTATCGCTTTCCGAAGTTGATGATCCTAGAGCTCATAATCTAATGCAAACTAATATAGAATGATGACTTGAAGCCAAGACTATCAAAGGGATAACATATGATCAAAATTTTATCATTGAGGATGATGACCTAAGCTTATTAACCACAAATCATAACAAACTATGACCATCCAAAAGTTGATGATACGAAGCTCATCATCTCTAGGGTGATAACCAAACCTGATACATGATTAACGATGATAAAAAATTAACCATTCCAAGCAAATGAATATTTATAAGTTTTGATGAATACATTCTCTTTATTTTCTTGATATGTCTTAAGTTTCAACCTACAATGATATCAATAATGATTAACTTGTGAAAGCTCAAAATATTTATCAAGGTTTTCTAAGGAAAAAGTAGTGAAATTTATTTTGTAAAGTTGAGTTATTGGCCCAATAGTTATATTTAAAACTAGTGAAGTATTTACAGTTTTTGTAATGTTACAATTGTTAATGGAAAGTTGTCTTGTAATGATTTATTTACAATAAGGTTTGGTACTATTCTTTTTATAGACCTTCAGAAAAGAGACATGTATACACTTGTCGTTGCGGAGAAGAATGAAATATACGGTTCTTATTGGAAGTATATAGATTAAATAATAAATATATTTTAGTGAAAATTAAATAACATGATTTTTAACGAAGTATAGAAGTGAAGTTTCAAGAACGTATAGATATTTCAAATGATTTTCATTTAATAAATATGAAATTGTAAAGGTTTGCTACAAATAGTGTACATGTAAAATAAATATGAAATGTTAAAGGTTTGCTAAAAGTTGTGTACAGATAAATTCATTTAAGGCTAGAAAGAGCACTCACGAGTAGTGATGGCGGCTTGGGCGGGTACACCGCTAAAAGTCTCAAAAGTGGGCGGGGTGGGCGGGTTGGTTGGTTGGGTTGAGGGTTCATGATACCGTAGTTGAAGCTGCAACATGATCAGATAAAGGGTACTTCTTTTTTTTCGGGTGGTGTGTTAATGGTTTAGCTTGGTGTATAGTTTTGGTGTCTCTTTCTCGTGTTCTTGTGATTTTTTGGTGCCTATTTGGGTGTTTCTAGCTCTTGGTAGGTTTTTTTTTTTTTTTTTTGGTTGGAATGATATTTTCTTTTGCCGCTAAAAACAAGTTAAAGCTACAAAAAGAGACGTTGTCAACAGCAGCCGTATAGCTACTATTTTATACAAAAAATTTTGATTTTCTTCTTAAGTGAGTGTCATGGTAGTTGAACTTGAAGATACGATACAATTAACAAGAAATTTATGTTCCATGTGATCGTGAAGCGGCTTACGAAGTTCTCATGAATAATAACTTCATTGAGAGGCCAAAATACAATGAATCAATGTTTAGACCAAGGTTTCGTGAGTCAAAGAAACTTTTTCTAAAAATTTTCAAGGATATAAATGCCAATTTGAATGTCTTTAAGAAGATTACAACGAGAGGTTCAAAAAAAGTTTCATGATATTACAAGTATGTAAATTTATGCATGCCGCATTTGTGCATCTATGTCTATGAACGTTCGTTTATTTCAATCATTAATAGTGTACATAACTATATACTATGTTACTCTAAGACTCTAAGATTACTATACTATATTGATAATACACTTATTTAAGTTGATGAGTCTAATCAAACTTAACATGTGAAATAAAATGTTTGATCTCATTTATTAATAGAGCTTCGTTGTAGGTTCAAATTTGGTTTCGAGCTTTTTTTAACTCAACTTAATTTTGAGTAATTTAAGAATAACTCAACTCATTTACACGTTATCCATCGGTTTTAATTTGAACGTTAACCAAGAAAAGGTTTCAAATATAAGCTTTAGTGTTTGATGTGCAAGTTTGATTTAGGTTTCCTCTATATGTTTGACTAGGTTATTAACCCGTGTATCACACGGGCTAAAAGTTATATATATATATGTATATATATATATGTATATATATATATATATGTATATATATATATATATATATGTATATATATATATTTCAAATATGTAAACACAAATATTTAAACTCTATCATTTTTATTTTAAATCGATTATATAAAAACAAGAATTTGTAATCATAAGGTTTAAAGGGTTAAATAAGGTTTGAGATGATTGATATTATAGATTCAAAATTCCTAGAAATGGTTATTGTGATTGATGTAGTTAAAAAAATAAAAATTTCACACTTGTCATTCAAAAAAAAATTAAAATAAAATAAAAAACTTTAAGTAAGAAATGTAGCATGATTCGTGAAAAATTTGTTAAACAAAGTTTAGACGGGAAAGTTTTTGTGAGGTGAGATCTGGTGATAACATGTGTCACCACATGTAATCATTTATTAGTATAGATTTGATTTTCGATGGACATCATCACATCATGTTACATACATGTTTAGTGACTGTAGTAGAGACTTGTATCACATAGTAACATTTTTCAAAAAATAAAATTAAAATGGCTTTTATAAAGTAAAAATTCCCAAAAATTTTTTTCTCTTTTTTCCATCGAAATATCCATTTCCCTCAAAATATACTTTTTTTTATTTGATGTTTTTTTATAATAAAACAATTATTAACTTTTAAGTAATTACAACCTTATATAATAATTAAACTGATCACACAATTGTATTATTATGTATTTTGTTCAAGACAAAATTAGCATTTATGCCTTATATCTAATGGCAACTGAAGTTTATCTCAATTAATTTGGTATGGTTAATGTTTTCAGAACCGGATCGAACAACGAACATGTTATCTTACTGGTCGACCGATCAGACAGGATTTAAGAATCGGATGACGTCATAATTATCTATACTACTATATAAATCAAAAACTTGGGACACAAATTATAAAAAAAATTAAGGCATCTAATACAACTTTTTAAGCATTAGATATAAGTTTTCTACGCAATAATTCCTATTTTGCCCCCATTTAATATACTTTTTTAATTGATACATTATTTAGCACTACATTAAATATTATATAATTTATAATATTTTAAGTTAATATTTAAATTTAAAATAATTATTATCTTATTTAAATACTTAAATAAATATTTTTATAATAATAATAATAATTATAATAATAATAATAATAATAATAATAATAATAATAATAATAATAAAATTTATAAATAAGTATCATCTTCTAAAACTTGCATAATTACATATTTTTTCAAATCATACTTAAAATTTATTAAACATTATGAAAGTTATGTTTAAAATAACATGTAATTTAACAAGTTTACAACGGTGTATCTTCGTTCTTAACAAAATCTAATTAAAAACCCATTAGTTACATAATTGCACATGCGGCACTGATTTGTACTAAATGCATCGTGAGTTGTACTACACATTTCACTATTATACAATTTGTAAGATAATAATAATATTCACTGAAATGACATTGAAAAACCAAAATAAATGAAAGAGACAGAATATCCATGTGGGAGAATTGAAGGTAAATTGGCTTCAGATACTTTCCATGTACCTTCCTTTTCACCAAAACATCATTTATTAATATTTTCCAAAACACTTTTTTATCATTTTCTAATCTTTTTTTAATTCCTACACTCGCTTTTTTGGACTTATTATGCAGATAGCTCCCTGCCACGTCACACCCCTCTTGGGTCCCACATCATCTTCTTCCTTATTTATACCAGTTGCCACTGCAAAACCCTAGATATCCACCATCATCAATTTCTAGTTTTCTGCTTCAACATTTATCTCATTTTGTTATTTTCATTTTTGGTTATAGGAGTATCATACAGTTGTTGTTATGGCTTCTGCTTGCCTGAACAGAATCGGAATCTCGCCAGAGAGCTTGCCGGAATGTTCGCAGAAGTATTCTTCTTACGGTTGGTTCAGCCACAGACTGTCGATAACACGTGAAATGCCTGAGGAAGATGTATCAAAATCGAAGACGAAAAGGATGTGTTCTCCGGTGAAAAACGTTTCAGATCCACCGGAGGTGACAGATCCGGCGAAGGAAGGCTCAGATCCGCCGGTGGAAGAAGATCCGGCGAAGGAGTTTGACGGATTTGAGTTCAGGCTTCACGATCCGGTCATCATGCTTCCGGCCGACGAGCTGTTCTCCGACGGTAAGCTTGTTCCTCTGCAACTCTCGGTGATTCAACAGGAAGTTGCTACGTCAACGACGACGATCATCTCCGGCGTTAGGTCGCCGGATACGCCGTGTTCTCGCCGGAAAACCGACGATGCGTTTGCCGTTGATCCGTACGTGTTTTCTCCTAGAGCTCCGAGATGTTCGAGCAGGTGGAAAGAGCTTCTCGGCTTCGGAAAGCTCCATCAAAACAGCAACAACAACGTTAAGGTAGATAATAGCAAACGAACGCCGGTGACTACAAGGTCTATCAGACAACTTCTTCACCGGAGCTCAAAATCATCAACCGATTCGTCGATCAACCTTCCGTTACTCAAGGAAGCAGATAACGAATCAGTATCAGTCTCATCACGTCCATCGCTTTCATCTTCATCCTCGGGTCACGATCTCGACGATCTTCCTCGTCTCTCTCTCGATTCCGATAAACCTAAACTAAACCTGAATCTGAACACAAACCCTAACACTCGTCCGAGATCTCGAATGGTGAAAACACGAACACAATCAACGGAGCCACGAGCAACCACTCGCGTCGGCCGGAGCAACATCCGCCGGTCACCGGAGTCCACCGGAGCCACCGGAGCCACCGTGAGCCGCGGATTATCCGTCGACAGTCCTCGAATGAACTCATCTGGAAAAATCGTGTTCCACAGCTTGGAACGGAGCTCCAGCAGCCCTAGCAGCTTCAATGGCGGACCTCGATTCAAACACAGAGGCATGGAGAGATCATACTCCGCCAATGTACGAATCACACCGGTGCTAAACCTAAACGTTCCGGTGTGTTCTCTCAGAGGCTCATCGAAGTCCGGCGGAATGTTCGGTTTTCCGATCTTCTCCTCAAATCAGAAACGAGAAGCTTCCAGCAGCAACAATGGCGGATCAAATCGGAGCCAACGATTCAACAACAGGAAATCGTAAACCATCAACGCAATCGGTAAACATCTGATTTGACCTAGAAATCTGTTCATCAATCAATCATCAATGGCGTTATAGCGTAGGCTAGTGTTAGCATTTGGGATCTAGGTGTTGAGTAATGTACCTATTTTCTTTGATTTCTTGCTGCTAATTCCTAATGGTAGAATCAGATTCTTCCCAATCTTCAAATAATATTATTATTTGTTGAATTCAGTAACGAAATGATTCATGTCTGAAGAAAACTAAATAGTAACTGACTGAAAAATTATGTTGTCGGTAAAGGAATCTGGTTAAACGTATTATATAATAATTTGAACATGGGTTTGTATAACAGTTTCAGCGTTAAGATGCCGATGCCGGGGCAGGGGCCGGGGCCGGTGACAGCTTTTCTTTGCTGGGCTGCTAGCTACCATCGGCTTCATTTAACAAACATTTAATAATATTGAATCAAGTTTTATTTTTATTTTAAGATAATATTTTCCAACTGCATTGTTTTAGCACCAGCATTTATAGTCGCTACTTTGTCGACCGTACGATCTTAATTTGAAGAATAAATGTTATTTTAATTGGACCCACTTATCTGTTTTTCAGCAGGGGACACTTACAAACAGGAAAACCCTAGCTCAACTTTAAGCATTTTTGCTCAGTTTGAGATTTGAACTTAAGATTTTTTTCATATTTACATGTATTGAGTATTTTAGCTTAACCATTTAAACTAAGAATAAATGGTATTTATAGTCACTAGTTAACCGTATATAAAAAAAAAAAAAGACGAGCTAACAATTACTAGAATGTGTTTATTTATAAGGTCATGCCATTAGTCTATAACTACACTACTTTTAAAGTTAAACGGTTGTCTGACGATACACTCAAATGACGGTTTGAAAGGTAGGTGATGAGATTTGACATAACCCACAAACAATCGTTTCATCTTACGTTTAAACGGCGGTCTATATCTGCCGGTGATGTGAGATTAGATTGGGATGGTGTGGGTATAGGTAGCTCCTATTTAGTCACTTTTTTTTAATTTATCAATTTGGTGGTTGCACATATGTTAATGTTGGGAAATCGATCACAAGGTACGCCAGTGGGTAGTACTTTTGTGAAAATAAAAACGGACACAATAAAAAACGTGACAAAATCTGCACTTGTTGACGTAAAAATCCTTGTACTTTCACTCCCATGTCTAATTTGAGTAAAACTGGTAATATTTTTATGCCAAGTCGGTTAATAGTGTTAGTATTTCTAAGCCTATATGTAGTGCAAAAGTAAGTTTTATGATAAATGGGTCACAAATCAAGTATTCATTGAGTTCTTTGATAAAAAAGATAGCATTCAAATTGATAAATCTAATTAATCAATGATTATTTTATTAGTATTTTTAGTCTAACATTGTATTTAGTATATGTTATTATTATTAGAACATATTATTAGAGTTTTTGAACTTCACATATGATGTGAAAGAGCGAAGACGTGTGATGCGTAACTTTGAAGAGATGGCAAGTTGGTTCTTGGACCTATGGCCCGACAAGCTGATGTGAAGCCGTCATGATATGAAATGTCGATGATACTCTTATTACTTTTTTTGAACAATAATTCTTATTATCACGAAAACAATCATTAAACTTACAAACTAATATTTAAACCAACAACTACTTGGTTGGGTATATAGTTATAACATTTACCACTAATTCACTAAACTATCATCTTGAAGAATCATATACTCTTATTACTAAAAGCATTAATCTTGTAAGTTGTAATTCAAACCATTGGAACGATGTAACTAAAAATTGGAAAAAGGGAAGTTGTATGGCATCGGTAGGTGCAAAAAAAGTGAATATGTTGACCGAAATGCCTTTATGAAACCTATGTTTGTAAAACCTTAAACCCCGATTAACTTTTGCCCATGTAAATACCTTTGCATCAATGATACTTAGCTTAACTGGTTAAGATAAATAACCCATAACATGATATTGGTCATGGGTTCAAGTTTTAATTTGAGCAATATATTCAGAGTTGAGACAGTAGGTTTTCCAACAATGGGTTTCCTCCTGTGACGGTTGGGGGTGCGGTCACGGTTGGAACACGGATAGGTGAGCCCGATTAAAATAACACCTATCATTCGAATCAGAGTCGAACATTTACGCTAAAAAAAATATAAATACCCTTACTTTATCACCTTACTCCAAAGTGCCTTATGGTCATTAAAAAATATATTTTCACTTTCCAATAACACCCTAAGTTTTTCCCATTCAAACTACCAATCTATTTTCATCTTTTTCAGTACATCTTTATTCATGGGAATATGTTTTTTGTTGAAGGTTATTTTATTCCTAGCGTTCCATTTAGACCACAATGTTGTCATGACTATTTATTTGAATCATTTTTGCACCATGTTTTGCATACCAAAATAACATAACGGCAAAAAGTTAGCAAGTTATATGTAGTTTATGTCGATATATCCATTGTAGTTTGTGCACAAAATAGAAGGCACGATTACATTCCTGTTTTGTTAGGGCTTATTTTGTTTATAATTTGTTTGGATTGACTCTTCAAGTAAAGAAGTTAACCTTTAAGGAGACCCAACATAACATATATTACTATACCTTAAAAGCAAAGGTCGGTGGCCAATCACATGCCACCAACCAAGCCACTACACGTTATATTATTTATCTTCTGTAACAAACACAAATAGTTTATTAGCTAAGTTTGTTGGTTATTTATGCTAATAAGTTCAAGGTCATTATTTCAAATCCCATAACCCACAATTTTCTTTTTCCTCTTTTGTTTTTTATTTTTAATTTCACATGTAATCTTCAAATTATTGCTATTATTATTATTATTAACAAGTGAGCCATAATACGTTTTTTTATCTATGTTTTAATTTCGAGAACGGGAACAAGTAAATTTCTTTTTGTGTACGTTTCGGTAAAAAATAATTTCTTATGTTCATATTTTTTGTACGTTGGTAAAAAATCGATCCCGTCTACGATTGGACTTATTCGTAAACAACTCAGGTTAGATATAAAATGCTTATGTGCTTATTTTTATACACATTTTACAGTGGTATACGTTTCGACCTACGTCTACGTTTTTAAGTAAATTTTTTAAGAAATGAGTTTGGATTATGAAACATTTACGTGCTTCTTTTTATGCACGCTTTGAGTATATTTATATTTCGACATAAGTTTGTTTGGAAACGTGTCGAGTTAAATATATTAACTCTACATTCCAACATAAATTTAGTTTGAAAACGAGTCGGTATAATTAAGTTTATACTTTATTATGACGCATACAATGTCGTCGCAGCGCGCGGCAGGTAAGAAAACTAGTTGTTACTTAATAAGGCTACATGCGTTTGATATATATGTGTATTACTAGCATTAAGATCTTGACATTGTGGCGCGGTGTAAAACCATGAAAAACGAAAAGTAGACGTTGCAGGTAACGTTTAAAACTTTATATAGATAACGAAACTATCGCGAACGCATGGTTGCAGCGAGGCCTTTGATAATATTTTGAACTTTACATGAAAAAATCACTAAAAAATGACATTTGAACGTTAATAAAGTGAGCGTGTTGTAATGAAAGAACACCAAACCGTTAAAAACATTAACATCAATATTAAAAAAACACGTACAAATATAGATTTTACATGACATACAACTTCGTTTTCAATTAAATTTATAACAATGCGTATATATAAATACACTTGTATCAATACTATTTAGAATTATGTTAAATATTAAAATTTAAAATATCTAAAGGAAAAAAAAAGTTATGAGTATATTAAAAACAAATAAATAAGTATACAATGTATAATTTAAAGTGTCACTAAACTTGAGTAACTAAAAATGTAAACTAATAAAAAGAACATTAAAAGTTGTACTCCATTATAATTTTTTACCAATCTAATTAGATCACTGATGGGTTATTGTTCATGCGATTCTATTCATTACTTAAATACAGAATTTTAGTTCTTAACATAAGAACACATACAATTGAAAAATTATCATATGTGAGAAACTACTTGACTCAATCTGAAACATTTTTTATTTTTTCTTTATTTTTGATGAGACTTGAAACAAAATTTTTTACCTATTTTATTAAAATTCTGACTTATCTCACCTTAATTACTTAAGTTACATTTATATAATCCTTTTTTAAAGTACATATGATATATAATATTTGAATAAACTATTAGAGCATTCACAGCCCGTTCTTTAAAATTATATGAGTGGGAGTTCTTAAATTATATGGAATGGTTTAAGTGGTTGTGAGTGGAGGAGAGAGAAAATGATACTGTTCATCTTAAAGATTTACTGTTCAACCCTTATAATTTTTTTAATATTTTTAAAAGTGGTTGTGAGTGAAAAAGAGATAAAAGATAATAAAAAAGAGTATAAAAATATATTATTTAATTAAAAAAAATAATTTTTAATGTAATTACAAAAAAAAAAAAAAAAAAAAAAGGATGTGAATGCTCTTGTAGCAACTTTATACGCTACGGAGAGAAAATAAAGGATAGGGTTAGTTTAGGGGTCGTTGTCTAAACGAAGGTAGTCATGTCTTTTCAGCCAGCTATAACAATAACAACACCGGCGCTTTGTGCCCTCTTCCCTCACCCTACCTAATATTTTATTATATTCATTATTTTATAAATATTTATATTATACACTTTCTAAAAGGTTTACAATTTCATGTACCGTCAAATTGTCAATAGGTTTGCTATTTGCCTATATGTTAGGGAAAAGTGAAAATAAATAAAAAAAATACACCATATGTTGTATATTTAAATTAGTTGGTATTCTAATCTAATGTCATTATGGGATTGTTTGAGTTTGTAATCTTTAGTCGTTTAGTTTTAAACTCGACTCAATGTGGTTTTTTTACAGCATTGGATTCTCTTTTTTAATGGTGTTTCAGGATGAGCTAGACGTATAATGTTAAAATCAGTATGAACGGATAATATATCATCTCAGAAATGTTCACTCGAATATTGGAGGAAGTTACAAACACCATTAAAAGAATGTTTGTATTTACAAAAATGCTACTTTTTTTAAATCATTTCTCCTGGCACATTAACGCTTGTCTCTGTTCAAATTTTCATTTCTGTTTTCTTATTTGTTATTTATTTAGTTCTTTTAATTTTTCTTTTTCGTTTTTCAGATTTTAAAATTCTTGCTTTTTGGAAAACTTTTTAATTTTTTCTTCTTTTATAGTTACTTTTGTTTTTGTAACCACGTTGTATTGGTGTTGCAGAATATACAACCTACTATAAGTACGCCAAAACATTACAGGTTTAAGAACCTTTTGCTGTATGTTTGTTTCAAAATATACAACCATGATTTACGACTATAAATACAAAAAAATTGATAGCCTCGTATGCGTCTCTGCTATGAAGAGTCGGGTAATATATAATTATATATAAAAATCAATTATAATGATCACAACAAATCTTTCGTAAGATATGAAAGTATTTAAATGAAAAAATATGACAATAAATAAAATTAAGAACAGGGTAACATACACATAGTAATTAAGTGTCCAGTTATGGATATTTTCAGTGTTATTAAAAAATAAGAACTTTGGATTAAAATATAAAAGTATGTATTTAATGGATAAATATTTGTATTTATACAAGTTTTGGGGTTGAGTGATAAGACTCTTTGACCCTTGAAATTTGAAAAAGTGGACCATCATTGCTTATGACAACAAAGTATTGATTCTTTTGTCTTTTTTCCTTTTCTATTTTTATGACAGATTTATGTTTAATAATTCATCTTCATCTTATCTTAAATAATCGTTTGAGAATGTATTATGCAACATGCAAGCGATCTAGAGTACTTTAATACTTGCCACTTTTCGTCGTTGAAGAGCATTTATAGCAGGTATTTTATATTAATGCGAGTGAGTTTTTTATATTTTAAAAAATAGTTGTAAGTAAAAAAAAAAAAAATATTATTATTTATCTGTATATTTTAAAAATCACTTTTCAACCTCTATAAATTTTTTAGTATTTTTTTGAAATAACTGTAAATAGAAAAGAAAAAAATATAATGATAAAGTATCAAAAAATATTATTTAATTAAAATAAAGAGAGATAGGAAAAAAAAAATAATTTAAATGTAATTATAGGTGGGTGATAAATATGGATGGTAACGAGGCGGGGTTTGGGGCAGGTATGGGTAATCCCGATCTCATAATCGATTAGAAAAATATGTCCCATACTCAACCCAAAAGCTATCGGGTAAATATCAGGTTTCGAGTATAATTGCGGGTAATCAGGTACACCCGTAAAGGTTATAAACAATTACCCGTTGGGTATACCTTTCGAGTATCTATCGAAAATTAGGACATCATACAAAACTACATTTACGTATACGTATTAAACAATATTTTCAATTAATCCTTAATATTTTTTTATTTATGTTCCACTATTACTTATATCTAATTTAAGAGTTTTATTATAACTTTGTAAGATAACAAAGGGTGATAAAAAGCTTAATAGCTTAAAACACATAATTATTAAGTAAAAAAAAATAAAAAGATAGAATTATATATAATATAATCATTAAGTAGAAAAAAATTAAAAGTGAAATAATTTCAGGTATATAATCGAGTAAACGGGTATATTTAATCAGGTAAACAGATATACAATGCAATCTCATAACCTGCATAAAAAAATAAAAATAAATCTTATACTCGGTCCCATATCAGCTAACCTGAACCCATACACGTCCCAAATGTCTTGGGTTTTAAATATTCCCGTCATGTGTAGCTTTGATTGTCATCCCTAATGATAAAAGATCCTTTTCTCTTACGTATAGAGGTGTTCAAAAAAACCGATATTCAAAATTATCCGAAATCCGATCTCTATCTGAATCCATATAAACCGATCTAAATCCTTATTCTGATATTCGGATCGGAATTCATCCGAATCCGAATTTCTTATTCGAATTTCGGATATCATAAATTTTTTATTCGGGTTATTTGGATATTTGATTAATACGAATAAGAATTTAACTATGTTTATTGCCCAATACTCATTATCCAATTACTTATTATGTTTTAAAATCAATACTCAATAATCTTGACATATTCGAGTCATCTAATCCTAAATAATTATACAATAATCGATTATTGTTCTAAATTAAAGATTTCTAACATTCGGGTTCTATGCAATTACCTATTATGTTTCAATGTTTGTTCATGTCAAATTTATATTTTCTGGTTTTATATCTTTTATTGTGATTTTAAACTTATAAAATGTTAATAAAATAAAAACATTCGCCAAAAAAAATATAGGGACAAAAAAATAGAAAAAATTATTATTTGGTTTATTCGGATAAGTTCGGATTATGTGGATACATCCGAATTTGATCCGAATTGAATTCGGATAGATTCTGATTGGATGGAGATATCCTTATTCGGATTGGATTTTGGATAAGGTCATTAAAACTTCAAATTCGAATAATTCGATCTGAATAATTCGAATAATCCGTTATCCGATTCGATGAACACCCCTACTTACGTAGGAGTCCTTTTTAAGAAAAGTAATGGAAGAAATTGCACGTGTAATGAAAAAAATTTATGTTCTTAAGTTTCTTTTAAGAATGAAAATATAAGAAAACTAAAAATATTTGTGTTCCTAATTTTTTTAAAAATAAAAATGAAAAGAAACAATTTTTTTAGATAATTTTTCCTCTAACTTTCCTTCCATTGCTCTTCTTATTTTCTTGTTATTTTCATCCAATTATGGAACATGAAAATATGATATGTCTTTCTTTTCTCTTTCTTTCTTTTCTTTCCTCAATGCTCTTTCCCTTCATTTTTTTTCTCTCGTAAATTTCTTTTCACTTTTTTTTCTTTTGTTTATTAAACTCGGGAACAAAACTTAAAAAGTAAATTATGATTTGAATCTTGTCATATGATAGATTGTGAATCAATATAGTTTAACAGTAAAAGTAGATTTTGTTTTAAATGTCATTTAAAAAACTAAAGTGGTTTGAAACATCCCAAAATATCTAGAGTAAAATCTAGTTAGCAATAGTTTATAAATTTATTAATCCCTTTTAAATGAGATGATAGTTTAGTTATAAAACTTTAAAACTCTTTAAAGACCATCAGGTTTAAACTTGATTATAACTGATTAAGAAGACTCCTAAGCTCAACAAATTCTAAACAATCTAGGGCTAGGAAAAAAAATAGACCATAGAGGAACATATTAACATAACTTAAACATATATCATTTGGACCGATTAAAGAAGAAACTTAACCCTATATTTAACCTATAAAAACATCAACACTTTGACCTCGTCATCGATGGTTGCTATAGGAGTAACTTTTTTTGCTGAAAATCTTTTCATTACACGCTTGTTAAATAATCGAAAATGTATTTAGACTATATTATTATTAGGGTTTGAATCTTTTTGTGGTGGCGCTACGAAGATGGTAGAGAGTCTAGGATGGTTTTGATATCACGTCAGAGGGTAAAATATTAATTGATCATTCATTTAAAGAATGATCACAATATACAGAGTTTATAATAAACCCTGAAAACTTAAATCGGATTCGTAGGCTCAAGCCTGATAATAATATAGTCGAATAAGATATTTTCAAGAAGATAGCATGTTATACCTTTTTATGGAGTGTACGTTAGTGAATTCGAATTGATTCATGAAGGCAAGTATGTTTTTAATAGGGTTATTGGATTTTAATAATCTCAACTTTCATTTATTGGCCGGTAGTTTAACACTAAGTATGTTATACCTTCAACGATTTCTTACTAACTGAGGGTTAATACCGTTAGTTTTTTGATGACGTGGACTGTTTATATGGCCAAAACACTAAGTAGAAAGTTGAAATCGGCCATTTGGTCCGTCAATCTGAAACTTCTGCACTTTAAAACCATCAATCTCCACTTTCTGATTTAAACCACTTGACTCATTGGAGGTAGATTTCAGGTGACGTTTGAGGCTACAAAATGGAAAAAGGACTTGAGGGAGGCTGGGCGACGACGAAGTTGAAAAATAGCTCAACGTTGGCCCCATTTGATCAAAAAAACTACGGAGGTTAACTCTCAGTTAGTAAGGGATCATTGGCGAAAAATAAGTTTAAAGTTAGGAGTGTTTACAAACATTTCTTGAGTTGGGATTAATCCTGGCCAATAAATAAAACCTGAGATTATTAAAATCCAACAACCCTTTTATTTATATGCATACCTAATTATTTCAAACTTCGTATATAAAGCTTATGATGTGTGCCTATGTTGGCACCCACGAAGTCCATGCAATTGTATTTCTATATTATCTTTTTATGTTATTTGCTATGTACTTAGATTATTGGGTTAGTGGAGTCTCCATATTCTGTTAGTTTCTTTTTGTTTGTAAGCCTATAAAAGGTTGTGCTATTTCAACATTAAGGGGGAAGAAATAAATTAGTAGAAATACTCTGGTTTTCTTCTAGTTTTGTATCTGGTTTCTCTCTATTTCTCTTGGACCATTTGATTAACGACTCGGTTTGTATCATCTTATGATCGATCTCATTTATATAAAAAGCTTCAATCCGCGCTCAAGCTCAATTAAACTCAGGTCGACTAGAGCTTTTAGCGAGTTAATGTCTAGTGGATTACAATAGTTGTGAGTTGTTTGCACAAGGGTGCGTGAATATAAAAAGACAAATACTCAGAATCTGATTTAGGTATCATTTAATATGGTTAAACAAAAAGATGTTTGTAGGGATACACAAATCTAAAAGAAAAATACTCGAAACGGATTCATGTATCATTTATGTAAGTAGATGAGAAGATATTATTTTAAGCAATGTTTTCAGAACCGGATCGGACGTCGAACCGGACGCCTTACTGGTTTGGTGGTCGGACTGGTCAGACCGGATTTAAGAACCGGATGACGTCATAATTATATATATACTATATTATATATATAGTTATATATATAATTAAATATAAGTAATTTATATATGTATTTTATAGTTATACGTTTTAACTATATTTTTATATCCAACACACTAATTTATGGTTCAACACCCCGTTTTTACCCATTAAAATCAAAAAAATAAAAAAATACAAAAACCGGTTCGAACCAGTCCGGTTTCCCGGTTCGACCAGCGGTTCGGGACGAACCGGCCGGTTCGACCAGTCCAAAACGAGTCGCACCGAACCGGACCGGCTAGGTGGCCGATCCCCGATCGAACCGGTCGGACCGGCCGGTCCGATCCGGTCGTGAAAACAATGATTTTAAGGACACCCGAATCTGAAAGACAATTACTCGAATTTGATTCATGTAGAAATTATTATGTAAAATAAGTTGTTTTAGCGATACAAGAATTTTAAAAGGTAGATTTTTGAATTTGATTTACATATCTACCTGTGGTGTTTTTTATTCTTTTTCATTATCACTAGACATAAGTTTGATACACGAGTAAAAATGGGTATATGATAAGATGTCACATGCTTTATGACTAAGAGCTGTTTGACAATATCTGAATGATTAAGTGGCTGTTTGATTTACTTCTGACCCGGTCAAAATGTCTGACCCACTTACTCGGTCATACATTTTACCCGGTCAGCGTGTTTGATTTGCATTCTTTCGCGTCTGACCTGATCCGACACCACTGACCCATGCCTATTTTTCTACTTACCCGGTCAGTTTTGAAACAAACTCTTACCCGGTCACCACCTTCTGACCGGGTAAGATATATCAAACAACTCCTAAATGCTGAACCAATAAAAGGTCTGAACCATTAAGTGCTGAACCATTAAGTGCTGAACCATTAAGAGGTCTGAACCATTAAGTGCTGAACCATTAAAAGGTCTGAACCATTAAGAGTTAGTATATCGCTTAACTATTCAAAAGCAAATGTCTGACAAATTCAGATAAGAGTTCTTAAGCATTCAGCATTAGACCTCTTAACCATTCAGCATTAGTATAATGCTTAATCATTCAGAGGCAAATGTCTGAACCATTCAGACATTTGCTCGCGAATCAAACAGTCTCAACCATTAAATGCTGAATCATTCAGATATCTGAACCATTAAGAGACTAATTAATAGGTTGCCAAACAGCCCCTAAGTTAGGTGTGTAATTGTTTTGACATCACAAAAAATATATGAAATACTTAGAAAATATTTATTATATGTTATTAAATCAATTTAAACTAATTTGTATATCTAAATTAGTTGCTTGAAAATAGTGTGAAAAATTGTTACATAAATTAGTTACTATTTGAAAATATGCTTCTTTTACACAAAATTGTGTCAACACGTGGTGCATGCAACGGAGATGCTTTAAAACAGAGAAAGTATTAACAACCAAGACATCAAAATGGTGTCATTCTTCAACTTAACACTATTATAGCATCTGTATATCAAATTAGTGTAAAAGTATTTATTTTTTATTTTTTGAAACGGTCCTAACTACACCTTCTAACTACACCTGGCCAATGATAAAACATGAGACCTTCACGTAACAGGCTTACGCACAAGGGCGGACCAGGTAGATGGTTGGAGTGGGCAGCCGCCCCCCGTAATTTTTTAGTGTTATATGTATGTGAAAATCCCGAGCACCCCCTAAAGTAATACAATCGCTCTACTTTTGCCTGATAAAATTTTTTTTCTGGGTCCACCACTGCTTGTGTATGTGGACTAGCCCCACAATGACTAGTCTAAAGGTATTTGTGGCATAGAATTTTCATAAGTTGCATGTTTATCAAATAATTATTACTATATGTTATTAATAAGTTGGTTAATTACTTTTACTGAATATTTAGGTAAGTAATAAGTTAAAAGCTTGTTCTTGATTTTGACCCAATTTACATGTGAAGCAAAATGTAGTGGAAACACCACCTTGTCACATTGCACATGCTTTCTTCACAATTTCTGCCCAGACACCACACTCATATGCATTAACCAGAAGCTTGTAATTGTTAATGCAGACCATGATATTCATGAGCTGGCAAGATAGGCTAATGGGCCCCTGATGAAATGGATTGGCCCATAAACACCTTATTGTCTCCTTTTTGTTGCTTTCTGTTTTCATTAGGATTTTATAGACTATGTAACTACTTATATATTTTATATGGCTTTAAAGGTTGTTGGTTTCTTTTAAGGGTTAGATATTACCCTTTTTGTTCTATACTATCTAATTTATATCATGATTAATTTACTTCAACTCGTCATAGACGGGGCTCATTAAGGTAAAACATTATCCTATCTATAGGTGAGCGTAATGCACTCTTTAAGAAATGAGTTAATTTGGGTAAAAATATTTACAAATTAGGTTTAGGCCAACTCAATTTCACAATTTGTCAAATATGGTCACTTTTATATACTTGTTAGCTTGAAAATGGTTAAAATGGACCAATATAACTGCGACCATTGTTTATTGCCCCCACCTACTACTAGCCGCCAACTCCACCACCGTCATGGATGGCAACACCGCGAGTCCACATACACTGTTACCACCACCGTTGTTGCCCCCACCACCATGACACCATCCACACAACAAAATACACCATTGCAGCACCACCTACAACGTTGCTACTGCCACCACCATGGTACCACCTACGTCGTGGCTGCCTCCCCCATCACACCACACGTCGGGTGTCGCCACTAGCCGCCGCAACATATATAGTGGAGGAACCCAATTCAAAACTTTCTTTATTTAAAATTACAATTTTCAACTTGAACCATTTAGGACAAAACTAGTTTTTGACCCAAACAAAGTGAATCTCTTTATAACAGATAGCTTTAACCCGAACTTATTTTACACAAAACCGTCTTTTACCCAAATCCAATATGACCCATTATCAGACCCTTCGTTTTGCCATGCTTAATCCATATTTATCTATCAATTTGTAACTAAACGGGTCAAAACTATCAAACATTCTACCAACCATATAATGAATACATGACACTAGAGAGTACAAGTTTGCTGTTGGCTATGAGAATTGCCATTATAAATGAATCAAAGATACAAATTGAAAGTTTTCAACACAACAAATAGGAGATACCAGTTATCAATAATTTAGTATGTTTGACCAATTGACTAACACTTAATTGACTGAATGTTTCAGAAGATACAGATGCAGCAGTAAATCAACATTTGGGCCCATACAAAAATTCCCACAGATAGCAAATGCCAACATGAGAGCCCAACATCATTTATGAATCTGCCAGCCCAGAATCAAATTCACTGTCCATAGTTTAGCAATATAAGAGCACTAAATGATAAGCCATATGTTGGAGGATGGAGTTGAATAAAAAATGTGTTTAACTGGTATATACTACTTCATGTTACGATTTTTTTAGTTTAAAAAATTAAATTTATATTGAAATATTGGAAGAAAAAAACACGTTGCAATGGCATTTTGAAATTAAAAAAAGAAATATTACTTTGTTGTGTAAAAAATAAAGAATGTATTATAATTTACATGGTCAATTTTTAAAAAAAATATTGAAATATAATAAAAAAGTATGTTTAACGGTGCTTTTGGAGTTTTGTAAACTTTATATTTAAAAGATATAAGAGTTTAAATATAATCATTATATTAAAACAATAGTAGTTTTAAGGAGTTGTATCCTTGTGCTTGTAGAGCTTGTACCAAAAGTAGATAAAAATACGATGTCATAAGGGTGTATTCAAAATTTCGTAGAAGTTATATTTTGAAAGTTATAAATGAAAAACAAAATATGTTCAAAAGTAATTATAAAATGAAAATAGCAATAGTTTTAAAGAGCCGTATTGTGTGCTTGGAGAGCTTCTACATGTTTGACCGGTTACTGCGCATAAGGACCTGTAAAGTGTGTCTGATGTGGTTTTTGTGGTCACTCATGCTTATCTTTAGGATTGAACTGGGAATTAGGAAAATCTTCATGCAAAAAGTGCTTGTAGCATCACATTTTTATGTATCCCACTAGTCGACAACTAGGTCACTTCGGTCTAGTGCGAGACGAAACTAACGAACTCTAATCATACACAGGTGGCTAGTCTTTGAGGATCTGAAGGACATCAAATGGTCAAGCCAGTTCGTGACAACTAGGTTACAATCAAAACAACAATTGTAACCACATAATTTCATAATAGAAGATATTAACTTTGGTAACTACATGATTCACACTATACCCATCAAAGATCTTACGAAATGGACCATTATGTATGTTTATCCTTTTGAGTGTTTAGTATTTGTTTTCTGAGCAATTCAAATGGTTTTTATTTGTTATGAATAATTATTAATGAATGTGTAAACAAGCCGAGTTCTACTAAAGTTTTCAGCTCGGTTAGTATTTTGAGCCGAGTTAAATTGACTGGTTTAAAATTCAAGCTGAGCTTGAGCTAACCCTTGCTTGACTCGGTTGGATAAATGAACAACCTACTAAGGATTGCATATATAGTTTTAATTTTAAAAAATATCTATAACGTCATCTCCTTTTTTTTTTCAATCGATTCGATTAGTGGAACATTAAAATGACGGGTTTAGTGACAATCCGATTATAAAAACATTACTAGTAAGGCATTATCTATGTTACATAAAAGAGTGTTTTTTAGAAGCATCTTACTCATATAAAGGTCTCTTTGAAATTTTGAACATAGTATGAATTATAATAATTATAATCACCAACTATTTTTAAATGAAATTTACAATAAGAATACAAAATAAACTTTAAGTATGCTAAAATATCAATGTTACTTAATACCTGTTAGTTAATATCTGTGATGACAGTAGTTTTTCTTTTGACCTTAAATATCTTTTGCTGATCAAAAAATTAGATTTCGATAGTAAATGACGTGTCCCGCAACCAAAAGGTTCTGTCACCGACATAGGCTGTTGACCTAAACCTCAACTCTATACCTTTAAATTTCCTCCAATAATTCAATTTAGTCTTTCAAGTTCCGACCAGTGGATCCATGTATTTTCTCTATGGGACCATGGAACCAACTATAAGGATAGGGACAAACCATTCTTGTTATTACTATCTGAATTTAAAGAACCCACTAAATTATGAATATGGTATTTCCTACAATATAATTGGATGAATATATTCATGAGTAAAATGTAAGTACAATATTATGGGCTAGTGAGTGTGAGTATACGGTGTTCCAGCGTAAGTGACGGGTGTGACCATATGCACACTTACTAAAGGTATGTAAAGGTGTTTGTTTGAATACGAGACTTTATTGATAAAGAATGTGAAGTGTGGTGTTGTGGTCGATGTGATAAAATAAAAATAAGAAATATAAAAAATGCGAACCCCTTCCCACGCTTGTGAGCAGGCTCACACCTCCTCCCCATGCCCATATCATACTCTAGTGGGTCGGTGTTTGCACCCTCACTTCATAACACACAACCTAAGTCATGAAAGTTTATTATCTCTTCATCTCCTCCATAGTTTTTCCCCGCCAAACATGACTCTATTGTTCAAAGTCTCATTCATCAAAGTACTATAACTTAACACATCTAGACACATCCTTCTCTCGGACATCCAATTCAACAATCCCTTTGCTATCCCAATGTTAACACAAAATCTTGGTTATGTTATAAGTCGGGAAACACCCATGTATCTAAAATTCTAAAAAACTTAATACACAAGGTTAAATTGATTAGATCCCATTCTTAACACATTACATGGAAGAAAAAACCTTTCTAATCCCAAAGGTAAACTTTAAAGTTTCAAGGTCTATATAAATTAGTATGCCTATAAGTTTTTTAACAACAATTCCTACATTCTTTTAGAATAAAATTCAACACAATCTACATTATAAGATTTTAACCACCAATCTTTTGATTGTGAAGTAAATCACTTATCACAAGAATTGTCTATAAGTGATTTTAAAATATTTTTATAAATTAATCTAGTCACACTTTAAAAATAATTAAACATATAAACTTTAAGCATGACTCATCGCACACTAAACACATATGCATTTTACATATCATAAATAGACGAGATCATCCCTTCACCCTTGACAACTATTTTTGTGATTACAACTATTTTTATGATTAGTCAACTATATGAATAATAAAAATGAGTAAATTACATGGATGGTCCCTGTGGTTATGTTGAAATTTTGGATTTGATACTTAAAGTTTAAAATCTTTGAATATAATCCCTAATATTTTTTTCTCTTTCATATGTGGTCCCTATGTCTGTTAATTAACAGTTAGTAATGTTAAATGTCGTAAAAATTAGCATTTTACTCGTATTAGCCACCTATTTAATTTACCTTTTAAACTATAGCATTATCCTTATTAAAAATTTTTTTATATTTTTGTTTTTCAAAATTTTTTATTTTTTATTTTATTTTTATAATTTCTTTATTAATAGGATTATTATTTAATAAAATACGTTTTAAATACACAAATAAAAACTTTTTAAAACATGTTTTCTAAATGTTCGGTTTTTAAGCAGTTCGTTTTCTATACGTCATTCTAAGACTATTTGATTATTTAAAATTTTTTTAACCGGTTAGTTTTCTAAAGTTCTTTTTTTAAAACCATTATTTTTTTTAAAACATCTTTTCTTAAACTAATTCTTAGTTTTTTCAAAAGCAATTCAGTTTTAAACATTTTTATAAAGAAGACACATTTATAAAGGTTTAAAAAACCCCGCATATTGGTTTAAAAAATTTATAAACCAATTATTTAAAAGAAGACATTTTTTAAAATATTTTTTATTTGTGTGTTAAATAATAAACATATTTATAATAAAAATAAAATATAAATTACATTGATGATCCCT
The DNA here is from genome assembly GCA_025506415.1 of Flaveria robusta. Lineage (NCBI taxonomy): Eukaryota > Viridiplantae > Streptophyta > Magnoliopsida > Asterales > Asteraceae > Flaveria > Flaveria robusta. The sequence goes on from CM046465.1 coordinate 7,543,674, forward strand.
ACAAGTAAAATAGTTATTTTAACAAATTTAACATCACTAACTGAACTAACAGAGTGGGAACCATTGATGAAAGATAACTGTAACATTAGGGACTATATTCACAATTTAAAAGTTTAAAGATCAAATCTAAAATTTTAACCAAACCATAGGGATCATCCGAGCCATCCAAATGAATATTTCAATGTAAAAACATCTAGGACACGAGCAATAGTAGAGAACCAAATAAGTGATGTGACATTATCCCGTTCACTCTCACTCTTGCCCCGATCGCATATCTCAAAAACATATATTTTCCCTTCTCCCCTCACAAGTCATAACATCCCATTCTTCACATGAACTTTCAAAAAAAAAAAAAAAAGAAAAAAAAAACTAAAAACTGTCACACCACTCTAAAAATGACACCCATAAATGTTAGTGGGATATACTTGTATATCCAAAAAAACTCGATATGAAACATCCATATAAATAGTTATTTTTAAGGCTAAAATATTGATAGGGATTACAGTTTATTTCGTAATATGATTTTTTTTTGTTACTGGATTTTAATAATCCGAAGTTTCATTTATTTGTTAGGATTAATCTCAATTTAGGAAATATTTACAGACACTATCAGTTTTGAACTTATTTTTCTTTAACTATCCCTTACTAACTGAGAGTTAACCTCCGTTAGTTTTTTTTTTTAATGAAATGGAGCCAACTTTAAGCCATTTTTAACGACACTGCCGCCCGGCCTCCATCAAGTCTGTTTTTCGGTATCTAGCCTCCAACGTCACTTGAAATCTACATCCAATGAGTTAAGTTGACGGGTTTCATGGTGCAAAAGTTTCAAACTGACGGAATAGATGGTTGATTTTAACTTACTGCTTAGTGTTTTGACTATATAAACAGTGCATGTTATCAAAAAACTAACGGTGTTAACTCTCAGTTAATAAGGGATCGTTAAAGGGAAATAAGCTTAAAATTAGGAGTATCTGTAAACATTTCTTGAGTTGGGATTAATCCCAACCAATAAATGAAAGTTAGGATTATTAAAATCCAATAATCATTTTTTTACGATAAAAATTACAGTTTAGTTTGTAATATGACAATTAATGATTAAAGTAAAGGGTTCAAGAGTATTTTGTTTAAAATAAAAAATTATAAGAATTCTTTAAATATAGTTGTAACTCGTGTAAACCAAATATAATGAAGTGAAGTATAAATTTAAAAGGTTAAAAAGTATAAATAGTTCAAACTCTAAATCATTACCTTTTATACTCGTATTGAAAATGTGATTAATGATACTTTTAAATTTACTTTCTTTTCAAGGGTGATATGCTTTTAATGGAGATGCAACTTTGTTCACCCTTACAGCATCACCAGGTAAAAAAAAAAAACATGTTTATGTGGTACCTGTCTTATATTTTCTCTCTCATGCTTACTCATTATTCATAAAAATCATCATCTCTCTCTTCTCTCCTCCCTTCCTCTCACATTTTTAAAAAATAAATGTTATTGCACAAAAACTTTACCATTTTATCTTTCTTCCACATCACCCGTTCTCTACTTCACATCATCTTCTGTCTCCTAAAAAACACAAAAAAAACATCTCTATTGAAGATGATATTAATGGTAGAAAAAACAATTACGAGTAGATGTCACATCATTAACAATCATATGCCACAATAACTAGACATATCGAGAGACTCATCCGTTAGAGTAACATTACTCTTGACAATAAATACAAAAGTTATGAGCATTACTTTCCAAATTGTTACTATAAATTATATAATTTACAAGGAACGACAACATTTACAGTTATTTTTTTTATTGGCTGGGCCTTTTTTTTTTTTCTTTTTTTTAATGTTTATTTATTTGGGCACTACAAGGCTTTTGTTCACCTACAATCCTAACCTATCATAATCTTTTGCTTTCCTAGAACTCTTATGGATAACATGAAATGCTACGTTGGTCTAAATATTTTTTGCAACCAAAATTCTCAAAAGTAAATGGCTATCTGAATATAAAATCCATGCTTATAAACCGAACAACAACACTTGAATAAACAAACATCATCCACACAATCTTCACATGGAAACAACACGAACGAAACGAACCATTAAAAATCAAGCAACGAAACATGAGTTTAAACCTAGTCAGTATTAAAAACGATTCATGATTTGAATTATAAGGGCATTCAGAGCGGGAACCGAGGAAGCTACCCGGAAAGATGAGGTGGCACCAGGAAAAAAACAAAAATACCATCCCCGTAACCAGTGAAGAAAAAAAGATTTCAGACCAAAGAATTTTCACCGTTTCCCGGATACACATAGAAGATATCAAAAGATTTCCGGAGTTTTTGACCCGAGAAAACCTAGTAACACTGTAACAGCACACCTCTTGTTTTCGGGGAAAAGGGGTAAAACAAGAGTTAGAGCATTTACAATTTATTTTTTATCTTTATCTATATAATTAGACTAAAAATAATATTTTTTCTCTCACCTTTTCAATTAAATAATAATTGTTTTATTCTTTTATCATTATTTTTCTCTCTTCTTAACTCACAATAACTTTTAAAAATATTAAAAAAATTCCAAATGTTAAATAGTATTTCATTAAATTTACATATTGAACAATAATATTTCTCTCTCTTTCGTTCGTAATTACTTACAATCATTTCAGATAAATACTACACTCACATAATACACCGATGACCGAACGGGTTGCGAATGCTGTAAATCTTGAACCCTATATCGGGCATGTTTGGGATTGCTTATTTTTGGTTGAAAATAACTTTTGACAAAAAAAACTTATTAACTTATGACTTTTCAAAAGTAGTTTTTGAAAAAATGTTTGAATTAGCTTATAAACTAAAATGTCGTAAAATGATCAAAACAGACATATTTTTAAAATGAGAGGAGTTAATAGAAGGTAGAAGAGGGGTATAATAAAAAATTAAACTAAAAGTCGTTTTAAAAAATTAATAAGTAACTCACCACTTACTTTTTAAAACCTTATTTTTAGCTTATATGAAAAATTAATTTAAAAAGTTATTTTAGATTTACATTTTTTTAAACTTATCAATTTTTCAAAAATTAATAAGTTAAAATAGGTTGCAAATAACCGATCCCAAACACCCAAATCGTCGTCAATTTCTATTCCCACACTCACCAAACCCCCATCGGAGAAAATACGATTAACCTCCGGCGACACTCAAAGCTTCAACAACGAGCACCACCAATGGCATCATCCAGCAGCGGATTAACCTTCAAGCTCCACCCACTAGTCATCGTCAACATCTCCGACCACCACACTCGCGTCAAATCACAGTCTCAACCACCCACCGCCACCGCCGGTGACGCCGCCTCCAATTCACCGGCTCCTAGGGTTTTCGGTTGCGTCATCGGAGTTCAAAGAGGACGCACTGTTGAAATCTTCAACAGCTTTGAACTTCTCTACGACCCCTCCACTCATTCACTCGATCGTTCGTTCCTCGAGAAGAAACAAGAACTATGTGAGTTTGCATAATTGCATCTGAGCATCTCTTGATTTTCACGCGTATGCACATGGTTATGTGTTCAATTGCATACAAAAGCAGAGGTTGTGGTTCGTAGGCAATTGAGTTCTAGGGTTTTGCTTTCGGATTAAGTTATGTTAGGGTTTTTGTTTTTGTAAGCTAATTGATTGTAGGGTTTCTTTGTGCAATGGAAATGATATATGTGTGTTTGTGTGTGGAACAGATAAGAAGGTGTTTCCCAACTTCTATATCCTTGGATGGTATTCTACAGGCGTGGATGCGGAAGAGTCTGATATGCTTATACACAAAGCTGTGAGCACTGTTCTTTAAGCTATGAACTTCAAGATGTGTGAGATTTTATATCATTTGATGCATTTGTGTTTCTCAATAGGGTTAATTATGATAGTGTCCAATGGTCTTTTCTTTGAGGATGTTTGATAAATTGTCCAGGGAACTGAACGGCATGCAACTTAAATAAGAGGAACCAGAACTAATGTAGTAATCAGACATTCTATTAATTAGTTCTTTCCCCTGTTGTCAATAGCGGCTATAGCGACCGCTATAGCGCGGTATGTAGCGATGCGCCACACCCTCGCTATTTGCAGATAGCGACTGCATAGCGAGATTTTCTGATTTTTTTTATTTTTTATTTAAATTTTTTATTATTTTTTTAGTAAGTATGTGATTTGGATGATTAGTAATAGAGTGTTTTAGTTTTTTTGGGGGTGTTTGCTTAGATTTTCTACTACTTTATTGCTAAACATGCTTATTTATTGAATGTAAAACATTCTTACATATTATCCTACTTAATCGCTAAACACGAAATAGCGTTCGCTATTTACCGTTATTCGCTAGGTAGCATATAGGTGGCTTGTCGCTATTTAACGCTATTCGCTATTGACAACTATGGTTCTTTCTTTAAACTCTACCTGTGATAGTTTTGATGCTTTCTTTCTTTTTCTCTTCTCAAAATCTGTTCTTATATGTTGTTAACTGAGTTATACATGTGTATCTTTAGTTGTGCAAAGTTCTTATTTCCCCCAATATAGTTACTGTATACGTTACAAATGTAATTGTTGTATTTGTAATACAATGTGCATCTTTGGCTTTACATGTTCTAATCACATATAAGCAAGTCTCAACTCTTTACCACAAATCTTTTAATAGTGATATGCTGTGGAAAATAGTTTTTATAAAATGGTTCTTTTAAGTTTACTTGCTTGAACCTGTTTCAAGGTGGCCTTTCATGTGACAAAATCTGCAAAAAGAATTGTTAGTTTGGCAACCTAGCTAATGATGATGGTTTTGTTGCAACAGTTGATGGATATCAATGAAAACCCTGTGTATGTTCTTTTGAATCCGTTGATCAATCATGCACAAAAGGATCTCCCAGTAACAATCTATGAAAGTGGTATGTTACTTAATATTATAACCTCCTAATGCTTTATATATGGGTATTCATGGTTTCTGTTTTGCTGATAGTACTGCATACTAGTGTCATTCTTTTATGCTCTTATTGAAGTGTTTATGTATAAGTGTCTTAGCAGGCCACATATTTTTACAGATTATGTTAGTTGAATTTTCTATTCTTAGCATTTTTGTTTGCCATGGGTTCATGTCAAGTTTGCCTCCAGTTCACGTTTGCTGTTATGTCTGTCATATACTTTCACCAAAGGGTGGCAGGCTACCATTTTGTCTTTTTAGGCAGTAGACTAATAACAATGTGCGTGATCCGTCATTTGTAATGATGCCTCTAATGACTTTTTTTGAAGTTGAAAGATGACTAGTTGATGAAAGGTCTGAGGTACTAAGCTTATTTGTAGGGTATTTGTTAAGTCCGTGTTTTTGGGTATTGGATCGACCCGTATCTTTTTTTAATAGTCAGCTTTAGTCACAAGATGGCTTTATGGGCGTTTATGTGTGTGAACTGATGATCAAGCTTGCAGTGTGTTACTACTGTCACTGTTTCACCCATATGTGTAACTGGTAACATGAAGAAAAAAATTGTATGCTACTGGCTGATAAGCTATTATGCTCAAACAGCCCTTTGTTTTAAACACATTTTGAGTATGAACACACTTGAACATGTACGTAATGAGGATGTACGTGACATGATTGATGCTCTTTCTTCCTTTGTTCTCTTCATATATTATGATAAACACTTCAGATTACCAGGATGAGGTTCTTTAGTAAAAGTGCTGCATCGACCGGGTTGGATTATGTTTCTGTATATTTGAATTTTATATCTGTAGATGCTTGTAAGATTCAGCTAGAATATGTCTAGCAGATGTCAAATCTTACTGTCTATGTAGTTTCTTTATTTTTGTTGGCAATCTTACTGTGACCGGTACTTGTTAATATGGTAAGTATTGAACTTCAATTTGACTTCATGTATTCAGCTAATTATAAGTAGGGATTAGGGGTTAGTATTATTAATAGTTACCAAGATAGTAGTAATGCTGTACTAGTTTGCGTGTCGGATAGTGATTAGTGTGTCGGATAGTGGTATCTTTAATGATTGGGTTTGTGTATTTATCAGGATAAAAGCTGTAGGTCATAGGAGGTATACGTGTTTAAAAGGAAAGAAGGGAAAAAAAATCCTAATGAACTTGTATGTTTCTTCTTAGAATTTTATCTTTTGACAATTTCTATTGCTAATACAAACAAGTAATTACAAAATACTAAGAAGTAACCCCTGGTACCATTTAGCACACAAACTTGCTTGTTAATGTGAGTACCATTGTCACTTGGCAACACTAATTTTGTGGCATGGATCAGTCAAACAACGTGTTCATTAACATGCCGCTTCATCCTCAACTTCAAGTAAAGTTTAACCTACCACGGACTAACAAATACATGCTTAACTTACAATTGGTTGTCATTTGACCGTCGATAAAATAATATCAATATATGTGATCATCCTCCTGTCTTTGCTTTTAGGACTTTATGTTAAAACAAATGACCATTTATATTCTATCCACGAGCTTCAACCGGAGTTGGGTTTATAGAGATAAGTGACACTGTAAACTAGTGGAGAGATTGAGAGAGCACTAATAGGAAGTTACTTAACTTAGAAGGTTTTCGAAAGATTCTCCATGATGTTGTTCAACAAACTTAATTAGGGTTTAACAAAGATGAATGACACAAAGAGTTTGATAGTTATAAGGAATTACTTATCTTAGAAGAGTAATGAAAAGAAGATCATTTAGAATAAAATGACAAATTAAGTTTTTAACGGGAGGTACTGTGTAGTGTGAACTGTACTTCATGTTGACTTATATGCGGATGAAGTAATACTTTAAACAAACCGGGAATAAAATTGTCAATTAATAAGGTGATAGAAGGATGAGGTTGGTTGGAGGGGTTGGGGTTCAATATGAACAAGAAGAATGACAATTAAATAGAAGTTCAACCGTAGGGAAACAGTTAATGGAGTTACTATATGTATGCAATATTAATATCCAATCAATTGAGGGTTAAAGTGTTACACAAACATTTAACATGAGTCACACTAAGGGAATTACAGCCAAAAGTTAGGTATTTGAAGCAATATAAGAGGTGGTGGGTATGTCTAAACAGTTGTGAGCAGCACTTCATGCGTATAATTCTAGTAATTTCACTGACACTTGATCTTTTTCTTTGTTTATGAAAATTCAAGAGATGCATGTCATTGATGGAATTCCACAGCTTATTTTTGTGCGGTCAAGCTACACCATAGAGGTATGGATTGAATACCTTGTTTCATTATTTTACTTTTTAAAATTTATAACATGAATAAATGTATTACAATGATATTCCTATATCACTCCAGACAGTAGAAGCTGAAAGGATATCTGTTGACCATGTTGCACACCTTAAACCATCTGATGGAGGTTCAGCTGCTACCCAGTGTGAGTCCTTAGTTTTTTGTGGTTATTATTATCAATTCGTTGTGTGTTTTACTGTTTTAGGAATTTTACTTCCTGCTTCAGCTGTATGATCACTTATGATCATTAATATATATATATCCTGCAGTGGCTGCTCACTTGACTGGCATACATAGTGCCATCAAGATGCTCAATAGCAGAATCCGAGTGCTCCATCACTATCTTAATGCTATGCAAAAAGGTAGTTTTTATATTCTAAATCAAACACACGCACAAAATGATAAAAATAAGAGGCTTATATCTGAATTTTCTTATTTTTTCTTCCAAATGCAGGTGAAATTCCGTATGAAAATTCTTTGCTAAGACAGGTCTCTAGTCTCTTGAGGAGATTACCTGCTATAGAATCTGAGAAATTTCAAGATGACTTCTTAATGGTGAGACTTGAGAGAGTTATGTAATATTAATTTCATCGGATAATTGGCTCAAGGTTGTTCGGTCATCTGATCTGAAACCTTCAATATATTTGAAGGAAATGTGCTCGATAAGTCATGTCTATACCTTCTTTTTCTGATGAATGCATCATTACTCTCTGTAGGAATACAATGACACATTATTAATCAGCTATCTGGCCATGTTCACCGACTGTTCAAGGTATGCTTTTCAATATCCATTGTTAGTATGCACTAGAACTCTAGAAGTTATATGTTATATAGTATATTGTGGGCATAATCTCTCGATTTACACTGTTTTGCAGCACAATGAATGATCTAGTTGATAAAATCAACATTGCATATGACAGGCATAGTCGAAAGGGAGGGCGGACTGCCTTTATCTGAAATCACTTAAATCAAAAAGTAAACGCATGCCCTTGAGTTTTTGTTTCATTTAGTACAGTAAATTTAGTTATATAACAGAAATTGCATGTATGCAGTGACTGCAGTCAAGAATGGTGAATTGTACTCCTTTAAAGTGCATGTCATTACAGCCTAGCTATCATTTTGTTACATATTTTGGGTAATCAAGTTTAAAAAATTATGAAAACGATTAAAAGAACCCTGGAGTCTTGGGACCGTTCACCGTCAGAATGCCTTCATTCTTATTTACAACAGTTACCATTTTTACATTATTTTGCAGGAAACTTATTTGCTGATAGATATAATGGCTGTTAAAATTCTCAAGAACAAATTCAGGAACATAAAAATGTTCATGTTCTACAAAGCTCTTCTGTGTAATCAAAACACCCACCTCTAACTTTACCTTTAAAAATGTCACATCTCGCCATATGCCCATATGTACTTATCCCTTTTCTACTTGCAAATGCTTGACTTATGGAGTGTAATGTGATACGGCATCTAGGTTGCCTGTTGCTTCTTCTAGCAAGCACAAGCTCTACCAAACAAAAGCCGAACCTTGTTCTCTTTTATATGATCGGGTGTTTATAAAACCAGAACAACAAAAGAAAGTTAATTCTGCAATTTTGACCAGTTTTGTGAATCTGTTTGTGGGTGGACTCATGTGGGTCACTGCTGTAGCCTGCGGCTAATAAATTTGCTAGAATGGGTGACGGGGCGAACCAAACAGTGGATAAAAGCATACTCAAGGGAAGGTGGTTTCTGAACTCATTCAAAAAAGTAATGCAAAAGATCATAAATTTTGAGAGAGCGAATGAGGTGGATGTGTGGGGACACGAGGCTTAATAGGATAAGAAATGAAGTTTTTACGAATAGATTAGGGGTAGCATGGGTTTCAGAGATAAGGTAGGGGAGAATGAGATAGTTTGGGACCCAAATGCTGATACCTGTATGGAGTGTGGAAAATCTCATCATGGAGGGAAAGAGAAGCAGAGACAAACGAAGAATGGCACAGATAGCATATTAGACATGATTTGATAAAGTCGCACCCCTCAAAAAACATGCTCAATAATACAGTCCCGCTAAACAAACATTGTGGATTTTTCAAAGAACGGGTAGTTGCGTGGTCATAGTGGTTGATGCTAGATTTAAACTTAGACATGCCTATTGACTCAGGTAAAACTTTGTTTCACTTAGGTGCTGTTTGTTTTTTCCGCAGCAAAATATCTGCAGTTTGCGGACCACATCTGCAAACATCTGCAGGAGAAGAGGTAGATCAAACGTCTGCAGTCTGCAAAAAAAAGACTATTTGTTTTTTAACATCTGCAGACTGTAGAGGGGGCGGTGACGGGTGGGCTGGGGGGTGAGGGGAAGGAGGAGGGTAGAATGAGAAGATGTTAGAAGACTTGTGAAGTCAATGGTTTATGACTGTCTCATGCAAACCTCAGGAAGACTTTTTTTAATGAAAAATCTTAAGGAAATCAAACAGTCTGCACACTCAAAACATCTTCCCGCGTCTACGTGTGCGCAGATGAAGAGGTGGGGAAAGCTTTTTGAAAAAAACAAACACCCTCTTAGGTTTTTCTTTAAGTATTTGGGTTGCTTCTAATATTTGGTGTGCTATTTAATCTTAGATGCATTGTTGATTTTAAAAAAATTTAGATGTGGTTTTACTCTTAGATGCATTAGTCTTCGGCCTATTACGTGTTTTATATTCTTTTATCATTACTTATCTATATAACTGAAGAGAGTTAGCTACAATAGCTAATTTATCTTTCTGAGTATTTGGGTTGCTTCTAATATTTGGTGTGCTATTTAATCTTAGATGCATTGTTGATTTTAAAAAATTTTAGATGTGGTTTTACTCTTAGATGCATTAGTCTTCGGCCTATTACGTGTTTTATATTTTTTATCATTACTTATTTATATAACTGAAGAGAGTTAGCTACAATAGCTAATTTATCATTTTGTGAGTACTATTTTGCAAGCTTAGGGTACTACGTTTTAAGCAAAATTGTTTTCAACTTAAAATCTCACATGATCATCCATTATATTATTTGTTAAAAAGTCATACTTTAATCTTTATGATATCTAATTTAAAGTTTTAAGTTCATACAACTTTATATGTTTTTAGAAACTATAGTTTTACGTTCTCAATTGATTGCGAGTTAGTTAGTTCTTTTAATGGTAATACAACATTTTAAGATCCTTCAAACTATTTATAAATAATTGTAAATTTGATTAATCTTTTAGTTGTATTTTTTTTTTGGATTCTTACTATAAAAGAAAATAAAAAATACAATAAAAAGAAATTACACAGCCGCCGGCCCCACGATAATCGACGATACATGTAAAACAGTAAAAGAACATACGAGGTTTATTACATAAAACACAGCAGCCGGCCCCACGTCACGTGACTTCCAGCGAGATTGTTATCCTCTGTGCGCTGGCCCACGACTACCTTCCCTGTGCCCACTCTCCACCTTCAATTATTTCATCAGTTGCTGATATCCTTTCACAAATTAGGGTTCAAATTCTTCCAATTCGATCAAAGTCGAAGTTATCCCCTCTTGTTATACAATCTAAGGTACTTTCAATTCTTCCACTTTTCAATCGAATCGATACCAATTGCAAATCAGAAGTTTAATTTCGCCAATTCAATCTGAAACAGAGATTATTGTTGGTTCTTATCAATCTTGATCTTAATTACCGATTAGGGTCTTCGATCGTTTGTTTTTTTTTGTATCTGTTTAAGCATAAACCGTAGATTTCATCAATTCAGTGATGGGTTCAGAGGGTGAGCTTTCTGTGATACGATCGATGGGTGATAGTGAATTGAGTTTATCAGAAGAATTGGGGAATTTTGGAGAAAGTGAGAGTGAGTTAAAGAGTAATGGTGGATATCATGTTGAAGATGTTAATCAGAAGTTATTGGAGAAAATGACAATTGGGGGTACAATGTCTTCACAAGACATACAGACTGTGGTGTCTTGTGAAGGCATTGGATCGTCAACCTCTGATGTCAGTAGACGTCAGGGGTTGAGAAAATGGCAGAGAATACCTAGGGATCTTGTTAAGAAAACGGGTAGTTATTCGAGTAGTAGGGAATATGGTGATCTGACTGTTTCACCTGTTCTTAAAGGTTATGTGAATGTTAATGGTGATTTGAGGGGGAGTTCGGTTTTACCTGATGGTCAGCAGAGAAATGGTGGAGTAGGGCGCGAAAAGAAGGCTCGGGGGTTCAAGATTGAGAAGGAAAACTTGAATTCCATTGTGGGATCTGACACGCGAAGCTTGAACTCTGTGTTCATGAATGGATCTAGTGATGAGGCTCATTATTCTGATAAACATTGGAACAAAGAAGAACGAAATGCGATCATGAGAAGTGATGTTGAATCTGATGATGTTTCGTTAGCAGCTGATGGCATTCGGAAACAAGAAGGATCAGTGGATCAGGATCCTCTTGCGGAATCTGTTAAAGGACTGCATTCTGCACAAGCAGGATTCGAGAGAGGTAGCTTGTTGATCTCTATTTGTTTCTTTTTATTTTTTGGGTTATGATTTGTTTATCAGATCTATTTGTAACTTGCAGAAGTGCAGAAATGGAGGGATGTTGGAAAAGACGACCCGTTAATATATGATGACCCGCTGCATGAACTTCTTGAGCTCAAGGATGCTAAGATTTTGGAACTGGAATCCATGTTAAACTCTAGGGGCATAAAGACTAAACTCGAGGATCGATTGATGAAAATAATTCAAACGGAGGTGGAATGTGTTGTAATAACTACAACTACTAAAGTATTAACAGAAAGCCCGTTACATGAGATTAAAACTGATGATTTACAGCAAAACAACGTATCATCACACACGAAAAAACAGCATGATGAGAAGTTGGAGACAAAAGAAGATTTAAAGAAACTGCGTAGTAAGGTTTGTGAATTTACTTCATGTTTTATTATCATGTTGATATTGTTGCTTGTAACATTTTACCTGCAATTTTCCCCTCAAAATGTGGAGGTTGTTCTTGTACCCACATAAGTTATAATCATTCCTCGGTTGTAAGTTGCAACATTACACATAATATTGTATTTTTTTTTGGGGATAAATTTGTATAATTTTGTCTGTTTATTTGATTTCTGTATAATCATATTTTAATCTGATGTAGGAAATAAAGTTACTCTTTTTGATTTAATATCAATTGATTTGGGATGATTGTGAGTTTTGGTACAGTTGATTTTGTCATTCTTGAAATGAATAATTTGGAAGCTGACACAGATCAGTTAATCCGTCACTTTCACTTTCCTTTGTGGCTGCTCGTTAATTTCTTGACTTTGTTACAAAGTCAAATATGATAATGGACTGAGAAGTTGATCTTTTTTTTTTCTTTTTTTCTTTTAAATAGAAAGGTGTTAAGAGTGGATACTTTTGTAATCCACATGTTATCTTACTTTTGAGAATAAAACACATTAACATCAATAACATTTCTGATTAATGTTTTCAATATAATCGGTTTGAAGAAGAATTAATCAATTGCAGAGTTTCAAACTGATTATTTTACTATGATTATGATCATTTTACATATGAAGTCTTTTAATAATCAAAATTATCAAACACAGCGTGATAATAAGCAATGATTGTGATTATATTACATATGAGGTCTTTTAGTGAATGATCTCAAATGTACAGACTCAAAGCAAGTTACTTAAAGAAGTTTTCATTGATTCTTTCATGGTGAAAAAACATGATGAGGGTATCCTGGTAATTTGCCTACTCCACAAGAATAAGTTAATGCTGTCTATTTATACCAATCAAGCAGTTAGTGATTGATTTAATTTGATTTGATTTGAAGCTGAACCCCAGTATGTTCCTAGTACATATGCAGATTTATCATATGGGGACCTTGCTTACATCACCATTACCATCCAAATAAATCGACAAAAAGTACATATTGGAGCTTTCTAATCACCCATGATCAAGACCCTTGCATGTCATCATCATCACCATCAATTTTAGCAACAAAACAAAATTCAATCACAATTTTCAAGCCAAAAAGTACCAACTTTTCAAGAAAACAAAAGACAACTGACAGATAATAGTTCATTTCTGCACACTGATTCTTCTAAAGTTCAAAAAAATCACTAAAATTCGTAAAGAACTAACAAGTGATTAAGTTTTATGATGAAGAAGCATACCTATTTCCATTTACCACTTCATCTTCTTCCATCATAGTCGGAGGAATCTCATTCAGATCAAAATCCAGAACTTTCTGGTCACATGCAGTCTGACTAGCTGCTTCTCCAGTGGATGTAATCTCGCCCAATGAAGCTTATCAGCTTGTGCTAATGTGAATCTTAATGGTGATTGTCGAGTTTGACATGTTTTTGATGCAACTAGTGCTCCAAGAATGAGAAATGAAGTAATTTGAATGAGGGGAATTCAGATATACCAGATGATCAGCAGAGAAATGGTGAAGTTCAGACCAAAAGAAGGCTCGGGGATTCAAGATCGATAAGGAAAACTCGAATTCCACCATGGGATCCGACTTGTGAAGCTTGAAATCTGTGTTTATGCAGGATGATAACACTAGCAGCTTGCAGAATACAGAAATTGAGGGATGTTGGGAAAGATGACCCATTAATACTTGATGACCTGGCATGAAGATCTTGAGCTCAAGAATGCCAAGATGATGGAACTGGAATTCATCTTACATTCTGGGGACATAAAGACTAAACTCGAGGATCGATTGATGAAAATAATCAGAGGTTGAATATGTAGTAATGACCATAACAACTAACATATTGACACGAGGCCTGCTACGTGAGCCTGAACATGGTGATTTATAGCAAAATGACATTCATCACACAAGAAAGGACAGCAATATGAGAACTTGGAGAACAAAGAAGATTTAAAGAAACTGCAAAATAGGGTTTATAAATTTACTTCATGTTTTATATTCAAGCTAATACTATTGCTTGAAACCCTTTATCTACAATTCCCCTTAAAATGTCAAGGTTGTGCTCCTACCCATTTAATTTACTTATAAGTTATAACCATTAGCCTGTTGTAACATTCCACATACTGTTGTACTTCTTTTTGGGGGAAAATTTGTATGGAGTCATGTTCATGAACCAATTTTGTATGTTTATTTGACTTCTGTATGATTCTACTCAAATTTGATGTTGTAAATTAAATCACTTGGGCTAATTGTAAACTTAGGTACAGTTGATTTTGCCATTCTTGATATGAAATAATAAGAAATCTGACACAAGTATGTTAATCTGTCATTTTCCTGTGTGGCTTCTTTTATGCAAAATGATCTAAATTTCAAAGTCAAGCACACAACAAACCTCAAATTCCAAATATCAAGCATCAAACTACCATAACCAATTATTGAAAATGAACCCAATTTCAAAGCCAAATACACATCAAACCTCTAATTCCAACTGTTAAGCTCAAACTTCCATAACCAATTATGCAAAGTGAACTCCATTATCCCAAGTATCAAACTTGCAGACTCACATTATTGATAAAAAAACCCAAAATACCCACAACCAAAATCCACCAAAAGATCAATAAAACTTACACAAACTCAACCTTCAAAGAGCTTTAAGCATATCCTCAGCACCACTAGAAGTAAAAGCTCCACCTTCTTCAAGATTCAACACCTTCACAACTCCATCATCCACAAGCATCGCATACCTCCTCGATCTAACCCCCAATCCAATCGGTTTATCGCTCAAATCCAACTCACACCCAATCGCCCTCGTGAAATCCCCATTTCCATCGCTCAACAACAGCACTTCATCCCCAATTTTCAGATCAGATTTCCATGCTTTCATCACAAACGCATCGTTCACCGAAATACAAGCGATTGTATCGACACCCTTTGCCTTCAATTCACCGGATTTCTCGACGAACCCCGGTAGGTGTTTTTGGGAGCATGTGGGTGTGAAGGCTCCGGGGACGGCGAATAAGATCGTTTTCTTGGATTTTGTGAGGTCGGAGATGGTGGTGGTTTGGAGTTCGCCGGCGGAGTCGAAGTAGGATAAGGTGGCGTCGGGGAGCTTGTCTCCGACGGAGATGGTGGCGGCGATGGGGGTGGTGGTGGTGGTGGTGTTTGAATGGTGGCGGTGGGATCGGAGAGTTTTGATGGGGGTGGGGGAGATGGAGGAGGTGAAGGTGAGGGAACGGTGGGTGGTGCGGAGGAGAGAGGTGGTGGTGGTGAGGTGGGGTTTGGTAGCGGAGGAGAGGAGCCTTGTGAAGGTGAGTGAGGCTGTTGCGATGGCCATTGTACGGCGGAGGTGGACAGGTGGTGGTGGAGACGGTGGTGATGCGGTGGCGGAGATAATTAGGTTTTGGGTTTTGGAGATGGTTGATGTGAAGAGAGACGGCTTATCTTGTTTTTTTTTAACCAATTTGTCAACTAATTTTTATTTTTATTTAAAAAAAATAGTTTATCGAGCTTGTTGAGTTTGACTTTAAATAAATGAAAATTTAAATCGTAATAATAACAAATATTAATTGTAATTTTCAAATTTGCTAGAAATTTGTGAATCTCATGACCAGGTTTCGCCTTATCTGCCCGATTTACAGCCATACATCATCACCTCAACTGTCAATCACCACCCTCCACGTAATCTTCCAATTTCTTCCTCGCTCTCCAAGTAGGATGACTCCAACGTATCTCAAAACCCTGAGAAAAATCACTGACGTTAGGCTTGTGACTCTAACTTAAAGGGTTAAGACATCAAGAACTTATTGCAATCTCAGGTTGATCCTAGCAATACCTACACTTTTAAATATCCAAAACAAGAACACAAGGAATGAAAAGAAAAAAAAATAGTTAGTAAATAAACAAAAACCAAAAAAACCTACATGACATGTACAAGCTAGGAAAAGAAAACTAGTGAGAAAAGGTTGAATAACTGTGCAAAAGAAAACTAGTGAAAAAAAAAAAAACAAAAAGAAGGAATAAAGGTTGAATAACCGTGCAAAAGGGCAAGAGTGGTATTCAAACCCGAGTCCACACGTTGGAATACACACGTCTTACTACTAAGGCAGCGGAACCCTTTGGTTGTCACACTGTAGCTAATGTTATTTATACCAACAAAGCAACTTTTTTTAAGTAAAACCAATTGCCGCCTATCAAGCAAGCAGCTAGCGATGTAGCTAAGTGGCAACCAACGTTACTTTTTAATATACAACTAGTTGGCTTTGCCGCACGTTGTGGCGGGAATTTTGATTTGGTTAAATGTATCTACTAAAGATTTTAAAACTAAAGAAATGCAATAATTATAACAAAATGGTGCAAAATATTAAGAGTTTTGTCATAGCATATAAATTGTTTAATATACTTATCATAGTATGTTTAGTTTTTTCTATCGGCTCTAATATACTTCTTTTTAACTGCTCCTAAATCAACCGAATTTATGTATGTCAGAATTTGAACCCTCAAATAAAGAAGACTGTGTTAATCTTTTAAAATTTTAGCATAAGGCAAGATTATATCATTGTCAACATTTAAAAATAATGGATGGTTATATTTTGAATAAAATTAACATTTCTATGTATATGTTTTAATACGTAAATAACAATAGGAAATTATATATATATTTGTTATCTATGTAACTATCTCTCATATTTAAGTGTAACATTCAAATTTTAAGGGTTTTTTTTACTCTCTATAAACACATTATTTTTGTTAATTGTACCACAAATACAAAATATATTTATGCGGTAAAATTACATAATATATACAAACACATTATTTTTGTTAATTATACCACAAATACAAAATATATTTATGCAGTAAAGGTTACAAAACTAATACTACATAATATAATAATATATTAATAACAATGTTTTAAAGGGTGAATAATGAAAGAATAAAATGTTATAAGGGGCAAATTGAAATACAGAAAAAATATTTACGGACTTCAAAATCATTAAACTCAATTAACATTTCTTTGTTTTAGTTGACGATGAACGATTATCATAATAGTTGTTCGTCATCATCTCCATCGATTTCTCTATTTGTGTTTGTATTGCAGAAAGAGATGATAGATCCCTAATCATCGAATGATTTTGATTATAGGTGATAGATTGATTACAACTGGGTTTGATTTTAGTTTATGGAGTTGAGTGGTAGTCGTTTCGCCTTCAAATTTTGATTTGTTCAACATCTTCTTCGATTTCAGGATCATCATATTCTATTTGTTCAATCTGGGTTTTGTTAGTGTTTCATTGATTTCATTCGCACCTGATGTGTTTGATTTTGTTCCACACGAACCAATTTTGATTTTTGTTTCTAGTTTCTGTACGTTTTGTGAACGATTATTGTTCTACAATTTTGATTTTTGTTTTATATACAAAACGTAAAGGTGTCGTGAATCGGTTTAATAACCGTCACCGTTCCGTGTCAGTTTCGGCGACCGTTGGTTCTTTAACGATTGGCATCGTTGCCGCCATCACCCTATTAGTTATAGATAATGACACCGTTAACGGGCAACGTTAAGTTGCTTTTTGTAGTTTATATAATATAATTTGTATCAATACATATCTATAAATAAGCATATGTATATGGTCTTTTTGGGATTTTTTAAAAACTATTACATTTTTATAGAAAAGTTTAAAATACATTATATTTGACTCAATATAGTTTCTTGCTACTATTGGTGTAAATTTAATTTGTAATTTGCTTGTACTTGGTGGTTGTGCAATGTAGCTTCTTGCTACTATTGCTTTTTGAAATGGAAATCGATGTTAAAAATTGATTTACATTAAAATGTGATAAAAATAGACATGTCATAAAGATGTATTTGAAAATTTTAAAACGTTATATTTAAAAGTTACGAAAAAATAATTATATTTATTGGTATTGTAATATTATGAAAAACAGTTTTAAAAAGTTGTACCTTTGTGTTTAGAGGGCTTGTATGTATGTCTATTTTGAAAAGATATTGTATGAAAACATGTATTCAGAAATTCATAAAACAATATAATTTAAATGTTGAAATATAAGAACAATAATATATGCTTAAAAATAATTATAATATTATAGTATGAGTAATCGTGCAGAGTTATATCTACCGTTTCTTGTGATTACATCTTGAACCGTATGCAATTGCTCTTGAAAGGTTGGCATTTAATTTGGTTTGATATTGTGATTAAACTTGCCTCTTTGATGATTAAACTTAACGCAGACGACACTTGAATTGCCCCTTTCGATGACTAAAGTTAACATCAACTTTCTCCTATCACTTTTTCAACAAATTGCATAAGAAAATTAGGAATTAAGATAAAAAGTTTTATATATCATAGATTGTTAAGATTGCGAACGAAAAGAATAAGAAAAATTAATTAAAATTAGAGAAATATCATTTAATGGAATAAAGATACAAAACAGTAATGAGATGTAAAAAGTTTTAAAAAATACACAAGACTTGAAAATAAATTTAAGTATTTGTGATGAGATGTAGATCAAGGTTTTTAAAAAATAAACAAAAATTAAAATAAATTAAAATAATTATGATTTTTAGTTAAATTTTAAAGATTGATATAGAGAATGAGAATACACATGTGATGTTGTTAGGGTGGTAGGGTTGATTCTAAAAAATACTAAACAATACACAAGCCGTTTATACCCGTAGGGGGGGGGGGGGGGGGGGGGGGGGGGGGGGTCAACTAGAGGTGTACAAACCGATTTTTTTACCCAAACCGGTTCGCGTTTAAAACCGAACCGGTTTTTTTTCTTTGTCGTGGGCTCAAACCGATTTTTTTTCAAACCGGTTCGGGTTACAAACCGGTTTGGCTCACCGGATACTTAAACCTGTCAAACCGATTTTGACCGTTTTTTTAATAAACCGGTTTTAGGACCGGTTTAACCGGTTTTTTAACTTTTCAAACCGGTTTATAAACCGGTTTTGAGGGTGGGGTTTATAAACCGGCACACAAACCGACGGTTCGGGTCGGTTTGAGCCAAACCGTTTTTTTTTTTTGCTGAATCGATTTCCAAACCGGTTTGTTTGCGCATGTCTAGGGTCAACTCACATCACTTGAATAATCGAAAATAAGTTTAACCTTATGATTTTCTTTCTCGGGTTCTAATACCCACTTATCAACTAGCAGGAGACTGCTCGCAATGATTACGATGGTGTTCCCATGGCTAATAAAAAGTACCAGAGCCACATGGATAGTACAACCCATCAGCTATAGGAGTTATTAGTAATAAAAGTAGAGCATATGTCGGTTCAAACAATTATAAAAAAAAACATCATATATAAGGGTATGTTGTAATTTGCCTACCCCACAAAAATGAGCTTCTATTTTGTTATTTTCCAATCAAGAGTTTCACTCTCTAACCCAACCCTACCCCACCTCACCCCCACCATCTTTTGAGTCAGTTACCTCTCAACTTCCAACTATATTTCCTATTTGTATTCATCAATCATATATATTATTAACTTTTAAACAACATTCGCTCTCCAAGTCACAATCATCAATGACCATTTTTCAAAAGTTTTCATGCCTCTTATTAAAATACATCAAATATCAAAAAGAAAATTTTGTCCATATACAATAAGAGTTTCACAATGCTCTTTAGTTGAGTGACGCTAACATGAAAAAAAAATAATGATTAAAAGGTTAAATCAAAGTTACACGAAATAAATGATTTAACATTAAGCTTCTATTGAAATTATTCTTTTATAAATAGAAATTTTTATTTTTATTTTTGACAAGGGAATAAGGTTAGTAGCATCATTAAATAGCACCCTTACAGAAACCTCAGACCACTAGTGATTGATTTAATCATATGTCCCTTGTTTACATCAACATCAACATTATCATCAACAACATCATCATCATAATAAGCCAACAAAAAGTGGCATTTTGGAGCTATCCCATCAACCCATGCTCAAGACTTTGCATACCTTGAATCATCATCATTCATCACCATCAACTTTAGTACACAAAAAACCAAAGTCAAACACAAAATCACCATCCAAAAAGTACCAATTTTTCAAGAAAACAAAAACAACCAACACATCAAAGCCCATTTCTGCACACAATTCTAACCAAAAGCTCATAAAACCACTAACAAATGTAAGAGTTAATTGACGAAGAAGCATACTCATTACCATTCACACCTTCATCTTCTTCCATCATCACCGGAGGAACCTCATTCAGATCAAAGTCTAGAACTTTCCGGTCACATTCCGTCACACCGCCTTCTTCTCCGGTGGATGTAATCTGGCTCGACGAAGCATGACCCACCGGTGCACCGGTCCAGTGACACCTTTGGTGCCCACCTAAGGCTTGCCCAGTCGCAAAAATCTTGTCACATATCTTACACTGATGTAAACCACCGTTACTGTTACTGATACTGATAACACCTGCGAATGTGAATGAACCTTCTTTCTCCAAATTCTCACAGTAATCATGAATCGAATGACGATCAATCGACGTAACCTTTGGCTTGTTGTGGCTAGACCTATGCCCACCAAGAGCCTGATGACTAGTGAAACATTTGTTGCAGGTGGTGCATTTGTACTTACAGTCATCAGTAACAACAGTTTGTTGTTGCTGCTGCTGTTGTTGCTGTTGCTGTTGTTCAGCTAGCGGCACGTTAACGACGGTGACGACGTCGTTAGGCTCCAACTCCATCATCAGCTTCATCTTCTTCCTCTTCTTGATCTTGTAATTGATCAGCAACTGCTCACTAATATTATTCGATTCATCATCTGAGAAAAACCTGATCATATCACCATCTGAAAGCTCCATTTTCGCCACAATTTCTTCCTCCATAACCGCTTTACCTTTTCCGCTGACCTGGATATTATTGTTCGTCAAGGAGTTACTGGTGGAACCCTCGGTCACCTCCACCTTCAACCGCCGCCGCGCAACGGCGGACTCCGCCATTGAAACGCCGCCCTGAGTTAAACTCATGAGATTCTCCGCCGCTGCAAGTAAACCCTCATCGTCTTCCTCCGCGGGTGGTGGGTTCAACGACCTCCGCCCTCTTCTCTCCGTCACCGACCACCCACTTAAAAACTCCGTCAAATCCACCACCTGATCGCCACCACCACCACCACCACCAACACCACCACCACCACCACCATCACTATCACTGAAGTCATTATCTTCAGATGAATATGAAGCACGAGCACCATAAGAGTTGAGTTTACTCCCACCGAGCCTATGGCGGCGTACGGCGGCGGAGGTGGCGGTGGACGGCGGTGGTAGAATCCCCCGCCAAACACGTTCAGGGTGGCATCTCATATGCCCAAATAAAGATTTCATCGAAGGAAAACTTTTTCCACATTGAGAACACGTGGGTTTACCTTCATCATTCACACAGTTCATATAATAGGGTTTACAATCGCCATTGTTGCAATCTTGATACGATTTATTAACCTTCATTGTTTTCGGGGGTTTCAGAAAATTAGGGTTTCTGTTAGCAGATTGAACATGAACCCTCATGTGACCACCCAAAGCTTTACCGGAGCTAAACTCTTTCCCACATTCCAAACACACCTTTTTACCCTCTTTCTCCGATCTCAAGCTCGCCGGAGATGATAACCCGATCACATCCTTCTCCGGCGTCGTTTCACCGTCGTTCGCCACCGCTGCAACCTTCGGGATCTTGAGTTTGATCACCATCGGCGATCCGATCATCCTTTCGTAATCATCATCTCCGATCATCTTCAACTCTCCGATCGATCAACTAACCACTGAATCACAAAACCCTAAAACGGAAACGAAGCTACAGTGGGTGCATGATGAGCATTGAAGAAAGATTACGAAAGCAAAGGTGAATGAAACTAGGGTTTTGTGAAGAATTGAAGATTCAGCAGCTGAAGATTGAAGAAGAAGAAGATGAAGATGATGATGATAATAATAATAATAATGAGGTGAAGATCGAGATTATGAAAGCAAAGGTTTAGGTGTTGATGAAGTATTATTGTATGTGTGTTGAGGAAAATTGACCATCACGTTCATCTTCAGTTTACCTCTTATTCCGGTTTATCAGTGTCGTTTTCTCTCTCACACACCTAAACCCACGCTTACCCCCACACACACAACAATATTCACTTTCTATCTCTCTATATCTATATAATATTTATTATATTTTTTTAGTAACGTTTGAAATTAACCTTAATAACCGAGTGAGCATCCCTGATACAGGATTTCGATCTCAACCGTTTACATTAATTATAAAGCTACAAGTTTGATTTGACGTAAGGAGAAAACTAACGACTGTAAAAAAACCTAAGTTGAGCTAAATCTATACTAATAATACTTTACAATGTGGGATACATGACATTCCCACAATACTTTCCCTAATTATTTTTTCGTCTAAACTATTTATTTTATTTTTAAAAGTCAAGTAACTAATTTCCAAATATTTCTCTCTCTATTATAAATTCAAGTATTTGAATTAATAATTTTTAAAAGATTTTTTCATTAAATAAAAACTAAGTATTTTGATTAAAAAATATTTTTTCTTAAAAATAAATTATTCTAAAATATGATTTTATAAAAAAAATGAAGCTTTTTTAAATTATGAAATATTTAAATTCAATCTTTTTATAAAATAAAATTTTTATAAAAGAACATTTATTTAAAACAAACCCAGAGTTTTTAAACAATAAAATACTGATAAAATAATAAAAATATTTCTAAGCAATTTTTTAAAACGAAAGTTTTAAAAATAATAAAAAAATCAAAATACTTAACTATACGTAAATTTAATCATATGTTATATTAAAATAACGTTTTATAATTTCTACTCATAATCAATAAATATTTAATATTTTTGTTATTCAATCCGTGTAATACACGTGGATATAATCTATTTTAACATAAACCTAAAAGATTTTAAGCTCAAACCTTCACCTCTTACTGCCAACATTGGAATATATACATAATATTTATATGTACATATAGTGAATATTATTATACATATAATGAATATTGTTATAATGGTGTGAGTTTAGTCTCTTTGAGATTTGGTGTGTACGAAATCAGTCCCTCTGGAATGTGGATGCTTTGACTTCTGGTTTCAAGTCTAGTATCTTCATTTTCATATATGTATTAGCTATATTCCTAGTCAAAGACTCAAAGTCTCATCCAATTTATATGTTTTTTTAACAAAGTTAATGCACGGTTTGACTAATTATAATTTAAAATATGAAATATTTAGATGGATGGTAAAGTAACTGAAACTGATTCTTAATTAAGAGTAAATATAATTTGGAAATCGAAGTTAATGTTATTAATGAATGTTTATTAAATAACACGCTATTGAGCTCCTTTATGAAAATATATATAGAAACTAATTATTTTGGTTCAATGAAAATAACTATTTGAAGCACTTTTTTATGTCCGGACTAACTGGTTGAACCGAAAAAAAAAAAAAACTGGTTTGATAAAATACTTTTACCAGCTTTTATTTGGTTTCGGCGGTTATGACGTCATGGTTGAACTATTGGTGGTTGTATTGAATTTATAGTTTTTATTACTTTCTAACATGTCATTTTCTGGTTAATCAGGCTATATATTTGTTAACATTGCAAGATGAAATAAATTTTTATTTAATAGTTGAATACATTTTTAAAAGATTTAAATTATTTGTGATATTATCCGATATTTAAACGAGTCAAGAGACTGTTCCGGTAATGAATTAAAACATTAATTAAATGTTAAATGTATTTTTGAATTAAAAAATTAGTAGTTTGTTTTTATTATTATTTAACCTTAGGAGATATAATTCTCCTTCAAAGTAGCTCTACTTGTTTATTTAGTTGTAGCAAAAGTTATTTAGATGAAATCATCTTTTATGTAAATAAATTTAATAAAGGAAGTGTTTAAACAATTCCCTAAAATTTCTTCTGTGTGGTTGAAGCATAATTATTTTCAAATGGTTTCCTAATTCCAGTCAAGATTCGTTTAGTAATTGAAGTTAAACTTCCAATGAATTCAAGTTTTATTTTTCTAAAATATCTCAATAGATCATGAAAACAAAATTTTAATTTTTTTTATTAGAGTCAGATTGTTGTTTAACTCTCTCTGGTTTGTTTACATTTGTTATTTTCAATTAAAAATGAGTCTTTAAGCATTTATCTCGCTAAGGTTTTAAAAAATTATCATTTTCATCCAAAAAAGAATCTTTTGCCATTTAGCTCCCAAAAGTTTTAAAAAATTATCATTTTCATCGAAAAACATTAATTTTGTTAATTTAAAATGTTAAACTTCCATTACTAAAAGGAGTAACTATATATTGTTTCATATAATATCAAAGAATCTTGATTTATGTTTACATATTACTATTAAAATTCCATTCATGTATTATTATTTCATTCTCGAAACCTACATCAGATCTTTGATCATTTAATCTTCTGCCCTTTTATCATCAAGTGAATCACTTTCATGTGTGGGGAGGAGGATGGAGCTGGTTTTATGCTGGAGGTGAGGAGCACATTGTGAAAGAGTTTTATAATACAGACCATCATCTCTAGTTTGGTAGAAAGTAACTTAGGGGAGATTAAGTAATAAACATGCAATAATATATTAAAGCGAACCAATTTAGCTGATGGATTGCAAATTAAATATAGTTTAAAGTTAATAAATCTAAAATAACTCTCAGACATGAACACTCAATAAACTTTTGATAAATCAAGTTTCATAAGTCGATTTCAATAAATCAAGTTTTGTAAGTCGGCCTTGATAAACTTTTAATTATTTTGTTATCCTTTCTTTATCTCTAAAAACATAGATATTGATTAGATTATAATATATATTTCAGTTTAAAAAATAGATAAACGCATATATATTTTTTCTTTTTAAATTTTGGGGCCCTAAAAGTTTGGGGCCTAAAGCGATTGCTTTAGTTACTTATACTGTAAAAACGCCCCAGCATAAACATTCGAAAATTTATTTGTATAAAACATTTGATGTTTTGTTGGTGATTTTTTCATCATTATCTAATATTAATAGTTTAAATCTCTGTCTGCTTTTAACTCAAGATAATGCAACATAGAGCTGGCCATGATCCCTATTTAAAAACAAACCAATTTTGGATAGCGATTATCCTTGTCTTTTGTTTATTGTCATTGCAAAACACACTGTTAATAGGAACTGTCTTCTTTGAAATTTTTAAGAAATCCTTTTGTCTGAAGGTGTTAAAGTCAACCGTGAAATAAAAGTGTGATTTTCAATATTACTTTAAGATACATCAAAACAATTTGCACACATATTAAACGAATTCCATTCAAACATAATAATAATATGATAGTACACATAAAAAGAAATAAAGAAATTTAAAAAGTAGAAACATGTAATACCTCTTGACAGATGAATTGTTGAAGTGGATCACCTTCAAATCAAAAAAATAAAAGTAAAATAATATTAATTCAAAAACACAATTGTAGACAATGATAGGTTAAATAATAATCGTAGAGGATGAAAGCTCAAATATAACAAAAAAATATATTTTATTGAAGAAAACTTGATGAAACCGAAACCAAAATGAGAACGTTGCTTAAGTCTGTCGAAGACGATATCATCAGACTTTATAAAGACAAATCTCGAGTGTCGTAAAGCTAGGATGGTTAAGAAATATTTTAAAATCGGGTATGATTACATTTTCAAAAAAAGATACCCATGAATTCCTTCAAATTGTAGAGGAGTCGCTGAAAAAATCCCGTAACTTTTGTCAAGATTCTAATAGAACCGAGTATTTAATGGAAACACACAATCAAGGAATCGATTTCAAAGATGAAGAAAATCATAAATGATTTCTACAGTTTTTGTTGATGAATTATTTAAAGAAAGAAGAAATATCATGTATGATTTAATTTCCAAAAAAAAGATATGCTCTAATTTAGGGTTGAATTTCTAAATTTTTCTTAACAAAAGTTGACTTTTAGTCAAATGAACCTAGACTAACATTAAGAACAGATACATATTTAGGCGGGAATTAAAAAAAATAAAGGCTTAAGAGACTGTCACGTGCCAATAAAGTTATTGTTTTATTAATAAGTATAGATTGAATAAACAACTTTGAGTTTCATAGAACTAAAAGATTGATGTTGACACCCAAATTTATAATAAGATTACAAATAAATATGTTTGGAATTTAATAACTTTAAATGGTACCACATATTTTTTTAAAATACTCATTTGACTACTTGATGGTTAAAAATGAATCAAATTTAATTGTTTACTATAAAATTTAGTGTAAAAATTTTCATGTTCTACCCATAAGAATATGAGAAAACTTTTCATCTTCATGATACCAATGAGAATTCTATCTATATTAATTATGGAATTCAAATATGAACTCTATTTTCAACATGGTATAGAGTTATTGATTTACCTCTACCATGTTTTTTTCTTATCTTTTCATAGAAACTAGGGGTGCCTAGTCATGCTTTACGCATCCGCAACTACCGCCTTTGTCTTTATTATTGATACGGTTTTGTAAATTTGGTTAGCGGTAAAGCAGCATAAGGAATTGTAGATTGTGTTATAAAAATGAGTTTTTTTTCTAGGATTCATATCACACATGATCATAAACATTTAAAGCTCAAGCGTCATAATGCATTGTGGCTGCAAACAACAATCGATTGTCAGGCCAAGACAACAAACTAAATTGTTTTTCTGACATCATAATAACTTTTACATTTTAGTTTCATAATAGTGTATGTAATAAAATTCCCAAAAGTTTGGTGACCACAATATCCAAGGAAATTTTAGTATTCCTTGTATTTGTAAGTTCATATAGAAGCAAAGTTCACTATCACACGTCATTGTAAAATCATATAGACAAAATACCTTAAATCAAAAAGGCTCAAGAGCCACCATCATCGATGGAATACCAGCAAGAAGTTACACATAAACAAAAAAAAAAAAAATCCTAACAACAAAGAGGTAAGCAGATCTATAAGCACCCACCAAAGACAGTCTCCAATCAAAGACATCGGAGGCACATGTGTGGTAGCAGAACCAAAAAAGGCAACCCTAAAAACACGGGCTGACTGGATTCCTGCCGGAGAACACGGCTCACCGCCTTCTCACCGTGGGCTGACAGAAATGTTTTTTTTTAGAAAAATGAATGGAATTCTCATGCAAGTGTGTTTTCTCCACTTGTGTCAACGATGAGCGGCTGTAATCACTTTGTACGCATTGCAAGTAAAGTGTACATTGTATAGTAACATTTCCATATATATACAAAGATCAACCAAAGGGTATAAGCGGGGTCACTGATAGGCATGACAGCCACCACGCTAACTAAGACGATCACCATCTTCTTGGAGCCTCAGCCTCTCTATTCGTATTTAAAATAATGATCAAAGGCTAAACATAAAAAACCAAAAGTTTGGTGGCCAAAATAGAAACAAAGAAAAGCTCACTATTCATCTGTTTTATCATTTAATAAAGTAATATATGCTTCTTTGTATTTTTTATGGTAAAAAGCATTCTCATCTCATCCCTGGTCCCCATATTTAACAAAAATTATCAAAAATATTCCTTCTATTTCATTCCTCATCTATGTACCCATAATTTTAGGGGAAAGCAATACATTCCCTAAACATAATGTTCATATTCATCCATCATATTTTTTAAATATACTTTAGTAATGAATGTAAGTGGAAGAAAAAGAAATAATATTAAAAGAAGAATAAATGAATATTATTTAATTAAGATTTAAAAAGATACGATGAATGATATGTGAGAGGTTTTGAAAAAAATAGATAAATTTAGAAAATAATGTTTGTTTAGTAAATTATTAAGA
This sequence comes from Flaveria robusta, assembly GCA_025506415.1. Lineage (NCBI taxonomy): Eukaryota > Viridiplantae > Streptophyta > Magnoliopsida > Asterales > Asteraceae > Flaveria > Flaveria robusta. Next base: position 7,571,682 of record CM046465.1, read on the forward strand.
TGATGATAGGCAGATGGGAAATGGAATGTGCATGCTCTTAGACCATATGGTGTCGTGATCGGGAGAATGTGAGGAAGTACTGGCCCCGAGTGGGAACAACACCCCTAGTCCCAGCTTTAACCTTTAATCCTCATCGCGATGAATATTCATCGAGCTGTGTGTAGGAGTTGTACTCATGTATGAATGACCCTAAGAATTCAATATCAGTTCCGGTTTACACACATATGGGCCTAAGAACAAGTTGTATGGGTTTTAAACTCTTGCATGGGATGAAGGGTAAATCTTAAGAGTTTTATTTCAATTAATATTGGTTTATTTTATACTTATCATTATTTATTTATTGTTTGACTTAATATTGAATTTTCTTTTGAACATTAATGTTTCTATAAATGAATCGAACGTTTATGAATTGTTCGGTGAAAAGTTTATTTATGTTCGTTCATTTATTTAAATAAACGACATAAACAAAAAGTATCATTCATTTAATTATACGCACGAACATGAACACGCAATTTGCGTGCTCATTTACATTAGTAAATGTTCCTTTAATTATATTCGTTTATGTTTCTTTGCTTACGTATTGAAACAAAATTTCATGTACATATTTTTCATGAGTTTTTGGATGAGTCATTAAGAATAGTTTCTTGATGAATCACTTTGAATTTTTTATTAGAATAATGTTTTTGATACATATTTTCAACTTTTACTTTTATTACTTTTACAAGTATACCTGATACCACCGTTGCATTTTACATAATCCCACGTCACCAAAAAAAAAACACAATTTTAATGCTCGGACAAACCCCTAATCACAATTCAATTAATAAATTTTTAAGTCCTTTAGAATATCATATCACGACACCATAACGAATAAACACAAACCTCATCAAGACAACCATAAATACCAAAATCAAATTTTCATAATGAAACTATTGTCACCATCTTCCTCCCACCTTCATGAAGAAACTGCTTCAGAATTTCACACGCAATTCAATTCGATTTCGTTTCAACTCACATAATTCAAACTAGCGGCAACCACGCGTAGATCCATACCTATATAACTCACACTTCAATCCCCCAATTTCATCATCATCATAATAGATCCATTTGTTCATCATAATCTTCTACAAACTAATCGAAAATCCCCTCATCAGATCTTCAAATCATGAACAGATCAAGCGATTACAAGCGTGTGTTCAACCACTTCGACGAAGACGGCAACGGCACGATCTCTCCATCGGAATTGCACCGCCGAATGATTTGGCGCGAAGAGATATTAATCGAAGAGGTGCAGATTGTGGTCGAATCGTTACATGTAAGCAACGAATTAGGGTTTGATGATTTCTTGAGTTTGATGGAGAGTGATAAGGAAGATGAGAGGCTTGAAGATCTTAAAAAAGCTTTTAGAATGTATGAAATGGAGGGGACTGAGTGCATCACACCGAGGAGCTTGAGTCGGATGCTGAGTCGACTCGGTGAGTCGAGAAGTGTGGATGAGTGTGTTGAGATGATTAAGCGGTTTGATCTTGATGGTGATGGTGTGCTTAGCTTTGATGAATTCAAAGCTATGATGCTTTGAAGTTCATGTGTTCTTATATTTTCATAATTTAAAATGGATTTATTAATGGATATATATACACACACATATAAATAGAGATTCATTGATTTATTGATTTTTTGTTCGTTATTTTGGTTTTAGTTTGAGTTTTGATTCCACGTCTTTCTAGTCATCTTATGATCAAATTTAATATAAGTATAATTAGTTTTTTTACTCGTCGCCCGTTGCGGCGACATACGCGACGCAATAAAGTATAAACTACAATCAACACGACTTGTATTCGAACTATAATTACATTAAAGCGTAAAGTAACTTGAATTTATACCGCTAAATGAAAACGTTTTCCATACAAAATATATGTCGACATGTAGAGAAAATCAAAACGTACATGCAAAAGCACGTGCAGTGGTGTCATATTCGGCGTGATAAAGTAAATATTACAATCTCCCCGACTCGTTTCCGAACTAAATTTATGTTGAAACATAGAGTAACTTGATTTGATACCATTTAATGAAATATATTATACTAGGTTATATCCCCGTGTATTACACGGGTTGAATAACAAAAATATTAAATATTTATTGACGATGAGTAGGAATTGTAAAACGTTATTTTAATATAACATATGATTAAATTTACGTATGGTTAAGTATTTTTATTTTTTTATTATTTTTAAAACTTTCGTTTTAAAAAATTGCTTTGAAATTTTTATTATTATTTTATCAGTATTTTGTTGTTTAAAAACTCGGGGTTTGTTTTAAATAAATGTTCTTTTATAAAACTTTTATTTTATAAAAAGATTGAATTTAAATATTTCATAATTTAAAAAAGCTTTATTTTTTAGAAAATCATAGTTTTAGAAAATTTTATTTTTGAAAAAATATATTTTTAATCAAAATACTTAGTTTTTATTTAATGAAAAAATATTTTAAAAATTATTAATTAAAGGACTTGAATTTTTAATAGAGAGAGAAAGAGAAATATTTGGAAATTAATTACTTGACTTTTAAAAAATAAAATAAATAGTTTAGGCGGGAAAAAAATTGGGGGAAGCATTATGAGAATGTCATGTGTCCCACATTGTAAATGATTATTAGTATAGATTTGATACAAAGCATTTTCAAACTAAATTATGTTAAGTTGTAGAACAACTCAATGCGCACGTAAAAATAAGAAAGTAAATGTTTAATATTTGACCTGACTCGCTTATAAACAAATTTTACGTCAAAACATAGACAAAGTCCAAACATAGATTATCTCTAACGTATATAAAAATTAGCATGAAAAGTTTTTATATTTGACTTGACTGTTTCTAAACGAAATTTATGTCATAACGCAAACAGGTTTGAATTTATACCGGCACGCACATAAAAATACAAACGTAAGAAATCAGTTTTTTAAGTAGAATTATATATGAGTAAACCTGATATTTTAGAAACCTGACGGGTCAAAATGAAATTTTACAAAGATTTTTAAAAATATTAGGAGTGAAAGTACAAAACTTGAAAAATAAGTGAGAATGAATAGCCGATGACAAATGCCGTCAACCTATCTTTTTAAGAGAATAAATATAAACCCACCAAGATTTGTATTTAAGGTGTAGTAAATTTGTCTACTATCATTTTCTAGATATAACTATTTTTATAAAATTAAAAGAATCAATGTTATTCTTTCGTTGGTTGTCAAGTTTAAATAAATGGAGATTGATTTAATATAAAGTTAACTAACATCACCATAGTGGAAATATAACCCTCCAAGAATGATGATAGTAGTTTGACAAAATAATTGGATAAACACGTGGGAGTTAGGAACTCATTATTTAATAAAGAAAATGTAAAACAAAACAAAGATTGAACCGACAGATAGAGAGGAATAAGACCTCGAACACGGGAAGTGTGAAAAAAAAAGAGAGCGCAAAACTAGCTGCGCTTAGGGGTGTAAACAAGCCAAGCCGGCTCGCAAGCTACTCGGGATCGGCTCGAAAAAAGCTCGAATCGAGCCGAGCTTAAACGAGCTCGAGCCCGAGCTCGAGCTCAGATTATTGCTCGTTTACTAAACGAGCTCGAGCCCGATCTTCAGAAATCGAGCTCGAGCTGGCTCGCGAGCCTAAACGAGCTTTTTGTTTATATAGTTTTTTATTTGCATATTAAATATATATAAATACATATTTACGTAAATTATATTATTAAATATATTATTATGATAAAAAATAGTTAAATAATATATATTATGTTATATATAAAAAGTATGATTATAAATAATTATAAAAGTAATTATAAAAAAATAAAAATTTAATAATTTAACAATAAACGAGCCGAGCCCGAGCCGAGCTCGAGCTTGAAAATTTTCTGACGAGCCGAGCTCGAGCTTTATAAATAAAACTATAAACGAGCCGAGCTCGAGCTCGAGCTTCCTAAAACCAAAACGAGCCGAGCTCGAGCCTAAGCGAGCTCGGGCTCGGCTCGGCTCGTTTACACCCCTAGCTGCGCTGCCTTCCACCCCATGTTATATTGCTGCATGCGTGATATATATAGTATAAAGAAAGCGAATAAAAAATATATAAACCCACCTATCTTTGTTTTTAAGTATAAGTATAATTATCTTTGTTTCTCGAAAACTCCTTTCCCAAAAAGAAAATTCTTCTATTTGACATTATTCTTATAAGTTGCATGGTTGTGTTTCGCATGATTCTTTCGTTTCATATAAGGTGCACGTATTTTTATGTTTCTTTTTATTTATATTTTTAATAGAAATGTAATGAGTTGATTGGAAAAAATAATAATAATACAGAGGTATGTGAAAGTTGATTAGAGAAACATAAAAAGTGTAATAAGTGGATTTTAGATTAAAAGCAATTTGACGACAAGTTTGTGAAACTTACAAAAAAAGTATAAAGAAAAGAATAATAAATTGTTTAAACCCATATAGTAAATATTTTTAACATAACTCATTTTTAGTAAATACTTTTTAAAGCCACACTTATATGGTAAATATATTAAAAAACACACCTATGTGGTAAATAGTTTTTTTAAAACCACCACTTTAAAGAAAACTCCGATTAATGCAAAGAAAACATGTACATATATGGATGGGAATGCGCCGCGTACATGTAAGTTATGACAAATCTCAATATCAACAACATTATTAAGTATATTTACACTCGATAGACAAATGTAAGAAGTATATATAAATAACTAGGTTATGAACCCGTGTGGTACACGGAATGAGTCAAACAAATTTTAAAATTAACAAACGTTTATAATAAACAAATACATATTATATTTTACAATGTTTCATTTAAAACTACATATTAGTACTACATTTACACTTTATAGCTATAAATCAAAATTATAAATCTCTAAAAACTTCTTTATATACAACATTTATTGTCTTATTACTAAAAATACCATCTTTGTCAACAATGACAAGTTTGAGTCCATCTCTACTTTTAACTCTGGACAAAGCGACATAGAGCTGACCATGTGAAAATACTGGTTGTCTCAGATACAAACCAATTCTAGATAATGATTGCCCTTTACTTTTATTTATGGTCATGGCGGAGCATACAAATAGAGGAAACTGTTTTCGTTTAAACTTAAATGGAATCTTCTTGTCTGATGGTGCTAAAGAAATTCTTGGAATAAATGTTCGATTACATATATTACTTCCGGATATTATTTCAGCTTCTATAACATGCGGTGCTAGTGATAAGACCTTTAGTCGAGTCTCATTACATAACCCATTTCTTTGATCAATATTTCTTAGTAACATGACCAGAACACTAACCTTTAGCACTAATAAGGGGAGTAATGACACTTGTAAAAATAATAGGGATGACTTATGTAAAGATGACACATAATAATAAAAAAAAAAAAACTTTGTTTTATTATAATAGATAGATTCAAGGACCAAACCTGAACGGTGATGATATATCATGGACGCAAGTTGTAAATTTGATATTTGAATTTTAAATAATATGACAAGTAATATGAAAGTTTAGTAAAAAATATATATGATCGATCGAACGGTTAGGATTAGAGTGATTATTGAATCTGACGATGGTGAGTCACCGTTATCTTTTGCTATAAACCAGCAATATACCTCGTGCACTCATACTCATCCTTTTTAATGTCTTAAATAATTATCTTAATTAACTGATATCAATTAATTATCCACTTGCTTAAAGCAAGTGTGTTATTGGTGAAAAAAATCCTAAAATGGGGTGGTGTTGCTCCCATCCTGGTAAAATGTTCATCGGTTCGAGAATTGCTTTTTACGGATAACCAACTTTGGTTGGATTTCAAACATGTTCATCTAAGGTAACGGGAATAGTTAGGGGTGTAGACGAATCGATTTGCGCCTGAGCTCGCTGAGGCTCGTGCTTGGCTCGTTTTGGTTTTAAAAAGCTCGTGCTTGGCTTATTAGAAAATTTTCAAACTCGAGCTTGACTCAGGCTCGGCTCGTTTATTGTTAAATTATTAAATTTTTATTTTTTATGATTACTTTCATATTTATATATAACTAGTTTTAGTAAACACGGTTGAAAAAATAAAATATTAAATAAAATAAAAAATTTATTAATTATTAAACGATATTTTAAAATAAGATATAATTAAAATTATGTATGAGTGAGTACTATAAGTAATAAATATTGATATCAACTCTTTAATAAAAAGATATATTTTCTAATTTATTAAAAAAATATTTGTAATTTAGAAAAGAATTAAATTTATTTAATATTTCTTAATTTAGGTAATTATTTAAGAGGAGAGAGAGGCGGGAAAAAAAAACTTAGGGGGCCTAGGAATATGATAAGTGTCCCCCCAAACATGTAATTATTTTTATTAAAAAGTTGATATCATTATTTATTACTTATAATACTCACTCATACATAATTTTCGTTTAAACTTAAATGGAATCTTTTTGTCTGATGGACTCAAACATGTAATTAGAAATTATTTAGTATTTCTAATTAAAATTATTTGTAATTTATGATTACTTTCATATTTATATATAATCATACATTTTATATATAACATAATATATATTATGTAATTATTTTTATCATAATAATATATATAATAATATTATTTATTAAATATATATTTATCTACTGGGGATATATCCCGTATATTACACAGGTTGTACGTAAAAATTGAAACAAACATGTAAATATTATAGAGAAACAATCTTACGACAAAACCAATATAATGATGAAAATTCTTGCATAGCCAAATGCAATTATGTAAAAAAAAGTTTAAAGCGAGAATTTAGACCTAAATTCTTTCATATACCACAATATAAATTAAAAGTATTCACCTTTTGTAACCACGAGAATTACCTATAACAATAAAACGTCATTTAACTTATTTCTAACTCTTAGCAAATATTATTTTAAACAACACAATGTGTATATACCATCATCTTTTTTCTACCAATTAATCTATTTCAATTTTAATATCTTAAATATTATTAAGAATAACTTAAAATTTTCAAAGGTTTTAAATAATGAGTATAGAGAACACACACTAACCCGTTTTATTATTTAAATGAAAAAAAAAACGAAAAAAAAACAATGTTATGGTGATCTGATGAGAAGAGGGCGGACTTTGAAACAACAGATAAATTTATTGTTTTGTGACCTTGAGGCTTATATAGTTAAATAGGGACTTAACTCAGAAGTAAAAACAACCTGATATAACTTTGACAGAGTTAGACCGACTAAAATTGAATTTCAAATAGGTTTAAATAAGGATTTAAAATAAACAAATTGAACTTAAAAACCTTCAAGAACTTAATCCGTAAATAAATTATGATAGTGAATTTGAATTTGGATATAGAGAAGAACAGAAGATACGTGGGTTCTCCCTAAATTCTTGCTAACAAACTAAAAAATGATAAGTTTTCATTTGAATTTATAATGGATGGATTTCACATATGGGTCATAATGGGATTTAAGCTGTAAAATTTTTTGTGAAATGAAAAGCGACAGTGACAAGAATCTCATATTAAAGTCATTTATTAAGCAGTAGATATTTAATATGTAAAAATATATATGTAAATAAAAATCTCGTTTAGGCTCGCGAGCATGCTCGAGCTTGATATCTAAAGCTCAGGCTCGAGCTTGTTTAAAAAACGAGTTTGGTTTCAAGCTCGTTTAAGCTCGGCTCGATTCGAGCTTTTTCGAAACAAACCCAAGTAGCTTGTGAAGCTTACTTGGCTCGTTTAAACCCCTATAAATAATAAAAGATATGCCCTTTCACTGAAAAATTCTCGCCGGTAATCGTTTTCACCAACTTCGTTGACCGTCAGTGATATCACTTGTTTTGTGGTCTACAAGTTACAACTACATATAACTGAAGGGTGACCCGAGTAAACTTTTTTAAAATTGAAATGTTTGTTTTGTAGAAATTTGACATAGGATTCCATGAAAAAATATACAATTAGACATTTAGGGGGCGTTTGGTTGGAATGAATGGAATGAAATTGAGAAACTAATAAAATTTTCAAGCAAAATTATATTTAAGTGAGTAATGAAATGTAAAACCCAAGGGAATGTTTCACCTCAAATTCCCTTGGTTGTGGGATTTCAAATTCCCTCTCTAGATGGAAGGATTTTGAAATCCCACAACCAAGGGAATTTGAGGTGAAGCATTCCCTTGGGTTTTACATTTCATTACCCACTCAAACATAATTTACTTGAAAATTATACTAGTTTCTCAATTTCATTCCATTTCATTTCATTCCTTCCAACCAGACGCAGCCTTAGAACATTTCGACCCCTACAATGATTACAATCTACAACTCTACAAGGCGAAGAATTCAATTTAAAAATTAGAAAAATGTTATAAAAGCCCATCAACCCAAAATACCAAAGCCCACACATTACCTCAATTTTTTGCTACAATTCACTTTAGCAAAGTATATTTATCACTCAAAATATATATTGTTGTGTTTTTTCATTTAAAACTTTTTCATTATATATAAAAAATAGAAGATACTTGATAGTTAAAAATTAAAATCCAATTTAAATTCGAAACCCATCGATCTCTTATGTTTTCATGTTTCAACAAGAGAGCTTACAAGTCAGCAGCACCATCATTTTCACGTGCTAACAAGTTAACAAAGTTTACAAGTAGATAAAGACAATTGCTTTTTTTTTTTTTAAGTATTTGTGGTTTACTTATTTTGAGTATTTCTTATTTTAATATAATAAACCTTAGATTATACAACATTTATATAACTAATAATATGAAGAGCTAATGTGTAAAATAATTTAGTTTAAACAAATTAAAGTCAAACTAAAATTAATGTGTGGTTATCTTTTTTTAAATATAATTATGTCGCTCAATCTTAAAAGCTAAACAAATAAATAATACCATGCCCTATTCATCATCTTCTTTGTAGCTTAACAACTTAGCTAAAAGCCTAAAACACAAACTTTTACGCATATATTGTTTTCGATATAATATAGATCGCAATTATTTGTTGTTTTTCCTCCTTTTAATTTATTTACATTTCATATTCTAATTACTCTTATACTTTATACTATTTAAGCCGTAGGTGTTTGTTTTCAAGATAACTTGCTTTCGAACATACCCTTTTGAAGTGTTTATGTTTTTGAGTTTTTCGTACTGCTTTTTATTCCGACATGCTTATTTTTGTCAATGTTTAGACGCTAATTTAAAATTTTTTTTTTAAAGTTTCGAGCCCATTACGAAATGCGGGCTAAAACCCCCTAGTTTTTAAATAAGTTTAGAAGTTTACTTAAATTTACGCAATTACACCTACAAATATTATTTAAAATTGGATTGATTTGGATTACAATAAGTTAAAACGAGCCAACCACCACCACCACCACCACCACCTTTTCCTCCGTGCCAGTGCCTCATCCATTCCATCACAAAAGCAAATATAGCAAGTGAATCCGTTCGATAATTTTTTTATTTTAACCTGATTTACTCAAAATCTGTTTTGCTCAAACCAAACTGAAAGTTTGATACTTTCTTTAATACAACAAAGTTTGACTCGTTACGAGTGTTTGAAATCAGGAACTTTTTTATTAGGGTAAAAGTGGAGCGATTGTATAATTTTAAATGGGACGTTCAGGATTTTTAAATACATATAACACCAAAAAAAATTTACAGGGAGCGACTGCCCCCACCCACACACCTAAGTCTGCCCCTTTGCTGGACCAACTCAATTTCAGTACTTATCACCACACTTTGCACATACTTCAAGGTTGCATATGTCAACAAAACAAATTCCAAGGGGCCACTTTCAAACTTTGTTTCATAATTCTCATGCATTCACATCTACACTATCATTTCCACTCTTCATAACATGTATTCATTCATCACTACTTTCAAACTTTCTTCAACAACAATCTTAACATTTCCTTCAAACTCACCACAACAACAAGACCACCAAACCTGCACTTACGATCAACTGTAACCACGAGTAGCCGATAACCAGACCATCGTTCGAACCATCTCCAACCGCACCCTTGGCTAGCCCTGGTGGCACCGAGTCACAAACCAGCCCAACACCATCACCATGACACAAGCTCGAAAAAACGCCAGGCGGATAATTCCCATAACGGTTAATGTAGCTGAACATCACCAACGAACAATCGTTCGACAGATCGTTCAGTTCATCAGCATAAGGACAAGCAAACTCGTTGAAAGCTTGACAGCAGAGATTCGCAGGGTACTTCGGGCCTTTGCATCGGCTAGTGATGATCGTGTAATTCATCGATTCAAAGTTCACAGAACATGCTGCAGATTGAAACAAATCGATATCAGAAAGAACTTATACTAATTAATCAACAATTTGAATCAAAATTGGGGATTTTAGTTGGATCTAGAATTTGACTCCGATTCACATTCGACAATCAAATTAAACCGATGGAATCAGTGAAATCGACATCAAATCAAAACAATTGGCGAAATTAGGGTTTATGAATCAAAATCGACGACAGATGCATAATTTATAAATTCAGCATCTAGAATTCGACTCCGATTAACATTTACATTGTGATTTAACCGATGAAAGCAGTGATTTCATGGTTGCAAATGGACATCAAATCAAAACAACTGGCAAAATTAGGGTTTATGAATCAAAATCGACGACAGATGCGTAATCTAGAAATTCAGCATCTAGAATTCGACTCCGATTAACATCCAACAATGTAATTAACCGATGAAAGCAGTGATTTCATGGCTGCAAATCGATCATTACGTCAAAACAATTGGCCAAATTATATGTGAATCAAAATCGACAATAAATGTGTAAAATCAGTGAAATAGAGAAGATGGAGAGATACGTTTCTTAGCTTGGAGGAGATTTCTTGCGATTGAAGGTTGAGATCTGTACGGATCATCTGGTTACAAACAACGAATTATGAATTTGTGATGAGCTAATGGAATGTGAAAACCCTAGATTAATTATAACGATAAATGAACCTGTGAGGGGAATTGAAGATGAGTATGAGTGGTGTAGAAGAAGTAGAAACCACAATGTTGAGATCTTCATGGGAGAAAATGAAGTAAAGATGGTGGTAGGGGTGGTACGAGTTCATAGAGAAGTGTAGAAGTAAGTCAAAGGGTCAAACCATAAAAAGATTTGACCGGATGATCAATGGAACCTAGATTCGAACCCCTGTAGTTCGGATTCAAACGCCTCTAGTTCGGCTCATGTTTACGGTTTAGTATTTGTGGACCGGTTTGGCTGGTAAGTATCATAGTTGAATGTATATTCGTCTTTGACGTTGGTATTTTTCAGTTAGTTAAGTATAAGCCATAACAAATTGGTATTTATTAAACAAACAATCATGAACAAATTTTTTATGTTCATTTAGTTAAATAGAACAAACTTCTCGTTCGTTTATATACGTTATTTTGTTTCTTGTTATCTTTTATTATTTTTTATTTTATTTTATATTTTTTTAATAGCAATGCGTAAAATTTTCTATAATAATCTTTTTGTTAGAAAAAATCCCACTCACCATCGGTACCCAATCTTCCACCCCCAAAAATTCTAAAACTTGTAGGACCTTAAATATTAATAAAATAATATAAAACATAGAAACAAAGGAGAACTATTTGCTTTATTCATATTTGTCACTAATACAAGGAGACATACATATATACTACGCCAGTTCACATGTAAAGGTAATGACATAATGATTTTTAAATAGAGAGTAATGATGTAGTAATTGTCTGTCATAAATATTGTTTTATAACACTTTCCATTAGACATATTACTATACATTACACACTATTAACAACATGTTTCGGGATGATGTAACTTAATACCTTGTGATTTATAAAATGAACTGATTCTATCAAATGAGTCTTGTTGTCTCATTATAAACCTTACTAAGAAAATCCAACGGAAAAAACTTAGTCAAGGGAAAAAGAGTACAACGTGTATAATGCTCCCTCTTAATTTAACATATATCTTTTAGTCCTTATAATTCAATCTTATTTGATATGTTCATGTCTTGATTATTGATGTAGTCTTCTTTAATATGATTGCTCTATGTTGCATTGTCTTCGTAGATGAAAGCTAGGCTTTTGTTGATTGGCTCGGTACGACTCTTCTTGAATTTCTTAAATCTTTGACGACCTCTATAACTTAAGCGTCTGCTCATTTAGATTAAGCTTGATGCAAGCCTAATAAGTATTTGCGATAATCACATTTGTTGAAACTCGTATGGATATTAAACTATCCTTTAATATGTTTGGTGTTGCTACATTGAATTAGTGACTGAATTGACTTTTAGGGATTTTCATGCATGTAGATGTTATTTTTAAATGTCCCACAAATATGAAATGATGACATCTATATGTTTCATTTGAAATCCTTTTGAGATTGCGAGGTAGATTAAACATCCAAGGGTTATCGCATTCACTACTGGGAATACATTTTCTCATAATCAACTATTGAGATTTTGGAAAGAAACCTATGTGTTTCACGTCTTACCTTACACCGCATACTCTCATTATTTTTGTTTCTTTTTAACGTAAAGACACTCATTTATAACCTACTAGTTTGACGTCTATGTGTGTTTGGACTACTAATCCGAAAACGTTTGCTTGTCAAGCAAATCCACTTAAGCCTTTAAGGCAACTTGCCATTTCAACAAGTCGTCTCTATGTACGTATTTTTACAAAGTTCTATTTACGTAATCTTTTTCTTGATTACATATGTTGTTATAGCATATAAAATATTTTATAAACACATGTTTTGTTTTGATTCCAAATATTGTACTATGTGTACATGATTTATCAAGATTTCATTGTTCATGGAATATCAGTGTTTCTTCTGTAACTTTATATTCCTCCATCAAGGCATTATTGTATTAGTTTCTTCTAGAACATTGATCTTTTCTGGCATTTTATAAATAATCTTTTTAGAGTTTTGCATGTAATCATTTTTAGGCTTACCAACCACATTGCTCTGCTCATCTGATTTTCGTGAGATTTAATCTTTGAAATCGATTTGTCTTCTACCTTTTCTTGGTACGGTAATCTTTATGAAATTACTTCAAATTTGAGTAGGTGATTTTGACACTTGTAGGTGTGATTTTATCACTTGGTTTGTCTTTATAAATCATTTAGTAACTCATTTGTTAATGTTTACAAATGTATGATCAGATTCATGTTGACCGCTTTTGGGGTTGAATTTTAATAGTGATAATGCATTCCATGTTATTACTTGAGTTGCCAGTCTTTTCTTATATTTATCTCCCTCTAAGACTGAAAATAATATCTATAATCAGTATGTTGTGCTGTAAATATTTCTCCCATCCATAACTATAAATAATGGACTCGGAGTTCAAGTAATTTTTAAATTTTCAGTCTTCTTTGTGATAAGTTTAAATAACCGTAGAGTGCACAAGAAAAATATATTTATGTGGGACGGAGTTTGTTCTCTTCTAGAGACTAATTATAGTGGGGAGAATTTATGATGAGTAGTTGGTTTTGTTTGATTAGTGCAACAACATAAATATTAACTTGTACTCGTGTAAGATAAAAATATCGCATCTGACGCCACATGTATCTTACTATTTCACATTATGTCCAACCATGGTCCTTATAACTGCTTGATTGAACAACATCATTTAAACCAACGATGGTCCTTATAACCGCTTGATTGAGCAACATCATTTAGACCATGTCAAATAACAATGTTTTATATTGTCGGGAAAATGTTACATTCTGGTAGCTTAAATGACTCACGTGTGACCATATAGAGTTGCATCTTCTAAGACCATTAATGTTAAAATGTTCACATAGAGATTAGTATGTTAATATATACCATTGGATTATTTTTTAAGAATAAAAGGGTATTCTTTAGATGGCTAATCATTATTTGATTTGTCATGAGAACATGTTGCATGTCATAAGTCTTGTAATAACAAGGCCTCTAGATTATTTGAGGGGGTGCTCGTAACCACCTTTGATATTTCACTTCATGATTATGCTACATCGTAACCGATTTGGTTATGTTGTATGATGAAATTATCTTTGCTTAGTAACGTCTGGTACTCATTATATATGATGTTATGGAATTTAATATATTCTAGTTGGTAAAAAATATGGACTTCGGTCATATTTGTCATGTGTAATCTAAGGATAATTAGTGTTAGATATACATTTTTTATGGTTTAAATGTGATAATCGTTTAGTTGGATCTATTTTAAAACTTAGAAGTTTCTTTATGATTTCCTAGAATATAAGATATAAATTTAGCACCCAATGCATACTTTTTTCTCTAGATTTCAAGAAGGTTACAAAACCTGAATAGTCTCTACCAGAGTTTTTTTAGATATATTGTCTTGCTCTATTGTATTCATAGTAGATGTTTTCTTTAACTTTCAAAGACCGACCCCCCCCCCCCCCCCCCCCCCCCCCACCTGGGATGGTTGCCCTTGCTTTATCGGCATGAATCACTAAGTTGTTTGTCATGCTTATTACCTCTGCTGGGCGTGACCTCTTATTCTCCTCCATTTGCATTGTGTCACTTGGTGGTTTTACGTATAAGCTTTTTATGTTATTTTATGATTAGAAGGCATAATATAAGCTCTAAGTATTTCGTGAAAACACACATTCAATGTTGTTGCAAAAAGAGAATGTTAGAAGCAGGAAAAAACATCTACTCTAACATATCAAGAGCGGTGATGCTCTCTCCGCATAATTCATGCATAAAACAGCAGAGTTGCGATCGTTAACCATCGTAAAATTATAGATGGTGAAAATTTATAGTGAACTTTTGAAAGGGAGACCATGCAATATCCAATGGCCCAACCTATATTGCAGGTTCCTCCATGAGTCAAGAGGGTTTTCAATTATGAGGTATTCAATATTTCGGTTTTCATGGAGAATGACCGAGATGTCGAGCGTGACAAAGTTGAGTTTTGAACATTTTGACAATGTCTATAATAAATTATTACTTGTGGATAATAAAGTGTCGTTTTATGAATTTGAGAGAACTTTGTGTTCCCTATACGTAAAACTACAAATTAAAATCACATATTTGTATACACTGTTAGAAAATATATTTTTAATGACATGCAATGCGTGTCATAAAAGGGTATAGATGACACGCAAAAAGCCACTGTCATAAACGAAGATGTTACACATTTACATGTCATCTATTGTGTATTTTCTAGTAGTGATATGACATTTGAATTCTAATAGATTTTCAAAAAGTAAATTATTTGGATGTTTGACTTTATCAGGTCATTTCTGGATTTATATAATTGTTCATACGAATACTAAGTTCAAATCAAGGAGCTTTTTGTGACGAAAGTTCTTCATTCAAATGATGATTCAAAACAATCTAATTCGTTATCTATCAATTGCTTAACTAGCATAAGATAGGATTGTTTAAATTAGAAGCCACTAACTATGAATCAATAATATGTCAAAGCTATAAAAAAATATCACCTTAAAGGACCCATCTCTACATGCATGCAATGATAAAATATCATATCGTACTAACGGTATTCAAACTATGCTCTAATAAACAAAAACTACACTTTGACTTTAGAGTCAAACTTAAAACTCATATACAACATTATATTATGCTAATTCTCATAAACTCAATTCCATACTAAGTTAGGCCTAAAGTCAATCAAAATAACCAAAAACGTAGCAAATGCGTAGTGACGTTATTTACTGAATTTGAATAGGGTAGTAATTTCGAAATATTAAAAGAGTATAGGATTATTAAATGGAAATAAACTAGATTTAATTCAGCTCCAAACGTTATATTGGGTCAACAAAGTACAACGGTTTTACCGACTCAGTCGGTTAATTACTCCAATATCTTCGCTAAAAACGATTGGAAACAGTTACGAAGAAGATGAATAAATATAGTGGTGACTAGGACTTGTTCGAAAGAGCCCATGAAAGCAAGATAAACACATATGAAGATTTTGGTCGTTGGAAGAATACGTGTAATGGTTTTACTTTTACAGGTATATTGAATCATGGGATGAGATTAGGGTTTTGAAAAGAAAGCACTTCGTGCTGATAACGTAATACGTAATATAAACAGAGAAACAAAGAAGAACTATTTGCTTTATTCATATCTTTTTTTTTGAACGGTAAAATGTTCGACCCTGCTTCGGAGAATAGGTGTTATCTTAATCGGGCCCACCTATTCAAAAGTTAAGGTACAAAGTGTTTTTTTCATGCGAAGCGTACGAAGTTATCACGTAAGAATGAATGTTACGGGTGGAATTATAACGCAAGTATAAGAATTAATCACGCAGAGATGAAATTATCACGCGAATGTGGAATTATTACGTAAGAAGGTAAAGTTGTGTGATAATTCCACATGAGTGTAATTCCTCTTGCATAATTATCACTTTGTTCTTGCGTAATTAATATTGTTCTTGCATGATAATATCACCCAAACTTTGTACACTTTGTACGAAAAAAACACTTTGTATATTAACTGCTCCCTATATATGTATATATAGAGAGAGAGAGGGGGGAGAGAGAGAGATGAAAGTATATTAACAAATATACAGATTAAAAAACATGTACTCTATTCTTTATTTACAATCACTTATAACTATTTTTTATAATATAAAAAACACACTAATAAATATATATAGCATGGGATGTGAATGCTCTTAAAGAGTTATTGGCTTTTATCATTAAGTTATCAACCGAAGTTGTATTAACAACTTGTATATTTTTAATAACAAATCTATGCTACTTATACTTTTAAACTACACCTCATATCTAGTCAGAATAAAAACGGATATCTCTTCGTAAATGATGCTTCTAGAGGCTTTGTTTCTATTACCGGATGATTAACCCCAGTAGTATTATTAACAACTTATCTTTAAAAAAGTTATCTTTTAAATTTAAAATGGTATATATGATTTTCAAAGCAACAAAGTCATTAAGTGACAGCACATTCAATAATTGAAGCAACTTTTATGATTGCTTTGCTTTATGATAAAATTACATTACATATATGCTCAAAAGTCATTGAAATGAATAGTTTATCAAAACAACATCATGTTTGAGTGGCCACATATTAAACTATGCAGTACCTTTTGAAAATAGGAAGCCAAGCTATATACCTTCTTTCTTATCTCGTAAAATCCACCTTTTCTAACGGCAAGCCGGAACTTTAAGCATACTTTAAAAATTCAAATAGGCCTCTAAACTTACTAACATAAGTTATAAAATCTAGAGTTAGTATTATCTGAATGATGCTATTAGATAATTAAGAAACCGACAACAACTAGAATAAAGAAATAGTTTTAACCCTAAATATATAAGATCCAACAAAATTAATAACTATAGTTATGATGCTGTCATAGCCTAGATTTAGTAATTTATAATACGTTGGCCTGGCTTATAACATTCAGAGGCCGTTCAAAAAATTTAATTTATAATATGTTTAACGTTTGTAGAAATTTATTGATTATTTGGAATTATATAACACATTTATTAAGTGGAATGATATACTAAACTTAAGTTTTAAAATTAATATATGACAAATCACAAATATTTTAAAAAGATAAATTAAAAGTGCTATATAAATTAGATTTCAAGCTATAACATTACAAGATATTTAATATACAAATATACAAATCAATCAAAAATATATAAATATACAATTATATTTATACATATAGAGAAACGTTATGGTACAAAGTGTTTTTTCGTGCGAATCGTACGAAGTTATCACGCAAGAATGGACGTTACGGGTAGAATTATAACGCAAGGGTAATAATTAATCATGCAGAGATGGAATTATCACGCAAAAGGTGAAATTATTACGCTAGAAAGGAATTCTTGCGTGATAATTTTATCTCTTCGTGATAATTCCACACGAATGCAATTTGTCTTGCGTAATTATCACTTTGCTCTTGCGTGATTATTATTGTTCTTGCGTGATAATTCCTCCCCAAAACTTCATACGATTCGCACGAAAAAAGCACTTTGTATAGTAATCGGACCCTATACATATATACTAGATCAATCAACTTAATAAAAAATTTAACACTAAGCATAAAAGTGAAATCCAAAACCGCCAAGAGATAGTAATTGACCCCGCTCTTACTCTTAGTCGGTCATTTTCCGCGCATACAATCATCGTTCTCTACAAAATGTTCACCGTATCATCAGCTACAGCCTTAGCCTGATCGTTAGCCACATTATATTGTCATTTATGAAAATATTATGTTATGAAAGATGGTTAGTTTTTAAGTCATTAAAACTTAGAAACTAACATTGTCATTGTCTCTCATTGTAATATAAATTGGACGGCACTCTAGATAGTTGAGTTGTACAAATTGTTTACCGCTCGTTTGAGATCGCTCGCCACTTGTTTGAAAAATTAGCGCTCCATAAATGCTCGTTTTATTTTCCACTCGGTTGTAAACGTGTTGATTTGCTCGGTTGGGTTTGCAAACGAACCAAGCACAAGTAAAAATACGCTCAGTTCGGCTCGGCTCAAAAACAGCCCTAGCTACTTGATTCAATTCATCTATATATGCTTTATTGTTTGCCATTATAGAAGTATATAAGACCTTTTATCTTTTATGAACAACAATTGAAAAGCAAGGAAATTCAAACTTGCATGTTAGATTTCATATATACTAAAATATTATAAAATAAAAGTAAAAACTTAGAGAATAAAATATGTGATACGTATCTTGCCAGCCTTTCCACAATTATAAACCCACCTTGCTAAGTGCTAACCTTTTTAACTTTCACAATTCAGAGTGTATTCATCAGAGACGTTGAAGAAAGATCTCAAGTATTAAGCAAAGGTATGTATTTTCTTAATTAATCAATCAATTCGTTTTATGTATTTACTTATTTAGTTACAAGCTTCTGCTAACGAACTGCTGCTTAATTCTTATTCACATTCAATTCATCCATGTTTGTTTGTTTGTCACTGTGTGTTTGCATCCTACACAAAACCCAGATGATGATGATTCATATAAAATATTAATTAATTGGATGAACTTGAGTTTGTATATATAAGAACAAGTGTATGTTAATTTTATTAAAATAATTAATAATCAAATAAACACGTATGGCCAGACATATATGATTAATCTCGTATATCTTTACTAGGTTAGATCCCGTATAATACACGGATTGAAAATATAAAACTATATAATTTATAAATATATAAATATTTCGTATGATTAAATTACATATTATATAAAACAATAAAAAATAAAAAGGTACATTTTTAAATTATATATATTCGAATAATTTTTTGAATAATATAACATAGAAATTAACCCGTGTAAAATAAAAAACCAGTTGTCTTAAATTGACACTAACCCAAAATATATAAATATATCAATAAATGTTTTTCTTTAACTTTTTTTAGTTAAATCTTATTTGACTAAAAAAGTATGTATCATTCAAAATAACATAAATTACACAATTTAGTTCATAATATAATATAATTAAATAAAAAACAAAATCAATTATTAATTTGATTTCCTAAAATAAAAAACTTGACTAAAATAATATATTAGTTTTGGCGGGAAATTGTTTTTGAGCAGTAACTGAAGAGTATCATGTGGCATCCTAGTTACTCTTTTATTATATAGTATAGATATAGATTAATTAGCACTTATGTAAGATTTAATTGCATAAATGGTTTTTGTGGTTTATCTAGTATAACAGGTTTGGGTACTATACAAAAAAAGTAACATGTTTTAATACTCACTTTTAATTTTATAACAAGTTTGAGTATTAACACTAACAAACGTTATATTTTCTGTTAAATATAAGGATATTTTAGTCTTTTTACATTAAATAACATATTAAGTAAACTAGAGGCACTACTTGTTGTTAACCAAGAGGAAGATGATTTTAGACGGATAGATCGAGACAAGCTTTTGAAAATACCTAGTTGTCAACCACTACTATGATTCATCAGTTATTGTGACAAGCATTTTTGTTGCACTCTCGTAGCAAAAACAATACAAAAAAAGTAACGACAAAAATGTTTTGTACGAAAAAACCCGGTAGGAAAAATATTTTTGACAAGTTTGCAACGTTTACCACAATTTTGCAAAAAAAGTTATTTGTTGTTATAATTGTGTCAACTAACTGAAAAATACATGGAGATAAATTTGCCACAACATTTTCACAAAACTAGTTTTGAATATTAGTTACCTTAATAATAGAAGTACTAATAATAATAACAACATTAATAATCTAATATATTATAATAATTAACACTAAAACTAATATATAAATTATATTTGCAATTTATTTAATTTTTCATTTGCGACAAACTACTAACAAAAAATAAAGTTACTTTTTTTTATTTTGTGACAAACTACAGAACAAATATAACAATTTTTTATTGTTTGCTTTTTAACATTACGACAAGCTACCAAGTACCAACAACCCATAATATAACTTTTGCGATATATTTAAATAAAAAAAATAATCTAAAATATATTTTTTGCAAAAATTTACACCAAATTAACTAATCTAGAAAACCAACTACTAAATTAATAACTAATCCGAATAAAATTCAACAATATATAAAGTTTCAACAATTTCGGGTAAAATTTTCTTGCAAAAGATAAAACAAAAAATAGTTATTTATCAAGTAATTTGTATAATCTCTTACATTTGTTTTTATAAGCTCTCGTGTTCGGCCCGCTCTTTTTCCCATTCGACCAGCTTTCTCGAGCCTCTCGTTCTTTCCCTAATTTTGTTTAAACATCTTGAACCTAATTTATTTAAGACCTTTATAATTAATACAAGTCTTTGCAAAAATATAAAATTATAGCCCACAATATTGTACAAGTTAGCAACTAATTAAACTAAAGTGATCCGACACATTTTATGAATATATAACTACCGACTTTTAATCTTTAATTGGTATAAATATCACCCGAACCCACTTTATGAAACTAAACTATCTACTTTCAATTTAACAATTCAAAATGATACAAATCCCATTTTGTGAAACTAAACTATCTACTTTAAATTTAAACACGTCAAAATCATCCATACACACTCTATGAAACTATAACTATCAAGCTTTAGTTTAAACAAGTCAAAATGATCCAAAATCATATTATAGAACTAAAACTATATACTTTCAATTAAACGGTTTAAGATGATCTACACGCCTTTTGTAAAACTAAATTATCTACTTTTGATTTAAACATGTCAAAATCACCCTAAACACACTTATGAAACTATAATTATCAATCTTCAATTTAAATGTGTCAAAATGACCCAATCCTACTTTATGAAACTATAGCTGTCAACTTTTATAACATGTAATTAGCATACCAGATTACCAGGATTATTTAAGAAAGTTATACATAACACAAGAATATAATATTCAGTACACAAGTATATGCAACACACAAAGCAAGGGATGTCTCTCCCTATACCTCAAAATCTAATGCTGGTACTCCTAACCTAGTTGACAATGCCTAAACAGAAAATAATATATGTGATTTAATAATAACAATAATACCTCTTGCGATCGTCCGGCATCATCATATGAACTAGAACCTCAAATTACTAGTATGACCCGTTCACCAAAAAATATGGATCAGAAGATCATATCCTGAACATGTGGCAACGGGTGTTAGGATGCAAATGCTCTCACACAACAAAGTCATCGCGATTCGGATTCCGCTAGTACTTCTTTTCAAGTTCCTTTTGAAATGTTGTACTTTTTCTTCAAAGTAAAGGGAATCAAACTATAATCAAAGTTGATACAATAATAACATACACCCACACACACACACACACATATATATATATATATAATTATAACTTACAAATAATTTCTTTAATTGTTGTGTAACAAACTCTAACTAATCCAAGTCCTTAATACTGATTTCCCATCTCGTAATCTCTTTTTGGTCTATATGGTTGTGTGGGTACTAATGAAGACCAAATCAGAGCTAGTCTTTCCATCCTTTTATTTTTCCTGCATAAAATACTGGTAGGTTTAATATACAAAAATTACTAATACTTATATATATATATATGTAGGGTCGGGATTTTTTCAGAATTCATAAAAATCATGAGTACTATGAGAACTAATATTAGCCTTTGATTAATATAGATCTTATTTTATATTTATTCTATCATTAAGAGTAAAAATGTATTTTTATAGATGATTTTTCTCTTTCCTCCTTATTTCCTTTTCATGTAATCCTAAAATCAAGAACACAAAACATCTTTTTTTAAAATTGCTGACAATGAGAGCATCATTCAAATTATGATTTGTAATGAAGAAAAAGTCAATCATGAAGAACAAATGAATGATGATCACATATGATTTCTGATTTTAAAATCACACAGATTAGTCAACCAGGTTTGTTAATATTTAATATGAACATTTACTTCACTTTTGATGTTTATGAGAAGTTTTAGAAAAAAATAATCGTCAACTGGATTTTAGGATTTTGAAAAAAATTATGTAATTATCAAGTGTGAGAGAATTGTATCAATGTCCATTAAGAACATCCCATAGTTATCTCGATCCACATAAATATTCTTTTCATTTGATTTAAATGTATGAATAAGTTATTTATGTGTGGAAAATGAATATGTGAGTCCGATTAAGATAACACCTATTCTTCGAAACAGGGTCATACATATGCCGTTCAAAAAAAAAGTTATTTATGTGTAGATTTTTTACTTAAAAGTGCTTAGGATTAATGTGATTGGAAAAAGATAGTAGATATTAGACAAGCATGGTATTTTTAGTCATTATGTTTAAACTATTCCGTTCCTTTGTGTATGGAGCCTTTTTTTATTTTTAACAATACTAATTTCAAAATCACATAGATGATTGTTTCACTAATTTCAAAAATCACACAAACAATAAGTTTCATTCGAATATACTAAACAGTTAACCATTTGTTTAAACCTTAATCGACTTGTTCAAGTATGAGATACTTATTTAGAGTTTTTGAATGGCTTAAAGCTATAAAAAAGGTTGCACTGAACTAACTGGAAAAAAAAATTTTTATTAAATTTCCTAAGCTTCCCTACAAACTGTTTTTTCTATTAATTTTCCTAAGTTGCCCTGCAAACTATTCCACTTGTTTTCTTTTCCTAAGTTTATGAATTAGTTCTTATCTTTTAAAAATGAGAATTGAATTTGTCTAATTTCAGTTTATGAATTAAATTCTTTCAACTAATCCTTGTTTTACATGTGTAAAATAAATATTTACATACACGTAAATTAGCTAACTACATATCTTTATTTTTCTATGTATATGTAAATTGATTATTTCCATGTGCAAATAAAAATGAAAGACCAAAAATCCATAACCAGCTAGAAGGAGTCCGATTAAAATAGATGTATTTTTATCTTCCATTTCATTTGTTTTGTAATCTTAGTGTTTATTTTGTATTTAATACAACTTTTTCATTTTATCTGCTTGAGCCGTTCGTATTACTTTGGAAATATTGTGAAATTTCATTAAAAAAGGGAAACGTGTAATAAAATGTGTACGTATAGATTAAATATCTATAATAATATTGGAATAGTTTGAATTTGCAAATGTTCAAAAATTTTTATTTTTAATTCTGTTCCCTAAACATTTCTTAACATAGGTTTAAATAAACTTTTAAATTTGATGTATTTTCATGCATACTAGTGAATTGTTTATGTTTTCATACATGATTACACTTAGGTAAGTAGTTTATATTGTTATAACTTTTGACTCGGTTATCTTTTATATATGATTACATACATGTAACTTTCAAACGGATGTTGGTTACTATATTTTTTTACATATTACATATATGTAAAATCATAAAATAGATTGAGTTATAATACGTAAGTATTAAAAAAATTGTAGAAAGAGAATGTATATAATAGATTTAATTAATTAGCCATAAAATTTAAGAGATTACTAACATACCCCTTTCCCTGATCTAAACACATTAAATGATATATTAGTTTATATTTTTAATCTTATTTAATCATAACTATTGATCAAAACAATCTTATTTAAACACATTAAATGATATCTTAGTTTATATTTTTAATCTTATTTAATCATACCCATTGATCAAAACAATATATGGTTATACTAGTCCTGTGAGTTTTCATTTAAAAGGAAGTCATGTAAAAAACATAACCTTATATTTATATATATATATATATATATATATATATATATATATATATATATATATATAGCTTATCGGATGGATATGATGTTTATCAAACCCCATGGACCCACTAGTACGATGGGACGGGTCATTTTTAGATTCTTTCTCTTGGCTTTTTATTTTTTAACCATTCTTCAGTATTCCAAATTTACGATCATAAAATTATATGCATAATAATAAATAACGATAAAATAAAAATAAAACAATAATATATTAACACCCTTATCTCACACATACATTTTCATCTCTCAAGAGGCACCTTATCACGTGGATAATTAGAATTTATTTTGAATTTATCTTCTTCTTCACCAATAACATGTCCGTCCAGCCTAGCTTTATTTTTAGATTATTTCCTTAGATGATTCATTATATCTGAAAACAACCTCGTATCATGTTACTGAATCCATCATAAATGTATTGGTCGTCTCGTGGATCTTATCTCAACTTGGTCTGTAAAAAAACTAAAGATGGAAATAGAAAAATTAAACAAGTAGTTATAACATAAATAAATAATCTATTGATATATTTACCGAAAAGTATTAAACATCTCCTTAGATTTACTATGTGTGACTTTGGAAAACGTGATCTAGTCTCTATCAAAATTTTGGTCTAGTATATCTCTAACACTTCTATGAATACATTCGCTTCCACTAGAATATTTAAATATCCAAAATGTTATAGTTATTACATCAAAAAGCAACATAAATTTAAATTATTAACATTAGAAACATATTTTTTTCTCATGCGTCTAATCCATGGTCTTTTACCACCATCATCCTCATTACCACCGTCCTTACCATTAGTGTCCCCAAAATTACCAACCTCAAAACCATAAGCATTCTCACCACCATCCTCGCATTCATCATCCTCGTGACCAATATCATCTCCAACATAGTCGCACTCATCCTCATCATCATCATTAATATCCCCTAAATTCATAAATACCAACCATGTCAGCCATTTTATCATTGCGAGCCACACAACTATGACTGCTAGCAAGTCCCCCATCTTTACCATCACGTGTAATGACGTATCTCCCACAAGTTTGTCTTATTCCTTCTTCAATAGGCTTTTTATTTTTACCACTTAACTAGGTTCTTGAGTTCCACGTGTCCTATAGTAGCATGAACTCGACTATGAGAATCGGGTTCCTAAATATGAATATCATGAGTACTGCTACCACCACGAGTGCTACCATCATTGCGTCTAACTAGAGCTACCATTCCACCACGAGTTCCGGTACACCCAACGAGCACTAACACCACCACCATGAGCACCAATACAACCGCCAGTATCACCATTCATAATGTATATACCCTGCATTTAGTGGAACATGAATTTTTAGATAAAAATATAAGATTTACAAACCCTTATGATAGGAAATAATTTAAAATATACATACCATATGCTAAATCTCAAATAGTAGTAAGTACACAACAACAAACAATTCATGTTGCTAACAATCATATACGTTTCCATTTAAAGAGTCGAAATAAAACATTTCATCATCACTATCAACACCCTCTCATCTTCATCTTTAGGTTCATCCTCCCCATAGGTCATTTGCTTTGTTGTATTGGCATTTGTAACCGGGTTCAAGCCGCATACGTATGTTTTTATTTGAAATACTAAATTTAAAAACAATTCGTCAAAAATTTGTCGCAAGTCACACAATAGTTACAACACTTTTGCCACAAATGATTTATATATGTGTGAAATGATAGATTGAAAAACTATAAAATAAAAAAAAAGCGTTGTCATAAATAGGTCGCAAGTGATGTAGAATTTGCGATAATTTTGCCACAAATGTATGTTTTTGTTTTAATTAATTTGTAAATAAGTTCACTACCATATTAAGTTAATAGGATCATATATATACACACATATATATATATATAGTCTCAAATTTGTCTCTCCCAACTTCTTAGCAAAAATAAAAAAATAAAAAAAATAAAAAACATGTTTTGGTATAATTGTGAGAAGTTGCACGTATGTTTGATAAATGATAAACATAATTAAATTCTTACTCCTTAATTAGTTGGTATTAGTTTATTATATTGTTTAGTTTGTGAATATTATACAATATTAGTACTGCTGGTAAGGCTTCATTTTTCATTAGAAAGAATATTGTTAAGAATTTTCATCATTTTGTTGACGTGCTTATACGATTTGTAGGTATCAGGAAAATGGATCAGATTGTATCTCAAATCTTTGCTCCTTTTGTGAATATTGCGACCAATTTGATCAAAACACACCTAGGATATGCCACTTGCTCCACAAAACATGTCAACAACATGAGAAAAAAAATGAAGGTCTTGGAGGATACAAGCACTGATGTGAAACAGCACATGGACACAAACAAAATAAATGATAAAGAGATACCTACTGGTGTACCTGAATGGTTGAATGATGTTAAAGATCTCAAGGGAAAAGTTGAAAGCATTTCAAATGATGGCATTGGTTGTTTGAACATGAAAATGAGGTATCAAGTTGGAAGAAACGCTTTTAATGCTACAGAAACGATTGAAGAACTTATTGCAAAAAATTATGGGTTTACTTGGACTGATGCCCCAATACCTACAGGAAGAGTCATGAATCCTCAACCCTCATCATCCACTGCTTCTACACCACCATCATCGTCATCGGTTGGGGATGTGTTCATGTCAAGAGACGTGCCATTCAACGATGCATTGAAGTTCCTTCAACAAGACGACGGCAAGAGTCAAGTGATAGCTTTGTGCGGAATGGGTGGTGTTGGTAAAACCACCATGATGAACCAACTCATAGATGATAAAGAAGTCAAGACACGGTTTCATTGCATTGTGAAGGTAGCTATTGGGAGAGATCCCAACATGTATTCTATTCAAAATGATATAGCACTATGCCTGGGAGGCGAACGTCTGCGTGAAGAGACTATAACAAAAAGGGCGGATGGTCTTTGTAGAAGATTCAAAAACTTATTAGAAGATGATAGAAAAAAGGTTTTAGTTATACTGGATGATGTGTGGGAGAAGGTTGAACTCCAAGTTATTGGACTAACAAGTCCATTACCAAAAGGTGTCAAGTTGTTAGTCACCTCTAGGGATTCTAAGTTCTGTCAACAAATTGCCGTTGATGCTTGTTCGGATCTTCAAGAAGTTAAAGTCGATGTCTTGAAGGAGGCGGAAGCAAACAATTTCTTTTTTCGAATCACACAAGTTTCAAAACAAGATGATCGTGAGAAGTATCTAATAGGATGTGATATTGTCAAGAAATGTGGCTGTTTACCACTTGCCATCAAACTCATTGCATCAACCCTTAAATCTAAAGAAGATTACGTATGGAGAAACACACTCAACCGCTTGAAGAATAATGATGATATTGATAAAGTGCAAGAAGTTATCAAAATAAGCTACGAGCATATAGAAGAATATGACGAAAAAGAGATTTTTCTGCATTGTGGCTTGTTTCTGGAGGATTATGATATTCCAATAGAGGATCTCACAAGACAAGCATGGGGCTTAAACCTTCTTCGAAATGTTTCCAGTTTGAGAGAGGCTAGAGACTGGGTAAGAACGTGTGTGAGCAATCTCATAAATGCAAATTTGTTGATCAGGAGTGATGTTGTTACGTGTGTTAAAATGCACGATCTTGTGCTTGCTTTTGTG
The DNA here is from genome assembly GCA_025506415.1 of Flaveria robusta. NCBI lineage: Eukaryota > Viridiplantae > Streptophyta > Magnoliopsida > Asterales > Asteraceae > Flaveria > Flaveria robusta. The sequence goes on from CM046465.1 coordinate 7,599,566, forward strand.
TTAGGAAAAGTTTCTAAAGGTGACCATGCCTGGCTTATTAACCATGGTGATGTATCCAAGTGTCGTCTTGAAGAAACGAGGGAGTCTTGCAAAAGAATTTCACTAACTTGTAAGGGTCTGTCTCAGTTTCCTAGAGACTTCAAGTATCCAAATCTTTCTCTTATACAACTTATGCATGGAGATTATTCACTCAAGTTTCCTGAAGATTTTTATGAAAATATGATGAAACTTGAAGCCATATCGTATATTAATGTGTGTTATCCACCGCTTCCAAGATCACTTCAATGCTCTACCAACCTTAAATCACTTTGTCTCCATGGTTGCAAATTGATGTTTGATTGCTCCTTTATTGGAGATCTTGTGAATTTGGAAGTGCTCAGCTTTGCTTATTGTGGCATCCGTAAGTTACCTTTTACGATAGGGAACCTGAGAAAGCTAAAACTACTAGATTTGACGGGATGTATCGACCTTCATATTGAGGATGGTGTCTTTACAAACTTGGAAAATCTTGAAGAGCTATATTTGACTATATCTACTTTATATGCGAAGCCTATTAGGTTCACGAATGCCAATTTAGAAGAGCTGAAGTTGCTTTCAAGCAAACTTCACGCATTAGAGGTTGAGTTCATTGGGATGACCACCCAGTTGAAAAATTTTTCCTTCACTGAACTTTATAAGTTCAAGATAGCTATCGGTGGTTTGTTGATAACAGACCGAATGGATAGAAGTTTGTTCGAAAATACATTGAAGGTTGTGACTGTCAGCAAGAACGACATTCACGAATGCAAGATTAATGAGTTGTTCAAGAAAACAGAGAGTCTTTGTTTACAAGTGAATGATATGATTGGTCTTGAAGATATTGTTTTGATCCATCCTAATGATCAACACCCATTTTGTTATTTAAGAGAGCTTGAGGTGTATGATTGTGTAAAACTGAAATACCTCTGCACAATGTCTATGGCTAGTAGTTTGAGAAAACTAGAACGCCTCACAGTTTCGTCATGCCCTTCTTTGGCAGCACTCGTACACAATGATGGAAGGGAGATTAACTGTGCAGATGAGATTGTTACATTTGATGAGCTAAAGATTTTGTGTTTAAAAAAACTACCAAAGCTGGTAAGTTTGTTCCTCATTGACAATGCGGTTGAGTTCCCGCAACTAGTTGAACTGATAGTTGATGGCCTTCCGAAATTCACTACCATTTATCCTGACAAGAACAATATTTCTACATTGAAAAAACCATTCTTGAATAGTCAGGTAATTAATTAAACATTATGAATTTATAAGTGTTAACTAGTTATTTTAATCAATAGTTTGATGTGTGTGTATTTACAGGTTAAAATTCCAGGGTTGAAAATATTGAGGGTTGCATCTATGGAGAAGTTGAAGCAGATATGGGCATGTAATAGTATGGAGGAGGAAGTGGATAATGTATCCATGTTGAGAGAGATTGTAGTGGAAGGGTGTGATAGTCTTGTGAATCTGTTTCCAACCAATCCAATGAGGTTAATAAATTATTTAGAAAGACTTGAGGTTAGCAGATGTAATTCCATTGAAGTGATATTCAACATAGACATGGAATGTTTTGGTCATGAAGTTAGCAAAAGCTGCTTGAGGAACATTTATGTACTTAATTCAAGGAATGTAAAAGAGGTGTGGAGGATAAAAGATGGTGGAAATAACTCTAATAGTATTTGTGGCTTTGAATATGTTGAAAGCATAACAATTTCAAATTGTATGAGGTTTAAAAACGTATTCACACCAGCAAACACCAAATTTGATATGAGAGCACTGACACAATTGCATATTGGTCTCGATAAATCGGAGGCAGAGGTATGACTTTCACCTAGCTTTTTTATCTCTAAGGAAAGTAGGAAACTAAATCTTTTATTGTTTATTATAAATAATTAAAGTGTTTATGCAACAAGAAGTTCTTTGCTTTGCTTTTCACAACCTTTTTGGTCTTCACGAATCATCATATAATCTTGTTTAGTTGTTCCTATTAACAGGTTAAAAAGTCATTTTGTTGGGAAAATCTGATTACTTCTTATTTAAATATACATTAAGAGGCTGTTTGGGATTGCTTATTTTTTTTAAAGTTACTTTTGAAAAGTTACTTTTCAAAAGTAACTTCATTTAACTTCTCAAAAACAATTTTTCAACCCTTAACCTTTTACCTAAACATACTTATTGACTTATTAACTTTTAAAAAGTTAATAAGTTAAAAGTTGGTTAAGAAGTTGATTTGCCAAACATGCACTAATTATAACATTTTGCCGTTGGTTGTAGGTTGGGAGAAAAGAAGGAGATGATAATATATCGATTGTTGCATTTTCATCCAATATTTATGTGGACGCTTTCCAGAACCTTCGTACGCTAAATATGCTAGGATATCATGGTGTGAAAGTGGTGTTTGAGATGAATAGTCCAAGTCGTGGAGAATTGATAACAACGAATACAAACAATCAACAACCACTCCTACTACTACCCAATCTTCAAGTATTACAGTTGATGCATATGCAGATGATGAGTCATGTGTGGAAGTGGAATAAATTCTTAATTCTTCAAAACCAATCATCATTCCACAAACTCAAAACCATAACAATGACTAATTGTCATAAGATTAAGTACTTGTTTTCACCTCTCATGGCAAAACTTCTTTCCAACCTACAAAACATTTATATAGCAAATTGTGATGGTATGGAAGAAATTGTTTCAAACAGGGATGATGAAATCACTACATCTACTACATATACAACCACCACTTTATTCCCTTGTCTTCATTCTCTCTCTTTTGAACACATGAGAAATCTAAAGAGTATTGGTGGTGGTGTTCATGATAAAGTCAAGGTATGTCCTTTACATTTTCTTATATATTTCTCTACTTACATGCTATTTATATGATAATTTTTTAGCTAATTCTTCCGTAATGCGCAATATAAGATAAAGTGATTATTAAATATTCATACATCTTTTTAGAACAAGTAATCAACTACCGGATATTTTATAAAAGAGCTAATAGGTTATTGAAATTAGCAGCTACACTAATATTTTATATTTATCGAATGTTCAGGCACGGTCAAATATATGGGAACCTTTTTTTAATGTCTAAGTTATTGTATCTTAATTGTATATGAATTTTACTTTTATATTTTTGAACGGCCAACGAATAATATAAGTTTGGCCACCCGAGTAAACTTAATGGCGAAAAAACACCCATGTCCTGTGAATACATACATCGTTGATCGATGACCTGGCCCATCCACCTATTCCAAGGGATATCCACCACTTAAAGACCCACTGTGTTAAAAACATTTAAATCACTCGAAGCATTTTACATCAAATGAGACTTGAACTAATTATTTGCATATTAAAAAGACGTGGTGTGTTTTCTCTCAAACCAACCAATACGAGAAGGAACTTAATTAAGTTACGTTTGATTTTATAAAATACATTACCCTATATGTTTAAAAATGATTTTCCTGATTTAGTAAATTACAGCCATCTATTTCCTTATATTAAAATTATGATATCTGAAAAATGAATTCATCATAGAATAACTAAAGATTTCTTTAAACATGTCCTTATTGTTTTTACACCTTCCTAACGTAACCATTGAAATTCAAATCCCCTCGTTACTTAATTACTTTCTATTATTTTATAGCTTTGTTTAAATTAGTTTTTTTTTTTTTTTTTTTTTTTGCTACAGCTTTTTCAAGTCGGTGTTATTTCTTGGTCCTTATGCCAGTACTCTAAACAAGTAGCAATAAATTCATGTGATGCATTATCAAACGTGATTCCAAATCATGCTATAGGAGAGATGCAAAATCTTCAAGTGTTGAAAGTATATTATTGTGCATCTTTAATAGAGGTATTTGAAACTCAAGGGATCAATAGCAAGAGTAGTGGTGCTAGTAGTAGTAGTACCAACATTGATGAAGGAAATGGTGGTAATGATACTACAACGCTAGCCATTTCAAGACTTGAAAGTAGTAACGTGGCTCGGTTGTCTAATCTAAAAGAATTAGTAATCGTCTCGTGTGATCTTTTGCAACATGTATTCACATTTTCCACTCTTGAAAGCCTGAAACAACTCAAAGTGTTAACGGTAAAGGGATGCAAGGCAATGAAAGTAATCGTGAAGAAAGAAAATGAAGAGCAAAAGAAGGTTGTCATATTTCCTCATATAAAGTCCCTGCAACTCATCAATTTGCCAAACTTAAATGGTTTCTTTATGGGGAAGAATGAATTTCATTGGCCATTACTAGAAACAGTCATGATCAGTCAATGCCCACAGATGATAATGTTCACATATCATCATTCAATGGCTCCAAAGCTCAAGTACATGCATACAAGCTTAGGCAAACATAGTCTTGAATGTGGCCTTAACTTTCACGTGACAACATCTTCGCATCAGGTATATCTCCAATTCACATGCACTTAATAATAAAAATCATCTCCAATTAAGGCACTTATATATCTAACCATAGCCTCACCTCTTTTATGAATGATTAGATGTTACACTATCTGTCATATTCCACTAATCTAAACCAGAACTAATTCACACCAATCTGTCATAGGCAGGGGCTCAAACGTTTAACCTTAAATACCCTCCATTAGTCAATTCATTGTTATACCAACCTTATAATTGCCACATGTACTTATTTAATTAAGGGATTATAAAATTCACATGCATGCATGCTTATGTGTGTGTGCAAGCATGCAATTTATCAATTAACCGAATTCACACATTGGTTGGCTTATTCGTGTTCTTTTTTGGCTTGCAGACTAGTACAAGCTTGGAAAGCTTACCTTGGTCTTTCCATAATTTGATTGAAATAGACATGTATGCTGATGAGGAGGTTAAAAACATTGTTCCTTTCAATGAGTTGCTTCACCTGCAAACGCTAGAAAGGATTCGACTACGCCATTGTTCGTATGTAAAGGAGGTATTTCAAGTAGAAGCAACAGAAGGGACAAAAAGTGAATCACAAACTCATTTTGTTGAAATTCCAAACCTAACACAAGTAGAATTAATTAATCTAAGAGAACTCAAATATATATGGAAGAGCAATCATCATGGGAAGACAATAGTATTCAAGTATCCAAACCTAACAATACTCTCTATTGACGCATGTAATGAGTTAAAGCATGCACTTACTAGTTCCATGGTTCATAGTCTCCAACAACTCCAAGACCTACATATAAGAAACTGTTCAAAGATGGAGGTAATTGTCAAGGTAGAAGAATCTACTTCTGAATGTGATGATAAAGTGAGCAAGATTGTGACGTTACCTTGTCTAAAGTCCTTTAAACTTGAAGGACTTAAAATTCTCAAGGGGTTTTGTTTAGGGAAGGATGATTTTTCATGCCCATCATTACATACTTTGGAAATCAAAGCATGTCCTGAAATAACTGTTTTCACCAAGGGGCATTTGGCAACTCCAGCATTAAACGCAATTGATACGGGGTTTGGGAGATGTTACTTAAATGAAGACATTAACTCCTTCATACTAACCAATAAAGATGCTTTGAGCTACTGGAATTTATAGTAGATGCTACTGTAACACCAACATTGCAGTTCCTCATGCCACCTAGGCATTTTGATTTTATACACTGTGTTTGCTCTTGTATTATAGCTAATTCTTCTCTTGTAATTGCTCACCATCTGTATCGCCTATATATATTGCCATTTTTAGTACTCTTTAATATCCATTGATTTTATCTCTGAAATCCTCTACACTTTTATATGGTATCAGAGCAAGCTTAGGTTATTTTTGGCGCCATTAATTCAGTCCTTCCTATCATTCTCTAAAACATCTCGAGAAGTTCAAAGCGCTTAGTGCCACCCATTGTCTATCACCACCCATCATTCACTGCAAATATGACCACCATCACCCGCCACAGTGCCACGCGGCCCTCTCTTTTAATGCCACTTCCTCAGCAATCCACGACCATCGTCCGCCATAGGAAGAAATATAAGAGGTGAATCCATTTGATACTTCTTTTGCAATCTTATTTTCGAGTTAAAGAAGAATATTAGACTATATTATTATTAGGGTTTAGTATTGGTTATTATTAGGGTTGAGCCCACGGGCATGGTTTAGGTTAATTTATAGGGTTTCTTATAAACTCTATCTAATGTAACCATAACCTATCAATAATATTAGGGTTATATTATATAGAGTTTATAAGAAACCCTAAAAAACCTAAACCGGGCCCGTGGGCTTAACCCTAATAATAATCAATACTAAACCCTAATAATAATATAGTCTAATAAAGAATACATTAAAACATTACATAATGTGTGTTTTGTGTGTGTTTTCAAGAGGGGACTGAACCAACATTTAATACTTCTTTTTCTAAAACGATATTGATTTAAGGGGCTATAAATTAGTGAACCTAGAAGTTAAAGGGATGGACTGGGTTCACGTGTGAAAGTTCAATTGAATGGGTAGAGTTTTTTGATTTTCTGGCAGCCGAAATTCAGCAAAGTTTTAGGAGTTTTAGATGATTATGAGTCTTTTAGTTATTATTTAATTAGTATGTTTATCTTACTTTGAATAAGTTAGTTGGAGTTTATTTATTTTATGTTTATCCAGTAAGTAAAAGATAATTATAGATGTATTAAAGAATCATATGAATGTGTAAATCTGGTAATTAGTGGGAATCAGTATGATAGAAACTGTAATATTCTCTTAGAAATATATCAGTTTCTCTTTAATGGCAAATGAAATATAAAATAACTTAATTACATTTGATCACCAATGAATTCAGTATTCTGCATATCTGTATGTCATTCTATCTTGAAGATGATTTGTTAGCTTATCTTCGCGTCAACAACTCCTGCAACTGACCCGACTAAAGCCACCGCTGAAATCACCATCAAAACACTGCTGAAAATCTGTAAAACCACCCATTTTCTGCTCCAAGGTTCCACCTTTCTTTGCACAATGTACATTTCTACAGGAAAATATATTGCTAATGGCCATAGATTTAAAGCCCCTAACAAACCCAATATTTCGTTGAAATACGGGAACACCAAAGCAATTCCAGTTGTGGACACGACGTATAATGTTCTGAAACATAATCTGAATAAGTTCCACTCGAATTCGGGTAAAAATGGTAGCTTTAATCCATTGAAAGTTTTCAGAAATACGTTGTCTGGGAATGTATCAGCTAACCACCTCTCAGCATGCGCGTATACTGGCTGACTGTACAACTTTTAACAACAAAAATTCATATAAAAAAAACTTAATGATATTATAGTTCAAGCAAGAGAAATGACCTAACTTTTGAGGTCAAACTAACAAAATTCAAGATTCAATGACAATCAAAATCAATTGAAAAATGCAAGAGAAATAACTTAACTTCTGAGGTCAAACTAATAAAATTCAAGATTCAATGAGAATCAAAATCAACCAAAAATTCTTAAAAAAAAAACTTAAAAGTTATTATAGTGAAAGCAAGATAAATGACTCAACTTTTGAGGTCAAACTAACAAAATTCAAAATTCAATGACAGTCAAAGTCTTAGGTTTGACCTGAAAAGTCAAAGTAAAGAATGAAATATGGAGTTTAAGTATTTACTTGGTATCCTCCAATTAGATGCAGAATGATGCAGGCATTAGCAAAGTCAATGAGCCAGTAAGGCTCATAAAACCCGAATCCAGTCAACAGGTTTCCTGGTGTGTTGTCCCCAAAGGCTGCATACCCGAAACATGCACACCCGAGGTAGAAGAAGGTTGTCACAAGAATCGCGATAACTGAAGCCTTTTTCATAACCTTGTTTTCTGGTGGGGTTGACTTCAAAGTATCCTTAAACACAACAAAAACAAGTATTACTTATTTACTTCATATATCACATGATCTACTATTTTAGTCAACCTGTTAACACTTAGAGGCTGTTTGGCAACTTTTGAATTGGTAAGTACTAAATCATTAAGAGTTTTGAAGCATTAAATGCTAAACCAGTAAGAGGTCTGAATCATAAAGAGCTAGTATATTGCTTAACTATTCAGAGGCAAATGTCTGACCAATTCAGATAAAAGCTCATAACCATTCAGACTCAGTACAATGCTTAACCATTCAGAGGCAAAAGTGATTAAACATTCAGAAATATGCTCACGAAACAAACACTCTGAACCATTAAGTGCTGAACCATTCAAACATCTGAATGGTTAAGAGGCAAACAAACAGCCCCTTAGATTACTAACCTGTATTTCAAGAAAAACTAGAGAATATGGGTATGCGAATGCCACGTCACCAAGCGCTTGAAAAGTTAGCCATAGTTTCACGGGTGCACTTATAGCCGAGGCTCCATAGACGCTCCCGTCTATTTTACCATTTTCTGTGGTTACATTTTCACAAAAGAACTTACTTTATTAGAAACTGTTTGATGGAGTTTGACAATACGAATTTGGACTATTTAACACATACATACCGATTACTTTGGCTATACCAAGTCCAAAACCGATGGATGAGTAAAAAAACGACATGACAGCAGCAACAATTGATACCCACATCATGCTATGAAAATCAGGTATTTGTGACATAACAATCTGTATAACTCCAAACAGAAACATATAAAGATTGCCTGCATACTCGCAAGAAGCCTCGTGCCCTTTGCTATGGTAACAGTTTGATCTCTGAATGGCACTGATATCAACATAAGAATACCAATTTATGGTAACAGAAGAAGTTGATATATATGTTATGTCAGAGAAAAGAATTTGTAGGAAGCAACACCTCATACAAGTCGCGGTTGTAACAACATACGCAACACCAGTCCCGTAGAAGTTCAAAAATTGAAGTATACCGCATAGCAATGCTTGTTTTTCTCCTGCATATCATGTTGGTATTCATTAAACTCATGTAATGTGATCAGCAACTTAGATGATAGATACCAATTCACAAGGTAGATGCCATGTTAGTGGTTGAAATAGTGTTGGTATTTATTTGGTGACAAATAGATAATCAGGAATTTCAGGTGGGGGTTGGATCCAAGTGATAAGTAATGTTCTTTACAACCAAAAGATTGTAGGTTCTAGACTACATATATCCTACAGATATGATGAATTTAACCTAGAAAATCTAGCCGGTGTTGTTAAAAAAAAAGATGCTAAACAAGTTGTGTTCCCGGGTTGGCGGGTCAAACCAGAAACTTTTACAAGAAGCAAAATACAACATGATTCCTAATACGACATGAACACGAAAATCATGTCACATGTGAACCTAAACACTCACAGTTTGATACAAATACGACCTGTTCACGAATACAGCATGTTTATCCTAAAAAAACTTTATTTAACTTTCTTTACATATTAATACTTTAAAATCGTAAACATAAATATAATCTTTTTTAATGCATTTACGTTCTAACTATGCAAATTTTTTTACAACGTATAAATTTTGGAATAAAAAGTAACTTAAACTACACTTATTACATATATAATATATTTAAAAATAAAAATAAATAGGTTAAACTGGTAGACTCACAAACCCATCATGTTAAAACAAACACGACCCATTTATCTAAACATTTTCATATGTTCAACTAAACATATTTTGACGAAAACGTAAACTTAAAAATCTCATGTTACGTTTGTTTCATGTTCTCATGTCACGTCAGAGTTTCAATACAAAAATCACACTCAATACTTAATGCCAAACACCCTTTAAACAGAAAGACCTAACTTCATACCAACACGATTAACATGAATGCAAAATGCACAATAGAAATCAAAAACTTTAAGCTGAATAATAATAATAATAAATAATAATAATATTACCAAGGATAACCCTAACTGCATCTGCAAAAGTTCGATTTCTACTTCCATTAACAGGATCAGGGGACCTGTAACAATCTGCTAACAAAGACGACGAAACGTATGTAACCGTTGCAAAAAACAACAATGCCACAGGCCCTCCAATCCAACCCAATTGCGACACACTCCACGCCAACGATAGCACACCAGATCCAATCACAGCAGTGATAATGTGAGCGATTGTGCTCCATAGGGTCCCTGATTCACACCAAATCTGTTCAAATCGATGTTTGATTGATCGATTCACGTCAATTGAAGGTAATTAGAAGACACCCAGATGAGCGATTTTGATTCACCTGTTCTTATTGTGGTGTTGTGATCGTCGGTTGAAGAAATTTTGGGGAGGAGATCGCTTCCGACTGTTGGGTCTGTTGATTTCAAGAAATTAGAAGAAATACAGAGCATAGATGATGATGATTATGAAGATGATGATGAATTAAGGATTTAAGATCGAACCAGTGAGATTGAAAGGGGAAAGCTGCAACATTGGGGTTTCTTCTTCTTCTTCTTGGTAATCATCTCTTTCTGTGATCATGGTTTCTTGAATTCTCAGAAGTAGATTCAGATTGTTGAACTTGAGATTGATGATGTTTGGGGCGTTTGATGATGATGCAGATTGTGATGATTAAGGGCTTTATCGTGTGATTAACACATGGGTTTTTGGTTTTAGATCGATTTGCAGGTTTGGAGAAAGAGTCTGCAAGTGAAAGTCTTCGCCATTAGAGGCTGCAAGATTCAAGATTCAACTCTTTCTAGTGTTATTTAGCTAATTAATTGTAATTAGAGAGGATCTTTTTAAGAAATTGTATTTGGGTTACCTTAATATTTTAAGACTATCTTACAAAAGCTATGCTTTTTTTTATATTTTATAGTTTACATTTGCTAAACTTTGTGACAGCGTATCGTGTAACACTAACTCATGTTAAAAACATTGGTTTCGCCTTCAACTTTCTATCTTTCTTTGCACTATATCGCCAACGACCATAGGTTCATTGGACTTAACCCGGCCGGAGTCTTAATGAAGTATGGGAATACCAATGCGGTTCTGGTCTTTGATGCAACGTAAAACATGTCCTAAACGGATAGAATCTGAAAGTCGGTAGCACTGGTAACTTTAACTCATAGATATGTTCAGAAACCGAAGATCAGGGAACTTTTCCGTTAACCATATCTCTGTGAATGTAAATACTGGCAGGGTAAATAGCTTTTGTTTGAATCAAAAGTACTGTTAACAAATAAACATCTTTAAGACTTTGACTCTTGAGGTCAACTAGAAGTTTGATGTTCTAAATCCTGAGAAAACCTTAAACAATAGTTGTGGATAAATCCACATGATTTTGATACAAATTGTCATGGCTTTGACTTGAAGAGACAAATTGTTCTTGACAAACAAGTATCTTGTGCTAATAGAATGAACAGTTTGACTTGTGAGGTCGAACCGTATTTTCTTCTTCCCGAAGCCTGTTTTGTAACCTTGTTTTCTGGTCTTAATGACTTGACAATGTCCTTCATATTCAATACACCAATATGATTCAACAAAAAGTTGATCTTATACTTACAGATAAAGATAATTTAATTGTTGATTTCATGTTAACAAAAACTTTTAAATAAGAATTAGAAGGGGCCGCGCGAACGCAGGCCCCTACTGCCACAAATTATGACGTAGGCTCGACCACTTGGGCCGACCTTAGACAGTCACCCTTCCTAAGTGCAATGGAAATCACCAACCTAGGCCATGGTCCTTCTTGATCAACCATTGACCCCGTCCAGGTAAGTATCTAATCCATTCCCCTTCTACACCTTTTAAACCACCACCCACCTCCTTTATGTTCACCACTCTTCAATGTGGGATGAAAGAAAATCTTTATTGTTTCTTAACAAAACTACAATCCTAAGGTCTAATTGGCTATTTTAACCTCCTGAGAGTTCTGCACAATTTGTTTCAAAGCTGTTGTAGACCTCTATTAATAAGCAGAAATGAAGAGAAGAGGGTGAAGATAACAAGAAGGGGTGAACTGACTACAAACAAAATCATGGTTGCTATGAAAGTGAGAACCATGACAGAAACGGCACGCGGATAGCTACAATCAAATCCGGGTCGGGTATCATCGTCAGGTCCAGCTGAATAAAAGAAGAGAAGAAGATAGACCTTCGATCACTGGTGGTGACTATGACGATCAGTAGAAACATAAGAATAAGAATAGAGAACTTGAGAAAGGTGATAGTGACAACTGACAACTAGTTGGATTTTTAAATTAAATATGTTGATAAATATACTGATACTGTTTGAGTAAAAAGCAGTTGAAAGTTCAGATATTCAGATACTCACAATGGTTTTGCTTACATTATTTTAGCTATTATCATATCAAAATTCAACATACTTATGAGTAATGCTTAGTTGATTTTTTTTAATATGTTATTAACTTTATAAAAAAAGAAAGAGAGTTAGTTTGTGTAGCTGTTAATGAGTTATTTAATTATATTGTACTTTTAAAATTATGTCACACATATATTGAGTGTTTACTTATATAATAATCTAATGCTAATTTTTACATGATCTTTTATAAATTTTATGTTTAATGTTTAAAAACCATCTTTTGTAAAATTCTAAATCATTTATAAAACCGTGTGGTTCTTAAATCTTGTTCGACCAACTAGCAGACCGTAAGACGACTAGTTCTCTCTCTGGTCCGGATCTAAAAACATTAACTTGCATGTCATCCTTTTGTCATAAAAGTTGACGTGAGATAACTTCATTGGGCTAAGGTTTAACCAGTCTGACAAGGCCATGACATCCAGCCTGAGGCAATGTAAGATAGCTTGAGGCGAGACAACACATGCTAAGACAAGATCAGATCATTCAAGGCCATGGTAGTTAGATTGAGGTGCAACAATAACACAAGACAAGGTCAAGTAAGGCAAGGCCAAGCCTAGTAACCTAAGGCCATGTCAAGTAATATGAGATGCTTCTCCTAGCCTAAGGCTAAGAAATAGTGTTTGCCGCATAACTATGTTATTTGGGGTGGTCAGGTGGTCATCTTTTGGCTTGGAGCCTACTTATGTCTTGGTGCGGACTTGCTGGTATTGGTGTGGCATGTGTTGGTACTGGATCGCCATGGTTGATTTTTGTGAGTATTTGTTTTAAGTTTTACACCGATAAAGATGAATATAGATTGAATGTAGATGGTATATTGGTAATATATGTATGTCAGATTGTCTTTTACACTTGGTAAAAATGAATATAACCCACTGTGTTCGTGTTGGCGATCCAACGAAAAAGAAAAGTGGTATTCTCTTTTTGTATTTTGTTGCAGCGACACCTGTAGTGGAACCTCCCATTTTTTCTGAGAGATAATTATGTTACTCCTGATGAATACATGATAGAAAATAAGCACTTCTCGTCTTTCAATCAGCCCAACAAATAGAAAATCTCGATTCATAATCACACATCACATATTCTAAAACAAAATATGTTTCAAAGCGCGAAATGGTTATATAATAATACATGTAACAAGAACTTAGAATTATAAGAAAATAATGTCTCAAAACTTTGGACTGAATCAAACACCACCAAATACAGACCACCTCTACAGAAAGTATCAAATACATAAGAACAAATGTACAATTTTCAGACCAACAAGAACAAAAAACTCATCTAAACAATTCAACTGCAAAATGCTTATGCCCATTAAAAGAACCACCCAAAACTTTGTACAAACAGTCCTCTGTAAATGTATATCAATCCCTTACAGAGTCCTGAGTGTGGAGTTGATGAGTTTCATGACGACCCGTATGCTTGACAGCTCAGATACCGATGTGGTTGGAACACTTATTTGATGGTTTAGTATCGAGTAAACTTGATCAAAGATCGGGCGTACATGCATTGCTATCATCGCGTCTGATGGCTTGATTGCCACAACCAAATCCATCATCCATCCAAGTTTCTTTGCTGTATCGTTGCCAATATCACATGCCAACTGCTGCAGCAGAGATAACAGTACTCCTTGACTCAGAGGCAATGGGTTGCTTGTTAATAACCCCTGTAAATCAACCTGTTTGACCACAAACAAAATGAAAACAAACACCATTAGAAAGCGGTGTACTTTATATGATTTGCAGATAAAGAATACGAAATACCTGAGAGCATAACCAGGACACGATCCAGACATCACTTCTTTGAAGGGCTGCAGTGAAAGCTTCCTCATATTTGTGTTCGTATACCAATCTAGAGAGCTCTTTTGTTGGATCCAACGGTGCCTCGATCTATTGCAGAAAGTATATATGGATATAAAAGATATGAAAGTATAAAACAATATCACAAGACACAAAAAGAAAAAAGAAAAAAAAAAGTCCACCTTTTCATGGAAACTGCCAATAGGTCCATTGCTCAATTGTGATACCAACGGGTTCACTGATTCCGAATTTGCCCCTGCAAGTGCAAGAGCTACCAACTTCCTTTGACCGTCAGCTAGATCACCACTCAAAGTTTGAGTCAAAGATGATGCCGAATTTATGGCGTCCTAAAAAAACCACGTGTCAACAAAAGAATAGAATGCGTCCAGCTGGCATTGATTCATCAAGGTTGTAATTTCTTACCCTCAAAGCCATTGCTAAAGGAGAATGTGCAGAATCGATTTGTTGCTGAACTGTACTTGTATGTTCAATCACACCCTTTTGAAATGTAGCGTCAACTTGATCAAACATGGCCTTGCAAGACATCTCAAAAGCAGGAATAACAGAAGCCTCCATGCTAGACTTAAGCGCTTCCTGTCAGAAATATTTGCCATTGATCACATGCAATTATCAGTGATCGATGACTAACAAGTGTAATAAACAAATTATATCAGAAAGATTATTTAAATCATTGATACCTGTAGTGCTTGTTTACCAGAAGTTTGAAACTGGGATTGAATTTGCCTAGAAATAGTAGCTTCAAGCTTAGAAGTTACCGATTTCTCCAGTTGATTTACAGACTTATCAGCAACCCCTCTCTGGATACAAACTTAATCAGATATAATATATGTAAAAATCTATTAAAGAAACCCAAAATGTTAAAAAGCTGTAACCTGGAAAGCCTCTGCGATTGCTGAGGACACTGTTTTTTCAATAACCGGTGTAACTGAACGCACGATAGCTGACACGAGTGCAGATGTTTCTTTTTTCAACATTTTCTCCAATGCTGCAGGCAAATCCTTGTAGCCATTGGTAACCAAACCAGAAAGTTGTTGACTTCGATCGCGGTTTGACTTTTCTAGTTTTGTAAATTCTTCTTGAGTGCGGGCCCACAGAGCATCAAAATTAGTTTTGTAAGTTTTCTCCATGCTTTTTCCTATGGCCGCTTCTATTCTCCGCCCTTCTTTTGTAACTGGTACTGCCACCAATGCAGGAATCTGCTTCTGAAATTCTTTTTGATTTGTCAAAACCTACAATTAAAATGAAATCAGTTTCAATTTTCAACATTTTATATTGAAAGATTAACCATATCTACCTGAGTAATAGTTTCTTGCATAGAATGAAGTTGCGAAAGTATCATTTCAGCAGATGGAACACTAGAATTGATTCCTGGTTCAATAGAAGAGTCGGTTGAATTGAAAGCACTTGGAGGAAGAGATGACTGGTTTGACCCGTGGGCGTTTTTTCCCTTCTGTTTTTTCCCTTTGCCTGAGGACACAGGGGCCGGGGAGTCATGTGTTGAGGGTACAGGTGTCTCAAAGGGCACCGAAATATCAATATTCGAATCTTGACTTTCATCTTGACCACCTGAAGTTTGACCCGACCCCTCAAGTTGCTTTGACTCGTTAATAATATAACTTTCCCCAGACACAACACGCCCGAAATCTGATGCCTGTGAAGCAAAACCATGAACCTCGCCATGAGAAACAGGTTCAACGGTCTCACTTTTTCCTGTTTCACCAACCTCCTTAACCTCTAACTCAACATTCTGTGGATCAGAATTTGAAACCACATCCGGTACACTTAAACCCACATCATTCTTCTGCTCAGAAACATGACTTATTTCAGAAGATGAAGTGGCCATCAATTCAGCAGGCGTGACTAAATGAGTCGGACGCTTAAACTTGGTTTCGTCAGTTACTATATCAGAAACCAACGAGGGGTTTACTTGCTTGTCAACTGAATATTCAATAATTTTCGGCTCACCAGATTCATGACTAGTGGTTGGACTTTTCAAATCCGACAGTTCACGTGTCAAAGTAGGACTTGATGCAACTGGAGGTGATGCAACAGAAGCCTCAGTTAAAGGAGAGCTTGATGGCTGTCTTAAAACAGGACCAACATCAGAAGCAGGTATCGAGACATCCAAAGATGTTTCTGTCTTATTTCCATAAGGTTCTGAAACATTCAAACCCTCGGTACTTGGTGCATCACGTGAAACGGATGAATCTTGTTTCTCATAAGAGTTGTTATCAACTGGAGGTGGCAAGCATTGGGACATGTCTAAAGCATACTGTTGTATAGCTTGTGTTTGGACACAGTAAACCTGAACAATCTGTTCCCCGTGTGGTAATATATCACTAGTGCCTGTAAAACTCAGTATCGGCATGGTAACTGTAAACTCTGCAATGTAATCCATGCGGGTGGATTCTGGGTTGGGCCCGTATTCTAGGTGGACAACATAAATAGCATTTTTCTTTGCATTTGCTAGTAATAGAAGGCCAGCTTGAGGTAATGCAACCACTTGATTGAAGAATGCATCTTCAAGTCTAGACTCGGAAGAACTCTTTAATTCCAATGTTTGTAAACAGTTCCATGAATCAGCATCACTAGGAAGCAACCATCCTTCTTCGCTGTCTGAGGCCCATATTTTCACCTCACGATTTAATGGACCCTGTAATAATTTGCAATAAATATAACAAATGTAAATAAATGTTATAACATGGAGAAATATATGAAAAAAACATAGATTAGCATATACCCCGGTGATAAGTATGATGTGATCTGGGCGATGAGGAGCCGTTAAGAATGTAACAGAGTTTACTGGCAAACCATCGTGGGGCTTCAATACTGCAATTGGTGTGGACTTCCGGTCTTCCCAAACTTTTATCTGTTAAACAGTTAAAATGACAAATACTCAAGTCCTTTAGGTAAAATCATTGCCAATCAGCAGTTTAGTTATAGACACTAACACAGTTCCACAAAAAATATATAACTAAAAGAAACATATTATTTTATTACTGTTTTCCAGCTGATCTCAACCTTGGGTAGCAGATTTACTTTTTAAATGAGCATCTTGTGTTTATATATGTTTGTGTTTTACATTTTCCAGCAAGAAATACTCCCTTTTTAATGAAAAAGGAATCAAAATTGGCTCCTTGCCTCCTTTAGTAGTTTAACTATGTTATTTACACTAAGACCACTTTTAATTTTAAAAATACATAGCATGCATGATTGTGTAGAAATGATAGAACCATACACGAAGTATATTTAATGTATCGCAATCTATATACTATACCCAATGAGACTAGCCCAACATATACAAATATATAAATTAAACATAGCAACACCTCATTATAAATTTCTACTCATAAAAAGAGCTACTTGATCAGACTTAGATTTACCTCACCGTGAACAATAAACTGCCTAAAAGTGGACACATAAATACCACAGCAAAGAAAATGTAACCTGAGCTTACCAAATAATATGTGAAACAAACAAATAAGCTCTTTAAAGATATCATTTAAGCATAAGACACATATCTCGAATATTTTCTAGTTTTATTTTGCAACTTTTGTTATTATTGAGTTGCCATCCAAGCATATGAACCAAGGTAGCTTGTTTACGACAAGAGACATGTTATAATTACCAAACAATGGTTTAAAAGCTAACAATAAGGTAAAAAGTTGAAGTATGGATCAAAATAAAACCCATATATACAAAACAAAAAATTCAACTTTATGTAAAACATATATATGACGCATACAAGTTGTAAATATTATTTAACTAACCGTTCCATCTACTGAGGCAGAAACTAGACGAGTAGTCATCCATTGACACATTGATAGATCTGTCACTTCACCATCATGATTACCAACAAACTGAACTCCATTAATCAACTTATCAACAGGACATTTAAGAGGACCCTCTGCAGAATACACTTCACCTCTCCCAACCTTTGTAGTATCAATTCTCAAAACACGTTTTCCAATTCCAACAACAAGAACTTCCTGTAACATGAAACAACCAACAAATATCAATATAATACTGAAACTAAAAGCACCAAGAAATCAAAATTTATCACTAGTATGAATGTTACTTGTTTATGACAGTGCCAACAAACTCTAGGATGAACAGACTCCGCTTCACCTACAATCTGAATAGCAATAACTATCTTCCCTGTAATTTGTGGTTTATCATCCTCATCGGTCCCTTCGGTAATTTTCCATACATAAACTCGTCCATCTATGCTTGCACTGCATACGATACTTCCATTATAACCCGTAAATAACAAAAGAAGTAATACAAACAAGCAAGAAACTCTTACCTAGCTAAAAGGTGAACATCCTCAGCAAAGAAAGCCATATCGGTAACCCTCTGAAAAGAACAAATTGTTTAACTAAATCAGCAAAAAACTTTTCATCACAAAGCCAACAAATACAATCAATTCGCATATCCCCAAGATTCATAGATTGCATCGATCAATTACCGACCAAAACCAGATCAAGATCAGACCTTTAATCTACATTCTACTCTGATCGCAATTAATGTGAAAACATCATAAACTCTTAAC
Organism: Flaveria robusta; assembly: GCA_025506415.1. Classification (NCBI taxonomy): domain Eukaryota; kingdom Viridiplantae; phylum Streptophyta; class Magnoliopsida; order Asterales; family Asteraceae; genus Flaveria; species Flaveria robusta. The sequence continues at coordinate 7,618,138 of CM046465.1, forward strand.
CAACTAAATCTTGAAAAAAGAAAGTAACAAACCTGAGCTAGACCTTTAAGCAGTGATCTCAAAGCAGTATTAATATTAAGAACCCGAATCGCCCCAAGTTTCAACCCATAACATATATAATTCTTATTAACTGCAATCTGTCGACCCACAACAAGCCCCGGATCCGAGCCATATTTAGTAATGGGAGTAACCTCAAGCTGAGGCTGAACCTCACCAGCCAACCTAACATCTATATCATACACAACACGATCACCACTCAAATGTCTCCCTTTTGGAAGCTTACTGCTCGGCATCCGCAACGGGCCCGAACCCGAATGCAATGCAGGAACCAACGATGATGGAACCATAGGGTTAGCACCGTGCACCACAGGAACAGATGATTGAGGTGGGTTATCAACGACTGTAGGTGGTGGAGTGCTTAAAAGCGCCATCAATCGAGCCCCATGGTTAGGGTTACTGTTGGGGCTAGCGGGTTGAAGCGAGGGTGTAGGATAAGGAACAGATCGCTGGTGTTGTAAGTTAGGGTTCTCCGGTGGAAACGAAGGTGGTGGGACGTGAAATTGTGGGTGGTAGATCGGAGTTTGTGGGGCGTATGAGTACGGGCCGCCGGTGACGGTGGGTGGAGGGTAGGATGCGGCGGAGGACGGTGGTGGGTACGGGATGTTAGGGTTTTGGAAAGTGGAATTAGGGTTTGATGAAATTGGGGGTGGGGAAGACGATGGATTGAAGAATCGTTGCACATCGAATGGTCCTCCACCTGGTTGTGGGTTGTGGTTGCCAGGGGTAGCCATGAATCGGTGGAAATAGTGGGAATTTGTTGGTGATTTGATCGAATTTGTGCTGTTTGAGATCTGAAATGTGAAATTGAAAGAGGGGTTTAGGGATTGCTATATGGATTGAAACGAAAAGGGGTTGAAATTGATTGAACAATGAACACTCTGGTGTGTGTGACCTCTGGTGTTGAGTGAGATTATTGGAGGTGACTGTGTGACTTTTTGGAGACCAATGCCCATGAAGAAGACGATGGAGAAGATGTGTTTCGTATTTTGTTTATTGTTTTTTTTTTTTCTCTTGATTCGAACTATGTGAAGGTTGCACTTTAGTCCCTTGGTTCTTTGACAATGCTATAAGGGTCCTTTAAAAGTTAAACCATCAAATTTTACGGATTTTTTTTTTAAAACGGTTTAGTGGATGTTTGATAATCTTGTGTTGGAATCAATACGTGACTAAGTAAAAAAATAATCTTTGAATCATTTAATATGTTCTGAAACTTAATCATTAAAAGGTATTATGAACAATGAACCAAAACATCATATCCCTGACTAACTTAGAAGTAGTCAAATTAAAAAGCTACCAAATAGTCCGTAACTTTATTAAATCTATAATAAATTTTATCTAGCATAAGACTTGAATCTTTAAATACTTATGAAGATACATGTTTTACTAGGCATTTTTCATAAAACACATAAGGTCCCTAAGTATCTTACCAACAAAAATTTTTTTTAAAATAAATGGATCTTGGTATATTACTTTGATTGGAATCCAATCCCAATGGAGGAACTAAAGGTGCATCTACTACTTGTTTTCTGTCTTTGCAAAATTAATAGGGCTTTGAGACTTTAAAATTTTAAATATTGCATTTTATACTTGAAATCTTGTGTGTCCAGACGTACCATTGATTTTGGTTTGTGAAATTTGTTCATGTGTCTATAGCTAAACTCATTGAACTAGTATCTTGGGAGTTCACTAATATAACTAATGAATCTAGTTTTTAAAGCCAACAATGTTTAAACGAGCAGACAAGTATTTACGATTTTTCATTGGTAACTTTCTTCCTTGTCTTTTATCAAATATGTTTGATTCTTTCAAAACTAATAGAGTCTCATTGGTTAGCGTGTACTAAACCAATGACATCAATTACACCTAGTAAAGCTAACATGATGTACCTTATAAATATTATATATATTATTAAATACATATGTCGGTTTGTACATTACATTTTCATATCTTTTCAATTTAGCCACTAATTTCTTACTTTTACATATTGGAATCTTTTTATATCTTATGACATATTCAAGATTTTTTTACATTTGATATAAATGTTTTAGCTTTCTATTTATTAGTTCATCACAAAAGTTATTATATATATATATATATATATATATATATATATATATATATCATTTAAGAAAATCAATTTAACATCCTATTTGTTTGGTAGTTGCATCAAGGATTTTCTACGAACTTTTGATCTAGAAAATTTTAACCCATCGAAGTGGGAAAACGTATTTCTAATTTGAAATTAATCGTTTTGCTTGATTCTTAGGAATAGAAAGCTAAAACATGTTGATCAAGTGATATGATTACTTTTATTTATGTCACCATTGTGATATTGTTACTTTATTTATGGTACGATATAAATTATATTCAAAATTGACATGTGTCTGCACGGGTTTCCCGCTACATTGCACGGGTAACATGCTAGTATACAGTTAAAACCTTATGTTGGTTTGTACATAAAAGTTTAAGTGGTCATGTCTAATTGTGTTATAAAGTCGAAGATGCTTCAGCAAATTAGAGGAGACCCTTTATGTCTCCGGCTACTCCGGAGTGGTGGCGCCACCCACAACCGTCATTTCCTTCTACTTCTTATTTTTATATACGTTTTAAGTCGGTCTACTTTTATCTTAATTTTGTTTTGAGTCGGATCAAATATAATACGTTTTCATTCGATAGTATAAATTCGAATTGTTTTACGTTTCAATGTAAAGTTAGTTCGGAAACGACTCGGGTCGATTATAGTTTATACTTTATCACGCAACATACGCTGCCGCGCGCAACGCGCGGCAGGTAAAAATACTAGTTTAATTTAATTTAGTAATATTTTCTTTAGTAGTGTACATATTCTAAGGGTCTCACTTCCTTTTTGGTACTCCCATCTTAAGAGTTATGACATGAACCCACAATCATTTTGTTTGAATTATGTATAAAATTGTGTGATTACTATGGATTATTTAGAACTATCTCCACATGGGAATTAAAAAGTGACTATTCTAAATCACATAATGATTACTAGCAGGCATAAAAATGGATTTAATGCTTAATTAATGCTTATAACATTGTAGTTTTTCCTTGAACTTTTTCGTATATACTTTGTTGGATATTTTAAAAAATAAAATAACAATTTAATACATAATATTTAATATATAATAGTAGATGATAGACCAACCAAATAGATTAGTAGTGGATGTGATTATTCAGGCGTCCACTATTCATGGATCTACTTGGGTGTTGGGCACGTGATCTTTGCCTAAATTATTTGGGTATGTGGTAATAATTTAATATTTAGCAATGTCAATAAATAAATAAAAAGTTATCTATTTATTTTAATAAAATAGTAATTAAGGGGGTCAAGTGACAACATTAGGGGTGTAAACGAGCCAAACCGGCTCCCAAGCTATTCAGAATCGGCTCGAAAAAAACTCGAATCGAGCCGAGCTTAAACGAGCTTGAGCTCGAACTCGAGCTCACATTACAGCTTGTTTACTATGCGAGCTCGAGCCCGAGCTTCAGTATCGAGCTCGAGCCGACTCGCGAGCCTAAACGAGATTTTTTTATATAATTTTTTATTTACATATTTAAATATATAAAAATATATATAGTTACATAAATCATATTATGAGATATATTATTATGAAAAAATAATTAAATAATATATATTATGTTATATATAAAAATATAATTATAAATAAATATTAAAGTAAATATAAAAAAATAAAAAATTGAATAATTTAACAAGAAAAGGAGCCGAGCCCGAGCTTGAAAATTTTCTGAGGAGCCGAGCTCGAGCTTTAAAAAAGTCATGTTTAAATTTCAAAAAATTAACCATTTTATTTCATTTACACCCTTACAATAAAGTATAAACTATGATGCTTATAATACAAATGCTAAAGCATATACACATGGCCAAATAAAACTGTCATTTACTTTTAATTCCGTTCATTCACTGCGATTAAGCACTAATCCCTCTTCCCCTTTCCTTTGTCAGTTGTTAAAAGCTCAATAACAATCAAGATGGTAATTTGCTGTGATAATTTCTCCATTAACTTTCTCTGGTCTATGCAAACCACCGGAAACTGCATTCGACGATCATAAAACTCTAACGTGCATCCATAAAACGAAACCTCCCTAAAATCTAGGTAATAAGTGATTTTCGACCACAAATACCACTCATGGTTTCACTAATCTTGTTGGGATAAAATAGTTGTCTTAAATACTTTTGTAATATACGTAATTGTTTTCTTTCATTCAATTTTTTCAATAATTATATTTTAAATTTTTTAATTTACATCATAACGCACCGAGCCGATACTGACTAAAATCGAATTCCCAAACAATCACACAACAGTCGTACCGCCGCAACACGCGAACATTTCCACTAGTTATATTAAATTAGGTTTAGATTTGGTAAATGTTATTGGACTAATTGTTTTAAAATTTAAAGGGTTCTTAGGTAAATTTTAATGGGCTAAAATAATTACAATATTATTCAATTTGTTAATGGATTTATTAATAGTTTATATTTTTTTAATAAAATACACATGTATATATAATATATAAATTTTTAAAAATTTACAGGCCCTTGAGAAGATGGGGTCCTAGACGCCACCCCCCCCCCCCCCCCCCCCCCCCTGCATGTTTGTCATTGATCTTCTTCATACTATAAGTCTATAAGATCATTCATAATGGATTTTTTATAAATGAGTGAATGTATTTCATATATTATAAGGAGTGATTTTGAGTGATTGCAAGTGAAACAGAAAAAAATATTAGTGTTTATTTGTATATTTGAAGAAACATTGTTCAAGTCGTAAATTTTTTTATTAAATTTTTTTTGGTAAAATAGTAAAAATGTTATTCAATTAAAAATAATAATAATAATAACTTTCAATGTAATTTTAACGGTAAGGATAAGAATAAGATCAAAATGTTTAAAAAAGAGGATACCATGATCCCATATTATAAATGAAAAGAATTTCATTAAAAATGCATTTAATATAATATTTCATTCATCTCCACTTAAATAAGAATCTTCATAATATTGTTTTATAATAAATGTTTCCTCATTTTCTAATCATCGTTGTTTTTTTACCGTTATTACAATGTATTTCCATTTTATTTGTATATTTGAATCAAACATTGTTTGAAGTAAATTTTGCTTAAGGCCTCAAGTATATTAGGTGGTTCTTAAAATATTCATAAACAAAAAATGCATTATTCATTAAATTTCTAATAATTTAACAAATAATCTACTAATCACATAAGATCAAAATGTTTAACTAACATTCGTTGAAAAGAGGATACCAGTGATCCCAATTATAAATGAAAAGAATTTCAATGGCTACAATTAAACAAAAAATGCACATAAATCACAAAAACCCTGTCTTTATTTAATATAATATTTCATTATTTCATCACAAACTCTATCTCCACTTGCATAATAGATATAAGAATTCTTCTTCATCATCATTGTTTATTCTTTAATCATCGTTTCTTGTTTTTATCGTTTCCTCATCCATTGCTCTGTTGTTTTTTTACCGTTATTACACGTTAAAATAAATATATTATTTCCACACCGATAATCAAAGTTTGTATCATCAAAACAACTTACGTTTGAAATTAACTTTTGCCTTAAGGCCTCAAAGTATATTAGGTGGTTCTTAAAATATTCAAAAAAATAAGAGATCAAGGATTTTAAATACTTTGATTAAATAACTAGTTTTGGTAAACCCTTGTATTACACGGGTTGAATAAATAAAATATTAAATAAAATACAAATTATTAATTATAAAATAATATATTACGATAAGATACAATTGAAATTAAATATGAGTAATGACTTTTGTTTTTAACATTTTTTTTGTTTTTCAAAAAATAAATTAAATAAATTTATTTCAGAACAAAACGTTTTAAAAAATATCATGTTCAAAAAATTCCTTATTTATAACTCCCAATTTTAATTTTTTTTGTATATAAAATTTTTACTTTTTAAAAACATCAATTTAAAATATTTCGTATTCAAAAAGTTTAATGTTTTAGAAAAAATTCTTTTTATAAAAGTTTTATTTGAAATAACATTAATAAAAAGATTTTTTATTTTATTTATTAAAAAACTATTTTTAATTTAAGAAACAATTAAATAAAATTATTAATAATTAATGTAGTCATTAATAGGAGAGGGAAACGAAAAAATTTTGTTAAGTATAAATGTGATGATGACACGTGTCACCCTTTTACTTTTTTATTAAAATAGGAAGATTTCCTTTTAACAATCTTACCTTTAGTGATATTCTCCTTACGTATTTTATTAGCTATTTTATGTCACTAACGTGAAGGAATCAAACAAATTGGACCATTTTATCTAAAGTTTTATATTGGAAGAGAACAAAGCGTACCTCCACCCATCCCCGACGTTACGATTCTTTTATTTTTTCTTTTCTTTAGAATTAGGTAATTGATGTTTAAATAAATAATCTATTAATAAAACAATATTGAAGAATTAAATTACCAAAATACTCTTTAATTAGTTTCGTATACTTTTTATGGTGTATGGTTTTATATGTATCATTTTATAATATTTAGCTACAATTACAATCTTTCTACTCTAATAAAAGAGTATCTTGTGGTGACACGTGGCGGCACCACATTTATTTTCACCAAAATTTTTCCGCTTCTCTCTCCTATTAAATAATTACTTTAATTATCAATAATATTATTTAATTTTTTTTAGAAATAACATAGTTTTTTTAATAAATTTATAAAAAATTCTATGTTATTTTAAAAAATATTTTTTATAGAATAAGAAACTTTTATAAAACATTAAACTTTTTTAAAATTAATTTTGTAAAAAGTTAATTTTTAAACAGAAAATAATTAAAATTGAAATTTATAATAAGAAAATTTTTGAAAATGATATTTTTTGATACGGTTTGTTTTGAAACAAAATATTAATTAATTTTTAAAAAAAAAAATTTAACCAAAAGTTTAAAAAGTTGATATGATTGTTTTATTATATATTGTTCTTAAAATACGCAATTTCAATTATATTTTATCGTAAAATATCGTTTTATACTTGATAAATTTTTGTTATATTTAATAAACCTATGTAATACACGGGTTTACTAAAGCTAGTTACTCTATAATCTATTGTTAAGGCAAATGATCAATAATTATATATATGTTATTGTTTTTATACAACCCCTAAAACATATGATAGAGATAATGTTGCATGATGTTCACATACGCATATTTTTTAATTAATTTGAGAACAAATTATATAAATACATTTGGCGACCTATCATGAATATGATTGGTTCAATTTATTTAAACAAAAGTCATGTATAAATGCATGTACAAATAGATGTTCTAAAATAGATGTTCTAAGCTTGAAATTAATGTGACAACCAACCACATTAATTATAAGCGGTCACCAATTAGCTTGAATTTCATTCGTTCATATTTTATTGGTAATTAAAGACACATCACATACGAGTACGTGTTGGTCACACATAGATGGCATAACTAATCACAATGGGTAAACATGCTTCTTATGGGGATGTATTAAACACTATACATTTAACATATGGGCCACGAGATGTAGATTCGATTGTATTGATATTCAAGTACGATGTTCGAACCATGCTTATTTCATATGAGAGTGAAGCCGAATCACGTGCAGGCGAACGAATACCAGATATGAGTGCAATCAAGTAAGTGCGAGTGGATACTTTTTATTATTTGACTTAGAGAATTTTTGTATAATCATAAGGGCGTTATAGTAATTGTCATTCTTAATTTAATCATTACTAATATAGGTAGAGTATGTTGTAATAGGGTAACAGGTATTGAAAAATTAGAGAAATCATATTTATTGTATTCGTTCCTTGTATAAACAATTATTTGATGAAAACGAGATCGTATGAGACGTTGTCAAAGTGGTTATCCAGTTTTGATAGGAACCCGATGATGATGATGAGCACTTGCTCATCCGATAGGGTCTAGAGTGTGATGCTATACGGTTGTGACGACGGACAATCGCTATTATGAGCCTTCAATTTGATGATATTAGAAAAAATATTTTTGTGATTGTTGTTTCAGGGGGTTAATAATGTTGTTTGTAGCCACAACATGCATTGTTGAATGAATGCATTTTCTGTTCTAATATTCGAAGGCTATGATGAAAAAGAAGTATCTTGTTTTGTTGTGACAACCAATATTAGTTTGTTGTTGCAACGAATTTTAAGCTTGATCATACTACTGGTTGAACAATATATTTACTATTGTTCCTTAGAAACAGTTACGTTTAGTGTGAGGTATGGGTCGTAAACTGCAATCGTTTTCTGCCGTAACGCGCGGTATGAAATATATTCCATGAAGATACACCTATTAGTAACTATATTAATTATAGGGTTAATGAATTTAAATACTCCCAACTATTAGGAATTGGCCGCTGCTACCCCCAAGTATCATTTTGGCGAATATAACTCCCAAGTAAACACTTCGATGTCTGTACCAACCGTCGTTTGTCAGAACCCTAACGACGTTAACTTTCTGATGATGTGGCCTTAACCACGTCAGCTGCCACACAATCGAGGCCTGTACACGTATGCGTGCCACATCATCAGAAAGTAACGACGGGTGATACAGACACCGAAGTGTTTACTTGGGAGTTATATTCGCCAAAATAATACTTGGGAGTCGCAGCGACCAATTCCCAATAGTTGAAAGTATTTAAATCCATTAACCCTTAATTATATTATCAATTATCTCCCTACAAATAAAAGGTTCATCATCTTCCAGCTAGTCATGCCAAATTTTTTTCCATGAAGACACGCATGATGTGTGTGCGTGGTTGATCCTAGTATGATATCTAGGATTACATCTATCTACCTACTCTAATAAAAGAGTAACTAGGGGGGACACATGGCAAAACTACATTCATTCTCACAAAAAATTTTCCGCTTCTCTCTCCTATTAAATAATTACCTAAATTACTAATAAGATTATATAATTTTGTAGATTAAAAATAGTTTTTTTAATAAATTAAGAAAAAGATCTTATAATTAATGTTATTTTTACATAAATAAATAAGACGTTTTTCTAATAAATCAAACATTTTTAATAATATAAAATATTTTAAATTGATGTTAAATTTTTTATAAACAAAACATAATTAAAATTAAGAGTAATAATAAGAAAATTTTTATAAATGACATTTTTATTACGGTTTGTTTTGAAACAAATTGTTTAAATTTTTTTCAGGAAAAAAGTTTAAAAAGTTGATATCGTTATTTTATTACTTATAGTACTTACTCACACGTAATTTCAATAATATATTCTCTTAAAATATCTTTTTATAACTAATAAATATTAATTACATTAAATATTTTATTTATTCATCCCGTATAATACACGGGTTTATTAAAGCTAGTTATTTATATCTAGTAATTTTAACAAAGCTCTCACCATGTTGTTTTGATGATGGGTGTTGGCGGTATGCATTGATGATGGTGTTATGATACATTCTATCTTTGCAAGTTTTGAAATCAAAGGCTATTGATTTTTGTGGGTTTAAGTTTAAACGAGTATTTGTGATTTTATTAACAAAGCTCTCACCATGTTGTTTTGATGATGAGTATATGTGATTTTACTTCAAAGAAAATTTGGTAAGAGTTTTGTACGTCAAGAACACTATAGCTTAAAATAAAAAAAATGTTTGTTTTCATATAAAACAATTAAATTAGGTTTGTGCTTCGTATAGTGTTTTGGTTTGCTTTGTTGGCAAGATTAGGAACATTTTGAGGCGTAAATAGAAAAAGCCATGGTATGATTAAATTTACGTGTTTTAGCGGGTCAATAATAAATAAATTTTTTTAAAAGTGTAGATAAAAATAATAAAGTCGTAATATTATGTTCTGGATTTAAAAGAAAAAAGAAAATTAAAAAACTAAAAAAAGTTAATAAAAAAAGAATATGGGGCGTATTGGATGAAAAAGAAAAAAAAAACCCAAAGGAAAATAAAAAAAAAGTAAAAAATAAAGAAAATAAAAAAGAAACAAAAATGAGGGACTCGATCTCGGGTGTTATGAAAGCCAACCACGCATGCATAATGGATTGCGTCACACTTAGTGTTTACTTATTCATCAACATTTATTTACACAAATCGAGAAACTGATCAATCAAAATAAAAATATAAACCACCAAGCCTGTCGTAGACAGAACTGACCGGAAAACCTTATTGCTTATTATACTTACAAAATATACACTTTTTACTAGTAATATATTATGAAATATTAGATAAAAATGTACGAAAAATATATAAATTGGCAATCGCACATAATTTAATAGAAACAATAAAAATAACTTATCTGATAAATATTATCTTTCTAATCTAATAAAAAGTTAATTAAGGATGATACGAGAGTAACTAAGGCTAACACGTGGCAACATTATATTACTCTTAATCAAAATTTTCACGCTTATCTTTCCTATTAAATAGTTATCTAAATTACTAATAGTATTATTTAACTCTTTTTAGGATAAACATAGCTTTTTAATAAAATAAGAAAAAGATCTTTTTATTAATGTTATTTTTAAATAATTTTGTATAAAATAAGAAAATTTTCTAAAACATCAAACTTCTTTAAAGTAAATGTTTTTAAAAAGTAAATTTTTTATAAACCAAAATAATTAAATTTGAAAATTATAATAAGGAAATTTTTAGGATTGACAATTTTTAATAAGGTTTGTTTTAAAACAAAATATTTAGCTTTTTTTTTTTGGGGGAAAAAGTTTTAAAACAAAGTTTAAAAAATTGATATCATTGTTTTATCATTTATAATTCTTACTTGTACGTAATTTCAGTCATATCTTATATTCGAATATCGTTTTATAATTGTTCTATCATTTATAATTCTTATATTCGAATATCGTTTTATAATTCTGATATCATTGTTCTCTCATTTATAATTCTTACTTGTACGTAATTTCAGTCATATCTTATATTCGAATATCGTTTTATACTTAATAAATTTTCACTATACTTAATATTTTATTTATTCAATACGTGTAATACACGAGTTTACAAAAGCTAGTAATTGTATATGGTTATCATACTAATATGTGCGTTGCGACAAAGCTATGGCCGTAGTGAAAAGTCTATCATTCACTTTGTAATAAATACACTTTGAGGCGGTGGTTTGATTAAAATTTACGCTGTTTGGGGGATCTATCTTGAATAAAATTTATTCGGAAGTGTAGATAAAACTAAGAAAGCCACAATAGAAATAAAAACATCGTAATATTATGTTAAGGATTTTAAAAAATCAAGAAAATAAAAAAATTGAAAGACCTAAAATTCCGAAAAATCTAAAATCTATAAGTATCTAAAAAGGAATAGGTGGGGTATCGGATGGTAAAATAAAAAAGAAAAGCTAAGGAAATTAAAATGAATAAAACAAAGAAAATAGAAAAGAAACAAAAATGGAGGATTCGAACTCGGGTATTATGGAAGCCAACTGGGTATGCATACTAATGGACTACGTCACACTTGGTGTTTATTATTCATCGGTCTCTATTTTATATAAATGGGGAAAGTAATTAATAAAAAAAATATAAACTAAAGGTCTGTTTGATTTACTTCTGACCCGGTCAAAATGTCTGACCCACTGACCCGGTCAGACATTTTGGCCAGTCAGCGTGTTTGTTTGCACTCTTTCGCGTCTGACCCGGTCCGGCACTACTGACCCATGCCTATTTTTCCACTTACCCGATTAGTTTTGAAACAAGCTCTTACCCGGTCACCTCCTTCTGACCGGGTAAGATATATCAAACAGCCCCTAAGCTTGTCACATGACAGATCTGGTCGTGCATTACCGTATTGCTTACTATACTCATTAAATCCAAATTTTTTACTAGTAATATATTAAGACATTAGATTAACAACGTAAAAGAACATATAAACTAGTAATCGCTTAAAGTAAATTTACATAATTTAAAAGAAGCAAGAATGAATAACTTATTTGATAAAATTCGTAATTGTATATTGTTATCATACTAATAATCATTGCAACCTGTTTTTCACAATTAATTATTTAGTTAAATATGCCATAGATAACTCTGATACAAACAAATTTTAACCAATGATCTTGATAATTATTTAAACACTTATACATTTTGTCTTAGTTACAACATAAAATACAATCATGTAACTTTTATCTTATTGTTCATTACCTCTTGTTAAATCATTAAAACAGTATGTATAATTATATTATACGTTCACACAACATCAACTCTATATACAAAGTGAAAGGTGAGAGTGTAAGAGTTATCTGTAAGGCCAATGCTCACCAAAGATCTCTCAACATGCATTTTAAAGTACAAGGAAATTATTTCGGAAAATTTGACAAAAGCACTGAGAAATTCTCTAAGTGTCAAATCTTCAGAAGCCAAATGACTATTTCTTCTGAAGCCAAAGATGAAGTCTTCCGAATCTTCTAGACAAAGTCTTCTGAAGCCAAGAGATTGATTTTTTCCGAATACAGAGAAGATATGCTTTCTCTGACATACTTTTGATAAAGCTGAACCATTTTTCGCTGTCATCTCTTAAGACCCACGAACTTATACAAGTTGGTGATAATTTTATACTTTTGTCAACTGTAGATTATGGTTATTGAGTCTGTAACTTTCTACTTTGTACTAAAAGCCTTTTATATTAGATAAAGATGTGAGCTATGGCATTTCATAGTCACATGTCAAAAGACAATCTGCCTTTTGACTTTACATTGATCTTGTTGTCTAGATTAGTGTTCCAGCTGGTAGGATGTAGTATAAAGTATCATATAACAGTCCTTAGAGACTAAGCTCAATGTGGTTGAACTGAGAGCAATTGTTACTTTGTTCTTGTGTCTTTACCTTAGTTCTCAGTTTCATCCTGACGGTTTCCCATTTGTTCTTATAAGTGTGTTTGTCTGTTTTTCTCTCAAACATTTGTGAAACTATTGCATTGATCTCCCTCACCCCGATCCTGTAGAAAGCACACTAAGAGGCTGTTTGGTAGCCTCTTAATGGTTCCATTATAAACTACCTTTGAACCGGTAAGAGATTAATGCGTTTGTTTCAAAAAAACACAGCCTTTTAACATTAAGATGCTACATCTGAATTGGTAAAAAGTTAATGTGTCTGTTTCAAAAAAAACACAACCTATTAACCATTTCATTCAGCTCTGAATGATTAAGCTTTCATACAATGTTGAACCAGTAAGAGGTTAATTTGTACATCTTTGCCCCTTCATAACACATCAACCATCCCTTCCTGAAGCATCCTTCCCCCACCGCATACCACACCCACCACTCCCATCGTCGTCGGTCTGTCGTCACCGCTCCCTCATCGCCACACTTTAGTCGCCGCACCCCTTGCCACCGCAACAACCCTTTTTGTCGATCCTCTCGTCATCCATCCAGTAGGGGTCACGACCCCCAATCCTCAAATCAAAACCCTCTACATCGCGAGCTTCCCTCCATCATGAAACTGAACCCGACCACCTCTCACCATCTGTCAGCCATTGCCGATGCACTCCTTGTCGGAGCTCATTTCGGGTTTCTCTACAACACCCCATCACCGCCATCCCTTCTCTTCTCCTTTTGTGTTTCTCTGCAACACTACAACACCTTTTATATAAGTAGAAGAACTTATTAGTAAAGATTGATTAATGGTGATGGTATCTAAAAATTAAGAAAAAAGTAAAGGAAGATAGATACAAAGAAGATAAAGGACTGATGATAATAGTTAGGAAAAGAAGTGATGATAATAGATACAGAAAAGAGAAAGAAGTGATGATGATAGTCAAAAGGGTAACATAATCATTTGACACAGCTATTTAGAGATTCAATCAAACATCACTTATTGATTCAACATTTATTGATTTAGAGTCTTTTAAACAGTAAAACCTCTTAATAATTCAGCACTTATTGGTTCAGATTTTACCAAACAACCCCTAACAAAACTAATGCAGTGAGGTGGAAAATGATACAAGTTTAAACACGGTAAACAACAAAAAGTTCAATTTGATTTAGAAAAACAAAAAAGAAAAATTTTGAGCCGAACCGAGCCGAATGGACCTTTGCTTGTGCTTCGCTCGTTTACAAATCGATCCCAGCCTATCAACTCATTGACAACCAAGCATAAGTTCGAACGAACAATTTTCGAGGAAATTCCAAACGATCGTCTAGCGAACGTCGAACGCTTTAAACAACCCTAGGTGAGAGTAAGAACACAAACTCGTGTGCCCTAAAATAGAATCTCAAAAACCATATTAAAGCAATAATATTTGCGTTACGCATTATACTATCTCAAACGTCTCAAATAACGTAACGGAATCAAATAATCCTCGACGACAACACCAATACATACAACAAACCTTTAAATTCAACAAAGCTTACACCACCACCACCACCACCACCACCACCATTATCAATCCTCCATAACAGAATCATCACTTCATCACAGATCTCGAAGAATTCACCATGTGTTGTGGAAAAATATGCATGATGTGCACATGTTTGATCCTCGTGGTGATAGCAATCGGTATGTTGTTCGGATTTGGAGTTTTCACTAAAGCTTTCCACAAGGTTAATGATGAATTGCATTATTCTTATTCTCCGTCGTCTTCGTCGGCTCCGGCGCCTTCGTCCGTCGGAATCACCGCCGGTAGGCCGTTTATCGCTTTCGCTGTTCCTCCTCATTTTTGAGCTTTGATTTCGACTTGAATTTGTTCGTGATGTTGATTTTTAAGATCTAGTGGTAGGAACTTGTTGCTTTATTGTTAGATTGTGCTGTTGACGAATATAATACTCGAATTTTTATTGAAATGTGCTCGAATTGAAGCTTAATTGCTCGTTTATATAAGATTTTTGATGAACATTGAAGATGCTGTAATGATAGAATATGTAGCTAATTGATGAATGATTGATGCACTTGTTCTTTGTTTATTTATCTTTTTATTTGTTTTCTCTGTTTAAAAAGGTACATAAGATGAATAACCTAAAAATTATAAAACTGTAGCTAACTTTTGTGATAATCAAAAGCTTGTTACCCTTATTAAAGACAAATCTGATGCACAAGGCTCTCGCATGCGTATCCAGATTAAAGACAAACCTGATGCACAAGGGCTCTCGTATGTGTGGGGTCCATGGGTGACAGGCCACGGGATAATATATGCGTCATTACCCTTACCATGTATTTCTACAAGTCACATGATAACAACCTTACAATTGCTCTCAAAGATTCGCCCCTAATGTTACGCTGAATATATTATTAAAATCATTTACTCTTGAATTGTATCAAGCTAATTGCAATGATCTTTTTAGGTTCCAATTTTTTAATTGTAGGTTCCAAAATAATTAATTATTGTTTTATTTATAAGAATATATGCCATTATAATGAGAGGCTTCAGTTGCAAAGATCTAAACAGAAATGGGGAAACATAATGAGCTCACCAACTGCTACTTAAAATAATATGCATAACAGAGATCTAAACAGAGGTGCAGAATTGAGCTTCCAATAATGGACCATTTGAGTCCATAAAAAATCAATGGATGCCATAGAAAGCCTTTTTAATTCATAAAACAAATATTAAATGCAAAAATAGGACAATTAAAAAATGTTCAGTGGCATGGCTTATGCTATACGCCAAAATCAACAGAAGGGATAAGGCTCCATAACTCAGGTTTCGCATACCAATCCAAATCCTGGGGTCTTAATTGTGTCGGGTTGAGATCTTAAAGCGATAAGGCAGAACAAGATCTATATATTTATTCGTCTAGGAGACATCAACCTTAACTTGAACACACTTAAAATCTAAAAACAGCCAATGTAACCCATTTTTGTAGACGATTATAAGTTTCGGATTGTAAGTACCATAATCAAGTTGTAAACGGGTTATAATGGGATGTTGGGTTGCAATTAATGGGTAAAACGTAGTGACAAGGTTGACCTTGTAAAAATACATTTTTTATAGTTTCTAACGGGTCGGCTGGTTTAATTAAACAGGTCAACTCTAATACGAGTCGAAGCCTGGTTATTTTTGTCATTTATCAAAAATTGCTAGCCCAATTACAT
The DNA here is from genome assembly GCA_025506415.1 of Flaveria robusta. NCBI lineage: Eukaryota > Viridiplantae > Streptophyta > Magnoliopsida > Asterales > Asteraceae > Flaveria > Flaveria robusta. The sequence continues at coordinate 7,634,314 of CM046465.1, forward strand.
TATATCAACAGAAAATGTCTCAAGTTTGTTGGCAAAAGTAAAAAAGCTTAAGATACCCACATGCAGAAACACTAATCTTTTCTGATATATTGAGAATCTGGTGTCCATTAGACCATTACTGAATCATGCTTGGTTCACTCCAGAACACCAACATATTCTCCATAAGTTAAAACTGGAAAAGTGAATTCTATTGGTTACTTTGTGATCAGAAGGAACTAAAGCATTTATGTATGAAAAATGAATACAAAATACCTGGATTGGCATGAAAGTTTTAGACAGCGAAGGAGAGTCGTAGTGGCTTAAGGGGATCGTTTTCTTGCAGTGGTTTCTGCAATGTCTGTTTATAAATCCTAAAATATGTATATTTATTATTTGTTAAAATAACCTCAAATATTAGAACTCTTGTTGAAAAAGAACACTAATACTACTTTATTTTGTAACAATTGGATGCTCAAACTTAAGAAATAAGTTTAAAGAAAGAAACTTGAACTAAATTGCAGCAAACAAGAATGGCTGCAACACATTTATCGGCTGTCTCTATAAGAAATCAGCAAACAGCAACTAGATTTAGTTACATCATTTGTAATATAGCCACTGCATTCTGCAAGTACAAATTTGATCATATCGTAGCCTTCTGTTTTGGAACCATGGCTCACCTTTTTGGAACCAGGACTCGGTTCATCGACAAGCTAAGGTCATACGAAGGTAAGCGTAACAGTTACTGATCACTTGATCATATTATAGCCTTCTGCAAGTACAAATTTATCATGAAAGTTTCAAAAAGAAGATGATATATGCACCCATGGACAACCATGTTCATCAAAACCATAAACACAATTCAAGTATACATTTTTCACTGAACAAAGTATTTTATACACATATATACAACAAATTATGTACACAACAAATCTTGGGTAGTTGGTACAGCAGTTTCATAAATCAACATATGCATCAAATAGTTAACAAATAATGCTACATATATACATATATGTATGTATCTACAAATTTTCAGGTTGAGCAAGTTACTCAGAAACCTTTCCACACAGAGAGAACTTCATCAAACACTTCACCAATCAGCTCCCTGTCTGCAGACTGTATAAACACAGGGAATTCATCTAGAATGTCAAATATCTTACCGAACCTAACAAGATACTGCAGGCAACATATCTTCAACTGTGGCAGATTATATAAAGCAGCTGTTTGAAGCCTTTCAAGCACGTTACTCGTATCAATATCCTCTAACAAACTTTCATGACACGCGTCTTTTAAATCTTTAACATCATATTTATCAGCTGCTCGAAGAAGGTTGAGCCTGTGAGTGAGAAAATCTTGATATATGATGTTACCATATATGTAGTTTAAGAAAGCTTGTAAATCTTCAATTGACATATCAGATATGTCTATAACAGACATTTCTTTTTCTTTCAGGTCATGGGTAAACATGGTCTTGAAGACCGGTGACCTGGCAGCAAGGACGGCCCGGTGGGCCCCAACGCCTCCGTTGGAAGCATTGATGATGATATCCGTGTGAATATTTTCGGATAGCATTTTCCTGAGGGAGGAAAGTGCTGTTGCGCGTAATTCTTTTTGGGTAAAACCTTCGGTCCACACAGAGCAAGATCCGCCACCCTGTTACACCATATCACACCAAACTGGCATCAGATGATCAATAGCACATGACATCGACTCGTGACCTAAATCTAACCACCATACGAGCAAAGTTAGCTTGCCAACCGACAACACCCTCAAGGTAACAACTTTCAGTTCACCAACTAAGAGGCTGTTTGTTTTAGCCTTTCAATGGTTCAGATGTCTGAATGGTTCAGCACTTAATGGTTCAAGAGTGTTTGTTTCGTAAAACACATGTTTGAATGGTTTAACACTTTTGCCTCTGAATGGTTAAGCATTATACCAATTCTGAATGGTTAAGACTTTTTATCTGAATTGGTCAAACATTTGTCTCTTAATGATTCAGACCTCTTACTGGTTCAACACTTAATGGTTTTGACCTTTTAATGGTTCAGCACTTACTCATTCAGAAGTTGCCAAACAGCCTCTAACTCTTAATGTCTTTTAGTAATATAACACAAAATCTTAACAACTTTTAACCAAAGAAAATAGTGGTAAAATTACATTTGGAGATGCAGTCTTGAGATCAAGAAATTCAACATCTATGATGAATTTCCCACCAAGTGGAACCTCGAGTGCCCACGCGAAATCATCACCGCATTTTAGCTGCTTATCTCTAACTTCTGCACATTGTTAAATCAAATAGAAATTAGTCAAACTAGTGCAACCATTAGTGCTCATTACTGATCTTGGGTCAGAAAGTTGACTTCTTTCGAGTCAACGTTGACTACCTGGATGAACCAAGGCCTTTCTACCTCCCAATGAACAAACTACCCGTATGATAAAAGACGCGATTGGCGCGCTATCTTTGTTCAAACTTGATACTTCTGGGTACAATCTAATCAACAAATTACGATTCTTCTCCACAATCAGTCGCCTTCATGTATAAAAAAAACAAGAATTCATTTCAAATCACCAAACTTGCTTCAATTGCAAGTAGCTAATTAACAATTACTATCTATTTGGTTGCATAAGACCAATAATTTCAGAATGGACATCAAATTTGCAACCACTAGTTGGACTGGTAGGCCCGGATTTAAAAACGACGTCATAAATATTATAAAAATTTGAACTATATATGCAGTTTGAAATGAAATATCAAATATGTAAATACCTTAAATGAATAAAAGTTTATAATTTTTAACACTTGAATGAATGAAAATATGAAGTTAGAGACAGAGTACTAAATTAATTACTAAGTGAGATTTTAAAAGAAAAAGGTTTTAAAACTTGTTTGATGATTTGGTTAACCAGCTGACCGGATCAAACGAAAACGATTTAAATAAACATATCATACCGCTAGACGATTGATTCCAATGCGACCGTCAAAAGATTGCATAAAAGTACAAGAAAAACAATAATAATACTTAATTCAAGAATCAAGATTCAAGATTCACACCAAAAAACTGGAAATACAGAGAATCCAATCATTTATAACGAAATTCACACCAAAAACAACGATAAGTCAATCATATTGAATTCAAGAATCAAGATTCAAGATTCACACCAAAACCGATAATAATACTGAAATCAAGATTCAAGATTCAAGATTCAATCTTTTTTCTTGAATTAGTACAATCTACTCCTAAAATCCATCTAGTATCCATTTTACATAACTAAAACCCGCACCAATAAACAATAAACAAATAAACATCAGGTGTCACTAGACCAAAACGCCCGTTAACAGATTCAAGATTCAATCTTGATTTCTGCTTGTGAAAACTCCGTTGTTCTGAAAAAACAAAGGAAACAAGAAACTTACCAGTTCCATATACCGATCTTAAAAGGATCAGATTTACGATAAGTAGACGAACCCATGTTATCGATACGCCATTGAGCGAGTCGAGAGGTGGTTTCGACACGATAAGCGTTGTCGGTCATCGTCTCGAAAGCCAAGGCCGACGTGAATTCATGGAAGCAACTGAATATCCCGTAGAACAACAACTGCCCGTTTTTTCCCAGGTTGTTGGTTAAGGTTTAGACTCTTGTTTCATGTGAAAACACACACTTTCACACTCACTGCGTCTGTATATTCTTTTTCTCTGTGATCGACTGATTATGATTAGAATCTTGTTAGGTGGTTATTTTGGGGACGCAAAGAATCTTGAAGTTGATTTTATGCCGTTGATGGGGATATTTTGATATTGGTGTAAATGTGTAATAAATAATTGGTGGCAGCCATTGGGGAAAATAGAGAGAAAGAGTGATGAGTGATTTATGGGTTGGTGTTGACGATGCTCATTGGTAATGCCATTTTAAAATCATTTATGTTCAAAAGTTGATATTTATATTTACCAGTCGTATCTTTTTTTAACAGTAAATATGCAACACTGTTTTAAAAAATATGTGTTATTTTAATCGGGCTCATCTATTTATTTCTCAGCTGGAACCGCACCCCAACCCCCTTAGAAGAAAACACTCATTGTTGAGAAAATCACCTTACTCAACTCTAAGCATTTTTCTTAAAGTAAGACTTGCACTCATGACCTCCTTATATTTATATGTTATGAATACTTCACTATCATTTGCATTTATGGTCTTATGATATAAGATGATGGTTATGGTTTGTGATCTTTTAGGTTTCAGGTTTGATATCTGACTCGAAGGGTTTTTCTATAGTGGTGGGTTTTCTCTTTCATAGTGTTTTTGGGTGAGTCAGATCTGGAACGTCAAAAAAATAATAAGTGTATAAAGATTATTTGCGTTAAAAAATAGCGAAAGCTAGATAAAGGTCAACAATGACGAATTTTCCCCTTTGCCTCTATTAGCTATAGAATTTGTTCGTTTGAGTACACCTTGATACGTCATTTATCTTAGTCATTGATTTATCTTGATTAATGATTTAGATTCTTTCTCATGCTTTTTAGCTTTTTTCCCCTAGACCTATACATATATTATTTGTTACTTGTACGAGTGCATATATGTACACACACGCAAAGGATGATTGTGATGGTTATGTATTATTTGGTAGTTTCCTCTGGCTAATGAACGGTAGTAGAGTCAAGAGTGCCAACAAACAAGTGTAAGTTACTTGTTGAATATTATAAAAAGAAATTGGAGTGTGGGGGCAAGTGATGGTATCTTTGATGGCAATAAAGATGTGCAAGTTGGGGTTAGATAAATGATATGCAAATGGACCAGAAAAGAATCTATTATGTAGGCCTTCCCTACGTCTAACTATGAATACCACAAAGATTTTGTGTTTTATTCGAGTAAGATAATTCACAGTAGATTTTTTATTTTTGTTCATATAATTATTTTAAAAATTATTATTTTTTCTTTTTTGTTTTTAATTAAATAATACTATTTATACCCTTATTATTACTTTTTTGTCCTCTTCTCCACTCACATTTTAATTAAATAATACTTTTTATATCCTTATTATAATTTTCTTATGTATTTAAGTTACATCATAAGTAAACATTTTGTTCAATCTTAGTATGGTATTGTTATAGTTTACTCATTTTAAAATACACTACATGTGTTTCTCGTGGCATCACGTGGACACCTCTCTAGCTAGTATATGTGTCTATATTATATGAATCGTGAGATAAAAGAAATAATACAAATGTTTCTATTGAAAATTTGTAATTAGTCATTTTGTAATTTGTTTGTGTTGATTGTCAGCATGTTCACTTGACTTCAGAGGATTCCAATCACCTAACACTACATGTTAATACTAGGCAGTAATGACGATCACTTTTCAAGGGTCAGACTAGTCCATAAGATCAATTGTCTAACCCAGTTGCTTCTCTTTTAGGCGCTTCCTCTATTACAAGTTTGGAATTTAGATGATTAGCCGAAATGCAAAATGTTTTGTCCTATTAGTTTGATACTTGTGAAGAGTGTTTAAAATGCAGTATAACTGATAAAGCATTTTTACTTATATTACTACTTGTTTCATTTACAAAGTTATGCTTGTTACCAAAAGGTTTGATAGCTGGAATAAACTAGATAGGTTTATTCATTATATGGGTGATGTTAATAACATGCACAAAAATTGCGTTAAAAAATACGAAATCTAAAATTAAATGGTAAACATCAAAATACTAAAAATTAATGACACCCATGAAAAAATGTTGAGTGTGCCACTGATTTTATGTTATATACTTTATGGTTAAAGGTTAAATATCAAAGCAAGTTGAAAGAAGGAATAAGTCCATTTATTAATAGAAACAATTTATATAAAAACCATCACATAAATATATTTCAATCGATGTATATTGTGACTTGTGATTAGTAACCTTATTAAAATAACGAGAAATGAACAATAACATATTAATTTTTTTATTCTCACCAACACCATGCTTTATTTTTCTTTTATAGCAAAAAAAAAAAAAAGTGTTATAAAATTCCGATTAAGTTGTTGCAACACATTTATCAACAGATGTCAAATTTATTCAAAAATAGTGTGTCATTATATACAAGTCATCAAACATAAAAAGTCATCAAAACTACTTTAAGGTTATGATTTTTTGTAGTTAATTTTTTTGTTTACCTCTACAAAATTTTAAAATATTATGTTTTAAAAAATCCAAATTTGTCATTACGACATGCTTATTTTATCAACGTTTTGACTTGATTTTTTTTTCTCAAAACCGAGTAGTCAATAAAATCAATATTAATTTTTGTCAATTTGTCTTTTCTCAATTGTGCGAGCTTATAGTCGATTAATCATATAACATGCTATATTATAGTTCTAGACTTTATTTTCATTATAACTATGACAGAGTCCAATAAAAACATAGAAATAGTTAAAAACCGTCACGTCTATTAGTCGTGGTCCAACTACAAATTACTTTTACTATTTACTATTTTTAGAAAGTACATGAAAACATCAAACGTGTCATCTAACAATCTTCTAATCCAATTTGAAAATATGTCATCCATCAAATACAACTGGATTTTATAGCCCCACGCCCCCACCTAAGCTATAACAGCCGAGGAGACACACGTGTCGAAACTAGAACAAGCGTCAAAGGACCGCAAGCAACAAAATGTGGATGACTTTAGCGGGATCATGACGACTCATCGTCCTTTGTAGACACGAAACGTGAAGATATTTTGTGTAGAATGTAAGTTGCTTTCGTTTTCTTTATGAATGAGTGACAATTGACATGAAACAACTTACAAGAGAACTACATTTAAAAAAGAGTAAATTATAAATTTTATCCTTTAAGTATACTTAAAATTACGGATATTGTCCTTAAACTTTAATAATTACACTGAGTATCATTTATTTGAAAATTTGTAACGCTTTTTGTCCTTTTTTTTAACAGCAGTTAACTTTTTCTGTTATATTTTTGTAAATGCCCATTTTGCCCCTAACCCTCAAAAGGACATAATGTGTAATTTTTATACAATCTTTTATTTTCTTTCTTTGTGTGCTTATTTTATTAAACTTTACTTTTCATTATTTCTATATTTTTAATGATTTTTTATTTTAAATACTTATCTTAAATATTATTAACTAGTTATTTTTAATCATCCAAATATGAGTTATGATTAGTTTTTATTATATTAAAATATATAATAAATTACTATTCTATTTTAAAACATTCATCAGATGGCTAATATTTATTTTATAATAAAAATATATTTTATACAAAATCCATTTTTAATAAGATTTATATAAAAATGTTTAGAAAAATAAAAAGATTATGTATTAAATTTTTTTATAAAAGAAACAAACAGACCGAGAAGAAATTCAAGCCTTAAGTATGCTAATAAAAAATTAAAAAAATATATTGTGCGGTATTAAAATATTATTGGTCCAATCGATTTAGAAAAATAGAAAATAGGGTGGCAACATGGGTCAATGTGTTGTTCTACACGTCAGGTCATGGCTTCAGTTTGACTTTTAACATTTTTTCTCTCTCTTTTTTTTTTATAAAATAGCGACAAACCCATCTAAAAGTTCACCATGGTGACAAGTCCAAACAACTACTCTGAAGTTTTAATTAAACAAAAACATGAATGTTATTTAATTAAACACACTATTATTTTAGGTTTTTTAAACGGTTACTAATGGGTTTTAATTATTATAAATCAAACATAAACCACTAAAAATTAAAACAAAAGTGAACTTTACAATAAGAAAAATTAATGATTTTATATATTAACCAAAGCCTATTCATCTATAAGCCTGACATAGAATAATTATAACTAAGTAAAATTTAAAAATTTATGGCTCAATTTCATACGATATTCGATAAGTTTCTAATATAATACGTAAAACAAACTGTTTGATATAATTGAAATTTTTATACCAAAATGGTTAAAAAGCTATGGTGTAACAAACCGATTACTAGTTTAATTTTTATCTAATACGAAATAACTAAAGTAAACAAATGAAAACATTAGATATTTTAATAATCTATAAATAAAATTTGAATTTAATCAAGTATTTAAATTAATTAATAATAATATTTAAGATAAGTTTATAAAACAAAAATGTTTATAAGAGAGAAAGAAAAAAAAGTTAAGTAAAGTAAATAAAAACATAAAGAAACAAAATAATATATAAGTGAAAAACTATTAAGTGTTCTTTAAATTTTTCATTAGTCGGTGTTATTTAAACCCATGTATGTTTTAGTTTATGTTTTAATCAATTATGTTTCATTAATTTCTGTAAATAATATTTGTATTTTATGTAATTTTTATTTTTAGAAAAACGATTAGGTGTTCTTTAAATTTTATTTGTTCTAGCAGAAAAGTACTTAACTAAATTTAACAAATAACAAAATTGTAATATATTAAAATCAATAAATTAAATTAATTTTTTTACAATTAAAATTAATTTATTAATTTTATTTAAGATAAGTTGTAAAATAAAATTGGTGAGAAAAAAAGAAAAAAGAAAAGTAAGTAAATAAATAAAAGAAAGAAAGAAAATATATGATTAGTATAAGTTACAGGTTTTGTCCTTTAAAAGAGAAGGAAAAAAATGTCTATTATCATAAACTTAACAGAAATATTTAACTTCAGTTAGTGAAAAGGACGGAAAGTATAACAATTTTTCAAATAAAGGACATTCAGTGTAATTATCAAAGTTTAATGACAAGATCTGTAATTTTAGTAATACTTAAAGGACAATATTTGTAATTTACTTTTTAAAAAAAAAAAAAGGCCACATGTCACTTATATTTTTCATATTAATTAGTCTACTGTTTTCATTGTTTAAAGTAATTTGGGACCGTATTAAAATTGAAAATTTAAAAATATAATAATAATAAATTGATTTGTATATTACTGATCTGTTTTGGTTTGCTATCGGTTTAGAACCGTTTTGGTCCCAAGCCAGAACGACATACGATGAGAAAGACTCAAACTTTTTGACTAAAGGAATTTAAGTTATTAAAAGAAAAGATACAAATTCGGTTGAATATTAACCGAACCAAATGGGGTGTTTGGGGTTTAGGGTTTAGGATATATGAATATACTAGGTTAGTACCCGTGTATTACACGTGTTAAATAAATAATATTAAATAGTTAGTAATAAAAAATTATAAATTATAAAACAATATCTTGAGATAGGATATTATTGTAATTACTTTACGTAATAAAACAACGATATCGTTTTTTAAGCTTTTATTTTTCATTATTTTATTTTTTAAAGTTTTTTTAACATTTTATTTCAAAACAAACCGTTTTAAAAAATTTACTTTTTAGAATTTTTATATTTTTTAAAAAGTTTGATGTTTTGGAAAAAAATTATATAAAGGTTTGTTTATTTAGAAATTGCATTTATAGAAATATCTTTTTTCATAATTTATAAAAAAATACTTTTAATCTTGAAATAAATTAAATAAAATTATAATAGTTAATGTTATTATTTATTAGGAGAGAGAAGCGGAAAAATAAGATTTAGATGGTTTATAATTGCGGCATGTGTCACCGAAAAACATTTTTTATTAGTATAAATAAATGTTACAAGCTTGGCCCACATCATTAACTTGATTGCACAAAATGTGTTAAAAGAACAAGGTAAAACTATTGATTACATTCGTAAGGCGGTTGATGATATTAGGTCATCACTATATACATGCATCCTTTTACAGTTTATATTGTGAGTTTTTTTTCCCAAAAGGTGTAATTACAAAACTTATTTATTAAAAAGGTGTTTAAAAATATTTACCAAAATGGTGTATTATGTATGAAATTAATAAAAAATCTTATTTTTCTCACTCCTCATTGTATTGGATAACTTCAATTGATTAAATAATAATTAATTTTAAAGTTAAATTCAATTTTACTCGTTGAGATTTGTTAAAAATAACTATTTTTCTTCAAAAGATTAAAAATATCAATTTACATCCAAAAGTTTCATAAATTGTTTCGATTTAATCCAAAAGTTTCGTTAGTTGTTGTAATGTTATCCAAAATAATGAAGCTTTTGGAGTGAAATTAAAATTACATATGACTTTTGGAGGTAAATTGATGTTTTTAATGTTTTGAAGGAAATTGATTATTTTACTTAAACCTTAGGGAGTAAAACTGAAATTAACTCTTAATTTAAATATTTGATTATAAACCGAATGTTTAAAAAAACATATAGAACAAAACTAAATATTCCATCGTTTCATTAAAACGAATGGATTAAGTTCACATATTTTCACATTTAAATATATATTAATATTGAGCCCACTCAAATCAAACCCCTTCCAAAAAATATAAATACATATGTATACACATACAAATTTATCATTTTTATTATTAAACTGTATTATTCTAAAAACATTTTTGTTGAACTGTATTACTATTAAAAAAAAGTATAATCTTAGTGACTAGATTTGATTTTATATTTACCAGTAGATATTAAAAGTATAAATGCATATTTTTACTAGGCTGTATTATTCAAAAAAATTCATTTTTTTATTTATATTTACCAATACGGTTAAAAATAGAAGATTTGTTAAAAGTTTGTGTTTTCATTTTATCTACATTTAGAATTTATAATTAAGAATTGTGATATTAATATATAGGGCCGTTTAAGAAACTTGTAATATGAAATCCGCTCAGAAAAAACTCGCTCGTAAGAGAGCTTAACATTTTATCTCATTAAGATAAATGAGCCGAGCCAGCATTACCAATAGATCAGACGAGTTTGTTAATAAATTTTCTATATATTTCATACATTTCAAAAGTTTTCGTTATTAAACTGTAACATAACTATCAAATTGCTAAAATCTAATAAAATTTAAGAAGACCAATTATAATCAAATATAAAAAAAAACAGTAATATTATACAATTTTAATAATGAACTTAATGTATTCACGTTACTGAAAAAATGGAATATTTATTACTTTATATATTCTTAAAAGGTTTCAATCAATAATCAGTTAAAAAAATTGTATTCTCAAAATTGAAATATCAAATAATCCGATATTTAATTAATCATTATTTAATAAATTAAGGTTACCCAATAAAATGAGGAGTGAGAAACAAACAAGTGATGTTTTTTAAGGATTTCATAATAGAAACACCATTTTAGTAAATATTTTTAAACCTACACCTTTTTGGTAAATAAATATTATAACTACACCATTTTGAAAAAAAAAACTCGTTTATTGTCCCCTAATTGGTTTTTACAATTGCCATCTGTATGTATGTATGTATTCTTGCATGCCAGTATGCCACTAAGAACAATTCATTTTACTTAACTTTGAAATGTTGTTGGATACTTGGAATGCTCAATGTGTAGCCCAACAAGATATGGCCCATTTACTAGCGAGTAAATTACTACGGATGGTCCGTGTGGTAGGTGACACAGTGTTGTAAAACTCGGCTTATGTGATCAAGTACTCGGTACTTTGCAATGTGCCGAGGTGATTTTCATCAACTCGATTAACATTACTCGAAATAGATCCAACTCGGATTTTCGTCGTTGTTCGTTGATTTCCATTGTTTTTTATTGATATTTGTTGGATTTTTGTTGTTTTTTATGGAGATACATTTGAAGATATAAATTACATAATTACTACGTCTATACATACCGAGCTAGCTCGGTTCGGTTCAGTTTAAAACCGAGCCATTTTGAGCGAGCTTTTTTTGAGCTTTTTCCGAGCGAGCTCCGAGGCGCGAGCTATTTGGACAGTCCTAGTTGGCACCAGCCAGTCAACAGTCGAGCCCTCAGGTAACTTGTTCTTTTTGATTGATTCAAAATTTAATCTCTTTCTTATAACCTGAACTAGACTTACAATACCACATGATGTTCATTCTGCAATGTTTAATCTGATGTGAACACATCTAATTTGAAATGTTTAACTTGTTTTTTTTTTATTTAATAATGGGAGGTTTGATTTGTTCTCACATTATTTTGAAACTGATTGTTAGCCAAATTGTGGTGGTGGTGTTTTGTTGAAGGAGTATATTATTTGACATAGGTTGCTAGATTACATCATACAGAGGACTTATGCTGCAGTTTTGATTATTAAAACTCTATTATAAACTTATCACATTGAAGATATTTTGTCAGATTATTTAGTTGACTGTTGAAATAGTCTAAGTTGAATATCAAATATTCAAATGTCAAATGAGTAAGTTATGAAAAACTTAATAATTAGTTAATCTTTGAGAGAGGGAAGAACACATTAATGGAGGGTTTTAATCTCACCATACTTTTGTTATTCTTTGGTGCTTCATGTTCTATGTTAACAGGTTCGGTTGCAGTAGACACTCTATCCCCAACTAAATCCATTAGAGATGGTGACACCATTGTTTCATCTGGTGGCATGTTTGAGCTGGGATTTTTCAGCCCGGGTAGCTCCACGAATCGATACGTGGGAATATGGTACAAAAAGGTTTCAAATGGTACCATTGTATGGGTTGCAAATCGCGATACACCGCTTAACAGTACTAGTTTAGGTGTCCTCAAAGTCAGTAGCAATGGGATCCTGCAACTTGTTTCTGTTGGTAAAACTAATACCACTATTTGGTCATCTTCTTTTGTGTCTTCAATGGAAGTTATTAATCCAATGGCACAGCTTTTAGATGATGGAAATCTTGTTATAAGGGAGGAGAGTAGGACAATATGGCAAAGTTTTGATTACCCTGGAGATACTTATCTCCCTGGTATGAAAATCGGTAAGGACTTGATCACAGGCATAGACAGGCGATGGATATCATGGAAGAGCCTAGATGATCCTTCTCCGGGTCAGTATGTCGCGATGATGGATACAAATGGATTCCCACAGATAATTCTGAAACGTGGTTCTGCTATGCACACGAGGTTTGGACCATGGAATGGGATTAGGTTCAGTGGCATGCCAAGTTTGTTTGGGTTTAACCGGACATCAATGAACGAGTTTGTTATCAACGAGAAGGAGATATATTATAAGATTGAAGTGGTTAGTTCGGTGGTTTCAAGGATGTATCTGAGCCCTGAAGGTGACGTGACGCGCTTGAATTGGGTTGACCGCACCCAAAGTTGGCTTACGGTTTTGGCTGCGGTGCGTACTGATAGTTGTTCACCATATGGATTATGTGGTCCATATGGTACATGCAACAGTAAAAACTTCCCTATTTGTAGCTGTATGGAAGGCTTTGAGCCCAAACACACAGAGGAATGGAATGCGGGAGCTTGGTCAAGTGGGTGTGTACGGAGAACTCCTTTAGATTGTGGGAATGGGAATGAGAACGGGTTTAAAAGAGTTTCAGGTGTGAAACTCCCGGATTCTCGAAGTTCATGGTATAATTTGAGTATGAATCTAGGGGACTGTGAGATGGCGTGTAAGAGGAATTGCTCTTGTACCGCGTATGCGAATTTAGATATCAGAAATGGTGGAAGTGGATGCTTGCTATGGTTTGATGAGCTAATGGATGTTAGAGATTACAATGAAACTCAAGATATTTACATTAGAATGGCCCTCTCTGAATTAACAAGTAAGCATCCTTTGTTTGAGTTGATGATTCTTCACATATGGCAAACAAGGATGGCATACATGTAGTAACATCTTATAAGACTCTAGTTATTTAATTTTAATTTTTTCTTTGTGTGTTGAAGGTGTTACATCCCCAGTTTCTACTTCCGACAAAAAGAAAACCATAATCATCGCGGTTGTGTCATCCTTTTTATGTTTGGTTATGGTAGGTCTAGCTCTTGTGGCGTATGCAAGAATCAAGAAGAAAAGGTCTTACACGAAAAGACAAGGTACGAAAAATAGGTTTATAGTATTTACTAGAGCTTTTGGTTTCAACCACTTACTTCTGAGTAGATACTATGTTTTATCTCTAATGGCTATATTAAAGAAACAAAGGTTGAAAGCTACTTATAGTATAATTTTTTTTGGATTTCTAGGTGGTTTAGGATTTTGGTAAACACTTCTAGGTAATTCTTGAAAGATTTCAAACGAATAGATAGTTCGCTTGTACTAGGAGCGAAAGGGAGATTTGACAATGGAATGTTGGAGTTCGCTTGGGTGGCAAGCATGTTAAACAAGTTCGTTGGTATGAGTAAGGAACTCCATCTAGAAGAGATTCCATGCATGCTTGAAAAGTTCATGAGATTTGAATACGATGTCACTCCTATGAGTTTGCTAGTCATAGAGCAAACATGCTTTTAGTAGCCTTCGAATATCAAGATGTAGGATTAAGGTTAAGGACACATGTTGCAGTTATGCCTTAGGGAATTAGTGTGGTTCTACCATCTTTTTAGTAGCCTTTACATGCTATCACTCTGCTTAATATCACCTAACTACCTACCGTTAATATGTGTTGATTCTTGATCATTGTATATGATATATATATATATATATATATATATATGGTTGATGAAATATGTGGAAATGTACTTCTTAATGTGTATCGTGTATGCATGGCATATGATATCGTGTGTATCATTGTTCATTGTGTGTTTCCTGTCACCTAATTTGTATTGATCACTCATTATATCCTGAATGTTTGCCTATGCTCATTGTCTGCTCGTTGTCTATATTGTGATACATGATTTGCTTGTGGTCATTTACTATATGGTGATTATACATTGTATTGTCTATGTTCTTTCTTTGATTGCTTTAGAGATGGGAGTCTCTTTCAAAGTAGCCTCTCTATCCATTGTTGTAAAGGTAAGGTTTGCCTACATCCCACCCTCCCAATACCCCTCATCAATGGCTTGGCTACTAATGAGATTTAGTGGTTGTGATTACGGTTATGGTATAGCAAAAATGCTTTTATGGAGATTCCATTTAGTTCACTCATAGTACAAGCGAAATGCCAATTTGTTCAAACTTTTTCAAATATTGCCTCAAAGTACTTATCAAAATCCTAAACCAACTAGAAATCCAAAGATTCACCCATAGTACTTTTTAAAGGCATGACACCTCCTAAATAATATCATTAAAAAACTATATCATTATTGAAATAAGTTGATGTCAAGTAATCATATTCGACACACTATTTATTTATAAAAACAGTTAGACAAAGGGTTTCTGTTGAAAACAACCTGACTTATAAGTAACCTAATTTCATCCGTTAGCGAACCTATAGTTTTTGTCATTTCTTGTGGTTTTTCTAGAAGCTTAACACAAGATTTGTTCATCGGTTGTCTATTATCTGTTTCGTTGACGTACAACCTACAGTATGCTTTTCAAATGTTGTGCATGATTGGTTATATGCTATTTTTTTTGTCTTAAGTAATTTCTTATCACTTTGTACGTGACTTGTTAGCAAATCTCAATGAAGACTCTATATGTGACGGTCGAAAGGAAGATATTGATTTGCCATCTTTTACCTTGTCTATGATCGCCAAGTCTACAAGTAACTTTTCAACCAGTAATAAGCTTGGACAAGGTGGCTTTGGAACAGTCTACAAGGTAACAACTATTTAGAAATTAGCGATTACCATTTTAACGTCTTTTCTTGACAAGGCTAAGGAAAACTTCAGGGTGTTTTGGAGGATGGTCAAGAAATAGCTGTGAAGCGATTGTCAAAATATTCAAGACAAGGGCTTGATGAGTTCAAGAATGAAGTTAGATGTATTGCCAAACTTCAGCATCGGAATCTTGTGAAGCTTTTAGGATATTGCATTCAAGGAGATGAAACAATGCTGATTTATGAATACATGGCCAACAAAAGTTTGGATTTAACTATATTTGGTTTGGCTCTCTTTCCATTAAGTTCATGATACAATCTCATTAGTTGCACTAAAATTGGTTTATATGATGTTTTGTTTGCAAAACAAAGCCAATTACTTGTTTTAATATTCTCTAGCTAGTGGTTGAGAAAGTAGCTCTACTTGGAGGAAGAGTTGAGTAACAGCTTAAAACAAGTGATTTTTGAACTTTTTGTTGGGTTCACTGCCAAACTATTAAAATTTTAGTAAATATTTAGTTGTCAAATATGATTACGGTAGTATATTATTTCCAAAGCATTTAAGCTTTTCAATAAAATAATTTAAGAGGTTGAAATACCCTCTACGACTTTTCGTTTACCTTTTTTTTTATACTTTTTGTTTATTTTTTTTATTTCACCTGACCAAACAAAGAAACATACCCATTGAGTCCCACTCAAATAGTAGGGTATCGGAAGGGTGAGATAAGAGCACACCTTTCCTCTATCTCATGAGATAGAAAGACTGCTCCGAGAGAGACCCTCGCCTTGATAAATCAATAACCTAGATCCATCAATTTTGACAACCAACTTTCGTGAAAATGCAGAAAAATAATTTTTTGAGCAATTTAAGATAACACAAAATACAACACTCTTGAAGCCAATAGTTTGTTCTGTCTCCTGAAAATTTAATCAACTATATTGCTTTTTTCCATTTCTAGAAGTGCTTGTTTAGATTTTAAAATGTTTACTTACAATATCTAGTGATGCTTCCAGTTTCTTCAGAATCATAGGAGTATTATGCAAAAGCTAATCAAATACTTATTTTATCTAGATATTAGCCTAAGTTCAACGCTTGATTGGCGCCAACGGTTCCATATTATCCATGGGATTGCTCGAGGGCTTCTTTATCTGCATCAAGATTCTCGGCTTCGGATCATTCACAGAGATTTGAAAGCTGCAAATGTTTTGTTGGATAATGACATGAACCCTAAAATATCAGACTTTGGTCTTGCTAGAAGATTTAAAGGCTACGAGACTGAAGCCAATACTAACAAAGTTGTCGGAACTTAGTAAGAACTAACAAACTAAAGATCTAAAGCTATATATGTGCATGGGTAATTAATGTTGATCAGATAACTCCCTAATTTGCAGCGGTTACATCTCTCCTGAATATGCAGTGCATGGGCTTTTTTCAATTAAATCAGATGTATTCAGCTTCGGAGTTTTGGTGTTGGAAATAGTGAGTGGGCAGAAAAACCGAGATTTCTCTCATGAACAACACAGTGATAACCTTCTTGGACATGTAAGTATAATCCACTTACTCCTGCTAGTTTAGTCCATTTTTTTCTAAAATATATAGAGAAAACCTAACACTGATGCTAAACCTGAACGAGCTTTAACTCTAACAGGTAGCAACCCTAATGTTCAGTAGTTAAGTGTAACTTTGTAAGATGATTGAGAAAAAATGATCTTAAAGAATTCTGTGTTTTTATACTTATATTGTACTTTCTTAACGACTAAAGTTTGTTTAGGCATGGAGACTTTATAAAGAAGATAGATCCCTTGAGCTTGCTTGTTCTCAGTTAAGGGGTATGCACACCGACTCTGAAATACTCCGATCAATACATATTGGTTTGTTATGTGTGCAACATCATGCAGAAGATAGACCAACCATGTCATCTGTAGTTGTGATGTTGGATCACGAGAGTACATTGCCTCCACCAAAACAACCTGCATTTGTCACTGAAGTGAGTTCGACTGAAATCAACACTCTTCCATGTACCCCATCCAATGATTCGGTTAATAATGTCTCAATAACGGTCTTAGATGCTCGATAGAGTGCCTTGTCTTTTGTGTATGTGCATATTGTTTGATATAACATTTACTTCTAAATAGCTTTATGCTAATAATTGCAAACACTTATTTGTGTTATAAATAATTTGTGGTTCTACTTGTATTTAGAGGCTGCCTGGGATACATGTAATTTAACGAAGTCTTGTAAAACAGGTGGGTTGGGTCAGGTAACAGGTCAAAACAGGTTTTGAGCGAAATATGTTACGGTTAAAACGGGCTATATTTTGAAAAAATATCAATTTGTTTTGGGTCAAAACAGGTACCGTCGAATTTCACTAGGATTGAGATAAGTCAAGAAAAAAGGGGTATGAAAATAGGTGCACCTGTTATAGTTTTTTGTTTATGATGGTTACTAGCGACCGGTAAGGTGGTAAGGGAGGGTGGTGGTGGTGGCAGCTACGACGGAGGTTGTGAAAACAAAAGAAAATGCATCTTTAATTGCCAATTTACTTTTTCTATGATTCTATGTTAAATACTACTAAGTGTAACTTCTTAAATAGCCAAACTCTAGTGAACTAAACTCAGACGCAAAAATGCAACCATCAAAACCGGCAACTCTTTGTCATCCATGGTGGCCGCGGTGTTGTGGTGCTGGTGGTGCTGGAATCATGTAATTTAGATCCTAGGGACGAAAGATGAAATTTGATTAAACCTTAGGGATCATTTGTGTAATTTACTCTTTAAACTATTATTTTTGGAACAACAAGCCACACATCCATCCATCACATTTTTAATTTTACACCGCAACTAATTTATATTAACCCTTCATAGGCGGACTAATTTATATTAACCCTTCATAGGCGGACTTAAACTTTAAACCTTGAAACAAGTTTTACTTCTCTAACTTCTAACTTCAAATGATTTTTAAATTAGACTCAACTGCTACTCTAGTAAAATTTAAATAATCTGAAAACATTTTTATAAATAATGAGACTAATACTATTTTAACTAAAAGATAATATAACACCCAAATATTCTACAATTCTTCCCTGCATAGCCCGTCCGCCACCACACCATCTGCACACTTGCAGCCCTCCACGGTCGTCACCAGCCAGTGGACCATTGAGTCCTCAAGTAACTTGTTCTATTTTTATTAAATAGAGGGAGATTTGATTTGTTCTCATGTTGTTTTGAAACTGATTATTAGCCAAATGATTGTGATGGTGTTCTATTGAAGGAGTATCTTCTTTGACATAGGTTGCTAGATCAGATCATACAGAGGCCTTTTGCTGCAGTTTTGGTTATAAAATCTCTTTTATAGTCTCATTATGTGAAGTTATTTATATAATAAGAAAACAAACACCGAAAATTTTAAACAAAATAAGTTACAAATATTCAACAGGTCATGTTAAACAAATAGCCTTTTATGAAATTAGTTAACTGACTGTTGAAATAGTCTAAATTGAATATCAAATATTCAAATGTCAAATGCATAAAGTTTTATAAACCTGAATATTATTTGATCTTTTTAGAGAGGGAAGAACACACTAATGGAGAGTTTTAATCCCACCATACTTTTGTTACTCTTTAGTGCTTCATATTAATAGGTTCATTTGCAGTAGACACGTTATCCCCAACTGAATCCATTAGAGATGGTGACACCATTGTTTCATCTGGTGGCATGTTTCCGAGACTTGGGTTACGCGGAACCGGTACACGAGTCGGGTGATAATGTTAACTTGAAATTCAAATTTAAATAAGAAATTAGATAATGCTAGACTTCCTAATAAGGTTAGGCTGTTAAGATAATTATGAATTATTCCTATTGTTTAGCAATTAGAGATATAGTCTAACATGTATTGGTTAGCTTTATAAGGCATGTTAGGGATTCTACTCTCTAACAAGTAATTGATAGAGAAGTATCAAATTTTTTTGAGTTATATTTTTCTTGCTTATAATAAAGTGCCAACAACCTAATCAAGGTTGCTTACAGGACGAATGAGTAGAATGGGGGACGAACAACAACTCGCTCCCGAGTATGTTCATGTTTATTAGTATTGATCAAATAACTTGTTAATTTGTAGTAGTTATAAATCAGGTGTAAACCTAATATCTTAAAAACACCATTAAGGAACCCACTACTGTAAAAAAAACAACTTTAAATCAGGTGTAGACCTAATATCTTAAAAATCGTAGACCAAACCATCACCTTAATCCGATTAGAGTCCAAAACATGGTGTTGCTAAAAAATAAAAGATTAAATTACAAATTATGTCCTTTATTAATATATGAAATCACATGGTATGTCTTTTAGCTTTAATAATTACACACAATATCATTTTAATAAAAGATTATTGTTCTTTACATTAACTATCGTACAAATGTACAATTAACTCGATTATGTGCCTCTCATATAAGGGGTGTTTTTTGTCATTTGCTTTCCATGCCTAATATATTAAAAAAATTTGAAAAAATAAAAAATTCAAATGAAAATAGAAAATTAAAAGATATCGGACAGTTGGGTAAATTGTTGAACCCAAGCCCTCTTAGTATGTGTTCATTCAATTAATCGTCAATAATTTACTAACAACAAACTCCAAACATTTACTAAAGTAACAAGTCGAAGTCAAAAATCAATTAGAAGATCTGGAAATCAACAATAAATACAAAAAAAAAATACTCGTAAATACATCATCAACTACTCACACCAACAAATAATAAAAAATCAATAAGGAACACAAACATGAAGATTACATGTGATTCCTTAAATTGTTTATATAATTGCAAAAGCCAGAACATGAATTGTGAGTTGCTCGTTAATCACACAACATAAGCCAGAATTTCAAAGAGCAACAAATTACAAAAAACGAATTAAGGATTTGAATCTTACCGTTGTTGATGTTCGACTTTAAGGGCCCTCAATGGTGTATGAGATGTTTGTAGGTGGCGGTGGAGATGACCGGTATTAGAGTATTAAAGAGAGGGGGATGTTTGATTTAATAGTGTTGAGCGTAATATCTTTTACCCAACGGCCCAATATCTTTTAATTTTATTTCTTTATTTAAAAAATTATTAATTTTTTTATTTGTTTAATATAATAGACGTGGAAAAAAAATAACAAAAATACAACTCATGTAAGAGATACGTAACTGATTTAAGTATACATTAAGATAAAAGTTAGGGTAAAAAACAATTGGTTAGCAAATATTAAAAAAAAAAACTTTAAATATAATTATTAAAAAAGACATACTATTTAATTTCGTATATTAATAAATTACATCCTTTGTAATTTATTCAAAATAAAATAAAATAAAATAGCAAGGTTAAAAGGCCAATTTCAGACCTGATAAAACCCTAAATCGATCGTCTTCCTTCTTCTCGCTTCATCGGCGGTGCTTCCGGCGAACTGCTGAATTACTCATCCGTCACCGAGTCACCTCTTTCAGCTCGACTGTAAGTTTTTATTTCTTATTCCGATGTACGATTTTAAGAATATTATTATGTGTTGTTGCTTATTTCTGTTGGTTTCATTCCTAATAGACTGCTACTGTTGATGTGTTGAGCTTTTTGTTTTCAATAGACTGCTTGTGACCTGTGAGTTGTTTGTGAAATGGAGTAATGGACAGTGCACCACCTGTTGTTTTCTGCTACTTATGGTGTTTTCTTATGTATATGTAGGTGTGTTAGATGTTGAATTTATGTTAACCATTTATGACTTTGATGATTAAGCATTTATACAACTGTGAAGATAAGTGTGAACCACTGTTTCTTATAACTATACCTCATGTTGGGCTATCATATTCATATGAATTGAGTATATTGTCCCATATCTGTTGTTTTGTTGTGTTTGGCAATTGTTCATTCGTGCTCTTGTTTTTCTTCTTGAATGTCATGTAAGGTGTTTAGGGGCACAGGTATGCAACTAATAAAGCTTGTAGTCATTATTGAACAATCAGTTTTACTGATGTATGAGTAATTACTTAAGTCGTTTGAGCTTCAAGTGCGATGTTTTGGATTTTTAGTATTAACCCGTTGCTTCAAGGATTGTGTTATTTGTTTTTGATTTCTGTAATAGTGATGGTCGGGTTGTCGTGTTACGACACGTTAGTCTGCTTGCATAATTTGATTTAGTTTTTGAAGTTGATCATATCCATGTCTCGGTTTTTGAAGCTGTTCTGTTAATCTTTACAACCTGTTGAGCTATTTCATGTAATATGGTGTTCAGTGTTTTATTTGATTGATAATAATTCATTGTTTGTATTGCTGCGTTATGGGAAAGAACTAGACTTTGGAGTTTTTGTGGGCGTTATCTGTAAGCCTAATTTAGGACATATAGTACTAATCGCTTTTGTTTGATGCAGTTTTTATAGTAAGAATAGTTTAGGCCACCAATCAATTCAAAGATGGCTCGTTTCCGTAATGTAAGTAATTTTACAACTACTGAAGCTGATTAAAAGCGAGGATAGCGCTTTACTTGTTAACATATCATTTTGCATCTTTTAGAAAAAGAAGGTGGCATTTGTAAAGCCAGTGAAGAAGCAACCTGCACAGAACGTGGATCATGTTACTGGCGACAAGATACCGAGGAGCTTTGTTTTTTCAAGGTTGAAACTACCTGCTTCTCTCAAACAGTTGCAAGCCGACTTAAGAAAAGTGATGCTTCCATACACGGCTTTAAACCTAAAGGTAATGAAAGAGATTTGTTAATCATAATATTATCAGTTGTTGATATGTTTGCGGGTTCAACTTGCAGGAGAAAAAACGCAACAACCTTAGAGATTTCTTGAATGTTGCGGGACCCATGGGAGTTACACATTTTCTCATGTTATCAAAAACAGGCACTTCGCCATACTTGAGAGTTGCAAGAACACCACAAGGCCCCACTCTTACATTCAGAATTCACGAGTACTCGTTAGCTGTTGATATCACTAACTCCCAGTTACGCCCAAGAGTACCAAAAGATCTTTTCAAAAACTCTCCATTGGTAATCATCTAATTTACGTGCTTCCTATTTTTGCTTTATATAGTGCAATGTCGTCCTGCAGCATAGGTTCTAGTTATATACCATGTTTATAAGTGTTTGATGATGATGGTTATTGAATTTGATCGATGAATACACTAATGTTCAGATTGTGCTGTCGGGTTTTGGAACTGGGGAGCAACATTTGAAGCTAACAACGATTATGTTTCAAAACATTTTCCCGGCCATTGACATCAACACAGTGAGTATTTCTTTCTTCTTTTTTCTGCATATGTTGCTTGGGATTTTGATCCATTGATTTATTTTACTTTAAATGCAGGTTAAACTTTCATCATGCCAGAGAATCGTGTTACTCAATTACAACAAGGAAACGAAACATATTGATTTTCGGCATTATTCTATCAGATTGCAGCCAGTTGGTGTTTCACGTAGAATTAGAAAGTTTGTGCAAAACCATAAAGTCCCTGATCTCAGAAGTCTTCAAGATGTGAGTGATTTCATCACCAAGTATGTACCTTCCCCCTCTCAACATAGTAGCATACATTCTTGTAATAATAATTATCAATTATGAAGAGGAGGTGTTATAATCTGTTTTCTTTGTAATGAAAGAGCCGGTTATGGATCAGAAAGTGAGGGAGATGAGGAAGTGGCAACTGTAAGCTTAGCAAGTGATGTTGGAAGAGTTAATAAGGCTTCTACTAAAAGCGCTGTAAAGCTTCAAGAGATTGGACCTCGAATGACTCTCGAGCTTATCAAGATTGAGGATGGATTATGCTCGGGCACAATAATTTTTGGTAACTTTAATTTGTTTTTTACCAAATTGCATTTCTTTAACCGTCTGATCTTTCACACGTTGGTGGCATATACTCTCCTTATCACTTGCAGGAAATACTGGCGAAAAGAAAGAGAAAGAGCAGGAAGACGACGACCACGATGCATCTAAAGGAACTGAGGATGACGACGATGATGCATCTAAAGGAACTGAGGATGACGCCGATGATGCATCTGAAGGAAGTGAAGATGATATGATGGATGATTAGCAAGCTCATATTGCTGGATAGTTTATGTAACATACATGATGTTTCACTTGTTTTTACCAATCTTTTTTTTTTTTTTTTTTACCATGAGAATATGTTACTAGAAAAAACTCACAAGACCCTGCCAATTTTCCTCTTACAGGATCGCAACTTGTGTTGGGCAATTGACCTTCAAGAAACTAGGGTATGATTCTAGTGAAAGCAGGATTCGAACTTTAAACCTACATTAAGAGGGGAATCAAACGCTTACTACTTCGTCGTCAGTCCTTGAAGGTTTACCAATTTTGTTTTCTCTTAAGTTGCTAGAAAAAGACATGGAAAGATTAAGTTTGGGTTTTTTTTATAAAAATGAATTTGTTAGGGTTGACTTGTAATCATTGGAATGAGAATGGGTTTAGTGTTTGGTTGGAATGATGATTATTAATATTTCAACTGTTCATCGTTATCTTTACGAAACTAGCTTTAAGCCTTGCAAAACCGAAAAAACAAAAGAACCCAATACCAATCTTAAATAATTGAAATTGAAAAAACCGATTGGTTATGGTTAAAATAGGCCCCAAACAGAACCATTCGGTTATGGTTTTAGTTTTTCATATCATAATTGAAATAACCGAAATTTAACTGATGGCGTTATATATTCATGAAAATAACTAAGACGGAAATAACAGATTGATTATTGCTAAGATAGGCCAAAACCTAACTATTTGTTAATGATTTTGATTTTTGCTTCTTTTTGACTGCGATCAAACTGATAGCTATATATTTATGAATTTTCATGTAAGAAACATTTTTTTTTTATATTTTTTAATGTACTTTTATGTATTTGTATGCTTGTAACATATTCAAAACTAGACATCGAGCTCCATAACCAAACTTTTAACTTCAAAATAAACAAACTGAAATCAAACGAAACCGAACCGATACTCGGTTTTGGATTTTAATAACCGAATTATTGGTTTTGGTACCGGTGGACAATAAAAACCAAACTAAACTGATTTTTACATACATCTAATTTGCATAATATCTCTCTTACGTGTCTCATCTTTTTTCACAAGTGTGTCCTTGGGTTATAAGTGCTTGTCGGTTTTCGACTCCATGGATCAAATATTTTGACCAAGAATAGGAGTAAATAACTATCAGTATCCATTCTTATTAGATATATGATATCAGAGTTAATCGTGACCATGACCACAACCACAATACTATAATGACAAACGCGGGGACAACGATCGTGACTACGAGCACAACAACCAACACATCTCGGTTGACCACTGACACCACGACTCCTATTACGACGTATCTAATTCATTGAAATGGTTCTTTTAACTTATGTTGTTAATCGTTCTTCCAACTTCTAATGTTTAACGACAAAGACCAACGCAGCTCGGATAACCACCACCACACTCCTATTATGATGCGTCCAATCCACTGAAATGGTTCTAACTTCTATCGTTTGATTTATTGTTCTAAGAAGTGTTGACAGGCAAATATATAACGATGTATATAACTCATTATGACTGTGAGCCTATTATAGTGGTATGTTTACCTCTTATATTTGATCTAGTGATGTGGTTTGTTTTTGACGTACATATATCAACCAATGCTAATAGGTTTAAGGCCAATCTGGACCAGTTATGCCCTATGATGGGGTACCATCCCCTACGAGCAAAAAGTATATAATAAACACACCACAAATCTATCCTATGACTAGCAGTTTGAGGATGCAACTGAAACGATACCACTAAGCCTCAGTCGCGACTTGTATAAGTGCACCCCAGCTGTGGCTCGTTTAAGTGCACCTGGTCGCAGCAAGTTTAAGCACACCCCGGTCGTGGCTCAAACATAAAAGCCCCCTTCAACTGATCCTTGTCAAAGTAGTTCATCTGTACGTAAATATATCATAATGAGCAGCGAAGGCTCATCCATGGGAACGAACCTAGGCCACGACTCCCTCATGATAATGAACATAAGCTACGACTGAATAGAGGAAGAGATAGAATATGTGAGTTCTACACATAGGAATTCTAAGGTAACAAAGGTAGACGAAAAGAAGTCTTAACATAGAATAAATGCATTCGTTGGCTGCTAAGGAATATAACCAGAACACCAAACAACAAAAGTATATAAGGTAAGTTCTGAATGAAATAATGGCATAAGAGTAAGCTATAACTAGAGTTGTCAGAAGGCCAAAGTCAACTATAAAGACAAGAAACATTAATATTATGCTAGAAACCCGTTATAACAAGAAGATATAGAAACCTCTGTCCAAGAAAGTTCAGACCCAGACATTTGATTGCAAATAGCTTAAATTAGGGCTTGATTTCCCTGGATGGATACCCACTATAAATACTACCCTCTATGAAGAGGCAAAAGGGGCTCAACCATTCTCACTCTCATACATCTATGCTTATGTTTGATACATCTTAAACACATACTAACTTGAGCATCGAAATGCCCTCGAAGCTTAAGCTCCAAGGGTCCTCTAAAGAGTTCTCTATGATTGCAATTCATACCCACAAGAAGTGGAGAAATAAGGTTGCATCACCAATTAGACAGATCTGAACCGGATGGGTAGCTCTCTTGCACTACTTCTTCGACTCGCCTTTAGGTGAGAAATTTAAAGCAACACCCTACCTAATTGTTTCTTCTTTCTGATAATTAATGTGCATCAATTGTCTATACTTCTGTATTTTGATATTCTTTGTATGCAAATTGTTCAATAGTTATGTATTTTGTTTAATGCATATGCATTTGTCATGCATGTAACATTTATATTTGGATTTTTTATGTGCAAAAGTATCTATACATACTGTGATATTGGTTGTTCAAGTATCATACATAATGCACATGACGTCCGAAAAATCTATCGAACCCCCGAAAATGTTATAGGAGTGATGTTTTTACTGTGTATTTTAAGCATTTTTTTTACTTGTTTCGACCTTCATACACATAATGCCAGGAAAAAAAATAGCAAGTCCCAACCGAACCAGAAACCATCTCAAAGCCAAAACATGATTTCACGAACAATCACTCGATTCCATCTTTCTATGATCCCTAAATGACTACGGTTGGTCATTCATCGTCTGTCCCAAAATACCGGTCTCCAAACTCTCCCATTCCCGGAAGAACACGAAACTCTTGATTCAAACCCGTTTCTATCTCTGATGTCACTATCTTTATTCTTGGAAATCGTTTGCACACTACATGTACTCCTTGTGGCGCCTGTAACGGTCATGATATTTCAAACACAGTTTGACTTATTTGGTCAACAGGTTCATAGTTAAACACGCGTATCCACTTACAGAGATCAGATTTAGGAATATGATATTGGCCTCGGGTACCCCTTTCTTTAGAAGCAAAGAAATAGCCTGAACAGCTGAATTACCTGAACAAATTACTCATGATTATCAGCACAAGCGCGTATTCTTAAGAAAAAAAGGGAGCTTTGAGAAATATATGAAACTAACCTGTTCCAAGTATAGGATCCAACAATAAAACATGCCTATCTGATATGTCTTGTGGTAGTTTTTCGTATATTAACTGCATAACGGTTCAATCTTGTTTTCAAAGTGTATAATTTGGTGAACGCAAATGAATTTTCGTGAACAACTTTCTAAGGTGCAAACCTGTTGGCCGTTATCGCCTTCTCTATGTATAAGAATCTTTCCAATCTTTATACCCTTACAACATGCCCGCAACGCATTTTCCATACTCTCACCACTGCAACATATTCACCAAAAAGTCATGATTCTAGCATACGGAAAAATCCAAACACATACACGCATATACATATAGGGTGGATATCATTAAAGAACGCTAAATTTTATTTATTTTGAATTTAGAGTGAGAAAAAATAAATATTACGCATATATAACAACAATACCTCCGTATAACAGAAACACCACATAATCTCTTACAAAAATCTACTCCTGTGTATACCGACCCTGCAATTTTTCACAGACCCGAAAACATCATAAAGAAAATCTATAAGCACTCACATGATGCAAACTGAACTTAAAAGATATTATCTGTAGTCACATATACCAAAGATAACGGATTAAGATGTATGATGGATAGAATGAGTGCACAAACTTACCGGTTGGAGTTACCACCTGCTTTTCTGTAAATGGTAGATGTCCCAAACCATGTTCCACAACCTGATCAGACCAGATGATAATTATGGAAACATTAACATAATAAAAACAATCCTCCTGGTCACAGAAACAAGAACTCACCAACCGGATTAATCGGTCTGCATAAAATACAAAATCATGTTTTGTTGTTTTAGCGTCACGTATAAGTGTATGCATGCCACGTATCTGCATGAAAACAAACAACTAACGATGAGGAGACTATATAACAAAAGGAATACACTAAAAAGATGGAAAAAGTCTTTATGAGAATAATGAGACATGAACTTAAAAATGGTACCTGAAAAGTTGAGTGTATGACGTATAAATTAGGATATACTTTACAAAGATCATGTTGACCAAGTTTTGTCCGAATATGTTGGACGATTAAATCAATGGCAACATGATTATCTCCTCCACGAGGTATAATGATGTCAGCATACTTTTTCGTTGGAAGAATGAAGTCATCAAAAGCAGGCTTCACGAACTTTGAATACTGTTGCATATAAGTTAAGTCGGTAACTTAAGAGGGAAAATAAACAAAGAAGACAATACTACACTTGAATCGTATAAAAGCAAACTAAGGCCATAAAATAAAGTCCACTTAAGACTTTAAGAATAACTTTTTTCAGACCTGAAATCTATAGTTAGTTATTTTTGTATCTTTAACAAAATTTGTTTTATAGTTATTTGAGGAAAAGACTTATCTACTAACCTGATCAAGTACCATACCAATGTCTCGCCCCTTTTCACCTGTGTCACGCCTTATCCTCCTTGCGAGGCGCACATCAGCATCTGCACTGAAAGTCAGAATGGTAAATACTGATAGATGAGTATACAAACTTGATTATATCAAACTAACTCATTAATAATAAAGTATGCAGTTTTAACAAGTTTAGGAGTTCACATCAAACAAAAGAGCATAACTCGACCTAAAACATTAAATTAAACAGAAACATGCAGTGGTCACTGAAGAACATGAGTAGTAAAAAGCACCATGAACAATAGTTGATGTTATTTCTTTTTGACAAAAAAATAAACCCCACCCTCTATACATCACACATATAAGAATGTTTCAACCTTACAAAATCTGGGCATATAAGCTTCTTTCATCATGTGATATCATGTAAGTATGTAACACATCAAAATCTCATACATATGAACATAACTGTATTCTACGGCCACCACGCCTTGTAATATGAATGCTAAGCAGAAAGAAAACATATTTTTATTCAAATTCGGATACTTGACTTTTATCAACGAATCTCACAAAATAATCTAAGGAATGACAAATGCAATGACTCTTACTCCTGGTTTGTTTTTGACTGAAATTAGAAAGCCGCTGATGAAGATATAAGGCTTTTAATGGACAGTATAAAAGAAGCAAAAGATCATAGAGATAAAATGGATGAGCAAAAAAAAAAAAAAGAATATCGTAATGATTAAGATAATGCTATGTAGGGAGTGTATAGAACCTGTATCAACAAAGATCTTCATGTTCATCATTTCACGTACACGAGGATCATGAAAAACGAGTATGCCTTCCAAAATTATGACATCTGAAGGATTCACCTGCCAAAGGTTTCACCATTTGACTTATGTAATATGCTTCATAAGGTACAGTTCACCACAAAGAACAGGAAACAGAGGACTAACTGAATTTTACTTTCTGCAGCATAATTGATAAAGACAAGACAGAGAAGGAAAGTAAACACTAGCAGGTCTTCTAATTTGATGTTTTTTAAGCAACACAAAGACAAAGAGGTTTCTGTTATACACCACTGGTTAAAGACAACAGGAATGTCACTGGAATCTGAAAAAATATTCTTTCTACAAAATAAAATAGAGGAAGTATACTTGCATTAAAGCTAAAACATACTTGCATTTTTGCAGCGAAAATGCAAGTATGTTTGGAAATATTTGTTCAGTCCTTTAGTTAGAACTGAATACTTTCTTTAATTTTATTATATTCGGAAATGACTTATGCATGCTTTGACTATACCTCTATGTGATAGAAACATTAACATTCTTTCTTTTTCTATCTACATAAATACCGAAATAATGTCACGCAAACATGTAATATGGTTACTTGAAAAGAATGTGATGATGTGTGTAAATAAGATATTATTAATATATATTATTACATAACTATGTAAAAGAATATATGATGCTATTAATACCTTAAATTTACAATTGAAGTAAAGAGGACAAAAGAGAAAAACCAGGATAAGGGAATGAAAAGTCACATTGATAAAAAAACAACTGTATTCATGCACTTTGAACGATAAGGCTACAAAAATAAACTTTTAGCCCTTTCTGAGCAATTATATAAAAACTAACCCTTCGAGATATGCTGTTCTTGTAACTCCTGAAGTCATATTTTGGTATATCCACTGTTTTTCCATGCTTCAACATCTCTACAGTTGATAATAACTTCTCATTATCAAAAGCATCTGGAAAAGCAAATAAAGGAGTACTATAAGAAGCATGAAATCAAAAACTGGTTTAGAATAGTAACTCAAATTAGTCCACCAAAAATGATTATAGCTAAAGCCAAATGCCAAAATGCCAAAGCTTTACAATAAGAGAGAGAGAGAGAAAGAGAGGAGTAAGGAGTTCCTCTTAAGGATTTGAGGTAGCAAATGATGCTTGTCTATCACAAAGAAGATACATGATCCCTTTTTATTTAAAATTTACTATGAAAAATAGACGTTAAAGTAGCAATACTCGCCAGGATGATCGAAGTTGTACTCATGAACCCTCGTAAGTTCTTCAGGAGTCAAACTATGATAGAAGGAGTCCTGCAAACAAACCCATAGATACCTATCAGTTAGATAAACAGATATTGTGTGATCAAAATATAGTAGAGCAGGCCATAAAATAGACCAAAATAGCGGATTATCCAAACAACAATTTTCACATACACTATAAATTTATTCTAAAATTGAAAGCATAGGAAATGATACCTGGTTAACAAGTACAACACGCTGATCGTGAAGCTGCTCGATAATCATATCACACACTGTTGTTTTCCCTGAAGCTGCACCTCCAGCAACCCCTGGTTGTCCATAAAAGTATTTGATAATAAAAGCACATCATAAAAAGCATATAACATATGACAATCTTAAACCTTTCCAGAATTTAAAAATTGCACACAATTCATAGACATATTCTATATGACAAAAGGAGTAAACTAAAGCCCCAAAACAAGAAAAAAGGAAATAGGGCTTATATATCACAGCTTCAGTAGTTGGATGGTTTTAGGTCCTTCTTGAACATTTAACTGATAGATTTAAAGAGCAATACAACCAATACTCAGTTAATAGAAAATCTTGTACTTGTTTGACATAGTTATTCATCATAATAAAAAGATGAGCCTGTATGAAAGATTGTAAGTATATTTTGCCTTTACGAATCATTCTGAAGCAACCTAGCCGACTCTCAAGAGACGGTTGGTGAAGGTGCTAAAGGCATCAACAACTGTCACTTAAAACTATGGTATTAAGGTATACAGATCATAATGAGCATGAAGTTACTATATATGGCAACTTAATAACATGGCATTCTTGTTTCGGCCAAAAATATACAAGCAATCAAGTGCATTGCATTTGGATGTCTTCTTGTAACAATACATACCAATGATAAAAGGCTGCTTGTGCACGCTTTCATTCACCGAAGAAGTTGCCTGCCGCACCTGTAAATTTATTGCCTGCATCCCATCCATGTGAAATCCAGAAAAATGTGCCCCTGATGAAGCCTCTATCATATACTCTACGGGTGTAGACCCCATCTGCAATTATAACCTACAGTGCGAAAATGAGCAATCAACTATCCAGATTATATACTAATGTTAACAACAACAACAACAACAACAGCGGCAACTCAGCGTACGCTACTTCTTTACTGTTCATTGGTTCGACAAACGTAGAGTTGTTTCCAACATTTTCCCTCATTCTGCAGGCCCCTACTTTCGATATTCTAATATTGAATCTAATACAACTATCAATTCATATTTCATAATGCTATGCTTAAATGATCAAGTTTGCTGCAGTTGTAGGCATCTGTATTCTCCAATTAAGATCTGCATCTATGATAAACTAACAATTACAGATCAAACAAGATTCAAAAGATGAAATAAATGAATCAAAAGTTAAAACAACTTGATAATCATCAATTATCTTCTACAATCTTCCCGACCCACATTAATCATCATCATCAAATCCACAAACACCCATCTTTCAAACCAATTTCGACCCAATTGATCTTAGATCAAGCACAATCTATGAACAATTTCAACAACCCAACAACAATTACATTATGTCGGTTCAAGATCATAATATTAAAAGTTACATTTTTTGGGGATCAAAACATGCAGGAAACAAACAGAAACATGAAAAATGCAAGATACAGGCCAACAAAGCATATACTTACAAGATTGAATAATGTGGAGATTCTTGAATATACCTTGAAATTGAGATTATATTCTTCAAAGATTCGAATTGGGTGTTATTATTTGTTTTCAAGATTTGATTTGAAAGTAGAGAAGAGAGGAATCGAAAACGAAATCATTCCCCTTTCGGCTGTATAAATATGGAAGGTTTAGCAGCGTATGGGAGTGTGTTAGAAGGGCAAAAATGGAAAACAGACGTTGGAAATAGGGCTTGATGTTGGAGATAATTACGATGATGACCTAATCATTTTTCTAAGGGGAAAAAAAATAAATATTAAAACACCCAAAATTATAAATTAACACCTCAAATTTTTATATTATCAAATTCTTAAGAAAGAAGAGGAAGAAAGTAATGCTAAAAAATGCTACAGTCGTAAAATAACAAGCAAGAGTATGCTACATTTTTTTACCTTTTTAATTATAAATTTGTAAATGTAACAGAAAACATATGGATCAATAACCTAAGCTTATGTATTTATGTATCTCAAACTCATTTGTACAGGTAAAGACCATGGTCTAGACCGAAAAACTTTCATCTAGCAACTACAGTTGCCTCAAAAGGTAAAGTGTGAATCATAGATCACACACCAATCATGTATATAGATTTAAGTTTTTTTTGAGGAAAAAGTGTTTTGGGTCAACCCGATTTGACCCGTTCTGACTTTTGACCTCAACAAAGTTAATCTGTTTCGACCAATCTGGTCATTTTATCATCTCTAACCTAGGTCTTTACAAGCTATCAATAGATTTATACAAGTGAACACGCCAAAAATTTAATAGCAAATTGTTTCACTCATTTTTAGAAAATAGCTATAACCCGTAATCTTGATCGTCTTAATATTTGAAAATTTTTATATTTATGAATGTTTCTCATGAAGATGATGAATATGGGAAAGCATCTGAAGCAACAAGTAGCAAGTGGTAAGTCAGTTGACCTATCAATCTATATTTGGTCAACTTTAGCTCATTAGCATACATTGATTAATAGTCTATTGTGCAAGTTACTGTACAATATTCTTGGATTTTTATTTCACTTAATGCTAGATGGACTCTCAATACACTTGGCTAAAGAACATCATCACACACTGACATATCTTGGATGCATGAAGAATTGCCCTTTGTTAACTCACCCAAAGCAACATTGATCAGTTTAACATAAGTTAATTAATCTATGTGTTTGTTTATCTCAGTTTATGCTTTTCAGCTACATCATTTACTGATCCTTTTGTAACTAAATTAACATGAAAATTGCATATGGGCAAAAAAAATTCAATTCTTGATAACGTATGTTATAAAATCCTTCTTTTATAATAAGAAAAGTAAAAAAAAAAAATAGCATATGTCATCAAATGATGTCTCTTCAATTTTATTTTACTGCTCAAAGTCATTATTAATTTTAAACAAATAATTAATATCTTTGCTAATTTTTATAGTAAATTACAAGTTATGTACTTTATTAATACATAAAATTACACTGTATGTTTTTTAGTTTAAATAATTACATTATACATTCTTTTTTTATAAAAATTACACACATATTGTCCTTTAAACTAACATCTATTCAAATTCACAATTAAGTTAGTCATGTGCCTCTCACATGATAGGCATTTATGTAATTTGATCATTTATAATTAATAAAACATAAAGTAATTGAGACTTTAATAAATCATCTAACTTTTATGCTCTCTTTGTAAAGAATGAGTAATAGAGAACAAACTCTAAATTCTAAATAGAATACGTAGAATGAAACAGAGAAATCTACATCATTAAAGCAGGAAGCTAGAAGCACGAATGACGCTCCGACATCAAGACGGATTTTACAGTTAGAGCGACGAAAACAAATGAAATTATCAATGCTACCTTGCGTCATAATTGAAACCAACGTCTTTCTCATCCTTCAGAATCAACTGAATTAAAGCATAACTTGACATCACTAAATCCATCGTCTTCCTATTCCTTCAACAGATATCCGAAATTTTAGATACGGATATAGATAGTGAATTTGATAGAGGTTAGTTTAAAGGACGAAGGATGTGTAAATTATTTTAAAAAAGGACATTCCATGTAATTATTAAAATTAAAGAACATAACATGTAATTCTATATATAAATAAAGGGCATAACTTGTAATTTAATCTAATTTTTTACTTCATTTTGGGTAACTAAATTAAAATTGCATTTTAATGAACTTTAATATTTTAGGCAACTAAATTAATAAATTGTTTCAAGACATGTTTTTTATTAAAATTTTGTTTATCATCAATTTAATTGTTAAATCATATATATATATATATATATAGGGGAGGGATCCCTTGAAAACAATGTTATAAATGAAAACTATGAAAACTATGGGATACATATATGTAAGTACGTATTACAAAGTGTACAACTAAGAATTACGTATATGTAGGGGTTAGGTATATGTAAATACGTGTTACCAAGTGTACAACTACGAGTTGCGTACATGTCACTCATACAAGTTACGTGTACGTAAGTCTTTTCATCATCATTGTCGTTTCTTGAAGTTTAAACCAAAATATATATAATTATCTTAAAAAATAAGATTAAAGTTTAATCAAATATACTTTAAACAATTAAAAGGTTAAATCAATTATCAATTATGTAATTGGGTAGTGGTGGTTTTCATGATTTTCAATTATAAGCATGGTTTTCATTTGATCC
Source organism: Flaveria robusta (assembly GCA_025506415.1). Lineage (NCBI taxonomy): Eukaryota > Viridiplantae > Streptophyta > Magnoliopsida > Asterales > Asteraceae > Flaveria > Flaveria robusta. Next base: position 7,669,066 of record CM046465.1, read on the forward strand.
CTCCACTATATATATATATATACATATATATATGTATATATATATATATAGGGTTTTTAAAGAAATTAAAATTTTAAAGAAATTATCATATAATTAAAGAAATTAAAATTTTATAAATTATATTTTATACGGTTTTTTTAAACCGCAAATTTGTATTTTTTCAAAATTTAAATGGTTTACATAATTGAGAAAATTTATAATTTGTAATTAGTACATGATATTTCTTACGTTGGTTATTTTAAATTGTTCATGTTTGTATCTTTAAAATATATAAAATCTAATTTGTATGCTTGAAAATTAGTTTAAGTTTTACCTAATTATTCTTTTAACTGTGATTTTAAAATAATATAATTTGTTTAGATAATTAAGGAGATTCAAAATTATAGTTGATAATTTATAGGATTGTTTTTTTGAAATCTGCAGATTTAAATAAATTCCAAATTTAAATCGTTCAGATAATTAAAGAAATTTTTCTAAATTATATTTTATATGGTTTTTTTTAAACCGCAAATTTTTATCTTTTTTAAATTTAAATGGTTTACATAATTACAAAAATTCATAATTTGTAATTAGTACATGATATTTCTTACGATGGTTATTTTAAATTGTTGTATTTTTAAAAAATGTAAAATCTAATTTGTATGGTTGAAAATTATTTTAAATTTTAACAAATTATTTTTTTAATGTGATTATTAAACAAGAGAGAGAAGCGGGAAAAAATTATTGAGAAGGTATATGGTGTTGAATTGTGTCCCTCCTAGATATCTTTTTATTAGAGTAAGAAGATACAAAGATCTAATGTGTCACATGACATATTTTAAAGGCCACTACTTGTCATGTGTTAACCTATTATGTGGAAAACTATAAACATTTGCATATAGATATATATGGAAAACTAAAATCATTTACTAATAATTCAAACTGTGTAATTCACGTGTTTACTAAATATAGTATTAATATAGATAGATACCAAAGTAGATTTGGGTTTAAAATCTAGAATCTTGCCAACAAACCATTTAAATAAAAAATCACATAGTTATAAACATAAGTTAAGAACAAAATCAAACAAACAAACCTAAGTGTCAAAACTAAAATTATTCTAGCCAGACATAACAACTAAATCAATCAAAACAAAAATAAATAAATAAAAAGTTATGAATCCTAAACGAATCAAATATAATAGAAAATCACTAAAAATATCAAATGTTGCCCTTCTTTTCTTCTTCTGCCGGTATCCATTTCGAAGAAATTGAAATGAACCTACCTTTTTTGTCTAGAATGTCTTGAAATGAACTTATCTTTTTTTGTAGAACTAATTTTGTTACCCCATGCGTTACGTCGGTATCATATCCGCCGTGGTAAAGCATAAGTTATAATCGACCCTACTTGCTTTCGAACTAAATTTACGTCAATACATGAGGTTTTGCCAATTACGTCCATAAGTAGACTAACTCGAATTTAAATCGACGCATATATAAAAATATGAATGTAAGAATTTTTTTTTTAATTAAATTGCACAGAAGTATAATCAGAACTTTGAAAATTCAAGATGATAAAAGTGATATTTTATAAAGTTTTTAAAAGGTTTTAAGGGGTGAATATAAAAATACAAACAATTAAGAAATATGAAAATAAGTGGTTGTAAATAAGACGTGTATAAAAATAGGCACATAAGAGTTTTATATTTGAACCGAGTCATTTTTTATTACGTCCAAACATAGAGGGGCTCGAAATTATAAAGACACGCACTCAAAAATCCGATTAGTAAACTTGTACGGTGGTAAACCGAAACTTTATAAACCTTATAAGGTGGAAGTGACATATTATAAAGTTCTTAAAAGGTAAAAATCATAAATTAAAAAAAAATGGATGTCGTGGGTTCGACCTTAACCTCTACGCCAACCGTGCAAATTTATTTTCCTACAAAAGCACGCGCATATATATATTTCTACTCTAATAAAAGTGTAATTGAGCGGAACATGTGTCAGCACTATATTTCTTCTCACCAAATTTTTCTAACTTCTCTCTGTTATTTAGTAGTTACTATAATTATCGATAATATTATTTACTTTCTTTATAGACAAAAAATACTTTTTAATAATTAAAAACATTTTTTATTAATTTTATTAATAAAGAAATAAATATTTATAAAATAAGAATTTTTTTAAAACATCAAAGTATTTTAAAATTGGTATTTCTAAAAAGTAAAATATTTATAAATTAAAAATAATTAAAATTGGGAATTATAATATTGAATTTTTTAAAAAGGTTTGTTTTGGAACAATGTTTTTAGTATTTTAAACAAAAAGATTTTAAAAGTTAATATCATTGTTTTATTACTTATATTCTTATTAATACGTAATTTTAATTATATCTTATTTTAAAATATCGTTTTTATAATTAATAAAGTTTTATTCTACTTAATATTTTATTTTAAAAAACACCAATTTTAAATATTTCGTATTTTTAAAATAGTTTTACGTTTTAAAAAATTTTCCTACTTTAAAAAAATTTGTTTCTTTAGAAATAACATTCATAAAAAAATATTTTTCTTAATTTATTATAAATTATTTTAATATAAAAAGAATTAAATAATATTAGTAATTAATATGATTATTTAATAGGAGAGTGAGACGGGAAAAATTTGATGAGAATAGATATGATAATGCCATGTGTACTTTCTATTTATTTTTTTATTAGAGTAGAAGGATTTGCTTGTGTCATCATCAATAATATATATATACTAAATTTTAAATTTGACATACAAATTGATTATATTGGTAATTATACTTAAACATGCCCGTAACAAATTCCTACACGATATTTTATAGATTTTAATTTAAAGTATCAAAAAGTATTAAAGTGTCATCTATAGTACCTAATAAAAAAAAGTTTTGTTTTCCCACTTATTATCATAAATTATATTTTTGACACTTGTCATTCTATTAAATATCCTTACTTTATTTTCTCTCTAAAAGGATATTATAGTAGTTTAAACATTCAAATTAATTTCTTTCTCACAATAAAAATAATTTTATTAATTGATAATTTTCTCTCTTTTATCTATATTTTTTAAAATCAAGCTATGTTTTAAAAAAAAACTTTTATTAAGAAAATTAAAAATGACATCTTTTTATTAAAATAAAAATAAAAAAATATTATTAAAACAAAATATTTTAAATCGGTCATTTTTAAAAACAATTATTAAAATATAAAAATTTCTAAAAGCACTTTTATTAAAACAAACAAAATAATTAGAAACCCGAGTTTCTAATAAACAAGATTTTTATAAACAATAATTTTTTTATAAAAAATCTAAAAATGAATGTTTAAAAATGAAACTATTTAGATAAGAGAATTAAAAAAAAATAGTATAATTGTTTTATTTCTTAAACTATTACGTATATATAATTTTAATCATATCTTATATTAAAACATTGTACTGTAACTATTCGTATTTATTACCAACTATAATCCGTTTAATAAATGGGCTCTAGTCTATCTATTTATCTATATATCTATATATCTATAACAAAGAAAACTTAAAATAAAACTTGACATAATTATAAGTTTTATCATACTAATTTTCTTATTTTTTTATTATTAATTAATATTATTGAATACTAATTTTACTCATACTATTTTTAAATTAAAAATTATATAATTTAATAAATTAAAACCTATTTTTTATTAAAAACACACTTTTTAAAAACAAAAGTTTTATAAAATACAAAATATAACAAACTTTTTTTAAAATAAATTCATTTAAAAAAAATATTTAAAACCCACGTCTTTTGTAAAATAAAAGTTTAAAAAAAATATATTATTATTTATTTACTTAATGTACCTATTTATATGTAATTATAATCATATTTTATCTTTAAACATAATTTTATAATTCATAAATTTTTATTACTAATTATTTAGTATTTTATTTATTTAACAGGTGTAATACAGGAAGTACTAACCTAATTATAGAATAAACTAGACGTGTATTTTTTCATGTGACCGAAAGGAGTGGTTCAACCATTTAGTAGGTGTAAGATATAAATAACGTGGGGCCAGTTTTGATGGGCTTCTGATTTCATATGTCGAGCTTAGAAGGAACTTAAAGAAACCTAATTACTCAATAATTTTAAGCAATGTACTATTAGTCTATTTCTTTTAAAACTACCAAAAAAATGCTTTATGATATAAGAAATTATATGTTCTCTTAAAACAATTTCTTATATACCTTTATTAAACATATTTACTTGAAATCATAAATACTTAGTACTTTACAGGATATAGATGACCGGCTATAAGATATAAAAGCATTTATAGTGGATTCTTCATTGATTACATTAAAAATTATTATTTTTTTTAATTAAATAATATTTTTTGTACCCTTATTATTAATTTTTTTCTCTTCCACTTACAATCATTTTTAAAAGTATTAAAAAATTTATAAGGATTGAATAGTGATTCCCCAAATATATCGATAAATAGTAACATTTTCACTCTTCTTCACTTACAACCACTCAAAATCATTCCATATAATACTAGCATTAGTAACCCGTGTATTACACGGGTTGAATAAATAAAATATTAAATATAATAAGATTTTATTAGTTTTTTTATCTGTAAATATATTATTTTTTTTAAAAATCAATTTTAAAATATTTTATATTTTTAAAAACTCTTGATGTTTTAAAAAATTGCTTATTTTATAAAAAAATATTTCTTTATAAATAACATTAATAAAAAGAAAATTTTTTAATTTATTAAAAAGTATATTTAATCTATAAAGAAATCTTATCTTACTACTTTAATAAAAGATTAAATAGAGAGGATACATGGCATAACCATATTCATCCTTATTAAGTTTTTCACGCATCTCTCTGCTATTAAATAATCATATTAATTACTAATCTTATTTAATTTTTTATTATATTAAAATAATTTTTAATAAATTGAGAAAAAGATCTTTTTATTAATGTAAGTTCTGAATAAACAAATTTTTTAAAATATTTTTTTTAAATCATACTTTTTTAAAAATCCTAAATATTTAAAATTGGTGTTTTTTAAAAAGTAAAATTTTTATAAAATAATTAACTTTAGGAGTTATAATAAGAAAGTTTTTATAAATGATATTTTTTTAAATGTTCTTTTTAAAATAAAATATTTTATTTTATTTATAATAAGGAAGATTTTAATCCTATCTTGTATTAAAATATCATTTTATTATTAACAAAATTTAATTTTATTTAATATTTTATTTATTTAACCCGTGTAATACATGGGTTTACTAAAACTAGTTAGATAATATTATAGTAATTATAGTAACTATTTAATAGGTGAGAGAAGCAAGAAAATTTTGATAAAAATGAATATAATACTGCCACGCGTTCCCCTTATTTACACTTTTGTTAGAATAGAGAGAAGAGATAAAAAATACACTCACATCATTTTAAAGATTGTATTGTATATGCTCTAGCGGATGCATGCAATGACAAACCTATGAGTATGGTGTCATCCAACTAAACTTTATTATGTACAATATATATAATCGAAACACTATTGACACGCCCAGTTTTTTAACAATAACACCCATAAAATTTTGGCCAATACCACCGAAAATATAATTTGAAACTTGTATTGTATAATATTTTAGTTATTGAATAACAAATAAACAAAAAACAAATCACCTTACATATATATTATAATTATCAGACTACAAAGTATCGAAGCACAATGCATAATTTTTTTGGTTTGTCTTTTGATAACTTATTTACAATGACACTCCAATTCTTATTTTTTTAAACACAATTTGCACTTACACCCCTATAAGTTAAGCAATTTAATCCTCGTTTTTTAATTGATTTGTCTTTTTACAACTAAACTTTATCAAAGTTTGTTAACAATGTAATGAACTCGAAAATGAAAAACAAAATTGAACACTTTTTACTATCGGATTTTCTTTACCGGTTACGAATTGAAAGAAGAAATTGAGTATCACAGATTACAACTCGAGAAGAAGATGATATTTATAAAGCATATCATTTCCCCCTTTGAACCACTAATCTGTTATTAATAGACACTAACAGATCGTTAACAGATAATTAAACTCAAAATAAATTTTACACTTTACACCCTTGAACTTCTATTACTAACTAAACCATCAACTATAGTCAAGTTGACACTTATTGACTAAACCTCTAAAGACTTAATATTGACTTTTCACTCTCAATCTTTACAATCTCCACCTTGAGAGCAAAAGTAAGAAATAAAACAAACTAAATAACATGTAGAATTTTGCAACAATGAGCAAACTTTGATCCAGGGCACACTCTTGTTTAACATATCAGCAACATTTTGTCTAGTATCAACATACTCAACCTTCACTTTTTTTTGAAAACAACACATCTCTTATCCAATGCATCCTTACATCAATATGTTTTGACCTTTCATGCAACACCTGATGTTTAACTAACTGAATAGCTCTTATATTATCACAAAACACTTGTGCAACAACACTTCCAAACCCATTTTAGTTGTGAAACCTCTTAACCAAATAGCTTCTTTAACAGCTTCAACAAGAGCCATAAAGTCAGCCTTTGTAGTAGACAAAGCTACAACATGCTACAAAGAGGCTTTCCAGCTAACACCCCCACCAAGAACTTTAAAAATGTAACTAGTGATTGACCTCCTTTTATCATAATCTTTGACATTATCACATTCTACATAGCCCTGTAAAATAGAATCATTTGACTCATGGGGTTCACCAAAATTCGGACCCACTTCCCTAGTACCATTTAAGTACTTGAGAATCCATTTCGCCCCTTCCCAATGTTGTTTTCTAGGATTACTTAAGTATCTGCTTACTACACTAACAACATAACCTATATCTGGTCTAGTACAGATCATCAAATACATTATACCAACAACATTTGCATAAGGAACATTTAACATACCTTGTTGCTCCTCTTCAGTACTAGAAGAATCTAGACCAGATAACTTGAAATGCATGGCCAAAGGAATTATCACTGCCTAGACCAGATAACTTGAAATGCATGGCCAAAGGAATTATCACTGCCTTGCAGCTTTCCATATAATTCTGTAAAACTTTCTTCAAATAGTATGATTGAGACAACTTAATCAACCCTACACCTCTATCTCTAAAGATTTCCATCCCTAAAATCTTCTTGGCTTCTCCAAGTTCCTTCATCTCAAACTCAAGCATAAGCAAATTCTTTCTAGCACTTGTTTGCACCTTATCTTTACTTGCAATAAGCATGTCATCCACATACAACAACAAGTATGTGAATTGATTATTGCCATATTCTTTATAACACACACAAGTATCATAAGCACTCTTTTTAAAACCATGAGCAACAATATACCCATCAAACCTAAGGTACCATTGCCTTGCAGACTGTTGCAATCCATACAGTGATATTTTTAGCAAGCACACCTTTTTAGTTTTCCCAATAATGATCTCGGAGTCGTTTGTCCCCCTTTCCATCTAGGGTAAACTTATGGAGATTTTCATTTGTTTTGTATTCTTGAAATCCAATTTCTCTTTCTTCATATTTGTATAAGTCATGTGTTTTTAACCTAGTTATTACGACGCATCGTAAAATTACGACCACAATCGTAAAGTTACAAATCTATTTTCAAAACCTACTACAATTATCCAAAATTCCCATAAAGCTACAGCTATGTGAAAATGTGAACCATAGACATAGGTCCAGAACTTTGAATTTTATGTTTCTGATGATATAAGTGCAAGATTTGAGTATTTTCAAAATAGTTATGTATTTTTATTTTTACTTGATTTTAATTTGAAAATATCTAGGGTTCATAAAGACCTGGTACATACCCTGCTTTCCCATGCATGACCCACGAGCCACAATCATCTCTCTCGTGGCTAATCTCTCATCCACTCCTATAGCAAACCCTATCTTTCTTCTTCAAGCCATTAAACACAAATTTAATACACTACAAGAAACCATCCATATATAATCAAGAGAAATTATGTAAACTAATAAACCAAATCTACACTTTTGATGTTTAAGATTAATGGCTTAGATTTATTTGACTTTTTCAACACATGGTCCTACAAAAATATAAACTTCTAAATTTTTTATTCAAAAAAAATCTAAGCCATTGATCTTAATAAATCAAATGTATATATTTGGTTTATTGGTTTACACAATTTCTTTTGGTTTTCATTTGAACCCAATCATATACATACATATATACATATATATATACATATATACATATACATACATATATACATATATATATACATATATACATATATATATATATACATATATATATACATATATACATATATATATATATACATATATATATATATACATACTAGTGGGAATGCCCGCGCGTTGCTGCGTATGTGGTTGTGAAAATTGGTCGATGCAATTGCCACAGGCTTGTAGGGTCCTAGGTGTAATGATACCCTTAAAAAATATTGCTATGTTAATCTAGTGTGAACATTATACCTCACACTCACTAATGTGAAATTTGGACATTCCTGTACGTGGTCTTTACACAATTTCTTTCATGATACCTCACACCCACTATAGGGCAATTTTGATGAGGCTAGTATGTAAGGCCGCACGTTGCGACGGGATAAATATAACTGATTATCGATTAAAACTATTATTAACATATTAATTTTAACCCAAATTTGGCGCACCGTTAAAAATATAACATGAAATAAAAAGTTTGAGCAAAAATAAAATCCTTTGCACTCTTTGTACTTAACCTAAATTTCAACACACATTCATTCTATTCTAACTCAAATACCTAAGTTCTAATGTGGGTTTGAATGGCCAAACAATAAATTCCCAAACTCTACCGACACCAAATCATCTTTTTTGAACCCGTATTTTTTCCTACTCATAATACAGATCCGTTGAAACATTCCCCAAATTCAAAATTTTCAGGCATCTATCTCGATCATTCTCCTGTTATGTGCGCTCTTTACAATAATATGCATCAGAATGCCTCCACATTTAACACAATGATCCAGAATCACACTCATCAAATACTCGTACGAGTGTACATGAATGCAACAAAGAGTCACAAATAACACATTTACCTTCAATTTTTTTTTCCACAAAGCCTTCTAACACTATTCCCGACTGCATTTTGCACATGATTAGATCAGGTTGATGCTTTGCCATCTTTCCTCAACAACCTTTTAACCACCAAAAAATTATAGATTACAACCTACATTGATCAAGATTTCATTAAAATGAGAACAAATGGTAAATATTAAATATTTTTAAGAAACTATTATGCAGAATGAGGTACAAGCAACAAAAATAACTTTCAACCCAAATTAATATGATGAGCTCTAATGGAGCGGAAAATACAGTCGTATATCAAAACTATCATATGCTTCATATAATCAGTTTATAATTATGCACAAACCATGACCTATGATAATATTAAATGCTTACAGTTTACGATTTTTGCCATGTCTTAACTATTATAAGATTTAAACATCATGTTCATTATCAACATTGATTAAAGTTGGCACTTGATGATCATAAACAACCAAACCAACCTAATAAGATATCAAGTCTAAACCATCCATATTTTCTCCGTACTAACGCACGTTATATTTTCAAAATTTTCATTAAATACAAACATATGTTTTCAGTCATTTTGTTTGAGAAAAAAAAGGTGCAACAAATGGTTTATCTATAATTATGTTTAATTATGGCACTTGTTTAAAAAACCATATGGGCTTCTGTTAAATTTGTACATAAGCTCCAACACCTTTTAGCTAAAAAAGAATTTTCTTTTACCCATTCAACCCGTTAAATATGGAACACAACCCATGTCAACCCATTTGCAAGTAAGAGGTCTAATAGCACCTTTATTCAGCTTGAAAGGTTGATTGAACCAACCAAAACAACATATAAATGGAAGTGCTCGAAAGCTCGATTGAACCAAAACCATATAAAATTTGTTCTTGTTTAGACACCACAATTATGAACTTGTGTGCCATTGCTTAAACTTGCATTTAAAAAAGAAACTGTAAGCATAACAAGCAAATTCCAATATATAACATAACCATCAAACAACATCATTAATAAGCGTCTTGAGTTTAAACCATCCACATTTTCTCCATAGCAATGCAGGAAGAGCAAAAGAGCTCACATACAACTATTCCATGATTATACATAGACATCAACACCATCATCATCCATTATAATAATTAAAAAAATGGGTGAAGGATTTGGTTAAAGTGTTACTTACTGCTCCTCAAAAATGAAACAGAGGATTATCAGCAGCACTTCAATTTTAACCTACCATTCGTTGCAGCGGGACAACTTCGCTCTGGCACAACAGTCGAACAACTCATGTTCGGCTAAGTCACCGTTATTGACAATGAACTAACCGAAGGACATGAACTTGGTACTGGAGTACTGGGCTGCAGGCAAGGGTTCTACCTTTCAACAATAAACTGAAAAGATACAATTTAAGAACATGGCATTATTACATATGGTGAAAACTACACAAAGTGGTCGAATATTTGATTTTTTCACATGTTACCTTGAATAAAGCAAACTACACGTCTACTAACCGTTTTACCACTTTTCCCCCTTCACCATTATGACTTAGACTAATCTGGCTTAACAAATTAAACTGTTCAAATATGCAGCCAAAATGCCAAAATGCAGCTAAAAGATGTAGTGAAAACGCTATTTAAGTTTACAACCAGATCTGTATATGATCAGATCAAGTTATTACCAGTTCACCTTACAACCAAGTGAGCTTATATTACACCAGGCACATGATGGATGAGCGAACCCCATTTGACCCATTTACATGCAGAAACTTCAGACAACCTATTTGACCCATTCGACTACTTTAACATATAAAAGAATTTAAAACTTAATTTTCTGATTAAATGAAACTCGGTCAAAAAGACATCAGAAGACAGTTTTAATAAATAGGTAACAAATTTCTTGTTTTTTTCTACATCCTTGTTTATATGGTTTGGCTGTTGTTCAACAGGGACCGGTCCACTTCTCTTCCCCTTAAACCCCAATTCCCATTTTCAACATCAGAAGAATACATTAATTCAATAATGCTATGTAATTCATTAAATAAAGCAGAAAAGAGAAAGATTAGAACAAGAACAAAAGGCCAAAGTCCCCTTCAAAACATATGTTGCATACAAATTCAACAAATTGGAACCTACTTTCAGGTGCGTGTATTTGGGTAATCGTACATACACATTCTGCAAATCAATTGCCTACAACTTAAAGTCAAGTAAGATTGAAATTGTAATATAATTGCAGCTTAGAATTAGTGTTGAAGGTTATTGTTCCATATTATAGCATGCTTTCTGGTTGGAAAACTTTGGTGTAGTTTTCTGCATCGTTGTTTATAAGGTTTTGCTATTGTTCAACACACATTGCTCCACTTATTTTCTTGTTAAACCCCAATTCCCATTTTCAACAGCAAAAGAAGAATACATTCATTCAATAAGGCTACCAGTTTCTATATGTGCCTACAAATTCTAAAAATTGGGACCTACTATGGCTACAGATTGAAGAAAGTCTAAAGAATAGTACCTGTGAAGCACGGATCAGAACCAAGGCGAAGGATATTGTTGTGCTTACCTGCTTCGGGGGAAAGAAAAAGGATAAATGTCACAACAAAAACAGAAGGCCAAAGTCACCTTCAACACCTCAAACAAGAATAGAAGCCAAAGTCACTTTCAACACCTCAATTGCAACTACTAATCACCTAAGCTGCCTAGAAATTCAACAAATTGAAACCTACTTTGGCTACACACAGGAAATTAAAGGAGGAAAAAATACTCAGCAATCGATGTTAGTGTATTTTGTGAGGCATATATATATATATATCCACCATATATCATGTTGGAAATTTATTGATAATATTAATATGAGTATTAATATTTAGTCAATAAAATTAATGTGTTGAATGAAAATTAATGTGTTGAATGACATTAGGAATTAATGGGTGTGAAAAGTTGTCCCACATTGGAGGAAAGAAAGAATGTAAAATGGTTTATATTCTATAACCTCTTGATTATATTGTTTCCTAAAGCATCACACTAAGTAGATTCGCGAAAGGTGCGAAGCACCCTTAACTCGCACTCTCACACTCGCGCGCGGCGTGGGCATGTGGGCGAAATGTGGCGCTTTGATGGCGCACTTTGCACTTCGCCGCGAGCCGCTTGAGAGCCGCCTTAGTATTTTTGAATGTTGGTTCGAGGGTCCGGTCAGGTTCGTCTGACCTTGGTGCGCGACTCGTAACAGTTTCGGTTATGTGTTGACTGAAACTGATGGCTGTTAATGAAGAATTAAATGGGCGGTTACGATTTCGGATTAATGGCTGAGTAATGACTAAGTGGAGGTTATGTAGTTCAAAGTCTACTATAAATACTAAGGGTGGCTTAGTAGAAACACACACCAACAACACGAAAATCTTCAGCAAACAGGTTCTCTGAACATACTCCATCTTTCTGGTTTCTCTTCTACAAACAAATTCGGGTTCTAGATCAATCCCGGCAGTACAATCTGCTTTGGCTGTTGTACCCTGGGAAACAAAACGAGTTCTCCTGGGAGGCTCGGAATTTGTTTTAAGGGCCCCGTGTTAAACACGATCCTCAGCTTTTATATTTTTGTTCATTTATTTCTGTAAAGATTTCAATTGTAAAAAGTATTGTGTTTGTAATTTATATTTCTGTGTATTGTATATATCAATAAAGATTGTTTAATTTGTAATTTTATGTGAACGGTTCCTACATATCATTCATGGTATATTATTCATCCAATCCAATGGCTTCCATCCAATATTACTCCATCATGCTTCTACTTCTCATCGTCATTCTCATTGCCTGCTCCATATTCCTCCGCCGGAGACGACGCCTCCCGATAACCAACTGGCCGGTTCTCGGCATGACGCCCGACATCTTCCTAAACTCCAACCGCCTCCACGATTTCGCCACTCAAATACTTAAGCTCACCAAGGGCACCTTCATGGTTAAAGGCCCATGGTTCGCTAATGTAGACATGCTATTCACCTCCGACCCTAAAAACATCCACTACATGTTGAGCAAAACTTCGACAACTACCCGAAAGGCCCCGATTTCCGTAACCTCTTCGAGATACTCGGCGGCGGAATCTTCAACTCCGATCATCAACTTTGGGAACTCCACCGCAAAACCACCATGTCTCTACTCAAAAACCCTGAGTTTCAATCTCTTTTAACAGCAACCAACTTGAGAAAACTCGAAAACGGGCTTCTTCCGCTTCTTAATCTCGCGGCCTCTCGTCGTCAGGAGATCGATTTGCAGGATGTGTTTCAGAGGTTCGCTTTTGATGTTATCTGCATATTGCTTTTGGATTATGACCCCGAAAGCTTGTCGATCGATTTACCCTTTGTTCCATGCGAAAAGGCGTTCACTGATGCTGAAGAAGCTATTCTATGGAGGCATGTGCTGCCGGAGAGAGTGTGGAAGTTGCAGAAGAGATTAGGGTTTGGGAAAGAGAAGAAGTTGAGTGATGCTTCAAAGACTTTTGATAAGTTCATATACAAATGTTTGGATCTTATAGACTTACATAATCAGGATAATAAGCTTAAGATGTTAACGTTGTTGATCAGAGGTTTTGAAGGTGATCAAACCTGCCCCATATCCGCCGGAGACTCGAGAAAGTTCATACAAGACACCGTGTTAAATCTAATGCTCGCCGCACGAGACTCGACAAGCACAGTTCTTTCATGGTTCTTTTATCTTCTTGCTAGAAACCAGATGGCCGAGAAGAAGATCCGACACGAGATCCATAGTCAATTGGGTGGCCGAAAATGGGAAAGTTTGAGCTCGACAGAGCTCGGAGAAATGGTGTATCTTAATGGAGGTATATACGAAGCCTTACGGCTATACCCGCCGATAGCCCTGGAGCGCAAGTCTCCAGCATCGGCGGATATTCTCCCGAGTGGTCATGCAGTTGATGACCACACGAGGATAATATTATCTTTTTATTCAATGGGGAGAATGGAGGGGATATGGGGGGATGATTGCATGGAGTTTCGGCCGGAACGATGGGTTACCGGCCGAGGACAGATAAAACACGAACCCTCGTATAAGTTTCCGGCGTTTCACGCGGGACCAAGGACGTGTTTGGGGAAGGAGATGGGTTTGAGTCAGATGAAAATGTTGGCGAGTGCACTTGTTTGTCGTTATCATGTGGAGTTGGTCGAGGGTCATGATGTTTGTCCAAATGGTTCGGTTATACTGCAGATGAAAAATGGTTTGAAGGTTAGGCTCTTTCCAGTCAACAATAACGAAACTTGCTGATTCAATGATTGCTGGTATAATTAAGATAGTTATTGGTGAATAAATGCATGGTATTAGATAGCTGCTGGTGAATAAATGGTGAAAATTGTTTAGTTTCTGGTTTGATTTTTATTTCTCACGTGATTGTGTTTGTTTGTCTATCTAAAGGTTGTATTTGTTGCATACTGCATCAATGGTTACATTGTATTTATTGTCAAAAAGGTGACATCAAGTCAATAAAATACTTTTTATTTTTATCTTATTTCTTTTTTTGAACAGAGCGACATAAAGTATTTCATTAAAAACTAGCAAGGAAATAAACACCAATAAAACGGACGGCATTACATTGAATTACATCATGTAGAGCGCATGACATAGGTCCCCCACTAGAAAGTTTAAATCCATCACTGGACATGACATACATCCATAATTTCTCAAACGTTGATCACAAAAGGAAGAAGAGTGATGAACAATTGATTCCTAATTAGGAATTAATTTAAATGATGGATAATTCAAGAGTAATTCAATAACTAATGGCAAAATTCCTACACTAATTTATTTTCAAAGCTACAGAATCATGATCAACAAGCGAGCGACGGCCTACCGTTCAATTTAACAAAATCATAAAAACCGGATGAATAATTCGTCCAGCTAAACCCTAGCAACTTTTCATTCATTAGATTCTCGTTAACCGCAACAAAATTTCTCAAAATCCATCGCTAATCATTGTCACACATCCATAATCTCCCAAACTCCAATCCTAAAAGGAAGAAAACCGATGACCTGATAAATAACGATTCCTAATCAGAAATCAACCTGAATGATCGATAATTCGATAGCTAATAACAAAACTCCTAACCTAAATTTGTTTCTAAACCACATAACCATGATCAACAATCAACGGCGTAGGAAATCTGTAAACTCAAAAGTAAACGATCAAATCGACCGATTTCAGTAGCATCGAAAGGAACAAACATACAAGCAATCGATCGGTGGATCGATCTATCTAGAGGCCAGCATCAGTTATGAGCAAAAGTATGAAGATGAAATGATAAGAGTTGAGATGATTGAAGAATGAATTCTCACCGACATAAATTAGCAGGAGATGAAGTGATTGACTGTAGGTGTAGAGAGAGAACTCCTCTACACCTTGACGAACCTCACGAGATAGAGGGAACTCCTCCATTGGGGATCCGATGACAAAAACCGAAGATCTCCCCGATTTCAAGTAGCCCTTGATCCATCTTCTCTACCTAATATTGCTATTATGTAAATTGGGCCTACACGGCATTGGTTTATCAAATTTCTTAGCAAAGAAAGATTGGAACTCCTTTTTTAATTTCCGTCGGGTCTGTCTCCCATCTTTCATTTACCATTAGGCCATGAATTCGACTCCATTTAAGGTTCCCATATATAATGCAATGGAAGAACTTATTTTTATCTTATAGTTTCGATTTTGTGTCATACAACAATTTTGGTACGTTGGATATATGTTATTATCTGTTATATTTATGATAATCTTTGGTGTGTTCTAATTATTCATGTATTTTTGTATTTTTCATGACATGAGTTTTCTTTTTTTTTTTTAGCAAAAGGGTATTTCGTTGTATTAAAACAACAAATTAACAAGGCGCTAGAAGGTTGGTACTCATAGTTATCATTCATTTAATGTTTACACACTTATAATTCAATCAAATGTGGTCACAACTTGTTTAAAACAAGATAAGGCCCCGTACAAGAACAGGTTAGAGCGTTCACATTCCATCCTCTATCCTCCCATTATTATAATTCAACTAAAAAATTTTCATGTTTTAAATTTATCTTATATTTTCTAAAAACTTTTCACATCTCATACCTCGTATATTTGTGCAAATTGTAAGTATATTTTTTATAAAAGTTTTTTTGCACATATTCAGTTTAAAATGACTTTTACTAATACTAAACTACATACACAAAATACAAATGTACCTATCGTGTGGTAATATAGTGTTAGTAAAAACACAGTATCAATCCATGTACACACCGATGTTACTTAACAATCCTAGTGATTGTCTATCAGATAGGTTTTAATTTGATAAAATAACTAATTGCATTAAGGTAATCAAATTTTTTAAGATTTTTAAAACATAATTTTAAGTAAATGTAAATTTTGAGACTTTTGGGAGATAAATCAGGGAATCAAGGCTATCAACCTAACTAAAATTACACTTATGCAACTGTGATGAATTACATGGTGTAATTAAAGATATAGGTTTAAATAGTTACATTAATGTTTATAAACGTTAGCCAGCATAGAGTTATCGTAAACCGGCTCCGTAGTGACATGAAAGGTTGCAACGAGTAACTTACGAAATAACCACCGTGCCTCTAGTGATGTAAGTAATGCTTGTGTATCCTTTTAATATATGATTTCTAAAAACATAACTTAATATTAGAAAGAGAGTTGATCAAATTCTTTTTTAACGTACTATTAATTTTAGAAAACTATAACACCTACTGTAAATTTTTTAGACTAATAAAAAAACCCGTAAATGATCAGAAAGTTAAGATGATATAAAATTTAATAACCATTTCTAGGTTTTTAGTCATTAATTTATTATGAATGCCAGTTTTGCGAATTAAATTTAGTTTATATGCATTCACAATTACAAACCATAAATTTATAACCTTTCATTCAAATGCAGACACTACGAATCAAAAGTTTACTCAAGATTACCATAATATTAACATAACATAAAACACACCATTAGTTCATCAAAAATTACATAAGTTTCATCCAATTAGAATGATAATAAAAAGTTTAGCTCATAATGAGTTTGAACATAGTAATAACTAATATAGAAGATAAGTATTAAATCATCGATGAAATGAAACAATCAAACCAGTGTTACAAAGTATTTTAGAACCCAAAACAATCAAACCTAATCGGTGATGTTTATATAATCTCTAGCTTTTTCTAGCATTGAATATACCTCCCAAGCCTCCCAATAGCCTTTAAGCATCGATGATTCGGCGTAATTACCAATTTACACCCGGTATAACTGACACATAAACGTTGGTGATAATAAATGTGTATATACTAATAAATACTTTAAAGTGTTACAAAGTATTTTAGAACCCAAAATATAATGTGAAAATAATCTATATTAATTTGAAAACTTGAACGCCCAAATTGATAATATACCGGTATAAATCATGTTAACGTGATTACTAGATACACGACGTACTATTAACGTATCATCAACACTAAAATATATGATATTATATATGCTTTCATAATATTTGAATGTACTTTAGAAAGTAAAAGTATAAAAATATTTAAAGATCTTTATAATACAACAAATACCATCTAAAATTTATAAAAACTTATGGTCCATTACACTGTTTACTACTACTTTAAAACCAAATCATAAAAAGGCTTATCATCCATTACACTATTTACTGTTACTTTAATACTTGTGAACTCATCAACTCTATGTTAATAGATTTTCATGCATGTTTTCTTAGGTATTTGATATTTACAACAAGTTAAGTTAGCATGAACTACATCGCATTTAGGGCCATGCATGTTGTTTGGGACATTTGTCTTCGTATTTGTCGTGTTTTGAAAACAATTTATATTATTATTATTACTTTCATTATTTAACTCTGAAAACAATTATGTACTGTTAAGTTGATTTGCAACATATGTTTTATAAAACCATGTAGCGGTCAATCAGTGACTATGATTCCATGACGATCACGCCCCGAGGGAAATCACCAGGGGTCGGGGTGTGCCAGCATAGGGGCGTGCCTAATGAGGCACGACTCTATGCTTGGACTCCAAAGCTTGATTTTATTCAAATTCTTCTTAAGTATGCTTCTTTTGTCCATCTTAATCTTTTGAAAGCCTAAAAGCGCAATCTAATACTTTTAAGTTCAATTTCATCATTTTAAGTAAGAGTTTTAGGAATAATTTATGTGTATTTTGTATGTTTTCTATGTATGATTTAGAGCACATCAATACCTCATATCTCTTTTCATTTTATTAAATAATGTATCTTTATCCTTCTTTTAATTATTATTTTTTTCTTTCCATTCATATCCACTTACAATATATATAAAATTATGAATATAGAGGATGAATAGTAACTCCCCAAATATAGGGATGAGTTTGTTTATTCTAAAAATATATGAATTGTGTATGAGGATGGAAGGTGAAATGGAGTAAGTATTAATGTTATATTATAAAAAATATGAATATGGGTAGAGGATGGGGGTGGTTGGATGGGTTGTGAAGGCTCTTAGATATTAATATTAGAAAAAAATCAACATCAAAAGATTATCTTCACCAACACCATGAAGTATCTACCGCATGATATTAGAAGTTAATTAAACAATGAACTTCTTTTTCTCTTGTGAGAACAATCATATCATATAACAATGGGTATGTAGAGACGCCTAAACAAACATCTCAAGTGAAATATAAATTGAGATATTAAACAGACTAGAGTTTAAATATAAAGTATACAAATAAAAATGCAATATCTAAAATACAACTTGAAAACGACATCAATTTATAAAGTAATTCAAAACTTCTAACTATTAATTTATAAACAAAGTCTTTAAAAGTACAAAAATAATGTTTAAGAAATAAAATACAGTTAACTTATTTTTCAAATAAATAACTCTTGGTTGTTTATTTTTATACTAAAAATTTTAATAACTCTAAGATCTGTGATAAAGAGCTAAAACTATACAAATCATTTTTTGCATCAAAGTATTTTATTGTCATATCCAAAACATAAATAATAGATTAGTTTTTAGATAACTCAATTAATAGTTATAATTTGAATGCATAACTTGTAAAAATTAACATAAAACTCAAAAAGTACGAGCTTAACAAAAGTGTCAACCATGTGGATTCTTTCAAAGGCATGTGTGCTTCTTTTTCTTTTTATTTTTAGGTGTTTAACAATATATATATGTATATATGTATTGAGCGAGTAGAGATTAAACCATACCGCGAAGCACAGGTTATACTATATAGCATTTGAGTTGAACACAATAGTAATTTTACTCAATCTTTAAGACCACTTTTTAAAAATAAAATACAAGAGTTATATGCAATACTTTCTAAATTGTTCTTATTTAACAGACTTATTCTAATTAATACATGAATTATTACATATTAGATTATTTATTTAGCACATTAACTTTTTCATTATTTATAATATTTTAAATTTACATTTATATTTACATTTACCTTTTATATACGTTAATTAAGTATTATCTTATTTAAAAGCTTAAGTCTATAATTGCCAAATAACGATGACGATAACGATGACGATAACGATAACGATGACGATAACAATAATAGTCTAATATAATCAATGTGTAATAATATACAAGCCCTTAAAATTGCTTCAAAATTTTGTATTTTTTACATTTTTCACTTATAATTTTAAAATATTATGATTTATAAAATATAAATTCCTCGTTATGATATGATAGATTTTCAACGTTTCGACATGATTTTTTTCCAATACCAAGTTGCAAATACAATTTTCATCCAAAACTACGGATTGGATACTAATATGCAAGTAATCAAAATCAAGTATTATAAATTTTAACAACCCGCGGCAAAGCACGGGTTCACACACTAGTAAAACATAAAAAATGTTATGAATACCCATTTGATTAATTGCAAGCGTTGAAATATTAGTAAGCTTGACTAGACAACAAAGATCTAGCTTCTCACGACTAGCATAAGTAATGATGTCTTATGTTAAAATAATAACCTTTTAAAGTTCTCGGATCGATTAGGAAACTAAGATTTCACAAAAAAGAATCAGGGGTTTTTTGTTATTTAATGATTTAAAATGATTTACTTTGATGTATAACTTGATTAAATAAAATAAAATTGAATATTTAATAAAATTTAGGAAAATAAGATTTCACAAAAAGAATCCGGGGGTTTTTGTTATTTAATGATTTAAAATGATTTACTTTGATTTATAATTTAATTAAATAAAATAAATTGAATATATAATAAAATTTAAAACTTAGCGATTATTAATAAGTAAATGAGATGACAATTAAACTTTATGTGAATATTACAACTAAAAATGAATAATTTATATTGGTTTAATAAATACTGACTTGGAATAATAAAGTGTAACCTTTTTGTCAAAAATAAATAATTATTTAAACGAATATATTTATAACAAAATTTTTGGTCTAAAACAATTTTAAATAATAAAGCTTTTATTTCATATAGATTTATATAAATATATGGACTTATAAAATAAATTATAATATTTTTAATAGATTTTTTCAATTTTATAATTTTTAAAAGTATTTAAATGTGTATATGTAAGTATTGAAGTTTTCAGAAATTAATAATAAATTTATGTTGTAATAAAAACTAGTGTTTTAACCCGCGCTACGCGCGCGGGAGTTTGGTTGTTTTTCTCTGTCTTACGCGGTCGTGACTTTCTTCGTTGTCTGGTTGGCTCATCGGAAACCACAAAAGCGTATACACCAGTTCGATTAAATACCGAATACCGATACTAATGTTTGACGTCAAAAACACAAAAAAATAAACGTTTGTGGTCAAAAAACAAACTTCACCTACGTTACGCGTGCGGAAGTTTGGTTGTTTTCCTTTGTCTTACGCTACCGTGATTTTCTTCGTTGTCTGGTCGGCTTATCGGAAACCACAAAAGCGTATACCGATACCGGTTCCGAAATATCGAATACCGATACTAATGTTTGAACCCAAAAACACAAAAAAATAAACTTTTGTGGTCATAAAGCAAATATATAAAACTTTGTTGTTAATCCTAATTACAATTTGGGTTTTAAATACATTTTATAAAAATATGTGGCCAATATATTAAAAATCAAACTTCTAAATATATTTTACAAAATGTGTGGCCAAAATATTAAAAAGCAAACTTCACTGTACCAATGAAGTTGCTTTTTAATATATAATATAATTAATAGAGTGATTTTTATAATTAATCTTTCTACTCTAATAAAAAAGTATCTTGTAGTGACACGTGGCGACACCACATTCAATACAACCAAAAATTTTTCGTTTCTCACTCCTATTAAATAATTACCGTAATTATCAATAATATTATTTAACTTTTTTTAGAATAAAAATGGTTTTTTTAATAAATTTAAAAGAGATCTTCTTATTAATATTATTTCTAAAAATAATTTTTATAGAATAATCAATTTTTACAAAATATCAAACTTTTTAAAATTAGTCTTTTTAAAAAGTTAATTTTTTAGAAAAAAAAATTAAAATTGAAACTTATAATAAGAAAATTTTTAAAAATGATATTTTTAATACGGTTTGTTTTGAAACAAAATATCTATTATTTTTTTTTTTGAAAAAAAAGTTTTAAACCAAAATTTTAAAATTTTGATACAATTGTTTTAGTACATATTGTTCTTATTATACGTAATCTTTCAATTATATTTTATCGTAAAATATCATTTAATATTTGATAAATTTTTGTTATATTTAATATTTTATTTGTTCAACCCGTGTAATACACGGGTTTACTAAACATAGTATATTAATATAATATAATATTCTAGAATTTATTTAAAAATCAAAAAATGATTTTAAAAAAGGGATGCCCGGGTTCGAACCTGAGTTCCTTGTGAGAGTGTCGAGTGTGTAACGTTTTGGAAACCCAGATATAATGGTTTAAACCCAGTTAGTAATAAATAAATACATTGATTAAAAGAAAGCCTTAAATTTCGAATAATAATAAAATTTAATTGAACACCAAAAAAATCTAATAATAAAATCAAGTTTAGGGGCTTTTATTGTATATACTAGTTAAGGAGTCTATTGATAAAATCAATTACCCGATTTGATGCCAAATTGATATTAAAAAGAAAAAGAATATTGAACAGAGATGAAATCGGTCAGAGAGAATTGCGATGGTATGATCCAATCAATGTTGTATAAAGCTTCCAGAAGTGCTTAAGATCAAATCCCCTCAATCAATTACGAGTTAAAAAGACCAAAAAATGATGATTGATAGAGTTGCAGGTTCGACAAGAGATCGATAATTGCTTTCCGAGTGTGTGTGCGTGTTTCGAGTGAAATTGAGGTTGCAAGGAGTTAAAGGGGATCAATTGATGTGTTAAGCCTTGATTATATAGTGTTAATTTGATCAGCTTCAATTCAACAAGTTTAAGGTTTTGATCCAAACAAGAGTAGTTACACAATTTTAATTGCAATTATTTATGTGTTTGTATTCGCAATGATCATTTCTCATCAATTGCTTTGATCATTTGAGCGAGAATCAAGTTGAAATCAGATTTGACCTGGATATTTTTTATTTTGATTCGAGCAATAGAACAAAGATTATTTGAATTCGCCAGAGCTCGGCAAGAGGGTGGCCGGAGTCTGGTGATTGGGATTACGGAGGGAAAAGGGTTGGTTAATATATTATATATATATATATTACCTTAATATAATTAATCATTAATCAATCAACTTAATAATTTATAAACTTTATAAATGAATTATTTCATTTAATTGAATTGATAAAATCTCATATTTTTGTGATAAAACTTTATAAATTTATAAAATTAATTATATAAATCATAAAATTAATAATAATTGAATAAATGACATAATTAATGTGTTAAACAGAATAATCAAACAAAAATTATTAAATAATGACTTTAATATAAATGGGATCGGGTTTATAATACAATCCAGTCAAATGTTATAGTGGTGGTGGAGGTGGTGGCCGCTTCGGCCTAGCTGTCGTTGGCTCGCCTCTCATGTGCCACCTTCCTTTAGCTAGTTGTCCTCTGACAGGACATGCGATGGGTGTTTAGTGTGATGGATGATGCAAGTGGCGATGGAAGCGATGGCTACTCTGGCTTTGCCGTCATTTCCTCGCCTCCTAGGTGTCATTCTTGCTTATCGTCGATGTGTTGTCGAATTGAGGTACGATTGGTTCACGACCACTATCGATTTTCGTGTGGCTATGCTTTTTGGACATCGTCACCCCCAAACCTAATAGGTGAGGTGTGACAATGGTGGTGTTTTTGGTCTTTATGTTTTTATAGCATCATTATTTGATTTTTGCTATCCTAGCCTCCTTCTTTACATTTTGGTTGTTTATGCTCATGCCATCGGTGTTGCTTTTTCTCTATGTTTGATGATGATAATGAGAATGACTTCACCTAAGAACCGACTAGATCTTGTATATCTATTATTTGGGGCTTTGTTTTGAAAGTTTTGAATCTAAACCTTACTTCGGTTCGATGATGATAAGGATGGCCTCATCTGAGAACCCGTTTGTCAGTCTCTGATGGTATCCCTGCTACTTTGGGTTTTCTTTAGAATGTTTCGTCTGCGTTGATTTTTTCGATGATGGTGTTTTGCTGGGTTATGCTCGTATCTCTATTTTTTTGGGTTTTATTTTTTGTACAATGATGATGACGAGGACTTCATCTGAGAACCTGTTGGTACTTCTATAGTTTTAGTTATGTGATGATTCGGCCAACCTCAACTGAGAACTATATGTGGGTTTTTGTTGGTGGTTGTTTAATTTAAATGTATTCAATGATGATGACAGTGGCCTTATTTGAGGACCTGCACAGTTGTGGGTTTCTATTGGTATATCTACTATTTAGGATTCCTTTCGCTTCTCCTATGCTGGACCCTAATTTTAAGATGATGTTGAAAGTTATAATTGTGATCTAATGGTGATAGTAGTATATTTGGAAACATACCCAGTTTGATAGGCTATGATGATGTAATACCCTTTCTTTTTTAGCCTTCAACATCGATGTATATGATTTGAATGGATGCACTGTTGTGCATGGAATTGATTCGTCCACTTTCATATGCATAAATCCCATCGCGAAACACGGGTTGATTTAACTAGTTACATTTAATATCTTATCATGTTATTTTCCCAAGCCACCTTATTTGATTCTTAAAATTTACAATAAAATGTTGGAAGTGGTTAGCAACACATGTCATCTTTTTGACTTTACAAGAACTCCAGCTCAGTGGCAGACTGCCATGGATCTAGTCGCTAACCGCTATCAATATGAGTTATCATCATACACACATCAAGCTAATTGATACGTGTCATGAGGAGGCGTCACGAACCACTAATGGATCTGTAGCTGTGTACTACCCCACTTTTTCATGCTTAGATCGTCGCACCCAAAAATCGTATGTGACGATTTCTCTAAGTCATGACATAACTCGAGATACCTTTTTTTAGTTTGGGGTCTTTCTCGACTAAAATCTCACATTGCATCATATTTTTTAACATCATGGTTAGGGACGGTGCGTTATATCTTCCAATATCTTCATTTTTGACCTTGAACTTTGGCTTAAATATAATTAAATCTTTTTAAACTTTCTAGATGTTCAAATATAATCCAAAATTTTCATGGATGTTATAATGCCCCATGCGTCAACAAGACCAAAATGAAGGCCTTTCCTTGGATGGATACAATGTTCATGGGACTTGCAAACTGAAAAATAATGTCCATTATGAAAAACTTTTGGGGTCAACTTTATTGTTCTGGTAAATTTCCTCCGATTGCTTTGTCACATTAAGGCCGTCTATGATTGTTATGGAAAGGAAAAGAGATAAAGGTCTCGTGCCTCAAACCCCTTTTAACGAGGAATTCATAAGTCGATGACCCCGTTACTAATACTAACGCCATGCCTGTAGTTACACACTCTCTGATCCAAGACCTTCGTTTGACGCTAAAATTCATTTGCTCCATCACCGTGTCATGAAAGCCCGGGTTGATTGAGTCGAAGGCTTAATCGAATTTCTTTACTCCATGACATGTTCCTCCTTTTCCCAATAGTGCAGTTGATTTTATTTAAAAACTAATAAAAATTAAGAATCTGAATCTTGATTTTTACACAACGAGTGCCAAACTTTGCTCCGCATGGTGGACTCACTTTGTACCCCTATATAAATATCAAATGGTCATGTAGCCTAGTTTGATGAAACTATGACTTTAGTCCCTTAACTTTCAAGTTTGATATGTTGGAAGATCTGGTCCCTTAACTTCCAATGATCATTTGAGTTGTTTAACGCCCAATAAGACACAATCATAAACATCCTTGTAACCACTTGAAATATATTTGAACATTAAACACCTTTATTATAAAAGGTCTAAAAATATTTTTTTTTCTAAACTTGTCTAAGCTCACAAACAATTTCTTTTAAATGTTTTTCTTTCTTAGGATGTTATGGATTTATTTAATTTTATATGCATGTTGAATGTCTCTTAAGAAATTTTAACAAGTTAAGAGCTACAAACTCTAACGTTCTTTTCATAAGTTTACATGTTAATGTTAAGGCTGCTCATGAAGCGAACAAAGCCGAACCAGGGTAAGCTTGAACTCGGCTCGGATTAAAACCGAGCGAGCTTGGCTTGGTTCGGTTTTAAACCAAGCTGAAAATCTGGGCCCGAGCCCGGCTCGGTTTTTAACCGAGTTGGCTCAGTTCGGTTCGTTTTGGCACGGTTTTATTTCATTAACACAATTAAGAAAATCAAATGCAGATATACATTCAACAAACTACAGAAATCATAACCGGTTTACATCAAGTTTCGCAAAATATAAATTAATTTAAACAAACTAAGTTCAACTTCATCAAAACATAAATAATTTTATCATTATCTAAATCGAATGAATCGAAAGCACTTGAATAATTCATTATAGCATACAAAAATATAGAATATTCACATGAAACTATCTGATATAAACATTATAGTTTAATATCTTAACATAAAAATAGCTAAAAATATATATTATATTCTTAGCAAATGAGCAAATGCAATGATATATATTATTTACATAAAAATAATATATATTACAAGTAAAATAATCCGAGTTGTACCGAGCCAAGCTAACAAACGAGCTAAACCGATCCCGCTTGGCTCGTCACAAACCGAGCCGAGTTCAACTCGTTTTCATACCGAGCCGGCTCGGTTCAGTTTAAAACCGAATTATTTTGAGCGAGCTTCGAACCACGAACTATTTTGAGCGAGCTCCGAGCTACGAACTATTTGAACAGCCTTAGTTACTGGGTCGTAATTAGGTCGACAAAAATTTTCCAATAAAAGATCAAATGATTTTTATTGATTTATATTGTATTAAGTTATTAACAAAGGTTTTAAATTGAAAATCGGTAAAATGTATGCTTTTAGCAAAATACATTTTTTAATTTTATATTGGCATAACCAACATTTTAGCATTTTTCTTCTCACCCTCTCTCCACCTTGCACCACAAATCCATTCCATAGTCAAAAACAATATTCCTCCATAGAAGGATCTAGAACCATAGTCTAGAAACCCACCGCTTTTTTATATACCCCATTGTTCTCTTCTCAACCCTCACATCATAATCATCATTGATCATTTCATCATCTCCCTCAATCTTCTGTAAATTCTAGATTTCTTCAGCATTCATCAATGGCGGACACAGAGACGTTTGCATTTCAAGCGGAGATCAACCAGCTGTTGAGTCTCATCATCAACACGTTCTATAGTAACAAGGAGATCTTCCTCCGTGAGCTCATTAGCAACTCATCCGATGTAAGTATTGATTGAATGATTTTATCTGCATTTTGTTGTTAGATCTGTTATGGTTGTTGTTTCAATTGCTTCGATCGGTTTATCTGTTTTGAAATAGTGAAATTCGTGTACGAGTTGTTGTCGATACGGAGATTTTGCATCGTGTTTGTGGTTTGACGATTCTGTTTGAGTTGAGAATTTGATGTAGCAGATCTGTTAGGTTGTATGTTAAACATGTTCATGCAAGATTTGTTTTTGCTAATTGATTAGATCATACAGTAGACGGTTATCGTTATCTGAATCTGTTCGTGGATCAGTCTTCTACAGATTGCTGTTTGTTTTTGTTTTGATTGCCTAATTGGATTGAGATTTTCAAACATGATTGTAACAAAATGGAATAATAATGCTCGACTAATTTTATATACTTTGTGAAGATATTATGAGCACATTTATATCTAGGGATGGTTACAGGTCGTTTATCAAACCTAGATGATAATCATACCATTTCCCTCTGTTTGAAGTTATATTGAATAGATCGTTCAGGTTACATATTTCTTGTTTTTCGATGAAATCACAGCATGGATGTTTGTGTTCATAAGCAAACTTGTTAATGAAAACAGGCAAAAGGTCTGGAAAGTTCATTATCTCGACGAATGAATCGAGTTTGTTTGCCAATTCTGCTTTGAAAAGCTTGTCAAAGACACTCGAATGTTGCTAATGCTTTGATAGTTATCGTGTTTCCATGACAAGTTACGTGTTCGTACTTCGTAGTGAAGTTTATGCATTAGATCATTTATGCTAATAAACATCTTGGTTTGTTATTCGGTTAGCAAAAAGAATCTTGTGTTTGTATGATCTTATCATCATATGCTGCATTTGAATGTCAATGACTGCTGTATTATTAGCTGATATTGCTAAGAAGAATAATTTGTATACTCTTGTAGGCTCTGGATAAAATACGCTTTGAAAGCTTGACTGACAAGAGTAAGCTAGATGCACAACCTGAGCTTTTCATTCACATCATTCCTGACAAGACCAACAACACATTGACCATCGTTGACAGCGGAGTAGGAATGACCAAAGCTGGTGAGGAATAGATGTTAGTAAAACTTAACTTTTTAATATTAAAATAGATGATGTTATAACTTATATTTGTCTATAATTTTTCCAGATTTGGTGAACAATCTTGGTACCATTGCAAGATCTGGCACCAAAGAGTTTATGGAAGCCATAGCTGCAGGTGCTGATGTTAGCATGATTGGACAATTTGGTGTTGGTTTCTACTCTGCTTATTTGGTTGCTGATAAGGTCGTGGTGACAACGAAGCACAATGACGATGAACAATATGTCTGGGAGTCTCAAGCTGGTGGTTCTTTCACAGTAACCAGAGACACTTCTGGTGAATCCCTTGGCAGAGGGACCAAAATGACACTTTATTTAAAAGAAGATCAGCTAGAATACCTTGAAGAACGCAGGCTTAAAGATCTGATCAAGAAACATTCAGAGTTCATCAGCTATCCGATCTCTCTATGGGTCGAGAAAACCACAGAAAAGGAGATTTCTGATGATGAGGATGAAGAAGAGAAGAAAGAAGAGGAAGGGAAAGTTGAGGAAGTTGATGAGGAAAAAGAGAAGGAAGAGAAGAAAAAGAAGAAGATCAAGGAAGTGTCCCATGAATGGTCTTTGGTGAACAAACAAAAGCCTATTTGGATGAGGAAACCTGAAGAAATAACGAAGGAAGAATACGCTGCTTTTTACAAGAGCCTGACCAACGACTGGGAAGAACACTTGGCCGTGAAGCATTTCTCAGTTGAGGGTCAGCTCGAATTCAAAGCCATTCTTTTTGTTCCTAAACGGGCTCCATTCGACCTCTTTGACACAAAGAAGAAGCCTAACAACATCAAGCTTTATGTTAGACGAGTCTTTATCATGGATAACTGTGAAGAACTGATTCCCGAATACTTGAGCTTTGTCAAGGGTATTGTGGACTCTGAAGATCTTCCCCTTAACATCTCTAGAGAGATGTTGCAGCAAAACAAGATCTTGAAAGTGATCCGCAAGAATTTAGTGAAGAAGTGCATTGAGTTGTTTCAAGAGATTGCTGAGAACAAGGAAGATTACAACAAGTTTTATGAAGCTTTCTCCAAGAACCTCAAATTGGGTATCCATGAGGATTCCCAAAACAAGACCAAACTAGCCGAACTGCTTCGTTACCATTCCACCAAGAGTGGAGATGAGATGACCAGCCTGAAGGACTATGTGACCAGGATGAAGGAGGGTCAAAACGACATTTACTACATCACTGGTGAAAGCAAGAAGGCTGTTGAAAACTCCCCATTCTTGGAGAAACTGAAGAAAAAGGGGTACGAGGTGTTGTACATGGTGGATGCAATTGACGAGTATGCAGTTGGCCAACTGAAAGAATTCGAGGGGAAGAAGTTGGTTTCTGCAACTAAAGAAGGGCTGAAGCTTGATGAAACCGAAGACGAGAAGCAAAAGCATGAAGCTTTAAAAGCCAAGTTTGAGGGCTTATGCAAGGTGATGAAGGATATTTTGGGTGACAAAGTGGAAAAGGTGGTGGTCTCTGACCGCGTGGTGGATTCCCCGTGCTGTTTGGTCACTGGTGAATACGGGTGGACCGCCAACATGGAAAGAATCATGAAAGCACAAGCCTTGAGGGATTCAAGCATGGCGGGGTATATGTCAAGCAAGAAGACTATGGAGATCAACCCCGAGAACCCGATCATGGAGGAGTTGAGGAAGAGGGCTGACGCTGATAAGAACGACAAGTCGGTTAAGGATTTGGTCATGCTGCTGTTTGAGACCTCATTGCTGACTTCTGGGTTCAGTCTCGATGACCCGAATATGTTCGGAAACAGGATTCATAGAATGTTGAAGCTCGGTTTGAGCATCGATGAGGATGGCGGTGATGGTGACATTGACATGCCTGCTCTTGAGGAAACTGATGCTGATGCAGAGAGTAAGATGGAGGAAGTTGATTGAGTCTTTTTCTATGTTTTAGTCGTGTTTAAAAAGCACACTTATGGTGCTCTTACTTTGCTGGATTTGGGTTTTCTAAAGTTTTGGGTCGTTTTTGTCCTGGCGAGTTTGTTGAACGTTGATTCTGTAAACTGATCATTTTACTAGGGATCGAAATGAAAAATAATTTTCAACAGTTTTGCAGGAAGCAATTCCATTGGTCCAATAGCAGAAGAATGCAAAAGTTTATTTAGGCCCCCTAACTTCTAAGATAGCAAAATCAGATCTTTAAATGAAAACTTCATTGTCTAACTTTTGGTTATTTTGTCGTTTCAAGTTTCAACATGACTTCAATATCATAATTATACCGATTGCCTACAAAACATGTGATTTGTTAATCGGCATATGCATCTCAATGTTCATATTCATATAATTAAACTTTACTAGTTATGTTGTCCAAGGTTTTACATATAAACAAATACGTTTAAAATACATTAAATTTCTAGCGTCTTCTCAGGTTAGTAAATTCTATGCAACCCAAAATTTAGATTCGTATAATTAAACTTAACTAGTGATTTTGTCTAAGGTCTTACGTATAAACAAATAGGATCAAAAAAACATTAAATTTCATGTGTTTCATGTTAGTAAACTCCACGTTCGTATCCTACTTAGGTCGTGAAATGTACTCTAATAACTCTTAACTCAACTTAGATGATATATCACCTAATTTTTGTCTTTCAGTTCACCTCACTTTAAGGAACTTATTTAACATCATTCAATTTAATATATAGAATTGGTGGTTAACTCCTTTAATTTGTTAACGAACCTAGCTTTTATGCTCCTTAACCCATAAGAGGAAAAGTGTTTCCTGCGTTAACATTTGCCAACTCCCCCAAACACCCTGGGCGTTAGGATACACTGGACAACCTTACTACTTTAATCACTTTAAACTCAAATCAATTAAACACTCATCTGATGTTCAATTCTCTTGACTATTTGTAATTCTATGTAATATGTTAAATTATCTCTTTTAGTACAGTGCTTGCTAAAACTAAATACCAAATGAACAAATTTCCACTCAATCACCTTTAATTTACCCAAAATTTCCAAAATTAATCATGGTATATTCGCAAAATGAATTTCTAAATTTTTCACTAAAAAACTTAATAGTTTTCTTTTTTTAATTTTCAAATTGTTACACTTTTATGTGTTTCCTAAAACATAACACAAAAGTCATTCATTTAAACAAACTATATTTATTCACAACGAATATACCTAGTCATAACTAGACAATCTTCTTCCACCGATTAACCATCACAAAACAATTTTGCTATGTTCACTTTTTTGAAGGGCTGTTTTAGAAATTTACATACTTGACGACATAACCAATTAATTTACAAAAAAAAAAAAAAAAAATTAATAATAAGAGTAAAATGTCATTTTCGTCCCTGACATTTTATTGAATTTGCTATTTCAATCAAAAATTTCTTTTTTGTCATTTCATTCATTGTAGTTTACAATGTTACAATTTTCATCAACTTCACTAGCACCGTTAAAACTCCGTTAAATATGATGATGTTTTAGTCTTTTTCAACACCCTAATTATCCAAAACGGTACACGTTCGAACAAAACGTGAAGATTAATTGAAATCCCACAGCAGACCTCAATCAAACAACATGGGTTAGAGTTAATCGAAGCTTTTAAATCAAAGCGTCTGGTCCCGCTAGTCGTTTCATGTGTTTTTTTATTTTTAATTGAATATTAATTTGTTTTAATTGGGTAATTAGGGTGTTAAAAAGAACTAAAATACCATCATATTTAACAGAGTTTTAACGATGTTAGTGGAGTGGATGAAAATAACAACATTTGATAAACTACAGTAACTGAAATGGAAAAAAAAATTGGATTAAATTAACAAATTACATAAAACGTTAGGGACAAAAATTAGATTTTACTCAAATAATAATAAATCATAAACTAAAACATGTGGTGCAAGTGAAAAACTCAACACTCTCCAGCCCTATATACAAATACACAAACTTGAGGGTCCTATATGCAAACAACAAAGTCATCGGTCTTCCCATAGAAGGATCTAGAACAACATCAGTCTACAAACCCTAACCCCACGAGCCATTATATAACCTCCATCCGCCTCCTTCTCCGATCTACTCCACCATCAAAACACTCTGAAATCATCATCTTCTTCTTCTTCTCTGTGAATCATTTCTGTTGAGTGTTGAAGATCCATCAATGGCGGACACAGAGACGTTTGCCTTCCAAGCGGAGATCAACCAGCTGCTAAGTCTCATCATCAACACGTTCTACAGCAACAAGGAGATCTTCCTTCGTGAGCTCATCAGTAACTCCTCCGATGTAAGTCTACTTCATATCGGTTGTTGTTAGTCTCTCTGTTTCTTCGATTTTGTTGCTCTGTTGTAAGTTTCATATGCTAGTTTTTGTTTATGTTGCTGTATCTGTGTGTGGTTGTATGTGTTCTCTCTGTTTGATCTCGTTATATAGACTATGCTGGTTTTTCATGGATTTATTTTACTGTTTTTACCTTTTTTGTTGCTAACTGTTATCTAATTTGTGGTATGAGGAGAATCTAGGTTATTTTTGTTCCTAATGATCCATTTCTCGAGTGATCTGTTATCGTATGTGCTTTGTAATGCACACATAAGTCTGATAAGAGATTAATTGAGTGAAATTTGTGCATATGCAATGGATCTGATTTTCATTTTCATTTTTTGAATTTTGCTTTTATCTTTGTTACATCTGGAGGAGCTTTCATTACGATGACGTGCTGTTTATACCTTAATTTTTTTTTCCAATTTTACTCTTTGAATACTGAAGGATTAAAATATAAGTAGCTGTTTTCTAAATTGATTAAGGCTTTGAGTAAATGGAGTAGTGGCTAGTTATTGTTTATTTTTTTTATATTGAGAGACTGTAAACTGATAAGTATATTTTTTAAGGCTGGATGTTTTATTTAAAAGTTTGTTGAAGATTACTGTAAAATTAATTTATGTACTGTTCTTGAAGATCTTTATGTATATCAGTACAAAAACTTGGGATACATTTGATTGCTTTTGTTGTTATGTATATGTTTTGTGTGCAATCAAAAGAAAGTAACAGTGTATATTTCAAAATTCACAGTATTAGCGTGTAGATGGTTTTATATCATCAATTATCAATAGATGTAAAGGGGGAATGTTTAATATTACAAATATGTCTGAAGAATTTTATTTTTTTATGTGTAGAATGATGTTGTTGCCTTTATTTGATATTGCAACTTAACATGAAACTCTTTATAGGCCTTGGACAAGATTCGATTTGAGAGCTTGACTGACAAGAGTAAGCTAGATGGGCAACCAGAGCTTTTCATCCATATCATCCCCGACAAAGCTAACAACACATTGACCATCGTCGATAGTGGAGTTGGAATGACCAAGGCTGGTGAGTAGCAGAAAATGTTTACTGCACACGTTATTTGTTAATATTATATGATAACAATGTTCTAATGTTGTCTTGTTATCAATTATTACAGATTTGGTGAACAATTTGGGTACCATTGCCCGATCTGGCACCAAAGAGTTCATGGAAGCTATTACTGCTGGTGCTGATGTTAGCATGATTGGGCAGTTCGGTGTTGGTTTCTACTCTGCTTATTTGGTTGCTGATAAAGTTGTGGTGACAACCAAACACAACGATGATGAACAGTATGTGTGGGAGTCTCAAGCTGGTGGGTCTTTTACTGTTACCAGAGACACCTCTGGCGAGTCACTTGGCCGAGGGACCAAAATGACACTCTATTTGAAAGAAGACCAGCTAGAATACCTTGAAGAGCGCAGGCTTAAAGATTTGATCAAGAAGCACTCTGAGTTCATCAGCTACCCAATCTCTTTGTGGGTTGAGAAAACCACCGAAAAAGAGATCTCTGATGATGAGGATGAGGAGGAGAAGAAAGACGAAGAAGGGAAAGTGGAGGAAGTAGATGAAGAGAAGGAGAAGGAAGAAAAGAAAAAGAAGAAGATCAAGGAGGTGTCTCATGAATTTGACTTGGTGAACAAACAAAAGCCTATTTGGATGAGGAAACCCGAAGAAATCACCAAGGAAGAATATGCTGCTTTCTACAAGAGCCTCACCAACGACTGGGAAGAACACTTGGCTGTGAAGCATTTCTCAGTTGAGGGTCAGCTTGAATTCAAAGCCATTCTCTTTGTTCCCAAACGGGCTCCATTCGATCTCTTTGACACCAAGAAGAAGCCAAACAACATCAAGCTTTATGTCCGTCGTGTCTTTATCATGGACAACTGTGAAGAATTGATTCCTGAGTACTTGAGTTTTGTCAAGGGTATTGTGGATTCTGAGGATCTTCCTCTTAACATCTCCAGAGAGATGTTGCAACAGAACAAGATCTTGAAGGTTATCCGCAAGAATCTAGTCAAGAAATGCATTGAGCTGTTCCAAGAGATTGCTGAGAACAAGGAAGATTACAACAAATTTTA
The DNA here is from genome assembly GCA_025506415.1 of Flaveria robusta. Taxonomy (NCBI): domain Eukaryota; kingdom Viridiplantae; phylum Streptophyta; class Magnoliopsida; order Asterales; family Asteraceae; genus Flaveria; species Flaveria robusta. The sequence continues at coordinate 7,703,478 of CM046465.1, forward strand.
TGAAGCTTTCTCCAAGAACCTCAAATTGGGTATCCACGAGGATTCCCAAAACAAATCCAAACTAGCTGAATTGCTCCGATACCATTCCACCAAGAGTGGTGATGAGATGACCAGCTTGAAGGACTACGTGACCAGGATGAAGGAGGGTCAAAATGACATTTACTACATCACTGGTGAAAGCAAGAAGGCTGTTGAGAATTCTCCGTTCCTCGAGAAGTTAAAGAAGAAAGGTTATGAGGTGTTGTACATGGTTGATGCTATTGATGAGTATTCAGTTGGTCAGCTTAAAGAATTCGAGGGTAAGAAGTTGGTTTCTGCAACCAAGGAAGGGTTGAAGCTTGATGAAACCGAAGATGAGAAGCAAAAGCAGGAAGCTTTGAAAGCCAAGTTTGAGGGTCTGTGCAAGGTGATGAAGGATGTGTTGGGTGACAAGGTCGAGAAGGTGGTCGTGTCTGACCGTGTGGTGGACTCTCCTTGCTGTTTGGTTACTGGTGAGTACGGGTGGACTGCTAACATGGAAAGAATTATGAAGGCACAAGCTTTGAGAGACTCGAGCATGGCGGGTTACATGTCCAGCAAGAAGACCATGGAGATCAACCCTGAGAACGCTATCATGGAGGAGCTGAGGAAGAGAGCTGATGCTGACAAGAACGACAAGTCAGTCAAGGACCTTGTGCTGTTGCTGTTCGAGACCGCTTTGCTCACCTCCGGGTTCAGCCTTGATGATCCCAGCACCTTCGGCAACAGGATCCACAGGATGCTGAAACTTGGTCTCAGCATTGATGATGATGCTGCTGATGATGCTGATGTGCCTGCTCTTGAGGAAGCTGATGCTGATGGTGAGAGCAAGATGGAAGAGGTCGACTAATTTTATCACTGTTTAACTTTTATCATGTTGGTGGATTCGTTATGAACCTTATTAGTTTTCCGCATGTCTTATTTTTGGTATTTCTATAAGATATTATCGTTTTGTTAAGGCATGGGTAGTTGGTTTTTATTGTTGTCTACAGTTGAATATGAATTTGTGTTTGTGGTTGATGTTTTTGTGATCAGGTTTGAAAACAATATGAATATAAGCCACAAGAACACAAAACAAATTTTTTATTTCATGTCTAAATGTCTAACAAATTTCTATGAACCAAACAATGCCATGCACTTGGAAACAAGAATGAAGCTGCAACTCAACCAAGCTAGCAGTTTGCAAAAAGTAAACAAAGCGCGCCTTTTACATATCCTCAACTCTCGAGTGAAAGACGAAGCTTGGGAATGTTGTCGTGATGTCCCTGTCAAAACGAAAAGAATAGATGAAAACATGTCTCGCAACAAAGTTTTTGTGAAAATAAAAGGATGTCATGAAATGTAAACTTACTTGAGGTATTGCAGGGTCATGTTCTTCAAAAGAGAGGGGTGTCTTAAGACGAGGTTTCTCCATTCTTCTTGGTCGATTTTACCATCATGTTTTGTGTCAGCTTCCTCAAAAGTCTAAAAACATAGTAACCGATCATTTGGGTTCTCACAGCGTTTATTTATCTATTTTCAGAACACCAGAAAACAGTAATAGTTTAACTACCTTGTCGATGATACTCTCTATAACTTCGTCTGAGAGATTCATCCCTGATTCAGCAAGCGTAGCCACCACCATCTGCTTCACCTGCATATTCAGTGAGCCAACCCAATCAATCGGAGTACACGTTTAGTATCTGTATGTATATGTGTGTGTGTGTATATATGCATATGACTTACCTCTTGTCTTTCTATATAACCTTGCTGCTTAAGATCATAAAGCTGAAAGGAAACTGTGATTCGACATAGGGTATAAGTTTAGGTTTCACACATGAGATTTGAAGAACCAAACGTTTTCAACTTACAGTTGATCTTATCATCAATAGGGGCGTTCGGATGAAACACCGAGAGTGCACGAGCAAACTCTTCGAATCCCAAGATCCCATTGTGCTTCGTGTCAAACAAGTCAAACACCTAAATTTGGGTAACCCAAAAAACCTCTGAACTCATGTTAGATATCACATTTAACTTAACGTAATATAAAAGATAAAAATTGACAGTACCCGATCAGCAAACAAGCTCTCCTTTTTATTGGTCTTAAACAATGCCAGCTGAAACTTTTCCTGCATTGAAATGTAATTTTCAAATCAATTCCACGCTTTCATACCGAATCAAGACAGTGATGGCTTCAACTTCAAACAAACCTTATTGATTAACCCATCATCATTGGCGGCACTACCACTTATCTTCTTAAACAGCTCATAAAGCGCTTCTATTTCACTTACACTAACTGCATTAAACAAGAAACAAAAAATAGTACTTCATGATATTATAGATCAATAACAAATGTATGCGGATTGCAGCCAAATGTAATCAATATTTCAGATTAGTTGCATACAAACTGTCTGGCTAGCGAGCACCGCAGGATCATCAAGCCCCTGTGATTGTTTATTCAACTCAAGGTCACAGCAGTAAAGCAGGGAAGCACATAAATGCTTTATCCCTTCTAAGCACTGAGACATGGCACTTGTTGTACATCAAAAAGCTCCATACCTGCTGATGAAAACAACGCGTATGGTTATGGTCGGGCATTCAACATATAAACACAAAAACCCGATAGAGATGATACGAAATATCCAGATAACCTTTTGGCCATTTGCTGTTGCTGCTGAAATCAAATGACTGCACTCGACCTATATCTGTTGGAAGAGCACAAACGAAATAAGAATGCTAACATTCCAAAGATTCTTTATGTTATAATTGTAAGAACCTGTTATAGAAAAAAACACATGGGACCCCAGTAATACCCTACTAACCAATGGACAAGGTTATAAATGGACAAAAACAGTGGAAGCCAGATTCAAACAGGACGCCTCAACTTTAGCCCTAAATTCGACTTAATGCCACTGAATACAATAGACCTAATAGTCATGGGCAAAAAAACCGGTTCGGCCGGAAAAACCGGAACCGGTTTTAAAGAAAAACCGGTTTGGCCCAAACCGGTCCCGAACCGACCCGAACCGCCGGTTTCTATACCGGTTTGGTAGCCCGAACTCAAAACCGGTTTATAAACCGGTTTAAAAGTTAAAAATCGGTTAAACCGGTAAGAAAAACCGGTTTAAGTAAAAAAACCGGTTTCAAACCGGTCCGAATCGGTTTGGCAGGTTCGAGTATTCGGTGAGCCAAACCGGTTTGTAACCCGAACCGGTTTGAAGAAAAACCGGTTTGACTCTACCACAAAAAACCGGTTCGGTTTTGAACCCGAACCGGTTTGGCCGGAAAAACCGGTTTGAACGCCTCTAAGACCTAAGCATACACTAAAGGCGTTCGGGGTTGATTATGAACCTGCTACTTTGACACTGTTTTAAGGGTGTTTGGGATTCTTTAAAAGCAATTCCAAACACACCCAATTAAGCTATTCAACACGAACCCAACACGAAATAATTTGTATCTCAAATTCATAAACAAAGATTCACAACTGATCACCCTATCCAACCTAAAAGAACATGAATCATGACCCAAAAGTTGATTTCACCACTAGTGATTTCTTTCAATACAAACTGAATTCATACCCATCAAACTAAATCATGATTCAGATGTATGCAATATCGAATTACACAAAATCATCATCAATACAACAACCATCAAGTGATCAAGAATCAACTATTTCTGTTGGAAGTAGACAAACAAAACAAGAATGTTCACATTCCCAAGATTTTTCTTTATAATAACTATATTATCAGAAAACTCACACGACCCTAGTAATATCCTGCTAACCAATGCCACGTTCAAAGACAGAAAAACAGCGGAAGCTGATTCGAACCTGAGTTGACATCTTTAGCCCTAATTCGACTTAATGCCACTAAATACAAGACTTAAGCATATACTACAGGTGTTCAAGGTTGCTTTTTCGACATTGTTTTGAGGGTATTTAGGATTCTTTATGAAGCTATAGAATATGAACCCAGCACCAGTTGATTAAATCTTCAAATTCTTAACCAAAGATTCACATCTGATCTCTGTATCCAACCCAAAAGAACATGAATCATGACCCAAAAGTTGATTTCACCACTGATTACAACACACCCATCTAACAAAATCAATTCAGAATCATCAAAAATCAAATCACACAAATCATCATCAATAGTGATTAACAATCAAATGCCGAAAACTACAGCACAGATTCAAGTAAACACATACCCAGATCCCCAAATGCCGAAAACAACTGATTAACTTTAACAATTCAATCACAACCCCACTACCCAGATCAATCAATCATATTACGAACAATCACACACTTCACACATCAAGAAAGATCGAAATTGTTGAAATTGAAGGGGCAAGAAGAGACATATGACATCGACTGACCTTTTGCAAGATTGGCAGATGGGTGTTGTCGAATTGGGGGTAGAGATTTGGAGTGAAAACAGGATGAAATTGAGATTTGAAAAAGGGAAAGAATAGGGTAATGAATGAAATGATTAGTGTTGGGCACGATAATGATGTGGGGAATAACATGGGTATGAGGAAGGAGAACACGTGAGTGACAAATAGATGTGGTGATATCGACCCCATTTCGACCTTTTCTTGATGACCGACCCGACCATATTCGTGCCGCTACAAAGATCAAATTTTTATGTGACGTGATCGAGCGATTAACTTGTTAGTTATTGGTAGTTATGTAAATGGCGTATACGGTATACTGATGTTTGTCTTAACTCTCGTTTTATGCAGTGTAAGATTGCTTTTGCGATTTGACGTACACACTCTTTCATTACAATATATGTAGGAGGCTGTGTTGTTATGGTTTGAACTTATGATTGTAAGATCACAAACTAGTTTGTGATAGTTATGTAAGTGAGCTAAATGTTAAGTGAATTGTTTAGATAAAAGTTTGTTTTTGTTCGTTTGTTTAATAAACGAATGAATTTGAATGAATATTTTTCTCTCCTTTAGTTGGATGAATAAGATGAACACTCATTATGTTTGTTCATTTAGATACGTTTGTTTAATATTAGCTTAAATTTATTTTTTAGTTATTAGTAATACTAATAGAGTAATAGGTACATCAACCATTCAATCTATTAATGTAATCTGATTTTAGAACCAAACATTGGGTAATCCACTAACGAACAAACAAAAACCATATTATTTTGCTTATATGTATGTATTTATCATTATGTAAGTTTGTTTATGTTTGCTCACATACCGGCGTTTAGAATATTAGCAAACTAACATAAATGAACACGTCTTAGCTAGCGGCACATGAACAATAAAATTCGTCTGATTAAAAATTCGTTTCATTTCCTTTATTTGGTTAAAAGTAAACGAATGCAAGCGAGCAACCTCATTCGTGTTTGTTTGGTTTCTCTGTAAGCTTAGTTATCGATTTTTATGCTAACCCAATTTAGCTTTAATTATTATCTTTTCTTGAATAGGAAATGAAGTATTTTAAATTATTGATATTAAAGATGTGAATGAGTCGAGCCAAACTCGAGCTCATGTTGTTTAAGTTAAAAGAGACTAAGCTCAAGTTGGTCCCGTATTAAACTCTATTTCTAAATCTAAAACTTGACCCCTCTATTATTTATTAATTATTTAGTTGGATGTATAATTACTTTTATAAATAACATACTATATATTATTTTGAATTTTATCATTATTATGAACATAATAACTGATATGTGCACACATATTAAATGTATTACCTACCACTTATGTAAACAATAGACACATTTTGGCTTGCAGTGAAACTCAAGCTAAAACTCGTTTATTAAATGAGTACCAACATAAGCTTGACTTTAGACATGTTAGGGTTAGAAAAATGATTTATAAGTACATACATTTTATATTTTATACTAAGCTATAGACAGTATATAGCAAGGTTCGAATAAAATAAATATTAAATGATTAGCAATAAGTATTTTAACAAATTCATTTTCAAATGAAATCAAGCTTTTAATTAGTCTATATTAAGTGGTAATTATTAGTCTATAGTAAGTGGTAGATACGTAAAATGTGAGAAAAAAAACATATGTCAAGGTAATTAGTTGGTAATTTGATATTAGCTATTTAGAGATTGAAAGATTCGGTTTGTAATATTTAAGGTGAACGGTCACCTCTTTAAAAGGTAATTCATAATTGGTAAAAGTATGCTAAAAGTGCAAAAAGTGATGATTTAAAAGATAAAATAACTTTTGACTGATTTGGAGTTAAAAAGTATCGATTTGAAAGATAATATGCTATGATGTTATGTTAAAAATGATGATTTTTCCCTTGTTAACAATGAAATTAGGAGGTGGTAGAGGTGTAGTTGTGGTAGACAATACATTGTGGTGGGGCTTGGATTTAACCAAATATGTGGTGTTTGGTTGTGGTTTAAGGAGGTTGATGGTGGTTGCTCGAGTTATATAAATTTTTAAAAAATTTGAATTATGATTAGAAATCAAATGTAATCATAAATTAATTGCATCAAAGTAAAAAAGAATCTTTTATTAAAACTCAAATTACATGATTTCATTGTTTTAGCTAACTTGACTATATAACCAAAATTTTTAATATATATATTTAATATTGATGGGTTAGATGTCTCTTATGGCAGATAAAACTACCAAAAGAAAAGGGCATCGCAATAATGCAATTAATATGCTATAGAATTGTGGGGTTGGTGATAACAAATTTAATAAATGACTTGACTATTATTTTTTCTTATAAATCAAGAGTAAATTTTAACTTAGGAAATTTATTATACCAAGTGAATGATGAGACGTGAAAATATCATGTAGGCATTACATAAGTAGAAAAAAAACAAACATTTAGGGGATGTTTGGCAATATCTGAATGATTAAGTGTTGAACCAATAAGAGGTCTGAACCATTAAGTGCTGAACCATTAAGAGATCTGAACCATTAAGAGCTAGTATATCGCTTAACTATTCAAATGCAAATGTCTGACCAATTCAGATAAGAGTTCTTAACCATTCAGCATTAGACCTCTTAACCATTCAGCATTAGTATAATGCTTAACCATTCAGAGGCAAATATCTGAACCATTCAGACATTTGCTCGCGAAACAAACAATCTGAACCATTAAGTGATGAATCATTCAGACATCTGAACCATTAAGATGCTGCCAAACAGCCCCTCACTCGCTAAAAGAGGTGTCATAATAATATTTTTTGTTATCTTAATGTTACATCAATATCTTTCACTCCATTTTTTAATCCTATCATGCTCTCACTTTCACTCCATTAATTTTTCTTATTAATTTCTATTCAATAATTCATATAACATATAGTTTTATTTTTTAATAACTGTTATGTTCAGCTTTCTATAAATACACATACGCATTATTGTTTTTTATTTTTTCCCAATATTTTCATGTTTTTAGGGCAAAAAATAGTTTATCAACACACATAATGCAAAGTGGCCAATAAGATTCGAAAATGGCTCGTAAATATATGAGTACCCTATTTAGAAAATAACTCCGTTTCAATAAAAAATATATTAGAATGTAAAGGGAAAAAAATAAGAAAAAAATATATTTTTGTTTAAAATAATAAATATTTTAAGTTATAAGGTTAAAAAATCAAACTATATTGTTAAATTAATTACTAATTAAAATTAACAAAATATCAAATTGACGTGGGAGTGTGGAGTGAGGTTGAAAACACGTGCACTTAGGTTCATTATGCGGCTTCATGGGACATGTTATATTTCAAACACTATAGATATCACAATGTATTGGTTTCTTTTACCTTACAATTTTTCATTTCACCCTAGCACCACATTAGCATCTTTTAATTATCCTCTCACATACTACATTGGTTTCTTTCATCTTATTGTCTTTCACTCATTTTTTATGTTTTTTTTTTTTTTTCTTGTTAATACAAAGACATATAAAGGTTGTATTTCGAACCCTATAAATATCACATTGTATTCATTTCATTTACCATCTTTAGCATTTTGAAAAACCTTAAATTGCCTATCGATGTGATAACATTTTCTAGTTACCTTCTCTGCTAATCATATTGAAAAACCTTTCTGTAGAGGAGTCGAAAACTCTTCTGTATAAGAAACTGGAAAATCATTTGGTTCGGGAGTCAGAACATCCTACGGTTCACAATAGGATAAGATTTTGATGATGATGATTTTAAAATATTAGAATACGACCCAACAGAAAATATTCTCTATAGTCCTTAATTCATCAAGTAATAACAATTAATAACTAATATTATCTTAACTACTATCTTAATTTCCAACTTTTTCATAAAACGCGGCCTTTCAAGAACCTCCCTCACCCTTTGCCTCTTCATCGCCGGCGTCCGTTACCCGCCATTGAAGCCGGTGTCCGTTACGCCTACTAGGTTGCGCGACGTTCTCCTTCCCCGATTGGTGGGTTATGGTGACATTGAAGTGTCGAATTCAATGACTCTACCCGTTTCAAGTCCTCGTTTGATTCTGCGCCGGCTTCAACTGGACGTGCAGCACACATTTGTAAAATTGGAACATATGCCTTCTCCTATCCGAGTACCCCTTGGAGGAGAGTGCAATCAAACGTCCAAACTTCGCTAAGTATTTTCCTTCAATTGCCGCCACATTAATTGCATCTGGTTTCACTCCCCTCTCCATATAACCTCTGCTTCCCTCAATTCGGTTTCAACATTAAGATCGATAGAGCCCCAATCAGTTCTCTTTTTGAAGCATATGGATTCTGTTAATTGCGTACGGTTGTTAAAATTTTTTAATTGCTCATCTTACCTGCCAACTTACATGACTCCACTTGACCATTTGTAATATTAATTGATTTTTAATGACTTATCTAGAAGTACCTTGCTGCCTTAAAATTGCTATGGTTCATTTTCTACATAGCTTGATTTTTAGGTATTGTTTGTTTATTTGTTGTTGTTGAGTGACTCGCCTGCCTTCAAATTCCCATGATCTCTAGATACGCCAAGTAAAACAGAACCGGACAGTGCGGCTGGATGGAGAATTCACAGGTGTTAGGTAAATATATCACACAAAGGTAGCCTAAACAACATAAGCTTAAGCTAACGGAAGGAATCTCATTTCCATTACAATTTTATCCTCAACATCGACGGGACCACATTGATCCAGTGTATGATTTTGATTTCTATTATGTTGTTTTTGTTGATTGCTTTCACAAATCTGATTTCGGTGTTTGTTGTTTGTGCAGATAGTTGCTCAAATGAAAGAATAAACGAAGTAGATCTTGTCGAAACAAGTTGTTAAAATTGACAAACCGGCTGCAGAACATGAAACTTTTATTACAAGGTACATGTATATTCCTCTTAAACGGGTGCTTGAATTTCATGATTATTTGTTCAATATCCAACGTGTGTTGCCTACCATAGTTTACTGTAAGTGATTAAAAAATATCAATCTATTACTGATAACTATGCAAGCTTGCTACTAAGAATTGGAAATAGGAATTACATTACTTCAATTTGTTACAAAATTATATCAATATTTGCATTTGAAGTCATGGGTGGTTGACACAAGAAATTATAATCTGACTATTTCTGAGTGTTTCTATATTATCATAATTTAGTGTGTGTTGGTATTTGAACTAGCATTATATGCTTATCTCTTTGTGGCTTGTAGGTCACTCATTTTACGGGTGTCTTTGCATTTGGGTTATTTTGTTTTATTTTGGGTGCAAGTAAGTATTATAATGTGTTCTTGATTTAGCATTCTGTAATTTTCAATAAATTGCATGTTAATCAATCGGTTTATTTCAGGGCCACAGAATATCCGATATGTGTTCGAATGTTTCACATGCCACTGCACTCCGACCTTACAACTTACAGGCTTATACACAAAATTCTTATGTTATTACAATTTTATGGCCATTTTTTAAACTCTTCTGTGTAATACTAATTACCCACAATGACCCATTTGAATAACAATTAAAGGTCTATCGACTCCCAAATTATAGATTAGCACTAACTTTGTTCTACATTAACTAAAATCAACTAATACTACTTATGACTGACCAAGTTGGAGTATGCTTTTTGGCATACACACAAAAGTCGTGTTGACTTTGATTTTTGGACTAGCAAGTAGAGTAAGAACTTTTCCACATACTTTTAATCCAATTTATCATAACAATAACTCAATAAGTAGTTCAAAGAAAGATGATACTAAAGCATTTGATTTCATATCTGTCATTTTTAAGCTTTCATGCCATAATATAATTGCAATTATATAAAAAACTATGTAGTTTTTACTTGCTATTAGGCCACAATGTTCTGAATTTGTTATTTGGTCACAATCCAAGGTAGATTCGATCTTACGAAATTTGAAATTTGCAATTTGCTAGCGTAGAAGAGCGAGTAAGAGAATGTTGACAGGTTGAAGGCCATAATCAAGCATGGCCATGTCTCTTAATTCAGACATGATTAGCTATAAATACTTCCACCTATTATGCGTATATATATGTTTTCCATCCATTTTTGTATTCATACTTTGTTAAATACTGTTGTAAGAGACTAACAATACATCTTTTACTGATATTAGACTCTGTTTCCATAAGTGCTTTTAAACTGCAGCAAGTCAACCAGGAATCAGGGGTCAAACCCATTGATGATGAAAAGATTAAGACACCTGTTAGCCTGAGACTTGGGATAAATTATGACAGATTTGATGGCACGAATCTAAGCAGGTTTAGTCTTTAAATTCAGCTTTACATCAAATAACCGAATACGTATTTCTTAATGTCCGTATGTTATTGCTTAACTTGAGGTATTGATTCAGAATTAAACCTTTAGTACTTAAATTGCTAAGGGAGTTTCTCATGGATGTGAAGAGTGTAGTAACTGAAAAAAGGTTGCTAAATTCATTAGCCCTTGCTCTTTTGAGTACAAATTATTGTGTTTTTTGTTATCGCAAGATGGCATCTAGAAGCCATTTGAAGGCCTGATCTTGCCTGATCTTCTTAAGGCTTTCGTTTTCTACCCTAGCAAAGAGGTAAGTCGAAAATTTTAAAAACATTAATATCTAATTATTTAAGTTAATAGTCTCAATCTAGAAGTGGTATGAACAAAACAGAAAGCTGTATGTTTGATAATTAGTATATTGCGTAGAACATGATAATGGCCTTTCCTCTAAATGTTATTGCATATATTGAATTGTTATGTATTGAAACTACTTAGATATGATACACTAAATGGTGTTAATAAAGTTGATGAAAGAGGGAACTAACTACGCAGATGGCATCACTAAAGAAGGTAACATACTTTGTGATATTATCATGCTTTTTATTATATGGTTCCCACCTTTTTCCCTCTAAAAGGTTGAGGTGTGCCTGCTTTATTTCTAGCTGCAATGAGGACTAATGAAACAGAGGAGGTAGCATAGTGGTTAATTAGGGCTTTCTGTTACATTATTTGTACAAAATTACGAGATGAAGATGCTCTCAAATATCTGAAGGATATTATGTGGTGAAGGATATGCCCCCAAGGGTTTCAAACTCCAATTATATTTTGAAAGTTACAAGATAATCTTTTGTACATGTGTATAAAAGGATATATGATATCATATTGTAACATATGTATTTCGATAGCATATGTATATTCTCGATACGGTCCGCCGCAACGCGCGGGTATTCTTTCCGAGTATATAATACATAATTCGTTTTGTTATCTTTTAACACTACGTTTTTTAGGTTATCTTTATCTAAGTTATACTTAATACTTGTAAATTGTTCATCCCGTCGCATCGTAATTATCTATATTACTATATAATACATAAATTATGGGTAGTATAGTAATTTCCTCAAACTTGTAAGACGCGCCCGTTTGCTTCCCCCTCCAATCCGTTTCCGATCGTCGCCTGCTCTCCCGCCGGAGCTCTGTTTCACCTTCCCTACCCTCCTCCTCCTTCACCTCTTCTCATCTGGTGAAAACCAAAAGGTCCACCGTCAACGGTTTTGCCATTCAATTTCAAGCCCTTACCAACGGCTTGCATTCAATCCGCCTCTGATTCCCATTACTAATGGCTTTGGCAACGCCTCAATATGACAGCAACTAAACCGCCACAGTCAAAACACCATTTAATTTCGAGCCCTTACCATCGGCCTGCTTTCAATTGCTTGGGTGCGGTGATATTGAAGTTGCTCGTTTCCAATTCCCTCTCCCCCGTTTTATGGCTGTTGATGCAAATGCGGTTGCCCAGATGCGAGTGTGTGTCAGCTTCGTTAGGTACTCTTCTTTATGTAACCTCTTTACTTTCATTGGAAGAATTTGATTTACTCTACAACATCTTATTATGTGCTTAATTCATAAGTAAAGATACGTATGTGCTCTGTTAGGGTTCCTAAATGTGTTTTGTGAAACTATTACGTGCTATGAATAAAACGTTGCCTCTGTTTTGCTTCATCGTCTTGGTAATAGGAAAAAGTAGGGGGATGGTCTTACCCTTCTTTGTCCTCATGTTTCTGATGGCCCATCCTACCCATGAATCTTAGTTTTTCCAAATACTGAAATTACTTGTGTTGACAAACAAAAGTCTAATGCATTTTCCATAGTATGAGCTTCACAACCATGAAAGTGCCTCATATAGACCAGATTGGTTAGTGGAAGAAGTATGCAAATACTCGAGTAATTCATCACTTTCATTTTCAGATAAGTTGAGTTGTTAAGTGTGTAGATCCACTGAGCATAATTATGTTCTTCAGGTATTTGTGTTACTATGCATTTGCAAAGGTGTTCAGTTATTGTGTATTAAAAGAAAAAAAAATCACTTGAGTATGAAAATACAATAGGGTATAATTTGGATACGACCAGGAAAAAAAACACCTGAATTAGCTCTAGAGTAAAGCCACGAACCACAGCTCACAGATACAGTAATGTGAAGTTAGTATTGACCTTTTATATAACACTTGTATATGAGTTAATTGGTTACATCTATACAACTTATGACTGTAGATGGTAATGATGTGTTTTTAAATCAAGGTGTTTGTAATCTTATGATGATCCAATACAAATAGATAGTATCAATTAATAAGGTTTAATGGTGATGGATGCTTAATTTGACCTTTCATTGATTTAATTCCATCTAATATAGCTCGATTTGTCTGTTTGAAAATCTACAAGACTTTATAATTGGCACAATACTTAAAGAATAGTTGTTTGTGAAATATTATTTTCGCACCAAGTGCACAGCACGTTTCACCTAATAAACTTTACAAAGCTGCTCTCTTAAAATACCGATTTGGTGATACGATTATAAAAGCTCCAGAAAGGACATTCAACCAGATTGGTAGCAAACTCGACTGATTAAATACTGCAAATATGGTTGCATACAGGCATGAGGTGGTAAATAATGATGTGGAGGAAGTGAAATCAAATGAGTGCGGGTGTTAATCTTATAATTTATGGAGGTTAGAAAGGATTTTTGGGAATGTTGTTTCTTGTATGCATGATGTGAGATGAGTTGAATTAAAGTAAAAAAAGGAAATGAAGCAAGGGTTGGTTGGCAATGAGCATGCTTACAACTGTCATAAGCCTTTCTATGCTACGTAAACGTTTGTTTTCATCTTAAATTGTCAAATTTCACCTACTTTAGTTCAAATAAATCTACAACTTAAGAAAAAGACAAAGTATGAAATGGTAGTTCAAATGTATCTAATCTAGCTTTCTTTCTTTGTTTAAAAATTCGCAAGTTTAATTACTTTCTACATTAGTTCTTTATAATTAGCACAATACTTAAAAACAGTTGTTTGCGAAATTTTATTTTGCACCCTCACTACATAACGTTTGCTTAGTTGTATTAGTATTTAATTTTGCACCCTATCATGTGATCTAAACATCCCGAGCCCTGTCAATGAGGGTCACACGTCTTTGGTTGATTTTATACATCACCGAACTGTCAATCAGGCATAGTTGTTTTCCTTTCTCTAATACTTATTTCTTAATATAAGTATAGACTGTATAATATATATTATTATATAAAAAACACAACTTCTATATTATATAAGGGCATGCGTAGTTGCAGTATTAATCATAAATACAATCTTTTTTTTATGAAATTTAATCACAATATTAAAATAAAAATAAGGAGAAAATAAGTCATACACTATTTATAACTTGCTGCTCGTGGCGAAGCACGGGTTCCCCATTATGTGTAATAATATGCAAGTCATCAAATTAAAAATGTACAAGCCCTTAAAACTGCTTTAAAGTTTTGAATGTTACATTGTTTTCCTTTTATAATCATGAAAATATGATAGTTTATAAAATCTAAATTTATCTTACGATGTGCTAAACTATATCAACGTATCAACATGGTTTTTTTTTTTTTCAAAACGAATTGTCAATATAATTTTTTTCCAAAACTAAGGATTGAATACTAATGTACAAGTAATCAAAACCAAGTTCCGCGGCAAAGCGCGGGTTTACACATTAGTAATATATAATTTGTTATCTTTAGTCCCTTGTGTAACTTCAAGTTCAGTTTATATAATATTAATTTTTAGATTATATAACTATTTAAACAACATTACATAATAGTTATATAAAAAACATTAACTTTTAGCATGAATGGCAGCAACTGATGATGTGTATGGCGCAATGAATTTTCACCATACCAAGCATTGAACCACAACGTCGCGACTAGAGGTGGCGGTGATCAGCACGCCACACTCCACGACAAGGTCATTTACAAATAGCATTGTGGTGATGATGAGAAGTGAGCAAGGCTACTTTTAAAAATAATATTCTACATTCGATATTTGGGATACGATATAGCATTGTGGTTAAGAACTTCTAAGTAAGAGTATCACACTGAAAACGAAGAAACAAAATGGAGTGTTAGAATTACTAGCGAAAACTGCAAATGGGTGAAATATTCAAATGAATGTGTGTGTCATATATCTCATTAAAATTCACAATAGAATTACTAAGGTATCAATCTATAACATTTTGTTTTAAACCATCATAGGAGAGCTACTAAGTTGCAAAAGATCTTTGAATATTCTGAAAGAATCTAGTTCACATCTTCACCTATCATCCCTGTAAGTCCCCTCTTTCTCTTGATCTTTCAAAAACCCTAGAAATGCAAGAAACCCAAAGAAGAAGAATCCACCAGATGACCACCCACCTCCTCCACCACCACCACCGCCACCGCCGTCGTCGTCACGTGGTGGTAGTCCAGTCCCTCCGTCATCAAGGTCGGGAGACTTCTCCTTCCCTGTTTTCCAGTTAACCGTTAGAAACGATCTAAAAGAACATGAATTAAACGATAACATGACACAATCTCAGTTTTTGAGTTCCAGAGAAAAAGGATGTTCAGAATTATTGGCGGACAACTAAAATACGCAAACGGTTAAGTCCTATTATTATAGTCTATAGGAAAACTACTCTTTACAAGACAACTAATTTTTGATCATGAGTGAAATATCATGATCGGGTTCTGGTGTATTATTTTTTAGAATAAAGTTTCGTACAGTCGTTCTATGAATAGATTGAGGTAAATTTGGAGGATTTATGTGTCTTTCGCCTAGTTTAAGGGTTAACTAATTTGGTACATGGCAAATCTGCTATTTTTGACAGTTATTATTAGAAAGAAACCATGAAAGGCAGTTCAGAGGCCTCAAAAGTCAAAACCAGGCTACCACAAAGGTCTTAAGGTCCAAGATAAATGTGGGACTAAAAAGGTTCCGATAAACATAAGCTAATCTTATTTTATAATTTCTCATGTCAAAGAAACAAAAAACTCAATATAGGAGTGCAATACTAAGAAACCTTAATACAAACCTTGAATAGGAGCAATGGTGATTGTTGATGACTGGCGTGTGACGGTTTGAGTCTGCTCTGCACCCATTCTAGCATTCTGCATAGAAGATGCAAGAATCAATAAATTCTCTAAATTTCTGACATACATATTAGACCATCATAACACATATCACTAATGATATAATATAATTGCCAGCAGTACAAAACAATTTAGAAATGAATATGTGACGAGTGGTGAAAATGTTAAACTGAACTCACCAGAGCTGCAGCACAGATAAAAGCAGCAGAATTCCTTGATAAAATTTTATTTTTTCTTCCAAATGTTGCAGGCTGTGTGGTAAGTGATCTGAGTGGCAAGGAGCAAAGACCAGTAGACTTGATTTGCCCAACTTTTGGTACTTCTGACCTTGCTGTGAATGAAATATCAACATTGTACAACCCTAAAGTCAGTCATTTTAGAGCATTGTAATATGCAACAAAACATATTCCAACAATTATTTCATAAGGTGATGTAATATATGATAATATGAAATGTCAGCGTCTTAAAGTGATTATACCTAGTTGGGAGGTGGAGCTCGGAACCACACTTGCGTTCAATGAGAACATCTTGAGATGCTGACCTGAAAAGTTCTCCAAATAAGGCCACAAACTTTTTATAGTATCGAATCATATTGAACCATAAAGAATTTTGTGGAATAAGATGACAAAAACATGAAAATAAAAACAAGGTAATGAAATGGCATTGATTTACATGACCATATTATTAATTATATTGTTCAATTAAAAAGCTCCAAGGTGGTGTTGTCCATTGATGTCTTAGACAGAACTCTAGCACAAAACACTCTGTTAATGAAAATTTTCCCTTTCTCCAACAAAACACTGAGCGGATATAGTGATAGAGAGAGTGCTTACGTAAAAACAGAACTTTACATGTTACACCTCACCGTATTACCCATAAATTTTAACATGTTTTAAAATAACAAACGGAACAGAACTTTACATGTTACACCTCACCGTATTACCCATAAATTTTAACACGTTTTAAAATAACAAACGGGTTAACTACTCTAGACAAAAACAAACTAATTTTGAAGAAAATTCAGAACACATATTACCCTGAAAGCCATAGGCATCAAGTAAATTTCATACCTAGTCAACTTTCTAACTTCATAACATGCTTCCATCAAAAAACATCAATAATAATAGGAAAGGGTGATCGCACCAAAAGAGCTTCCACGTTTTAATACTGTTTTCTTCACCATTTTATGTAACAAAACAGTTTTTTTTTTTTCGTTATAGCAACTAGCAAGTCAATTACATCAAACGATAACGGAAAAAAGGTTTTTTGCATCCAATGCTAAAACACAATTCAATAAAACATACAGAAAAATATCACAATAACTATAAAAATTAGGAACATGTATATCAAACATATGTCAAAATATGACACAAATACCACCCCAACCTTATCCCCCATTTAGTTTTAAAGTACAACATAACTAACAACCTTTTCTTTCTTTATCCGTATTGTGCAATATACTAGCTAATTCGGAAAAAGCACTTACATCTAAAACGTACCCTAGTGGATGTTTTGAGGGCGTCAAACATTATGACATGAACACAAGTGAGCCTTCAAATACCACTCCAAGATAATTAAAATAGTTTCCAAACCCATAAGATGGCAAGCGTTAACCGACGCCAAACACAACTTTTTCTATATTATAACATCTGTTGATTTCAAACACTAGTTAACTACACATTTGATTTAAAAAAAGCTTTAGTGAAATGGTTTTTATCTAAATGATATTTAGGTGGCATCTTAATCTAAGGACTCCATACCTTCATCTAATCTTATTTCATTTCTTCAATTCAACAACTATTTCAAACACAAGGAATTATATTTCAACGAATCCAGCAAGAATCTTATTACATGATGATGAAATGTTGAAACCCTAAATCAAGACTGATTGTACCTTTTATTAAACAGAATATTATATTCTCCGTCGATCAATAACAACTCCGGCGATTAATATATCGATACAGAAAGACGTCGGCGATAAGATATTAGGTTTGATTGAAAACCCCGTCGACGTAGATTTTGGGGATTGAGCGAACGACTCGAATGGAGGAAGCTACTCGATGATATTGCTGGCCTTTATATAGCACTTGCAGAATTTTTGTTTTGCATTTTAACCCCTCCACTATTTGGTATTCTCTAATGTGTTCCGATGTGTTTTTTTTAACGGATAAAAGATCATTGATGGATCATTAGTTTATCTGATCATCTCTATTACTCGAGTATGCATCCATGATCATTCTCAAAAGAAAACTTATCTTAGGTGGGAAAATCTCTGCCCCTGCCTGAAATCCTATTTTTATGTCACGTGTAAGACTTGAATCCAAAAACATCTTTTATTATACATAATGGGTCATTGGGTTGGGGTTTTGAAGTTTGGCATGTCTCATGGATGTCACATATGATGGTTGATGCCTTGATGGTGTGCTTCACGTATGGGCCAATAGGCCCGATAAAATTAAGGCCCATATTTGATTTTATATAGACCCGCGGTCCAAATGTCCAATACGGTGTGAGGATAATCTATAGGTTCATATTTTAGTTAGTTAACCAACCCGAACCGGTTAATGATCGGTGTTGTTGAACGAGATTCTAACTGTTAGTTAGTACCCGGTTAGATGTGTTAGACGGTTCAACTGGGTTCGTAAGTGATTTTTTAATTTGTTAATAATCAGTTATTACCATTACCCTTCAAAAATAATATTTTTCTAGTTGCTATATAGCCGTTTAAACGCGTTTCATAGATCATTTTGGTATTGTATGAATTGGTTTGACCACAACATTTTCTAGCTCTCAAAACCCATAAAAGCACTCAAATACGTAAAATTTGCACCTAGTTAAACAAAAGATGGATTGGACGGCGTTGAATAAGAGTATAGATTTTGAAAAACTTTGGTTGAAAGGTTTGAAAAGAAGATGGAGTATTTTCTATTGATGGTTTGTACATATGTGGATGATGATAAACAATAGGCGTGCATTATAATGTCGTATGAAAATTTATGTGAAGACCATCAAAGCCTCTCGAAGACGGGGATCATTATACCCTCTTGAAAACAAAGACGAAGACCATTTATATTTTTAATATTTAATTAAATTTAGTTTCTTCTTGTTCTTTTTATTAACAAATTAAAAATATTATAGAAATCTTTTTTTTTCTTTTTTTTTTTTTTTTTTTTTTTTTTTAACTAGTTAACCGGTCCGGCTCATAACTATGCAGTTCTATATGTTAATTTTTTTTCACTTTTGCAACACCCCTAAGCAGGTTTATACCCAAGCCAATTATTATAAAAGCCAGTTTTGATTATAATCGGTTTGGTTATTACCCAAATCAGTTTTAAAAAATAAAACTTGAGACGTCTATTTTCATCTTATTATAATAAAAAAAAATAACTATACCCATCACGTGTTATTTTTTTGAGGTTGACATTTGCCTTTCTCCCTCATCTATTTAGCTTCTAATATTCGTTATACTAGGTTAGTATCCCGTGTATTACACGGGTTATATACATAAATATTAAATAGTTAGTACCAAAAATTTATGAATTATAAAATAATATCTTGAGATATGATATTATTAAAATTACTTATGAGTAATGACTTTAAATAATAGAACAACGATATTATTTTTTAAACTTTTATTTTTAATTTTTTGAGAGTTTTTTTGTTTCAAAACAAAATGTTTTTAAAAATTCTATTTTTTAATTTTTTTTCTTATAAAAAGTTTGAATTTTAATCATTTTTGTTTCATAAAAAATTTTATTTTTTAAAGACATTTGTTTTAAATTATTTCATATATTTAAAAAAGTTTTATCCGTTTAGTAAAATTTCTTATTTTATAAAAAAAAATTTATTTAGAAATTACATTTATAAAATGATCTCTTTTTTAATTTATAAAAATTATTTTTAATCTTAAATGAATTAAATAAAATTATTAGTAGTTAATGCAATTATTAATTAGGAGAGAGAAGCGGAAAAATAAGCTTTAGAGGCTTTATAATTGTGCCATGTGTCCAAAAAAAACTTTCTTTTATTAGTATTAATTAATAGATTAACAGATATTTAGGAAAGTCAATAACTCACTGTAATCGCTTAAATCTCTGTTTATGTATCAATAACCATAATTAGTGATCACAATTAATTTCCGATAGTAAGAATAGTCTTTGATTGTATATTGCTATAATCATCAGGCTGGTTCAAGTCTGAAAGTAAACCCATAGTACACGCCGTTCTCACCTAGTGAAATAATAATCGATGTCATAGTTATATGTTTACTATATGTCTACAAAATATTAAAAATCAACTTCTTGATGGTAATTTATGTGTGCTTAATAATGTGTAGATATCATTCATTTGGATCAAATGGGCTCGTTTCGTTTTTCAACAGCATGAGATGCACGTTTGGTAGCTAAGTACGGGTGATAATGGTAAGTTAGGTGTCGAGTTCTTAACTTCTTAGTAAAATCATTAATTGTATATTTTTTCAAATCAAAAGGTTAATTATATATTTACTTTTATAAATATTATATAATATAATTATTTATTTCATTAAAATTAACTTATTTAATAACTATTTTACTTTTAGTTTTACTTTAACAACTTTTACATATTGATTTTTTTAGTATTGTAATTGTTTATGTCTTTGATAATTGGTATTTGAAATCAAAGATGTAACTTTGATTATTAGTGATTGTTGTTTAAAAATAAAATTTTAAACAACAATATTAGTGATGTAACTTGTTTTTTTATTTATACATATGGCTTGAACTTAAGAAAGTATGTAATTGATAGTCTTGGAAATCAAATTATGTAAAAATGCCTTAGTAATAATAAGGGTATAATAGTCACTCAATTTGTTAATTTATATGAAATGTTGTTGTTGTTTAATACCTAAAGTTGTTAATTATATGTAATTTTAATCATATTTTATCTCAAAAAATTATTTTTATAATTTTTAAATATTAACTAGTAACTTATAATTTAATATTTTCATTAAACATGTGTACTATACAGATTTCTAAGCTATTATAATATATGTTTTAGGATGATATATATGTAAATAATTGTTTAGCTTGAGAAATATGTACTTATTGATTTTTGTAAGAGGAATCGAGGAAATATGCAAATGTCCCTTTTAATAATTACAATCTCACAATATAATGTAAATAGTGCCCCATGCTCGTTAAGTGTTTTTTTTTTTTTTTTTGAACGGCTGAATATTATAGAAAAAAAGACTAACAGGGAACTCAAAACTTCAAATAAGATACAAGAGAAGATAATAAAGACATAAGCTAAGAAAACAACAATATAACATGCAAATTGAGCCTAGGTTACTGTCTTATTTATGAAACTCCAGTTCTTTGCATTCTCTTTCATTCTACTCTTTACCCAAAGCATA
The DNA here is from genome assembly GCA_025506415.1 of Flaveria robusta. Taxonomy (NCBI): domain Eukaryota; kingdom Viridiplantae; phylum Streptophyta; class Magnoliopsida; order Asterales; family Asteraceae; genus Flaveria; species Flaveria robusta. Next base: position 7,724,706 of record CM046465.1, read on the forward strand.
CTAAGAAATTTGATGTCTTTAACAATTTTTGTGGCGCCAATTTTTTTATTGCTAAAGGTTGCTTCATTTCTTGTAGTCTAAATACACCACCATGAGACAAGGTTAATAGCACGAATCATCTTTCGTTTGATCCCATCAGTGGACACCATCTTGTATAGCTCCATTACACCACTATACGAGCATGAATATATACTTGAGACCATACCATTTTAGCAATTTGATAAAAGATAAATAAATGTTCCACCGACTCTTCATACTCGCCCACTAACTTTTCGATAAGTCAATAGTATCAGATGGGTCCCACCTCCATGTCCATTTCCAAAGAAAGGTACCATTGTCCTTTTTATAGCAATACTTAATTACAATCTATTTGTTTTTTCCAATAGCAAATAAGAGAGGGAATAAGACACATAAGTGGCGCATTTTCAATCCATTGATCGATCCTGATAAAAAGGGAATTACCTCTACCCAGTTGATCTTTGTGGATATCCTTTATGTTATTGTTTACCCAAAGTAATACATAAATCCTACAACAACCGTGGACTAGTAAAGATTCTTGGTTCATAAGGAATGTCTTGCCTTTAATATCATCAACGTGTGTTTGGGGGTATATTGGTTGTGGATGAGAGGAGAACTTCACAGTTAAGCGTGCTCAAATGGCAGCAATCCAGGGATGGGTGGCCTCTCAAGGAAGTTTTCACTCGGGCAACCAAAAGCAAATCTGTGAGCTCGTTATGGACAAATCGGACAAATTGGTGGTATGAGCGCCCGAGTGTTACACAAGTCACCTTTAATTTTTGATGTCTTAGCAGGAATTAGAGACCAAATCTAGAACATTGATGGAGAGCCCATATTACATTCCGCCGCAATCTATGTTGTTCATTTTTAATCTGCCACCACCAACGAGCAAGCAAACCCACGTTTACTACTTTAATGTTATCGATTCTCAGACGACCACATTTTGTGAGAGCTATAATTCTTTCCTTGTCGACCTAGTATATCATCGAGCGTTCATTGCTATCACCCCACAAATGTTTTCTTCGAATTTTATTAATAGAATCCAACGTCTTATTAGGAGCTCTAAAGAAGGGCTTGTTACTCGTTATATGTGAGGCTCGTATGTTCCTTATGTACCCTCGCTTTATGATTTTACGTGGTTACAAATAATTTGTTTGGATTCAAATTACTAGAGCTGGTTTTTAAACTAGGGATGGTAGGAAAAAAAAGCCAAACTTTATAATAATAAAAAAATCAAATCTCAAAGCCTAAAATGTTCCGTAGGTGTAATGTGATTGATGTTCTAGTACGCGTTTAGATATAAAATATACCATATATTAATAGGAAAGGTTCAAATAAAAAATGCTTTATAACTAAAAAGTATAACAAGTAATTTCAACCATCAATGTTATTAATCAATGGTTGAGATCTGATTGTAAGAAAATATGTGTTAAAAGAGTATTTTAGAAATAATCATTTTTGTTAACTTTTAGTAAGTTTAATTTTTTAAATGTTCATAACTTTTATGTATTACATTATTTTTGTAAAAAATTACAGCGTAAAAATGAGCATTTTTATATCTTTAAAACAAGTACAGTATTGTTATATAAAAAGATAATAATATTTTAATTTTATATCTTATCATTATGTATTTAATACAGTTCATTGTTTTTTTTGTTAGTTATTGTCTTTTTTTAATACTATTGTGTTTTTATAAAATGATGAGTTTAAAAAAATATATAATAGTGGAATAACATTATTGTGTATCTCTAATATGTAAAACACAATACTAAATTAACAACTAATTAAATTTAATACATTAAAAATAATGACTAAATAACACAATATCTTATTGTGTTTTTTAATCGTCATTATGTTATTTTGAAAACTATTAGTTTTGAAAAATACATTGATGAAGTAACATTATTATGTACTTCTAATTATAAAACACAATGATAGATAACAAGTTTATATAATCTATAAAAAACAATAACAAATATAACATATTGTGTTATTTTTAACATTATGAGTTTTAAAAAATACATTGGTTAAAGTATATTATTCTATATTTCTAATTGTAAACACAATGATTAAAAATAAGTTTATATAATCTATAGAAACAATGACAAAAATAACATAAAATGATATAAAACGTAAAACATAATGATGAATACATACAACAAATGATGTAAAATATATGACACAATGAACTGATATTTAACACAATTAACCTATTAGACACAATAAGTTGACATATTTGATACAATAATCAAAATTATATTTTTTTAAACAATAAAAGGATATGCGTCAAACCTACAATCTTTGTTAGAATTTTTAGATTAAATACATTTTTTACTATAATATTATCTATATTAATATGTATGTTTTTAATAATCATAGAAATATCACCGAGTAACACACTCGTTCTGAACTCGTAAGTTCTATATTTAATATATCATCCTAGTCACATATCTTGTTTTAGTTATCTTGTGGTCCCTGTATCCAAGATATGTAGTCGAGTAAATTGTAATATTTTATTTAATGTTTATATGTTATAATGATTTTAAATTATGTAACTTATTAAAAATTGTGGATGATAAATAATATCATCACTATATATCATTTGTCTCGTGTACTTTTTTATTTCTCATTTTTTTAATTATTTTTTGCTTTATTATTATTATTATTATTTTATTTTTCTAGATTCGGATGATAAACACATTAAAAAAGTAAAATCCTCTACGTAATTTTATCTATAATTAAATATAAATCTTTATTTAAAATCGAGTTTGTCGTATATCGAGTAACCGACGAATTTCTATCTTATCCAACCATCTTTATTTTTTTATTCAACTCATAAAGAAAAAGTAGCCCACTAAAGCAAACGACTTTAAATGATATTTTTAGCATGATTACTAGGAATGATTTGTGCAAAGGGCTTGATTTTTATTCTTATTTATTGTTAGCTTATATTTTGATAAATAATTCAAAACTTGATGTTGGAGTTTTATATATTTAAAAATATTTCAGATGGTTTTTGTCCCCTTCGATCCATTTTAGAATCGGCTTTTGTTTTTATGCAAATTCAAATAAAACGCATATTCACTGTTACACACAAATTAATATAACTCAAAAAACTAACAGTTTATGCTCATGAGTCAAAGTGTCAAACTAGAAAGATCATATAACGCGATTGTATTACAAGACCCCATGACTAACATAACACGATTATTTAAACTAGAGTAAACTACACGCATCGTCCGTCTTTGTGGTTAAAAATAAAATATGAATTGGGTCTTCAAACTTAAATTTTTTATAGATTTAGTCTTTAGTTATATAATTTGCTTTTAAAGATGACCCTACAATTAACGATGTTAAATCTATATTTTGTTCTAAATCGTAAGGGTCGTTCATGTAATTTACTCTTTAGACTATTACAAAATATAAAATATTGAGATGGTGAACTTTATATACTAAATAATGCAAATGTGGGTCCAAATGAAATAAATGATGAATGTGATGGATATAAATATATAATTACATCATAATTGATGGCAGTTTCATAATTATGCTTTACACAATGCCACAAAAGAACAATCTATTTTTCATGATTTCATGATACATGATTACATTATCTATAGTATATAATAAAAGAGTAAACAAGATGTCACATGATACTCTTTTGTTATTTTTTAAAAAAATTTCCCGCTTAAACTACTATATATTATTTTAGTCAAGTATTATATTTTTAGAAAGTAAATTAATAATTGATTTTGTTTTTAATTTAATTTTTTTTATATTATCAACTAAATTTTATAATCATATGTTATTTTGAATTGTACATACTTTTATAGTCAATTAAGATTTAGTTGAAAAAAGTTTTAAAAAAATATTTATTGATATGTTTATATATTTTGGGTTAATGTCAATTTAAAACAATTGATTTTTTATTTCACACGGGTCAATTGTATGTTATATTATCCAGTATTCTAATATATATAATTTAAAAATGCAACTTTTTATTTTTTATTGTTTTATGTAATACGTAATTTAATCATATGAAATATTTATACATTTATGAATTATATGGTTTTTATATTTTCAACCCGTGTATTACACGGGTATCTAACCTAGTTCCTTTATATAAAACTGAAATTAACAACAAAACTTAAATTCATGACGTACACTACATTTAGACATTTAAGGGGCGTTTGGTTGGAAGGAATGGAATGGAATTGAGAAACTAGTATAATTTTCAAGTAAAATTATGTTTAAGTGGGTAAAAAAATGTAAAACCCAAGAGAATGTTTCACCTCAAATTTCCTTGGTTGTGGGATTTCAAATTCCCTCTCTAGGTGGAAGGATTTTGAAATCCCACAACCAAGGGAATTTAAGGTGAAACATTCCCTTGGGTTTACTTTTAATTGCTCACTCAAATATAATTTTACTTGAAAATTATACTAGTTTCTCAATTACATTTCATTCCATTCCATTTCTTCCAACCAAACGCCCCCTTAGTTACTAATTTATTGGTGAACGGTTATTTATTTAATGACCTAACTCCTATAAAGTACTTTGATGTCTAAATAAATAAAGTAATGTTAAGAAATGTTGGAATCGTAAGATGCTTCAATACTAAAGGTAAATGGTTTAAACTTGTAAATAACAAACAGTAAAATAGATTATGAATAGTTCTAAAAAATTAAAGTAAAGTTCAACAATAAACACTCCCCTTTCTTCGTAATTTATTTTGACACACAACAAAAAAGTAAATGTTTTAAATTTTATTGTCATGTATTCATCCTAAAAAGAATTATTGTTTAAAAATTTCCATCCATCTAAGGCTTCATGAACCAAAGAGACTACATTATCACATATACTACTACAACGTATGAACTTGTGATGCACCATTGTAAACCAATGTTTTTGAGACCGGATCGGACCGGCCTGTCCGACCGGTTCGACCGGGGATCGGCTGGGTGGCCGGTCCGGTTCTCATCGATTCGTTTTTGGGCGGTCGAACCGGCCGGTTCATCCCGAACCGCTGGTCGGACAGGGAAACCGGACCTGTTCGGACCGGATTTTGTATTTTTTTAATTTTTTTTAATTTTTTTGATTTTAATGGGGTAAAAACGGGGTGTTGAACCATAAATTAGTATGTTGGATATAAAAATATAGTTAAGTTTTATATATAACTATAAAATACATATATAAATTACTTATATTTAATTATATATATAACTATATATATAATATACTATATATATAATTATGACGTCATCCAGTTCTTAAATCCGGTCCGACCGGTCCGATTGGTCCGACCACCAAACCAGTAAAGTGTCCGGTTCGACGTCCGATCCGGTTCTGAAAACATTGTCGTAAACTCAACTATCCTTTTTTTTATATATATAATACAGATGTGTTATGACTTGTGTTCTTCTATGAAAGGTTGAATTCTTTGGCATTACAATTATCGTTTTGTTATCAAAGAATATTTGTGTTATGTCTTCTTGAACTTGGTCAAAATATTTTAGCACTTTCTTAGGCATACCATTTGACAACTCCATAATTATTTGAGGTCCATGAGTTGCATTTATCTAATCATGCTTAATTACTACTTAATCATCCACTAATCATGTTCAATCACTATCTAATAATTCTAATCATTCACTAATCATACTCGATCACTATATAAATCCATCATTTTAAAAATTTTCATTTATGAACCAAATTACATGCATGCACAAAGGGATTATGCGCATACCTTGAGATCATATATGGAAGATGCATATGGCCAGCCATGTATGAACAGTAATTTAGACCCCCAACAATGCTTCTAAAATACTTATGATTGATATTGCTGTGTCGTTATCTCGAACTTTTACTATACTCTTCTTGTTGAGCTATATACGTCTCATCCATGTGTTTTTCATTCAAAAAGATTGAAATTATAGAAGATCGAACAAAATTAACGTAAATTTTCTTATCAATCAAGAATCATCACATTTTTAATCTTTCTACTAAAAACATGTCTCATCGCAATTATCTATGCGCTCTTATGCGTAACTTCTGCTATCAAGCGAGCTTTGTGCTTCTGCACTCTTCCATGACATGGTATTTCATGTGAAATGCTCATTTCATGTTAATGGCATTATTTTCTTTTAAGACATAAACTAAATCCCATGTAGTGTTTCATAACTAATAACGCTCCATGCATACCCTCTTTAATCTTCAAACAAAGAGAAGGATGTGGCGATCACCACAATGAAACAAATACAACTATTACTCTATTAGAATAAAACAAAATTATACTTAAATTGAACATAAAATTGAAAACTCATCAACATTAGAAAAACACAATCGAAACCTAAAATCAAATTGAAAAAAAAAACCCTACAGTATAAAGGGTTAAAACACTACTTTCATAATATTTTTTAAGAAAATAAAACAAAATATAATTAAAAGATAAAAAGAAAATTTTTAAAAACTTATACAACTAAAGTTAGGATCATCTGAAAACTCACAAGTATATTTAAAAACCGTAAGAACACCAATGAACAATTTATTAACATTATGTTCCCGAGTTCATTTAAGAAGAGAAAAGAAGAGAAATAAAAGAAATAATTGTGTTCTAGATTTTTTTTAATGAAAAAAAAGTAAGAAAATTGTGTTTATGAGCTCACTTAAGGAGAAAAAAGAAAGAAAATGAAGGCTAAAATCAATCATTTTAAATCGAAAAACATGGAGAGAAAATAAAAAAAAGAAAGAAAAAAAAGAAAGAAGAGAGAAGAAAAAAAATAAAAAGAAAATGTTTCATTTTTTTTTCTCTCAATAAATAAAATCAGAAACACAACGTTAATGTTTTATATGAAAAATAATTAATATATAATACTAACCGTCTCAAATGATTCCAACGCTATATAAAACAATAACTTACACATTCATCATTTCCTACTATTAAACATGATTTTCGAGAAAAAAAAATCTTTTATAAAGTAGCTACTATATGTTATCACAAATAATTTAGAGAGTTTGACGATTTGAAAATAACCTCAAAAGCACACCTTTCCGTTAAAACGTCTCCCTTTCCAGCCTCACACATTATTATTCATCACAACATTCTCTCTCTACACCTACAGTCAATCACTTCATCTCCTGCTAATTCATGTCGGTGAGAATTCATTCTTCAATCATCTATTCATATCAACTCTTATCATTTCATCTTCATACTTTTGTTCATAACTGATGCTGGCCTCTAGATAGATCGATCCACCGATCCATTGATTGTATGTTTGTTCCTTTTGATGCTGCTGAAATCGTTCGATTTGATCGTTTACTTTTGAGTTTTCAGATTTCCTACGCCGTTGATTGTTGATCACGGTTCTGTGGTTTAGAAACTAATTTAGGTTAGGAGTTTTGTTATTAGTGATCGAATTGTCGATCATTCAGGTTGATTTCTGATTAGGAATCGTTATTTATCAGGTCATCGGTTTTCTTCCTTTTAGGATTGGAGTTTGGGAGATAATGAATGTGTGACAGTGATTAGCGATGGATTTTGAGAAATTTTGTTGCGGTTAACGAGAATCTAATGAATGAAAAGTTGCTAGGGTTTAGCTGGACGAATTAATCATCCGGTTTTTATGATTTTGTTAAAATGAACGGTAGGCCGCCGCTCGCTTGTTGATCATGATTTTGTAGCTTTGAAAATAATTAGTGTAGGAATTTTGCCATTAGTTATTGAATTACTCTTGAATTATCGATCATTCAAGTTTATACCTAATTAGGAATCATCTGTTCATCACTCTTCTTCCTTTTGTGATCAACGTTCAAGACATTATGGTTGTATGTCATGTCCAGTGATGGATTTTGAGAACTGCGTTGCAGAACGCTAATCTAATAAGCTTAAAAGTTGCTATGGTTAAGCTGTCCGAATTGTTCATCAAACTTTTCAGTCTTTGTTTATTGATCTGTCTTCAACGCGCATACAATGAACTTTTTGTGTTGCAGTTAACGAGAATCTAATGAACTTAAACGTTGCTAAGGTTTCGCTATACGGATTGTTCATATAAATATTTGTGATTTTGGTTATTGATCTTCCTTCAACGCACATACAATGAACTTGAGAGGGTTTGGTAATTAGTACAGTGGGGACAAGTGTGTCTTTGATCGAATCTGCGGTTAACTTTTATATTGTTGTTTGTTTTGGCAGGAGGAGAACGGTAGGCCATTGCCTAAATTTGGGGATTGGGATGTGAATGATCCTGCTTCAGCTGAGGGTTTTACTGTGATTTTTAATAAAGCCAGGGATGAGAAGAAGACAGGTGGGAAGGCGGACTCACCAGCGAATGCTGATACTGGTTCGAAGCATGCCGACACGTCTGTAAAGAAGCCTCCAGCTGTAAGTGGCCCCTTAACATTTTCCTGTTATAGCTGGATTTAGTCTTCAGTTATTAACATTGTGATATGATTGCTTGCCATGATTTCTCATTTAGACAAAGGGGCTCCATAGAGTGGCTCTAAAATAGGTTTTATCTTTTTTGATAACATAGCAATTGAGCTGTAGGTATGAGGGGAAGGGGGCAGGGTTGGCTCAACCGTTGTAGGGGCCCAAGGCAAATTATTTGCAAAATGTCATTGTTATAAACTCTCCTCTTTCTCTAGGCTTGGTACCGATGATAATAAACTAAAAAGTTTATAGTTGGTGGACTGGACCATGTATATATAAAAAGAAAAAAAAAATTATATCTAGATTTGAACACTTTTGTCCAGGCTTGAACGTTTTAGGCAAATAGAGGATCTGAACCGTTGGACTTAACAACGTATATATAAAAAGAATTAAATTGGGGGCCCTAAGCCCTAGTCTAAAAAAATTCTAGAGAGAGAGAGAGAGGGAGGGGGAGGGGTGGTTAGGTAATATGTTGTCTGGGAAGCATCTTAAACGAAGCTACGTATGTGTTGATGTAATGCGAAATCGCGATAGCATGAAAATGGTATGCAATACAGGGCCTCAATATATAGGAGCCTGAATATAAACAGAGAAATATAACTAACTCTGTAGCTAATTAACTGTCAAATGACTGTTCAAAACATAAGCACCAATAGTATTGACTTTGAGATTGAAAAAACACGAGTTTAAAGAACAATCGTGCCTATTTTTACGTAGTGCTTTCTCTGTACCCTGCATGTTTCTGTTTTTTTTATTGCATATCTAAAAAAGATTTGTCTTTTTGTTCATTAGTTACCACAAGGTTTGATTTTGAACAATTTTCCATGCTTTTTTAACAAATCTTATCTTAATGACTCACTATTCATTCTAAACTCAGACCCGTCTAAAGTGACATCATGATTCACAACTTAAAGAATATAAAGACCCACTGATTTCCTTATCAATTAGCATAAGGTTTATGACTTAACATCTAACATTAGTAGTTCCTCAAAAACACACAATTTTGAGTCTTTGACCATGTCTCTCTTTGACTTTTCTGATTTGCAGAAGAAATGGTTTTGCTGCATGCAAGCACCTAGTGTGGAATCCTGACACGGTCGTTATCTCGGCCGACAGGTGCTTGGTACAGGCCCGACCCGGCCCGACTTCTACTTGATTCTGTGTGGTAAAGTGAGTCTTCTAAATTGGAAAATGAAGACTTCAAAATATGTCTATATTAGTGCTTTTGGAGTTCCTTGCTTCTTTTGTGTGTGTTATCTGCTATGAATCAAAAGCAAGGGTCATGTGTAGCTGTTTCGACCAATTGCTTTGGTTTTACCTTTGGAAACTTTAATGGTAACAACATTTGTGATTAATCATTGTTTGTTTGGGTAAAATTTGGAGTATATTATTGTATAATTTGTAATGATATATACCACATTAATTAGTTAAACAAACGTACCATTGATTCTGCTTATAGTGAAACTATTGATAGAGTCTGAGGAGAGTGGTGAGGGTAAGTGTTTCTTTTACCACAAGGGATAAATATGCCTTTTACATTGAGAACCTCGGTTTGTTTAAAAAATTTATAACAAAAATGATGAAAAGAACATTTGGGATATATTTCTTTCCTTTTTTTATTGAATTTGTTAGAAATATAATAAATAATGATTTATGGGTTAAGGCGAAGTCGGTAATGTCAATATGTCATATTCTCTCGTTTGAATAAGATGGAATATCTTTTATACTTAAATATATTATAATAGATATAATTAACTTAAAATACCTTAAAAAGTTAGTTAACAATTATTTTCGTCTAAGTCAAACTTTATCTACCAAGAAACATATGTATAACTACTCTATTTTATTTTAATCGGGTTCATAAATCTGTTTCTTAGCTGGGAGCCTGGGATTGCACTGCCAATCCACTCGGAAGGAAACCTGGAAAAAAAAATCTGGCTTAACTCTGAATATTTTTACTTAGAGTAAGATTTGAACTTAAAATCTCCTCATATTTATGTCTTGCGGTATCTCACCTTAACCACTTAGGTTAAGACTTATTGGTTATTTACAATATTCTTAATTTTGTCATTTGTATATACATAAGGATATTTGATATATAATTAATTTTAAGTAAGACTCCTTGATATCAAAATGTTCATTTCTTAAAGTTCTACAAGATCAGAACATGCAACGAAATAAAACTCTGTTTTGAGAAAAAAATTCAAACACAAGATAAAGTTTTATGACTATTTTCTAGAGTAAATTTTACTATAAAGAAATGTTAAGAATAAATGGAAAGAAATTTGGAAAACTAGGAAAGAATGCAACTTTGATAGAGGTCCAAAAAGAAATTTGATTTCATAAAACACGTGGAGTTGCTCAATTATAATTAGGGTAAAGAGTCATCCGAATCCTCTAAGATAAGTAGGTAACCATATCCCTTAATGAGACTTAAAACCAAAATACGATGAAGTTGACTCTAGACTTATTCTTTACGTTATAATAGATGAGTTTCAAAATTTATTTTAAACATTTTTGTATGAAAAGTTCGGTCACCTAACAAAAGATTATATGCATGTTAGTAAAATAGGTGAAATGGATACCGAACAATCCAACATGGAATTTGAATCAAATTTGTGTTTAAGACATCAAATTGTTGGCTATACATGTTCAATAACACTGTTATGTGTTTAAAAAAGCTAAATAAAAAAATTGTAGATTGAAAAAAATTATTAGAAAGCTAAATTTAAAAAAAAAAAAAGAGAATTAACCTGACTGATTTTATGAGAGGGTCTTGAAATTTATATAAATTATGCATTTTATAAATTCATTTGATATAAACACGATTAACAAAGTTCCTCATACTAATGCTTATTACTTGATTCGATCAATCATAAATTATAGATGTTACATCTACAACGATTTTAATTCTTTTTCTTCCCTTTCTCTTAATTAACAACTTTGAAAGTAAAAGAAATGATTTTCTCCTTGTTTACTCATCTCTATCGAATATCTTATGATACAGTTATAAACTTATAATAGGTAGAAGGATGCACAATAACAAAATAATATATTTAATTTAAATGTATTTAACTGTTTAACTCGTAAAATAATTTAAAGGTTTGTAAAAATATATTATTTATTCGGTCTTAGAAAACAATTATTGAAGTTTTTTTTACATCAATTTTGGTAAAGATATAAATAATTATTTTAATAATCAAGTATTCAAAAGAAAGAGAGTTTTCGTAGATGTTCAATACATAATCAATAATAAGTATAAGCATGAATAAAGAATTTTATAAAAAACTGAACTTTTAACTTTAACTCCAATACATAAAACTAGGGGTGCAAACGAGCCGAGCCGCTCGTGAGCTACTCGAGATCGGATCGATAAAAAGCTCGAAACGAGCCGAGCTTTATCGAGCCCGAGCCGAGCTCGAGCTTGAAAAAAAACTCATTTAATTATCGAGCCCGAGCCCGAGCCCGAGCTTCATGTATCGAGCTCGAGCCGGCTCGCGAGCCTAAACGAGTTTTTTATTTATATATTTTTATTTAATTTATTTAATATATTATATAAATAATATCTATTATATATAAAGTTATGATAAAAAACACTTAAATAATATGAATAATGTTCTATATAAAGTATATAATTATAAATATATATATATATCAAAATTAAATATAAAAATACTTAAAATAATATTTAAATAAAAAAACGAGCCGAGCCGAGCTCGAGCTTGAAAAAGTATTTGTCGAGCCGAGCTCTAGCTTTAAAAATAAAGCTCGAAACAAGCCGAGCTCGAGCTCTCCTAAGTCATCACGAGCCGAGCTCGAGCCCATACGAGCTCGGGCTCGGCTCGGCTCGCTTGCACCCCTACATAAAACAACTAAGCAATCGCCACCGTAAAAAAAAAAAAAAAAAAAAAAAGAAGTTAACGTCTTTCATCAAATTAGCAAAACAATATTACAAATATTTTACATGATTTTATCAATTTTTAGTTAAAAGTGATATATATTAAACACTCCTTTTTTTATGCTAAACACTTGATTCAAACACCATAACATACAATACTAGTTTTAGTAAACCCGTGTATTACACGGGTTGAACAAATAAAATATTAAATATAATAAAATTTTATTAAGTATGAAATGATATTTTTTCCAAAAAAATAAAATATTTTGTTTCAAAACAAACCGTATTAGAAAATATCATTTTTAAAAAGATTATTATAATTTATAATTTTAATTATTTTTTGTTTATAAAAAAATTACTTTTTAAAAATACCAATTTTAAAAAATTTTGATGTATTATAAAAATTTCTTATTTTATAAAAATTATTTTTTAGAAATAACATTAATAAGATCTTTTATTAAATTTATGAAAAAACTATTTTTATTCTAAAAAGAGTTAAATAATATAATTGGTAATTAAGGTAATTATTTAATAGGAGAGAGAAGCGGAAAAATGTTGGTGAGAATGAATGTGGTGATGACATGTGTCACCCCAAGTTACTCTTTTATTAGAGTAGAATGATTCGGCTAAAATAGATAATTACTGTTAAAAGAAAAACTAAAAAAATTTTTTTTTGATAAAATATAAAAATAAACCCTCTTTGAATGCCTTTTGCTACACGGGTATGAATGAAGTTGCCTAAAAGGCAGAGCTCAAGAAAAGACCATATCATAGTACAACCCACAATGCACATGGTACCACCCTAATGTCATTATCTTATTGATTCAACCTGACTTGGCCCCCTCACACTGATTTGTTAATTTCTCATTTCCAATTTCCACTCTCTCTCTCTGACTTTTATTCAAACATTCAAACACATTTTCCCCTTTGCTCTGATTTTTCATAGGTAATCCCTCGATTCCCCTACGCCTTTCTGCAATTTCTTTCATTGGGTTATCAAAAAGATCGTCTTTTTGTTCATTTACCACTGCAAAGATTCGATTTTGAACAATCTTGCAGGCGTTTCGACGATCTTTAGGTGTTGATTTTTGGTGGGGTTGGTTTAATTTAAAGGAATCGAAAAGGGTGTCTGTTGTTTGATGATCATACAGCTGTTCTTGATCATGAAAGTCTTTTGTTCTAAAGACTTCTTGATTTTTGTATCTTGTCGTCTATTACACTCCTAGGGTTAGTATGACCATATACTCTGTGTGTGATTTTAGGGTTTTCAAAGTTTCTTTGTTCTTGATTATTTTAGAATTTTTCTGAAAGTTTTTTGTTGTTGTTGATGATGATTTTGAAAGTTTTTTTTGTTTTGGTTGTTGTTCTTGATTGAAGGATGTTAATAAGGTTTTGTTGTTTCTGTTTGCAGGGTTCTTGAGGTTTCTTGATTATTGTAAACAGTTCATTTGACTTAAGGAAAGTTCCTAATTAATCAGGTAAGGTATATTCATGGCTGTTTTCTGTATATTTACTGTTTAGAATCCAGTTTTGGAGTAAAAGATGTAAGTTTTGAGTGTTAATTACTTAATTTGTTTCTAATTAAGTCGAAATTCTGGTGTTCATGATGTGATTTTATATTTGTGTGCTCGGAATTGATACTGCTTAAAAGCGTTAATTTATCGTCATCCTGCTCAAAATTCATATCATTGATATGAAAATGCACTGCAAAACACAATTTGTTGATGGTTTGTGGTTTGTTTTTGTGTAAATGAGTGGATTTAATGCATTTAAGTTCAAAGCAAAACTTATGGTAATTAAGTTTAATTACTCAAGATTAGCATAAACATCCTATTAAGTCATGTAACGGTTTCGTCGTATGGGTCCCATTCATATGGGGAGAGACTAGTGGGGCCCATCAACAGACACCGTAGATGAAATTCGTGTCGATGCCTTTCTTACTAGTGACATGTGAGCTGCCCAGGTAGGTGTGTTTAGAGCCATGATTAGAGCAATGTAAGAATCCATCAAAACAATAGTTCTTTTGTTGCCTTTTTTAACTTAATAATGACCCAAAACTTTTGTTCTTTTGTTTTTTTGAAAGATATGCAACTTTTGGTTATGCTTGTTTGATTGCTTTTTTTTCATTTTTAACTCAAAACAAAATAATTAATTAGTTATTGCCTTCTTTTCCATTGATAAACAGTATGGTCGCGAAAGACCGTCAAAGCAAAACAGATTCCCCAAAGGTGGAGGTTGGAGAGATCGACACTCGGGCACCATTCCAATCTGTCAAGGATGCTGTCAATCTTTTTGGTGAGGGTGCTTTTTCAGGTGAAAAAATCGCCATCAAGAAAGTAAAGCCTCATTCTGCTGAGGTACATAGTTTTTATCTTTTATTATTTTCTTTTGTATTAATGAGGCGTTTGGATTTTCATTTTGAAACTAATTATCTGATTATTTAGATTTGACTATCTGATTATAATCAGTTTTGGATTATTTTTTTTCATACCAGCTGCAAAACAACTGATTATCAAACGGGCATTGAATTTATTAACTTCTTACCAACTTTTTTGCAGAGGGTGTTGGTGAAGGAGACAAAGCTCCATATGGCACAAAAGGAGCTCTATAAGTTAAAGGAACGGTTAACGAGTGCTGAAGCTACAAAAACGGGTGCACTAACTGAGCTCGAACGGGCCAAAAGAACAGTTGATGATCTGAAGAAAAAGCTTGAGACTGTTAACGAGGCCAAAGAGACAGCAATCAAGGCGGCAGAGGCCGTAAAGAATCAAGCAAAGCAGTTTGAATCTGGAGAAACGGACCCTAATGGCGGTTTGAAACAAGATTTGGAAAACACAAAACAACAGTATGCTGCTGTGTTTACAGAACTTGATGCGGTCAAACAAGAGTTAAGAAGAATCCACCATGATCGCGAGGTGGCCCTTGAAGAACAAAATGCTGCTATCAAGCAAGAAACAGAATCCGAGCTTATAAAAAAAGTGAATTTGGATCGAGCGGGTGAGATATCAAAGGAGATTTTGTCTGTTCAAAAGACTGTCGAGCAGGTGAAGCTCGCAACAATGGAAGCTCATCAAGAACAAGAAAAGGTATATGAAGAGAAAAATGTTCAAAAGTTAGCACACAAAGCTGCACTTGAAGAGGCTGAAAAGAAATTACTTGCTTTACGTGAGCGCTTTGACCCGAAGTTGTCAAAAGATCTTGAAACCAAATATGAAGAAACAACATCTGAGATCAAAAGACTGCAAACAGAAATGGAGAACGTGAGAGCTTCGGATCGTGAGTCTTTGAAAACTGTTACATTAGAGCTTGATGGTGCTAAAGAATCGTTGCAGAAACTGGTTGATGAAGAGCACACATTGAAAAACTTGTTGGAGTCTTTAAAGATTGAGCTTGAGAACGTGAAGAAAGAACACGAAGAATTGAAACAGAAAGAAGCTGAAACAGAAACTGTTGTTGGGAATCTGAATACAACATTGCATAAAAGCAAACTTGAGCTTGAAAATGCACAGGCTGAAGAAGCTAAAGTTACAGGTGCTGCTGATGAAATGATGTTAACTTTGCAACAGTTGATATCCGAGAGTGAAAATGCAAAACGAGAGTCGGAAGAGATGAAGGAGAAAGCTGAAGAATTGAAGAAAGAAGCAGAAGCCATGGGAGTTGCTTTAGAAGAAGCCGAAAGTAAACTCAAGATTGCGTTAATGGAAGCTGAAGAAGCAAAAAAAGCCGAATCAAAAGCTCTTGAAGACATAAAAGAAATTTCAGAACTAACCGATGCTGCACGCGCATCAACATCAGAATCAGGGTCAAAAATCACCATTTCACAGGATGAATTCGAGGCCTTGAGTAGGAAAGTGGTGGAATCCGAGAAGCTTGCAGAGATGAAAGTGGAGGCTGCAATGGCACAGGTGGAGGCAGTGAGAGCCAGTGAGAAAGAAGCAATGAAGAAACTAGAAGCAACACAAAAGGAGATCGACGACTTGAAGGCAGCAACCGCGGCGGCATTGAAGCAGGCGGAGATGGCGGAAGCCGCCAAGAAAGCTGTGGAAGGCGAGCTGAAAAGGTGGAGGGAGAGAGAACAGAAGAAGGCGGCCGAAGCAGCAGCACTTATACTTCAAGAAACACAAATGCAGCAGACGCCATCTGTACCTTCAACTCCAAACTACAAGCAGAGTCCACCACAGAAACCAAAGGCGAAAAAGGTGCTCGTTAGCAGTTTCAGTGGCATATTTCATAGGAAGAAGTCGCAGGTCGATGGTGGGTCGTCTCCTTCGTATTTACCTGGTGAGAAACCTGTGTAAATTATAACAGTATTGGTGTTCTTTTTCGCGGTGTGGTGGGTTGGTGTGTATATGTTCAACCAAATTTGAGGATGAATCTTGTGTTTTTGTGAAAGATCTGAAACTTTGGGTGAATCAAACGTGTGATGAGTAGATTATGATGAGTTTTGACTTTTGAATTATGAACAATTGTTGCTTGTTTTGAAGATCTTTATACTATGTAAATGGGTACTATGATAATGTGAGTAATGTCATAAAGCATTCACGGTAGGTTTCTTATATTTATGTGAGTGTGTTTCTTATATTTTAAGGAATGGTTGTAAATGGTTGTGAGTAGAGGAGAGAGAAAAGTTACTGTTTATTTTATATATTTGAGAAATCATTGTTCAACCTTTATAAATTTTTTAATACTTTTGAGAGTGGTTGTGAGTAGAAGAGAAAGAAAAAGTAATGATAAAAGTATAAAAAAATATTATTTAATTGATAAGGAGAGAGAAATAATAGTGTTTTTTAATGTAATTATAAGGATAAAAATATAAAAGTTGATGTGAATGCTATAAGCCTATAACTCAATGGAATTTGCCAATTTGGGCTATTTACCCTCAAGAATAGATTTGTGCTCAATGGATAAGGTTAACCATTGAACATTTATGATCTTTCCAGTTGTTCAGACAAAAAAAATGTTTTTTTTTTCATCAAAATATACTAAAGGTTGATGTATGATGACATATGAGATAATACCTTTTGCTTTCTTTTGGAAGTTTCGTCGTACACCCTAATCAAAATATCTTTATTCGAAAGGCCCTTTCCTCCGATGATACCGTTAAAAAAAGGTCAATAAAGAATTTTATTAATATATAGACCAACTAATAGTCAAATCTATCTATATTAATAAAAATGATAATTGCATATATCCTTTTATAAAACAATTTAATTGTATATTTATCCAATTTAAAATTAAAATTGTATATATCTCCTTATAAAACAAGTTAATTGTATATTTACCTAATTTAAAATTAAAATAGCATATATCTCCTCCATTAATCTTCTTAATTACATGTTTACCCAATTCATAACAAAAATTGCATATATCCCCTTTTTTAACGAAAAAATTTACAAATTTACCCATTGATTTATTTTATTAAAATAAATTATAAATTGACAATGTTACCTTCGTCTTTACCAAAGCTATATATATTTTTTTTAAATTTCATATACACCCATTTTTAGTAACTATTTTTATTTTTATATTTTTTTGTTTTTATTCATGTTTCGCTAATGACTGTTTATTAGTTTCTTAAACTCTTTTTCTTTTCCTTGTGTTTTTCAATAATTTTATTAATCTATGTTGAGTCTATTTTTTTAATCAAACTTTTGAAGTAATAATAATAGAATGCAACACAAATACTAAACTTTTAATTCATTAAAGAACAAAAAAATTCATGACAAATAACAATCACAAAGAACCATGAATAAAATAGTAATTCTATTATCTATATTAATAAAAAGTCAAAATGGGTAAATTTGATATCTTTTTCATTAAAGGAGGGATTATATATAATTTCAGTTTTAAGTTGGATAAATATGCAATAAAGTAGATTAAGGAAGGAGATATATGCAATTTTGGTTTTAAAATTGGGTAAATATGCAATTTACAATGTTTATAAGGGGATATATGCAATTGCCGCTTAATAAAAGAAGGTTTTTGAATGACACTTGTCATAATTTTAAAGCTCCTAAATTTTATTTTCCCGCTTCTCTCTTTTAATAAATATCACATTAAATACATATGATATTATTTAATTCTTTTCATATTAAAAATATTTTTTATTAAACTAAAAAAATAGATATTTCTACAAATGCAATTTGTAAAGAAATAATTTTTTTATGAAAGAATAATTTTTTTTAAAAAATATCTAACTTTTAAAAAACATATAATATATTTTAAAACCTGTGCCTTTTAAAAAATAAAATTCCTATGAAACGAAAATAATTAAATTTCAAAGTTATAATAAAGAAATTATTAAAATTACACTTTTTTAAAAACGGTTTGTTTTGAAACAATTTGTTTAAAAATCAACTTTTTTTGAAAAAAAACAAAAAAAAAAAAAAATTAAACAAAAGTTTAAAAAATGATATCGTCCTTTTATCACTCGTACGTAATGTCAATCATATCTTATATCAAAAGATCGTTTTATAATTTTTTAATTTTTATTAATAACTATTTAATATTTTATTTATTCAACCCGTGTTATACACGAGATACTAACCTAGTATAAAAAAATACACCAAGTATGTTCCGATAGAATCCCCCTACAAGATATCTTAAAATTTTTTTCATTGATCTAATGTAATCACCTGACAATTAGATGGATGTTTTAGCCGTAAGAAACTAAGAATTTTAATTTCTCCCACTACCTTTGCAATGCTAATTGGTTTTTGATAAAAAATCTGTTCATTTTAACATCTTCATAGACATCAAATAATAGTTTTTTTTACCGTGTACATTACTCTCTTCGAATGTGATGAACCCATGGCACACCATGAGGAAATGATATCCAAAACCGTTTGTTGAAAAATACATGAAACAAATAAATGTTATAAGGATTTCACGCTATCATCTCATAAGGCACAATATGTATTTGTGATATTAATTCAGCGTCTTATTAGAGAGTCAATGGTTGGTGATCTATCCAAGCATATTTTTCAACAAAGAAAATTGATTTTAATAAAAGTCCAATTATTCCTCCAGTGAGACTAATGGTCTGTTTATTATTATCGGATAACCATTTAGAAGTATTAACTAGATTCACTTGAAACGAACATAACATCAATTAAGAAGTAATTCTAATTCTTAGTCATACAATACTTATATTGGTCTAAATCTTGTGACATTCTACAAAGCAATAATGAGATGTAAGGAGTATGATAAAAAAAAATATTTATACCTTTTTTTATAAGATTAATAATAATTCGACTAACTTTGATCTTTTATTTACTTTATCCAATAATTAAACTTGCTTTTTCTAAACATCAAAAGTTTACGATCCTGTTTTGAAAATTATGTGTTATCTTAATAATTGGATCTACATATTCGTTTCTCAACAGAATCCACACTATTAGAAAACCCACAATTAGAAAAACTCATGACTCAACCTCAAATATTATTACTCAGAGTGAAATTTAAAACCTAAAATCTCTTCATTCCCGAATATTATTACTTAGAGTAAAGTTTAAAACCCCAGATCTTTTCATTTTAAATTGTTTTGATAACTCATCTTAACTACTTAATTTAAAAATCATCAGTAAATTAATTATATCATAATCATAATCATATGTTACATAATAAACATAAGTTGGTATAATTCTTCAACCTCACCTGTAACAATACTCCTCCTCATGCATGGCTATGGCTGCATGTCACCACCACCATCCATTCCCACCATCACTCCCCCAAATTTCTCATCATCATCATCACCATCAACATCATCAACATCATCATCATCATCATCATCACCACCTTCATCCTCCATTATTCCCTCGAACAACCACCACATCTCCACCCAATCACCCCCCATGTTCCGCCCATCCACCGCCCCCAAACCCCAACAACCACCGCACCACCACCGCACCTCCGACATGGACCCCCCCTCCCTCACCGACGACCCCCAGGTCCGCCTCGCCCTCTACATCGCCATGGCCCACGCCGGCGTCGCCTTCGCCATCTTCGTCCTCTACGGCGTCAGCCGCCTCCTCGACGTCTACCTCCGCCCCCTCCTCTGGGCCCTCATCTGCTCCATCCCCCTTCGTGGCATCCACCAAACCCTAGTCTCCTTCTGGTCCGAACCCCTCAAATCAGGCCTAATTGATACATTTCTAGCAGTCCCCACCTCCATGTTTAGGGCTTTTATTGGAACAATTGTGGAAATTAAAGAGATTGTGTATACAATCGTGGGTCATCGGATGAGGAAATTCAACCCCCAGAGACGTAGGAAGAGTGGGTTTTCGATCTTGTTGCGGAGATTGGTGTCTTTATGGGTGTTCGTGATGGCGTATGAGCAGTTTGGGGGAATTGGGGCTTTTTGTTTGCTAGGGTTAGGGTTTATGTTCACTTCTCGTAACGTTGGCTGTACGATTTCGTCGTTCAAGAGCTATAGCTTTAAGCGGACGCCTCATACGGCGTTTTTGACTCGTGGGGTGTTGAAGAGGCTGGAGACGATTGTCGCCGTTGGGTTGATTATGGCGATGATTTTTGGTACTTTGTTCGCTGCGTTCTTTTTCTCGTATAAGATTGGGGTTGAAGGGAGAGACGCGGTGTATTCGATCAAGTCGCGTGTTGAGGAGAGCGATTACGCGGTCCAGTGGATGTCGGAGAACAATGTGCGCGCTATGCTGGCGAAGTACACGACGCAGTTTTATGGGACTGTGTTTGATCAGATTGATAGTTTGGCTATGCAGTATAATATGACAGAGATTGTGGAGGAGATGAAGCATATAATGGCGCCTAGGTCGACTAACTCGTCTGCGCCTTCGACTGCGTTGGTTACGCCTAACCCGTTTGCTGAAAAGATTTTGAATTTGAGAAGGCGGGTCAAGAACCGTGAGTGGACTGAACTGTATCCTGAAGTTAACGCGTTGTTTAAAGAAGTGTTGATCAGTCGAGAGGATATTATCGAGAAGGGAAAGGCGATTGCTTTTCAAGGGAAAGATGTGATCCAACGAGTGTTAGCGAGTGGTCAGTCGATCTTGGGTGGTAGTACGAGGCTTATTTTTGTGATCATTGAGTCGATTGTGACAGGTGCAGCTGGGTTGTTCAGTTTTCTTTCGCAGTCGATGGTTTTCATATGGGTTTTATACGCGCTTATAACATCAGACTCGAGTGGCGTGACAGAACAAGTAATGTGTATGATTCCTATTTCAAAGTATGTGAGAACGCGATGTGTTGAAGTGCTTGATAAGGCGATTTCGGGGATACTTTTAGCCACTGCTGAGATAGCCTTTTTTCAGGGGTGTCTTACTTGTCTTTTGCTTAGATTATTCAACATTCATTTCTTGTATGTGTCGACGTTACTTGCTGTCGTTAGCCCGTTTTTCCCGTTACTTCCATATGTCTTTGCAACTATTCCTGCAATTTTGCAGTTAGTGATGGAAGGTAGGTATGTAGTGGCTATATGTTTGCCGATAATTCATGCCTTGCTTATCGACTATGGCGATAGTGAAATACTAGAGCATATACCGGGGCATAATCCGTATCTTACTGGCCTTAGCATCATCGGTGGAGCTGCAATTTTCCCGTCTGCACTCGAGGTAAATAATAATAATATCATAACTCATAAACTATATATCAACATATTGGACAAATTGCATAAGTAAAAAACTATGATGTCTATTTTGGATAAAGAACTATGCTTATCATAGAACTGTATAGTAGACATCTATCAGAAGTTTGATTTAGTAATAAAATGATAAATTGACCTGTTGATTGTAACTTTGACTATGTTGACTTTGGAATGATATATGATGGTGCAGGGTGCGATAGTGGGGCCGCTGATAACGACTGTGGTCATCGCGATCAAGGATTTGTATGTAGAGTTTGTTTTGAACGAACCAAAGGAGATCAAAACCGAATAGGGTGTTATACCATCAACTGAATGTTAGTAGTAAGTTTGTTCAATCTTCCATATTGAGCATGTAAATAGATTATTTGCAAGTCGCTGCCGTGTGTAATTAACTTTTACATATGCTTTTTGATGCAACAAACTCTAATTTCATTACTGTAACCAGTTATATACAAACTAGATAGCGTGTTGATTCACAGGTTTAATTTTGAAATCTTCTCTTTGTATATGATTGTAAGTATGATAGCAAGGTTGATGCATGTATGTGCACAATTGGGTCTATCTACACTAGGCTTGATACTACCCTTCAAGCGAAGGGTGTGAGCAGCATGCCAACAACGTCGAAGGACTCTAGACTATGCGAGCACAGTGAGGCATGTCTCTATTACATGTGTATTTCGTCACTCAATTGTGTTAGTTTGTTCATTGGTATGTACGTATGGTTTGTTCATCTGTATGTGCGTAAACCACTCGATGCACTATACTGGTTTCATATACATTCAACATTATAGATGGTTGGTTTGTCAAAGGAAGATTGAAGAGAAAAAGTGTAGAAGGCAATTCCTAAAGAGTGGATAATGGGCTAAAAATTAAGTAATAAGTAATGTGAATATACTTTTTATAAAATATTGTAAAAATTCAAAAAATTTAATAAAAAGTTGGATCTATTTTCTAAAAAAGTTAATGGTTCTCTATATACACAATGATTCTTTAACAAATAAGAGTCTTTTGCTATACAGATTAATGAATTATTAATATATTTGGTTAATTTAATGTGCATTTTCTTGGTCTGGTCCAATGAGCTCATGTCCACACCTTTATTTGGAATTTGGATACTCATATTACACTAGCTTGAAAGTTTTGATGTTTGTATAGCTTTGGCTTGTTGCTAATTGTTAGGGTCTAGTCAAAACTATACAACACCAAAAGTATAATATGACTATCCTGCCAAACATAATGACAACGAGGACTAGACCAACAAAACATAACCAAGCATAAAAGGAAAGGCCCATGAAAAACCATGCACTATACGAATAAAAGAAAACATATGGCGTGGTCGGTCCTTATTTTCTAACCCGATATTATAGGTAAGCATAAGACCCAACAACACCACCACTGCCTATACCAGAGAGAGCAAATAAAAGAGCTGTTCCGTGATAACTAGTTCATGCCATTAAATCAGGTTGTCAACCTGTGCAACCTATGATTTTACTCGATTATACAGCATTTAGAAGTATACAAACGTATGAAAAGTTAAATGGGTCTATACAAGCGTAAAATACGGCCTTACATACGACCACATGACAGTGAATAGCCATATGGCTTATACCAGATCTTAAACAGACATATATGAGGCGTCTAACACACGAATATAATGAGTGTCGATATCAATCAAATCAATATCCATAATAAAAGGGTGCATCTAGTCCTAAAACTCATAATAATCACAGTGACATGGATCACCAATCACCATCAATAGCCACCCACATTGTAGAGATTCAAAAAGTAGTTAAAAAGATAAAGTAGGTGGGAAAGCTAAACTTATTATACCTCTAATAAAGAAAGTTTTTCTTTGATATTTTCATAATAATATGCAATATAGTAACTTGTTTATAAAAACGTGCTAGAAAGATTAATTAAACCATTTTGACACACTCTTGGGTCCTTTGGGTCGAAGTGTTGTCTGCAAAGAATGATTGAAGCTTTTGTAGAAAGTAAAAATATGAACCAAAGATGGTTTCAAAAAGGCTTCAAATACATGGTACCATGAATCACAAAACCAAATTGGCCAAAAGCTACCAATCAACCAACCAAAAAGGGCTAGCATTTACATAAAGCCTATAGATCTTTGTGTTTCAAGTTTTCATCATTTTATTCTAGTCTGCATGACGCGAAAAACAACCCGTAAGATTGCAGTCCCATGCTAAAAACCACTTGCTCGACATCATCTTATTATCTTCTTCAGGTACATGCATCACTCTGTTTCTTCATAAGGACCGGTGTTCTTCAAGTTGCATCGCGTTGCATAATCAATGTTCATTCATATCTGCATAAAAGAAACGACACCATGGGTTCATTCATTTAACTGCTCTTTATTTTGTTGAATTTTTTTTATATTAGTGAAAAAATTATAAAAGTAAAGTGAGAGAGTGAAACTAACATCTACATAACAGCAATGGCTGAATCAGATGCTGGTGGTCCCGACACCATAACATCAAGCTCAGCATCATTAGCCGAACCCAAAACCTTCACTGGCTTCATGGATAGCAAGTAATAACCGCTCCTGAAGCTGTTCCTTTGATGTGTATTCAGGAAGATCTAATTGATTAAAGCTGAGGGAAAAAAACAAATTGATAGTTACAAAAATATAACGTTTGCACCCAAAAAAAAAAAAAAACTTTCAAAAAGAACACAAACCAGGTATGAGCTGATGGCAGCCTCTCGGGAGCTCCATAAGCTTTGTGAATTTGAAATCTCTGCGGGCCCGATATACCTTGCAATGCTTTAAAACCCTCCAATGGGACCTGAGGCAAGTACGCATTTATTAGATCACTATAAACAATTCAAACACACCCAGTAAAATCCCACTCAATAGTAGGGTTTATTAGATCATTATATATTCTACTTTTTAAAATTATTATCAGTATTCACAATACCTTTGATGTACCAGTTACAAACTGAAGCAATCTAGCCCTATCTTCCTTGTTAAATGCTTTAACAACCTCCCAAAACCACACAACTACACTAGAGCCTACGGTGTATCCTGTATATTCAGTGTTGGCCTTCAAATCATCCACTGTAATTACAAGAAGTTATACCTTTAGAATCTTGAAATACAAATTATGAAATATTTTTATTAAACCAGCAGTAGGATAACTCACAATCAATTTCTGGAAGCCCACTTATCAGCAGCTCAAGTTCTTTATCATTAAAAATAGAAATGAGATCACGAGGTATCAACTCGTTAAAACCCTCCAAGAAAGAATTAATTTGAGGGCGTATTGCATTTGTAAGAATATGGTCAGCAACAAGATCCACATATTCATGCTTGGTTTCTTCTGTTACCCTTATATTTCTTCCACCCGGTTTGAGCTCATAATCAGTAACCTTTTTCATATAAAAAAAAAAAAAAAAAAAACAAACTTTAAAATTAAATTTTCTTAATCGGATGAGAATCTTGTACAATTTTAGATACGCACCTCTGTCTTCTCATAGAGGATGTGTTTTTCTTCATCAGCATCCATGCTAAATGTCAGGTCTAGTATGTCACTGACATCATTCTGATACAAGAAACAGTGATAGTAAATACAACATAATGCAAGTATAACGAAACAATAAAACCAAATTAGTATAAAGCATATTGTATAAAAACCATATGTTTAAATGTACTAACCTCGAGCAACCACTTTAAATTCTTGTAATAGTCAGGATCAACAGCCTCTATATCATGATATGTTACCTTCACATCAAGAATATGCTTATAGAAGGACCGAGTGAAGTAAACATCCAAAAGTTGCCCATCAAACAAAGCTTTAGCAACCTAGAAAAAGAACATAAAACATCATTATATGAAAATTGACAAAAAAATACACTTCTATTGAAAGAAGGAAGTTTTAGAAAGGTACCACACGGCCCACAAATTTGAAGTATGAAAGATGCTCTGTTTGATACACAGAATTAGGGTTTGGTTGGAAAGTTGCATTGTTTCCTCCAGTTGTAAAAAGCAATGCTCCTTTGTCGAATATGACCCTAGACAGTAATTGATACCATTCTCTAGTCAAACCACCAGCATCAATTCCTTCTTCACCTTGAAAATGAACATTTAAACGTCCTTTTAATTCTTGGGTGGGTCGCATCCGCAGCTGATTGTAGGAATCTTCTAGAACATATGCCCGGCGAACACTTATTCGCAATGGGCCTGTTAAGTGTTGATCATGTTGCTGCCGGATTCTAGAACGGAAATACAATCGTTTGTTGTCAAAGTCGATTAACCTTGGCACTTTCAGCATCATAGAAAGCGACTTCTCCAACAACCCAGGATTTTGTCTCACAAAAGCATTTAATAGCCGTCGATGCTTCTCAGCAAACCTAGCAAATGTCACAGCACCATCAATTCCTGTCCCACTTGGTGATGAGCTTCCAGAAAACTCTTTCACTTCCCGTGCTGTTGCATAGGCATCATCTTGTTGTAGATTAGAATTGTTAGCTTGAAGCTTTTCACATAACACTAAAAAGGACTCGATAAAAGGTAGAAGTCTCTGAGTGCCAGGTGGAAGAGGAGATAAAGATGAAGCACCAGCACCAGCACCAGGTACATGTTCACCTGTATTGGAATCTGATATAACCGAAGAAATAGAGCCCTGTGCCAGCTGTGTTTCTGTCACACTTATACACTCACTCAATTCTTGCCATAAAGGCTCAAGTGAATGATTTAATTTCCACATAGTAGCATGCTCTTGATTATCATCATCTTTTGAATCACTGACATCGGTATCAGGTAAGGTGAGCGAGCTAAGTGTTTGCAGGATTCTTAAAACAGCAGCCCCAGCCATGGACCCCGCACTCAGACCCAACATTTGTGTGTTTCTCAGAGTGACAAGTTCCCGAATGGCAGACCCGCTCAGACTATGAGCTAGGTCTGAAAGCTCTACAATAAAGAATTTCCTATGTGATGGAGCAACAGAGGCTAACTTCTTTAGAACTTCACCAGCAAGCAGGTAAACTTTATCTGATAGCCTATAGAAAACAAAAATAATTCAGATTTTATGCTTTCAAGTAGTGCAACACCCATAAAAATCATTGCAAACTAAATATTACCCCTCGTGGCCAAGAAGGCTGCATAGATTCTGTAGATCAGAATGTGGAAGCTTCATGAAGATGTCATGCATGTTGACACTTTTCTGGTCATCTGACGTTGACAATCCATCACCCACAGCTGCATCATCGTGACTCTGTTCTGCTCCTGCTGAGGAAGAATCTCCTTGGGGGTTACTAGAAGACTCATTGCCAGGTAGACCTTGGGAACTGGTGGCCGCTTGTTCAGTATTAGATTGGCTTTCTAACTTTGAGGCAGCATTGTATACCACCACTTGGAGTAGACCCATAACCTGCACCACATATAAGTAAACTAAATGTCAAACCTAACAACAATATAGCAAAAATCCAGCCATTTAAATGGACTTGTCAAATCTCCAACTTCTAGTAACAACAATACGTTTGGTAAAAAAAACCTGTTCTAGATGAGCAATGCTGCGAAGGAATAACGGTTGATTCAAGAGCTTTACAAAATGTAATATAGGAATATCACCCTCAGATCCAACAGGAGGGGGTATATCTCCTTCTTCAACAAACTTCTCTTTTCCCTTGTCATTTTTTCTATCATGGTTTTTGAGATTTAAGGACCCAGGAACAAGCGAAGAATCAAAGTGAAACAACAAACTAGCAACATAAGAATTATTTGTAGCTAAATATGTCAAAATCTCCAACACCCGACGCAGTACTAGTGGCGGGAGACCTGAAAATGGAAAGACTAGCATCAATATCAACAAACACTAAAATTCAGATGGAAAAGGAATTTTAAATTAAAAGGAAAACCATACCATCTAAAATCTGTGATCGACCATAAACAACATTAGACTGACACCCATAAAGCCTCTGAGAATTTACTGTTGTCAATCCACCTGCACGGCCTTCAGTTTCCATTTTGATCAAGCCCAGTAGAAGGAAAACAAGAACTGCCCTTGTATGACTATGAGCACATAAGTTCAAGAAGAGTCTTTGAAGAAGGCCTTTCCCAAGAGGCTGACAGCAAGAAGCCAAATAGTCAAACAATTAATAAAAAGGCATCTACTTCATAATTAATCAGAGTATCTAGATGGAAAAATTATCACCTGTGCTAGTCGTAGAAGCCTGATCAATGCTTTCAAAGAATCAGGATCCAAAAGCGGGTCCCCCTCAACTTCCTTAACTTTCAAGCTTTCTAGAAGAGCAGAAGACGCCCTTCGTCCTATTGTAACACCAACTCCCCTATCAATTACTGCTTGTCTATCAAATCCCAATCCATTCCTTCTATTATGGAGTCTATGACTGTTTCCAAACAAGCTGCGAGCCTGATAGTGACTCATAGCTCTATCCCTGAGCATCTGTGCTTCAGCAAGTAATGGAGATGGCAATGCTGAAAGAACCGCCTCTGAAGACGTCAACAGCACCTAAAACACACAAAGAACAAAAAACAATTATAAGGATGATTAAAGTATTAAACAAGAATTCAAATCTTTGAATTTCAAAAAATAAACCTCCTCGCGCAAATCAGCTGGAAAAGTAGCTATAATTGAAGCATTGTCCATGTCCACAGGCTGCCCTTCAGCTTGATGTGCAAGCCTCTGTGCACGTTGTTGGGCTAAAACTTCTGCTTGGATATCTGGGGGAAGAGCAGCTAAAAACTCTGGATCAATTTCTTCAGCAGTAGCAGGAGTAGGCGCAGGAGCAGAAACTGGTGGGGCCGATTGAGCTTGTTGTGAGGCAATGACTTCTGCCCTAAGCTCTGCAGGTAGAGCCTCCAAGAAAGTTGGATCTATGTCACTTGTACTTTGAGCAATGTTATTTGCACCACTTTCATCTGGTTGATCAGTTTGATCACCATCAATGTGAGTGTCCTGTTCAGATGATGACTCCTCAATTACCCCAACTGAAGGTAGCGGGTCCACTCCAGCAACATCCATTACAGCATCCGCATTAAGCTCACCAGAATTAGGCATGTTATTGCTTGCCTCGTCATTAGGTGCCGACAACTCCTAAAATGACACATCATGCATAATCACATTAATAAAACTCACTTACCAAAAATTATATGATTGAAGTAATAATAATAAAAACTCTACCTGCGGCTCATTCACACTTCCATTTCCTTCACCAATTTCCATGTTATCATGACTATCCGGCACATTGTTTGCAACATCAGGGCTGGGTCCACTTGCATGTCCTTCATGTGCTTGTTCAACATTTTCAACCATCTGATTAACATTTTGATCATTCTCATCATGTGGGACTTCGGTCTGCTGAGCATTATTATCAGTAGCATCTGCTACCGGCTGATTATCACTGGATAGAGACGTAGTTGTGCTTAATTGAGACATGAAATGCTCTTCTACAGCCTGTGCAATAGCAGCAGCTTGACCACCTGCTTGTGGTTGGCCATCATCCGTCCACCGGCCATTACCCGGTCCTCTTCGTGTGGGTGCGCGCAATGACTCCAAACCAACAGAAAAGTCAGCCAGTGGTGGTGCCCCACCACCAGCTCTGTCACCAAACACAGTAGATTGCACATGCTCGAAGGGAAGAACAGGAGCATCAAACATATAAAAATGGGAAACACCAAAGCCCCCGCCGGATAATGATTCCAAATCCCGAGATGAATTGCCACCACTTGATGACCACATTGAACCTAGTTCACCAGACTGAGATGACGGCCTCAATAGAAGAGGATGTTGCAGACCATTGTTTCCATCTGTACCAGACCTCTCAAACGAGGTTCTGCTCTGCTGGCGGCGGCGGTCAAACCCAATCGGTCTTCGAAGACCAAAAAGGTCATCAACGTTGACTCCTTCAAAGGGCTCTGCAGCAATGTCAATAAGTCCACTATCAGCTCCTGGTTGACCAAGAACCCCATCCAGAGCCTCTCGCCATCTCACCTCAATAACACGGTTTTCATGGTAATCATCATCCTCATCATCAACCATTTCATCATTATATTCATCTCCTAATCCAGCTTCATCATGATCCTCAACATCTGTATCAGCCAATGACATCAAAGCAGTACCATCCTCGGCAATATCTTCATCTTCGTCATCACCATCGTCATCATCCTCGTCATCCTCACCATCATCTCCCATCTCATCATCTTCATCACCAGTATTATCACCTCCACCCCTACTCTCGACATGAAAAGTCATCTCAATTTGATCAGAATCCCTTAAAACGCCACCATCTTCCATCTCATCCATTTCAATTCTCAATTCCTGCTCTACAGGCTGGTTTAAATTTGATTCATGATCACCTTCATCCTGATTTGTTTCTTCATGGTGTTGCTCAACATCATCAGTAGCTGTTATATCAAGTTGACTACTATTGTGCACACCCTCCTGCATCTGATTGACAGAAGTATTAGCTGTCTGATTATCAGATCCAGTACCCAAACTAACAGACTTTTTCTTGTTGGCCAAGTCAGATAATGCAAGTTGCTCCACCGCATTGGCAGCACGTGTTAAACCTTCTAAAGCTTTAAGAATAATATTTACCACTTTCGGGGCATCAGGATGGTCTAAATCCATCACCTGAAGAATGCTGGATAAACATGGAATCATTCCTCCATCAATCATTCCTTTAGCTATATCGGGAGAACACCCAGATCCAGGCGCATTACTAGAGGACGAATTTTTTGATAAAATTGAATAAACCAAATCAACAAAAGCAAGCACCCTTTTATCAGGCAACAAACTGTTCTTAGATGAACTGCTAGCAGACGTGGCAAATGAAGACAAAGCTTTAACAAGTACACTTATGACACGCCTACGCCCTTCACTTGATCGGCCACATAGAACAACCAAAAACCATGAAGCTTTTTCAGATAATTTCTCTCTCCATTCATCAGATCCAGATGTCTTATCCACAGAAGGATGTAGAAGTTGATGCATAACATGATGTATGATCCCACCATGCATTTCCAGATCACGTTTTAGGATAATTCCAACTGCATGTACATACATTAGAAGAATATCACTCAACAACTTAAGGACAAAAGTAACCTTAGCTAACCCATCAGCTGATTTATCTGACGAGCTGTCCAATTCTTTCCTTGTATCATCCACCTTCATTTTACCCTTATTCACAGCAGAGCCATCCACCTCCATGGCAGCGCAATCTTCCTCAGATTTCAGTGAGGGATATTTCATTACAATTTCAAGCAGGTGATCAACAACCTGTGTGAGATTAGCAGGAATTTTCTTCTGGGCTTTGCCACACTTTATTGGCCCATCTTGAGATTTATTTTCAGGAACAGAAGATGCTCCAATTTCAACACCTTGAGCTTTTGATTTATCCTTTTCTTTCTCTTTTTCCTTGGATAACACAACTACAGTTCTGCCACCTGTTGTGTCCAGCTGGCATACAGCTGTTGTTGCTTTCATGAACACCTCAGGATCTCGGGAAATAAGAGGCGCCATAGATGTCAAAAACACACGTGGAGGAACACGGCCACCATGACGACTGCCACTTAGAGCCTGTCTTACCTCCAACTCCATTGCTGTTTGTAATGTCTGAGGATCTTCAATGAGGTGTCGAATGATAGCAGATGCCACTGTGTCATATCCAGGGAAATAGCAAGTCTTTGGTATGTTGAATAGATCAACCATACCTCCATTTTCAAGAAACTGTAAAGCCAGAGTGTGTGTTTTAGTCAAACGAGCACACAATAATAAAACTGCTTGCATAACCATAGCAGGCACATGTCTTTTAATTAGATCGCATGCAACATTAACCACCCTACTACCCTCTTCAACAGTAAGATAACCAGTAGATTTCCCGAAAATCTTCTCAAACTTATTGCTCTTTTCCTCATCAACATTAACTGGAGTAGATTTCTCTTCATTTTCTGTTCCTTCTTTGCTATCAGATGATATTTTGGGTTTGGACTGCAATAAATTATCCAATATAAGAAGAAGAGCACTGATGCATTTTGGTACCATAAGCTCATTTTGTGACTCTGTTCCTGCTAAAAACTTCACCAAGATATCTATTGATATGGAAACAATACCACTTTTGACAGCAATTTCTCTAGCAGTAACATCTTCAGCAAGAAATAATGCCAACGTGTGAGATATCATACAGAGTGTACTGGTTTCTTTTGAAGTTTCCAGTGGGCAAAGTTTTAGCTGTTGGGTAAGATATGACATCACTTTTGGGCGATCTTCACCTTTATTTCTATTACAGAAAGTGACAAGCAAGTCTGTTAAGGGAAAAGCCAACGAATCACTACTTTGAAACAACTTCATAGTTGCTGCAAGAATGTCATCAATAGGCGGTGTTGGTGTCTTGGCTTCCACCACTTCTGTTGGACCATCAGTAGACTTTTCTGTGTTATTATCTGCTTTAGGACCTTCAGATGAGTTTCCTAAAGATAAAGCAAGTGCTCTTGCCAGCTCATCATCTTCCTGTACAGGATCATCAACATGAGTAAACAACCATTCCATCGCCATCTCAACACTATTTGTTTCGACCCGTCTTAATGCTTCCTCTGCTCTTGCCCTGGTAAAACCCATCTCCACAATAGTTGCAATAGTGCCTTCATCAGGCGGCGGCATGAACCGCTGGTTAGCACCACCAGATCCACCAGCAGTCGTTCGTTTTGCATCACCCACACCGCAGTATATATGAGTGACAAGTGTCACTATTGTGGTAATGAACCCCGGATTACAACTTGGAAACATAGGGTGATTCCAGACGGGAAGAATCACATCGAGAACCTGAGATTGCAACATACGAACAAAAACTTCTGGATCTCTTGGAACTGGAAATAACCCAATTGATAACCCAACAGCCACTGGTTGTACAAGCAACTGAGCTTGAGATGTAGAGGTTGGTGGCAAAAGGAAAGTAGAGTTAACAAAAAACTCCAGAAGCCGACAGTAACTTTGTAATGTATCAAGTAACCATTTGTTATGTGACAGTTTATTTCCTTCATTGTTTTCATTTCCAGATGTTGAAGCAGAAAAGGGCAACGTCCATAGTAACTGACTTGTAGCTTCAAAAGTGTTGAGTAACTCTTTAAAAGTCCCCTGAACATAGAAGTTATTTATCATCACCGTATAACAGATACGCCGCCTACTATCAAATGTTAATGCGGCCATGTGATCTACCACTTTCCCAAGATAATGACACTTAACTGACAATAAAATATCAAGACCCGAACCAGGGGTGTACCCGGAGAAACTAAGTGCCTCAAGAAAAATCTTTGCTAATGCAGTTCCAATGTTTTTTGAAGCAGTACTTAATGATCCACTTTCAGCCCTTCGGCGGTTAGATGATGGAAATCCTTTTACTAATGTGGTAAAGAACGAACGCATAGTGGCCGCAAGTTTGTTGAGATTTTCCATAACAAGAATCTCAGGGCTTTTTTTCTTTATATCTTGTGATGAGCTTGTCTCTGTGTTACCCATGGAAGCTTCAGGATCAATGTGTAAGGCTTCTAGATGTCTGCTGGTTCTTCCTCCTCTTATACGGGCTAACCCATGTCGGCTACGCCGACTGAACCCTTCACCAGACCGAACCACTGAAACAAAATCACGTTCTAAACCCCAATGCGGATGTGAACTGTTACGAACCGAAACAGGGTTCATGTACCTCACCACAGGCATGCTTGAATCATCATCACTTGCAGCAATGGCAGTATCAGTACTATTAACATTAGTATTTTCAGTCCCTGTTTCATTACTCTGTTTTTCATCTTCTTTAGAATCACAGCCAAGAGAAACTTGCCAAAGTATTTCTCGGTAAGCAACTCCAAGATCTCTCAACACATCAGCATCAGATGTCCCAAGTTCAGACACAAGATTAGTAGTCCCTTTTGACAAAGAATTGGCAAGAGACAATATACCTTCAAGACTAGAAAAACATCTAGATACCTTTGTTCTTTTGGAATCTTCCACTTGCGCAAGCTGCATACCTCCGAGAGAAGCCAGTAGCTCATTTGTCAATTTCAAATGCTCTCTCAAGAACAAACATAACGCTCGAGCAAGAGACGCAGAATGATGTGGGGAGAAATTTTTAAATGCAATTGATATGCTCTGTCCAATAGAGACAGACAAGGGCATTAAAGGTAAAGTAAATAACTGCAGAACAGCTTCTATTCCCTTTTTCTCAACAAATATACGACAAGTGTCAGAATTTTGAAGGACTGTTTCAAGCAAACGAGCAACATTGTTAACAAAATCAGGTAGAAAAGACTCAACATTCAGCAAAGACGTATCAGCAGATGGGTCCACAAGCTTATCAGGATCTTCAGTCTTGTTTGATTCACTGTCAGTTTCCATTGGAACAGAAGAAGCTTCCATGGTGGAAGAAGCATCTTTAGGTCCAGAACCAAGCTTTTCAATGGTTTTCAAAATCTCAATCAGCATATCCACACCATACACACGTAATGAAGCAGCATGTCTCATTAGTTCATCAAGACCACTAGACAACGAACTTGGAGTATCACCTATAAGGGCACGAAGATAACTTCGTGATGTAAATATTTTCACAAAGCACCTTAAAGCATTACGATCTTTAACAGCCTGAAGGCCATTATTGCTAAGACATAAAGCATCCAAACACTGAGGTATACATGTTATGGCTTCAGCAGAACAAAGCACACCATCCATTATAGCATCTAGAAATGCAGATGGAAGAGCAGCTTGTTCTAAGATTGAATAACAAGTTGGGTCTTTATGAATCAGATCACTCATTACAACTGCTGCCAGTGAAAACATCCCACCACCAAAATCTTTAGCCTTTTTAAATATTGCATGTAAACATTGTGGTAACAAACTTTCTTCAGAGCCATATACACGAGCAGCAGTTCCAGGTGTATAAGTTCCAAGTGATATAGCACGAAGTAAAGCTTTCATTAAAGACCTCCTGTGATACGACACCAAAGCTTCAGAATAAAGAGGTTCAGATGAGGTACTGCTGTCCATCTGAACAGTACTGCCATTTTCAACATGAGAAACTTCTATTTTCAATCTAGAAATTGTATCATCTAATCCACCAAGGTCACGAAACAAAGCAGCAGCCGGATTACTGTAATCCATAAAAGCTTCTAAAACATGTACAGCAGAGCTCACTAGATGCAAATGCTGGGGATCCGTGTTTTTTAGAAGAGGCAAAAGGGTAGGTATAAACCCTGCTTCACGCATGGCAGAACAGCCAGAAGAAGACGAAACTAAAACCGTGACCAATGAGAGTAATGCCTCAGCGAACAGAATAGATGACTTGGATGATTTACTAACCACAGTGTCGATGGCCTTCTGCATGAGACTTGATAGGATGCCACGGTGTCCACCAGATGTGACAGCGGTCAACACCGTTGGCTGGCGAGAACGATCTTGACTAAGAGCAACCAATGAGTACAGACTTAAAATACGAATTTTTTCAGGGACTGCATCTTCATAGCTCAAGAGCGTGACCAGTTCATTGATGAACTCAGGCTCAGTGTTAAAAAAAGAAACCAAATCATCAGTATCACCACATGCTTGAACAAGAACCATAAATGCATGTAAACGAATACAAGTGTACTGTTGGCGGGCACTAAAAGAGCTAAAAGCTCTTGAAAAACGCAATCTTGTCAAAAGCGAGAACCTCAAACTACTTGGTACTTTATACTCCTCAATTAGCTTGTGTAAAAGTTCAAGATCAGACATTTCATAACTACTGATTTTAGGCAAGTGGATTATTTGCAACCCTTGGGTTGACGTTTCTGCAGAAGAGTTGTCATAGAACTCAAAATGGAGGGTGCTACCCAGCTCATCAGCTACAGGGTCAGATACATTCTCTAGAGCACATGCAACCAATCCCAAGCCTTCATCTTTCCCGCCCCAACCTTGTGCAAAAGCAAATAGCTTTGAATTTAGAGACGTGTCCCTTATTATGTGTTTTCCAATCGATTTCCTTAATAAAGATGATAGAGTTTGCAGACAGGCTTCAACCACATCTGCATCTGTAGAAGCCAGAAGAGAATATAGACGGTGCTGCATGATAACAATTCAGGATTAATAATATATGATATAATGTAGATACAGAAAGGAGAAAAAGCAAGATGCAGAGAATTCACACAGAGACTAGAGAGTAAAAGAACTGAAGAACAGAAATGGCAATCACATAAGTTTGAAGAACGTATAAATTTCTATAGAAAAGAAAATGACTTAAAACAGAGACATCTCCCCCCAAGGCTTACAGACAAGACTTATCAAGCAATACTGGTCATAAGATTTATTTCGGAATATTGTGTGTGTGTCAACTTGTTATATTAGTGTTTGTAAATCACAATACAACAGTGAACAATTCACTTAAGAACCGTTAAAATTTTTCTCCAAATCAAGAATAATTGATTGATGAAGACAAATCCAAAACGGTCAATTAATCTCTCTATTACGCTTATTAAGAAGGGCTAGACATTAACATAAAACTAACTCTTCAGTTGAAAAGAACATACCTCGTAGGAACTATATAAATGCTTATTTGTGCAGTTGTCCAAAATTATTCGTACAACACGCAAAATCTGCAGGACAGCCTCCCTTGGGAAGGGAGGGTCAGACTCCAAGAAATCATCCTCAACTTGCAAATCTTTCCTTGGTTTTATGTACTTCTCAAAAAAGGTATCAAAATGGTTAAACAAATCAACCCAATGATGGAACTCTCCCTGTATTAATGACAATAATCACAATCAACTCGGGTAAAAGCAAAAGTTATATAGCAAAGCAGATGGATTTGTAGAGGCACCTTGTCAAAGTCCCAGAAGAAGCTTGTCAAGGGTTCTTCAATATTTTCAAGTGGAGCAGCAATTACGCAATTAATGAAGGACTTAATTTTGGGAGGCTGATAAGCAATATAAAGAAACATACCACACGTGTTATTAAAGTTTTAGCGTATCAAACTATAAAAAATTCAGCTAACAACAAGTTATACATAGAAAATATTAAAAACGCATCTGAAATCCAAGAACAGTCACATGACTTCTAAGCACACTCGATACAAGATAACCAAAATAAAATTCAATTACTCAGGCAGGGCTTCCAGCTTGTCTGATTATCACGTAGCAAGTTCGAGCAACCACATCTACTTCTAAATATCTCACATCGTAACATTAAACAATACGTCAATCATGTCGAATTTACTTAACCTAATATGAAGAAGATTTACCATAAGAACATCTCTTCAGAATACGAGTGGGATAAAGGGAGAGAGAACAACAAAAATATTCATGTTTCAGAGGATCATAAGCTAAAATACAAAACCTTCAATTAAATAACATCATATACTGAATTGAAGAAGAAATCTCCAACTTGTTCATCATTCATCATCATCAAAAACTTATAATCTCATATAAGACACAAAATCAAACCTTCCTTAGGGGCGGGTTTTGCGTACTATAACGTAACACACACGCCCGCATTCCAACAAAACTAATGCATAATCAATACAATACAATGCAATCCAAAAAGTTACATGAGAAATGAGCAACCTAATGAGGCACACAAGCATAGAAACATATAAAATAACCAATCTCCATTAACTCAAAAGATCACATGACTAAACATGAGTGCTGATCATAAATTTAAACAGTAAAAACATCACAATCAACCCAAATAAACAATTGAACAAACTACACACTCCATAACAATGATCCCCAATCAAAAAACACTAAAGCAACAAATAAACCCTAAAGTACAACCCACAACAAAACAGTAAACAACCAACAACAACTGCACTCACCACTTCCGATGCCCTCCTTCTCCGCAACTTCATCTTGAAACCAACCTAACAAATAGCATTGCCCACACAAACACACCCGATCGAATCGTTGATCGCACGATTACCACTGTAAACAACCAATTAGCGTCAAGATTAATCAAAGAGACAAAAGATCAAATTGTATCGAATCAAGATTGAAGAAATCAACCGAGGGTTCGATTCAAGGGTTTTCGGAGAAGGGTTTTTTAATTGTTGTGATGTGGGTTCCGGCGGTTGATCAAGAAAGCGAAATTGAAGGGGTTTTTTGTGCGATTGGAGATGTGGGTGTGAGTTATAAGGGATGAATGAAGAGATGATGATGATGAAGAAAGGAGAATTACTCAAGCAACAAGCTACTGTCGTCGTATGAACGATTTGCATAAAGAAACGAAGGGGGTGGGGGATTTATATAACTTTTCACCGACCTACCATTGGCAATTTTAACTATTGTATTTTGTTGAACTATAATAATAAGTGATTTGTTAATAGAAGGTTTTTGTTATGAATGAAACATATCATGAAGTAACCATAATTCGATATTCTATGTGTTTTGAAGATATCTTTGATAAGAGTTATGATTTAAAGGGCGATCGAACTATACCATCTTATTGAAGAATGAACCTGTCATGATTTAAAGAGCAATCGAACTACATCGTTTTATTAGAGAATAAACATATAACGTAACACGCCTAACTTAAAATGTTTGAATATGAGAGCTTTGGTAACAGGATGAGTTTTCGCTACTTATACCAGAGTTGTGATATGAAAATGTTATTGTTATAAAAAAATGTATGATTCTTATTTTATGAAACTTGTAAAAATTACCTTTACCTAGTTACTATACATTCTCTTATAACATTTTTCTACATTAGAGTTCCTCATACAAATGTGTCATTACTTCGATCAATTAGAATTCAATAAGATGCGGTAGAACTGATTTTGTTGTTAAACAGGTAATATTATATATTGAAGCTTTTCTCTTTACCTTTTCGATAGAATTACTAAAGATATTTGAATCTTTAAAGCATTGAATATTAGACATAAACTACTCGCATCAAAGTTGAGAGGTTAGGGGAGTAAACCTAGAGTGTGAGATTGAAATAAATCATACTCTTCATACGTGTTAAAACTTTGAAGAGATACATTTCATCATTTGAGGGTTTAAAACACATGCTAAATAACATGAGTTGTAGGGCTATCACTTTCATATTGTTCGCATGTGAATTCACTAGAATAGAGGCTTTTTGATTACTTTACATCTAGAGGTTTGATTGATATAAGTTTTGTGCACTCATGGTGCTCATTATTACAGTCGATTCCTAACTCTTATTTTAGGTTTTATGATTCAAATGATGCATGCATATATGACATTATCAGTGAGGACTTTAAAATTGTCTAGCTTTTAAATGTTTTTTGAATGGTTTTTACAAACCCTTAAAATGCTTTCATTATATATGTTTATTCATGTACAATTGTATATCTCATGAATGGCATTGATATAAGTTTTGTGCACTCATGGTGCTCATTATTATAGTCGATTCCTAACTCTTATTTTAGGTTTTATGATTCAAATGATGCATGCATATATGACATTATCAGTGAGGACTTTAAAATTGTCTAGCTTTTAAATGTTTTTTGAATGGTTTTTACAAACCCTTAAAATGCTTTCATTATATATGTTTATTCATGTACAATTGTATATCTCATGAATGGCTCTACTATTCTGACTTAATTGAATAATGCTCATCTTCAAATCAAGTTTTGGTTTTTATCAACGACACATACAAGCATACATTGGCTTTATATAATAACACGCATGTATTTTATTTTTCCTTTGTTCTTTTTACATAAATAAGACATGAACCAACTTTTGGTAGAAGATATGCAGTTTGTATTAACACATGTTGGTCGTGAAAATACATTTATGGTAGTAAATAAACTCAATTATGATAACCTATGACATGATTGGGAAGATAATCTTGCAATTCGCGTACGTGATTGCTGCCTTATATCGTTCTCATGCGTTTTCATCGTCGTCTCCTCCTATAACAGCGCGTCCTCCTTATTTAGTTCTACCATTAAGGGACCAAGCGTATTCCATACATAATAACTTCACCCACATTTCTATGCTAACTAGTAATACGAACATTGGCCTGCTTCAATATTCTAATTGACTTAATCAAATTGTTATGACATAGCGATAGTCAAAACAAACACTTAAGCTTCTTTATCCATACATACACATCAAGTTCTTGTGTTTTGCATTTTACTAAAAAACAATATTTGTTCATTGTGTTTTACATTTAAGATAAACCTAACACATAGTAGTGGATATTGAGTAAATAACTTTATATACATTTGACTTTCATATGGTTAGTGTATTATTACTAGTATGTAATGTATGTATACACAGACGATGTGAAGACATCATGAGTACAACTTTTTGCTTTAACCATATTAACATATAACTTGTATTTTACCTACAAGGTTTAACGAATATGCAAACTTAAAAGTATCACGTTTCATTTTGTATCGTTGATGGGTAACAATTTGAAGATTACTAGTAAATTTGTTTGTTTTTTATGTTTGTTTGAAACTTAGATTTCATTATTACACCCCAAATTAAGTTTGTTTGAAACTTGATTTCATCATTACGCCCCAAATTAAGATGATGCTCATAAAAAATATACATTATTTTCATAAAGAAATCAATATGAATGTCCTATAAATGCTATATACATTATATGATGCTTGTTTGCTAAAAAATAACACGAGTATATTCATTTGTTTTTTCACCTAGGTTTTTTTCAAAACTTAATCAAAACCTAAAAAAAATAATTGCCATCGGTGACAAAGGATATAAGATTCAGATTGATGATTGAGAATGAGAACCTTGTGAAGCATGAAATGTGGAATTTGTATACATGTTAGAGAAACAAATTGGTTTGCTGTATGATGATGGCAGAGAACTAGAGAAGTAATCAGGAGCATCAGTGTAACGACGATCTTATATTGTTCTTATTCATAACCTAATCAAACTATTTATTAGAAAACTAATTTGTCTCTAAACTAAACCCAATTTTTCATATTCACTAGCTAACTAATCCGAACAATTTTTTTTATTAAATAAAGTTTAGAGTTAATTACACGATTACATTATTAGTCCCAACCGTTTGTCAAACCTTGACATGATTGGTCTCTAAAGAGGATGACCATTAGTTTTTAGAGTTATTTTTTTAAATGACCATTCTACCCATGCTAATATTAATTATTATTATAATGATTAATTCATTATCATCATCATCATCTAAAACCATCTTCATCATATCGGCCATCGTCACAACACCGCCGGCCATCATCGCATGTTGTCGGAACCACCACTTGACCCATTATCAACTTTCACCATCACTAACCACCATAGGCACCGCCGACAGCCAGACCTGTCATCACCATTCACCATCCAACTACAATAGCCATCACTCATATCTACATAACCATCACCATCAAACCAAGATCCAACCACCACCACCATCAAACCCAGATCCAACCACCACCACCATCAAACCCAGATCCAACCACCATCACCATTCCACCCTAACCACTACCTGAACCACTAATGACCACCATCGTACCAGATCTGCATTACACCAGGAGAGAGAGAGAGAGAAATATATATATATATATATGATAATGGTGGTGGCGCTGAAGAACGAAAGCGGCATTGATGGAAACTAGGGAGAGAGAGTATATATATATATATATGATAATGGTGGTGGCGCTGAAGAACGAAAGCGGCATTGATGGAAACTAGGGAGAGAGGTGGCGGGGCCATGATGGCGGTGGCGGTGGTGGTGTGTGTTATTGATGCCGGAGGCGGTGAAGAACGGTGGTGGTGGTGGTGGTGGTGATGTGTTGGTGTTTTTCAGTGTATTAACATGTTTAATTTTGTGATTTTACAAGTCTATTAATGTAGAATACCGGTACTTTGAGAATACATGGAATTTCAGGTTTGCTAAACTAAACATACATAATTCGGGTGTTTTTCGGGAGTTGAAATGGAAGCTGGAAACCCATGAGGAAACAAGACTTGAAAAATAGAAGAAGTGAAGAAAAAGTGATGGGGGATGTAAATTACGTCCCTATGGACGTAATTTACGTCCTATGCTAAGATTAGCCAAAATGAAGCATGCAAACTAAGACGTAAAACAAAAAAAAAATTTATGTTGTTTTAGCTTTCAAGGGGATAGTAAATTACATCCATGAGGACGTAATTTACGTCTCTGTGCTGACAACTACGAATTTTTAGGTTCTTGTGACTTAATTAAAGGGTAAAAAGGGGGGCTACGAATGCATGTTCCACTAAGTCGTTTTTGGTCATACAAAAAGGGATTTTCAAAATAGAGAACACCTAAGAATCCATCCCTTCATGCAATGGATTCCTAAAACAATCGATTTTAATTACATGAAAACCATGAGCAGCTAAACCACCCATGATCTTTTCAGGGTGTAGGGTTTGTATTTATCATATTTGTTTAATATTAGTTGTTCTTAGATTGGTATGAAATTTTGATTGGCATGTTAAGTCATATGATCTAAATTATTGGTTGATTTCTTTAAACAATTTTTATTTGTTTTGAATTTTAATCTAATTCTCATAATTTTTTGGTTCTTTTACATCATGAATATTGTGTGTTAAGTTTCGGTTAG
The DNA here is from genome assembly GCA_025506415.1 of Flaveria robusta. Taxonomy (NCBI): domain Eukaryota; kingdom Viridiplantae; phylum Streptophyta; class Magnoliopsida; order Asterales; family Asteraceae; genus Flaveria; species Flaveria robusta. Next base: position 7,767,192 of record CM046465.1, read on the forward strand.
CAAATTAAAATTGTTAGTTTGTAAACAGGTCTATTGCAATCTATTTTATTTCTATCACCAAAATCAATTAAACCCGTATAAATTATATCTATATGATTGTTTGCTAAGTATAATTGCTTTACAACTTGTGTTTTATAAACATGAAACCCGGAGTGGATCATTCTTACAATTATTGTTTTTACAACCAATTAAGATAATTAATTTGCAAATTTGTTTTCTAAATTAATAGTTAATTTAAAGTTATTTTCTTTATAAAATTAAAGTTATTGAACTATAACTACACTTGGCACAAATTCTCCATGAAGACGACTTTACTTACCCATACTCGTATAGAAGAGCTAAGTCTTAAATTTTAATTTGTTTTTTATTAGACCACGACAATCTACATCAGGTGGCGGTGGTGAAGAATGGTGATGTTGGTGGTGATATTGTGATGGGTGTATGTGTATAAAGGGAGGGGGTGTGCCGGCGGTGGTTGTTTGCTGGCAAGCGTGGAGAAGACAATGTGACGATGTGTAATAGAGATGGGTGGGTTGAGCTTTTAAATATGTTGTTGTTGTTTTAGTCCACTAAAGAATAACTGTATTTAATAGTTTATTCTATTTAGAGAATAAAAATGCTAATCTCAAATTATATTTGTACGTAAATAGGTTAAAGAGTAAGTTAAAGATATTTCAAAAATGCAATTGCGTATTTGTAACATCCTGTTTTATGGATGGAAATAAAATATTTGAAATATATATTTCGAATATTCTTAATCGAGAAAGTTTCGGGTTAAAAGACTATTGAATCGATTAACGTCTAAAAGAGTGTTAGATAATAATAATAATAACAACAACAACAATAATAATAATAATAATAATAATAATAATAATAATAATAATAATAATAATAAGCTTTACATTCGAACGTGTGTGCATGTAAATAGAATTGTTAAAACAAGATTTAATAAATAATATTTAAGTGAGTAAAATTGAGGTTTTAAAATCCTTCATAATAAAGAAAGTGAAAACTTCCAGAATGTTTTATGTAAATCCTTATATGTTATATTATAAATAAGTAGAAGAAAGAAGTAGAAGATTAACACGTGTTTGCAAATAATGTAACCTAAAGTGATGATGATGTACTTTCAAGTCGGTAAGAAGATAAAAGTAAAATATGTTTCTATATATGTGTCTTATAGGTATAACTTTCAAAGATATAAACAAAACTCTCACGATTTCATGTTCATAAAACATTAACAGAAGGTGTTATAGTTTAGATCAGTTCGTATATCGAATTACACTCAAATTATCAATCTTTTTAAGTATACTGACCCGTAATTAAGTTATGTTGCATGTTTAATTGCATGTTATATGTTTTAATTATTATAAGTTTGTATGGTTTATGTGGAGACAAAACATGTTTTATTACATGTGATATATGTTTATTTGTTATAATAAACATGATTATGATAGAGATGATTTATAAGATTACGGGTTCAAGTATGTGTATTGATAGTTTAAAAGGGGAGTTAAATATATGTAAGGATTTCGGGTGTTGAAATCCCAAGGGGTTCGGGTGTTGAACTCCACATATATATATACAAAGGGGAGTTAAATATATGTAAGGATTTCGGGTGTTGAAATTCCAAGGGGTTCGGGTGTTGAACTCCACATATATAAAGAGAAGAGTTAATAATCCTCAAGTGTTAGAAATAAACCCACAAAGAATTCGGGTGTTGAATTCCCAAGGAGTAATGAGGATTAAGATTTAAAAGATTTTGGGTATTAAATCCCAATGAAACAAAAATTGTTTTGAAATGAAAAAGGTGTACTTACTTAGCGAAAGCTAATAAAAATTATGTTTTAAATGTTTTCAGGAAAAGCATCTATAGATGGTTAAAGCTTCGCGGACGTGACTGGACTGACAAAGGAACCCTACTCTCGTTTAATATTTAATACAATAAATATTATATTAAAAGTTTGTAAAACGTTTATGTTTCATTGTAATACTTTTATAATTATTAAGGAATGACATGTCACTGCGAGTGACAAGTTTTGATGTAAACTGAGACCTAACTCTGATATAAATTGTGAAAGTGTTTTATATAATAAAAAAAAAAAATTGGTGTGTTTCATTATTCACTCCGATTCCCAGTTGTTAAAATAATCTAAGTTTCCTATCTAATAAACCATAACTCATTTATCAATTTCTCCTTAGACTGTTGAATATGTTTTGTAAATTCTAAACCATCTAGTCTTTATCCACATGACCACAAGAAGCGATCAACTAACCATCAAAATGTCTCTATGAGTCCATGAGCCATTTGCAACCTCCAACCGACAACCAAGTTAGTGTCTTTCTATTCTTTCCGACAACCAAGTTAGTGTCTTTTTATTCTTTCCAACTACAATAACGTTAAAGTTACATGTGATTATGTGAACTTGTTATAAATAACCCGTAGCCTACGGATCATTTAATTAAAGTTTTATCAAATGACATAATTAGTAATTAGAAGTATAAGAGGGTTATTTAATGGAAATAACTCATAATTATAATAATGATTTCTAGAGGAGAAAGGGAGATAACAAAACACACCAATAACATCCTCCCTCTAAGATTATTTATCGATCCCTCTAGACATCATAATGAGAACGAATCAACTGATCATGGCATCATCATTTTCGTAAAAGATCTTTATATTTTAGTGTTTAGTTTCATATTTGAGAGCAAGTCAAAATGATTGAAGTTTCATGATTTAATTCATGTTTAAAGAGATATACAACAAAACTTAATTCTTATAATGAATTTGAGAGTTGCTTAGTGATAGCCATTAAACCCCACGTTCAATACCACTTTCTTTGTGGCATGCAGTTTTCGTTTTGAATTACCATGTCATTGATACTTATATTTCTGGTGTGCTTTGTTTAGTTGTACTTTCAACTGTTTGAGTAGTACCTAGATGGTTTTTAGTTTTCCTTCACTTCAACGTGGGTAGGAGCTACTATTTCTATATGTACTGAATTGTTGCTCAAGGTGGGGAGTTCATGTTAAAAAAAATAGCTTACTTGAGGATCAGAGTTAAATTAAATTGTCTCTGCTGCTTTAATCTTGGCAAATTGAGCAGTGATCTTACACATGATTTCCTAGCTTAAATGGTGTATCTTATATCCGGTTGGACATCGCAGCCTTATCGTTTGTTTCGGTAGTAAATCTGAATCTGAAACGAGCCTTAGATCTATATGTACTTTTGATCGTTACATTTGAACCGTTGTTACTCGAGCCGACTCATATCACTTAGTTTATGTGTCTTTTGTTTCTTTTTTAACTACAATAATATTGAAATTAGATATTATTATGTAAAACTTGATTCTAGAATTGAGCTTAAAACTTGCTTAGTTAAAATAAAACTTCATTGAAATTAGTTGTAAAACTTAAACTTGATTGAAGTTATTGATTTTAGCTAAACCTTTAGTGATAATAGTTATTGACTTAAGTAATTTTAATTGAATCGTTATGAGTTTTCATTATTGATACTACTTGTTCGCACTTAAATTTATGGAGTTATGGAATGATGTTTAGAAAGAAACCTATCAAACACTCTAATGAAAAAACCTATCAAACTTTCTAATGAAAATTCTATTGTGTTTCAAATGACAGTTATTATGGTATCATATTTTATTAATCGATCTGACCAACTCTACCCAAACCAACCCAGAAATTCTAATGTGTAGATGTTAGAAACCAAAGCATCAAAAAACTATAGCCCATTAAATAAAATCATAAAAGAGGTTGGCAAAACCATTACCAAGTAGGAGTTACCAAGGAGGGTGATGCTTTGAAGTAGATATGAGACTTTGATGTGGTGGTACATGGAACCACCAGCTACTGGTATATCATGAAATTGAAGGTGAAAGAATGTGAGAGTAAAAATATGCACATAATGTGTCATCAACGTGATTTTATGTAGTCTATAAGGGAAATGATGTACAATGGTTTTTGTAAATGTCATCATAGTTGTTACTGTAATTTGTAAACAATCAAATTAAAATATAAGCGCAACTTTTGAAACTAAAACAATATATGCATATACATAAGCTTGATCATAAATAATAGGTGAAAAATAAATAACAACGAAATACATATAACCATACTATTCTTTTAAACTAGTAAAATTATGAAATTTATCCATGTCACTTTTAACTCTTTTGTAACTTTCGTTTACGTTTTACAAAATTCAAAGAAATAAAATGACATTTTATTTAGGTATACATCATACAAGCTACCAAAAAGGTTCAATACTATAATACAAACTCTAAAAACAAAATAGATCAGCTTTTTATTTAAATAAATAATATTTATTTAAGCATAATAAAGCAAAAAATCTAAAATAATTATTTGATTCACACGAGGATAGACATAATAACACCCCTTCAAACCATGTTAGATTCAAAGATCAAAACAAAATATGTAATCTCATGCACATGAACTACAAAGTTCATATTATGAGACAGATGGACACTTCATTCATAGACAATTATGAATGCAAGAGTGCAGATGGTAAAAGTGTCCAAAATGGATACAAATCTATTACATGATCAAGATCATGTGTCAAAAAGGAAATGTGTGTACTCATAACCTATTGCATGATCAGAATCATGCGGCTACACAATTATTCTCATACATTCTTTACACGGCTGCAGCCAATGAACGATGCAGCAAATAACATATTTGCTTACCAGCATGAATTCAAGAAACAGAATCCACAGGAACAAATGTAAACCATGAACGAACTTACTCTGCATGTAAATTGTATGCATGGTAGTAAGATAGTGGTCAAAATCAAGATCTGTTAAAAAAGTAAGAAATAAAAACAAATTTTGCAATTGACCTAAACAACAAGAACTTACAGGCGAGTACAGAATTAGCATGTGCAACCTACTGTGCTTGCAGCCTTCGAGGCAAAAGAACTGCACGCGCATGATCACAAATCAGTGGTTATTAGCATATCAATCAACTTCAAGTGATAATAGTTCTATGCCCATGGAAACAGGATATTAAATAATTACCTTCATCCATACTGCAAAAGCTATCAGCGGAGAAGATTGATTCAGGGTCAAGTTTCTCTTGCAGTGGCAGAGCCATGGCCACACGGTTTTTACTGATGAAAGAAAGCCGGAAATATTTATAAGTAAAAAACAAAGAGATTATGGGGAGTAGGTAATTTGATGATATAAAAATCAAGTTATTCACCTGGCCCATGAAGGGATAAACTTCTTGGTTGGACGGTCATCCTCTTCATCATCATCCTCGTCATCAGAACATTGATATGGAGAAATATCATATGAATTTTCTTGACTGGTCAACTTCACTGGTATAACTTTTACAGGTGACATTTCTTGTATGCTTAATACCTGGCCCATTGTATAACAGGGTGAAATGGGATTAGATCGCAATGAGTAATTTTATGTGTGGGTTGGGTCAGACCAGCCACTGTCCGTTTTTTTAATTTTGTAAATTATTAATCTAATTAAAAGATGATTACAAAATTTACCATATTAGTAGAACAATAATATAATTCTTTAGAATAAAATGATAAAGGAAGGGTGTTGTAAGCATAAAATGCACATTAGTTGACTTTTGAGTGGTTTCAACTTTAGCTAACTTTTCATATTTATCTACATATTTTACCAGTTATCAAACAAATATTACCTGAGGCGATCATAACATATGATTGAATTTAATGGTGACTATAAAGATATACCTTATCTTTCTCACCACATCCATTGGAAGCATCATGCTTTACAGGAGCAGGTGCAACTTTCTGGGCAACAGTTGCTAAAGTTTTGTTTATCCTCAAACCAGTATCTTGTTTTTGGAAACTATCTTCATCTGCAATTTTATTTTGTCTCAAATTTTCAGAATTCTTGTTTCCAGCCATTGCAGCCTGTAACAACATCGATATGGTCAATCTAGACACAACAAGCACAAAGAAACTACAAAGATAAAATAAATAAATAAAAAGGGAACTAACACTTTTGACTTGTTTTTCTGGTTCCAATTTCCCGGGACGTGAATTTTCATGCTTTAATTTCTGATTTTTTTGTGCTTCTGCGACAAGCTTTCTTTTCTTGGCCAACTGTTTCCTCTCTTCTTCCTCCCTTTGCCTTTTCTTTGCTGCTGTATCAGCTTCTTTTTTCTTTAATTCCTGCTGCTTTTTCAACTTTAGTTCCATTTCTTTCGCATTTTCTTTCACGATTCTTGCTCGTTCAAGCTTCAATGCTTCTTTCTTCAGTTTCCTCTCATTTTCCTTTTCTTGTTCACGTCGTTTTGCAGCCTCCGCAGCTTCTAGAGCCTTCACTTTGATGTCCCTCTTCCCTTCAAGAAAAAATAAAAGGTTAAGAGAATATCAGAACATGTTACCTTATCCATGGAGTAAAATTACATATATGAAAAAAAAAAACAAAAGTCTTCATGCTCTTCATCATACTTAGTTGGAAGTAGAGGTGGCAAGATGGGTGAGTTGGGTAACACAGGCACACAGCTAGACCCATGCAAGGTTGACTCAGTCAATTTTAATCTGCTTTACTATTTCTTAAAAATCAATAAGTCAATTATGATTGCAGAAAAAATATTACAACAATAATAACCTAAACCTTTAAATAAAAACGATTTAAGATGTATGCATTAAAAATAGACATTAGAGTTCCTGCATCCCGTTTTACCGTTCAGCCCATTTGATCCTTTTGAGATACAACACAACACAATCTACCCATCGATAAGTAAATGATCAAAGTTTCCACCTATAGATTGAAGACATTCCTGGTCTTTAATGCTTTTGAAAGGTAACACAGGGAGGAAACAGATAAAGAAATAGATGAACCTGTGCAAACAGCGGCTGCTTGTTTTTGTTGAACGATTGGAATAAAGGATGTAATGTTTGATACAATATTATTAGGTTTAGCCTGCTTCTGTGACAGCCTTGCTATTCCACTTCTCATGCTGTTTTTATTTTTACTATGTACAGATACATTCCCCCTACTACTAGCGCGTGTGGCAATAGAAGAATTCCGGTTCTCCTCTTCATACCTACGTACCTTAATCCCATGATGAACTTTTGGCTTATGTTTGACTTTATCACGTGTCCTTGGGACACTAACCTCTATACCAACAGAATTTGAGCTATATCTATCTGGATACTTCATGGATGACTTGGACACCTGATTTCCATGTTGAGTGCATTCTTTTGTAGATTCAATGGGTGGTTCTTGAATTTCCACAGCCACCTCATCATCACTCTTTCTTCTTTCAGTTTTCATTTCACTAGAAACCCTAATTGAATTTTCATTTTCAGCATCTGGACTAATGTTTTCTTGTTCATCATGCATCTCCTCTGTGTTCTCATTTTCTTCATTACTGCTAGGATCTTCTTCAATTGGGAAGCAAGTAAGATCAGGATTTGAGCTCAATTGAATCTCTGAACTACCTGAGCTTGAAGCTGATCTTTCCCAAAGTTTTCCAACAGGAGATGAATAATGGTTTTTTGATTGCCAGCAAAATGGAGTAGCATAATCGAGTTTTTGTTGCTGTGGAAAAATAGAATCAATTTTGGTTATACCACTATCACTTGTTTGTAGATGCTCTCGTGAATCATCAATAGATACGGTAGTTCCAAGGTCCATGTGGTCAAGATTCCCATCTGCCATAAATCCGTATAAGCCTTGAACTTGGTGCTGCTGAAATGCAGATGGAAACTGAGACAATGGTGTCTGCATGCTTGCAGATTTACAAATTTGCTCTATAATGCTAGCTCTTGCAATTGTGGTACTTGGGATTTCCAGTGTGTCAAAATCTATTCCACCTTCATTATTCCCCACACTTGCATTTCCAATTTCATCATCTATGATAAAACCCTCATAGACAGGAGTAATTTCATCAGAGACAACCATAGACTTGTCATCACATTGTGAAGACTGAACCGGGCCATATGAAGACACCCACTCAGGAACGCTTATCTCAAACTTATTATTGTCAGTAACCACATCATCACCATTAATGGTTGAATTTGCAGGTCCCACGTCTTCTTCCAAGTGGTAAGAAGAATCATCAGCTGCATTCTTGATCAAATTTAAGACACTAGTTGGTTCAGACTGTTTGAGTGTGTCAGTGATTTCTGTAGTGTCATCATCTACTTCAGTAACAGTTACCTGTGAGTATATCACATAAATTTTGATCAAAATCTGATAGCAAAAAATGGCAAATTAAAATGTAATTTATTGAAAAACAAGGATACGTTTCCATCTGTAGAATATTAATACCTCTGCAGCTTGAACCTCTAGTAAGGACTCTGTTCCTTCTGAAAAATCACAGATCATCACATAATCAACTCTCTTATCACAGCTCTGCATTCCATCTGATTGGGTGCAATGCATCTTTTCTGATGAATGTATAGATGCAGATTCATTTAACAAATTTAAACCATTCTCAGGGCGCTCCAGATCACAATGAATTGCATCTATTTGGATATGTACCCTAGAGTTTCGGGAATCTGAAAAGCAATTTGGTTGGTCCTCAACATTTATCTGTGGATTCAAAGGCCATGTATTAACCTTAGCAGAACTCAATTTCATATCGGAGAGCTTGGCGTTTCTCCCCACTTCAAGTTGCTTGGATTTTGAAGAATCAAGATCAGCCTCTGGTTTTTTGACTTCGTTATCCAAGCAATCTTCAAAACCATTGTTTCCTGGTTTGGTTAAACTTGAAGGAAATGATGAGTTATTGTTGGATACAGATATACAAACGCCAGCAGCACTTTCCTTGCCTTTATGGCCAAGATCATCCTATCATAAAATAAAAATACCACATAAACATGTGATAATACAAGTAGAGTTGCAACTTTTAAGCCTGTATCACATAGGCTTGATAACTAAAACCAAACATTAATTCAAATCATATTTTTGAAGCTGCAAATGGCAAGTAGCTGGAGAAGCCTATTACAGCTAAACATGTAATAAAAATAAATGGGTTGCTTAATTGAACGGATTCGTTGTATTTATAAAGGAAACTACCACATTAGAAGTTACCTCTTTAGTTTGCATATGTAATGAGAATGCTTGATCTTCGTTCAAATGAGATTTTTCTGGATGCATTTCTTCATCAAGTTTATTATCGACTTCTTTGGGAGATGAATTTGGCTCACAGGTTATATCAATATCATCATTTGGGGAGAAACTAGAGTTGTACTCAACATCCTCCATAACTGGGTTATCATTCATGTCCAAACCAGTATTATTCATCTCATCTTTTGCAAACTCATCAATGTTGTTATTGCTATATGCCTTTGCAGTTTCTGGACTGCTTGAGATAACATTTTCCTTTGGTAATTGCTGCAAAAATAAACTGCAACTAGATTTATGATCTATTGATGATGCAGACTCCTTTGAAGGATAGCATTCTTTTCCTGACAATCCATCCAATTTTCTCTTCTTGGAAAGTGAACTAAAGGTTTCATTTAAATCACATTCCTCGGTTTCATCAAAGTTCAATTGCTTTGGTTTAACATTCATACAACTTTCAGAAGATTGCCTTATGGCTAAACCTTCTGATTCCATGCATAAGGTGACCTGGTCCAACTTAACACCAGAATTTGCAGGTTGCATTGCAACTGGCTGATCTATTGGCCCATTTCCTACAACAATTTCAGCATTTTCTTGGTGGTCAGCACCAAGTGAAGATTCTTTCGTATCAATATAACAGGAAATGACTGGCTTCAATACACCTTCATGGCTACATAAAACTTGTGTCTCCGCATTTATATCACAAGGCACCTGAGAAATTTCAACTGCATCTGATAACTTGTTGGAGATTAAATTACCAACAGAATGAGAAAGTGCACCTACACCTTTTGGATTGCAAGAAACAGATGTACCCAAGTTTGAAGAGTGGTTTATTCCACTAGTTTGTTGTCTTGAACTTTTAGACCTTGTAATTGTGCCACAAAAAAGATTGTTTTGGCTTTGTGTGCCCCTTGTCTTCCCGGATATTGATTTTTTGCCTGCATAACTTCCCAAATGGACATCAGGAAGATTGACCCCTTCCATAACACCATTAGCATGACAAGATTGCTGCAACGAATCACCTGCTGGCTCCACTATGATACCATCTAATTTTTCCTTACCTGAAGATGACCCAATCTTATTATACTCGTTCTTTAGACTTGGTATTTCGTGAGAGCTACTGGATTTTGCAAGACTATGACTATGAGTGGTTGTATCATTTCCCTTTTTACCATTTCCTTCTTCTGCCATGGAAGTCGCACCACTAATATTATTCCATTGACTCGTATCTAAAGGGCATTTATCTTGAATAACTTGATTAATATCCTTCTTGGTTTTTGAGTCTCCACTAAAGGAAATACGGGTTCTATTTTCATTGCTTAAACAACTTTTGGCCGTAGTTTTCCCATTAGTTCGGAGCTCCCGAGCTTTTTGCCTAGACTTGGACCTCTGAATTCTAGCAAGCGACATAGCTGGATCAGCATAAATGCTTGTTATTCTAGCATCCGTCTCATTTTGAGGGGATTTAGCACTGTCATCTAGCTCAGGAACATGATCTAATCTACCTACTATGTCAGTATTTTGACACTCAAGTGTCAAATTTGGTTCATTGCTTAAACTGATAGCTTTGTTAGGAGCATGGGTTTCTATGCACATTGCAGTGGATAACCGTTTATTAATACTTCCCTCATTAACACCTGGCCGGTAATACATGGAGCGACCACCAGTTGAGAATCGAGTGGAATCACGTGGAGGTCGAAGCAAGAGCTCTTTAGCCCCTAATAGACAGCATTATAGCTAACTAAACTCCCACAGCCAAAAGATCTTCCAGCAACCCCCATTAACCCCAGACAGACCCCCAAAGGACTTACAACACCGTCTTAACATCTACATCAACATCTGTGAGCAATTATCGGCTCCTTCAGCGAGTTTTACACGATAATTGACAAGTTAACATATCATTAAAAGGCTACCAAACAGCCTCTAACCGTTCCTTCTCCTTAACTTGATGACACAACAACGAAACGTACGTCAATAGCACAACGTAATAGAAAATAGGAACGTGCAAGCAAAAGTGAAAAACCTAATTAATCAACAACGATAACTAGAGAAATTAACAACGGCGTCTACTTAAACTTCAAAATTTGTGTTCGTACCATCGGGATCTGAGGAGTGAGGGTCGGAATTAGGGCTGAGAAGCCATGGAGGAGGTGTGATTCCATCGATAAGGAGTCTGGAGGCGAGTTGTTGGGTGTAGGAATCGGCTTGCTGCTGCACTTGCTCGATGATCCAGTTTTTGCGATCGAAGATTTGAACGAAGAGATTCTCCAACGTCGTCATGTTAACCGGTGGTTAACCGGATCGCCGACGAGAGGACTGGTGGTTTCCGATGAGGTATCGAGTGAAGCGCGAATATGAATTCAAATTGTGGATCTTAGGCCATGGGTCCATGGAGAAATGATGGGATGTCTATGCTCTATTTTTTATCTTTCTGTTTTTATTTTTTTTGTTTTTTAAATCGAAGTCTAGGCTTATACACTACTACTGAAATCTTATTTAACGCCACTGGCCATTTACCTTAAGTAAATTGTTGTTTATAGGCTTTTGACTAAAAAGACTGATAACATGACTTTAGTTTTTTTTTTATTTGTAAAAGTAAACTGTAGTTTACGATTTAAATTTCATTTCATTACGCAAATAAAATGTGGTAAATATATAAGTTATATGAAATGAACAAAATCAAATACAATTTATAAAATATGCATTAGATACGTTATTTATGTTTTTACGTTATATTTACTAGTTGTTTATAAAAATGGTCGTTACTAAAATACACGTTATATTTTAAAATTTTTAATATACGATGGATAAGTTTTTTGGGGTCATGACATTTAAGGGTCATGCCAGGCGGGTAACATAAATACTCAAAGATATGTTAGTCCTCTTTGTACCCATGCAAGTTTTGAAATAATATACGAGAATGTAAGCTAGATTGCATAGAATCCTTCGGATCAAAAAATAAAGCAGAAAGAGGTTCTTTTCAGGTTACCCCAGTGGTCATTCTAATTTCCCGTACTTATCTTCCTTTCCAAGGCCGTTCCTGAGATTTCAGGTGTCCTGTGCGAGTAAAAACATGGGCCCTTAAAAATAAACTTGTATAATCAAGCAAGTATAACAAATAAAATGTTTAGAATGCATTATTTTTAAAAATCACCTCTAGGTCTAAAATTTTAATCCTTTTACGCTTTTGTTACTACCGGATCATTGTTTAGGATGCATAATATCTGCAAATCATGTAACAACAACATATAACTTTACAAAATTAACGATTTGCGTTTTGCAAATATGAAGTTGTTTTGCTTTAGTAATTTGATGATATATTAATCGAATCTGGACATGCTGTTTTGCTACTGAAATCGTAAAGCATGAGACTCGAAGACATGAAGTGATGTGATTACGATGAGTTATATAAACTAGTAGGTTGCACTCACACTACGCGGCAAGGCCAAGCCACTTTTTAAAATATATAACAACATGAGTAAAAAAGAAACTTGAAACTCGAATTAACAATATTTAAGTTGAAATTATAAAACTTTAAACTAAAATATTGGAAAAAAAAACAAAAATATAAAAAAAATGTTAAACAGAGAGTGAGAGAGAGAGAGAGAAATAGTAGAAAATAAAATGTTGTCACGTGACAACTCTAGACATTATACAAGAAGGCAATTACAATTCACACCACTTGCTGAATGTTATAAATACAATTGGATTTTTAGACATTGGATTTTTTTTTCATTAGAGATTGGAATTTATTTGATAGTTAATATACATAAAATCCAACTGTAAGTTAACTCTAGGATGTTTATGTTTCTTGTTAATTGAAAATTGACAATAATATAATAAAGAAATATTCCTTCCACGTCGATATTGGCGTTTTACTATTTTTGTTTCATAAAAAGTAATCCCCCTACTCTAATAAAAGGGTAATTGGGGGGGACACATGGCATCTTTCTAGGGCCTCCTCAATCTCTTTTCCCGCTCAATCTACGGATCCACTTTATTGGGGCGCGGATCTAATTCTGGGTCGGGCAACCCGATTACTAAAAAATCTAATTTGTGTTTAATCCTCCGTTATATTCACCAGCGTTTTCTCTTCAAACCCTAGAATTTCAAAACCTTCAATCACAAACTCCTCATGGTATCGATTCATCATCACATGAAGAACTCTTCTCGAATCCTGTTCAAGATGACAAGGTACGACATTTCCTTCAAAAACGGTGTATGATTTTTCGGATGATTGTTCATTTACGAACTCTGTATGATTTGATAGTTATATTCTAAATCAATATTATAAGGTTTGCAAATTTGTTCTATCAATTTGTAAATACGATGCAGAAGGATAATATACGAATTTGTATTTTAAGGATAACTACCAACACTTGTCCCCTTATATCTTATTCTATCGATTACTAATACAATTGGTTCTTTTTGTTTGCTTCAGAATCATCTTTAGGTTCCTCCATATAGAAGTACTTTCACGAGCTTTATAGTTACGGTTTTGTTGTTTGATTTTCTTACTTATGGTTTGTTTTGGATACAGAAAGCTCCTATACAGATTGGCTGTTTGAGCAGTAGTAATTGAGGATCAAGGCCTCTCATTATCGTAAGTTTAGTAATTAAAATTGATTTATTATCATTGATTCTTCAATTTGTCTTTTTAATCATACCAACAGATCGTTCTACAAGTTTCTGCGTGATCCGTCGTCTCCTGTTCCTGTAAATATATATGTGTTTATAAATCTTTGGTTTTTTCACCATAGAATTTATTTCTAAAATATTGTTGTATGATTTCACCATAGAATTATATTTCACAGTAATTTCGGGCAGGATTATTAAAAATTTAGGATTCGAGCATGTCAATGGTTGATCTTCTCTTTTTCAAAGGGGTGGAAAACATGCGCTGAAAATATATTTGTTGATTTGGCTGAACATATAAGTTTCACGTCGCTTGTAAGTACATCCCTATTGTATATTTTGTAGAGTAATAACATTTATAAGTTGGATATTTTATTGAAAAACAAGAATGGAGAAACATATGGTTCCTAATACTGCTTTTGATGTGGGAATGTTGGATTTAACACACCCCAATACTTCAAACTGGTTCAAGAAAATATTACAAGAAATGGTGGATGATGGTGTTGGGGATGGATGGCTGACTTTGGTGAAGGTCTTGATGGATGGCTGACTTTGGTGAAGGTCTTCCTAACTGATGCTTGCATTACTCAGGTTTGTTATCCAAGTTACAATTTCATATTAATAATGTGATGATATATGTTTATACTTGTAACAAAATGTATAGATCTAAAGGCGAGCAGTGTTTTGATCAATTTAAAAATTATCTTACAGCGATGCTTTTAAGAGCACTAAAGGGGGTGTTTGGATTTGTATTTTGAAAACCAGTTGCTGATTATTATGACTTGAAAATCGTGACTATAAGTTTAAATTTCATACACCATTTTTGACATTACTCTGTTTAGATGAATACCCTATCTCAGCTCATAACAGATATCCAGAGATACCATTTACATGGTTTTATAAATGCAAATCACTATTAATGATATCCCATATGTGCTTTCTGTCTAACCATTGTGCTTGCATGTTAAATATTGTTATTTTATTGACAAGAGGATCTAAATTATTTTTCTTAATTTCTCTTGTTGCTTTGAATGTTACAATATTGTAAACTTGAATGTTACAACAGACCCATTTATTATTTAGAACACTATATTTTATACGATTTTACATTCTTTATCATGCGTGCTCATATTGGGGCTGAAATAACGACAGCAGTAGTGTAAATTATAATTTGTACGATTTGTAATGATATTTTAATTTAAACTAAAACAGGGGATCTTAACAAAGGAGAATTGGAATGTAATTGACAAATGATAAATGAGTTGTGGAAAATAACATTTAAGTATGTTATTAAACTTTAGATTCTGTTTATAAATATATAAGGTCAATGATGTATATGTTTCAATATATTTTGGTCAAAAAATATTCACAGATTACCAAAAACATTCCTTTTAAAATTGTTTTTGAATTTAAATTAACTTTAATTAAAATAGTCTTCTTGCCACCATGTTCTTTTCACATTTAATTTGTAAAAACCCAAACACAAGTAAAATTAATTAATAATGCTTAAGCACATTATTTAAATTTTACTTAAATTTAATATTAATATTCGTAATAAAATCCTTGCTTTATAAGGATTTAAATTTAAATTTAATTGTAATTAAATTTAAATTTATATTTGTTCTATAATCTTTACTTTATATAAGATCAATAGATTTATATAAGGTCAACGATTTATAAATCAAACTTTCCTTTTAAATTAAACTGCCTAAGTTTTATTTAAGGAACTTTTTGAAAGAATATTTTATTTCTACTTTATTGGTTATTTTGTTATAATTGAGAAATGATTGCTCTTTTTATTTTAGAAAATATTTTTCAAAATTAATTTTAGGTAATCACTTATTATAAAAACCCAAGATTAGCATCTTAATTTCATTCATTGTATCATTCCGGTTCTACATTAACACACACGATAAAAAATCGAGGTGATATGCCTTTTATCTTATTACACCTAACTTATAACATTTTAGGAATACTAATATTTTTTTGTTATTTGTGATTTTTTCGCGTGTTGAACAAATGTGTAGTTCAGCATCCACATCGAAGATGGAAGTTGCTACTTAACATCATTAAGTGATATGGACCTATCCAGAGATGATTTAACCTGAAAGTTTCGCATCATAAGGTTGTGGAGGCAGCCGATGTTTAAGAATCATCTCAAACCTTTTCTATCGAGTGATATTATGATGATGAGAGGTTAGTAAATTTGGTTTTTTGTTTTAAAATCTGATGGAATATATTCATTTCTACAAATTTTATTTACCAAGATAAATATTAATTAAAAACTATCCGGACATCATTGATCTATAAACATTTACGATTACACATTTATAATTTTACTAACATGTGTTACATGTGTGTTTTTCAGGGCAATAAAGTTCGGCCAGGTATTGCACAAGTGGTTTTCTAGATTCGAGAGATTCTATCTGAAAATGCTTCTTTGATCATAAGGAACCCAACTTGGGTGACAACTCTGGTGCTTTTAGGTTGATAATCCTCTGAAGGTGTGCCTTTATTAAACACAACCTTGTCTAGATGCACAGACTTGATGGCCCGTACTACGGTTTCCTTTACAAGATTCCAGTCCATTCTCGATCGAACTGTCACGAAAATGGTAGTATAGGTATGTAATGTACAATTTTTCATCTAATTTTAAGTTAAAAAATATATTAATTCAATATTCTAATGTAATTACACATTGTTATTTATAAATAATATGCAGTCATAACAATCTGCTTTGTTTCTTTTTATTTAGACGTCATTGGTGTGGTTGTCAAATATTTAAGATGGAGGGACATCACGACGAGAATGGAAAGGCCTGCATCGAAGCTTAACTTCATATTAAAGATCTGAGTAATATTATAGCTATGCACTTTATTTAAAACTGTTTATTTAATAATTAAAATATTTAATTGTTTTGTGAGAGGTCTAAGGATATCGGTTACATGGGATTCTTATGCTAAGCAACTCTATGATTACCTGTAAATAACCCGGATGCGGTTATGTTGTTGTCATCTTACAGTTTGGAAGGTTCAAAACTTTAGAATTTTATTTAACGCAATCCTTTATTTACCCTTTAGTATCAAGATATTATATCTATAATGCTAAAATTAAATAATTAAGACCGTGTACCACGGGTTACTAAAGCTAGTATAAATTATATTCAAGTATAGGTTTAGAGGCATGCTATCTAATTTTTACTGGTGCTCACAGTCAAACAAAGTTTAACCCTAATAGGCTTCTGAACATTTATGATTGGGCTTTTCTGCTGCTATATAACTGAAAGAACATAGATAAAAATTTGTTGGTGGAAAATGGAATATATACAGCATACATCATAAAATTTTGGGCCCTCCCTGACCATGGACCCTGTGCAGTGTCCAGCTTGCACAGGCACAGGGCAGGCTCTATTCCTTTCCTTTCTTGTATCGTAACGCTTGTTGTCATCTTACATTTGGAAGGTTCAAAACTTTAGAATTTTATTTAACGCATCCTTTATTTTACCCTTTAAGTATCAAGATATTATATCTATAATGCTAAAATTAAATAATTAAGACCCGTGTAATACACGGGTTACTAAAGCTAGTATAAATTATATTCAAGTATAGGCTTTAGAGGCATGCTATCTAATTTTTACTGGTGCTCACAGTCAAACAAAAGTTTAACCCTTAATAGGCTTCTGAACATTTATGATTGGGCTTTTCTGCTGCTATATAACTGAAAGAACATAGATAAAAAATTTGTTGGTGGAAAATGGAAATATATACAGCATACATCATAAAATTTTGGGCCCCTCCCTGACCATGGACCCTGTGCAGTTGTCCAGCTTGCACAGGCACAGGGCAGGCTCTATTCCTTTCCTTTCTTGTATCGTAACGCTCCGGTAGTTAAGGGTCGAGATACTATGAAATCCATATATAACAAGTCGAAGCCCGGACCATAATAACCGCAACATTTTAAACTGAAATAAAAACTATTAAAAGAGAAAGACTTTTTCAAATTTGATCAAATCGATCGATCAAGACTTTTTCAAACTTGATCAAATCGATCGATCATTTTATAATATCTAAGGTAGGCTGACCGAATGAGCCGCTCCTCCATGTTGTGGCTATGGAAGCGGGGGCTGTAACATATGACCTGTTTTGAAGTACAAATCCGAACTCATTTGGGTCGATTATTCAAAATTATGTAATGAAAGTTATTATTTAATCATTTTTATTTATTCAAATATTCAAACACAATAAACATGACACTTATTCAATTTATAATAATGTTATAATTTATAAAATAATTTTTTTATAATTTTACAAAAGTTTTTTTTACAAAAAATGAAGGTTTTATTAATCTATGTCGCAGTTTAAAAATTTCCAAAATTCTTTTCTTTTGAGTTGTTTTAGAATTCTTAAAAACCCTATTCTAATTTTTATGGGTGTTATGAATTGTTGCATGTGATATGTTTAATTTTAATTTTTCACGTTATATGTGTTATATTCAATTAGTTATATGTATTACGTTTAATTTTTTTAGTTAAACGTATTATGTTTGAGTTTTACTCATATGCACTATGTTTGAGTTGTACTCATACACGCTATGTTATATGTGTTATTGTTTAGTTATATATACTATATGCAGTATATTATATTTTTAATTCTATAAGAACTTTAACAATGTGTTAATATGCTAATATGATATATAAATAACTAGCTTTAGTAAACCCGTGTATTACACCGATTGAATAAAAAATATTAAATAGAATAAAAATTTATTAATTATAAATCGATATTCTAATAAGATATGATTGAAATGTTTCTTATAATAAATAAAATAAAATTTTTATTTTAAAACAAATGTTTTAAAAAATGTCATACTTAAAACTTTTTTCTTATAACTCTCAGTAATTATTTTTTGTTTATAAAAATTTTACTTTTTAAACACCAAATATAAAATATTTTATATATTTTAAAAAGTTTGATGTTCTAAAAGTTTTGTAATTTTATGAATAATTATTTCCTTAGAAATAATATTAGTAAAAGTATCTTTTACTTAATTTATTAAAAATATTTTAATCTAAAATAAATAAATAATATTATTAGTAATTAATGTGATTATTAAATAGGAGAGAGAAGCGAAAAAAAATTTTGAGAAGAAATATGATGTTAACATGTGTTACTTCTAGATAGCTTTTCGTTAGAGTAGGAAGATTGTGCTATTATTGATATAACACTAACTCAGACTTTAATAGTAGATTACTGTAAAAATAGTATAATAGTGCAATCCTAATAAGTGTTATTTTGATACTTAATAAGTGTTGCTTTGGTCTCTAATAAGTATTTTTTTTATTTTATTAACTCTTGCTTTAGCATTATACAGTGCTATTTTTAATACTTTTATTTCAAGAGTTTATTTTTACTTATTCTTCAATAGTTTTTATAAAACATGATAATAGTATAGTTTAATCACAATAATATCACAACTTAATTTGTATAATAGCATAGTTGTAAAATTTTTTAAAACAAGTTTTTTAGAAACAAAGTATAGCAATATTTTTTAGTTTGTGTTGTTTTTTAGATATGATAGTTCTTTTATTGTTGAAAACTATTATAAAGTGTTGTGTTGATATTATGCAGTACTATATTCATTACATGTTATTTAGTTTTATGTGCTATTTTAAGTTTATGTGATACTTTTAGGTAAACATTTGAATTTTTCAATTGTTAAAGAGTGATGTGTGTTTAAAAACCTGTATTCAAGTGCTACTTTTATTTATTAAGTGGTTATTTTATGTTATAAAATCTTACTTTAAAACTATGAAGTGTTATTTTTATCAAGTGATATTTTACGAAAACAACACCATCTATATTTATTAAATGATACTTTAGAAAATTTTTAAAAACCTGTTATTATTTAGAAAAATATAACAATATTATACACATATTAATGATTAAAAATTATTTGATTTTATAGTATGATTTTTTTAAATAAATAATAAAGTATATAAAAGATATGTTAGTTTTAAAAAATTGATGGAAGTAATTATTTTTTTTTTAAAAAGTCAACACATGGTAAATATAGAATTTATTATGAACGTTAATTTTATTTTTTTTAGCTAGCACTAGTGACTAATTTGTCCTTATTCTTTTAAGTATTAGACTAATTAAAAATTGATAACTTGTAATTAATCTCAGCCATCAATATATTTAATCAATTCATCAGATATGTTATCATGGTTTTAGATAGCAAATAGTTTATACCAAAACCATCCTCTATACATGTATATATATACTAACTTTAGTCAACCCGTGTATTATATGGATTGAATAAATAATATATTAAATAGAAATATAATTCGTTAATAATCTATATACTCTAATAAAAGGATAAATATAGAGGACACATGATATAATCATATTTATTTTTATCAAGTTTTTCCCGCCTCTCTATCCTATTAAATAATCATATTAATTACTAATATTATTTAATTCTTTTTTATATTAAAATAATTTATAATAAATTAAGAAAACAATATTTTTATTAATGTTATTTTTAAAGAAACAAATTTATGTAAAATAAGAAATTTTTTTAAAAAATCAAACTTTTTAAAAATAAGAAGTATTTAAAATTGGTGTTTTTAAAAAAGTAAAATTTCTATAAAATAATTAAAATTAGGAGTTATAATAAGAAAATTTTATAAATGATATTTTTTAAAATAATTTTTTAAAACAAAATATTTTATTTTATTTATAATGAAAAAAATTTCAATCATGAGGATAGTCTCACATTTATTTAAAAAAGGTCATTTGTGTTTCAATATTATTCCATCATTGCAGGTTTTTTATATTAAATAACTTAAATGAAACATACATGAAATTTGGCTGCTATTTAATGATTATCTTTTATGAGTTTTAAGTTCAAATAAGAGATGATTATAAATAAAAAGTATTAAATAATAACAGAGTTTCATAATTTTATTCTATTTAAAATAGACTTGAAAATAAAATAATCATATAATATCTTTTTTGTTTTATAGTATTTAAACTTGCATGCATCGATTACACAATCATCTTCAATGATCTTATTTTACATTTCACTTTCAAAGCTTAGTTATAACTCATTTACATATCTTGGTTTCATTGTTGGAGCTAATATGAAACGTATATCAAACTTGCAATGTGTCCTGGATACATTTGATAGAAGGCTGGCGAAATAGAACGTGCGAAGAGGTAAAAAGCATTGGATTTTGGATGGATGTGTGACTTGGGGAAAAGGCTTTTATGGTTCCATTTCCAAATCTTTTTCCAAAAGGATGTTAAAAAGGATTGTTGAAAAGTGCTTTATGTGAAATAGGACTCTATCGCTAGAGTGGAACCGGAAGAATGAGGTTATGGGGGCGGATGAGACTGAGTAGCTGTTGAATTTGACATGTAAATTGCAATAATTAGTTTTAAAGGATCGTGAAGATAAATGGGTTTTGGACCCAAGATAAGTCCGGTGAATTCGTGATGGCTTCCATGAGAAAGATGCTTTTGGATGTGGATCGAATACCTAATGGGGAAACATGGAATGGAATAGTTGGGTTCCTTTGAAGATTAATGTATTCGGTTAAAGGATTAATTCGGGTGGTCTACCTACTATGAATAACTTAATTAAATGTAATATTCGATTTGATTTGTCTTTATGTCTGTTATGTGAAATTGACCACATATTCATTTCATGTTATGTGGCATCAATTGTGTGGCAGTTCGTTTCAAGCTAAAGCAAAATTAACCCTATTTCTCCTTTTCCACCCATACCCTTCTTGTGATTCATATATTGTTAGAGGTGGATAGTCATAAGAGGAGAATTATTCATTATGTCATTCTAGTTGCATGTTGAAAAATCTACTAGGCAAGTGATAAAAAGATGTTTCAGAAGCTTAGATAAAAATAGACTCGATTATTGAAAAGATAATATCCCTTAGCTTCATGTGGATCAAAATTAGATCAAAAATAGGCTACCTAAAATTGGAACAGGGGGAGAAATTGTCTTGTAACGTTATTTTAATTGTATATCTTTTGTTGGTGGTTTGTGTTTTGCTAGTCATTGGTTAGCTTGGTTCGTTGTTTGAAAAAAACTCACAAAAAACCTAGAAAGCATAGGAGCTAGGAAGTTGGAACTTTTACTAATATCAAATATTTGGTAAAGTAGTTATAGTTATAAATATTTAAGAGTAAGTTTTTTTATATTTACACAGGCCAAAAATTTTAATATCACATCCACATGTTCAAAATAGTTTAAACATTCCATCTTCACATCATCGTGATCTTCATCTTTTTCATCTACTTAAATAAAAAACGTAAGCTTAAAAAATGTAATTAAGGGTGAAATTATTGCAACGCTTACATAACTTGGGTCGGAGAATTAACTGATCGAAGATAAATTTCTAAGGGTGGTACTTTTTCGCCCAATGATTACCTATTGCTGCTTCAAATCAACAACCCTATTATGTTGCCGTAATTGATTAATTTGTCTTCATAGTCATCGTCGTTTTCATAGACTTTTAAAATTACTTATAATGTACTCAATAAGTATAACTAGTTTTATTCATCTTTTAAAACCTGAATAATTTTTATGTACTTATTTTTTAAAATAAATTTTACAACAAAAGCGAAAATCTTTTTATTTTTAAGACGTGTATAATATTGCGATATTTAGAAAAAAAAGAAAACACAATATGTTTTTATGAAATGTTTATAACACTATGTGAAAATGGTTTTGATGTCATACTAACACAGTGTTGGTGTTATTTTTAAACTGTGTGAAAACGGTGTTTGTATCATGCTAACAAAACGTTGGTATCATTTTTGAATGTCTTTTAACGTTATATATATATATAAATGGTGTTTTACCATATTTCATAGCATATTACATGAACCGTGAATTTACATGGTGTTTGTTATTCGTATAAGACTGAAAATAAATTTGATTTATGAAAAATATGAGTTATTATGAATGTGTTGTTAGGGTTTTTGAAAACAAGTATTGTATAAAATGTCTAGAACTTACTTCATAAATGAACACACAGACTCTCCTAATAAACACACATGCATGTATACGCGCCAACGTCTATTGCTTCTTATAATTTCTGCAAAAGAGGTAACTTTATAAAATAATAAACAAGTTCTAAAATTGTTTTAAAGTTTAAATAAGTATTTCAATAAAGTCACTTAGTTTTCATGTTTTATTTAAGTTAAAGGTTTTAAACTATATTAATTAACATGTTTTTCTTTTTGTTTCAATTAGAAAGTATTTTTTTTTTGTTGTTCTTTTATATTAATATGAAGTGATGATATGAATTTTAGGTGTTTTTAATTTTTTTAATAGATTTAAAATGTTTTTTAAAATTTTAATTAATTACATATATTAAAAATTCTGATCATCACATCTTCTCATCCATTTCTTTCTTGACACAAAAAAAAGGTCTAATGATGACTCGATTTGATGGTTTAATAATCCAATTTAAACAAAATATGAATAAATGATCTAACTGAAACTTTTTTAAAATTTGATTAATATTGTGTGAAGTAAAAAATTCAAAAACCACAGCATATATATCATGTAGGTGTATAAACATAGAATGTTGGTTACCATAAACCATAGTATAGGGTCATATGTTAGCCTCTGGTTGAACCACACCACCTCATTTATTTTCTTTTTGGTTGAGGTAGCGTGAGGACTACCACAGCCACATGTGATTCGCAATTCTAGACTTCTAGTTGATACAAAGATTAATAGAAAAGAGCTAATATATTTATAATAATCAAAATGGTTTGAGTTTGCCAAAATAAATCTACACACAAGTTAGTTTGCTATATATGATACTAACCTTTTCTTTATCTAACCTTTTAAATTATCATCCGAACGCATTCTACCTTCTTTTTTGTTTCTTTTTACCTTTTTTAACTGCAAATTCCCCATTAATTTTGAGAAAATTGTTTTATTACCAAGCTCATCATTCAGTTTTTTTTTAAGCTAAAATTTGTTTATAAGAATCAATATCTTTTTTTTTTCTGTAGAATTAGATAACTACAACTAATATTAGTATATTTGTATTAGTACGTATTTTTCAGCGAGAAGTCTTTAAATTGCATTCTATGATACTATCACAAGAAAACATGACAGGTAAATCAAAATATAGAATATAAGTAAATTATTTTTATTGATTATTGCTTTTCTTACAAATTTTTTTATAGATCTAAATTCTTCATCCATTGCTACATTGGATGACCTTCATAAACACCCGCAACCTTCCATGACTTATGGGTAAACGCATGTCCCCCAAGCTGCATCAACACACACACGCGCGCGCCAAAGTTAACTTAAAGCAATTTTTTTACGAAAAGGAAATCAGAAGAACACGCGATTTGAAACAGGTGATATTAAACATAAAAAAACAACTTACAAGGATCCGTGGGTGAAGGAGTGGCATAACTAGTATCACATACGCCATGTCTTCTGAAATTGGAATCAATGGCATAAGACGCATGATTTCGCAAAGTGTTAGGTAAAAAACACGACCTCCCTGGCTGGATCTCCGTGCAGTCGGCTGCTTGTGATCCACATAAATCGTCAAGTACTCTTTGCAATGTTGAGTCCGGAGTTCTAACTTGGGCCACACACCAGGTGTTCCCCTATATATAACAAGAAAAAGAAAACAATAACCATTAAAAGTAGTTCCAAAACCATATGAGATAGCTTTGATGAGAATGAAATTAGAAGTTTGAGATATCTTACTTCTACAAAACTTGAGCACACACCGACGAAGATAAGACCCATAAAGCACAGTAAAATGTTAACTCTTTCCATGATGTACGTTATGAAATGCTTTGTGAATGCTCATCTCGTTATATAATGTATAATTTTGTAACGGTTTGAGAACTTCAATGTCGAATTAATATTTGCAATTAAATGAATATTTTAAATTTAATTTAGCATAAATCTTCTATATATAACAAAGTAGGTTAGTACCCGTATATTATACGGTTTAAATAAATAAAATATTAAATAGTTAGTGATAAATTTATGAATTATACAATCATATTTTGATATTGAAATTACGTACGAGTCAAGACTTTAAATAATAAAATAACGACATTATTTTTTAGAATTTTGCTTATAGTTTATTTTTGTTTTCTTTTCTAAAAAAAGTGGTTTTTAAAACATTTTATTTAAAAGCCAACCATTATATACTCTTACATTTAAAAGTGATGTTAACAGTAAAATACAAGGTTTTATGCAGAAGGTACAATTGCTCAATGCATGTGAGACTTTTTTACATTTGATGACTGTAGCTTTAACCACCCACTCACCCACCAGGCATACATTATTGATTACACAGTCCTTCCCTCGCTTAACGTCTCTGCATCACCCGCTCTCATCGCTCTTTACGTTTTCTTGAGACGAGGAACGCTCTCTTCATGTTTCTAAATCGAATTGCAAATCATGTTCCCATCTTGCTAACCTCCAAATTGTGCAAGAAAATCATACAAATAGTGGTTAAATTCTTTGTGCAGTGGCCACAAGTACAAAAACAAACATATCTTTTGCACGGAGTTGCTTCATTTTGCTTCCTTACAAATTCGCATTACAAAGCTAAGAAGCTCAAAGTGTTTGAATTCAATCAAATGATGTTCTTTGGGTGCTCATGTGCTTTTTGACATGTTGCAGGTAATAATTATGTGTATCTGGATCATCGTAAATTTTTTTAGATTATTGTGTGTTTGAAAACATTTATGGTTACAACTTTGGATCCCTTTTGATAATGCTGATCATTGTGTGGTTTCATTTGTATCAATTCATTTATGTATTTTAGTGTGAGTTGTAGGTTAAAAATTGTTCAATTGATCTTTTATGGATTACTATGTCAAGCCTTAACGCAAATTGGTAAAACCTGCACTTTGGCCCATCTTGAAGCAGGGATAACAGTAAAACATGCATACAAACATTTAATTATATGTGAAATCTTGGTTCGATTCTATCATGTGTTATTTTTGTGAGGTATTGTAGATGTAAATTTCTAATATATTACGTGTTTGTAAAGTAGTCTTATTATTATTTTTATATTTCTCCTACTCTTATTCAATCTCTTTTCCCTGATGCCAACCTTCTTGGTAAATTGGAGCCATCTTGAGTGGTGGGCGAAAGATGACATGCTGACCTTCTTTTGTCTTCTCCTGTTAGTTTACCCGACGCAACGCGAGGCTAACCTGACTCGTTTTTATAAACAATAAACAAAAAGTGTCAACTTTAAAAATTTTCTTATTATAACTTTATATTTTAATTATTTTCCTTTAATAAAAATTTATTTTTCAAAACACAAATTTTAAAATACTTAGTATTCTTAAAAAAGTCTGACATTATATAAAAATTTCTTATTTTATAAATTATATTTATTAAAAGATCTCTATCTTAATTTATTAAAAATAATTTTATTTTGAAAAAAAATAATATCATTAATTAATAATCAATGAAATTATTTCAGAGAAAAAAAAATGAAAAAAAATTATATTTACGATGTCTGAAATTGGGTAATATGTAGTATAACTAGATTTTCCTCTCCGCGTGTCGCGGCGGGGATTCGTTTGGTGCTCGTGTCATACACAATGAGAATAAACCTCGTAATAGTGGATTCACAAAAAAAAAAAAAAAAAAAAAAAAGGAGTCATGTATGATTATATTTTTAACAAAAAAAGGATGGCCATGGCATAACATCCATATTACAAAAGAAAACATAGGTACAAAGGAGATGGCCTTTCTGTAACATCCATATTACAAAAGGAAGGATTGGTATGAATGACGTGTTCCTTGGCTGTTTATATCCATATTACAAAAAGAATGATTGTTACAAATGACGTGACTTTGACATAACAACCATTCACAAAAGCCAGTAGTATGCAACATTAACGCTACTATTCAAAAATCTAAACTTGTTCTTCATAGTTTCGTCACTGTATCAATGTAGGTATTTCGGCCTCTTTGTATCATTTGTTCTCATTACCTGCATTATCTCTTTGTATCATTTGTTCTCATTACCTGCATATAGTGCATGTTTGGGATTGCTTATTTTCTCCTGACTTTTGATTTATTAACTTCTGAGAAGTTAATAAGTCAAAAAAAGTGTTTGGCAAACCCAAAAGGACTTTTCAAACTGACTTTTCATATAGGGGGCTTTTGGTTGGAAGAAATGAAATGGAATGGAATGGAATTAAGAAACTAGTATAATTTTCAAGCAAAATTATGTTTAAGTGGGTAATGAAATGTAAAACCCAAGGGAATGTTTCACCTCAAATTCCCTTGGTTGCGGGATTTCAAATTCCCTCTCTAGGTGGAAGGATTTTGAAATCCCACAACCAAGGGAATTTGAGGTGAAACATTCCCTTAGGTTTACTTTTAATTGCTCACTCAAACACAATTTTACTTGAAAATTATACTAGTTTCTCAATTCTATTACATTCCGTTCCATTCCTTCCAACCAAACGCCCCCATAGGGTAAAAAGGACGTTTTGAGAAGTAAGGAGGGGGTTACTTATTGACTTTTGAAAACTCCTTTTGATCCAATTTTCTATTATACCCCTTTACTATCTCCTATTAACTCCTATCGTTTTTAAAATCATGGCTTTTTTTAAAGCTAATCCAAACACTTTTTTTAAAACTTTTTCTGAAAAGTCATAAGTTAATAAGTTTTTTTTATCAAAATTCTTTTTCAATCAAAATAAGCAATCCCAAACAAGGCCATAATGTTGTTTAGAATAATACTGAGGTAATCAAATGGTTATATGCTGCTTGAATGTTGAAATATCTATTAATGCGTTAAATATGATACATCAAACTATATGCTAAATCAAACTATATGATAAAATAACATAAAGGGTTTTACGCATTTATAGTATACGTTGGGTGACTTGCTACATATTTTTTTTTTTCTTATTTACCACGTTTCCATTTTAGCCATTTTTTCCAACATTTACCCATATGATCCATTGTAGACAAAATTATAACCCGAATCAACCCTATGATAAACAAACAATGAATTCGTGAATAATAAGATAAAACTTACCTTAGTAATATACATTGCTTGTGTAGTTGTATCCCCCAATCTTCCAGTTCCATTAACAAAAAATAAATCTGCATTCAATATAGCATTACCAAGAATTTGTTATATGCAATGGTGTTATGAACAAGAATATCTTTAATGAAGGAAAATGGTGCATTTAGCATTATCTAAATATGATCATAGTGGTGGTGGTCCTAAGTTCTGCCATGTTTCAATTAGTGTTCAAGAATTAATAAGAAGCATATACATGGAATTCATCTACAAGTCAATAACAAATATTTCAATTAACAGTGAGTATACACTACTGTTCAAAGAAGCCGCACATGATGATCTTTGCAGGTCGATTCCATCTACCATTATAAGCGATTCAAGTTCAACGAAAAAGTTATTTGATTTTGATACTTTTGATTAGATTTTTTTTACTATTGTTGATTTTTGTCCCCAAAAATCTTTTAAGGGGGGAGTAATGTTAGGTATCAAAATAGTAGAAGGGCTAGTTTGTAATAGTTGAATAGTATAGGATGTCTTTGGTTTAGTTGTTATTCTGGTTGTTGTACTTAAACAAATGAAATGGGTACCGATGATTTGAGAATATTTCCTCCTCTCTTTAGTTTTCTTTTTCTTCTTCTCTAGAATTGATCTTTATGTTTGATTACCAATTGTGATTGTAACACCTGGTCATCCTCCGCTACACTCGATGGAGTCAACGATGGTGATGGTGGAGGCATGGCCACCGCCATCCTCTCCAGAACTCTCTCTATCTTTCTGAATGATTGCTGCTATAACGATAGTATTACGCTGCTGAAAGAACTTGTACCATACTGTTCATCGAGTTGCATTTTTAATAGATAGGGTTTTTAATAGATGGGGTAATTTGTATATATAATACAACTTTTAAAATAAATACACTTTTTTAAAAGAAATACACTTGTCACAAATCTAACAAGAACTATACTTAATATTATGATATTTTTATTAGGTATGCTATAATTATTAAAAGACGGTTAAGTAATTTAGTTTAAGAAAACTCCTAAATTTTTAGAAAATCCTCAAACTTATAGTGTTTCAACTTAACCTCGTGTATATATTTTTAACATACTTTTTATTGATTTGTTTTTTAATAACTTTATTTGGTAATACTTTTTTTAAATAAATAACTTGTGTTTAGTTTTTCTTTTATAGAATTAGTAGTTGCATTAAAAATATGAATTTTTTTTTGTGTATTGTATAGGATGTCAACTAATGGTAACATGAAAAACAAGACAGATACCAACCGCAAAAAACCAATGCCGTTATATATCTATTTGCGTCTATGTGTCGATTAGTAGAATTTAGCTGTCACAACCTCATGTCTCTTTTATATGCATAACAACGTTAATGGCACCGTCATAACAAACGTGACAAAATTTACTAACACGTCTCGTTTCGCGGGCTTAATTTCTAATTGTTCATTTGTGAGCTTTTACAAACATATTTTCTAAAATATAAAATGCTTAAACTCTCTCTTATTAAATTAAATCTATATTCCGAAAAAAATTTAGGGGCCGTTTGGTTCGCAGAATGTTTTGCAAAGTAATTGAAATTGAAAATGAAATTGTAATTGAAATTGGAATCTTGTTAAAATTGATAACATGTTTGGTTGTTCAATTTTAAGTGAAATTAAAATGTTAATTTTAAGTATTCCATTAGATTGCTAAACATTCCATGGGTAATTAAAAAAAATATAAATTTCAATAAATAAAAGAAAATTTTCTAATTTTAATTCATGAGAAATACATAAACCAAACCCAAACGGGGCCTTAGGGGCTGTTTGATTTCACTTACTCGATCAGAAGGTGCTGACCGGGTAAGAGCTTGTTCCAAAACTGACCGGGTAAGTGAAAAATAATGCATGGGTCAGTGGTGTCGGACCGGGTTAGACGCGAAAAAATACAAATCAAACACACTGACAGATCAAAATGTCTGACTGGACTAATGGGTCAGATATTTTAATCTGGTTAGAAGCAAATCAAACAGCCCATTAGTATGTTTGATTGTTTTCTATCAAGTTCCAGAGGCAATAAACGCATATTAAAAAAAAAAACATAATAAAAACTAGGGTTTTTCTATCAAACTCTCAATCGATCTATACTTCTCACGAAAACCCATGCTCAAATTCTTCTAGTTTCTGGTATCATCTTCTTCTTCTTCTTCCTACAATCTCATCTCTCAATTCTAACTTCAATTCACTATCATCTTCTTTCAATTTCATTTCATGATCACTTCATTCACATCACAAATCTGTTAGAACCCTAAAAAACCCTAGAAAATTAGGAATTGGGGGTATGGATCCGAACGAGGGCCATGGTGGTGGAGATCCGAGTGACCAGTTTCACCGGAACGAAGCCATCTCCGCCGTTGTTGATGAGGGGTTTCTTGGGGAAGATGATGATGATTATGAGGATCTTTATAACGATGTGAATGTTGGTGAGGGGTTTCTTCAGTCGCTTAGGAAGAATGAGGATTTAGGGGTTAAGAATGAGGACGAAGTTGAGAGGAAGCTGGAGACAGTTTCTCAGGCGGTGGATGATGCTCCCGCCGGTGGTGGTAGTGGTAGTGGTGGTGGTGGTGATAGGAAGTTTGAGGGTAATCATGGGGTGGTAGATGAGATGCAGGTAGAATCATGGGTAGGTGGGTGTTGGTGGTGGTGGTGGTGAAGTTAGAGGTGAGTTAGGGCAGCCATTGGCTAAAGTAGGCGAGGTAGAAACGCGTATATCGGTTAACGATAACAGCGTGTTGAACGTAGGGATGGGACAACAGCAGCAGCATCAGCATCATGTGGGGAGTGTGGGTAATGCTGCTGGTGGTGATGGTGGAGGTGGTGGGACTGTTAATGGTTCTGGTGGGAATGTTTATGGTAATGGTGGTAGTGGTGTTGGTGGTGGTGGAATGAACATGGCTGGTGGCGGAGGTGGTGGTTATGGTGGTGGTGGTGGTGGTGGAGCCGGTGGGGGGACGATTCTGTTTGTGGGAGATTTGCATTGGTGGACTACTGATGCGGAGCTTGAGTCTGAACTCTGCAAGTATGGTCATGTGAAGGAGGTGAAGTTCTTTGATGAGAAAGCTAGTGGGAAATCGAAAGGGTATTGTCAGGTTGAGTTTTACGATCCTGCGGCTGCCACAGCGTGCAAAGAGGGAATGAATGGGCATGTGTTCAATGGTCGCCCCTGTGTTGTCGCATTTGCTTCGCCATATAGTGTTAAAAGAATGGGAGAAGCACAGGTGAATAGGAGCCAGCAGATGGCTCAGGCGTCTGCGGGTCAAGCAAAGAGGGGACCTGGAGATCTTCCTGGTAAGACAGGCGGCAACAATATGCCTGCTGGTGGCAACTTTCAAGGTGGTGGTGACAATAACAGAGGGTATGGAAGAGGGAATTGGGGTAGAGGTAATGCACAAGGTATGGGGGGCCGGGGGCCGGGTAGAGGTGGTGGGATGGGTGGGCGTGGGATGATGGGGAATGGTGGAAATGGGTTTGGACCACCGCCTATGTTGCATCCTCAATCAATGATGGGTCAAGGGTTTGATCCTTCGTTTGGAGGTCCAATGGGCCGAATGGGAAGCTATGGAGGTTTCCCTGGGGGTCCAACACCTCCATTTTCAGGCATGTTACCTTCCTTCCCACCTGTTGTACCGGGGTTAGCACCCCATGTTAATCCTGCGTTCTTCGGGAGAGGGATGCCCATGAATGGAATGGGTATGATGCCTACGGGTGGTGTGGATGGGGCCAACATGGGAATGTGGTCAGACCCTAACATGCCCGGCTGGACCGGTGATGAGCATGGTGGCAGAGTAGGTGAGTCTAGTTATGGTGAAGAAGCTGCGTCTGATCAACAATATGGCGAAGGTAGCCATGATAGAGGAACTTGGCACAATCCAGCAAAAGAAAAAGATAGAGATTGGTCTGGTACATCAGACAGAAGACTTAGAGACGATAGAGATCGTGAACCTGGGTATGAAAGAGACTTGCCAAGAGAAAAAGACGTGGGTCATGAGGACGAGTGGCCTGAAAGA
This sequence comes from Flaveria robusta, assembly GCA_025506415.1. Taxonomy (NCBI): domain Eukaryota; kingdom Viridiplantae; phylum Streptophyta; class Magnoliopsida; order Asterales; family Asteraceae; genus Flaveria; species Flaveria robusta. The sequence continues at coordinate 7,799,064 of CM046465.1, forward strand.
AGGCACCGAGAGGAGAGGGACCGTGAACGTTCACGTGACCGAGATAGGGATCGGGACCGTGAACGATCTCGTGACCGAGATAGGGACCGGGATCGTGAGCGTTCACGTGACCATGGTAGGGACCGCCATAGGGATGAAAGGGACAGATATGCTGATCATCACAGGTACAGGGAGGTTGAACCAGAGTATGATGATGAGTGGGACCGTGGGCGGTCCTCGCGGGCCCATGGGAAATCAAGATTGGCTCAAGAGGACGACCATAGGTCTAGATCTAGGGATGCTGATTATGGGAAAAGGCGGCGTGTAACTGCCGAATGACTGTTTTAGGTGGTGCTTAAGGTTGTAAGGAATTACATCCAGAAATCTGTGAAACTCAAGCTTTCTTTATTGTGGTTTTGTTGCGCTGAGGTGGTTTCTCTCTGAACTGTTTATCAAGTTGATGAATGTGGTTATCTTTGGAAGGTAAGATACAAAAGCTGTACTTTACCTGCTAATATTATAAACTTGCTGATTGTTTTGAAGTTTCACTGCTTATTTTAGGGATAACGTGTGTGGAGGCCACTTAAGTATTCAACTTTTGTCAATAAGGCCACCGATACCATACATGTCGACCCACCATGTATTTAGTTTCGTTAAATACCAGATCCAGCTAAAATTATACCAAAATAATGTAAAATGACATTGAATCTTTGCTTAGCTTAATATGATGGATTTATTGTCTTTTCAAAAATGTTAAATGGCATTTTTCCCATAAACATTGGTGGTGTTCATGTGGCAGGTTGAATACATGGATTATTCTTCTATGTTATGTTTTCTTTACCTAGTGACTATGGTTTCTTATATGCTCAATTTTCAAGTTGGTTTCTTTATGTATGTTAAGGTATTTACATTTTTTTTTTGAGTTTTATTTACTGTTCCTTTGCATGTTATGGGTTGTCCATTGGACTGGAGTAGAGGTGTGCATTGGAGTAGGAAAGTGGCTTGTATGGTTTCAATCTTGGTGTACTTGCACCAACTTAAAAGTCATCAGTTTGAGCCTATACTTGTTTCTAAAAAACACTTGTCATTACATACATAGTAATAAACCAAATTCTACTCCCTCCCAAAAAATAATGCTGTTATATGGTTTATTCGCCTGTGCTCTCGAGAACCTTTCATTTGAAATTTTGTATGCATTTGTAGTAGACCAAGGATCTGTGTCCCATTTAAATCCAATGAATTCTGGGTTTAAGGGAACCATAGTTGTTAAACATTATTAGTGATCTTTTAGGGTCCTGCTTGTTAGCACAGTTATGAATTATGTTACATTATCAGAATCTTGTTCATCCTCAAATCTCTTAAGACACTAGTTGTAAGCTATTTGTTGAAGTTTGTATGGATGAGTCTTGCAGTTACTTTCTTCTTTCTAATTATTAATAAAATCTACAATTAGTCCAACATTTGTTATTCCAATTTTAGTTGATACATTGATAAGATGTTATCACATTGTGAACAAATCTATTTTTTATGCTGGTTTTGATAATCTTTCCACATATGTAGGCTTGATGGGAACAGAAGCTATTCAGAGCTATGGTCACAAGATGCGAAAGAGACCTGGGGTTTGAGCTACAGATTTAGACGGCGATGATGATAATCCAGACTTATTAATATTAGAGTTTGTTTGAAATTATCATGTACTTCAAATTATGTTGTGGCTGATGTATCTGTGTTAACTAACCTAGACTTTACGCCCTTGTTTGAATGTGAGATGTGTAGGATTTTTGCACCATGTTTGGAGGATTAACCTCTTTTTTGTTGTTTTTTGTTGTATTTTTTCTTCATTTTTCTGTACTTGTATCTTATGTATGGTGCCGACATGATTGGCGACTGTGGCCCATAGGTTGTTAGAGAGTAGCTAACCAGGCTGAGCTAACCAGCTGAATCAATAGATTTCTACATTGAAACCTCAAGTTGTACATTTTCTCTACCTGCAATGTATATATAGAGATGATTAATGCGACTGTTGGGTTTAACTTGTCTGTTATATACTTGCTTAATATAAATATAGCTGTTAGAGTGTGATGGCCATATATCCTTAACTGCATGTGTTTGGATGGTTTTACCCTTGTATTGCTTCGAGTGTAAAGCTGTCAAAACATATATACGTTGCTTATATAAGTGATAGAGGCGGTATACAAATAATTTCCTAGTGTTGGATGAAGATTGTCACAATACTATCAAGATTGACAAATTTGGACGCTAGCATGTTCCTTTTTATTGTTAGATATGCTCTATTACAGCTGGGCATAGGCCCTCACTCTCCTATTTTCAGGGCTAGTTAAGGTTTCAATTTTGATCTTAATCTTGATCCTAGGATAAGATTTCGTTCTGATTATGCTAATCTTTAATCGAACTTTAAAGCTACTGATAGAGTACATTTGCTAAAAGAAATTAAACTAACCCACCTGAAGAAAGTAAACATGGTAGTGCTCTACTAGCAATAACATGATAATATCTAGGGTAACCTACATGTACCTCCTTTGTATGGGTTCTAACCAAAATGAAATGGGTCATTCTAAACATGTACCAACATGAGTTCACCTGCTTTTTATATGGTAGCTAGTGGCAACGGGTGATGGTGGCGGCTTCGCTCAAAATGGGGTAGTGGCTGTGGGCGTCGACAGCATTGACGATGGCGAGACTTGGTGGTGGCCGTTATGGCGGCTTCGGTGTTACCCATCTCGACCCGTTTTAAGTTCTTAAGTTCTAACAGAATGATCTGTTTTAACCATTGTCTAATTGAGTAGAACTAAATTGGCCCTCATCTAATTTGAGAGTTAACTTAGATGTTTTTTTTTATATTTTACTTTTTCTAAATGACATCACTTACATGAGATAAAGACACAACTAAACTCGAGTCTGGTTTAGGGTACGATTTAAGATTATGCATTTATATTGTTTATATAATATCTATTAATGTTTAATTTTGTAGTGTTATATAACCTTGATTTAGGAGTTCTAAACAACTAACATGCCATCACTTGATAACCAGGATAGCCTGCCTGTATATTGTTAAATCATACGGGGTTTAGTTAACTTTTAATTCATGACATCTATTAAATTTGATGATGAAATAGCTGACATGTAAGCATTTGATTACCTATAATTTTCACAATTTTAAAACATGTCATGGAAGTTAAGGTTTTTTCTTGCGTATTTAGCAAAAAACTTAGTTACCATTACATGATTTTTTGAAATGTTCCATTTCACTCCGTCTTTTATTTCTACATAACAAACATTACTTTTAGTTGGACAGTGATAAGCTAATTCATTTCTTAGACGATGGATCTACGCATTTTGATTTGAAAACTTACAATTTGCTAGTAACTTTTTTTGTAAACTACTTTGAAATAGAGTTTTAAGTCCTAGTTATCGCCTATCGGTGTTCGCCCATTAGGAGACAAGTATTTGAATCTTCAGTCACTTCACAGAAGTTTGCGTTATGAAACGTCTACTAAATTAAATGAAGCCGATAAGCAAGCAGCAAACCACAGATGCTTGAACCTGAGTCTCCTAAAAACCATCATCCTAACATTCTAACTCCAAGCTTTCACCAGGAATACCTTTTTGCTGGAAACAAAAACTCAATACATACATCTTCAGATCACAAATCAACAGCCCTGTATGAAAAGCACTCAACATACACAGACAACACAAGCATCCTGGTCTAGATATAAAAACCATGAACGGGTCATCAATTATTAGAACTACAGACAAATTTCCCTATAATTTATACTCGTGTATTATGCATAACTAGCAGCACTGCCACTGTACTTCTACTTCTTTTTCTTCTACATCTACAGTAGAAACCCTAATGCAATAATTAACATTAAGTTACATGCTTACACCAGAAGTAACAAATCAAAAACTTTCATTAAATGGTCATTCTTTTTTTGCATTTATTGTGCAAGATGCTTAGGCCTTGACCCCTTGTGCGGATGCTTGTTTTCCGGTCTTCTCAGGTTCCTCCTCATCCTCATCGTCTGCTTCATCGGCTAGTTTAGTCAGCTCTTCCTGGATCATGAATTTTATGGATGCCTTTCTTGATGTCAGATCCGTATTGAACCGCTTGGCTGAAACAATATATAAAAGAAGTATGTTATACACTAGGAGTAAACCGATGACTAATGACTGGCTTGCTAGGGTAAACGGTGAAAACGAATTGGGTCAAAATGTTACTTCTGTACGAGTCGGATTGACCCAGAAATATTAATTCTTGGTAAATAATTAGTCTGTCCATGATAATGCAGTGTTTTTGTTAAAGTGAATTGGAAGGTTTCAAGAAAATAAAACACACACTTTGGGTAACTTTTGACTAGTTTCCTTTTAAGCTAGTTTATTTTCTAAATTTACCAATTAGACCTGATTGAAATAAACCAAAACCCACACCGGCCATTCATAGGTAGACGGGGCAAAATTACTCCCTCTACTAAGAAGTAATGAGGACTGCAGGATGCTTACCAAGCTGCTTGAGAATATCGGTAAAGGTTGCCTGCAACACAGAAGCGATCAGTAATGCAAGGTAGGTGAGTAATGTTCAAAGTGTAAAACAAACTGGGCTGATATTTAACTGAATATCACTGAATGCTGTAAATTACGACGGAGGGGAACCCTCAATATATAGGAAAGAAACCAGAAACCCAGGAGGAAACTAACAATAGGGGCCATGTACTAAAAAAACTCTAATAACTATAATTGACAAGAGTGCATGAGGTTTTTCGATATGCGAAAGTGTTAAATAGAAAGAATCAATGCTAGATTTTATATATATCAAATGAAACTTCATGAAATGGAAGGATGACCAAACATTTGTTTTATCAAAGTGTGAATCGGTAATGATATCGAACCCACAAATTGTGGAAACTGACAAATCATAGATGTCATGGACAATATTTATGAGACCAGTCATGTTTTCCACGTGACAATTTGAAATTAATTTGTAAAGATTCTCACCGTATTGAAGTCAACTTCTTTAAGAATTTCACATATGGCAGTTCTGAGATCATCATCACTTATCTTGTGTTTTTCTGATTTCGGCTTCTCTTTCTCCTTCAATGTCTTTTTACCTTTTTTAGAAATATATTTATCAGAATCAAAGGATTAGCATTAAATTTTTTAGGATTAAGCAAACAAAACAACCCAAATAGAACTGCAAATCAACCAGAAGGTAAAAATAATCAAATTACAGGTGGCAATTTTGATCATTTCAGTTATTTTCTATCTAATGAGTGAAAATTTAATTTTTTAAGCTACAATGGAAATGGGTCAAACGGGTTGAAAGTCACTCCAAAGTTTTCAAATGCATAAAACATTCTTATCAAATTTATTCAAATAAAATAAGATAGAAGATAAAGTTCTCTGCAATAATATTTAACACATTAATTATTTCTAAAAGGAATAATGTATACATACACCAAGTATTTAAAAGTTTTCACCAAGGACACCCGCAAGTGTTCAAAACTTATCACCAAGGCCACCTAGGTATCAATTTGATTCATATACAAGCAACATACTTGCCAAAAATGATAATAATGAAACTGTAAATGTGGCAAATCTGTAATTTTATGAGCATTTTGTAATTTTAAAGTACTCCGACAAGTTTTTTCTCTCTCTAGAATCAGCATAAATGAAATCAAATTGATACTTAGTTGGCCTGTGTATGCATTATATCTTTATGAAATTTCAAAGTAGGAAAAACAAAAAGGTGTTTGCAGGTCAGTGCAGCACTCCTAGAAACGCCTAATTTGACCCAAACTTTTTGCCACCTCTAATATTACGCTAAAAAAGAAACAAGTTGTACCAGTTTTATTTTTTGGAGCAGCTTTCTTTGGAGTTACATGTTTCACTTCATCTGCATCTTTCTTCTTGTTCTTTCTTGAGAAAGTCTTTGGATCAGAATCACTTTGATCCTTAGTTTTAGAACCACTTTTAGATGAAACAGCTGGTGTTTTCTTTTGAGCTGAGCCGGTCTTTTTGGGTGTAGTAACTACTTTCTTCTCTTTAGGTTTCACACCTGATTCCTTTTTAGAAGATTTAGATTTGTTTGAACCTCTTTTGCGCTTTTTACTACTGTCTTCTTCTTCAGATTCAGGTTCAGACACATGTTCTTCACTTGCAGCATCCTCTGATTTCTCTTCCTCTGATTTCTCATTCTCATCTTCTTCATTCTCTTTCTCCTCTTCATTCTCTTTCTCCTCTTCATTCTCTTCTTCAGAAGCGTCTGTATCATCGGCCTTCTTATCCTGTTCAGAAGTACTTTTTCTTTTCTGCTTCTTCACAAATAAATTAAGATATAAATTATTAAAGCACAATTATAATAGCCCTCCTTTCATCACCTACAAAATGTAATTACAACTAGAGGTGGAAAGATGAGAAGGTGGGTGACAGGTAATATGGTGGTACGGGTTGGCCCAAAAACATTTTTTGACTAAAAAGTATAATGCATCAAATATCTATTACAAGAACAATATTGTGAAAATAATAATCAAGTTCTTTGAAAAGAACAATTTACTTTTAACCCCCGTTTGATCAGTTCCTTTCTCAGCTAAATTTCTTTATTCGATCCAGTTAGGATTTTACTAGCTTGCATAGCAAGAGGGAGATACCTTAGATGAACTTTTTGAAGGTGTAGCCTCGGAGGTCGATGAGCTTTTCTTGCTTGGCCTCTTACGCTTTTTGCCTTGGGTTGACTGAATAATATGTGATATATGAGAAGGAAGCTATAACAGTGAAAAAGTAATAGAAAGAAGTAAAGCTCGTATGCAAACCTGCTCTTTCTCTGCAAGCAACTCGCTAGTTGTGGCATGAGGAGCCATCATAAAATCCATCAGCTTTACCAGAATATCTTCCTGTTTGCAGACCATAAATAATGTCACACTATGTTCACAAAAAAATATAAGCCATTTATCCATCCAAGTTTGAAAAAGATTCACTTACAGGGTGAATTTTTTTCAAACTATAATTGGTAAATGGGATTTGCAGGACCAGATAAATTAGTATTCACAACAACGTTGATGTTTAAAAAATTATAAGATATGATTCGTAGAAAAACCACATAAATGAAAGTGTCAATTTAAATAAGGCATGTAAGCCTCTATGTCCCTCCCGGTTCTGCAGCAGAAGCATTCTCAGCTCCCGAAGAAGATGAAGCTACCGGGATAGGAATTAGGAGCTCTGTTTATGCTAAGGCAGAGGAAGAACTGGTTGGCAATGAGTAAGAGAATGAATCCCCCGCCGAGTCAGTTGATGAGAAAGAGTCTGCTGCTGTGTTTTTTAACACAACCATACGTTCTCTAAGAATATCCTTAGCTGCTATTTGATAAAAAGTCCAGACAACAAATTAAAAAAGAACCATAAAGTCACAAACCTTCTTTGCATTAGCTCTACTGACTGTCATGTCAAATATATCGCAGAACTCCAACAGCTTCTCTTTATTAGATTTGTCAAGCTTTTCCTTAATTTTTAATTTTTGCTTTTCCTGAAATGATAATAAATACTTACTACTCAAATTCATAGCAATGAAGAAAATTGTATCACAACCAGTACATGTAATTACATGAGTTTGAATATCAATCTAAATTACATGAGTTTTAGACGAATCATGCATATTATTGAAACGATGCAATGATGGATATGCTAATATATCTTAATTACATGAGTTTGAATATTAATCTAAATTAATTTTGTAATCTTATTGTTGTTCCCTTTGTTCTTTCTCAGCAATTGCATGCTTATCATACCGTATGATTTCTTTTTCTTTTGAATTTTAGCCATTACTTAACTCATATTTATAAACACCACTGAAAAAACAGAATCAGCATTCTACTACAGTTGAAATGATTATTACCTCATTCTCAGGCCAGACAAAGCCAGAAAACCGCAAAATGTTACTCTTAACCTGAAAAGCCTGCAATTTGAACATATGGCATAATATTAGGCAGCGACACGTTTATGGCAGCTCACTGAAAAATAATACCAATGATGAAAAAAACATAGCAGGATTTGGTGTAATCCAACAAAGTAAACAAGAACATCAACTAAAATCAGGGGCAGTATACTAATAAAAGATGCTGCCAAAGTCTCAACATATGTATACACATCACTTCCATCACCAACTATAATTTATCTGCATGATTCTCACCAACTATGAAGGGCAGTTATGCATACAATAAATTCTGATCTTAACTCCATAAGAGTTGTCTACTTCATCATCATAAACTTTAAGAATCAACATGAGTTTTATCAAAGCGGATAAAATACATAATAACAGTTACAGATTCATGAGTTGAAGTTCAATACCTTTCCTCTCCTTCCAAATAAAATGGTATGCAGCAGTTTCAGAGTGTCATCATTCACCTTCCTCTTTGATAATTTGAACGCAACTGAAAAGTCATACAGGGTTTAGACTTATAATGGAAAACAGGAAACGCACAACAAGTAGGGATTGGCACATTGAAATTTATAATCAAGAAAGCTTCACAGATTACACTTGAATACAGGGGTGTTTTCTGTGGTCATCCAAGAAAAAAAAAATGAATAATAGCCCCTCATGTTTATGAATAAACAAAGAAATATCAGATCAATAAATACAACTACACATGGCATCAAGCACAAACAAACTCGTATAAACTAACAGTATAAATCCATAAAGATTAAGCAATTGCAGGCTGACTGATGTAACCACAAATGCAGATTTATGTTTGATATGCCAAGAAAACAAATAAGGATTTTAGATTGTTGACATTAAGACGATGATAGAGTTTTTCAGTCTTCTTTTCACCAAGATTGATGAAATGCGCTATTCTGACTATCTGAAATTCAAAATGCACATGATCTCAGAGGTTTAACATATCTCTTGAAAAAGAGATACCTATGCTCCCCATGGATATGATAACTAACTTACCCCAGTCACCTAGCTTATTTAGGTTTTTGCATAACCCCAACGACAGGTCATCAGTAATCCTAACTGCAGATTCACATTCTCCCTTTAATGATAATCACCAAACTTCTCATATGTACAAACATAAGTGATCTCTACCAACATCTAGTTTCAAAGATAAACCCAAACAGAAACCATACTGAGTTTAAATATTCGACAAGATGATTGTACAACTTTGCAACGCCACTAGAATACTTAAGTTAGTAATCACAACAATAAAGTTTTTCAAGGCAATTATGATATAAGAAAGGAGGATCCGTGTTCATTTTTCAAAATTTTGGCTTCTTAATATCCACCAGTCCACCTCTTACTATATATACATATGTGTTCATTGTGATATAAGGAAGGTGGGTCTATGTTCATTTTTTAAAATTTAGGCTTCTAAGTATCCACCTACTTACATATAACATAGGTGTCTGTTGACATTATTGTCCATTTTCTACTTTTCTACTCCCTTAGCCCACACAAATGAGATGTTTTCAGTGCATGGTTTGATCAAAGCGTTTAAAGATTGATAAAATATCAAATGTCAAACCCTTAAATGAGGACAAACACAAAAAATTTAAAACAAATAGGTTACACACTCAATGCATGACTAGTAATCAGTAAAAGTTTGGTAAGCAGAAATTTTTTTAGAAGGTACGGGAAATATACCATACACGAAGATAAAAAAAAGGTTTAAAGAGAGACAAAAGCGGAAGACAGGTTTGACCGCATTTAATACATGCTACGTTAGGTTTATCTCCAAAAAACAAATGAACCAATTAACCTCACTATCCTAGCATGATAACTGAAACTTTCAAACATAAAAGATAACAGCCATAGTTCTGCTGAGTCACACATACAAAAAGGTTCAATGAAGTTGTTATTAAGCTAAAAAAATGAAGTCAGCTACTTCCTCCCCATAGTATGAGTCATACTTGAAGCACTAGCAAGTGACTAAATTACATCAAATTCAACTTCAGTGTCAATCTACCATAGAGTACACTCTTAAGTTTTAAGTATATCTTATACATTTTACTTCACTTTATAATAAAATGAACTTTCAACGGCAAATCAGGGATGTCAAATGCAAGAAGGAAAAGGAAAATCAAATATAAAAAAGGAATGGCTTAAGACTTTACCGTTTGGAATATCTTTCAGTGCTTCTCCACGGCCCTGCATACCATCATAACAATTAATATCAGTCAAAATCAGAAGATTCTGTACACTTGCACCGTCACAAAATTTAAAATCAGTCAAAATAGGAAGATTTCTGTCATTAATGGCATCCGCAGTCTTGAAATTTAGAAAACAACCTTTGCAATATGGAATTCCTTGGTAGTGTCTTTGTCTATGACGGCAACCAATCGCTCTACAGATTTCCGTTCCCGTACAGGCCTCTCAATTGTAGGAGCAGCAGGTGTTGCTGGCTCCTTCTCTTTTTTCTCCTTAGCTTTTTTCTCTCCTGATGCCTTTGTCTTTGTGTTGCTTTTTTCTTCACCACCCTTCTTTTTTGCATCTTTTTTTGCTCCCTTTACCTTTGGGATTTCTTCTTGAATCTCTTCATCTTGATTCTCTTCTTCTTGGTTCTCTTCTTTTTTGTTCTCTTCTTCATGATTCTCTGCTTTTTTATTATCTTCTTCTTGATTCTCTTCTTCATGATTCTCTGCTTTTTTATTCTCTTCTTCCTCTTTAGAATCAGCAGCTTCTGTATTACCTGGAACTTTCTTGTCATCAACTTCCATTGCTTCAGTCTTGGGTTCCTCATTACCTTTCTCAGTCTCTTCATCTGGAACTTTCTTGTCATCAACTTCCTTTGCCTCGGTCTTGGATTCTTCATCACCTTTCTCAGTCTCTTCGTCTGGAACTTTCTTGTCACCAGCTTCAATTGCCTCGGTGTTGGGTTCTTCACCTCCATTCTCTTCTTTCGCTTCCTTGATATCTTTTACCTCCTCTTCTTCTTTGGCATCTTTGCTTACCTCGACATCAACCTTGTCAACTTCAACTTCTTTAGTTTCATCATTCTCATCAACCTTTACATCTTCCTCCATCTCTTCAGCTGCAGCCTTTTCCTCCTCTTTTTTCTCACTCACATCTTTCGCTACTTTATCCGGAAAGACTGTCCCATTTGCCACCGTCTCTGCAACCTCAGTCGTCGCATCTTCCTCCCCCATAACTGGACATTTCATTACAAACAATCAAGTCAAATAGCATTAAGAGTCAACACTCAACCAGCAAAGAAGTTCAGTAAAATTCTAAAAGATATCATCTTTACGTCTTTAACAAATTCACTAATATCATCCACAATCATCTGACACACAACCAACAAAAAAAAAGTCTGCAAAACCTAAAAGACAATATCTTTAACCAATTCACTAATTTCATAAAAACTTGCTCTTTCAGTACTTTTTACAGCTTTAACAAACGAAATCCTCCACACCCAAAAAGTAACCCGTACTTGATACATTGAAAAAAATCATCACTCAGGAATGAAATCCGACACAAGTTACAGAAACCCTAGAAACAATAAACCAAACAAAAATGCACACACAAGCATCGAATTTCGGCAACCCTTAACAAGATCTACACATACATACACACACTTACAAGCCCCAAACGCAACGATTTCACACCAAAAGACACACACACGTAGCATAACAAGTTAATTAACCTACGTAACACGAAGAACAAAACCCTAACCAACAATACTCCAATTCGCACGTATTGAAATCAAACAAACAACATTCAGCTGCAAATCAACCACTGAAAACGAATCAAATCACCAAAACTTACATAAATTAGGGCTGACTTGAAGATTCTTTAAGAGAAATTGAGGTCGATGGCGTACCGATAAGAAAGGGGGAACTTTTGGGTTCGAGAGTGATTGTATGTGGACTTGAAAGACGGATTTTAAAGGCAGTTAATTGCCACGTCAGACCGGCGGAATAAGAGTGGCGTACGGTGGCTGATGGACGGCTGAGATGTCATCACCGGCTGGTGTGGAATCTTGACAGTGGGTCGTCGGGTTTACCGGATCTAACCGGCAGTTTGTAGGTTTGTAGTCTTGTTTATGTTGTTGACTTGTTTAACTATTGGCTTCTAGTGTGGAGTCGCGTGTCCACGAAAGGTTGTTATGTGTTAAATGTGAGGTGTATATGTATTACGTTAGTATTGTATGATAAGTAAAAATGAATTTTATTTAGATTGATATGGAATCCTAAGTTGATATTAGACTATGTATCGGTAATCAACACAATCTTGCCTCTCATGTCTAGCAATTGGTTCAAACTTACAGGTTGTTATGTGTTAAATGTTTCAGATCCTCTACATATTTCAATAAGTGGCAACTCAGAAACTCTCACTTGTCAATATGGATTGTACTCGCATACAAGAAGGGGCATCTTCATCATAAACCTAGAAGAAGAAAAAGTTATATTTAGGGGTTGGGTATTAGGGTATGAAATCTCATAACGATGATCGATGTACTAAACATGATTTTATACTAATTGATGTCTAACAATCAAAGGTTAAAAAAATAGATCATGTTTGATTCATTCATCATTAATGTATTTGTCGTTTTGTTTAGGCTTATGCAATTGATGTAGGCTTTCTAATTATAACATAAGGGACTCTGTCCTATCCACCATGATGTTAATTTCCATCGTCCTCGCTGGTGTGGTAATTAGTCACCTTCATACATAGCCCAACCACCTCACGTTCCCATCCTTTATCTTATTCGAGATGCGTGCCTTTTTACTTGAGTAGGAATGGTAATCACGGTTCAGGGAGTGGACTAGTCGGGTATGGTATGGGGCTATGGAAACTGATAGAGGCCATGAGAGTAGAATTAAGGAGACGAGAATCAAACCAAGGAGTTAAGTAACGTGTTTTGTGTTTGTGTTTATGATTATTAACTTTTTATATCGGTTACTTTTAAGGGTTTTAAGGAACACATAGATGATTACTTTTTTTTTTGTCGTTGATAATGTGACAAGTAGAGCAAAATTAATTGATGAAGAGGGGATGAAAAGGCGGAGAAAGTCGTTTTATCAACATGATTAAGTAATGATTCGTTTACTATGTGGTAGGGAGATAAAATGAGTATGGACAATGAAATATTTTGGAAACAAGAGGTATTGAATGCACTTGTATATGTATTATAGTAAGTGTAAGTGGATTTGACTGAGCTGATATAAAATTCTAAGTTGATGGCAAACTATGTATCGGTAACCATCACAATCTTATCTTTCATGTCTTATAGTGGTTCAAACTTAGAGATTGTGATGTATTAAGTGTTAGAAATCCCTTGCGACTCTCGATCACTTAAACAACTTACAAAACTTGTAATGATGATTGCTTTAGGAGTGTTCACAAATTGTTGAATCCGATTGAACCAGTCAAACCGAAGCAAACCGGCTGGTTCAAACGATTTAAGATTTATACAGTTCACCCCGTTTGAAGCTTGGAACTGATAGCGTAAACTAGCGTTTTCAAGCTTGGATCAGACCATCCCGTCCGACCAAAAATCGGACATAGGAGCGAACAGAGCTGCATCGAATCTTTTTGTAGTAATCAAACCGGGTGGTTCGAACCGGTTCGGTGGTTGATCCGGGAACCGATTTGGACTGGATATTGGGTTTTTATTTTATTTTATTTTTATTTTTTTGGATTTTAATAGGTTTAACGGATGGGTTGAATGATGAATTAAAGTGTTGGACATAATATTATTGTTGAGATTTATATATAACTATAAAATACACATATAAAATACTTATATTGAATTATATATATATATATATATATAATTATTACGTCATCCGGTTCTAAAATCCGCCCGCCCAGTCGACTAGTAACGTGACCGATTTGACATACGATCCGTTTCTGAAAACATCAGTCTAAAGTGAACCGATTGTTTAATCTCTCTTATGCTTTTTCATTTTTAAAATACGCATATATGTATATACTTATATATCCATGGACCATCTATATCATTTTCCAAAAGTTTAATACAAACAAACGATTTTGAGACAAAGAAAAAAGAAAAAGAATCATTTCAAACCGGTAAGTGTGAACCGTACTAGCCGGTCCATCCAACCCAGTCAGCTTGGCCGGTTTTGGTTGCAGTTTTCCAAAACTGTAGTAACTGATTTAGCATCATAACCATAAAATTGTTCCAAGATTTTGTTACTTATATCATTTTACACAGATAATCTAGGGGGTATAACATCAGTTGCTCGCAATGATGACTGGGAGAAGAGGAGATCAGCAGCAGATAATGTTCCGGTTTTATCGAAATCAAGTGTCTCAAACTCATTCATGATAGGTATGATATCATCTTGGTTAATCTTCCCCATCTCCTTTAACTTATAGACAATAAACTCAGCAGCTCTATATAAACATCAAAAGATAACAAGACACCATATTAGATTCTTGCTTTCTTGCTATATTATCACATTCAAGAACATAAGTTACTAAATGAGTAAATTCTAGTTATTTACAGTTTATACTTACACGACGATCCCATCACCGTCGAAATCGGCTGCGTTGAGGTCAGAAACCGTTGTTTTTCTTTTGAGAACCCATTTCACCAACGACCGTTGCTTCCTCTCGGTATACAGCAAAGCGAAAGCAAACAGCAACTGAGCTACATAAACAGTACCTGCTAATATCCAAAACAAAGCAAACACGCGACCGCCTGTTGTTGAAAAACACTTATCTATGTACCCGAGGCCCGTAAGTGTCCCAATAACGCAATAAAACGCGTGAACAAAGTCCAAATCTTCAACCCAAAGTAACAGACCTGTGCCTGCAGCCATGAATACCAAAAGCAACACTAATAGTATTATACACTTGTTTCTCACCCTTTTTGTTTTGATCTTTTTCAAGATTTCTACTTCACCAATGGTTTTGTTTAACTCTAACGCTTTGACGAGCAGTCGTTCTTGTTTCTCCACTAAAAGCTCTGCTGCTTTGCCTAAAACCAGCCCGACGATCAGCATGCCAGAGACCACGAAAAGGCACGCGAGTAGTATTGTAAGCGTGCTGTTGGGGACGAGGTCTCCATACCCGACAGAAGTCATTGTGACAATGGTGAAGTAAAGCGCATCGAGTATGCTGTTTGTTTTGGTTCCTGAGATTTGCTTTTGGGTCAGATGGAAGCAAAGTGTGCCTGCGGCTAAGTATGCGAACAGTATAACCGCTACTTTCCAGTAGTTCGGGTAAAGGTAGTTGAAAACAGACTTGGGGTGTGGTTTGGTTGCATCCGTGTGTTTGTCGTTGTAGGTGAAGGAATCGCCGTGTGGGGTGCTTTTGATTCGCCTGAATCTTCTTCTCTTGATCGAAGCTATTTGATCGGTTATGTGTGGGCGCTTTGGTGAAGCTTGTTTTTCGCCATTCGTTGTCATTGCTAGAAGCTCTGAAGCTCTGAACCATGATTCAAAATGTGAGATTGTGTGCTTGACGTCAAAAGATTGATCAAAGACTTCATGTACGCATGACGTGCGCAAAAGGAACTGATTTTGAAACTGGTTTGGCATTAGTAACCGACCCGAATCATCGGGCTGAAACATGTTACTATGTTAGTAATCAAACCGGTCAAAACCCAGTTTCAAACTAGTCAAACCCCCCCTCAAGTACTGGTTTCAAACCCGAACTGGTTTTGACTGACCCGATCTTGAATATTTAACAAAACCCGAACCTGTTTGGGCTAAAAACACTATTTGTGTCACCTCTATGGCTCTATACATAGGTAAGGTTTTCCCAAATAAGTGCCCACTAAATAAATATCAAAACTGATGAAAAACATGTGAAAAAAGATAAAAGCAAATGAGCTAGAAAAAACTTATAGTTTAGAAGAACCATAATTTTATTTATAATAAACACTAGTAACAAAAAAATTAATTCTGTTTAAAGAATACATCAACTATACGCTTGACAATATAGAAAATCTAATCGAAATATTAATTTCGGCCAATATAACTAATACTGTAGACATGAGTAACACAAATGTTAAATCCAATAATCTAAAACAGAACTAATTATTAAAATAAAAGATGATCAAACTAACCAAAAACTTACATATGAATTGCAGCACCAGTATCTATTTTTCCGGTGAGAAATGTACTTTAGCAGTGAGCTTTTTCCGGCGGAAAGTGGCCGGAGATTATGCGAAAACAGGTGGCTCCGGCAGGGGTATTATTGGAAAGAAGTTGTAATCAGTAATTAGCTTGTTAATGGTGATTGAGTTAGTTGAAGATGAAGGAAAGTAGCATAAGACCCACTTTATACTTGAAGTTGTTTTATCAATCAATATTAAGTCTCCACCACATTTCTTTTATCAGCGTTACATGGAAGAGACATAGTACTGTTTTTTATTATATGAATTATTATTGATTATTGATATGTGGTGATGTTTTTATATTCATAAATATAAATATATTAATAAATATATGTAAAGCAAAATTTTAAGCATTTAAAATAATAAAAACATGGTCCCGTGGTCCCGACAACAACGTTGTTGTCGTTTAGCTTTTTGAAATGGTCGGGGCCGTATTCACCGGTTAATGTATTTACTGTTAAAAGGATTATATAACTTTGTTTTTACGAGTCGGTTTTAGTAAGAGGTGAATTTTACATGTGAAGCATACAAGGTGTTTTGGATTGGTGACAAATGTTTTTTTAGAGTGGGGTGTATAAGTTGATAAATTACATGTGGTTATAGACATATAGATTGTCCATGCGTCATGGTTGGCACTCTGGAATCTAGATACACCGTTATGATTTGTTTTGTACGTATCATTATGATGTTAGATTCATTATTGTAATTGGTTTAGATATACCATCAGGACTGGCCCTGAGAGTTCTCGAAAATTTTTGGGGCCTAAACGAATAGAAAACAATAAGCTCCTATAATATAAAGTCAATAACCCATATGTAAAAAATATACAATACGACAATAATTGTTTTACCAATAAACAAAAGTATTGTAGCAAAATAATGTAATTTACTTAAGTGAATTATGGAACTCTTCTAACATTTTCTAAATGAGTTTGGATTGAATAAATGTAGTGCACTAAACTAATTAAAATGCTAATGGGCCTAAGTTTCAATTGGTCAAGATAATAAAATTGCTATTGGGTTTGTTAATTAGTTTTTTAATAGCCTATAGTTGTTTTTAAAAAACATATATATATTCATTGTTATCTTCTTTCCCTCATCCAAATTCATCACCTTCTTCTTTTCACCCATCCTGAAAACGAGACCGTGTTTCTGAAACTAATATATCGATTTAATTGCTTGTTTCCTTCTAAAATGATTCATCTAACAAAATCATGAAACCCTAACCAAACTCATCGCACCCCTTTATTTTTCTTATCTGGTTGATCATCTATCTTCTTTGATTTCTAGGGTTAGGAGGTGATGAATCAATTTTAGAGGTGATGAAGATGAAGTTTAAAATGAAGTGGGTTAAGTTCACGGTGAGGAAGACGTAGTAGGTTCCCATTGATTTCTTATTGTTTTAATTTTAGTTTTATTTGTTTTTATTAATGAGGGCATGTTGGTCATTTAAAAATATTATTTAGACTAAAAGACATAAATTGTTATAAACTCTTTATATAAAGGATGTACAACGTAATCATTAAAGTTTAAGTACCAAACATGCAAGTTGGTATATATATAAAGGATGTTTTTTGTAATTTAGTCTTAAAAAAATAATAAAACAGTAATGCATATATAAAAGTAATTTAAAGTTGTAAAACATATTTAAACTATATTTAAGTAAATGAAAAAGTAAAAAGATTTAACATGTACGTCTGATTAAGTTTTTATCCTTAAAGCCAATTTTAATTACCTATTATTTATAATTTTAACACCACTTCTATTTCATCCACTAAAACAATTTTAATTCAGTTGTAATTCTTTTCTAGCTTCTTGCTGGGTTTTAATAATAAGTCGTTTTTGTTAGACATTCAAATTTTTTTGTTTTAAAAAAAGATTAGTAATGCCTTACCCTTCTCTATAGTCTATATCTAGACAAAGGGTTATATGTAGCACTTTTTCCATGTCCATACGTTTATATCATAATTTCAACGTTTTGTCATAGGTATGTTATTTCAAACTTCAAATCAATCTCTCTTTTCCAATTAAATTTAATAAAGATGCCGAGTGATGTATCTTGTATATATTATTGAAAAGTTGAATAAAGTGTGAGTTACTTTCTTATAAAATTTGAAGTGGTGGTTACCCACACCAATAATCAAAGAACATGATTCACTAAAAAACACACATGTAAATCACCTTATTCGACATCATTTATCTTATTTTACTTACAATTATTACACCTTACAGTTTACTTTACTGTGGTTTTTGATAGAATTGACCTGATTAGTATATAAGATGTGTATAAAACACATTTGTTATACTAGTCTTTCACATATGACGCATGATGTGATTAAACGTGACATGTATTTCTAAATGTTTGTCTAACTAAATGGACATAATTTATTGTTTTTGTGTTTGTTCGTTTATTAAATTAGTGAACAAATAAAGGCTAAGTCAAGTAATAATAAAAGTTAAAGGTAATTCAACAATTTAATGGATAAAGTCAACAAATAAAAAGTTACAATTATTTGTAATTTGATATATAATTTACTAATTGCAAGCAGTTGTGTTTTTCACATTAGTGTTTAGTATTCTCCTTTCTCCTTTCAGTTGTGTTATTGTTTTGAGATCGATATTGTGATAAGTCCACACGGTTTAACTCTTGGGTCTTATAGTCTTCATTGAATTTCTACATGATATGAAATTAAGTTCTTGGATTAACGGTGAAAGTGTTATAAACAAGACTTAAGTGATAAACTTTCAATTCATTTCAATGACAGTAACTATGACTTCAGTTGTAGCTGAGAAGTAGCAACTGCTTGGTGGTTATTGTGACACAAGAAATGCAAACTACGCTATCAAAGCGTTACATTGCGTCCATCATTAACGCTCACGCGAAGACGTCAACAGGAGTCCGAGTTAGGGTGTTACGCACCCTTAGAGCCCTTACTTGTGTCTCCTAAGATAAACAAACTATTTAGAAGACTCTTTAAATATATACCACTTCAAGTTTCCTCTTGGCTCTTATAGGTGTCAATGTCTATCAAGTTCCTTCCAAATTTCACACCTTAGATGGTTCCAACCACCTAGCTTCAAACAATATGTATTAAACGCGGTTTGATTTTTATGAAACTTTCACGTAGTAAAACACGTACATAGTAAATAGGCACTTTGCGGTGAGGGACTTAACGATTTTTAACAAGATTAAAATAACAACATAGATAGAATAGTACACTTCTCAACGAAAACCTATCACCATGTAACGTTTTTATTTTGTTAAAAGCACTTCTCAACGAGAACTTTATATAAGAAAAAGTAAAATGTAACACACGCTTTGTATAGCTTTTTATTTTGTTAAAATCAATTCTACCTTGTCCTCAAACACCACCCCCGATCCCGTGGTGGATTTTTTAGACCCTTATTATAATAGTTAAGATACAAATTAAATTCTCTTGATTTGTTTTCTTTTCACCTAAGCCTTTATATTAGTTATAACACAAATTAAACCCTCATGCTTGTTTTAAAATAAATTTCGCCCTAAGTTATAAATTCGATCAGACTTAATTCAAATAGTTTTGTTATAATAATAGTAATAATAATAATAATAATAATAATAATAATAATAATAATAATAATAATAATAATTATTATTATTATTATTATTATTATTATTATTATTATTATTTATTGATTTGTTTATTTATTGATTTGTTTATTATTTGATGTTATGTTAGGTTTTTCTTAAATTAAATTAAAATATTTTAAATGTATAAGTTTACAAATACAAGATTTCACCTTTTAATTTATTTATTGTTTGATGTTATTTTAGTTTTTTTTAATTAATTAAAATATTTTTAATAAATAAGTTTAGATTAGATTAAAATAATTTAGTTTTGGGGAAATTAAGGGTGACACCATATCTAGAGTTGGTACAATTTCGAGTTGTTTAAATCCGATTCAATTTCAAGTGAGCTTCTTTCAAGCACGATTCAAGCATTTGCTCGTGAACAAAATTTTTTTTTTTTAAATTAACATTCAAATTGAATTTTTATAATAATCACTTTAAAATTTTATGAGTAGATACAAGTTGTATTTTGAAATATCAATCTCATATTAGAAAATGTTTTATTGCAAGTCTCGTTTTGTTCTCAATAATGTTAAGCCTTTTTATTTTGTTAGCAAAATCTTTTCTACACTTCTTAATGAAAAGTTAACATGCACGCTGTGTAGCGTTTTTATTTTGATAAAAATACTTCTTAATGAAAACGTTATATAAGAAAAAGCAAAACATAACACACACTTTGCGTGACTTTTTATTATGTTAAAATAAAATTTACCCCGTTTGGAAACATCATCCCATGATCCCGAGGTGGAATTTTTTCACCCAGGCCCTTATATTATTAGTTAAAATACAAAGTAAACCCTCTTGATTTGATTTCTTTTCACTTACGCTTATATATTAATATGTAAAAAGTAAATTAAACCTTTTTGTTTGTTTTAAAATAATTGACCCTAAATTTATAAAATCAAACTTAATTCATATATCTTTCTTATAATTATTATTGATTGATTGATTAATTTATTATTTTAAAATACCATATTTCACCTCTTAATTTAGTTATCATTTAAAGTTATTTTAGGTTTTTTTTAAATTATTTAAAAATAAAAGGTTTGTATATTATAAATGAGTGAAATTAATAAGGTTTGCATGTTATTAATAAGGGTTAAATTACTAAGGATTAAATGAGAAAATATTATTTTCATGCATCAATAAATTGTAGAAAATATTATTTTCATGCATCAATAAATTGTATCTTACACATTAAAATCTGTGTTAGATGCCTTAAATTTTTGTATGAAATTACAATGAAGAACAAAAAAACCTTTTATATAATAATATAGATAATTATATAAATATAATTATATAAACAATATATAAATATTATAAATATAATTATATAGATACTTATATAAATAGTATATAAATTACTCCTATATTAATTCACTAATTGAATAGTTAAAATAATAAATTAATAATAGTAACTAGTTGTGATCCATCCAAGCTCTGCTTGGTTTCTATTTATAAAAATATTCGCGTTACGCGACGGAAGTTTAGTAATTTCTTCCCCGAGCTACACGACATGACATTGGTCATTATCAATTCGCTTTATCAGAAACCATAAAAATGAACATTGACCAAAAACAAAAAAAAAAAAAAACTAAAGATAGCCGCGTTTGCCATTTAGTTACTCCCCGTGTGTTGCCCTGGAGGTTCTACCATAATTTCAAATACTAAACTCAAATAAAAAAAACTCATCGTAACGGTTATCACTCCCACTGAAAACTTTAAAGTTTGCTAAAAAAACATTTAATGAACGAAAGTTATTATTAAATAAAGAAAATTTATTAGAAAATTAAACGGGTTAAAGGTATTTCCAATATAACCAAAAAAAATAAAATCATGCTTTTAATCAACCGAAAACCATAAAAGCAAACACCGATATCGGTTTTGATAATAACAATATCGGCAACAATGTTGTTCGCAAATAATTGATTTTGTTCGTCAAGTTATCAAAACGGTAACGACACTTGTTATGGGCTACTATGCAGCAAAAAAAAAAAAAAAAAAAAAAAAATTCTCGACTTTGAATACAACCTTGTTTTCAAATAATATATATCGGAATGTTGACAAAAAGGGTAAAAACAACCACATATTCTGATTTTTTTGAAATAGTTAACGAACAATTTTTTTATGAAATATCGTAATTACTAGAAAACTAAACGGATAAAAAAAGATTTATTATAAGGGTTAAAATAAAAATAAATAAATTAATGTAGATGTGACCATTTTGCCCATATCTATGCAATCCGTTTACATAGCCAAATTTTAGTTTTATAGCTGTGTTGTAGGTTTAAAAGAATAATAAGTATTGTGGTAGATTTTTAATTAGGTGAAATTTTCCTATTTATTATCCATGTTATATAATTATAGAGAAATATTTGTTTATTGATTTATGGTCCGTGCATATTTTAATATACGATTTTAGAGGATCTACATTTCGACATTTGACTACGTTTTGACGCAAGTTTTGTTCAAAAAATGAGTAGGGCCAAATATAAAACGTATTTATTCGACAATATAAATATAAGTTACTCTACATTTCAAAATTTTAATTTGTAAACGAGTAGGGACGATTGTAATTTGTGCGCGATATAATTAGTTTGGAAAAGAGGTGAGTCAAGTATAATACAATTTCGTTCAACGTTATAAATTCAAGTTATTTTATGGTTTGACATGAATTTAGCCTGAAGACAAATCGGATTGATTGTGAATCTATACTTTATCACGTCGTATGCGATACCGCCGGCGCGGCCGGTAAAACTGGTATAATTTGTTTATGCCTAAACTAAGTGCATAACACATTCTTCAATGATTCCTCCAATACCACATTAGTGATATTAACAACTATGGTAAAATTTTCAATTGTTAGTTGGCTATTTAAAAGGGTATGTGAAGAAGCCATTGGATGCAAAACTTTGTAATTTTTTATTTTTGAAAGGGTGCTTGTAGAATAAATGAAGAATGAATGTTAAATTTCCTTAAATAGTGTTTGAAGGATAATGAAGAGTTATATCCTGCCAGATTCTATTTAGATTCCCGCCAAAAATATTAAACAAACATTAATCAATCGTTACTTATGATCACACAATAACAAACTTAACATTACAGCACAATAACAGATTATATTAGCTATATACATGACTGAAGAACCATCATCATACTACATTTTTAATATAACATATAAACATTACAGCTGCTAACTATCATGAACCTTACTATGACAATTAGGGATTCCTTCATAACTCAAAAAATAAACAAAATATTACCCGAAGGAACTTTCGAGGTGGCTTTACCACCCCTCAACCATCTCAAGATTGTATTTCTTGAAATGCAAGTTTCACTTTGTGTCACATACCACGACTTTTATCACACGAGCAATTGTCTATGACCCAAAAGAGCGTAAAAACAGCATTCGACTAGACTATTCACTATGATCAATGCTAGGTATATGACTTAACTCATAACTGAAAACCCACTTGACAAGTTACAATAATCAGAACCCTTTTGTGACTTGTGACCTAAGCCATCAAAATTAAAGATAAAAACCATCAAGTTAAGCCATTACAAGATATTTGACCAAACATCTTACCTAGATTAACAATGATACAAATAACAAATTCACTACACAAAAGTGTCAAGTGGAAGCATTTAATAACAAAAAGGGGATTTAAAGAGATCTTTTAAAGCTTAACCTCAACATCAACACCAGCAGGAAGATCAAGCTGCATCAAAGAGTCAATTGTTTGTGCAGTCGGGTGTAGAATGTCTATGAGTCGTTGATGGGTTCTGATCTCAAAGTGAAATCTTGCGTCTTTGTGCACATGAGGCGATTTAAGCACGCAGTATATTCTCTTCTTGGTTGGCAATGGAACCGGACCCATGGTCTTTGCATTTGTTGTTCTAGCAGCATCCATGATCTGCTTGCACGAATCTTCAATTAAAGGCACCCAGTATGACCTCAGTTTAATCCTAATTTTCTGTTTTGGGGCTACCTGAGACAATAAAAATTTTACGCATCCACGACATTATGCATTATACTGATCAAAACAAGAAGGTTTTGTTGAATCATTGTAGTCATTACTCATTACTCATTTTCTGGGTCCAATTCATTTTCTGTAAATATAAGACAAAAATGTGACGGACAAAATGGAGAATGTAAGAAAACAGTTGATGGTAGTACAGTTAAAGACAGATTTTCGCTCGTCTATTTACTGTGTAGCTTTGTCTTAAACATAGGTTTAGTTCTCTTGACTTTCTTCTTTGAATTGTATAACTAAATGATGCAATAACACATATTTGATGTTTCGTTTCTACAACTATTAACATAAAAAACGTCCTAAATACTCAAACTTTACGATCAAAAGCATAAAACTGCCTTAGATGTGGTCTGGGAAAGGTAAAATGGTGATAGTATTGAACACAACTCATTCATTTATGTGAAACTCAGGCCTTTCTCCTGAAGAAAAACTCAGGCATTTCAATATTTTTGGTCACTATTGGATGTTGATATACAGACAAGGAAATAGTAATGCCAAAGTTTTTAAAACTGAAAGGTAACAAGTATACCTATGGAGGCTTCAAATGTGCGTATTGATTATGATAATAGCAACTTGAACAATAACAATCAAATAATCAGCGCATTAGAGCTAGCAAAAAGTAGGCAAATTACAGTTTTCTACTCGCATGTATCTCCAAATTTTATCATTTTGATCCTAAATAATCAGAAAATCACAACCACTTTTACCCAAACACTTAAAACTGATTCTTGCAGAACATACATCCAAAAACTCTTGCTGCCCAAAAAACTCAAAGTCTACACCAATCGTCTGATCTCCCCGTTCCCGTTGCATCAAACAAATTCGACCACATTCTCGTTTCGTTTCTTGAAACATGAAGCAACATATGCACTAAAAATGTCAAATAAACCTAAAGACTATGTGCTATGTACCATTCAACCTACAATTTCATACACTTTTTCCTTACATTAACCACAAATTACACACAATTAAGCTCAAAGATTAATCCACTAAACCACTTCAATTATGAAAACACCAACTACATTCATTTTCAAATCCCTAATCCCTAAATTCTCCATAAATCAAATAAACAACCACAAGAAGCAAAAACTACCTTATCCGAATCAGAACTTCCAATCACCGTCGAAGATTCAACATCTTCAGCCTATAAAAACAACCAAATCAAACCCACAAACAATCTCACATCAATTCAAACAGAACGACAACATAACATTGGGCAAAAACCCATAAACAACAATGAAATTGATTATACCTCAAGGGTTTGTTCCAGAGCTTCAGGAGCTGCAAAAGCTCTGAATGAAGAACCACGAGGCGATTGAAGGTGGATCCTTGAGGTCGGTGAGACAATTGGAAGAAAAGGGGCAGCAGAAAGCTTGGGTGTGGTGGAAATTGAAGAAGAATTGCATAAAGGGAACATGGTTGCTGCTAAAGATGATGAAATTGACATTTTTTGATTAGGGTTTTGAGTGATTCTGCTGTTAATCTGCAGGTTTTGGGTGGTTTGGTTCACTGAGGGTTATCCACAAAATAGCTTCTGTGAGGAAGAAGATAATGAAAAGATTAAACCGGGTTTGGGGTTCAAATTGATGTATGGGCCGGTAGTGGTTCGTATAAACTATAAACCGGACTCATAGCATGTTATAATAACTAGGGTGAGCATCTCATGGGCTACCCTGAAAAAACCGATCAATTGACCTGCAAAGGACTGAGACGGAGTCAAAAATGCAAAGTTGGTTCAATCTTTGGCCCTCGTTTTTCATTTTATTCGATTTCGATGTTGGTGGTTTGGTCCAGGACGGCCCGGTCCTTGACCTATGCTGACACAAGAAAACCGGTGAACCAACCCAGGCAAGACCGACTCCATGCATACAAAAATTGGTCTGTTTTTTTGGGGTTTTTTTTTTCTTTTGCCTTATTTGGTTTCGGTCGTGTACCCCCTGTGACCCATGAACACCCCTAAATTACTAACACTTCATTGTGAGGTTTATACTTTTATGTATTAAAGATGATGTCTATATAAAGATTTTTTAAAAGAAAATCATGACATATTATGTTTTTACGTGATATACCCTCTACTTATGTAAGATGATAATAATTTATATAGTATGATGTGATTATGTGTTACCATGATCATGTATCTATTTTCAGTCATGTATCATGTTTATTCCATGAATCATTGACTTAAAATCAAGTTACAGGTGAAACACCTTTCACGTAACCTTTTTTATTGGCAGCTCGTCAACAAAATATATGTTTCAGCGATGAAATTCAGTTCAATGTGAATTTGTTTCAATAGGGTCATTTTTTCTACATGTATAAATGTGTATTTAAAAGCCATGAAGTTAATTCATAAATTCATAACACATTTAAACATATAAAAGCAAGCAAGATTGTCATTATTTGTTGTTTGTTTTCCTATCATGATGGTGATCTAATTATATTTAAACATATAATGGGGTCTTCATCTAGTATTGCTCCTTTATAAAGGGTCGTGCCCTCTTGTCATTTTAGCAAGCTTAAAATGGATCATCGTCGTAAGACGATTTTAAAGTGTTGGTTGGATTATCTTGCTTTTTTAATTAGTGCATTCGATAACTTTAAAGAGAGAGTAGAGATGGTGGTGACTAGTGACCACAACAATGTCTTATATTGCACTTTGTTACCATGAGTGCTGATTAACATCAAACTATTCCTGACAACAAGTCAATAGCAAGGCGATACAACCCTTCTAATAATTCTCCATCCACATGAAAATGTGAACTACAACTCCTTTGCGTAATAAGTAGTGTGCTTTTAAAATATACATCGTATTCTCCCCCACCAGTAAATCCTAACCCCTGATCATTTACAAGGACACCACATCTACCAACGAGGTGATAGGTTATAAAACCAGACATACATCTTTCACATATCACATGAGAAGTTAATCTTGATGGTAAGAACAAACCACAAATAACTATTAACTTCCAAAAGTACTTCAGTCTCTTCCCTAAAAATATCTTATACATGGACTCTATAACAAACCTCATTCATGTATCTCTCCATAAGAGTTTTGAACATACATCTAAAATTTCTACACATTAACATACCTATAACAAATAAACGCATGTCAATACTGATACCCTAAGCAATGTGACACATGAGACAATTAAGAGCGTCGGTCGTGTAGAAGATGCAATTACAAATGAAGCAATGGAAATTAATTACTGATACGTGAGTGAAAGGGTGCTACATGAAATGCATTCAACTCATTGATGGAAAGAGTGTGATACGTGAGTTCTAGTGGACACACAACCATGATGTCGCATAACTCATGACTTTATGAGTTTTTAAGCTATGATATATGAGTTAAGTTGCTACCAGATAATAATTATAACCAATTTAAAATGTATTTTTTAATTTATTTTGCAATAATAAACACTGTTATAATATTACATTCAAAAATTCGAGTCTTACAACTCTCTCCAACTCACTTATAAAATGTAACCATGGATAATGTTATTTCATCTTGTCCTTAGGTTATAACGCGTGTTGGATCCTTTTCGATTCTTCCATTGAACATTCACTTCCTTGTTTCCGAATAGTCTTCTTAGGCAACCTTAATTTCAGAATTTATAACTTTACCTAACGTTGACAGATAAATTGTTTTCCATGTAATTCAATGTGGTTTACATGTCCCATATTAGACCTTTACAACTCGAATAGTCATCCTAATGTTGTACCCTACCATTTTCTCAGTAATTTAAAATTAAAGGATAACTGTACTAATTGTTTTTTATGGTTTTTATGTTGCATCCTATGTCTCTTATAATATATCAAAGGAAAACTTGCACTCTTGGTATAAGGTCTTCTTTGACGGATTCAAATATCATTCTTCATTTCATCTAAAGAACTGGTTCTCAACTTCTTTACATGATATATAAATGATAACTCATTTAGATAAACTAATAAAAATCATACATAATGTCTTGTTTTCTCTATTTGATCGTGTACTAAATGCTTTTGATAGGCGCATAGGTGCATTTTGTTGGGGACTCCGGTTGTAATCATGGTGAACTAAACATATACTAGAATCTTGAGCACTGAATTATTTTAGTATCTGGATTTGGATGCAGCAAACCAAAGGGCAAATGTCTCCCATATGGGTTGCGTAAAGAACAGAAAGATGAATTTTACTTCATATATAAACAGCAGCCAAAGAGGTGAAAAATCATACCTTTCTCGGCCTTTTGGCTAAGATCAAGTGTAGTATCTGTTCTTATCAGTTTAATATCTGATATGTGGGCCATAGGCTCACTTGATATTAATCTAATTCATGGGGCAAGGCCTGTTTAATAGCTTGCTATTGGGGTCTTTAAGTGTTGCCTTGGTATTTCGCTACAGCCTTGGCTTGGCACACCCTCCAAAACTTAGTTTCAATTTTTATAACTTAACTAGTGAGCAGTTATTAGTTCACTTCTTAAAGTGAAAAATGTTATTTATTTTTCTACTAAACATGTATTATCTGAACTATGATGATTTTTATATGTTTATGAACAAGCTGTTGCTTCTTTCTGCTGAATAGAAAGAGCCATCAAAGTGTCACATAACCTGAATAGCCATTTGTCGTAGCCATTGGTTGCTCGTTTGAACTATTATGTAAGATTCACTTTGACCGGTGAACACGCGCTGATATTGGTAACAAGATTGCAGTTTATACTTTTTTAACTTCGAAATAAAGTATAAACTGAAGTTCAAATACACATAACAGAAGTTCAAATACACAAATGAAAATTCACTCTTGAGATGAATAGTAGTATTATTTCTAGATAAATAAATATTACATTAAGTCCAATCTTATATAAACTCAAATTAGATGGCTAAATAAATGCATCATTTAAATTAACAGTCCAATCCTCCGGACTTCATACTTGATCAGCTATAGTCCATTAAGCTTATATCTTTAATACATTAATCCATGTTGTACTGTCCTTCACCACCTGAAGAATACTGTTTTATGTTCATTTAACTTTGACAAAAAATATAACCTACAAAAAGGGATTCATTTCAGACGAACCCGTTTTGACCCGAACAAAATTGATAATTTCTAAACAGATCTGTTTTGACCTGAACCCAATTTAGTCTGAACCTGTTTTGACCCGTTACTAACCTGACACTCCTGTTTTTTTGGTCTGACTAATATTAATATGTTAAAATTATTTAACAATCAGGTCTGTCTAATGATACAGATTCAAAATTGTAGGAAAATGTTCAAGTTTTTAGATCAATAGTACCATTTAGTTCTTGACTGAAAAACAGTTGTTGTCATACCAATTATAAATTTAAAATCAAAGATAAATTATTAATATGAAGGACATACCTGTTACAATGGTTGTTCATTGGGTATTATCGAGCACGTGTGATCCATTGTTCTAAGTAGACCCGATAATACACAGACTTTTCAACTGATAAATGCTCCGTGGAAGATGACTTATGCCTGTACCTTCTATATTCAACTCTATCAAACACTCCAAACATCCAAGTTCCTCAGGCAGTTTCTCAACTCGAATACAACGGGGAATATGCAAGTACTTTAAACATTTCATCTCACAGATGCTGTTGGGAATATCACGTAAATGCACACATTCTGTTACAATTAGCTTCTCTAAACATTCTAATCTTCCAAGATCACCAGGCAACTTTTCAAGAAGCAAACAAGATCTAAGCTCAAGAGATTTAAGATGTTTCAACATACAAATGCTCCCGGGCAGATGCTTAATCTCTTTCATCGACAAAGTTAGCTCTTCCAGACTTTCTAACTTGAAGAGATCCTTGGGGGCCGCGGGAATACTGCCTTCTAGTGTAAACTTTTGTAGACGTTGTAAACGACAGATACTTGTTGAAAATGACTCAAGGTTTGTGCAAGCACATAGACCGAAAGAAATAAGCTTCTCAAGGTTTCCACTCGACGAGGGTAGAGGTTCATTGTATAAACATTTAAACCGAAACTTTGGAAAAGTGTTGTTGGAATGCAGTGGGCATAAATCTAGGGAGTCTGCAATCAGTTCTAACTTAGGTAAATGATCAGCATGAGGTGATTCAAACTGCTTGTCAACTAGAAAACTTTCAAACCTTGAACAACCACTTAAGTTTAAGTAGACAAGTTGTTTTAGGCATCCCACTGGAGCACATATATCTACAAGTTGATAACATTCCTTAAGATCTAACTTTTCGAGATGAGGCGTCAACCCAAGGTTAAGATTACTCAACTTAGAACCACTTAGGTAGAGAAATTTGAGCTTTGGACATTCAACATCCATGCGTAGTTCTACAAGTTCATTACATCCTCTAAGATCTAACTTCTCAAGATCTGGAGTGAGACCAAGGTCAAAGGTTCTCAACAGAGAATAACTGAGGTTAAGGGATCTAAGCTTTGATGGACAATGAAGGGGCATGCGAAGTTCTTTGAAGTCATTACATCCTTCAAGATCTAACCTCTCGAGACGTGGAGTGAGTCCAAGGTTAAGGCTACTCAGCTTAGACCAACGGATGTCTAGTAATTGGAGGTTTGGACATTCAACAGGCATGTGGAGTTCTACAAAGTCGTTACATCCTCGAAGATCTAGCCTTTCGAGATTTGGAGTCAACCTAAGGTTTAAGGTTCTTAACTTTGAATAAGCCAAGCTGAGGAATCTAAGCTGTGGGTTGTCAACAGGCATGTGAAGTTCTACAAAATCATTACAACCTCTAAGATTTAACCTCTCGAGATGTGGAGTCAGCCCAAGGTTAATGTTACTCAACTTAGACCAACGTAGGTCTAGTAATTTAAGTTTTGGACCCTCAACGGGCATACGGAGTTCTACAAGGTCATTACATCCTCGAAGATCTAGCTTCTCAAGATATGGGGTCAATCCAAGGTCAAAGGATCTCAATTTTACATAACTGAGGTTAAGAAATTTGAGTTTTGGACATTCAACAGGCATTTGAAGTTCTATAAAGTCATTGCATCCTCCAATATCTAACCTCTCAAGATGTGGAGTCAACCCAAGGTTAAGGTTACGCAACTTACACCAACGAAGGTCTAGTATTTTGAGCTTTTGACACTCGGCTGGCATGCGAAGTTCTACGAACTCATTACATCCTCGAAGATCTAACCTCTCAAGATATGGAGTCAGCCTGAGGTCAAAGGTTCTCAACTTTAAATAGTTGAGGTTAAGGAGTCTGAGTTTTAGACATTTAACGGGCATATGAAGTTCTATGAAGTTATTACATCCTCCAAGATATAACCTCTCTAGATGTGGAGTAAAGCCAAGGTTAAGGTTACTCAAGTTAGACCAACGAAGGTCAAGTATTTTGAGTTTTGGACATTCAACTGGCATATGAAGTTCTACGAATTCATTACATCCTCCAAGATCTAACCTCTCAAGATGTGGAGTGAGCCTAAGATTAAGGTTCCTCAACTTAGACCAACGAGCGTCAATTGATTTGAGATTTGGACATTGAACGTCCATATGAAGTTCTACAAAGTCATTACATCCTCGAAGATCTAACCTCTCGAGTTGTGGAATGAGCCCAAGGTTAAGATTTCTTAACTTAGACCAACGAAGGTCAAGTGATTTGAGGTTTGGGCATTTAACGGGCATGTGAAGTTTTTCAAAGTCATTACATCCTCCAAGATGTAACCTTTCGAGATATGGAGCCAACCTAAGGTCAAAGGTTTTCAACTTTGTATAAGTAAGGTTAACGGATTTGAGCTTTAAACACTCGATAGGCATGTGAAGTTCTGCAAAGTTATTACATCCTCCAAGATCTAGACTCTCGAGATGTGGTGTTAGCCCAAGGTTAAGGTTAGTTAACTTAGACCAACGAAGGTCGATTACTTTGAGCTTTGGACATTCAGCAGACATGTGAAGCTCTAAAAAGTCATTACAACTTCCAAGATATAACCTCTCAAGATGTGGAGTCAGCCCAAGGTCGAGGGTTCTTAACTTTGAAGAACTGAGGTTAAGAAATCTGAGATTATCAAGTACCTGTCACATGCAAATAAAAAAGATGAATATCAGCATCATGACAAATAAAGTATAATAATGCATGCTTCATGCAAAACAACCTACCAACCATTATTTTACCTTTCTTTTTCCCCCTTCCCAGAGTTGAGTAATATTGCTGAAACACATCTCTAAACAAACAAGATTATTTGCTTCAAATGTTTTAGGTAAACACCAAAATGGGTAATAATGCCAATGTAGAAATCGTAAAGAACTTGGTAAGTGTTGTCCACTTTCATCAAACTTCCAACCGCTACTTAAAACATCACCACGACCTTTACGAAGACAGAAAGATCTATTATTCACATAAAAATACCTAAGTTCCTTCATGTTTATAAGACCTTTCATAATAATTGTTGGATGGAGATCCCCTTGACGTAGTTTTATACATCTTGTTGCTTTAGTACCCTGTAAGTAAATAAATTGTTGTAAGTAAAAGCTTATAGATGGAGTTTTATAATAATATACATTATTAATAATTATTTTGTAACAAACAAAATTATTGGTTTTGCAATTTGTTAATAAATTTAAATCATACCAAGTCCTTAACAAGTATATCTTTAATTTCCTTGTCAATCCATAATCGACTATGTTTGTTAGGCTCGTTAGGGTGCAAACGACGAACAATGTTTCTGCCCATTTCTTCTACATGGTCATGCAAACATAAATGGTCACTATCAGAAATGGTTATCAAAGATTTTTGCTCAAGAACTCTTAGACCGATTTGAGCATGAAATCCACAGCTTTCAAGTATTTTGATTGCCTCATCTTTCAATTCACCTTTCAGTATGCAGGCAATATCTAGGAATATTTCTTTTTGGTCATTCTCTAGACCATTATAGCTTAGTTCCAATTTTTCTAAAGTTTGCTTCAACGGAATCATGTTTAGTCTTTCTAGAGCATCTACCCATTCATGCTCAGTTTTGCCACATAGAAATGATCCTAGAACTCTTATTGTTAAGGGAAGTCCAGCAGCATAATGTACAACTTTCTTTGATAGCTCTTCAAAACCTGGAATTGGAATCTCTCTCCCAAAGGCATACCTACTAAAAAGGCAAGTTGCTTCCTCATGCGATAATAGGTTGACATCATGAATAAAGTTCACCTTGTGGGTTGTCAACACTTGCTCATCTCTTGTTGTGATGATTATTTTACTTCCTGACTTAAACCAGTTAGGCTCACCTGCTAAAGCCTCAAGCTGCTCTATACGATCCACATCGTCTAGAACAAGAAGAACCTTTCTACTACACATCATCCTTTTCAGAATATTTTTCCCGGAATAAACACTTGATACTTTAATGCTTTGATCATTTAACACATCTGAAAGGATTTGTTTTTGCAATTTCTTCAAACCAGACAAAGAGTCTTTTGAAACTTCTCTAACATTCTCAACAAAGCTTTGACTTTCAAACCAAATGCATAACTCATCAAAAACAGCTCTAGCTAGAGTCGTCTTCCCACTACCTCCCATCCCCTTAATCCCTACGAAGCGAACATCATCTGAACCGGTTTCTAAAGATGAAACTACATCCTTTACACGAGTCTCTATGCCTACTAATTTTGCATCAACACTAGAATTCACAAAACGTAACTCTAATGATATCTCTTCAACGATTTTTTGGATGAATTTAGATTCATGCCTGCATGTTAAAACAGCTCAATCAAATTACAACATGAAACACTTAACATCAAATGCATAACATACAATCATAAATAAACTAATAAAATATATAATATAATATACTCAATTATTCAACTTTCATGTTCAATCATTCAACTAAGACTCAAAACATTAGAATTTGACAACAAAACATGACATGATATTAAAGAATTACCCATCAAGAGTGTTCTTCAACTCCCACCCAGCGAGACTGGCTGCTTCTCTAAGAGCCTCTCTCCATTTTCCAGCATCTTCTTCATTATGTTTAGCAAATGCTTCTCCAACTGCCCCAATTTGTTTACGGACTTCTGTGGGTTCTACATCATAAAACACGGGGTATGCAGTATGCTCAACCATCTTTTGGCACTCCATAATCTTTACTAGCTCATCTAAACACCATGATGAAGATGCATAGTTTTTTGAGAAAACAATGATGTAAAATTTCGAGTCTTTAATGGACCCGATGAGCTCGTCGCTAATCCTATTCCCTTTCTTGATCTTCTCATCATCTTTGTAAGTGTTAATGCTTTTCTGTTGAAGAGCATGATAAAGATGATCAACAAAGGTTTTACGCGTGTCTTCACCTCTGAAACTTAAAAATACATCGTACTTGAAGCTCTTTTGAACGGATGAACCTGAAGCATATGCCATTGAATAATTGAATGTATGCTTGAAGGATCGAAGATATGAAAATTATTATGAACCGATTAAAAAGAAACCTCAAAGTGATAAATTAGCCTTCAAGAGTTGACATATTGTTTAGAGAAAAAAAATGTGCAATTACGTCACTACGTGGAGAAATAAAAGCCTTATACTTGGTCCAAAAAGATAAGATTCCTTGTGGAAATTTTGAGCACACAAGATTTTGGTGTTTATATCTCGAATTTTTAACGTTTTTTCCACAATAATAATTAGTCTTAACCGGATGAGCTTGAGTCAAATAATAAAGTCATTTAGAGTTATAATGGTATAGTTCTCGTGAAGAGCCTTACCTATGACGCGCTAATGTAAATTTATTATGATATAGATTAGGTAAAGTAAAACAGATAAAATAAAATCTAACCGTTCAAATAATATAATAATAATGATAATTAGTCTCAACCAAAAGTCAAGATCATCGTTCAAAAACCATTAACTTGTTTTCTTTATTTATAATAGATGTTGAACCTATTAGGTTGTGAATCGTGTCGGATTCAAGTAATTATTATATGTGCATTTTTATCTTTATCACGCTAACTACCATGCGAGACATATAACGAGACATTCAAATAGGTTTTTTAACAAAATAATTAAAGATCAAGTGTGAATGTATGATAATTTTGCTACTAGGGCTGTTGTTACTAAAAAAAAAATAAAAGTTGGAATTATTACCGCCAAATCAATAGTATGAATTATTATCATCGGGAAATGAGTAATAGTTTGGATTATTAAAATCCAATTTGCCATTATAAAATGATATTTTTAGATAATACATAATTAAAATTACTTATCATTAAGAATTATAAGTAATAAAATAATGGTATCAGTTTTTTAAACTTCTGTTTTAAACTATTTTTGGTGTTTTAAAAAAAATTAAACATTTTGTTTCAAAACAAACCGTTTCATTTTTAAAAATTTCCTTATTATAACTTCTAATTTTAATTCTTTTTTGTTCATAAAACTTTTACTTTTTAAAAACATCAAATTTAAAATATTTTGTATTTTTAAAAAAGTTTGTTGTTTTATAAAAAAATTTTATTTTATAAAAATTTGTTTATTTAGAAATAACTTTCTTAATGTATTAGAAAACCTATTTGTAATCTAAAAAGAATTAGTTACTATTTTATTAGAGTAGAAATATTTGTAAAATGTGTGAGACATGCTTCGACAAGATTCACAGTTGACCTTTAATAAGGTTTTGTCGGTATTAAATATTGTAATTTTTAAATTAATTACAGTTACCGACGGACTACCTATGTCCCATTCATCAACGACTTTTAACAAGGGTCTATCTGTATTTCATCGATCATCCATCAAAAAATGAACACAAATGATGACAACATAAAACTTGTCGGTGATCATTTGGTAGAAAAATCATTCGTGTCTCTCGGTAAGACTCATTGGTAATGTATCACAAATGAAATTATTTAATATTGGTATAACTAGGTTACAATCTCGTGTAATACATGGGCTAAATAAATTTACTGTCACATGGTTAATAATATAAAAAGTTATGTCTTAAATATTATATATTATACGGATTGAATAAACCCATGTATTACACATTTGAAAATTTAAAGTTAACATATTTGAAATTCTAATTATGGATAGTTATTAATTAATTTATAGCTATTATAGCATTCATAATTAAGATGAGAGAGAAGCAGGAAAACCAATTATTAGATGGCCTAAAATGATGGCAAGTGTCCTGATTTATTTTTATTTATTAGTATAGAGATGCATCACGGAGTGCTTGATGTTTGTTTTAGCATCTACTTTTCACAATTCATTTATTTGCAATATATGCACCCCATCACAAACCTTAAATCATTAGACTAGACGTAGCAAATATTTTAGGAACGCTAAACATAATGAGATGAACAAAAATGAGGTTTCAAACACTATTATAACATAATTAAAAGGGGCTTCAAACCTATAAGGCTCTAAGCCCTTAACAAGCGTCAATTACAAGTTTTTCTATATTATATATCAATAAGGGTCCAAACACTAACCAATAAACTTGATTCAAAAAAGACTTTAACAAAATAATTTTTATCTACATGACATTTATGTGATATTTTAACTAAACAGTCACTACACATAGTTTTATTTGTAATAATTTCCTTCAAAAGATATTACATGGTTAATTTATAATATACTAATTTTCAACTTTCTATGCATAAGGTGTTGTACATTATGCTTAAAGTGTTTTATAAAAAAATAATTTTTACTTTTAGCCAAAAACTTTTTATTTTTGCAATGTAACCTCACAAAAATTAAGTTTTTACTTTAAACCCAAAACTTTTCATCTTTTCCAATTTGACCTTACAACTTTTTACTTTCAACTTTAATTCCCTATACCTTTCATATTTCGTAAATTTCTGCTTCCGTTTTGTTCTAAGTTTTGCAAATTAACACTTCGCAACATGTATGTGTGGTTCAACATTTTTACGTTTTGCTTTACGTTTCGTTCTAAATTTTATTACTTAACATGGCGCAGCATGCATGTGTTGTTTAACGTTTTGTATGTTTTACGTTTTGGTCTAATTTCTCTCCATTAATACATCGCAACTTTAATGTTGGCGGTCGCTAGAGGTCATGTGACATTGGTGCTATTTGCCATGATTTTACGCCCCGCCACAATGTAGGGTCTTAACTCTAGTTAAATATTAATTTGCAACCACAACTCTCAACCAAATTTTATTTTCTTTCTAACATACTTTAGTACATAGACAAATAAAGGAACCAATGCATTGCGCCATAGAACCAGGGTTCCACTCTATGCACTCTGTATAGCATCGTTTAGCCATGCACTCATACATTATAATACGTTTCGTACACACTTTATTCGCTTCATTTGGCACCTCATTTCCTGTATTCATACAAAAACCATGTAGTTAATATATATCTTTTCATCTTTTTATTTAATTATTATACATATTAATTAATTAGTAAGAATAATAAAACTAGAGTACGTCATTTTATACACTATTTATACCTTTGACACACCCTAAACTGTAGCTTATGTCATGTGGTAGTTTAGGTTGGGGCTGGTGTAAGTTTGGATTCATAAGACCATTATTATTATTATTTTAAAGAAATAATATTGCAAAAGAAAGTTGAAATTGATACCTGAAGAAGCCGATATGTTTGCAGCAAGAATGAGAACCAAAAAGAAGATGTTTTTCATGTCTTGAATCTTTGAGTATATGACTTTTATTTGTAGAATAAGTGGAGGATGATTTCATCAAATGAATAAAGAGGTTATAATTAGGGGCATATGTATACAAATAGTATCTAAGAATAATATTGAATACATGTCTCATATCCGATAGATATCACATACCAAATATATCAAATACATGTATTACATATTACATATTACATAATAATTTTAATCAATGTACATAGGCATATAAAATGGACTCTAGCAACTAATTGAATTACACATCACATGAAGACATGGACGAAACCTACTGGGGAAGTTCGAGAGGGTCCACCGACTGTATGGTCACAATTTGTCGATTTCTTATATGTAAAAGCCAAGTGTTATTATTATTATTTTTAATGTTACTTTGACTACATAATATTAGTCGGTAGAGAAAAGAATTTTTTGATGTTTTACATTATAAAAAACAAATTCTAGTACAAATAAACTTAGACTTCAATAAATATTTGAAGCGTTACACCATTCAACTTTTAGATCTTTTAAATTAATAATTTTTTTTAGCTAAAATGCATGCTCTCCGTGTCCACTATAAGGAATAAGGCTTTTAGCGATGAAATTATTAAGACTTTTAACATATTATTTCTTTAATACACCAGATTCGTTTGTGATCGATCGACCGATTAGCATACTTGTGGACTCCAGAAGTACCTTCAATCTAATTCAACCGCATGTAGCCTTTTTGTGGACTTTTTGATTTCTTGCATATTGGACCATTCCTTTTTCTTGACTCATATTTTCAACCCTTCAACTTTAACAAATTCACAGATCAAGGTTAACTTCTAACAATCTCTTCCTTAATCTTGTAACTAGCACAACCTCTTGAACAATCTGCCGCAAATCTAATGTCTTCTTCACTTTGTTTGAAACGCTCATAGGTTTTATTACTTCTTCATTGATTATTCTTCTTTTTGTTATTGGTGGTTTTGTTTTTCTGTCTTGCCTGATAACTGACTCATAACTGGATGTGTTGTTTCGGTACCCCTAGCTTGTTACAACACCACGACCCTCATCCTTGATCAGTTCGTTGACCATTAGAACATGCACCACTTGTCAGTCGGTTTGAGATTTTTCACCCGGTCAAGCAAACAACAACCTTCCTACCTGAATTCAAGTTACACTTTAGCTAGCCCTGATATAAATTGTTGACATAGGTCTCATCTTCAATATGAAACACAAAATTAAAAAAAAAAAAAAACAACACTAGAATAGAAATAACATAAAAACACATGACATTAGAAGACAACCTTACTATGAATAAAGCCAAAAAAAAAAAAAAAAAAAACACCCAAATCAATGACCAGTAGCTTCAGCAAAGGGTTTCCGATAACAAGGATTCGATTTGTGCTTGTGGTGGTTTTCAGGTTAGCAATAACAACGAGAAAAGAAGAAAGGACCAATTGTAGTGGCTCCGACAGTTGCAGTGCTCTCACCAAACAAGTTGGCAGTAGATCCGAGCTGCTAGAGGCAGCAGCGGCGTCAAGGGTTTTTGAGGAGACAGTATTCTTTAGGTGAGATGCATGATTTTGTTTGATTTTTATGTGGGTTTAAGTGAATCAAGATGAGTACGAACTGATGAAATACTTTTGGTGGTTGCAAGTGGTTTTTCGGCCAGATCCGACGGCAGATAGATTCCGGCAGAAGGCTCGCTTTGCAGTAGGTCCATTTTGGTGCTCGTTTGATGTTCTCAAGGGACGTTGGTGGCGCAGGCGGTTGTTAATGGAGAGATTCCGGCTGAAGACTCACAGTGAGAATCATTTTTAAGGTTAAAGTCATATTCTTTGAGTATAAATTATGTATTTTTTTCGGTGACAGGAATGCATTTTGCAATTTTTGAAACTCCACTGGAGGTTTATCTTTAAAGATATCTTCTTTAGATGAACTCCACGGGAAGTGTATTTATGTACATAGTAGATGCACATAAACAAGCATTATAGCCATTGAAGCATCGGAAGAACACAAACAATGGAATGGCCAAAATGGTAAATCGGATGATATCATAGGTTTGGCACAACTCTTTTTAGAGGCGGTTTTTGATAATTTTTTAGGGCGGTTTACGAAACCGCCTTATAAAACGAAATGATTTTTTGGAGCGACATTTCTTGAGGCGGTCCTAAACCCGCCCCAAATGGGTTTTTTCACTGCCTCAAAAAGTAACATCTGTACTAGTGACTTATACTACACTAATAACTTGCTCTCTAAGCTAATGCATTAAAACTCAATATACACATACCATATAAATAAATAACTACCTTCCTAAAACTCTCATAATATACTCTAAATTTACAAACAATACATATATCAAATCATACAAAATTTCCAGCCAAATACTTTTTGATTTATTGCATCTTAGACCATTCCTTTTTTTGACTCATATTGTCAACCCTTCAACTTCAATATATTCACAAATCAAGATTATCTTCCAATAGAATTTTCTTTATTAGTTGCATGAAATTAAGAAAGTAGTGGCCATGTTTATCATCTAGCTTCTAGGCCTGTAAATGAACCGAACAAACACGAACATCAGCATGTTCGTGTTCGTTCATTTAACTTTTATCGAACACGAACACATTATCGAACACGATTTTGTGTTCATGTTCGTTTATTAAGAAAATAAAAATGTTCGTGTTCGTTCATGTTTGTTCGTTAAGAAGCTAAATGAACACTTCACGAACATAAACGAACACAAATGAACAATAATAAACAAACATAAATGAACCATAAAAAACAAACAAAACCAAACACAAAAAAAAAATCTTAAATTATCATTTTGGATTTTTTGGTGTATTAGTGGAAATTAAAACTCACTAAACTTATGAATTTTTAGTATAACTTTATACACTTATGTTTCAAATATTAACACATAATACCCTTTTATTAATATATTGATACATATAAATAAACGAACATAAATGAACAAACATAAACGAACATAAATAAACGGACATATATGAACGAACATAAACGAACGTTCATGAACGCAAACGAACGAACAAAGCATGTGTTCATGTTTGTTCGTTTAATTAACGAACACAATTTTTTTGTTCATGTTCGTTCATTTCCTAAATAAACGGACATAAACGAACTTCCCGCCGAACAGTTCATGAACAGTTCATGAACGTTTGGTTCATTTACAGGCCTACTAGCTTCTGTATGCACGTTTACAATTCCCTGCAAATGTTTAGTATTTAAGTTGTTGGTTTCACGAATTGATTAAAATTCATAATCGTTCTGCTATGACTACAACTAGTGATTTTGATATCAAAGAATAAATCCTAACACAAATTTAAACTTTCTATTCTTGAAGCTGATCAATATTTTTATGGAATTACAATCACAATTTAGAAGTATTTTATCTTTTGTTGTAATCCCCTTATGGGTCGATTACCTCGAGCCCATGAGGCCACAAAATCGATCGAGCCTATGATGGATAGACCCAATCAAGCCCATGGGTGGAGTCCTTATCCTATTTGTTTTTCTTTTATATTTTTTTAATTAGTTTGGATAATTTTAAATCTCAATATATAAGGGATATTAATTGTAATCTAATTAGTACACTTCCTTCTTAAATTTTTTAGTCGATATATACCCAAGCATATGGGTTGGTATATTGCATCAAATTTTCAAGCTAGTGCAAGTTTAAGGATGAAGCTTTTTTAAGCTTATGATTACCGACTTTCAATTGGTATCAGAGCATCGTTTGCGATCAAAACACTTGACGTATAAATAAAGAAGTAAAAATAAAACCATGAGACAACCAAAAAACTAGATTGTTCAAGTTCAAGAAAAGTCATCGTTCTCATTTCAACAAACTTCATATAGTTGCCATATATACATCAAATCACAAACCTTAAATCATTACTTGTAATAATTTCTTTCATTATATAAAGATATTAAATGGTTAAATATCAATTTCTAACCATAACACTTAATTTCTCTCTAACATTCTTTAGTACATAGACAAATAAAGGAACCAATGCATTGTGACATAGAACTTGGGTTCCACTCCATGCACTTTGTATAGCATCGTTTAACCATGCACTCATACATGAAAAAATGTTTTTTACACACTTTATTTTCGTCAATTGGTAGTACATCACTTCCTGTATTCATACAAAAATCATGTAGTTAATATCTTTTTATTTAACTAGTATACGTATTAATTAATTTGTAAGAATAATAAAACCAGAGGGCATCAATTCATACACCATTTATAGATCTGACGCACCCTAAACTGCATCTTACATGCTGTAAACGGTCGTTTACAACTTATGCATGATAGTTTAGGTTGGGGCTGGTGTATGTTCAGATCCATAAAACCATTATTATTATTATTTTAAAGATATAATATTGCAAAAGAAAGTTGAAATTGATACCTGAAGAGGCCAATATATTTGCTGCAAGAATGAGAACCAAAATGAAGATGGTCTTCATGTCTTGATTCTTTGGGTATATGATTTTTATTTAAAGAACAAGTGGAGGATGATTTTATCAAATGAATTAAGAGGGTATATATAGGGGCATATGTATGCAAATGATATTAAAGAATTTAATTAAGAATGTCTCATATCAGATTTCACTTAGCAAACATATCAAATGCATATATTCCAAATTAGATAATTACATAATAATTTTGATCATGTACATAGAAAATAGACTCTAGCAACTAATTTACTTATGCACATCACTTCAAAACATGGGCATAAATAAGGGAAGGTTGGGGGAAGGTTGGGAGTGCCTCTTGACTGTCTGGTCACAATTTGTCGGTTTCTTATATGTAAAAGTCAAGTCTTTTTTTTTTTTAAATGTGAGCACGACGTCTTAGTTATAGTGGCAGATGAAAAAAAAATCTTATGATGAAAATCTGATTAATAAGCTCTAGTTTTATAACTGGCTTAAAATAGAAGAGATGCGTTACATTATAAAAGACATTCTGTAATAAATAAACTTAGACTTCAATACACATTCGAAGTGTTACACCCTTCAACTTTTAAACCTTTTAAAATAATAAAAAAATTAGCTAGCCAAAATTACAATATTAGTTTTATATGATATTTCTGATGATTCAAATGAAAGAAAAAATGTTATTGGTATTTACTAGTGACCTCAAAGCAAAATAATTTTTTCAAAAGTACATACACCTGAACGATTATTATCAAGTACTAAGTATTATTAAAAATAAACCAAAATATTAAGTGTACCGACGACAAAGATGAATTTAACATTTACAGGGAATGCTTTTATTAGAAAGTAAAAGAAAACTTTATAGTAAATGTAATAATTGGGTGTTTTTGGAAGAAATTAAGAACACTATAATTATGTACATTTATTAAAATATAACAAAATCTGAAGATACGGTTTGGTTGCAGTAGAGGTTCTTGTCTCTTCGGAAAAGATAAAAACAAAGACGTACTGAGTGTTTGTTTTAGCTCTTATTTTACATAGGGTCTGACATGTATGTAGTCTTACCATACATACACTTTATGCAAGAGACTGCTTTCACGACTTGAACTCATGATCTCGATGTCACAAACAATGGCGAAGCTTAATAGAGGCCGGGGGGTGGGGCCCTGTTTTTTTCGCCAGTAGTGTTAAATTTTAGTCCGATAGTGTAAATTTTTTGCCAGGTAGTGTAAATATTTATATAAATATCGAGTTCGCCCCCCTTAAAAAAAATTAATTTCAACCCCGCCCCTCCTACGAAAGAGTTCAAGCTCCGCCACTGGTCACAAACAAATTTTAACATGTGATATGTTAAAAATTAATGTAGTTTAAGAGTAAAAATAAATAAATATGTGAGTTGCCGTTCTAAAACAACTGTTAAAGCCAAGAAAACTTAAAAGTGAATGTAATATCACAATACTTTTGTAAAAATCATCTTGACTACAATCAATGTCATCAATGTTTTTACGACAGCAACTTGCACACTCATTTAACATATTTGTGGTTCTATATTACGTACTAATAATACACATCAAACTGTCATAGGCGGAACTCGTACTCATAATATCAAGAGAGTTTCATGACGCCTACTCAAAATGACATTGTTGTAGACGCAACCCCCACGCCAATCAATGTCATAACTCATAATTAACATTTATTAAAACTTAATTCAAAGTCTGGAGATAACTTATTAATTATTGGAGCCAAAATAGAAAATCTGAATATTTATATAACAAAAATTTAAGTTTAAAAATTTAATATATTATAAAATTCAGATTAAATAAATCTTAAAAACTTAAATAAATAAATTAAAAGTGAAACTTATTAATTTATAAATGTTGTTAAGTCATAATCTTTAAGCAACTAAATATACTTAATTGAGTTTATTTGAATTAAAAGCAAGAGATTTGACATAACAAGAAATTTAAAACCTGTCCAAGATCATTGGAAAAACTTACAACGTTTAGTGGCTACATCAGAAAAATAATAATAAAAAAAAAAGATTAGTAGTGAATAAAAGAGCAATTGCTGAAAAAAATTGAAGTTCTTTGAAATAAATAGTGTCATGAGACATTTAAGGTGAGTATATGTGTCTTCGAACATATATAGATATATATATCTACTACTTCGAATCAAATTGAAATATTGTATCCCTCTAAATTCATAGAAGAGGAGGTTTTCCTAAGGAAGACTAGTAGTGAAATAAAGGTGTTATTGCATTTGGATATGGAACAACTCATGATGGTATGAAGCATTTGGTAGTCAATGGGTGGCGAGAGAGACAATAGCATCAAAGATTTGTAGAGGAATCGTAATAATGACTTGAAAAACTTGAGAGTCGCAATTCGCTTTCAGATTGAAACAATTTGAGGTTCACTCCAAATATTCAATCGGATAAAACTCAAGTTTCAGAAATCGAAGTATGAAATTCTTGTGTGTTTTATAGTCATGAACCAGAAGAGCAGTATGAAGAAGATGACCAATTCAATTATTTCAGGGATGGGAAAAACTGCCAAAGGCAGTTTTTCTTATACGAATTTACACCTTTTACCCCAAAGTTTCACATGACCAGCCAGAGGCTCTGCCCCTTGGACCCCGCTCCTAGGTGCGCTGCCCCCGGACCCCCGCCAAGGGGGCGTTGCCCCCTTGGAACCCCCATCGCTTAGGGGCTTCGCCCCTAATAAGGTTTTCAATTTCAAAGATCAAAATAAATTCAAACAAGTGTGCACTCCTCGCACCTCCTAACTTGTTTGAT
Organism: Flaveria robusta; assembly: GCA_025506415.1. NCBI lineage: Eukaryota > Viridiplantae > Streptophyta > Magnoliopsida > Asterales > Asteraceae > Flaveria > Flaveria robusta. Next base: position 7,843,593 of record CM046465.1, read on the forward strand.
AGATATTATGATCAAATTGGTCGTTAGTCAATTCAATTATACTAAAATATCTAACAAGATTGTCTATGTCGTATCGAATAATTTGTGCCAGATCTCTCGCAATATAGTTTACCTCACAAATCCAAATCTTGATCGAATATGTTATCATGTTCATATGTATATTTGTAAGTTATGTAGATAATAACTTGTTTAAGTTGTAACTAGTCCATTAGTGAAATGTAATCTTTTTCGGCAGGTTTCATGAAGATATATCATGCTTCATAAGTTTCATGAAATGCTATTGTCATTAAGTTACGTGAAAAGAAGTTGAGTAAAAAAAAAGAATTATGTACATACTTATTAATGTCTATGGTAACTTAGTAACATTGTTGCCCCTCGTAAAATTATGTGTAAGGTTAGATAGTATTTAAAAGTGGAAAATTGGAGTTAAAGTAGACTCATTAATGACGCCTTTAAAATACCAAAATAACCTAAGGATCCAAGGTCTTAAACCTTGTATTTATAATAAAAGGAATAATGGATTTAAATACTTTCAACTATTGAGAATTGGCCGCTGCTACCCCTAAGTATTATTTTGACGAATATAACTTCCAAGTAAACACTTAGGTGTCTGTATCACCCGCCGTTTGTCAAAACCCTAACAAATGAGCTGATTTATTTTGGTCATTGTGTCAAATAAATCAGCTCATTATCATATACGTTCATTGTGTCATATATTTTATATCATTTGTTAGGGTTTTGACAAACGGCGGGTGATACAGACACCGAAGTGTTTACTTGAGAGTTATATTTGCCAAAATGATACTTGGGGGTGGCAGCGGCCAATTCCCAATAGTTGGGAGTATTTAAATCCATTAACCCATAATAAAATGACATGTAGCAAACAAGATAATAACATCCTATACAAGCATGAATGCAGAGTCATGAATCTCGGGTTTTTAATCTATAGAAATCATGAATCCAGAGTCATGAGTCCGGCCCCCACTAAGCTTCGCCTATGTATGATAGTAACCCTAAGCACAACAATTTTTTTAAATAATCACTCTTAAAAGAACACATTGGGATCATAAAATTTCAATGAGAGTGTGTAATTTGTTATTTTAGAAGAAAATTTACAAGGTAAAATCTTGATTATTATACTCATGATCCAAAAAATATATATATTTGTGGATAATGATTTAACAACAACAATAGTATGAGTATATTTAATTTTCATCTTTTGGGTATATACATGCTAAAAATTATGATGTGTTTTTTTATTTCAATAATAAAGTAAACATCATTCATGTTTAATGTTTGCTATTGATTTCGTTATGACAATAAATTACCTATTATTATTTCCTATTAAATGACCATATACTCTTGCTAATAAAGAAGTAAAATAGAAACAAACCCTAACTCCCCTCCACTGTCCCTCACGACTCTCGACTCTATTGTTTGCCTCCTCCCCACATCCACAAAAAATAAAAAAAAATAAAAAAAACAAAAAAAAAAACCCTTATCACTTACAAATATGACTTCAAAGAAGAATAACACTTGCACCAATGATTTAGCACCACCTCCATAGCGACGATCGTTTATCATGATAGTTGTGCTGGGGTGATAGTCAAATGTTGATGAGAGTCTACTGTTATGAACATTGTTGTCACGACCGGATCAGATCGGCCGGTCCGACCGAGATTCGGTTGGGCCAACGGTCCGATCTACCCCAAATCGTTTCCTTCTTCAAGAACCGGTCGGTTCGAACCAGTTCGGCGGTTGAACCGGGAACCGATTCGGATCGGATTTCCATTTTTTATTTTTATTTTAATCGGTTTAACGAGCAGGTCGGATGATAAATTTCAATGTTGGATATAAAATTATTGTTGAGTTTTATATATAATTATAAAATACACACATAAATTACTTATATTGAATTATATATATAACTATATAATATATATATATATATATATATATATATATATATATATAATCATGACGTCATCCGGTTCTTAAATACGGTTCGACCAGTCCTACCGGTCCGACCACCAAACCAGTAAAACGTCCGGTTCGACGTCCGATCCAGTTTTGAAAATATTGGTTATGAAGGTTACCAACCAACAGGAATGGTTTGGAACCATTAGCACATCATATTCTTCCTAATCCTTTGCAACAAACCACCAAAATCATGTGGATTCAAACCAATCATCAAAGAGCGAAGGGCATTTAGCCAATCATCAAAGAGCGAAGGGCATTTAGTGAAGCCCTTGATCAAAAAGTACCGAACATGCTAAACTTGTAAATACGTACATAGATACATTCACTTTCCCACACCCATCATTTTGTTTTCATAATGATAGTAAGGTAAAATGATTACATAACTTATTTTTAACAGAAATTTAACGCCAATAGATGAAAAAAATGAAATTCATAATAAACATCAAACATAAAACATGTTTAATATAATTCTAAAAACGAATGACAAAAAGTAGTAATTTTTAACAATAAATTTTCCTAACAACATTATTTACTTATTGCACTTGGTATAATATATATCTTTAAAATATGTGTTTAGACATAACCGCATATGTAAAAGAATGTTGCCAACTTTTTAATCTTAAATGTTAAATAAACGCGTAAACCACTAATTAAGCATGTTAACTGTTGTTGATTATAAATAAAGGTGACAGAGTGGAAGTTTGATTTTGTCGGTGTGGTGGACGTCACATGGTAGTCAGAAAATAACGTAACCAATGACGTGGGTGACTTGTTTCATGTCTAATAGACGTATCAAATATTGAATATTGATGAATTATAAATGAATCAAAGCATTCACGCTGGATTTATTAAAACATATATAATTGTGTTTTTTATATTATAAAAAATAATTTTAAATAGTTGTGAGTGAAGTATAGAAAAAATATTACTGTTCATATGTATATTTAAAAAAAATACTATTCAACTTTTATAAATATTTTAATATTTTTTAAAGTGATTGTGAGTGAAGGAGAGAGAGAAAAAATAATGATAAAATATAAAAATATTATTTAATTAAAAAAAGAAAAAATAATATTTTTAATATAATTATATTAATATGAATAATGAATTCACTGTGAATGCTCTCATATATTGTTATAAAAGATATGATTTAAAAGATATATAATTATTCGATGTTGACAGACGACGGTTCGGATAAAATTCGTAAAACCATTTAAATCCGTCAACATCGTTTCACGGTTGATTTTTTTCGTTAGTTTCATTCAGCCGGTTTCAAAATTTTCAAACCCGTAATATAGTGCTCAATTAAAATGATAATCTAAAAAATATATATGATTTTTTTTCTTTCTCTTATCATTCTCGTCTCTACTAAACTATTTTCCTTTAAAAACTAACATGTAGTGTATATACCCTACATGATATATATATACTCACATGTATTTATATAGTGTATATGCATATATACATATATACAAAATGATATCAGTATCATGTTTTTTGAAAATTAAATCTCAAATATATTAATACATGCATTCTAGTTAATTTATTTAATAAATAGAAGAGTTTAAACGGTTTTTGAAATTATCAACATATTATTGGTTCTACAGAGAACATCACTCATATATAAATTTATTTATAAACTAAACACGAACAAATACATATGTGTGAACACATGTTAACGCATAGTGGCAAAGCTTAAGAAATTTTGTAGGGGGCCGAAAGTCACGAGACTCAAATCAAAGGTGCCGAATACAATACATATAATATTTTCACCTGAAATACTTTCGCTAGTGAAAAAAAAAAAATAGACAAAGCTCCAACCTTGTTAACGCATAAACACGTAGTAATATGTTGTATGTGACACGTTAGTTGTAAATCTATTTTGCTACCTAAACGAACATATCATGAAGAACTCATTATCCTATATATTTAAAAACAAATGAAATGAACAGTAAGGTATAGAAGGTATAGATCTTTATAAACAGGGTACAACTTTTTATGTAGGTGTCTTTGGTTTTAACCTTCGTCCTTTGTAATTCTTATTTGGAAAGAGAGTGAGAGAGAGGGCATGAGGGAGCAGAGCTCTCGGCGACCTTGGCTGCTACCCATTCGTTACCCGATACACAAACGCGACGAAGGCGGTGGCCGTTCGGCGGATCTTGGTTTGCATGCTGTCTCTCTGATTCTTGTTTGGTGGGGTTGCTCTGGCAGATCCCTGTTTGCTAGGTATTCTGCTCTGACCACCCCTACATGCCATATATCGGGTAGATCTGGGGATGGCCGTTGTGATGGCCGACGGCCGTCGGCCACCGCGATGGTGGCGGCAACATTGGAGATAGTCGTCGCTTGGCCTCCCGTTTGCGGTTGAGGTAGAGCTGGTGGTTGTTTCCTCACGAAACATAACCTTTCTCCTCTGCCTCTCTCTGATTTGCTCTTATTTTGCCTATTGAAGTGTTAGGGTTTTCAATCTCCGTTTACTCTACTGGTGATCTCTTCTAGGTTTTTCTAAATGGATGTTCTTATGTGATGTATCTGAGATTTTGTGGTTGGGTGATTAGTTACATTGATGATGATGATGATGATGAATACCTCATTTAAGATTGTTTTTTTTGGTGATTTGTAACGTCGATGATGATGGGGATTTTCTCATATGAGATTGTTGCCTTGGTGTTCATCTTTGTATTCATTTCTGGTTCTATTTAGGGATTTTATTTGTTAGGTGTATCTGTTTTGGGGTTATTTCTTTAATCAATGAGCCCAGATCATATGAGGCCAAGACTTGATGCTTCGGTTGGCTGTGTCGTTGAGCCGATCATACTTAAGTTAAGCTACCTGTTGCCCTGTTTTTGCTATTGGGAAAGCTGTTTTATCTATTATTGTTAATAAACACAGCTTTAGTGACGACCCTTCTATTTTCAGGTTGATGATGATGATGTTTTGTTCATTTGAGACATGAATCCGTGTTCCTTTCATTGATTTGTTACATTATATTATAATATCAGGTTGTGATGATAAACAACAATGGTATCAGTTGCTTTGGAATGGTAGCCACTTACGGTTAGCAACCTACTGAGAGCCTCTTTTGAGCTCGGTCCATAGCACGTGCACTATGCGTTTTTAGAACCCGTGTTCCTTTCTTTGCTCTGTTACTGTATTGTATGGTATCGGGATGTAATGATAAACAATAATGGCATTGGTTGCTTTGGTATGGCAGCCGTTTGCAGTTAGCAGCCGCAACTGAGAACGTCCTTTGATCCCGGTCCATAACACGCGCATCGCGCGTGGTGGATACCACCTAGTGAAAATGTCATCATAAATCTTATTTTTTCTAAAAGATAAAAGTTAAAAAAATTAAAAGTTATATTTGTGTGTGAACACATTTAACTATAAATTAATCCTTATTGTTTGAAGTCATATATACCGAAAGACACACATGTGCATGTCTTTAGACATGAAGAGGCCAACGCCATCGTGCGCATTAGTTAACAATAAAATATAATCAGCAAATCACAAGAATTAGATTCATCTTGTAGTCATTACACTACAAGTAACGTCTTAACCTTAAAATATCTGCTAGAATATGAATAATATGTTTCGGCTTAATTCAGATTCAGAAATGATCAATATTTATGTATGTACAATAGTAACTAAAATAATATCGAGACTCATCATACTATAAAAGCTAAAATAACTTGAAAGGCCTCAATATTTGTTTTTATGCTTACTATGTCTTCATTGAATATATATAGTGCCAGCATCTTAAATTGTATCATTCGACCGTCAAATCGATCTATACTATATAATAAATAAATAAATAACTCAAGCAACACATATCACTTTTAAGTTTTTGAGTAATTTTAAAAAATTAAGAGGCATATGAAAAGAGAAGCCGACATAGAAGAAATCAATCTGAAGCAGTGTAGGTATGTTTGTAAATCTTAGTTACTATCTAAATAATTTAATATTTTTATTCAATTCAACCCATGTAATATGTGATTTTATTCTAATATATAAGTATGACCGATTCATTTGCTTTGCTTAAGCTAAACATCATATAACGTGGGGTAATATTAAATTAACTAATGGAGTCCCAAAGCATGACATGCATGTGTACGATTGCACGTCTTGTACTCTATTCACATGTTTCATTAATTAAGCTTTAAAAATAAGAATCAAACATTAATAGGTGATACCATATACGTGTATGTATATTCGCTTATGGATGTATGTATGCATCTACATATTTTTTTGGTTTTCATCTTCTTCAAAATAAAGTTCAAATTTGACTTTTAAGTTGCAACTTAAACATCACATGCATGCAAGTAAACTTGTAAATCTCCACGTTGGATGTGCACATGTTAAAGTAGTTGACACAAAAAGGAAGCCTTATATTAGGGAGTAATATGCGGGGATATTTTGGACAACTTTTATATAAGACATGTGTATACTACATTATTATAATAATATTATTATATAGGAACAATTTCATGTATCGCATTTTAAACTTGTAAAATCACATATTTCATCAATTTATGTTTGAAAAGCATTGTTAATTGCATAATAAAAACTTGTGTTTTATGAAATATGTAATTTTATAAGTTTAGACGGGAATATATGTAATTCCCCTGATAGTTTTGGAATGTCCAAACCAGAGAACCCAAAAGATTATAGGACCTTATAAATAATAAAATCTTTAAAATGGATTAAATGAAAAACCTCTATTTTTTTTTTCTTTTAGGTTCAATTCATTTCCAATATATTTTCTTAAAAAACAAATTACTTTTATATATTTCATTACTTCTTAAAAGTATGATATAATAATTTTTATGATATTTATTTTGAGTGTAATATTATTATATCTTAAAAAAGCTAATTCTTCTAAAAAATAATAATAACCATTAATATAACGTGTGCAATTAATTATATGATGCTTATTATAACGATGAGTAGTTATTTGCATAGAACGCATAAATATAAAAATATGTTGTGTAATAACACATTTCCACACACGACGTTTGCTTAATTATGTATAGGTGTTGTGTAATTATCATGAGTGATTATACATATGCATATACTGCTCGTCTAAAATACACGTGTCGAATCCTAGAATTTGAAAAAGATATATTTAGGGAACCTATCTCTACACATGTGTTTCTTTACGTATTGTGGGTTTTGATATAAGAAAGTGCTTAGATTTAAACATGTTATAAGGATAAATTTATATAAATTAAGTTAAATACAAATTAATAATTTATAAAAGATTTAATAATTATTCTTATATATAGCATGTTTCTAAGTAGACCAAAACCTTTGCAAAGCACGCAAGCATAATGACGTATGTATAACGTAGAGTCGTCTAGCTAGAGATCTTGAAACTTAAGCAAAAACTCAAAGCTCTATATATACACATACGTATATATGCCTGCTATTGTTCATGTTATACTTCTCAAATTTCTTCTCCATACAGCCATTCTCAAAATGATGGTATTTGCATCCATGCATATATTCGTATCAGTACTCGCTTCTCATCATGGATACAACAAACCGATCAAAAGATTGTGTTTGTTGTAACATAATAGTATATGCATCGTAGGCAGTTCATAAATTGTGTTTAAGCCAACCAAATTGTTCAAACTAAAGCAGGTCGGCTCGTCCTGCTGGTTTGAGATTTATATGGTTGGTTTACAGTTTGATTTCAACGGTTTAACAATCCAGCCCACTCTTTAAAATTTAGAAGTGGATTTTCTACCTTGTTTATTTAAGTTTTGTAAATGTTGAATTATTCACTTGCATATATTATTTAAAATTCATTAATCATTTTTGTCATTTTTAAAATTAATACAACTCATGGTTTTTAAAATGTGAAGTACAACCGCTAAAACTTACATGTCTGGGCAACCCTAACAACCTAGAAGGTTAGATTAGTTGTCGTTTCATGAAACTATAGTTAACAGTTCGGTTTAAAATTAATTTGGTCAAAATAGAACGAATAAATTGTGTAGTTCATGTTAGAATTTCGGGTCGGTTGTTAATTATTGTACATAATGAATGCAGCAAAAGATTGTGATAAATATGCAGCCCAAGTGTGGAAAATGTCGAACGAAAGCCATGATGGCCGCAGCCAAAGCATTAGGTAATACATGTAAATCTATGTATTTTGTTTTGTTATCTTTTTGTTTGTACTTTTTAAATATTAACATATTCTCAAAAAGTTAATACAAACGCTGGTTATTACTGTCTAATTAACTGGCCCTCCCTCCTCTCCTTTCACAAAACCTACTTAAGCACAACTTTGCTGAAAGATTTTCCTATAGATGTATTTGTTAGAGATGGTCTAAACTGATGGTGTTTTAAGTCAAGAATCTAATTATAAAATAAGTTTACTTATTATTACCAGCTTTTAGTTTTTTGGTTTTTGTGAATGAGATTATGCGTATGATACGGGTTGAATTTTGGTTTAGGTGTGAGTTCGGTAGAGCTACAAGGGGAAAACAAGAACCAGATGGTGGTGATAGGAGACGGGATAGATGCCGCGGCATTGACATGCTCGGTGAGGAAGAAGGTCAAGAATGCTACACTTGAAATGGTTGAAGAAATGTAGCTTGTTTTAAGAGGATGATCAAAAGTAGATTTGTTACAAGAATAAAAATTTGTGTTAATTAAAATAATATTAATTAGGTTATATTAGTTGGCATTGCTAATGGTGTTGTTCTTTAACAAAATAAAATCCTAAGTTGAAATATTCTTGTCCTCTTGTTGATATTGTCCAGTGAATTATGGAATTCAAGTTATTAATATACAATAACTTGGTATTTTATATTTATAAGTTCACGTATGGTAATTGTAATAAATTTACAGATTTACTACTGCTTGAGTGCTTGTAATTAATTTCCAAATTGACACCGTGTACAGACTTTTGGTTTGAAGATTACATCGTTGGACCCTAACATAAAAAGGGATTGAAAGTGTCATATTTACATAAACAAAGATAACAAATTGTTGGATGATATAATTTAATACTTTAATATCAAGGTATGAAAATCTTAAAACTTAAGTGTATTATAATATTAGAACTACAAGAAGAATCAAGATCTTAAAACTAGAAAATGTCAAAACGATGAAACATCATAACATCTTACTATCAGGATATTGAAATATAAATGTTAAAAGATAGCAAAAACTAATAAATTTTAACTATATTGGTACGAATGATGTATCTAATAAAAGTTAACTATAAAGAAAACTCTATCTGAATCAAGTAATAACATATAATAACAGTAATAATAATACAGACATGGTGTGCAGACACGACACAAACAATGGGGTGTGATCACACACATAAGTATCAATAAGATAACATATATATCACTGGATTAATCTATTGCATCCTTCATATAACAAACATATAGCAAATGTGTTCAAATGCTACTATAAGTATACATACATACAGGATTAATCTATTATGTGCTTCAAACCTTTATAGACCTTTGTAATTGATGTCTTTCTATATATTTCATTGCATTTTACATGTATTTTGACTCTTGGCGTACTTTTATGTTTATGACTTTATTCATATTTAGATGATTAAACTCTTATCAATTTTATTCATACAAATTCACAAATTTTAATATAAACCAAAGTTTTATTATATATTTTTCGAGCTGCCAAAGTTTTTATTATATACTTTAGCCATTTCTCCTATCAATTCTAGAAATTTCTCATCCATTTAATAATATTTATAAATATCATAATTTTCTTATAGTGTATTGGAATATTAATATATCATATTATTAACACCTAATATATTGTTATTTATTCAAAATGATAAACTCCACATCTTTTAAATCAACTCTCAAATCTACGTATATTTATACTAATTTCCCACATATATTCGAAACAAATATATCTTAAATGCTGCATGAATGTAGGTATACATGTACCACATGTTGACTTGCACATGTTAATTTAGATTATTTTAAAAGTCAAGCAGTTGGCCAAAATACGAAGTCATATATAAAATTCAAGATAGTATGTAATTAAGTCAACCGTCAACTTGAAGGAGTGTGTGTATTTAACAAAGCTAAATATTTAATTTGCTATATAAAATTTATATTTTTCTTTATATAAACCTTAGATTTCTTTAGCAAAGTGAAATTATAGCTAAAGTAATTGAGAATATTTCGATACGCATTATAAACTCGCTAAATTCTTATTTACTCTCGTTTGTGACTTTGAACATGCAGTTGAACTACCATTGTTTATATACATATATACTTCTTCTCGAATAATCATTTATAGCCAACAACATCTCCTTAGTAGAGGAACTGTCACAGTTGGTCGACTTGTCTTCCATAATCTTAATTATTTGACGAGTTGCTGGTGTTGATTCAGTTGGTTCACACGAAAAGAAACATTTTTCTTAAAAAGAAAGTGAATATTTGTACTTGGAGAGTCTTGATCAACTGTTTGGCTAAGGTTAACTTGGATAACAAGGGTATTGATGTGACAGTGTGGCATGATCCACGCTTGACCCTACCTATAAATATAGGTTTAATTTGACCAATTCAAACACAACGTCTCTTTGGGTTTCCACACATGCAAGTTGTTTCTTTTAGTTAGTCACGTTCACATTCACAAGACATTATTCCCATGAATTTGCATAGCTTATTTTCCTTGTATTTAAATGTTCCGAGTAATTAACATTAAGGGATAAATTCTATGTTTCTTTGGTATGGCTGTAGAAATAGAAAATGTTTTATGTAACGGAGCGAGTGGTTAAAAACCCACTTTTGTATTAGTAACTAGTAAATTAGTCCCTTGTTTCACCACGGGTTTTATCTCGTATTATGGTTAAAATTAAAAATAGTAAAAACGATGTTGGAACGTTAAACAAATATTAAAAACAACATAAAGGAAAAAAGGGTAAAAAACAATACTAATAAGTGTCATATAACAATAATTAGAATTAGAATGAAAAAGTATAAAGATTTAAAATAAAACACCTTTCTAGAAAACATCCTTGATCTCTCCGGCACAAAATATATGGCCTCCCCAATAGAAAATACAAGTTGTAATATATGCATATATAGTGGTAAAATACTGTTTTATGTAACTTATAATTGTTATTATGTACTTAATGTGTACTTGTTAGTTTGGGTTTTTAATAATATGCCGCCGTACTAAAAAATCCAATTTCCCCAAAGAAACCAATATATAAAATTAAATTTCATCTATTATAATAAGACTAAAATTAAACCGTGACATTTGGTTTGTCTATGGTCTATTGGTCTTCTTTAACAAATTCGAACCTTGTAAATTGGTTTGTCTATGGTGGACCCCTAAAATAATTTCTACAATAATTTGATCACCGGCCATAAAGAAAAAAGACATAAGTAAAGTATTCTCTATATATATATGCACACTAATACACACATGTAGTGTTATGTGTATATGCTATATTGTCTGTTAATTTCACCTATAAAGATTCAACACCTATTTTTTAAAATGAAGGTATTTGCATCTTCATATATTCCAAACAACTATGTGTTATTTGTTCATGTGATCAATACAATAAATTGATCAAACTTGTTTAGTTTTTATTTTAATTTATGTAATTTATCGTGTTGCAGAAGAAGATTGTGATGAATATACAGACCAACTGCGAGAAATGTAGGAAGTATGCAATGAAAACGGCTCTCAACGCAGGAGGTACTAAAATTTATAAGTTTATTTTATGTTTTCGTTTTTATTTCTATCTATTTGATTCATTATATAAAAAAAAAAAAAAAAAAACAATTGTGGTTCTTCGTGTGAATTCAAGAAAAATATAATAAATTCTTGAGCATGCTATGCAAATCTTAACGAAAAATCATCAAAATATTACCGTTAATTACATTATTGGAATATGGATATATTTGTAATTCAGAAAACATGAAAAACAGGAATTAATTTATAAATATAAACCCGTTTTTATTTCTTATATGAATTCTATGAGTAAAAAAGTGATTTCTCTTTAATTTTTATAAAATCTATCGTTAATCACGCCTGTAGAAAGTGTATTGTGTAGGAATTATTGTTTAGAGTTACCATAATAGATCTTTTTATCATGATCTTACTTTCGGTTTTGTAGTACTTCAAATATTTTAATTAGACAAGTCAAGTGTTTTCAAGAATGAATATGTAACTTGTGGTGAAATTCGTGCCAAAAATTGTGTAAGAAGATAGTTTAAATGACCAAATGAATCTTTTTATATAAGGGTCAACAAATTTCAATTATTAGCTAACAATTGAGAGTTAACTAGTTGGTAGTTATAACCGTGTGTAACTGCATTATTAAAAATTATAATCAATAATAACTTGTTACCGAATTTTACATCCTGCTAAATTTTATCTAGTACTATCCAACTTTAGTTACTATCAAGGTTTATTTTTAACTTTAGTTATTACCAAGGTTTATTTTTAACTTTCCCACAACCTTTGGATTTTGAAGCAATTTTATAAACAAGTCAAAATAAAATTGACTAAAGCTATTCAATTACTTAGCAGCTCAAACCCTAGGCTCCCGCACCTTGGACTTGGCTATTAGGAGCGTTGCCCTAAGGACCTCGTGGTCAAGTGGTTTCTTAAGTCATGAAATCATATTCTTGAAAATACATTTGTAAGTGTTATCATTGATCCTGATAGTTTGAATTATTTGTAGGTGTGATTTCGGTTGAGCTGAAAGGGGAAAACAAGAACCAAATGGTGGTGATCGGTGAAGGGGTAGATGCGATTGCATTGACGAAGTCGGTGAGAAAGAAGATCAAGAATGCATGGCTAGAAATTGTTCAACAGGAAAAATGATGATGGATATTGATATTGTTGTTTGGATACTAATTAATAGTTAAACGTATTTAAACCATGAATATTATCACTAGAAAATATGAGTAATTTCTTAAGTTATCACTTGTTGAAATTGTATTGGCTAGGTTTTATTATATTTAATTATTTAACTTTTTATTAACCAAACCAAACTTTTTTTTTTTTTTTTTTTTTTTTTTTTTTTTTTTTTTTTTTTAACGGCAAATGTGCGACTCAGTTTCGGATAATAGGTGTTATCTTAATCAGGCCCACCTAGTCGTTTCCCAGCCTAGACCGCACCCCCAACCCCCTCAGGAGGAAACCCATTATTGAGAAAAACATTCTGGCTCAACCCTAAACATTTTTGCTAAGAGTGAGACTTGAACCCATGACCTTCCAATATTTACATGTCATGCGTATCTCACCTTAACTAGTTGGGCTAAGGATCATTGGTCCAAACCAAACTAGTTAAAACCCGAACCAGAATAAAAAAAAAATATTAATAATTTGTGTATTAGAATGGCGGGTGTCGACGTGGTCGTTTACGAGCTTCGTTTCATGTTTAAACTCATTGGCTCCGATCAGCCGCTACTTCTCATCCATTATCACAAAATCGATTCTTTTTCCCCCAAATTTACCATCGTAAAACAAACACTCATGAATACGATATCAATCATACCAAATCTTCCTCCACCAATCGGCTACAGCACCAATTCACGAAGCAATTACAGATCCAATCGCTTATATCACCACCGATTCACCGGAAAAAGGAGTAGAATCTCCGCCGTCGATGAAGTTTCCACCATCACGTTCGATCCACAAACCCCACAGATCACCTGGCAAATCATCGTCGGATCCATCGGTTTGTATCTCGTAATCTCCTCATTCGATTATCAGATGTTCAAATGATTCATCTGGTGTTTGGTTTTGAAATTGCAGCTGGAGTTACGCCGTTTGTGGTTGCGGGGATCGAATTCAGCAAGCGAATTGTAAGGCGATCGTGTTCGTTGTTGATCATTTGTTCTAAGTGTTGTGAAGATTTGTTGTGAAGTTGTGATTTCTTCCGTTGCAGGTGGCTCAGAAGAAATGCATCGAGTGTGGAGGCTCAGGGCTTGTTTTGATAGAGGATGAGTATATTCGGTGCCCTAATTGTGGTATTGTTCTTCTATCCATTGTTTTCTTGGTCTGATTACGAATATTTGAACCGTTTCCCTTTGAACCAGCGGTTAAGGGTCAAATCACCGGTGAATTGGTTGAACCGGACATGATGGTTGGACTGGATTTCAATTTTTTATTTACTTTTTTTTTTAAATCTTTTTTTTTTATTTTAGCATTTCAAATTCGTATTATGTCTAATAGTAAATTTCACTTTTGCTCACTGTGCTTTGGTCAAAATAACGATTTTTCTCCAAACGTTTCAAAATCGTGATTTTACTCCATGTGGTTTGCAATCCGTCTCAATTAACTCCAACCCACTGATCAAACAATTCTGTCTCACCTTGCCGACTAACCCCAACCACTTGAACAATTACCACCGCACTACACCATCAACACCGCCACAACATCCTTACCGATCCCTAACCTAATCGCCTCCCTAATCAATCAAGAAACCCTAATCGAACATCAAACATTTCAAATCGTTCCTGTAACCCTAGATCTGTTTTGCGATGATGTTTGCGTCGTGGTTTTGATGCATTTTCCCACCTGAGATGATGTGTGAATCAAATCCTGCTACTATTAAATTAAGGGGGGCGGTAGATGGAATGGCGATGGTTGTTTTGGTCTTTGGAAGAAGGGGAACCATATGTGGGGGTACCTTGGGGCGATCGGTCGGAAGATGACAATGGTGAGAGATGAGGATGATGAAGATTGTGATAGTGGCGTCAATGGTGCTTTGGGTGACAATGATGGTAGACTTCCGGCGGTGTAGGGTACCGTTGGTGGTGGAAACGATGAGGGCGAAAGAGGGGGGTGGGGGGAGTGGAGGATTTGGGTTTTAAGCATTTTAATTAGATATTTTCATCAAATTACATAATTGGTCCTTCAATAACTTTAGATAAATTACACAATTAGTCCTTATCAGTAAATTGACCTAAATACCATTTCATTTAACAGAAAAAATTAATAACGTTAATAGGTTGGAGTTAATTGAGACAAAATAAAAACTACAATGAGTAAAATCAAAATTTTAAAACCTTTAAATGAAAAACTTATTTGAACCCAAACCACAAGGGGTAAAAACGAAGTTTACTCTATATATATAAATATGTCTCCATATCTTATTAAACTACTAATTCATGTCAAAACTTGTAGTATTTTCATATTTCATTATATGTGTTTAATATTTAATTATCTATGTTATATATTCAGTTTGTAATTTTGGTTTAACTGGTTTGACCAATAAGCCGGTAAGGCAGCTAGTTCACTATACATTCGGGTTAAACAGATATCTAATAACTCCGTAATCCCAAACTCACTTTTATTGGTAGCTATGATGTGATTTTGTGTGTTTTGTAGGTGGGTTTCTACCGTGGCAATCTTGGAGAAGATTCTTTTCCGGTTAAGTTGTTTTATGTTCAAAGGCGTTATATGGTGTTAATATGATATGTAAATGTGGTCACAATGTTATAATTTGTTGTATAAAATGTGTTTTGATTTGATTTCGGGTTATCATGTTGTGTTTTCCGTCACATGAATTATTAGCGAAACCGCATAGTTTACAACGTAGTTTCTGATTTTCATATCCAACTTATTTAGTAAACGGGTTGTGTTCTAGTTAACTTGTTTGATCCATTTGTTACCAATTTATCACCCTTTAATGACCAATCCACTTAACTCATTTAGAATGCCTTCACAACCCGTTTGACCCTTGCAAATCAATAGGTTTAACTCATAAAAATCCAAGAGTGGTTTAAGATTTATTTATTGAACCCATAGATTGTCATGCAATCAACCATCAACCTACATGGCGATCATCATGAAACGCAAACCTCAAGATAGCAGTAACAATCGACCGTCATAGATTGAAATGCAATCGACCATCAACCTACATAGCGATCATCATGAAATGCAAACCACAAGATAGCAGTAACAATAACCGTCAGAAGTTGATCGTGCTCTGATGATCATCTCGATGACATTTCTTGACATGTTCAGGGTATAGGGTTCTTTCATGTCAACCACTAGCTATAGATGGGTCAGTTTGAATTGTAATTTAGGATCAAATACGTGTGGGTCAACCCAACCCAATCCAATCTATCTATAACAAACCATGAAAAGGTGAAATGTATAATTCTGTTCTTACAAAATAGAAAACTGATTACATTTTGCAAAACAAAGCACAACACTCCTAGCATTAATGTACATTCATACATACTTTATTCGGTCACGTCCCAATGTTACAGTCCATGACCTAAAAACCCTAAAACACCCCATTTAAAGAAGTATACCCCGGTTACACTCCTTACAATCTAAGTTACATCTCACTTCTTTTATCACAAATCGTCTTCCAAATACTTACATTCTATGCTTATACCCCGACTGTGAGAACGTGGCACCCTAACAGCAGCTAATATAAAGGCCCTTTTCTGACCTGTTTATTTCATTTCATCATAGATATTCTAAGGACCCAAGGTTATTCTTCCAAGATTTTGTGGGTACGGATTAGAAGAATGATTTAGGGTATTAGCATTGTTACAGCCATCAACATCATTCTCTGTCGACCCGTATACACCATTCCAGTGAACAACTTTTCTGAAATTTGAATTTGAAATGTGTACCTGACTGTGGAGGGTACCAGGATTTGGTGCTTGTGGTTGTTCATGAAGTCTACTACCAACTTCAAGATCAAGACAGATAGCGTCATTTTCCTGTACTCTGGCCCGTTGATTTCCGGACCCTGTAAGATCATGGTTATTATTTTTCACAACGGGTACATCGTGATTGTGTTTTCCCTCGTAGGCGGTTATGACTGCTCTAGGATCATGGGATGCCCTCTCTACATGTTTTCTTACTGTGCATCCAGCACTTGTGCACTTGTAATAACTCCTACATTATGTTTAGGTAAGTTAATAAGTTTTTTAGTTTTAGAACAGCTTGCATGTGTTAATGAATATATATATCACTTAGGAAGCGTCACCTCACTAATATATAACAAATATGAATATTCAAAAATAATTCAGGATTTTTTTCATTTGATTATGAGATGAATACACATACCTAGGATTAGGATTGCCCCGCACAACTTTCTGGCCATATTTACGCCAACGATATCCATCATCCAGTATATCGACCTCACTAGTAGTTTGGACAACTACGCGTGGCTCACGGATTGGCTTAACCACTGGAGTTACATCAAGGGTACCAAAATCTGTTCGCCTAATCATAATTAGAAATTACTGAACGTTAGCATTCTAGTGCTACCAATAATATTAAAATATTGACTTTCATCCAACTTTATTACCTCTTTTTTGAATATTGGTCATCATCATCATCAATCTCTTCTGTACTGTCTTGATTTGCTTGTCTTGGAGATTGCAGAGGGGTTCCACTTGCCTCTAGGTTAGGATTCTGACCATTATTTGCAGAGAAACCTTCAAAAATAATAAAAATGAACCAGATAGAGATAAACGAATGTAACTAACTCCAGAATAATACAAATCTACAACCATGCGAAATTAAGAGAGGGCCATGTCATGGGTTGGGTTAAAATGATCATTTTTGGTAAGGGTCAAAAAAGATTGGGCTGGTTCAGTTGACCTGCGAACACTTTCTTGTCTAATTTTAAAAACAATCCAAATAACAAATGCATTACAAAAACATAGTATTAGAATGTTAACCTAAGCTTTGAATAAAAGCAAATTAGAAAGTTATGTGCTTAAAATAGAGTATGGGTGACTTCCAACCTTGGCGAGTCATCCCCTTTAACTCTTTAAGCTACTATTTTTAATTGACCCATTCAACCCTGTCCATTCAAAAGTAAATGGGTCGAAACTGCTCCAAGTTACCTGCTTGATGATTTGCGTATTGAAGCTTCTCAGGATTGTCCTCGTGAATGGACATAAGAGCACCAGCACTTAATCGACGGCTAGGTTGAGGTTTGGGATGATCATGTGTGCCTTTATACACAATTTCTGTTATCTGACCAGTCGTATAAGACCTTTCAAAAATCTTTTTCACTTCACAATTGGGATGTGTACACTTGTAATAGCTTCTTGGATGTTCACTTCCTTTCACAACTTTCTGACCATATTTTCGCCAATTATATCCATCATCTGATGACCTATCAACTTGGATAGCAGGCCCAGGATCTTTAGGCTTCCCCAAACCATTTTGATCTTCATGAGGCAAGTAATTAGTACTCTTTTCTTTTGGTGATGCCATTTCCCAGTTGGTTGCAGATGAAGATGCATATGATAGGTGATCGCTTTGATTTTTATTTTGATTATGATTATGATATTGCCCACTTGGTTCACCTAGTTGAAAGTTGGAACCTGCAGGAGCCTTGAATACGACCACAATTACAGACCCTTCTGGTAATAGTAAAGTCAATGGTTTACACACAAAGGATCAGATGTACATGACAAGCGAAATATAAAATTGACAAGAAAGAAGTATAATGGTTGGGCATCCGTTCTATTGGTTATCGAGAAATAAGCAAAATATCAGTCGTCTGAAGATGAAATGGCGGAATCTAGTTTTGAAATCCAATATTTTTTGTTCCTGTTTCTTCATACTTCCATTTCCTTTTTTATTTGATTTATTGGGATTTTTGAGTTAAGAGGGTCCTCAACCAGAGAAGTAAGCACACTTACAAATAATCATGATAATAGGTCAAAGCTAACAAGGTACATAGATGAATGCTTTGGAAAGAAAGTAGGCAATGAAGATAGCTTGGATGAAGTAAATACTGAGCGCTTCATGGACCACAAACTAGTAATTCGATTTTCTTGACCAATTTTCTCAAAATAATAGCATTCGGCTCTTAATTCACAACTTGAGATTTGCTGTTAACAATAAAGTTCAGCATTTGACAACTAGGATTCTTATAGATATGTTAGAACTCACACATGAAGTTCACAAGATTTCACCTATGTCAAATGAATAGATATTGATGGTAAAATAAAGTGCAAAACACAACATATCCTCGGATACTCTAAGAAACCATACAATCAGACATGATAATAAGTTAGAAACCCAGGCTCATAAACAAAGATCAACTTCAAAACAACATAAAGAAACGGCATCCCCAATCTTCATTACATAAGCTTGACAGGAAAAAAATTAGGTAGTTTAATAGCTGATTAGGGCCATACCTGAAAACCTGCAGAAGTAAATTGTTGAACTGATGTAGTCTGGGTGTGGGGTCTAAACTCAAAGAATCCAGGGTTACTATCATCAGAGGTCTTTCTCGCAGAACCATTTGCCTCTAAAGAGAAGGCAGTGGTGCCGCTTGACCCTTGCATCAGTGAAGACTTATAGAAAGAACCCGTTGTTGGAGAAGGCTCGGCCTACAAGATTAAAAAAGGGAATTTTATAGACTCATCGTCAGTACGCTACATAATTGTTTATTAAATACTATTTACCCCTTATTCAGTTGCAATCTATTCGCACAAGCGGAAAACATGATTTGCACTGTCTTAATCTTTAATATAAAGAATACCCAACTCACAACAGTCCTGATTCCATGACCCTAGAATTTACCTTAAACAAACAAGGCACAATGAGGAGAAAGCAGCAAATCCCACCAAAACAAAAGAAAAAAGAACATTCAGCTTTGCAAAGAAACAACACTGAAAGCTAAACGAATACGACAAAAGGACTCGAAAATGCATCTAGAACACTATAATGTATCTAGAAACACTGCTAATCCAAATTAATAACTAATGATATTGGAGAACCCTAGTTGCATAAAGAAGAAACTGATGGGAAACACCATGATTGTAAGCATCAGAATACAACGGTCCTAAATGCGCACATAAGCATATAAAAATGCAACATATTCTCCCAATAAGCACTTACAAATGATTCATTTAATCAGCAAAGAAAACACACCGTTCCATGAAACAACTTTCGCATCTAAATAAGAATATCAAACAAAACGCACTTTACAAACATCTCATCTTTCAGATCACAAAGCTAATTTCAACATCGTCTTATACAGTTCTACTGTTATACATCAACGACCTCAACCAATATTCTCCACTAAAGCTACTCTGACGTAACCAATTACCTTCCGATTGACACCTGATGTATCTCTCATACGAAAACGCCATCACCTACCAAAATTAACTCAGGTTTTTCCCTCCTTTTACCATTTCCAAAACAACTCACAGATTCGACAATCTCCAAATCGACAAAACTTAATCCAAATCGAAATACGTTGAAATTGAGCGAATCGTACCTTAATGTTGGTCAATAGGACTGGAGATTCGAGGAAGGAGGTAGGGCTGAGGCCGGGGGGGATAGTGATACAGGCGGACCTTGAGATAGGAAGTTTAGCTGGTGACATGAGCTTGTATTTAGCGCCGCCGGTGGATCCGGCTCCGGCGGCATCTCCGCCGTGAGTGAGGTCGCCGGAGGTGTCGACATTGGCGGTGGTGGAGTGAGGAGAATGGTGGTCTTCCATGGCGGAATATTGTGATCCAGTTTGAGGTTATGGTGAGGGAGAAAAAGGGGTAGAAAGTGATGGGGGTAGTTTCGTCATTGGGAGGTTAGTGTTGACTTACGGAAACTAGATTGTCTCATTTGTCCTAGCAAATATTATTCATGCGTATAGGTTAGTAAATTAACAAAACTAGTTAGATACCTACCCTTTTGCCACGCAGTGGTGATCTGTGATCATAAGGCTCAGAGTGTGCACCTCGTTGTGACTGCAAATTCTCATTTGCCGCGCCAAAACAACGAAGTCATGCCTTCTTTTTTTATCATCATCGCCTTATCATAGAAAACCCAGATCAGATTTTCAAGTGAAAATAACCCCAGCTTGGTCTAAGATGAGCTAAGTTTATAATCACCAATATGTGTGTTTCACAACAGCAACCAAACTCTAGCTCTGTCTTAAAACAGTTTGTTGTATCACCATCATCAACATACAACCAAGTGATAAGGGCTCAAGCCATTAATCAAAGAGAAACCCAGTAAAACCAGTGATAACCAGTAAAACCCAGTATCACCATCAAAATAACCAGTAAAACCATTAATCAAAGAGAAACCCAGAACATACAACCAAGTGATAAGGGCTCAAGCCTGGTCTCAGGTGAGCCAGGTCATCAAACCTCAAACAGTAGAAATCCAAAAGGTAAAACATAACTTGGTTTGATAAAAAAAAAATTAGGGTTTGCACCAATGAGCACCAAATCAGCGTGAGCAACCAAACAACTAAAGAACTGAAGACAGAGAGCACACCAAAGACCATCAAACTATTAAAAAGAAATAACGGTAGGCACTTATAATCAAAATGGCTCTCAGATGTGGGCTACACATCATCACCGAGTGAAAACATAAAGAGAACAATCATAATCAGGCGCCATTATCGAAGAGATCTCAGGCTATGAACCACAAATCAGATAAAAGAAGATAAATCGGCGTCGCTGCCGCCTACGCGACCCATGCAAGAAAAGTTCCGGTGGCGGCAGGGGCTTATAATCCCGAAGAAGGGGTTATTTCCGGCAAGAGCCCCAATCGACGCCGACGGAGGCACCGACGGGGAGGTGTGGCCACAACAACCGCCACATCGGCCTTCAAAAGCAGACGCAGGAGGACGCACAGGAGGTGGAGAAACAGCAGCCATGCCGGAAGTAGCCACCGCCTCGGCCGCCTCCGGCGGCACCAGAAAAGCCGATTTCAAGCCACGAACCATGAGGTTCCATAAAACGACAGCACCAAAGACAACGACGATGCAGGCGGCCGGTTGAGGCATGGGCAACCGCCGCCTACTCCACCTTATCCACAGAGGGGAGGCGAAGCGACAACAGAGCCACCACCAAAACAACCACCAGCGAGAAAGACACGCAAGATAATCGTTACCACTGCCCTCGCGATCATCGCCGTCGGTATGGCCGGCCACCACCGCAAAACCCTAAAATCCCCTTTAGAGAAACATATGGAGAAACAATGGGGAGAAATACCTTTTCTATCAAGATATAACACAAATAGGAGGGGCAAATCTGAAAGTGAAGGAAAAACCTGTGGTCAAACTTAAAACCCAAATAAAAGAACTACTGATCAACTTGTTCTTTTCATATATAGGGTAATCATTACTTCGCTCTAATCCTACAAACGAACCGAACGAACACGAATAATTTATTCGTGTTCGTTCATTAATAAATAAACTTGTTCATAAACTGTTCACGAACACTTACCGAACGAGTTTTCTTGTTCGTGTTCGTTTATTAAGAAAATGAACATGTTCATGAACTGTTCATGAACACTTACCGAACACAAATAAAATCAAACGAAAACAAACAAATGTTCATGAACATGACGAACACAAAAAAAGTCTATGAACACAAACGAATACAAATGATCACATATTTATTTTAGAATAAAATCAGCATTTTCATAATAAAATTTACCAAAGGCGGCGACAGAGATTGTGGTGGTGTTGATTGTGGTTGTATTTGTTGGTTATGGTGGTGGTTTTAGCGTTGTATGTGTTTAAATAATAGTGGTTAGTGGTCGATAGTGGCATAGGCAGGTGACGAAGATCGTGAATGTGACTCGTTGTGTGTTAAGATGATGGTGGGCCTTAATCAACCACGATTAAGCCTGGTCAAAGTTGGTCATAGTTTCCTCTAACGGGACAACAGGTGGTCAACAACAAGAACGGATCAAGCTTAAGTCAAATACGAGCAGGTTCGAGTATGCAAACTGAGTATCATTACTTGCTTATTACACGATAAACATATTGAGACACAAAATCATAACACGTAATGAGAGGAAAACTAGAATGATTATATAATGTAAATTGATGATTACAGGTGCGTAACGTAACAATTAATTTACATGTACATATGAATTCTAGCAAACCCTATTGTGTGTGTTATCCAAAACATAACAATAGAAAACTAAAAAGTGCATGTTCGATTTTCAAAATACTTGTCATACAAAGGACGACTAGAATTACACAACGTTTAAAAGTGACAAACTGCTAAAGACTACATGATAATTATCACCCTTCCTTTTTCCTTACATTCAAACTTTTAAACTTAGATACGTTTATAAATAACTTTAAGTTTAATAAATCATTATTTATTTATAACAAAAAGCTTAGATGCCATTTTCAATGATGTAAGTTTATGCTTGAAAAGAATACTCTTTTAGAAACATTGGCAGGGAACTTTGATACTTCATGACTTCGATCATAAGAATTGTCACTTGAAGCTCGACTACAACAAGATAACGAAAGCCTAGTCAGATAAAATTAGAAACCTTATCATGATAAACCAACGCTATGGTAAAAAAATCATTCTCATCTTCTTTGTGAACTTCTTATGGAATGGAACTCCGAAGCCCTACTCTAGAACTTGGAGTGAGGATCCGATGAATTAGACTGATCAAGAATTAATTTACTTCATGGCCAGACTTTTATCAAAACATGGATTATACGGATTCAACTAAAGATAAGAATAAGTAATCTAGAAGGTTTTCCGAATTAGGAAGTCCCCTATAGAAACAAGATGCCTGCTTTACACCATCAAACAAGTTAGACATCTTCTTGGCATAACTTGTGTGCCTTGAGCGATTGTTCAACGCCTCTCGACATTAGTATCCATAATTAAAAATACAGGTTTTGAGAATGCCTATCTTTATTGGTAAGTAACATGGTGTGTGTTAGGTAATTTCTTCTTGATGAAATTTAGAAAGTAATCAACTAGGATTATGTTTTCAAATTATTATTCAAGCTTTGTTTACCGTTCCTAGCAATTAGTTTACTAGCCATATATATTTGTTTCATTAAAAGGTTTAGATTTTGTTTAGTTTTAATACTTAACGAATCAATATTCAAGGTTCTCGGGTCCATCATCATCCATGATTCATAAATTGGTGGTGTAAAACAAACAAGATTTTAGATTCAGGTGATTTTTTAGATGATATTAGATTTAATATTCATCAGGCATTGTCAATTAGGTGTGATTAATCTTCATTAGGTGTTGTGTTTGTGTGTCTTTTGAAGATATGTTTAATTGCTTATCTTTTCATATTTGTTTATGAATTTCCAACAAAACATTAGTTTCAATTCATATAAACCAAAGTTTTTTTCAAACTATTTTGAACAGCTGACAAATTTGATTGGTTGAATGCCAGGTCAATAGGTAAATCTTATAGATGGGTTGGGTTGGTTAAAACTATTTAACCATTTTATGCTCTACTATTTTTCTTTTTGATACGTTAATAAATGAATATATTGTTATGAAAACTATACTATTAAAAGAATAAAAATCAATTTTGATCATTATAAAAATAAATCAGATCATTTATTAATGATAAATCTTGAATGATTCGTACATAGGATTGGCTATGTAGGACGATGAATCGTCAGGTAAATTGATGAATACTTCAAGCTGGTTTTTCCAAAGATTCATCCAGGAAGGAAATGCATTGGTTGCATATTGACCTTCAAAAGATTATCCAGTTTGCATCCAAGTCCTCAATATTTCCTCATTGCACATTTTTAGTTTGTTTTTTTTTTTCAATTTTTATTTTCTTTTTGTGTCCTAGAGTTAAAGATTTTGTTCTTTTTTGCGCCACAACTTGTGGGTTTACATCAAAGGTTCATTTTTTTTAGTATTTGTCCAAGTACTTTTATTTACGAATTTATATTTTTTTCACCCTTGAAATCTCTAGAAATCTATAGTAAATGACTTTAATCACATCATGATCTAGTCCTAAGACACGATAACTCCAACTAGTTAGTTATAAAAAAATCATGAATTACAAGTATATCTTGTTTTACCACAATTTTATAAGTAAAATTACTAAACATATTAAAAACATATATAAGTAGTTACAGTACTCATAGTACTCAGCTGATATTTGTCCACGTGTTAGGTGTTGATTGGTCCTATTATTATTATCTTTTACATTTCGCAACCACTTCAGGTAAACCACCACCATTATCACACAGTCCACCAAAAACCACCAGTTATTTCTCCAATATCTGTTCTTAGATCCCACGAGTAGAAATAAGAAGAAACATTACTGGCGGTGATCGGCCATGGTTTGGGGGGGGGGGGGGTTGCCGCCTTGCCGGTCGTAGGGGAAGGGCAGGGTTATAGTGAAGGGGCGTTGTAACAACAAAGAAGTGTAGAAACGATATCGTTGGAAATTTTTATTGACGGTGACAACGGAAAAGCTGCTTCTGGTTGTTGTGTGGCATGATAGTTTGGAAAAATAATTGTGATGGTGAACAAAGGGTTTCAATTGATATATCGTTGATAGTTTGTAAATATTAAATTAATTTTTCCAGATCAAGTCACTATCACTAGGTATATGGTATATGACGGCCTATAGATATCATATCCTTCGATTTAAACAAAATTTCAAAGATACAATCCTTTTGATCTTCCTGAGATGGTTAGATTAATCTATATCCACCAAGTAGATGTTATTTCACCAAGTTCTCTATACAATATAGCTATTATACAAAGTAAAATTTTTATACCAAGTGTATACAATTGTATAAAAAAATTACGAATGTAATTATGACACAAGAGGTGAAATTATTCACACAGAGATATATTTATCACACATCGATAAAAAGGTATCATTACGTGATAATTTAAATTCTTCATTATAGAATTGACTTTTTGAGTTTACAAAATATTTATATATCATAAATTAACAATGATCATCTGGACCGATTTTATTAGGTAGATATTACTTATAAAGTTTATCTAATTAGTTTAATGCTTTTACTATTTAACTAAATATTTGTGTTTTTCTTTAAAATCATCAGTTGATGAATGATGTTAGGGATTTAAAAGATTAAACATAAATAAAGAGGGTGAGTCAGTCGAATACCATCAATTACACTACAATGTTTAGGTCGATTAGTGTTTAATGCCTTGATGAGAGTGAGGAGCAAGAGGTGAATATAAAAACTAGGGTTGGACGAGAAAAACAATTATTTTATTACAAAAGAACCCCGTAGCAACCGATTTATAATTATTACTTCAAATTTAAACATTGGTGCGTGACTAGATTTTCAAATCCATGCCATCCCCAATGTCTAATCAAACGGTAATATTTTTAATGTGAGATTTGGGAGATCTTCATGAACCACCTGAAGATTATTATATATATATGCATGTTTCGTCTTCAACACAAGATCAACACACACAACCACCACCACCACCGCAATTTACACACACACGGGTAGAAATCCATCCATGCAACGCCTTCGATCACCAAGATAGAGAAAGAAATCAAGAATCCTATATCACTCTCAAAGTCATTGACCTGTGAGTTGTAGTTTCTTCTTACAGTATTAGTTTTCAACACAAAATCAAATCGAAGCCTGTGATCGTATTCAGCGTCACCAACAACTGTGTATTCAATATTTCAATCTTCAACACAAGAACAAACCCTATTCCATCATTCTTCAGGTATCCTCGGTCTTCTGTTAATCTGTTTCATATTGTAGACGATTTCTGTTTCGTTTTATATTACATTGCCGCTAATTAATGTGTCGCTCATCGCCTAGGGTTTGTGATAATGTGCGATTTGGGCGTCTTTAAGTCAAGATGGAAGACTTACTGTGCGTTTTGATCGAGTTTCACCAACAACTATGGTTATATCTCAGGTATTGTCTTCTATTTCGATTCTGTTGTTCATTAGACGATTTCTGTTGTTATTTGAAATTACATTGGCGCTAAATGTGTCGTTCATGATTGTCATTGTCTAGGGTTTGTAATAACTTTCATATTTGTACGGTCATTTGCTATTTCTTATTTTGAAAAAAAACTATTAATTAAAAATTGAAGTGTGATGGTTTAACTTTTTCTATCTTCCATTGTTGTGTGATGGATATTGAAGAATTTATTGGGATTGATTCCATTCTAGCTTATCATTCTTTTTCATTGTTTATTTAACCGCTGTTATTGGTTTGATAAATTAAAGACCCTGATTTCAACGGCATTTTTTTTCACGAATAAAATGATAGTGTATCTCGATGTGTTTGGTACGAGCATGAAACTCAGGATTTTTAGCAAGCTTGATAGCCGACACATTGTCACACATTAGCTTAACTTGATAGTTTACTTTCTGATTCAATTCTTCGAGTAATCGAACTAACCAGGTGCATTCCTGAGCTGCCATGGCAGCAGCTCTGTACTCTGCTTCCGTGGTAGATAATGACACGGTTGGTTGTCGTTTACTACACCACGAGATGGCACTCGATCCAAACATGAATACATAACCCGTAGTCGATCTTCTTGTATCACAATCTCCTGCATAATCTGCATCACAATAACCGACTAGCCTTGGATCAGCCTCCCTCTTGAACCCTATTCCATTATTCACCGTTGCTTTGACATACTTCAGAATGCGACGAGCTGCAATAAGATGAGATTTTCTGGGGCTCTGCATATATCTACTCATCACGCCAACAGCAAACGAAATGTCGGGTCGAGTTAGCGTGAGGTAGATTAAACTGCCCACAATTTTCCTGTACATTGTAGGATCATCTAGCTCCCTGCCTTCTTTAGCTCGAACTTTTACATTTGGATCTATTGGTGTTGGTGCCGGTTTCGAATCGTTCATTTCAAACTTGAATAAAATGTCACTGGCATATTTTGTTTGATGTAGAATGATTTTATCGCCTGCATATTTCAGCTCCAAACCTAGGAAATGACTCAGTCGTCCAAGATCCTTCATTCTAAACCGCACACATAAATTTGCTTTTAATTGATCAATCTCCTCTTCATGATCACCCGTTATGATCAAATCATCCACATACACGAGAACCACAGCCACTAGATTATCAACCTGTTTAACAAAGAGGCTTGCATCCGAGTTAGTTAATCGAAAACCATTTTGTTCAAGGAACTCAACAATTTTTCCGAACCAGGCTCGTGGTGACTGTTTTAGACCATAGATAGCTTTGTTTAACTTGCACACGTACTCGGGATGATTCTTGTCTTCAAATCCCATCGGTTGTGTCATGTAAATAACATGATCGAGGTCCCCATACAAGAACGCATTATTTACGTCCATTTGCCATAATCTCCATCTCCTACATGTTGCTATAGCAAGTAGCAGTCGTATAGCAGTTAGTTTTGCCACGGGGCTGAACGTGTCTTCATAGTCCAAGCCATATTGTTGAGAGAAACCCCGGGCAACTAACCGTGCTTTGAACCTTTCCACCGATCCATCCGGTTTCCTTTTCAATTTGTAAACCCATTTGCAAGACACCAAGCTCACATCAGTTGGTGGAGGTACCAATTGCCATGTTTGATTCTGTTGAAGTGCTAACATTTCCTTCTCCATTGCTAGTTTCCATTCTTGTTGGTTCATAGCATCTTCAAATGACTCTGGTTCTATAAACCTGCTTTCAACAATTGCAACGTTAGCATTTGCATATCTAGGATTAGATTTTCTTACCCGTTGAGACCGTCTAGGTAGGGATTCTGACTGGCTACTGTTTTCAACATTTGTCACTTCATCTTCTGGGCTGCTAAGTTCAGTCGGGTCTGAATTTGTGTCATCAATATTTCCAATGCTCATCTGCACTTGGACTGATTCAAGGTCTTCTTTAAGTTGTTGTGAATCAGGTAAGGCTTGGCTATCTTCTGACCACCAAGAAGAATTTTCATCAAAGATTACGTGCCTCGATACGTATACTTTTCCATTATTTGGATCACAACAACGCCATCCCTTCTTTTCAGCATCATACCCAACAAAGATAGATCTAACTGCTCGTTTTTCCATCTTATGACGAAGGTGATTTGGTATGAATACATAACACACACAACCAAATACCTTAAAATAGCTCACGTTTGGTTTCATGCCTGTTAACTTTTCCAATGGTGAAATGTAATTCATACCTTGGGAAGGAATTCGATTGATAATATACGCAGCTGTACACATAGCTTCTGCCCAGAACTTTCCTGGTAGATTTTTCCCATGAATCAGACTTCTAGTGACCTCACCCAGATGTCTATTCTTTCGCTCAGAGACTCCATTTTGTTGAGGAGTATTCGAACATGTCAGCTGCCTTCTAATTCGTTTCTCTTTCAAATAATTGCTGAAGTCAGTAGATAGGTATTCACCCCCGTTATCGGACCTTAGCCCACGAACCTTCTCCCCTGTTAACATTTCTGCATCTGCTTCAAATTCTTTAAATTTTTCAAAGACCTGCGATTTTTCCTTCAAGAAATACACCCATGTATAACGAGAGAAATCATCAATAAAAGTAACCATGAATCGCAAACCTTGTACCGATGCCTGCTTTACAGGTCCAAACACGTCCGAGTGAACCAGCTCAAGGCATTTCTTTGACTTGAAACTTGATTGTTGTGGAAAAGGTAGTTGAGTAGCTTTGCCAAATTGGCATCCAGGGCAGATTATATCTTTGTTAACCTTTACTTTGGGCAGCCCATTAATCAGTCCACGTTCAGACATTAAGCCCAGTTTATCAAGGCCCACGTGGCCCAATCGTTGGTGCCACATATCTGCGTTCTGGTTTCCTTTTGCTCGTTCCACATACACCGACTCAGCATTCAGCACATACACGGTGTTATTTTTCTGACCATGGATGATCGGAGTTGAAGAGGTTTCGAATTCCTTGTAGATTCTGACGTCCTTGGGTCCAAACACTACATAGTAATCATTGTCGGTTATCTGGGGAACAGAGAGCAGGTTCTTCTTTACTCCAGCGACATGGTAAACATCGTTTAGGGTTAAACCTTTTCTTCGATCTCCTGAAGGAAAAACCACATCTCCGATGTGATCGATTGAGTGCTTGGAGTTATCAGCTAGAACCACATGTCGGCTTCCTCCGTACCTGCTCAGATTGCTCAGCTTTCCTTTGTCTCCGGTCATATGATTCGAACATCCCGAATCTACTATCCAATCGTCCAACCGGTTTTCTGGGCTTATGGTCGAGGCTGTGAAAGCGAACACTTCTTCCGTTTGAGCGACGAACGCCTCTGCATCCCAGCCTTCTTCATCTCTTGTTGTAGCAACATTACTTTCTTCTTGTCGACTAGACCGACAATTCCTTGCCAAGTGTCCACGTCTGCCACAATTGTAACATTTAAGAGGGTACCTTTTACCATTTCGAGACTGCTTTCGTTCACCAATAGCCTCTCCATGACCAGATTCACCATTCTTCTTGTCAGGATAATCATGACTTCGGCTTTTATCCTGTTGTCGGTTCGACCCACGATAACTCCGACCCTGCTTGTATTTCCCCTTGCTCCGTTCAGCATACAACGCTTCTGCTTCTGATTTTGTTGAAGACCCAACATTTAAACTTCCCATTTGTTTGGCTAGAGCCTCTTGGCTAGCCAATAAGTTTTCGAATTCACCGAGCGAAGGTTGAGTAGGCCAACCCTGGACTGCAGCAACAAAGCTTCTAAATTCTGACTTCAGTCCGTGTATGATTATCCGCTTCATTCTGGCTTCTCCAATAACGGCCTGCTTATCAAGGTCTGCAATCTCTCTACACAAAGTCTTAACCTTGTGAAAATACTGGGCAATGGACAGATCATTCTGAGTCATTGCCAATAGCTCATTCTCCAGCAATTGCAAACGAGCATCATTCTTTTTGGTAAGGACTTCGGCTAGTGTGTCCCACGCATGTTTGGGACTCGTTGAATCCTTGATATGTTCAAGGAGTTCTTCTTCCACAGTTGTTTTCAACACGAACATAGCTTTTCCCGCCTTTACCTTCCATTTTCGTAGTGCACCGTCTTGAGTTTCTTTTTCCGGCTGAACTGTGTCGTTACCCTGAACCACTTCCCATAGATCTTGTCCCTGCAGGTATGAAGTTAGACATGTCGACCATACTTTGTAGTTCTGACTGTTCAGCTTCTTCACCCCTCCAATTAGTTGCAGATCGGACATCTTCAACGTGGCTCTGATACCACTTGTTGAATGGAAAACAAAATAAACACAGCAGCAAAGTGAAAATAGAATACAAAAGAAACACAGAGGTATGCTCATAAAATTGCTTCGAGCTTTTCTGAGATTAAATCAATAGAAACAGAAAGCAGTAACATAAATAGGACGTGGAACACCCTCCAACGTTCACAAATACTAAACAGAAATAAAGGAGAAAGACTAGGAGATTTCTAACTACCCTGCTGACTTGTTCTCCACTACTACTTCTTTATTAAATTCAAATAAACAAAGCACAAAGCTAAATAATTACTTTCACGTGCACAGCAACTTTATTCCTAGTAGTCAATGTAAAATTTAACAGTATTTACTCAATAAGTAATGCTAAAATAGCACTTTTACATGTTAATGTCTTTTTCTTTTTTACTAAACATACAGACCAGATTTATTCTTAATTATAAACTGAGCAACTTCAATAGTCAATTATCATTATAAACAGATTTGTGCACACACTGGAAACAAAATGATTAGTTAAATGAGATTGTTTGAACACTGAATTTGTGTCAACTGTTAACAGCTGGCTAAGGAGTACCATTCCAATTGCGCTGAAGGCTACATGATCTGCTGCACGATCACTACTGCTTTGTAAGTTATAAAGTTTAAGTTGTTTATATCTATACTAAATGGTTAAGAGTTTAGACTGTATATTCCCTGTTACTTCAGCTGCAAAACGTATGCAATTTTTAAGGCTGTTTCAAAGCAAACTAGCAAAGTTACAAATGAAGCAATTTTTAATTAATCAAGTTGTCCTGTTTTCTTTTTATCATATTGTTTTAAAAGCTTATTTAGTTTGTTACACAAGGTGTATTGATCATTCTCTGTTGTAAACGTAATTGTTGTAACTTTTGTTTTTTCTAAACAAAAGTGGTAATACAAACCATTAACTTCCTTGCTTTGAATGGAGTCAAATGTTAATTTCAAGATCATGTAAATGAATTTTTGCTTTTCTTTTGAAATATCTGTCCAGCTTTTGGTACATCTTCCCTGAATATGATTTAAATTGCGTTCAACTTTTTAAACATAACTTTTGTCTGTTTCCACAGGTTTAGGCCACTGTCATATATTTGAATCGGTTATACTTTTGTTAGTTCTCAAAGCTTCCTCTTTTTTATGTTAAATTGTGTGTGGTTGTTGAGGATATATTTTATTTCTGATCTCATTTTCAGGCTTGTTAATTATATACTTGACCAAATGAGAAAGTGACTACACATCAAGTTTGTGTGATTATTGTATAAGAGGTTCAAGTCAGCTATGACTCTTCTGCAGGGTACGCCTTCTTTTTTCTCCATCACATTGTTTTTACATATCGTTTTGCTGTGGTTTTAGTTTTTGCTGTTTACAATTATCCATGTTACTATGTATGATCATCTCTGCCTTTATGCTCTAGAAATTACCAAAAATTTCTTATCAATCTTTCATCATTTTTTGAATAAAAATCCAACTTTAATTTTGAAATAAGTGAAGTAAAAGAAACAAGGGGTTAGTTTGTGACATAAATGCTAATGGCACTGAGCCTATAAACTATTTTTGTGTTCTATTGATGTTAATGTTTCTCTACAATCAGAAATTTAATAGTAAATTTACTAGTGAGCTATTGTAGGATGCTCATATTGTGTCGAGGTGCTTGCATCTACTAGTTTATAGTGAAACAAAAGATTCAATAATCTTTGTAAGAAATGCATTAAATAGGTGTAAAACTAGGTGGGATTGCCAGATGAAATAATCTTAAAGACGATGTAAGGATTTAAAAATTGCTATCCGAGTGAACATGTTGTGAGATTTAAAAAATGGTTTTACTAACTTCCATCATTTGGTTTTCTAACTTCCATCAGATTCACTCTTATGTCTTTTCTTCATCACTTCAGCATCAAATTTAGATTGTTCTTGGGATTGATTGACTGATTCCATCTTCTTTTTCCTTTTTCTCACTGCTTGTTATGTACTGTCTCTTCCATCTCCATGATTAGTGGTTTGAGAAAGACTTTGTTTCCAAGAACCGTTAGTCACACCTTCTTCTTTTGTTATTTTCATTTTTAAATGACAATAGTGGTGATGATTAGTTTTCTTTGTTTTGAATTCATAATTAATCATTACAAGGATAGTAATGTGCCATATGTAACTTCAGATTTCAATTGCACATGTGGA
Source organism: Flaveria robusta (assembly GCA_025506415.1). NCBI lineage: Eukaryota > Viridiplantae > Streptophyta > Magnoliopsida > Asterales > Asteraceae > Flaveria > Flaveria robusta. The sequence goes on from CM046465.1 coordinate 7,876,680, forward strand.
TCCTGTACTTCACTTTTTGTAAATGAACTTTTGCTTGTTTTTGAATTATATGTCTAGACTTGGGTATATGTCTCCTGAATATTATTGAAATCTAGGTTGAACATTTTAATTTAAGTTCTTTATGTTATTCTTTGTACAAATCTAGACCACTTTATCTTATTTTTGAATTTGTTAGTTCTCTAGAACTTTCCTTATTTTATGTTTATTTATGTTTGGCTTTATATATATTTAATTTCTGAATCTCATTTTTCAGGCTATGATCGACCAAATGAGAAAGCGAACAAGAATTAAGCTGCTGAGATTTTTGCCAAAGGCTGGAATTAGCTATGCTCCTTCCGGTATGTGTTCTTTCTTCACCATCACATTTTCTTTATATTTCTATTTTCGTGTGGTTTTATGGTCTTGAGTAATGCAGAATGCAATATCATATACCATGTATATGTCTGTAGGCTTGCTTTATTATTTCTAATGTTTATAACTATTCTATGTATGATAGCCTCTACATTTATATTAACCGTTTATAACTTTTTCATCTTCTTTTAAATTTTATTCCTTCAATTCTTTCATCCAATCTTTCTCATAGCCTTTATAGAAAAGGTTTCCATAACATCAACAAATTCATTGCTTTACGTTCTCCTCATCACCTAAAAATTATCTCCTCTTACTTTCTTGCGATAGTTCATCTCTAATAACTCCAATAACTCCAGTTCGTCTTTAAGCATAAAGCCTAATTCCTAAAGCTTAAAAGTTTAAGAGCTTAATGCCCTAGGACCAGAAAGCTAAAGGCCTATAAAGCCTTGAGTCGATAGCCTAAAACATAAAGCCTTTAGAATGATGCAGGCGACCCGGATGACAGCACGGTTCCGCAACAAAGTGATAGGGTGCCACTGGACCCGTGACCTGAACAAGATGAGATCAAAAGCCAGCTGGAATTATTTGAAGTTATTTATTATTTGAACTTTGGTTTATCTTATTTTTAACTTTGTTTCAAGTTATGTTTACCTTTTCAAGTTGTTGGCTATTTTCTAGAATCTAGAATAGTATATATGTTTCTGCTTTGACATTGAAGGGGTTGGTTGTCTTGTTTTGAATAAAGTTCCGAGGCTTTGATATTCAATTAATTTTGATCTAACTTGATTGTAAGCAAAACTACATGGCCGTATCGGTTTCGGTCTCCTCCTCTCGTTCTTCATGTTGCAACTCTAGGTCCCGGACCCGTTGTCGCAACCTTGCAATTTCCGCGATATCACGTGGATCTCTTCCGTCCTCCTCGTTGCCTCGGCCAGCGTCTCTACGAGGGTGGCGTCGAAGTACTCTTGCACGTTCTGCCATTGAATCTTTACTGAGCTCTAATACCAACTGATGTAGTTTTGCTTACAATCAAGTTGGATCAAAATTAATTGAAGATCAAAGCCTCGGAACTTTATTCAAAACAAAACAACCAACCCCTTCAATGTTAAAGCAGAAACATATATACTATTCTAGATCCTAGAAAATAGCCAACAACTTGAAAAAGTAAACATAACTTGAAACAAAGTAAAAAATAAGATAAACCAAAGTTCAAATAAAAAATAACTATAAATAACTCCAGTTGGCTCATTACCAAAGGCCCATAAAGATCAAGGCTTGTAAGCTCAAGGTCCTAAAGATTAATTAAGGCTTGTAAAGCGGAACACCTAAGACCTATAAAGCTTTGAGCCGACGGCCTAGAGCATAAAGCCTATGATCTAAGCGGAAAGCCTAACGCCGAAAGCTTAAAAGTCTAAGAGCCAAAGTAAAAGGCACATAAAGCCTAAGACCTACAAAGTCTAACATCAAGGCCTAGAGCATAAAGCCTATGATCTAAGCGGATAGCCTAACACCTAAAGCCGAAAGCCTAAAAGTCTAAGAGCCAAAGTAAATGGCACATAAAGCCTAAGACCTACAAAGTCTAACGTCAAGGCCTATAAAGCTCGGAGCTTGATGGCCTAAAGCAAAAAGCCTATGGCATGCTCGAAGAATAAAACTTGAAGCCCCAAGCCTAAAGCCTAAAGCCCAAAGCCCAAAACAAAAATTTAAAGCCTAAAAGTCTTGGAGTTCAATGTTCATAAAGTGTAAGACCTAGAAAGCATAAAACCTAAAGCCTACCTCTTAAGGTGATGCAAATCCAATATACAAGAAGCCTTCAAAAGAGTTATTAGTCTATTCTTGAAGGGGCAAGAGAGAAGCCTTCAAAAGAGTTATTAGTCTATCTTTGAAGGGGCAAGAGTGTCATTCCCAAAAATGGCTAGGAGTTTGTTAGAAAGAATATTATATATAGTAGTAATAAAGGTGAGTAAGGGGGGCATAAGTTTTTTTAGAAGAAAGAGACTCCTACATTATGCAAGGAGGGAGAGCTTAGCTATGGATTATCTATTGTAATTCCTTTATCAGTTTTCAATCAATATACATATCATCTTCTTTTCTTCCTCCTTATCATTCCTTTGCTTGATTAACCTAATTCTAGTACAATCAAACCCTTATCATTGGTCCGACTTGCTCTTGACCTGTCGTTGTTTCCTTGCTCGTTTTCCATGGAGACTCGTACGAACACTCGATTAGACACTCAGGAAGCTCAGATTCGGCAGCTTCAGAGTGATGTCGCTAAAATCAAAACTACTTTGAAATTCCTTGATGACGATCGAACTGAATATGGTGAATTTTAGAAGGTGATGCTTGCTTGGATGAAACAACATGAACAACCATCGGGGGCTGGTTCCGGTATGAAGTCCAGCGGTTCCGGAGGTGCTACGTTGTCAAGAGGTTTTGGTGATGGTTTCACTTTTTTCGGTCCCAAATCTGATCCTCCGGACGCTTTGAGCCTTCCTTGGGCTGTGAAGAAGATCAAACTTCCTGAGTTTTTTGGTTTTGATTTTTAAGGATGGATCAAGAAGGCTAATCTCTACTTTGATCTCAACAACATCGCTGATGTTTCTTGGATTTAGATGGCTCAATTGAGTATGATTGGGGGGCACAACACTGGTTTATGATTATTACTCTGGTGCATCCTTCTCTTACCTGTGCGACATTCCAATCAGAATTACTACAACGTTTCAACGATCTCGAAATCTAAAATTAACTCGTATGAGCAATTGCCTACCATACAACAATCTGACTTGATTTAAAATTACATCAATGATTTTGAGTATTTGTTGTCCTTAGTCCCTCGCTTACCAAAATCGTGAACATTGGGTTACTTTGTGGCTGGTTTGAAACCTGATGTGAAGAAGTGGGTGAGGTTGCATCGTCCTCAAACGCGTTTGGATGCTATGCATTTATCCAAGGATGTGGAGGCAATGTTACGTCCTTCTTCCGGCTCACTGGCGATTAATCGTTTTCGATATCTTCACCCTAGTGGATCTCAGTTATCTGGGCTGAGGGATGGTTTTTATCAGTTGGGCCGGTCTGAGCCCAACGCATCTATTTTAATCAAATCTTGGCCTCGGGATTCCCATCCTCGATCCGATACAATCCGCTACATGTCCTCCGCCAAATCTTTAATCTTCTGTGGGCAAAATCTTTAGTAGAAATTGTGATGTTCGATCCTTATCACGCACCAAATGGGAAGATCACCGGAAAAAGGGCTTATGTTGACGTTGTGGTAAACAATACGGACCGACTCATAAGTATCCTGAAGGTAAATTATGCGTGCTACTTCTTGGTGATGATGAGTATGAGCCTCCCAATTTGTTCTTGAACCTTCATTCCCATCCGATGAAGACATTCACTCTACTCCGGAATTGGGTACTTGTAATGCGTTGGCATGTGCTCGTACTTTGGCTACTCATGGAGCGGCTAATACAATGAAATCGGAGGGCACTCTTAATGGAATCCCTGTTTTTCTATTAATTGACAGTGGGGCTTCGCACAATTTCATTTCTCGACACTTAGTGATGGCTTTGGGTTTAACTGTTGTTCCGTTCAGTGGCATTAACGTTAAAGTGGGGGACAAACGGTTCGTTTTTGTCATTGAACGTTGTGTTCATATTCTTGTGGTTGTGGGACCATGTACGTTTCTTTTGGATGCTCTTATATTCAATACGAGCTCTTTAGGTTTTAGGTTTTACATTGGGTTTGGAGTGGTTACAATCTTTGGGTGAAGTGGTTTACGAGTGGCAAAAATCTTGGATGCGTTTGGTTACCAGGGTCAATCTGTTCAATACAAGGAAATCGTGTCGGGCAGTGGTCTCCCACCAGCGTACATTAATGGCTTTCGATGGAAGAGGATTCCTCTGATTTTTCTTCTCGCATATGCATTTCGATGATGCTCCTAGCTTCCACACTCATAATGTCAATGTCGAACTATTGCCCATTTAACCGCATTAATCGGCACAATTGGGTTCAGCAGTACTTTAAAGCCCTTGGCTAAGCGTTCCAATTGCTTGAAATTAAGATACGCATGATGTGGCGTCATAGTCGATGGTGCAGATTACACTCCGGACAAGTGCGGGCATAGTCCTTCATTGCCAGCACGGCAACCACATATCCTTTCACGACCTTGTCCTTCTTGTCCACTTTAACTCCCGCTGGCTTACCCAATTCCATAACATCCTTCCATGTCCCACTAGCTTTCTCCAAGACCCAATACGAGCCATCTCATCGGCCAAAGTACCTGTCTTTAGTATTGCACTCTAAATAGTTAGGGGGTGTAGTAGCGGCCATCATTCCATGACTGTGGAACCTGATCCCTAATGTGCTCTCAACCCTTATTTGATTTATGTGTCATAATTATGGCACCAGCTTTGCCAGCTTATAGAATTGTTAGGTATGGGCGTCAGATCACATCCTACGATTGCATGATTCCAACACACAAGATCTAACTTTTCCATCTAGTCCACAAGGTAGTATTCCTCGGTTACCAATCCTTTAAGCTCATTCAAAGTCATGGCCATTACAACTTGCATACCTCGAACTATGGTTTGGGCATTCTACTGTGTTAGTTCTTCACCCACCATGAATAGACAACATAGTTTACCTTTTAATTCTCAGCACAGATCTCAATGCCTACATCTGTTCCCATTTTCTCAATGCAACAGGTCAAGGCTATTGCTCCAACTTTCCCGTGGTACTACTTTGGCTTGCACGTCATGAACTCCATGTATGTACAACCAATCCTACCTCCAGTACCATTTCCTTCTCCGTCATCAGTACCACCATGTCCAACTCCAAACCGTTAAGATCATCACATAGCCCAGTTCAAGCACATCCTTGGTATACCGAAGATGTTTATATATAGGGTTCCCCGTAGCTTTCCCACCACACCAACGATATACCAATAACGCCGCTTAAACTGGTTACATGACATCCACTTATTCCATCAGGCGTAATGCTAGAACATCCAAATAGCCAATGCCTCAAGTCTTAAGATCAGCCCGAACAAAGCAACATACGTATTAAGTTGACGTTTAACCATGGCAACAAACAGTTTAAATGTGGAATAAACATCAGATTTAAATTTCAAAGGAAAGATCCACACATAACATTAACGTGTAAAATGATCAACACACAATAATAAGTAACGAAGTCAATCACTAGAAACAACAGGTGGAGGACCCCAAACATCTGAAAATACTAAATCCAAAATATGAGTACTTTTAAAATTAAAGGATAAAAAATGAAGTTTGGATGATTTTTCTAAGTGACTAGAGTCACAAGAACTCAAATTTTTATTCGAAATTGGAAGACAATATTTGGAGATCATTGATTGCAATAGTTGGTGATGAGGATGACCAAGTCTTTGATGCCATGTGTTTGAATAATCACGAGTGGTGGAGAAGGCAATAGTAGGAATAGACTGAGCTTGAGGAAGACAAAATGAATAGAGCCCATGTTTATTTGGACTCGTGAGTAAACAGAATTTGAAAGTAAACAAAAAATATAGAGTGAAATTCAAAGTAAACATGATTATCATGACAGAATTTTTGAACAGAAAGAAGGTTATTTTTGATTTGTGGTACATGAAGGATATTATTAAGTGAAAAGTGTGTTTGGTGGGTGAAGAAAAGTAGTAGGAACCAATATGAAGAATAGGGATATGCTTACCGTTGCCAACAAACACAGAATCCTCACCATAGTAGGGCTCTTGAGTATCCAAGCTGGAGAGATCTGGAGCAACATGGCTATTAGAACCAGGGAAGCTAAGTAGAAGATTCTTGTAAGCGATTATTAGTATAGTTTGCAATGGGCTGCTACCTTAGCCGAATAGTTGCATGATCACGATTGGGACATTAGGATGGAACATTTGTTATTCCACATCTGCTACACGTACCATAAATTGTGTTTTGATTGGAAGCCTAACTAAATTGGCTCCTGTTTCCCCCAGAGGTACGATTGGTGAGGGTACCTCGACCACGACGATTGTTAGAGCCTTGGCCTCGGTTATTTTAGGAACGAGAGGTGAATAATGCTTGTGAAGACGGTTGAGTAATGGGTTGCATTTGAAGACCAAGTTGAGAAAGAAGTTGTTGAAGTGACTGCAAGGTCTATTTTGGAGATGATCCAATGGTAGATGTGGTAGAAGATCGGGAAGCAGTAAAGGCTTAAGTCTGTGGTTGAACAGGGGCTGATTTGTGCACCATGTAATCATGATCAAAGAGAAGACCATGAAGTTCATTGAAAGGTGTAGGAGTCGATCGATCCAGAGTTGTAGATTTCAACCCGTTGTATTCTTCATGAAGACCATATATCACTAGCATCACAAGGTCTTTTTCTTTGACCGATTCACCAATATTGGCAAGAGCATCTGCATATTCTTGTGTCATTGTAAGGTATGCAGAAGTGGTTTCATCACCTTGCATCTCAAGTTTGAGTAATTGTGTTTTTAGGGTATATTCCCTAGAAGATGTGTGTGGAGCATAGGCACGTTCAAGAGATAACCAGATATCTCTAGATGTTGTACCTTGAACATGGGAGAAAGAGGCTTTTGAAATGGTGGAAATAATTAGCATGCAAACATGAGCATCATTAGCCACCCATGTAGAATAGTTAGGATTAGGTTGTGGTGTTGGTTCTAGTGTGATTTCTTTTTCAGATGATGCTGATGCTGGAATTATGGTTTTTGAGGAGCACGGAGTAGTGCCATCAACATAACCAATGAAAGCTAACATATTAGTGTTTGGGTTATTTTAGGGTCTAAATCTTAGTATTAACTAGTGTGCCTAGGTGCGTTTGAAAGCTAACATATTGGGTTAACTTTGACACCAAATTCGTGTTCATTGGTTTAATATGTGTAAATAAGAACCTTATTTTGTCAAGTTTGTAGTTGTCTTGCTATTCTATTTTGAACAGGAAAGGGGCATTCTAAACGACTTGTATCAATTAAAGAAGACTTAAATAAGGTAGTTATAGTGTCATACCAAATGATAAGAGCAAGAACAAGAGAGATTACGGTGGTGTAGAAACTCAAACTTGGGGGGTTTCTTGCTCTTTTTTCTTCTCGGTCGAACAACAACAGAAGGAGCTTCTTTGGAGCTGATTTAGGACAGGGTTTGTTGGGTGTAGGCTTCGGATAAATTAATTTGGAGCAGTTGGGCTAGGCCAGCCCAAATTCTAAATAGGCCCAGTTTAGTTAGGTTATTAACTAGAGGGACTAACCCTAATTGTAGTCTATAAATATATCTCATTATACTTGTAATCTTTATCACTCAATAAAAAGAAAACCCTAGTTGCCCCAAGAGGACGTAGGTTGCACACCGCAACCGAACCTCTATAAAGCTCTCGTGTCTCTATTGCTGTTTTATTGTTCTCTATTTTGTGTTCGTACCATTTTGATCCTAACAACTGGCATAAGAGCTTCAGCCTCTTGTTTACTATTAAAATCTTCCCCCTGTTTCCGGGGGAATATTTCGTACGAACTAGGGTTTCTGCCTTCCTTTGGATACTAGTCGAACAAGGTTTCTGCCACCGCTTTGCTATGTCGAATTAGGGTTTTTGCCGCCGTTTGGATGCTAGTCGAATTAGGGTTTCTACCATCGTCTGGGTCGTTTGACTGTCTGTTGCGTTCATAACTCAGGTGCATTATCAAACTCGTTTGCTTTTGGTTTTTGGAATTGTTCTCATGGAACAGTGGTCAATAGAACAACACTCAAGTTCAAGCAGTCGGCCGTTGTTGTGTTTGTCAGTATTCTCAGTTTGACTCGACTGTTAAGCATTAATAGTTTGGAATAATGGCTGAGGATGGGAAAACAAAATTTGGGAAATCCGATGGTCATGATTTCGGTTGGTGGAAGATGCAAATCGAGGATTTGCTGGTTCGTAAGGATTTGGATGTTTTGGTGAGAAACCAAATAAGATTTCAGAAGCTAATTAGGCTGCTCTTGATTGGAATGCTGTTTCTTTCATCAGACTCTCGCTGTCAAAGAATGGTGTTTTCAATATTCTGAAGGAGAATACAGTTAAAGGCATCATGGATGTGCTGTCTAACATGTATGAGAAGCCGTATGCTGCAAATAAAGTCTTTCTGATTTGAGAACTAGTGAACATGAGACTGAAAGGAGGATCCGTTCCCACTCATATCAGCAACTTCAACACTATCATGTCTCGATTAGTGTCAGTTGATATAAAATTTGATAATGAGGTTCAAGCATTGTTGCTTTTATCTTCTTTACAAGAAAGTCGGTCAAAAACTACTATTGTAGTTAGTAGTTCATCCGTAACTATTAAGCTTACCACTGATGCAGTTCGGGATCTGATTTTGGGGAGGATGTTAGAAGAAGAGCTTCAGGGGAATCATCGAGTGCCTTACTAAGTGCTGAAGGGGAGAGGAAGAAAGAAAGAAAGAAAGGGGTGCTAGTAGAGGAAGGTCAAAATCTTGAAAAGGGGCCAGTCAAAGCCTAGAAAAGACATCCAGCGTTAGAAATGCAAAGAAACTGAGCATTTCAGAAATCAATGCCCAAACCCGTCTACCTCAAAGATAAGAAGAAAGTCAATGTAGCTGCTCATGATTCTGATTTCGAAGCCTCCAAGTGGGAGAATTGTTGGGTGTAGGCTTCGGGTAAATTAATTTGGAGCATTTTGTTACAACTCCAATCCGAATTTACCAAAGGAAAAATAAAAAGGCCGAAACACAAGCCCAATTAGAGATGCTGGACCAGTTAAAGATTGTCGCGGGCCTATCTATTGATGCATTATCTAATGTTAGTGGCTGATGGAAGTTCCAATTGGTTAATTAGTTTCGCAGGGTAGTTTTTAATTAGGATCTCATGTGTTAGTTTTGACCATTCAGTTTTTGAGTTGTTCTTGTTGTTTTTGGAGATTTCCCCTTCTCAAATTAAGGCAGACCTTGTTCTTGTTGTTTGAATTAATCATTTGGCTACTGCTCGTTATTCGATTCTATCAATTGGTTCCATTGCCGGGAAACGAAAGCGAACATGGTGCAAACTCGGGCTAATTCCGGAATCGATGGTGACGATGGGGCACTTGAGGCATCGACGACTCAAATGACAGCGATCAATGCTGTCATGGAGTCGCTTAAGGAAGAAGTAGGAGCACTTAAAAGAGACAAATCCAGTGACGGTCCCGGCCGTGAAGACGAGGCTGAAAGTTCTTCTTCTCCTCGGCATTTTTGACCCTATAATAAAATTGATTTCCCCACATATAGAGGAGGAGAAGATCCTAGAGGGTGGATTCTGAAGGCTGAAAAGTACTTCCGTTATTACAACATACCGGATAATGAAAAGGTTGACATCACGTTGATGCACTTGGAGGGCGATGCTCTAGATCTGTTTTCATGGCTGTTAGCAGACCAACCTCTCGACTTTTGGGAAGATTTAATATCGGCTTTTCAAAAGAATTTCGGACCCGCGAAATATCAGAACCCTGATTAATTTCTCTGTAGCATCAAGTAGACGAGCGCGGTGCAAGAATATCGGCAGGAATTTGCTAAACGATCCGCTCGGGTATCAAATTGGGCTGAGAATTGTTTACTAGGAGTCTTCTTGAATGGATTAAAGGAAGAACTCAAGGCGGATGTCCGTATTCAAGAACCGAAAACAGTATACAATACCATGAGTCTTGCGATGGAGTATGAAGCTAAGGTGGGGCATGGCAGGTTGAGTAGAATGAACACCTGGACCCCAAGTCCTAAGAACAGTGTTGAGGCTAAACCCGTTCACACGAACACGAATGCAGCAACATCACAATCCAAACAACCACCGCGACTCTCTGAAGCCGAGAAACAAGCGCGGTGTATATGTGGGGAATGTTACAAATGTGGAGACAAATATGGTCCCGGTCACCGCTGCCGAACGGGTACCCTTAAACTCTGGAAGGCGATGACTAGGAAACAGGGAAATGATTGAGGAGACAGACCCGGGTATGACTTCGGAGGAGATGGCTGAAATAAGTTTGAATGTTATCTCAGGGAAGACCAACACTACTACCATGAAGTTAAACGGTACGCTCCATTCGACTGAGATTCTTATATTAGTTTACAGTGGATCTACCCACAATTTCATCTACGATACTTTAGTCCTGGAGCTGAACTTAACGGCACAATTGGTCACTCCTTTTGGCGTACAAATCGGGAATGGGGATATAATTCGATGTGATAAAGTTTGTCGTGATGTGCCGATTCAATTGAGTGAGCTCAAAATTTCTCAAGATTTTTATCCTTTTTCAATCGGCAGTGCTGATGTGGTGTTAGGGATACAGTGGCTCGCGTCCTTGAACACCGTCCAAGCCAACTGGAATGAGATGTTTCTTGTGTTTACTATCGATGGGCAGAAGTATACATTACAGGGGGTAGCATCTGGACCACAGAAATCCACCGCTTTCCAACATCTAGCCGTAGAAGCCACATCCGAACCTGTGATACCGGAGTTTTTATGTTCCCTAATTACTACCTACCAAACCATATTCCAAGAACCTACAACTCTCCCACCCTTTCGAACTCATACTCACTTCATCCCACTTCAACTAAACACCTCTCCACCCAACATTCGTCCATACCGATACCCACATTCGCAGAAAAACAAGATTGAAAACCAGGTTACTGCATTACTTGAAGCCGGGTTTATACAAGACAGTAATAGCCCCTTCTCCAGCCCTGTTCTCTTAGTCCGGAAGAAGGATAACACTTGGCGTATGTGTGTCGACTATCGGCCATTAAATCGGGCTACCATTACGGATAAATACCCCATCCCGAACATTGATGAGTTGTTAGATGAATTACACGGGCCAAGGATTTTTACCAAACTGGATCTGCGATCCAGGTATTACCAGATAATGATGAATCCAGCTGACATAGAGAAGACAGCCTTCCGTACCCATTCAGGGCACTATGAATTGCGTGTTATGTCGTTTGGATTTAACAAACACACCGTCTACTTTCCAAGCGGCGATGAACGATTTATTCAGACCATATCTACGGCGCTTTATTTTGGTGTTCTTCGATGATATATTGGTTTATAGCATCAATCCGGAGGCACACATGCATCATCTGAATATTTACCTCGAATTGTTACAGTCAAACCAATTCTTTGCCAAGCTAACCAAATGCTATTTTGGTCAACTACAGGTCCCGTTTTTGGGTCACATTATCATGGCAACTGGAGTTCAGGTAGATCACGAGAAAATCTCAGCCGTGATTGCTTGGCCGGTACACACTAATGTTAAGGCTATTCGAGGGTTTCTGGGTCTCACAGGGTACTACCGACATTTTGTTCGTAACTATGGCATCTTAGCTCGCCCCTTAACTGCTCTTACTAAAAAAGATGGGTTCCACTCAAAATGACGAAGCGGCTGCCGCTTTTGAGAAATTAAAGCAGGCCCTTATTACTGCCCTTATTACTGCCCCTGTTCTCCACCTTCCTCATTTCACTGCACCTTTCATTGTTGAATGTGATGCCTCTTCGGAGGGGGACGGCGCCATCCTAACCCAAGAAGAGCACCTGGTGGCCTACTTTAGTAAAGGTTCTGCACCTACTACCCGCTTCAAATCCACATACGATCAAGAGTTGTTAGCTTTGGTTTTAGCGGTTCAAAAGTGGAGCCATTACTTGCTGGGTCAGCATTTCTTTATTCGTACTGATCACTTCACCTTGAAGTTTCTCCTAGAACAACGTGTGACTACTTCAGAATAGTAGAGATTACTTTTAAAGCTGATGTCATACGATTTTTCCATCCTCTATCGTCCTAGTAAAGAAAACAAGGGTGCCGACGCATTATCCAGACGACCGAACCAGGTGGAGCTCCTCACTTTGGTCGTCCCCTATTGCCCGGATATTTCTGATGTCTACGCAGGGTTATTGGTTGATCCGTACACTAGCAAAATCATGTCCTAGTTGGATCAATACCCCGCTTCTGTTCCGGGATATTCTATTGTGGGTCAAGCACTTCTCTACAAAGGTAGACTCGTGATTCAAGATCACTTAGATATCCGCTCCCGCATTCTTCATGAAGCCCATACAGCTCCAATGGCGGGACATGGGGGATTCCTCAAAACGTTGACGCGAGTTTCTGCATATTTTTTCTGGCCCAAACTCGCGAAAGATGTTTGTTCTTTTGTGCAGGCTCGTTTAACATGTTCATGGAATAAGTATGAGACTTTATCGCTGGCCGGGTTGCTTCAACCCCTTCCTGTTCCTGATCACATTTGGGAAGACCTTTCCATGGACTTTATTGTTGGTCTCCCGCCTTCAAACAAGATTGATACTATCTTGGTAGTCTTTGACCGCTTGAGCAAGTACGCGCACTTTCTACCATTGTCCCACCCGTTTTCTGCAAACATCGTGGCACAAATTTTTTGCAAAGAGGTTGTCCTGTTACACGGTATTCCACGTTCCATAGTTACTGACCGTGATACTATCTTCTTGAGTAATTTTTGGCAGGAATTGTTTCGTCTTAGTCAAACCAAACTCAAAATGAGCACTAGCTATCACCCCCAAACGGATGGTCAAACCGAGGTGCTTAACCGTTGCTTGGAGGCCTATCTCCGCTGCTTTGCACACGAGCAGCCTACAAAATGGAGTTCATTTCTTCCGTGGGCGGAGTATTCTTACAATACCAGCTTTTATTCCGCTACCCGCACCACTCCCTTTTTCGCAGTTTATGGCAGGGAGCCACCCCCTTTATACCCATATGTCCTGGGTGAAACGAACAATGCTGAACTGGAGACTCAATTATTGGATCGAGATGATATGCTAAAGCTGCTGAAGGCCAATTTACCGAAAGCACAGAACCGCATGCGAGCCCAAGCTGATTTGAAACGCCGTGATCTATCCTTTCAGGCCGGTGATTTGGTGTTTCTTAAAATTCAACCTTACCACCAACGTAGTTTAGCTAAACGGCGATTTGAGAAATTGGCTCCCCGGTTTTTTGGACCTTACAAGATAAAAAGGCCCAAACACAAGCCCAATTAGAGATGTTGGACCAGTTAAAGATTGTCGCGGGCCTATCTATTGATCCATTATCTGATGTTAGTGGCTGATGGAAGTTCCGAACGATTAATTAGTTTCCCATGGTAGCTTTTAATTAGGATCTCATGTGTTAGTTTTGATCATTCAGTTTTTGAGTTGTTCTTGTTGTTTTTGGAGATTTCCCCTTCTCGAATTGAGGCAGACCTTGTTCTTGTTGTTTGAATTAATCATTTGGCTACCGTTCGTTATTTGATTCTATCATAGTTGGGCTTAGCAGGCCCAAGTTCTAACTAGGCCCAGTTTAGTTAAGTTATTAACTAAAGGGATTAACCCTAATTATAGCCTATTAATATATCTTATTGTACTTGTAAAATTTATCACTCAATAAAAAGAGAACCCCAGTTGTCCCAAGAGGACGTAGGTTGCACATCGCGACCAAACCTCTATAAATCTCACCAAACCTCTATAAATCTCATGTGTCTCTGTTACTGTTTTATTGTTCTTTATTTTGTGTTCGTATCAGTTTGATCCTAGCAGGGTTGAGGGTGTTATTTGTTGGCACTGGAAGGGGAATTAACATGAGCATTAGGTGTCGAGGGAGGAGTTCGTCTAGAGCTCGAAATAATGTGAAATACTGGAGTTGTGGACTCTTGGGTTATGTTTACGGACTCATGGGCATGTTAATAATCAATGTCCAAAGCGTAAACAGAGAAAATTTGGTGACATAAACACTTTTGGTGGATGAATGTAATGACAATGTGTTCTACTCACGGTTGAAAACATTGTGGACTCTTGAGTTATGTTTACGGATCTTCATTTCACAGTATGCACAACGGGGAGCGGTGTCGGGTGGCAATGGTCGGGCAGGGGCGGGAGCGGCGGGCGGTGGTGGTGGTGGTGGAGGGTATATTTAATTAAGCTTTTGTTTATTTTTTATTTGTAGGAGGGTATATTTGTTATTTTCAAACACTTAACAAAGAAACTTAATCTTTGTTAGTGTCAGAGACTATCAACGTGCACTCTTTGTATTGTACAGGCCCATATCCGTAATTTTTAAAAGTAGGGAATAAAGTTGCAATATATGCAAACCCCAGGGACTATCCGTGTAATTTACGAGATTTATAATTAAGCATATATTGTAGCATTAATTTAAAGCTTCGATTTCTTAAGAGTTAAAAATTGCTTTTACATGTATTAACCAGGTATTTTTAAGTCTCATATTGTTCATTTAGTCCCTTGACTATTTCAATTTTTTAAAATTTCTTTTACAATAATGATGAGTTATCATTGCCTAAGTTTTTGTTTGATATATACAAAATTAAAAACGTGTTTGATGGATTGATTTGTATAATTGTGTGTACTGTTTACAAAGTCGTGCAGATTGACCTACTAAATGAACATGTTTCGAATTGAGCACCCAATTTATGTTCAAAATATAAATCTTTTAGGGACTGTTGTCATCTTTGATCGATTGTTGTGGGTTTTGTTGTTATATTTTTTGTTGTTGTCATGAATTTGATGGTTTATGGAGAAAATGTAAGATATTATATCTATTGATTATACCTGTTTATACTATTAAAATATAACTTTATCATGGGTCACGTTATCCATTCTGTTATTTATATTTTTATTTAATTTTGATTGATTTGTTGATTTGTTAGTTGTTTGATTTATTTTGAACACTCAAGAACAATATTGTCATGGAAAATCACTCATTTACACCAATGTGGAAGATTAGGGATCGGTCACCAACACTAATGATTTGTCCAAGTATCTCCGAAACATAAGCTTAATTCTCACGACAATTTTCAATTGATGCTTAGTATGTATGAAATGGAAAAAGAATTAGCCGTTTATGTGACGTCGTATAATAATCGTGTGACAAGTTCAATCATATAAAGGAATAGGTTTATTTTGATAAACATTCATTATCTTAGTACACCAAATAGTTGTTTTAATAAGAATTATAAACTTGTTGCAGGGGTCGGAATGATGCTGATGCTAAACCATATGGTGATGATGAACCGCGTGGTGGTGAAAAAGTCCGAGTATTCATTAAAAGATGAAAGTTATCATAGCCATTATATTACCGATAATAAAGTTGAGTTGCACATGCTTAAGAAGAAACTTATAGAAAGAAAAGTCCTGCCATTAGTGTGAACTCAACGTTTGAAAATGTGAGCGAGCTCAATTCAAAAGAGTGGTGATTCATTATGCCCTCACAAATGAATTTCGGGTACTTCATTAACAAAAATGAACCCACACGAGTAACGGTAAGGTGTGTAGATGTAGAATGCAAATGGAGAATACATGCTTCTACCATGGACGTTGGAGTTACATTCGATGTAAGTTTATGAATTTAATAAAGATTATTTTTTGTATTGTTATTAAATTTTAAATATAAAACACATAGGTTACGACATTTGTGGAAGCACATTCTTGCACTCGCAGAAACAATGGTAGTAATAAGGTTGCAAGTCAAAGATGGATTGCTAGCTGATATACAGAGTCTTCAGCAATGGAAAATTAAGCGCAACGGTAACAACGGATAGTAACGAGATACAGAAACTCACCACTCGGACTATTCGTTGGGCAAATCCAACTCCAAATTGAGATACAGAGGTCCACCACTCAACTTGAATATTGGTTCCAAAGCACCACTCAATCTAGCCAAAATTAAATTAGCATTGGAATTCTTAGCCTACTCTTACTCAAGAATAAACAAAGAGCAATTGAAAATTTACTTCAAAATCTGCCCTTTCAGTTGTTGGTTCAATCGATACATAGCAACCAAGACACCCATGACTAGGTGTGTGCACTTCGCGGGTCGACCCGGTTAAGACCCGTAAACCTACCTGTGAAAACCGAGACTGACCCGTGTATGGGTTAGTGGTTCCGGTCCACAGTTCTGCTTTCTTTGTGTAAATGGTTACGGGTCGGTTTCGGTCCAAACCCACGGGTAGGGCTCGGTTTTGGTCTGGCCCGATTACAATTAGGTAAAAGAAAAAAAAGTTGGTTTTTGCTTTAGATGCCAAATGGGTTGTCTTTAAACACTAAAGAATTACAAATTGTTTTGCTATCATATAAAAGAAGTTGTCTGATTAATACACTTTTAGTCATTTATAGATTAACGATATTACATGTTACACATAAATTAACTCACAAAGTGGGGTCATGATGACAATTAATGTATGGTTTGTATTTTTTTACGCTACTAATTTGTCTATGTTACAATAACGAGTCTAAAAAACATATTGGTTGGTTTCATTTATATTTTTAAATTTCATTTTTCTCCCAGCAAAAAACACAAGCCTAGAAAACGTTTGTGATCCGGACCACCATATAATGTTGAACCGACCCGTTTAACTCGGTTCGGTCCGGCCCGAACTATATGTAAATGATCCGGTTCTCGATTCTTTATATAAATCTCTTATCGGTTTCGGGTCAAGAGCGGTTCGGTTCAGTTCCGACCAGTTGCTCACCCCTATATGACACCACTAATATAGGAAAGTGGGAAAACCACCCATGACGTGGTCAAACCAATAAAATAAAATAAAAATAAGAACAAAAGCTTAAAATGCATGAAATAATAAATCTAGATGGCTTCTGCATGAGTGTCGTAGGCTTGGGCTTCTTTAGTCTTTAACCACTTCTGAACATATGCAACTGACCCACGGTTGACCCGTATCCCGAACCATTTTATTGCTCGAGACGATATCAATGATTGGTGCATTCAAAGTTGGAGTAGTGTGGCCATCACTAGCGTAGTTAGAGATAGGCTAAAATCTAATGTGAATGTCTCTGTTATTGAACTCAAGAAGTGAGTTATGAAAGTTTTCAATGTTAATGAATCGCACATAAAAGTCTTTAGAGGGAAAGAACAAGCCTACAATGAAATGTATGGAAAATGAGAAGACTCGTTCATGAAAATAAATGAATTTAAGAAGGATCAAGATTTACGTTTTTTTTTTATTTTACTAATAGCTTGCTTAAAGGTAATTTTTTATGGTTGTCGTCGTCCCTACATTGCTTTTGATGTCTGTTGTTTAAAAGGGAAGTTCTAGGTACTAGTCATTGTGTAGACGATATCAATTCTAAATGACTTATAGTGTACTAGAATCAAATGATAAAAACTTATGGATATGGTTCCTCGTGTTACCTAAGAAACCAACACGAACCCCTAATGGGCTTGTTATATCACTAGATATGCAAAAAGGGTTAGAAGTCTTAATTACATAAGTTTATAGTGTTATAAGAGTTGCAAAAAAAATTTCATGGTGAATTCTTTAGTAGACACTTATCACGATTTGCAAGAAATATTTTTATATCACGAGTTGCAAGAACCTATAGTGTTTCAGATTATGTAAGATTACTAAAGAAATTGTTGGGTTATGTAAAGATGCACTTGCTTATATCGATGAGAATCATATGATGATATGGAGTCGTCACAAGTTTGGGACAACATCAAAGTGCGATTACATTACGGACAATATTATAGAGGCATTTAATTCTTGGGTAGGTGAATTGCCCTATCAACCGGTACTTGACATTCTTGATTCTATTAAGGAAACGATTATGGTAAAATTTGACAAGAAAATGAGGATTCTAGAAAAATTAAAAAGTACTTTAGTTTCTAATGCTAAAAGTTATCTCAATCGAATCTCTAAGGTAAGTGTTATGTTTTTATTATTTGTACTTACTTTTTCTAGTTCTTGCTATCTATAAGTAGAATTTAGGTGAATACAAAGTTTCTAAAAGTGATGAAAATCGAGCTAAAGTGAAATACATGGGAAAGCCTTGGGAGGTCTTACACTCTTACATGATAAGTGTTGGGAGCTAAAGGTTTTTGCGTAAATGTTTTTTTTATACAAAAAGAACATTCTGAAACTAGATACCAACTATGATGGGAGTTTGATTATTTCTTAAATTTAAAATCCAATCTCTTCTATTTTTTTCTATGAAATGAAACATTATGAAATTTGAACTTATGTGTGATCACATAAAAATGGTGTCATGTATGCTGGCAAGTATTTCTCTAGAAAAATACACGATTTTGGCGTCTGTAAGTTTGTGAATGGACATATATACGAGGGTAGTGGCATGACGGGTAAAGCAAGGCTTTGGTGTCTATCACTAGGAAGATTGTGTTCTTAGCATCAAACCACATTATCCTATGTCAGTTTCTCATGTTAGAGTTCTTAAAGCGGTTGAGGTAATCTTATATATGCAGTGGTGGATCTTGAACTTTTTCGTAGGGGGGACAGGAGCAAAATTAATTTTTTTATGGGGGCGAACTCGATATTTATATAAAAATTTACACTACCGGACCAAAAATTTACACTATCGGACTAAAATTTAACACTACCGATGAGAAAAAAAGGGGGCGGTGCCCCCCCCCCCCCCCCCCCCCCCCGGCCCTAACTATCCTCCGCCAATGTATATATGTCTTGTTATCCTTTCTAAATTGAATAAGCATGTTTGACATTGATGTCTGAAAGTGACGAATAATCACAATAAGCTACTATGCGTAAACAAAACAAATTTTAGGAAATACCGTTTAAAGTAGTAAATATACCAGCGTCTTGCGACGGCGCGCTACGCTGCGTGATAAAGTATAGACTACAATTGTCTCCACTCATTTCCGAACTAAATTTGCATCGAAACATAGAGTTACTCGAATCTATGTCGTAGAACATAAACATATTATACTTGACCTCACTTGTTTTGAAACAAAATCTATGTCAAAATGTAGATCAAGACAAAGCATAACAAAAATTAGCACAAAAGCGTATCATATCTAACCAAGTTCGTGCCGGACAAAATTCTCGTCAAAACATAAACGAACTCAATTTTACACTGATACGTACATAAAAATAAGAACATAAGAAATTAGTTTCTGTTTTAAGTGAAAATGTACAGCTGCCCGAACATACTATACGTAATTATCATAAAATAATTAATACAAAAACTAAAAACTTTGTCAAGGTTTAGCATAAAATGAAGTTACCAATGGTGAAATACTAGATGTTGATGAAGACATATAATATAACTAGTGATTAATATTTTTAAAATTTAGAAAAATTAGATTTTATTAATTCAAACTATTAACTATTGATCAATATTAATCCCAACTAATAATTTAACCAGTATTAATCTTAACTTTTAATTTTGTTACCAATATTAATCCAAACTATTAACTATTGGTTAGAGTTCGATAACTCGATTAGTTTTTTATAACGTATCACGTGACGTGACTTATAACATGACGTATAACAAGTTACAATAAATATATAAATGTATTACTCAATTCTTTTTTATAAAAGATTATTCTATAGTTTTTATTTTAATTATGTAATACGTCATGTTCATATCACGTCACAAGCAACAACTTGTGTCACATCATAAAATATTAAACGGAGTTAATGAACAGTAAGATTAAGATTGCTATTGGTAACAAAATTGAAAGTTAGTATTAATATTAGTTAAAGTATCAGTTGTGATTAATATTGGTCAATAGTTAATAGTTTGGATTATTAAAATCTAATTTTTAAATAATTACAACTGATTAAATAAAAATATAAAATATTTAAATGAACAAACACAAGAAATAATCGAGATATCGCATATAACCTAATAGCATCAAAGAACACACATATCACTACCAACAACCACTTAAAAAAAGTGTGAAAACCCATTAAACACAACCTAAGACCGCCTAAGCTTGAAATGAACAAGGAAACCGTTCAACCAACACCAAAATATAATACATATATTAGTAACATGAGAATTAAAGCAATCAACAGGAACACAATTCTTGTTAAGTTGTTGGAGAGGAATAATGAGTATTTTGTGTGTTAATGAATAAAAAATATATGTAGAATATATTAATATTTATATCAAAACACTTTATTAAAATATATATTCATTTAAGCAACCCCACTCACCTCCATAATCTACCCGTTAGTGTTACCTTTTAGTAGTTACTTAAAATCTCTCATAAGTCGTAACAAAATCTTGATTTGAGATTAGTGGTTTTTTATGTGGGCCCATATATTGGACATTATGCATTATTGTCAATATCAACTTTATTACATTATCATTGAGATTATAATTCATTTGATCATCTTAATCTACCCATAAAAAAAAGACCATGATCTCATGTCACACCGATGTTTTTACTTTTCTTAAGTTTATATCAATTAAACATCAAAAATACTTGTTTAAAAATATCATAACAAAGAATCAATTTTAAGTAAAAAAACACAACTATATTATACATCAAGTAAAGAGTCATAAAAACTACATAATACACCTACGTAATACTTAACAGATATAACAAAAGTTAGAAAAAGAATAAAATGCATGATCACACAACAATGTTGATGCAAAACTTATGCAATTCTCGCCATCTACTCACGATATAAAAATATGTTAAAAATAATTAATTGAAAAAAAGGATTATATTATTTTTATGATAGCTAATTTAAGTGCATACACTAACCGAAAATACTGATACACCACTACACACCATACATAACCCTCAAAACAACACAAGATTGCCAACAAAAGTGGCAAAACAAACTAACAAAGAACACCAAAACACAAAGAGCCTATGAAACACCAAGTTTCATACATAGACAACACTAATCATCATCATGTTTTTTTTATCTAAAATCTCTAAATAAACACCCGCGAACCCATTGAACGACTTCAAAAGAACGCCCGACTCCCATAAAACACTCGTGGGCGAGCGCCATTTGGAGTTTGGGTGTTCTGACCCGAACTCGAGCTCCCAGAACTCGTCTGCTCGTTTTCCACCTCCAATGGCAGCTTCATCTTAGCCAATGACTCAGTAAACTGCTGCATACTTTTCATGTACAACTCCACAAAATCTTGCTGTACCACTTTCTGATCCAGCTCGAAGTTCACCGACACTGCAGGCTGGTTCATTGAACCACCTTCAACCTGGTTCATTGAACCACCTTCAACCGGTATGTCTTTTACAGGTGAATTAGAACCACCTTCAACCAGTTTATCTTTTAAGCTTGAATCAGATTCTTGATTTGCAGATTTTGACTGTTTTTCATCATCAAAAGACTTAACACTTGCAGTAGGATCCGAAGCGCAGTGAGATCCATTAGTAGACACACTTGTCGGAGGTGACTCAGGTTTTTGACTCTCAAAAACCTGAGTCTCTAAGCTCGCCTGATCATCAGTATCAGACGAGACTAAGCTTTCAGAGCTAATCCCAAAATACTCCGACACCATTATCTCATTTTCGTTCACAATCTTGGGATCCGGGAACTCGAGTTTATCCAACTCAGATTGCTCAGGAACTGCAGTCTTAGCTGCAGGCTGAGTCGGTGGAAGCACAATCACATCCGGTGACACCCCGTTGTACAATAAAGATAACTGAACAAAACCCGAAGGCGAGTGGAAGATATCATCGGAAGATAATGTGAACTCCTTCTGGAGTTTCCCATTCTTGATGATAACATCAGAAAGTGGGATTAAAGCAAAACCAAGCAACTGATCTTCAAGATAATTCCGGACCCGACTCATCATATAGATCTCACACTTAAGTGAAGCATCGATCGTGGGTACATCGATACAAAGGGTTTCATTAAAAACGGGATTTTGACCACCCCCGTTTATCGTTTGTGTTTGGACCGACTTCTCGGGGTTGCTAGTGAGGGATATTTTGGCATAAACATCTTGTTTGTGGTATATGCAGATGTTTTGAATGTCCCTAGCTTGATGAATGCAGACCTCTAGAACACCAAGGGACGGGTCGGGCTTCTTCGATACAGCACTAGCGTTTCGAGTGAAATGATCAAGATTATGCTTTTCGGGCTCGGAGTAGATCTTTAATGGTGACACCACAGATTGAGGAGACTCCATGAAATTAAACCTGCAAACAAAAACTTTAATCAAGAAACTGAATCTTTACAAAGTTTTACTTACTAACCACCTTTTTTTGTTCACAAATAACAGAAAAATGTCAAATTTATACAAAAACTCGACGATTCGTCGTTTAGTTACTACAACTTCAAGCACTAATAATCAGATTATAGTGTGATTATCTGATTTGATCACTTCAGAAAGTGACATTCAAATGCTCCATTAACCAAATCTAAAGCAAATTCAAACAAAATCCCCAACTTTTGAGCAAGTTTGGTGCAAATTAACACATGTTCATACACAGAAAACTATTAAAACTACTCAAGATTCAATAATTCAACAAACAATGCTTCGATTGATCGATTCGATCATCAAAAGGGAAACCACCATTGAATGAACACAATTCAACCATAAAAACTTCAAGAACATCATGAAATGATAAAAACTTCACCTGAATTGAACTGAGAAATAGTATTCTCAAGAGGAAAACAGAGTAAGCAAACAAAACCCTAATCTTGAATCTTGATCACCTAACAAAAGGCATATATATCGAGACCCACTAAAAATTGTCAAACCCCAGTACCCAATGACCCATATATCACCTTTATAACCCCTAATTCCATAAATAAAACATAAAACCACAGCACAAAACTCGATTCAATAGCTATTTAACTAGCATACACCATAAAGCTACCAGCTTTACCTCGAAGAACAAAATCCCAAAATCAAGAGAGCAAAAACAGGGGAATCTACAACAGTAGTAAGCAAAGATCTCTTGCAATCATAATTCAAAACAAAATCGATGAAAAGGGGCAGATAAATCCAAGGAATTGTTAAAAGTCGAATGAACAGTGAAAAGGGTAAAGCATAAAAGAAAAAAGTGTAGGTTAATCTTGCCTTTTATAGCACCAGAGCCCAAGAAACTGGTGAAGAATGTTGGTGTTGATGATGCAAATAAAGAAAGAATTGTTGCAGAAAGAATCAGAGCTCGAGGTGGAAGATAATGGTGGAGGAATGGAGTGTGTGTAAAGGGTGTTGAAGAATGTCGGAAACGACGGCGTTTGTGTGGTGGGATTTTGGGGGTGGTGGTGGGTATTCTTTTCGATAATAATCAAACTTCAAATTGTCTGCTTGTAGATTAGAATAATAATAATAATAATAATAATAATAATAATAATAATAATATAATGGTGGAGTTGTGTGTTACCGACATGGTGTAGGATTGAATTTAACAGATATGTTGATGATTATTAGTTAACACTTCTACATTTCATTGTTAGGAGGTTTCAACGTTTAATTATCATAGATTTATATTTGGTTTTATTGGATTTTATTCACAAAAATAATTGTGAGTGAAATAAAAAAAATGCATTAGTGTTTTGTTTATAGTAATTTATGAATTGGAATGTTATGATTGATATTGATTATATTGTCATAATAGATAATTAATTAAGAATGGGTTATGACTTAAATCGTTAAAATCGAATGATATTTTTGACATTCATATCTTAGATATTTAAATTCTTATGATCCTAGATATTAAAAAATACAACTTTCTTAGCTACAGTAATACCAACTGTTATGTGACAGGTGGGTATTGTTTTTTTTTTTCTTTTTTTTACAGCTATCAACAATATTATATAATACGTGTGTGTTTTTACGTTTGATTACAAGAAGGTGACGTAGCGCAACGCAGTTGGTTTGTGCTTTGGCATTCTTACTTGGGGGCATGTTTAAGTTCTTGCCTAGCTAGTTTTTATGTTTTTTTAACATTCTTTTTTTTTACATAATGATTTTGTTATTTTCTTTGTTTGCAATGAAGATAGAGATCGCTAAATAAAAACACATATATTGAATAGTTTTGTTAATTTGAAACATTTGATAAGTTTAAATTTTAATTATTTTTTTTTTGTTTTTGGGTTTGCGTAAAAGTGATACATGTTAAGATGTGTTTTCATATTTACGTTTTGAGATTCGGCCATGTAATGAAGTTTTATTATACAACATGCGTGGGGAACATTCCTAACTATTTGTTAAATACTTAAATTATAACAAAGTATGGTTTCATGAACGGAGGTTTTAACCCAAATAATTTTAAAATGATCATTTGCATCAAATTAATAAAATAATATTTTCCAAACTTTATGTACATTTTTCATGAACATCTCATGAAATAATCGTGATTATATTAGTCAAATTTAGTTACCTTCCTCTTGAGAAATAAATGCATACATCTTTAGTTTGTGGACTTTTATCACATGACCAACTTGCTTGAGAAATAATTACCTTAAAAAGCACTTAATTTTATGTTGAGGTTTGTCAGTTAATACATGGTTAGATATGTGTAATGTTTTCCTTCTTTTTTTTTTTAAACGGTAAATGTGCGACCCTGCTTCGTAAAATAGGTGTTATCTTAATCAGGCCCACCTATTCGTTTCCCAGCCGAGACCGCACCTCCAACCCCCTCAGGAGGAAACCCATTGCTGAGAAAACCCCCTGGCTCAACCCTAAGCATTTTTGCTCAGAGTGAGACTTGAACCCATGACCTCCCAATATTTACATGTCATGGGCACCTCACCTTAACCAGTTGGGCTAAGGATCATTGGTCATAATGTTTTCTTTCTAATAATAAATACTTTTATTTAAGAGTCAATTAATACTTTAAGCATTGTCATCTAGGTAAACCGAGTTTTTTACTAAAATAGTGTTATTAAAAAACTTATTTACCAAAACGGGTGATTTGAAAAATATTTACCAAAATAGGTATTTTTTAAACACATTCTTTTTATCACTTCTAATGTTATTGGAATAAAAAAAATACTTAATAAAAATTAAGAAAAGAGTTTCTAATAATAAAACGTTTTATTGGAACATCATAGTTTATAGAAAGTCCTTTCAAATGTTTTGTAATAAACTTTTTTGCTAGCTTTTTTTTAAATATTTTCTAAACATTAACTATTTTATTCTTACATAGATATCATCTTAATAGCTTTAAAAAATAAAAATAAAAAGTTTTTGTTTTTCATATTTAAAAAAGATATGTATGTGTTGTAAACACGTTTTTAATCTGAAAAACAAAAAATATATATATATACTTTTGACTGAAAATATGAATGCATATTTTAAACATTTTTCCTATATATATTAGGAACTTTATCTTTTGAACTATTCTTAAAAAAGTTTCTGATTGCAAAAACATTAAAAAAATATTTTTTATCCATAAGTTACGGTGTGACGTAAATTTTATAAACACGATTAAGACTACGAAAGAACTGAATACCAAGGGACCCGTTCATGAACGGTCTTACGATAAATTCGTTTATATTCTTCTGTTTAATAAATGAACATACAAGAAAAAGAAATTCAGTTCGGTTACATGCTCATGAAGAAAGTCAATTCTAAATGATTGAATATGCAAAATGTTCTGTTTGGGTCGGTTCGGTTCATGATTTACAACCTAAGTGCGAGTAATATAAAACAGTTTAAGATTTCTTAAAAGTGTAAAACTTATTATTAATGATATATATTTTTGTTTGCGGAAGTCTTTGTAATGTTTATTTGATTAAACAATGTTTTTTTTATATTACAGAAAGTGTTTTTAAAAAGATTAAAAGAATTTTAAGATAATTTTCTATTTGGTCGTAATATGTTATAAACGTTTTTAGAAACTGAATTTGCATTTTTAACTAAAAAAGTTTTTTTCTTATTACAACTTCGAATTAATTAAAATATTTTTGAATATATAAAAATATTTAAAAATATAAAAAACAAAAACTTTTATAAAAATTAATTTAAATGAAATAGAACTTTTTTTTGGAAAGATTAAACACCTTTTCTGAAATATGTTAAAAACAAGAGTTGTAAAATATTTAAAAAAGGTTTTGTTAGATTTCTCAATCGAAGACAGTTTTTTTTTTTTTTTTTTTTTTTTTTGGTAATTTACAAAAACATTTCCTTAAGTTTTTCTAAATAACTTTTTTTATGTAATTTATTTTTATCTAATAATATTTGAAGTGAAAAAAAGTTTTTAAATCACCCATTTTGGTAAATATTTTCTAAATCACCTATTTTGGTAATTAAGTTTTTAAACAACACTACTTTAGAAAAAAATCCAGGTAAACCTATTGGCTAAATACCACCCACGCCCATAAACACAGACAGCGTTAATGACCTGACCCACAAACCATAAGTTAACTCTTTCCAAACTAATTGATCTATTTATTTATAACACACATTCTTCACACATCAATAAAGATGTCTTGAATAACAATAAATTCTAAACAAATTAATTAAGAAACATTGAACAGAAGTCTTACGAGTGACATTATGGTCAAGCATTACGTGTATCAATTTTGTAAAGTACATACTAAATTCGTATCAATATATGAATAAATTTGAGAAATCAAACAACAAAAGTATCACGACTGATAGAAAATTTGACCATGAGAGATTTAGAAGTATTAGTCAAATCAAACACGTTTTCTAACGCCTGAAAACGTATCTTTAATAAACTGAATTGAAGTTGTAGAAATAAATCTAGGTTTATGAAAGAGTCCTAATAAGAGACATCCCATATTATAAATCGACACCCTCTTATACGACTCGTATACGGGTCGAAGACACTGAAAACGAGAAAAATTCAGGTGGTTGTAAGAGAACTATACGTCCCATATAGCCCTATACGACCCCCTATACGACACATATAGGGCTATATGACGCGTATAACAAATTTCGACATTGACTATGAGAAAAAATTTAGGGGCCAGTCAGAGATTTGGGGTGTTAATTTATAATTTTTGAGTGTCCAATATCTACACCCTTATAAAATGGTTAACAAGCAAATGTTTTAAATATGAAAAGTTTAAAATATTACTAGGTTAGTATCCCGTGTATTACACCGGTTAATAAATAAATATCAAATAATTATTAACGAAAATTTATTAATTATAAAATGATATTTTGATACAGGCTTATGATTAAAATTACTTATGAGTAATAATTATAATTAATTAACTTTTTTTTGTAATCTAAAAAAATTCAAGCATTTTGTTCCAAAACAAACCTTTTTAAAAAATGTTATTTCTAAAAAAACTCATTATAACTCTGAAATAAAAGTACTTTGATTTATAATAATTTTATTATTTAAAAATGGCGATTTTAAACTATTTTATGTTTTTTAAAAAGTTTGATTTATAGTAAAATTTATTATCTTAACAAAGTTATTTCTTTAGAACTTAAATTTATAAAAAGAACTCTTTCTTAATTTATTAAAAAACTATATTTAATATAGAAAAGACATAAATAATATAATTTGTAATTAATATACTTAATTAATAGGAGAGAGAATCGAGAAAATTAAAATTAGGAGCTCTAGAATTATACCAAGTGTCCACTTAAAACATTCTTTTATTATAATAGATAGATTAAACCGACATATAATGCTTAAAATACTTTCTAGAGCTCAAGATTATTAATTGTCTACATCACTACTTTATTGAATGTCTCATTTCCATGTGAAACCGACTTTAAAAAACATAGATACAACTTGTATAAAGTATTTAGTATATTGTCATTTTCTTAAAATCATGTTCCTTTAATTAACCTAGTTTCGAAGTTGGTTGATCATTGAAAATTTATGCTACTAGACTGTCATTCAAGAGATGTTAGTATGTTACTAATATTTTCTTTTAACCGTTTGAAAGGGAAGTATTAGGGGCGTCCAAATATTATATCCAGAATTTTCGGATATTCGACGTAACCATTCGAATTAATATCCGAAATCAATATGTATATAGATAGTGGGATAGAAATATTATTTTCAGATGGTATTTGATGGATTGATCTATCTGAAAAAATTGAATGGATAGAGTTTAGAAGTAACAGTAGATAAGTGTGTGAGTCGTTGTTAAAAAATGCATTTATAAAAAATATTAAAAGAATAAAAAGATATAAATGAATTGAAAAGTAGATAAGAAAAAAGCATTTTTCTTTTTCTTTTTTTTTTTTTTTACTTCGTTTTGAGAGAAAAAACTACCTTCGGTACGTTCTCAACAAACATCAAGGATTGTGGTCCAAAAATAAGAAGTTGTTCTTTTCTAAAATAGTGAAGGATTCTTACCTTGTAGAAACTAGAAAGTGCGTGAATTCTGTTTTAAAAATAAGTAATCTACATCTACACTTTATAATAGAATAAAATAAAATAAAACTTAACACGTTTCATTCTCTAGTGGCTACTCTCTTCTATAGAACAATGAGACACGTGTAATTTTTTAATGACTCATGCCTTTATTTTCTCATTTCTCTTTTATATTATACTAGGTTAGAGCTCATGTTATATATGGGTGGAAAAACTAAAAACATATTAAGACCATTAGGTTTATGAATATTTTATTTTTTAGATGTTATTATCTATTGGTAAAATAAAAATATAATAAATATCTAAAATTTATAACAAATAATAAAATTAGAAATTATTACGCTATATTTAAAGATAAAAATATGTCTGAAATCATATAATTTAGTATGTATTAATAAGTTATTATAATAAGAATATATATTTTAAATGTTTAATAGTTTAATTTACTTATTTAAAATAATTATCATTTAATATAAGAGAGATAAGAAACACAAATATAGATATGTTTGTTTTAACATATTTTAGTAAAAAAAAAAAAGTCAAATTAATTGTTATTATAATTTTCGTATTTATTATGAGAGAGAGACGGGAAATAATCTTTTTGATATGTTAGAATGATGGCATGTGTAATTTGATATGCTAGAATGATAACATGTGTCTCAAAAAAAACATTCTTTTATTATATGTTATAGATTATAGATTATAGATATTGATATATATTTTTATTGAACTGCTAACTAAATCATTAAGTAAATAACTTGTTCATGAACTGTTTGTATAAACCTACCAAATGAGATTACTTGTTGGTGTTCATTCAATAAGAAAATAAATATGTTTGTGTACTGTTCACAAATGCAAACAAAGGCAAGCGAATGCACAAAAATATTTATGAATATTAATGAACGCAAATGAAATATTTTAAAACAAACAAATACAAACCATCATATATTAATTTTATAATTAAAACCACAAATATTATGTATATCCATCAAATATAAATACATACTTAACATAATTATTTCAAAAGTATTTTTTAAATGAAAAACATATTATCCAACGTTGACGAACATAAATGAACGAAAGCGGCCTCGGTTCATGTTCGTTCGTTTAAGTAAACCAACGTAATTTTTTTGTCCGTGTTCGTTCATACATTAAACGAACAAACATAAACGAACTTCCCGGCGAGCTGTTCACGAACTATTCACTAAATATTCGATTTGTCTACAGCCTTACGTGTAATACATAAATTTCCAAACCTAGTATTATACTATTTAAAATAATAGATAATATAAATTCATATTAGTAAATAAAACAAGAAGGGTGTGCAATTTTTATAAATAAAATAATTATATAGTGCGTCTTTTTGCAGAAGTTATACCACGCCGGTGACCAAACATCTTAGAGTAGTCCAATCCTACATTCGACCTTTGAGTGCGATCTTTCTGTTCTGACGATAATAATATAATCCAACGGTTCGATGTGCCCAAAGTTTTTAAACTCCATAATTGGCCCCACAAGTTTTGAATTTGTACAATTACTACTCTTTAAGTTTATTTTGAATATCATATGTGCATCCACTTTTGATGACTATTCACTACATAATCCAAATTTGTTCAGTGGTCATGTATAGTTTTGAAATGTCAAGAATTATGTTGAAATTTGTAAGCTTTTAGTGTCTCAATATTGACAAATGATTCTGGTATTTTAATAATTTAAAGGTAAGTGTAAAAGTAGTTGTTGACCTTTAATTCTCTTTTAGTGATGTTACTTTTTGGCATCTTTGGTGAATTGATGTTTGTTGAGAATCGGATACGTAAATACCAAGTATAAAATAAATTGATAACAAAGATAATATATACTTAGAAGTAAATAAAATAAAGCTTATAAGTTTTTAGCTTTCCGCATGAAAGAACTATATGTTTTTTTCCTTTTTAAGTTAATCATTTTAGAATCAAAGCGTTTGTAGTCCTGTGGTATCTGTCGTGTATATAGTAGTATCCCTCTGCTTGAGATTGGTGATTTAAATCTTATGGCGGACAATATTATATAGATTTACAAGTATGATTAGATGAGTCTGTGTATTTGTTCTTCTAAAAAAAGTTAACTTCTTAGAGTAATTTTTTCAATTTAAAAAAACATAAAAAGCTCTATAATTTCTTCTGGGTTAATAGAAACAATCATCGTATTTTCTATTATTCAAGAGAAGTCACAAAGCCATTTAGATATACTAAAGTTACATAACCTATTATTCAAGAGAAGTCACAAAGCCATTTAGTTATACTAAAGTTACATAACCTAATTAAATTTTTCTATGTAATACGGTATGAATTTTTATTCTACCTAAATGTTCTTCATAAGGGGTATGTTCTACGCGACAAAAGTCTGGATGACATCCACGTAAATAAAAATACACAGCCTTGACGTATCACGTATGCAACGATTCTGATAGTAAATGACGTTTCCAGTTAATTTCGTATTTGTACGCTTTTAAACAAATTTAGGTACTTTATTAAGAAAGAATTGGATTGAAATAATTCGATCTGGAATAAGAAATTGTATTGATCTTTTATAATGTTGATTTTGTTATATACGGATCTTCAATAATATTACTTACAAGAACGTATTTTATATGTAGCGAAAAAGAAAAAAGAATGTTAAAATAGGAAAAAAGAGTACACAGGAACATGATATGGCACTCAACAATAATTCAACATTTATTCAAACTGTTACTGTTGGCTCTAATCAATTTTACATAATTGATTTTGTCTTTATTTTCAGGGTTTGATTATTAATTGATATCATGAGATATTTATGTAATTTCGATGAAAAGGGGAAAAGTAGTAGTTTTATTAGTTCAAGAATTCTCCAGTAGCTGATGGAATGTTTAAATTCCAAAAGAATTTATGTAATTTGACATGAGTAGCAACATCTAAGGATTATAAAACTATCCCCAAAATTGATCTTATAATATCAAATGGACTCTAATTAAAAACATCTGCAGCATTGTAATTTGTAAAATTGTACCAACGTCATTTTTATTTTAGACTTATTCATTTTCTTTTCTTCTTCTTTTTTTTTAATGTGAAGCTATAATAACCAAGGCGGAAGTGCGAAACTACTTTGGAGAGGACGGGGTCAAGTGGTCAACTGATATCGTATTTTTTTTAATTTCAAGAAGTACTTATAATACACAAATTTCGAATGACACAATTCTTGCTTACAATTTTACATCGTTGTTTTCTAAAGAAAATAATTATTCACTCATTACGAATTGATTCTAGAAAAAAATATAAAAGCTTTTTTGTAAGTTAAAAAAGTTATATAAAAGTTTAAATAAATATTTTTTCTTAGTTTTGTATGTTGTAGAATACTATAATTAAAAATCCAGATCCCAAATTAATTATTATTTTCTATTACCCAATTAATTAGTTTTACCAGTTGCAAAGAAACATATTGTATATGTTTGTGCTTATTGAAGTTAACATTAGTTATATCAGTTGCAACCACAAGTATTAAAAATGTTTAATTCAATGAAGCATGTTTATATAAATTTACATAATCAGATGAGTGATAAGTATATGAATAATGCTTGTATTTACTATATTAAAAACAGTTCTTTGCAATAATTACCATTGAAGATTTGATGGATCATTTTTAAAATATTAAAACTTGTATGAAACAACTATAAAATGTGTTTTCTTATATTTCAATGACTTTTTTTTTTCTAGTAATGATGTCTTTTATTTTATGATCCGACCCGACTTTTGACTGACCCAAAACTATGATGTCCGGGATGATAGAATTCAAGAGCTGTAAAATACTAACACTTTTAGAAAATTTATTAGTTTCGTCACTATCAATAACAGATCTCGTTTCCTTGTTACATCTTTCTTGCTAATTTAAAAACATACAAAGAACGAATATAGAAGAGGATACCAAGGCCTTAATAGTATAATTCCTTAAACAAATTTATCAATTCAATCAATTATATAATCCTTTGAATGGCTTTACCACAAACTTAGGGTTTGGGAAGGAAAAGAATCTAGGACATTTCTCAGTTAAAGCGTGTAGGAAGCTCTTAAAAAGTAACAGAGTTTTGAAAGATATAAGTCCTCTCCCATGTATTTTCACAATGCCCATTCGCAGGTCAAGTATGGTCTAACATTGTTACATGGTGCGGTTTTTTGTCTCAAATTTTGCTTCCATCGGTGCAATATTGGATGCACAGCTTTGCTTAAATGATCGAAACGAGATTAGAAAGTCGATATACGTTATAGTCATGGCAACAATTTGGTTCATTTGGTCGGCCCGTAATGATTTAATCTTTAAACCATCTCCTATTTTGGTGTCTAATGTTATAAAGTCTATTTAAATGGCTACCTACTCATGACTAATATATAGGGGTAAAGTTTGTGATCTTACATGGCATTGTTGGTGAAGTTTTTCTTTTCATAAATTCTCGGTGTAAACTTTGTTGATAGTTGTATTTGGAAGACCTAGCATCTTGCTAATGGTAAATTTAATAAAAATTCTTCTTCCCATTCAAAATAATAATAAAAAACTATAAAATTATAAATATATTTAGGGTAGGTTATATAAAAAAGTATTTAATCTAAAATGGTTAGAAGGAATTTAGTGTTTGACATGCGTTTTTTATTGTTTTTAAAAGGAGTGTATTTTGCTTATTGTGTCAAATAAATCAGATAATTGTGTTAAACACGTCAGGTCATTGTGTCCAATATGTCTGATAATTATGTCATATGTTTTTTTATCATCTATGTGATATGCATTTATCAATGTGTCTTATGTTATTTTTTCTGTGTTATTTTTGTCATTATATTGTGTTATATAAATTTATTATTATTTTATTTTTATATAATTAGAAATTTAGAAGTATATTATGGTGTTATTTTATCATTATATTGTTTCAAAAGTAATCATTTTAGAAAAACAATAATGGTGTTTAAAAAACACAATGACGGTTGGAAAATACACAATGACGAACATGAAACACATAATGTCGAGCAGCGATCATAATGAAGTGTAAAACGTATTTTTTGTATATAAGGATACTGTATACATTTTAAATATAAATAACACTCGTTTTATGGTGTAGTTTTATAAAAAAAAAATAATCTATACTATGCTTGGCAATGCTACGTATTATTTTTCTAAACTTTCTCATAATCATTTTTCCTTTCATAAGGCTAATACAATCAATCATTTGAACATTTACATTAATTTCTTCTTTCTTATCATAATTTAATATAATTAATTACTATATATATATATATATATACACACCATATATACCTCCCTCTCTCTCTCTCTCTCATTTAGATTTTCTAAAATCAAGACTAGTTAAAAAAATAAATAAACTTAAAAATCATATTTTTTATTAATAATAACACTTTTATAAAATTCAAAATTTTCTAAAAATTAAACTTTTTTAAACAATATATATTTTTAGTCGGTATTTTTAAATTTTGTATAAACATTGAAATAAAAAAACAAGAAAAATAAATAAACAAGAATTTCATAAAATAATATTTTTCATTAACATTTTTTTAAAACGAACGTTTAAATAATTTTTCTTAGATGCAAAAGTTTAATAAATAAATATTATTGTTTCATCACATGAACCATTTACTAACTATTAAAATATCATTTTATTATTTTTAATTCTCATTGCTAACTATTAAATATTTTTTTATTCAACCGTGTAATATATGGTTTTATGGCATAGTGTCGTATATAAAAGTTATAAATGTTTTAGAAAAATAAAGTAAATTTAAAAAAAAATAATAAAAATGGTCATTACTAAAATACCCTTTTATGAGCATTCACACTCCATCCTCAATCTTCATCCCTATGATTTAACTAAAACCCTTTTTTTTTAATTTATCTCTAATTTTCTAAATTTTATCACGTCATGTCTAATATTTCAATACAATTAAATAATATTTTTTTATTTCACTCTTAATTATTTTTTTTCTTTTTTCCACTCTCATAGTACATAAATAACTTATACGAGGGATGATAATGACCTCTCAAATATATGAGAAGAATATGCTTTTCGCTAAAAATATATGGATTGGATATGGGGATGGGGAGAAACGAAGTAAATTTTTATGTTATTTTATAAAAATTTGCAGATGGGGATGGAGATAGGAGGTGAATTAGGAATGCTCTAACAAACTTTTTTCTAAAATTTAATATCAGCGATTGATTATGAAAAATAATTGTTAAGATTTTTTTAGTCACTTTAGATTTAAAATCATTTTTACTTAACGAATGCTCAAGTTAGACACTTCAAGATTTTATTTTAGATATAATGGTATCTTAAAAGACGGAAAGACTTATGGTCATATTCTCAAACTTTTAAATGTAAAGGAAGAAGGCCTTATATTAGTTTAATATAATGAATTAACGAAAACTAACTTAATTTACTTATTGCTGATCTATTGCAATTGCAAGTATAGGTGTGTAAATCGGACCCAAGAATCTATTTCGGTTTAGATTGGTTCATAGTTTGAAGTGTGAAAAACCATACTTGTAGGAACCGGTTTGGATAGATTGATAACCGGTATGAAACTATTTTATTTAAAGAATTATTATTTTCTTATTTGTGAAACAGGAATATATTATAATGTAGATGCATATATATAAAATAAATAAAATAAAGTTCATTTTTTATTTATTTTTTAATTTTAAAATTAAAAAAAAAACATAAATTACAATACAATATAAAAATGTAGAAATCACGAATGCATTTTTTTTTTGGTGTTTGATCATCGTCGATGTTATTTGTTGTTTATTCGTCGTCCAGACTAAAACTGTTGCGTAGTTTTTTTTCGTAAGTAATTTATTTAATTGGTAAGTTGATTGACATTCCTCATTGTACCTCTTCCCTGTTTACCTCTTCTCATACACTGGTTTCTTCTTCAAGACTTCAAATATTCACTTGTCCAAGTGGATTTTCAAACAAACTATTTCTTAATAATATTGGAGTGAGTTTTGTTCTTTATAGTGATATAACTTTGCAATTAATGATGCGGATTTCAAAACTATCTTAATTACTTAGACGGTTAATTGATCACTTGTTATAACGGTTGGAATCGGAAATTAAAATTCCTTTATTTTCAACAAAGTCAAAATAACAAAACAAAATCTAGTGGCATCATAATAATAATAAAAAATCCGCTCCAACATACCTTCCAAATTCTCTACTTGAGGTGTTACCCCCAAATGCTTTTTGTTTTCATTTACTAATTTTTATATAAATTAAGCACGAGGTGCCTACTTTCGCTATTACTTGATACTACGTTTCACATTAAGTCATGTATATTTGATGTTGAATCGTATTTTGATAGATAAAATTAACCATTTTTTTTAAAACAATGGTTAAAATTAGCTTTTGTGTTTGTTGCAAAATACGTGTCAATATTTTTCAAATCCAAATCGTAAGTTATTCTACCAATTTAAGTTTCAACCCCGCAAATATTTAGACATGAGTTCAATGCGGTGACACAAGTAATAACAAAGGAATGTTGTGTAATATTTTATTAATTTCTCTTTCATCGATCTTATAATTTCCGTAAACAAATGACTTTTCATTTCATACTCGGATAACTTTGAACATGTTGAAAAAATCAGTGAAGTACTAAAGAACTCATGAGATGATAAACTCTCAACAAAAACATATAGTTGTGGTTTTGAAAACTTCAAGCATATCAATTATTTGTTCAATAATAGCCCAACTCAATGTTGGAAATCACTCAACCAAACAGAGGTTAAAAAGGCTATCATGAAACATTTCATAAGAAGCTCTTTGTTGTAAAGCCCTTTCAAATATATTACAAGTCAAATTTCATCTAGTAAGCACATCACAAATCGGACCTAAGAAAGTGTACTTTGTATTACTACAAAGTTACACACACAAACCTATGATATATTCCCAATTTGGGTACATCCTAAACAGGTGGTTGTTTCAATCCAGTTTCGGCCTACAAATACCCAACTCTATCCTAAGCTGATTTAGTTTCAAAACCGTCAATAATCAATAATACGTAAAAAAACGCACCTGTTGCTTGATTTAGTTTTCATTTTACATAGAGCCCGAGAAAAGACTACACCGGCTCATGATTTAATGTATCCTATATTTTGTTCAAGAGACTGTTTCCACCCGCTTAAACCTAGTTACAAGACGATAAACTCACCATAGAGCCCGCCCTCGATAATCAAATACCCATGTAAAAATGGTAAAGTGGGCTCGTTATAATATTAAATTGAGGATGTTTTACAGGCATTTGGGCCAAGTGATTTGGGAGTGTATTTAACACGAGCCCATTTACAATCATTGGGCTAGGGTTTTGATAATATTATGAGAAAACTCCTTTTAAGCCATTCATTCACCAAACCCTAGCTTTCTCTTTGAGTTTAGAGGCGCAGTGGTATCCATTGTAATCTGCAAACATGGGTACGTTTTATCGATAATTAACTCAAATTCACACATATAATTTGCTACACTGCTGCTTAATTTTCATCTTCATCTTTGTGATCTTATGATTATGAACAATCTGCTGATGAATCGCTACTATTTGCAGGTATCTCTCGTGATTCGATGCACAAGAGACGTGCCACTGGTGGCAAGAAGAAGGCCTGGAGAAAGAAGCGAAAGTATGTTTTTTTCTGAATTATTTACTGTTTTCTACAATTTTTTGGACTCTTATATGATTGATTATGAATGTGATCGTATATGGAAATACATGAGCTAGTTAGGGTTTCTGATACTCTGATCATGATGAATGTGATTACATCAGTTATTGGTGTAAGGTTTTTCAAATTTCTGTTTAAATATTTTAATTTTCGGCTTTAAAAACTTTTTTCATTTGTAGATTTATGTTTTCTGATTTCAGCATTCTGGTGTTTTTAACCATTTTGTGTTATAATCATTTAGGTTAGCTCATAAGTAAAAGCTTTTGTTGGTAGTTATAGATTTTTTATACATATAGTAATTTTCAAACAAAGTGAAGTTATTTTCATTTTTTAAGTATGCACTGTAAAAATCTTGGTCATTTTGGTCTGTTATTATTTGTAGTGACTTTAGTTTTTATAAGAGTTTGATTTAATTTTTTAGACTCATTTTGATGTCAAAATTTTGGTAGTTTATAGTTTTTATTTCTAACTGTTTCTTTTAACTTCTAAAATGTAACCATTTTTTTAGCGCGAACTCTGTTCTGCACATTATGTTTAAGACTTCTGTTCATTTTGACTTTAAAGGTATGAGCTTGGTCGTCAACCGGCAAACACTAAAATATCCAGCAACAAGACTGTCAGAAGGGTCAGAGTCCGAGGTGGTAATGTGAAATGGCGTGCATTGAGGTTAGATACAGGTAACTACTCTTGGGGGAGTGAGGCTGTGACCCGCAAGACCCGTATTTTGGATGTGGTTTACAATGCATCAAACAATGAGTTGGTCAGAACTCAAACCCTAGTGAAGAGTGCTATTGTTCAAGTTGATGCTGCACCGTTTAAACAATGGTATCTGCAACACTATGGTGTTGATATTGGTCGCAAGAAGAAAGGGGCATCAGCTGCTACCAAGAAAGAGGGAGAGGTATGTTATTATTAACAACTTATTAGTGAATAGGTATGTTACTATGTTAGAATTTCTATTTTAGGACTTGATTTTTGACAATCAAAGTTTTGAACTTTTGGTTCATGACAATCTGAATTTTGCTCTCGACCCATCAGTTAACTTTATAAAACATTTAAAAATTTAAGTTTTTTTTCTATGGTAAAAGGTTTGTTGCCTTGAATTGAAGTTTGGTTTTAGGGTTAGAGCAATCTTGTAGTGATTAATTGCTACTAATTGTTGACTGTCATTTGTTTCTAGGAAGCAGAAACCACTACTGAGGAGGCAAAGAAGAGCAATCATGTGGTGAGAAAGTTAGAGAAACGCCAAGAGGATCGTAAACTTGACCCTCATGTTGAAGAGCAGTTTTCAAGCGGTCGTCTATTGGCTGCAATTTCATCTCGTCCCGGTCAATGTGGTCGTGCTGACGGGTATGTGTTTATCTATCCATATTGTCAATTTTATAAACTCTTGTTGGTTTTCTGTGTCTAAATGTTTGTTTTTCAATTTTTGCAGATACATTTTGGAGGGTAAGGAGCTTGAGTTCTACATGAAGAAGCTTCAGAAGAAGAAAGGAAAGGGTGCTGCTTAAACTTTTTAGGTTTATTCAGTTTCAATCTTTTGATTTTATTTCCTTTTTCACTCTGCAAGTTTTGATGTGCTTTGTTTGTTAAAATGTTACAACTCTTATGAATGCTGCTTGAGGTTTATTGTAAACTTTATCTTTTATCAATACTAGTTCAATTGCATTTTCTGTTTTGTTTTATGCTAATTTATGCAAAGTTGTTGCCTGCAAAAAGAAAAAAACAAAGACCAAATCGTTTTTGTTGCGTTCAGTTTTTTCTGAACCGGATCGGACGTCGAGCTGCACGTCTTACTGGTCCGGTGGTCGGACCTGTCAGACTAGATTTAAGAACCGGATGATGTCATAATTATATATATAGGATATTATATGTATAGTTATGTATATAATTAAATATAAGTAATTTGTATGTGAATTTTATAGTTATATATAAAACTTAACAATAATCTTATATTTAACATACCAATTTATTGTTCAACCTCATGTTTTTACTCATTAAAATTCAAAAAAAAAAAAAATTAAACGCCAAAATCCGGTTCGACAACCGATTTGGGACGAATCGGCCAAACCTCTTTAAAACGAACTGATGCAGACTGGTTCTGGCAACCCTTTGATTTCCGGTTCAACTGGTCGGACCAGCGGGTTTGATCCGGTCTTCAAAACACTTGTTGTGTTTAAGGTTATACACAGAATGTTCGGGTGTATAAAATAAAGCAAGCTTCTTTCGTTACTAGTCATGCATATATTATATATATAACTTAAAACCAAACAATTTGAATATTGATGATTTGTCCTTTGTTTTAGCATGAAAATGTAATTTAAAATGAGATTATTGATTAAACAGTTCTATACTTCTATTGGCTATATCAAGTTTTAACTAGTATCTCTACTTAACTTGATTATATAACTTGTCATTATCTTAACAAATCAAAGATATTTTACTTGTCCAAGTCTTCAAAAATTTTGAAGAATCGTTGCCAGTTGCCACTTGACTCTCAAAATACAAATAACACATGAAAAATGTAGCAAATACTTAACTTATAAAATTATCTTTTACTTCTGTCATGTGCATTGGGTAACAATTCATAACTACACAAAAATTTTATTCATTGGTTTCAACAATTCATTCTCGAATCATTTCCATTTCAATCCTATAATCTTAACTAAAACCAAATAATTAACTACATTTGTTGACAATGAAAGATAAGAAAAAAAAACCAAACTTAAAGACATTGCAAATGTTTCATTTAGGATAATGTGATTGATTGTTTAAATTGTTAAAAAATAGTACTCGTACTCACTCACAAATCAGCATTAAAATAAACATACGAACCATGTTCGAGTTCAAATATTCAACCACAAACACATCAACCAAAAATCCTTTAACCCTTAAAACCATCAACTCGATTTTTATAGCACAGTTAAATTTGTAACGGGTTAAAATCTTATATAACAATTGAGCACGATTTTAAACATCGTTAAACGCTAGTTGCGCGGTGAGATACCGACTAACGATTAATTGGGATTAATTTGATTTAATTTTTATATGTAAATTTTAATTTGATATATACACACACTCATTTTATATGCAATTTTTTATAATAATATTTAGATTTAATTTTCTACTCTAATAAAATGGTAAACAAAGAGTACACATTGCATTACCATATTCATCCTAATCAAATTTTCCACGTCTCTCTCTTCTATTAAATAATCAAATTAATTACTAATCTTTTTTAATTTTTTATAGTAAAATAATTTTTAATAAATTAAGAAAAAGATCTTTTTATTAATGTTATTTTTAAAGAAATAAAAATTTTAAAATAAGAGAATTTTTTAAAACATCAAACTGTTTTAAATATATGAAATATTTAAAATTGGTGTTTTTTAAAAATTAAATTTTTTATAAAATAATTAAAATAGGAGTTATAATAAGAAAGTTTTTATAAATAACATTTTTAAAATGTTATTTTTAAAACAAAATATTTTATTTTATATATAATAAGGAAGATTTTAATCATATATTATACTAAAATATTATTTTATTATTAATATATATTAATTGTATTTAATATTTTATTTATTCAACTTGTGTAATAAATGAATTTAATAAAACTAGTATAATGTAAAATCTACAATTTGGACTAATTTGGTCCGTTTTTAGCCGACTATGACTGATCAACAATTTCAACCATCGATTATATAAAATTGCCAAAATCACCGATCGACTAACGATTAATCACTATTTAATCGACCGATGAGACTAATAAGGTCGATTTTTAGTTCTACAATGAAAGTTCCTAATTAAGAAAGAGATTCGTATATATTTTCCCCTTCTGGATTCGGGCACATTTCGATCCGACTGATCATCGCCATAATCGGATCACCACACGACCTTTTCCCATATTACATTTCGTATTTCATCCTTATTTTTTTCTCTTAATCGAACAATATTTCCCCCCAAATCTTCCAATTTTGTATCGATTTCTTTCACCGGATGCTATCTTCTGAAGAACAGATATGATAATTGTTCTTAGTTAATCAAGGGTTTATTTGATCCTGAGTGGTATGTTATGATTCTTTCACCAACCCACATTTTAATTCTGTTATTTTTGTAGTTTTGAACATTGCATTACTTGTAAATCTCATGAGATTGAAGATTCTTGAATTGGTACCCTAAATTTTTTGCTTTTTTGGTAGATTATTAACTAGAAGCTTGTATTTGGTGATAATTTGTTCAATTACTTGCATTTTGATACATATTTGTGGGTATTTAAGGGATATAATTGTTTTTTGGATTGTTGCTTGAAACTGTTCTTGTTTGGTACCCATCATTGCTTGATGGTTGGCTTTTTATCAGGATATGTATCTTGATAATTATTTTTTAGTTTGTTTGTTTATGAAATTATTCCTCTTGTTGGTCCTATTTCTTGATTTGGTACTTTTTTTTTTGTAGAATTTTCATTGTTCATGGCATGCATTATTCACTAATTCTCATGTACATATGCATAATAGCATATACATATATACATATATACATAATGTCCTCTTAGATCTCAAGATAATATTGGTTTTTAAATTTAAATGGATGATATATATGTATATTGTGTGTGTGTATATATTCTTTCCTAAGTAGAAGCTTCAATTCATTTTCAAATAGAAATGATCTTGTATAATGTAGGTATCTGAAAGATTGTTGTTTTTTAAGGATCTTTAAAAGATAGTCTTGTTAACCAATAAATATATTATTCATAAATACTTAAAATATTAAATATAAATACAATATCTTCTTAAAAGTATGATCCAACTTTTTTTAGATAAAACAATATCGGATCCCGTTTATTTCCTTTTTAGCTAAACTTTTGTCTGTTTACCAAAATATATAACTGAAAA
This sequence comes from Flaveria robusta, assembly GCA_025506415.1. NCBI lineage: Eukaryota > Viridiplantae > Streptophyta > Magnoliopsida > Asterales > Asteraceae > Flaveria > Flaveria robusta. The sequence continues at coordinate 7,918,703 of CM046465.1, forward strand.
CAGTTTATTTCATTTAGGTTCCAAATAAAACTTAAACAACCATAACTCAAACTTTTGTTTGTAGTTTTTTCTTGTTCATGACTACATGGATTGCAGAATCTTGGTTTGTACTCCTAAATCCAGAAAAACATCAGAAGATTGACATGCTAACATTTTTTGTCTTCTTTTTCTTCTAAATTTTTTAAGAATTAATATATTGCATATGATTATGGATGCTGCAATCTAATATAGGATTAAAAAGTTATAATAAAGCATATTAGGAGGTTTTGTACACTTGAGTTTTGAAAATTTTCAGTCTCTTTCTTCAGCTGATTTGTTTTAGATTACCTACTTACCTACCCATTATCAATAAAATGTAACCCAAATTGGCTAGTTTTCAAATAAATTGCGCGAAATTGTCACCTATATATTTATTTCTCAACTTGATCCAGTTTTGTGGCTGCGTGTACATTTCATTTACAGTTTTCCACTGTTCATGACTTCAAATTACTAATAAACTTCACGAGATTGCAGTATCTTGGAGAGTGTCACTCTAAATATGAATGTTTTTTGGTCCAGTTACATAATTTTCATGGGATGATTTTTGTTTTTCGTGTCAGATTCTGAGGCAACATGGGTGGTATTGACGATAAAGAAACACTGCCATCTGGATCTTCAGTTCAAGATGATGTTACATCTGAATCTTCTTGTTATGCAACTGATGAAGAAGACACCCAAATACATTTGGGTCCCAAAATTAGTATCAGAGAGCATCTTGAGAAAGACAAGGTTTTTACTTTCTCAATACATGTACATGCTAATGAAATTTTGTTTTCTTAATATGGTGTAACTTAGAGATGGTAATATTAACTTGTTTGTTTATGAATATTTGGGTTATGTTTCATCTCTAACGGGTTGGGGTAAAATAACAAACAGTAGCTGTAAAAGGAAAATAGGTTGAAGGTGTTATATAATGTATAAAACCTCTTATATTATTTTATCTGAAAACTAGGTAATTTTGAATAATATAAATTTCGTAATCACATTTGACACATTTTATTAAAATTATCAGACAAAGTGTTTCTGGTCAACCCAACCTCTCCTTTTCTAGCTCATGCCGCATTTACCCTTTTTTGACCCAAACTCGTCTTGACCCCATCATTTTATTAAAATATAAAGGACATGTTGTTGATTTTTCGATTGTGTGTTGTTGGTTCAGGATGATGAGAGCTTGAGGAGGTGGAAAGAGCAGCTGCTTGGAAGCGTTGATGTCAATCAGGTCGAAGGTATTTTTTCTCTTTTATTTATTGCTTTTTTTTTTCATCTATAATCAGGTTGGGTGCGTAGATTCTTATGTTGTCTTCTGAGTGGAAACGGATATAATCATGCTAAAATTTTAGAGTAAACTTTCATCTTGTGCCTTCTACATGAGGATTTTGTATTTAGAGCATATACATAACCAAACTTTCCAAGGATGCATTATAATGGTAGAATAATTTATAAATTACAAAACACAAAAAAATAAAAAATAATAATTAAGATATGCAAGTAGCCCGGTCGCCAATGCTTTTCTCCCATAATTAAAGTTTCATAAATAACTAATGTATTGAACATGATTAGAAAATCCTTATTATTAAATAGCACGGTTCAATAGTTTTGTATAAATCAATTCAGGAGGTTGTATGCAGTATACACATGAATACATTTCGAGTGACTTTTAAAATGTTCAACCCGTTATTTACACTCCCGAAACCATTCTTACAAATTACTAACTGTATTAATTTTCCTTGAGAATATTCTTGTATTATGTCATTGAGCCACATCTGATTTGTTCTTCGGTACCATTGATATTTATGGCAGAAGTTCAAGAACCCGATGTTAAGATACTGAGTCTTACTATAATCTCTCCTGATAGACCTGATATTGTTCTTGAAATCCCTGAGTCTGGCAACCCGAAAGCCCCTTGGTTTACACTAAAAGAAGGAAGCAAATATAATTTGAAATTCTCGATCAAGGTTAGCAACGACATAGTTTGTGGCCTAAAGTACACCAACCACGTCTGGAAAACCGGCCTCAAGGGTACCCTCTATTTATTCATCCTTAATCTCTCTATTTCAATGTTCTTTTTTATTAGTTTTTCTTTTTTGTAATCATTTTACTCCTTATAATGAACTTGATGGGTGTTAATTGATGCAGTTGACAATTCGAAAGAAATGCTTGGGACCTTCAGCCCACAAGCAGAACCGTACACACATGTAATGCCCGAAGAGGTTACTCCCTCGGGCTTTTTAGCTAGAGGAAATTATTCTGCAAAAACAAAGGTAATTTCTCGAATAGGTCAAACGAGATGGGTTCACCCAAAACAATTTTTTGTTAAAAGTTTAGCTTTTTATGAATAATTAGTGTGTCAAATACTCAAACATGATTAAAGAAAATATTTTAATTCAATAATTATCCGATTTTGATAAAAAAATAAATTAAAAGGTTCTGACTTTTGATCCATTTCCTTCAAAGCTTTTTTTTTTTCTTTAAAGTTCTGAAGCCATGTTCTTATATATGTTTGTATTGTTGTTTTTGACCTCATTGTCTCCAGTTTGTTGATGACGATAACAAGTGTTACTTGGAGCTTAACTACACTTTTGACATCCAGAAAGACTGGGCCAAGTAGAACAAGATCGCGTCTTTATTGCAAAACCGCCTTATGGTTATAATTGGATTCATCTTTTCATGTTCTTTAGGAAATTTTTGGCTAGTCTAATGTTACATTCACAAGTTTTTAATCGTCTTTGTGGTGATCATTGTGTTTTCTGTTAGATTATGCATATACAGAGGTGCAGACACATTTCTCTGTTCCTGCAAGATATCTAGTCTTATTTCAAAAGCTTGTTTATGTTTAATGAATGGTGGCAAGTGGGTATAAGTTTGTCTTTGATATCATTGTATCTGTTTAAAGAACCAAGTACATTTTTTTCCTTAGCCCAACTGGTTAATGTGAGGTGTTCATTACATGTAAATATTAGAAGGTCATGAGTTCAAGTCTCACTCTGAGCAAAAATGCTCAGGGTTGAGTCAGGGGGTTTTCTCAGCAATGAGTTTCCTCCTGAGGGGGTTGGGGGTGCGGTCTCGGCTGGGAAACGAATAGATGGGCCCGATTAAGATAACACCTATTCTCCAAAGCAGGGTCGCACATTTGCCGTTCCAAAAAAAGTACATTTTCTTCCTTTTGAAAGAACTAAGCTCAAGCTGAGATCAATCTTGATTCGTTAACTTGCAAGTACATTTAATGCAGGCTCGAATTTGATCTTCGAGCTCGAAGCCAAAGTATTTTAACATCACAAGAGGTGATAAGAATTGAAGTTGAATAATTATACACTTAAACTTGACTCTTGATTCAACATTTTTGTATACGAATGAGTTGTAAATATGAATGAGATTAATTTTTATGTTCCTGGCTTACGATTAATGATACTAGCACTTAATGTAGAGGAATCGTACTACGATGAATAACAACTTGGATAGATAGAGAGTCACGAAATCGCTTTCAGATTGAACTATATGGTGGTTCACTCCAAATATTCAAATGGATAAACTCAGTTTAAAAAACAACTTATGATCTATGTGAATTTATTGAACCAAAGATTGTGAATCAGATGACCAAAGTTGCACTAGAATTTGAATTTTGCAGGAATTTGGGTAACTACCTTTGGCATCAAATTTGACTAATTTTGTCCCCGAGTTTACATGTGAAATTTTAGGAAAATTAAGTTTTTTTGCATCTTTTATAAAGCATTTTTTTACCAAAATAAAAAATTTCCAAGCTGACTTGCAGCTCGACTAATGTTTTCAGAACCGGATCGGACGTCGAACCGGACGCCTTACTGGTTTGGTGCTCGGACCGGTCGGACCGGATTTAAGAACCGGATGACGTCATAATTATATATATACTATATTATATATATAGTTATATGTATAATTAAATATAAGTAATTTATATATGTATTTTATAGTTATATATAAAACTTAAGTATATTTTTATATCCAACACACTAATTTATGGTTCAACACCTCGTTTTTACCCATTAAAATCAAAAAAATAAAAAAAAATAAAAAAAATAGAAAAACCGGTCCGACCAACGGTTCGGGACGAACCGACCGGTTCGACCAGTCCAAAACGAATCGCACCGAACCAGACCGGCTAGGTGTCCGATCCCCGGTCGGACCGGCCGGTCCGATCCGGTCGTGATAACATTGAGCTCGACCCAACCAGAGACTCTTCTCTTTGGATCCCGCTACTAAGGGCACTACCCCCTTGGAACCCCCATTGCTAAGGAGGTTTTCAGTATCGAAGATCACAATAAACTCAAACAAGTATGCACTCCGCTCCTCCTGACTTGTTTGAAGGATATCATGATCACATTGGCCATTAGTCAATCCAATTATATTAAAATATCTAACACTTAATCGCTTAGCTTGAATTTCACTTTGTGTTATATAGCCAGGAGTGGATTTACCAAAGGGGGAGGGGTAGCACGGGCTACCACTCAACCAACGTTCCAAAGTGCAATTTTTTCTTACTGTTGTATGTATTAAGATACCTCTAAGCAAAAGTCAGTACATCTCTCAAATTTAAAAGTCAATATTGATTTATTCATAAAACTTTAAAGCCCAAGACTAATTAAAATTAAAAAACCCAACTTAAGTTAAGATTAAAAACCCAACTAAAATTAAAATCAAAATTAAAATTAAAAGCCCAAATCTCAATCAATAGATTGGGACTTGGGAGTTGGGAATCGACTACAACAGCAACCAGCATCGACCGCAGTAGCAACCAGCCAGCAAGAGCCACCTCCGTGCTGCTTCGCCACTCACCAGACTGTCGGTCGCCGTGCGCCACTAGCCGATTGCATCTTACAGCTCATGGGTATTTTTTTTAGTTTTTTTACTTTTATTTAAATTTTAAGGTTTATGAAGTTGTATGTAACTGTGCAAATTATATTTCTTTATCACAAGAGGAATGAGATTAGACTTTAAGGGTCTGTTTGGTATAAGTTAATAGAATGGATGAAGTAATGAAATGAATGAGGGAATAAAATGGATGAGAGAATGAAATCAATCATTACATTCCATTGTACTATTTGTTTACCGTAATTAATGAATCATTTCTTTATGTTCTATGTTAGGTAGGAAAAAACGAAGTAATGAAATATAAAAGTAGTTATGGTGGTGATGGCGGGTGGTGGTGGCGGCCGGCGGTGGTTTCCGGCGGCGGTGGTGGCCGGTGGTGGTTTTCGCCGGCGGTGGTGGCCGGTGGTGGTGGTGGCCGGTGGGCGGCCGGTGGTGGTGGTTTCCGACGACAGTGTTGGCCGGCGATGGTGGTGGCCGGCGGTGGTTTCCGGCGGAGGTGGTGGCCGGTGGTGGTTTCAGGCTGCGGCGGTGGGCGGCGGTGGTGGCCGGTGGTGGTTTCCGGCGGCGGTGGTGGCGGGTGATGGTGGTGGGCGGCGGTGGCGGTGGCCAGCCGATGGTGGTGGTTTCCGACGACGGTGTTGGCCGGTGGTGGTTTCCGGCGGCGGTGGTGGCGGGCGATGGTGGTGGCTGGCGGCGGTTAGTGGCGGTGGTGGCCGGTGGTTGGCGTTGGCGGCAGTGATGGTCGATGGTGGTAGGTGAGTGGGTGACATTGATGACTAATGATGAAAGAAGTGATGGAATGAAAAAAAAAGGGGGGGAGGATGGATGGAATGAAAAAAAAAGAGGGGGGATGGATGGAATGAATTTAAGGGAATGGAATCAACTATGTAATGGTTCATTCTATTACCTTCACTAACAAAACATGTATTTATTCATTCACCCTTAATGGTTCATTTCATTCCGTGTTTTATTCCTGCGTACCAAACGCTACCTAAGTTATGATTTAGTTTTTAATTTTAGTTGATATTGTGTATTTGATTATTGTTTACATTTTGTTTGTTATAAATTAAGGGATTTGAAACTTCATTCCAAACAAATTTTTAATGGCAGTTTTTTTAAAAGAAAATTCCAAAAGAATGATAATATTGATGGTGATGAAAGTTTAAATATTACTAATGGTATGCAAGAAAATAATGATATTGGTGCAAATATTCATTCGATTTCAATTCAGTTAATACCAAATTCAATTGATTTGAATGATCTTTCTTCAGACCATTTTAATAAGCCTCCTATTGTTAGTTATTACCTTAAGATTAATAAATGGTATAAGAAGATATTATTTTGTTAAAAAGGTTTTCAACCATAAAGTCACAAATATCCATTCAAAGACTATTCTGGTAAGAAGAAACGTTTTTGTTGTAGAATGGTTTAATAAATATTCGTGTTTAGAGCATAGTACTAAAGTAGACAAAACATATTGCTTATGTTGTTACTTATTTAAATAAACCGTTGGTAATCAAGATGAAAGATATACTTTTTTCACAGAAGGCTTTTGTAATTGAAGTAAATCGTGTGGGCTTAAAAGATCATGTTAGATTAATTACAGTTATCATAATAATGTGGTGCAAAAATGTGACAATCTCAAACAAAAGCGATCTATTCATATGGCAAACAATAAGCTAAGTGAAGAAGAAAAGATTGCAAATCAGTTAAGATTAAGTGGTTTTGTTTGTAGTGTTAGATTCTTGTTAGAAAATTCTTTACCGGTCTTATTAGAAAATATTTGCTCAATACATACAACGATAAAAAAAAATTGCACTTTGTAACGAGAGTTGAGGAGTAGCCCTGGCTACCCCTCCCTCTTGATATATCTGTCCATGGACGGTGGTGTTGATGTGATGATGCTAGAGGAATTTAAAACTCTTTGTTGATTATGTGAAAACTATGTTTAATTTGTACCGAAGGTGAGAATGTTAACAACTTCATCAACACTACCGGTGATATATCTTGCCGTTAATAAGCCACTTATAAGCCAGTACAAAGGTGAGAATGTAAACAACTTCATCGACTCTATCGCTCATCGTCACCTCTTGATACACCATGCATGGAGCGTTGCATGAACAGTTTTTGACTTGTTTGTATTTTGATGATAAAAGACATTGAGTGAAAATTATTTTTAAAAAAAATTATAAGTCGATTTAACTATATAAATAACTAAGCTTATTATTCTGTTTATTCTTCTAAATCCAATTACTTAACGTCTAATGACTATTTTTAAAAATATACTATATACTCTATTATGTCAACCATTAAACAATTAACCTAATAATTAATACACAATTCACCATGAAGCTTATTGGCCTAGTGGTAGCCCCATGGGCCATGGCTTCCCAGATAAAAAGTCGTAGGTTCGAGTCTCGCTTGTTATAAAAATACTCTGGGCTGAGCCAGGGGTTGTTTCAGTTATGGGGTCCCATTAAGATTATAACTGTCATTTGAAGCAGAGTCGCATAATTGTCGTTCAAAAAAAATTAATACACAATTCAATTCCAATTTTATAATATTATAATATTAGCGATAATTGAAGGAAATACTAGTTCGATCACATATTCGATTCTAAATAGTTCAATCGCTGTTGTCATCCTAAGCCCCCAACTGCTTAGTTTTTGACAGAATCTTGCTGTTGGAGCCGCATATATCAATAGTCGTCCTTTGTCCATGGTTACCCTACCCTTCTCAAATCTGATTCTATATAACCACAAATTCTCAATTTAGTATTTAACAATATACTACCCAAAAGTATCCGACCCTCATTAACAAAATTCCTGAGTCTATTACTGTGTAGCTTTAAGAATAAAATAGAAGTTAGATTTTGCTTTAGCGGTAAACAAAATTTTCTTAAAACAAATTTTTGTATGTATATAAAACCATCTTTCTTGATCCAGTTGCACTGTCAGAGATGATCTCGAGAGTTCAATTTAGCATCAGGGTTTTCTCTGCTTGATTGTTTGTGTAGAGGAAAAACAATGTATAGGTGTTTGCTAGCAAAATATTAATAATGAAAAGAAAAAGACCTTGGTGTATTTAAAGAGAAAATAAGGGTTCTATTGGTCTGGTGATATGAAATTTATCTCTCATAAAACTCATGTAGGTTTTAATTTTTGCAAGCATAAGATGGATGGTATTTAAACGTAAAAAAATGTTGTTAAAAAAAAATAACATGAAGGTAGTTACAACCATGAACTGAATCAGCTATGGTTCTTACAACAATTAAGAAATTTATATCATGTTTACATGTATTTTAGATAAGTTTAAACACTTTAATTTACTCAATTGTGCTAAGAAACTTTTCTATATATTTTTATCAAGTTAAAAGACTTCAGTATACTAAAGCTAAATCGGTAACTTTATCGTACATAATAAGAGAAAAAATGTTAGGATTTTTATAGCATGCAATGATACACTTATTACGTTTTTTATTTTTCAATATCTTTTAAGGCAATTCCAAGTTCCATTATCCAATATTAACGAAACAATATAAGTGCATGTTTGAGATTGTTTATTTCCCTATTACTTTTGACTTATTAACTTTTGAAAAGTTAATAAGTCAAAAAAAATATTTGGCAAAGTCAAAAAGACTTTTAAAACTGGTTTTTTATATAGGGTAAAATGAGATTTTGAGAAATAAAAGCTACTTTTGATCTAATTTTCTATTATACTTCTCTACTACATCCTATTAACTCTCATCATTTTTAAAGTATGTCTTTTTTGGTCATTTTACAACGTTTTAATTTATAAACTAATACAAACACTTTTTTAAAAGCTACTTTTGAAAAATCATAAGTTAATAAGTTCTTTTTGTCAAAAATCCTTTTCAATCAAAATAAGCAATCCCAAACATGCCCTAAGCCTTTTGATAACCAATAAAATAAGTAGAATAACCTTTGAGATTATACAAGGAAATGACATTTAGCACTTTATATCACAATAAACCACCAAATAAATGTTTAGAAACTTCAATGTTGTTTTCTGGAAGCAAAAAAAAAACACTGTAGATATCATCAAGAAATGACATGTGTCACTCAACAGCAGCTGCACAACACACAAATTATCACACAAGCAAGCACTCGAATCAGCGGTATACAAAGCCAGTGCTCAGAGGTATGCATCACAAGTATTTTATGATCAACCAAAGAGCCACAACCAGCACAAAGATACCAATCACCGATAATAATAAGCACAAGCAGGAGCAACCACCCTTGACTCGTTTGTTTAGAATCGCCAAATTCTTCTGCACTCTCTGTTGTTCCAAACAAGGCCAAAATACAAATTGTCAAACATCGTTGCATAAGTTGTAATATTCAGAAAATTTCATGGTCGGTAAAAGATGTAACCTTTAGTCGGGAATCTGTAATTTCTACATGTTCATCGAGGTCGTCCTGCATATCATAAAAGAGTACATAAGCACACCTTTAAATCAGTTTCACCAAGGCATATTGAGATAAAGAGATGGGCATACAATGAGTCTAGTGTGCAGGTCAAGTTCCTCGTTGATTGCCAAAGCAATATGTTTGGTACTTATCACAGTTTCCTCCAGTTTCTCAAGGCCTTCATCTTGCTCTGCATAAAGAAATATATATAAAACATGATGAATGATCATAACCTTGTACTGAAAATAACGTTTGTGAAAACTGTAATTAAAATTTTAATTTAGAAAGGTTTGAAAATATAAATAACAGGCTAACAATAACAGTAATAGTAATAGTAGCTTGCCTCTCATAATTTGTCCCTGAAGCCCAACGATACCAGAGTTGTCCAAGCCAGATATTCGGGCCATGTCATCAGCTGGTTTAGTCTCTGGCCCAAGCAAGCTATCCCTATTACCAAAGTTTGACATGTTCAATGTGGATGCCATCTGTGTTACTTTTGTTCTCAAATTTGCAAGCATATCTCTGCGTCTGTTCATTTCTTTCTCTGTTCTGCAAAATTTGAAAAGAGATTTATTGATTAAGTTTGAAAGATTTACCAAGATAACAAAGCTTTAAACAAGACATAAACAATAATATATGACTGAATTTAGTGAGAAAATGAAGCTTGATATGTTGCCTTGTGAGTTAAGTACGGTGTGCAGCATGGTTATAAACTGAAAGCCAAAACAAATTACAGGGTACGTTAAACAGATCTAAAGATTATAAACTGATATTATATGTACATAATTTTATATTACTCCCAATTATGATCATTGATAAACACACCAAACACCAACAAAGATCTTGAAGAATAGTTTTTTTAGGATAATTTCATATACCCCCTTGAAACTTGAATAATATCATATCTATCCAATAAAAAAATCATAAAATCAAATATACCCTTATTTTTCACATAAACACCATTCTCTTATGTAAGAACTTAGCAAGTAATGAGGGTTTGAAGTGTAAGGAAAAGGAAAAGAGAATGATAGACATTATAAATTGTATTTAATGAAATGGGTGAACATGAAATTTTAGTGCTTTGAATGGGTATATTTGATATTAATTTTTGGGTATGTATGATATAATTGTATGTTTTTTTAAGGCATGATGATTTCATACTAGTTGACCTAGATATACCTCATGCTTACCTTTTTTTCATTCCTCTTTTGATTTTACAATCTACACCTGGCACTTCAAAATGCAATGATATTTGCAGTTTTAGGAGCCGCGTAATATTTTCTACTTAAAGATCATATAAAACCTTTGTAGGCTTGAGAAGAGCTACTCTCTATTGTCTAATAACAAATCAACAATCAAATAGCTAGAACTTCTGTAAGACATTATAAAGCTTAGCCACTACAGTCATCTATAATCAAGTTCATCAAAAAAGTACGCCATATCCAAGAACTTCTAAGCTCATTTGTGAAGTATACGAGCCTCCAGGCGTTAATAGATGAAGGGCTAGATGTGCACGAAATTAGCATGAATATGTAGATGTCTGGATCATCCATCTGTATACAAATACTCTCCATAAATCTATGGCTGTGACACTGATAATTGGAGAAACAATCATAGACAAGAGCATGATTGGGACACATCATATAGCTAATCAATTAATTTATGCACAAATCATTCTGCAGGACTCAACTTAAGGTTCTCTTAACTTCAATTGACAAACAGAGAAAGATACTTACAGGGGTTGTTTAGCAGGAAGCTTTGTCAGAAGAGACTGTAAGCTATCAAGTCTGGTTCCCAATATAGTAATCTTTCTCCGGATAGCAGACGAATGACGCTGAGCTTCTGGCCCCGTCCCGAAGGAACTCCTCTCCGATATCATGCTGGTGATGTCATCAGCAAGTTTTGAGGCTTCATTATATTCCTTCGTCCATGGATCCGCAGAAGTAGCCATTTATCTGCAACAAAAACAGCAAAAACCCTAACACATTAATCACCAGCAACCATTAGACTCCATTGAATCATTGTACACAAATAAATGACATAATTCAAATTCCAAAATTAGAGCTAGCAAAATTAGAAATTAGAGCTAGCAAAATTCACAATATGATTAAAATTGCAACAAAAAACATCAAGCTCTCTGATTCTCTGAATCAATGTACAAATAACAAAGCAAATTTGATAATCCTGCTATAATCGCTATAGAATTTAAAAACTCTCTGAAACTAGGGCGTCGTTGAAACAATCGTTACATGATCTAAAGTGCATCTGATTCTGTGACAAAACGATGAACAAGATCGAAGAGTATTAGCAGACTCAATCGTGATCAATGCATAATCGATAGAACTGAAAATTTAGGGTGAAATCAAACGAAAACTGAAGAGAATTACCTCGATGTGAGATTGAATTAGGAGCTTTAAATGAGGGAATTGATTGAAAATAATAATATATGATATGATGGTGGTGGTGGTGGTGATGAGGCACACGGCGGCACCGTTAACCGGCGAGTCGGCGACGTTGTCCGTCGTTAACGTCGTCGTCGCCTGCGTTTACTTTGATAACTTAATTTGACGATGTATACAACTTGATTACTCCTGCCGTTTAACCTGAAACGGCGCCGTATGGAAGTGGTTGGACCGACGGGCCGGCTACGTTGTAAACTATAATAGGTTTTTTTAAGGCTAGTTAAAAAAAACTAACTGACACGAACGGGTCGCTTGTTATTTTGATTATCTTTGTTATGTGTTTTTAGGTCATTAGGCTGGCACGTCGTCTGGTAGAAATTTTTTTTTAAATAAGAAAACTCACTAGTCCAACTTGATTTGATTTTGTTCTGGATGGAACTTGAAGAGTTCTAAAAATCATTTTAGGTTAAATTATATAAAAGTAAAGATAACTATTTAAAAGCAGATTTAAAGAAGAGTTAATTGCTTTTTTCATCTATGATATTTTATTAAAATTACCGTTTGAATCCAATTTTAACTTTTGTTATTTGCATCGAAATGTTTCATTAAAATTATTATTTAAATATATTTAGCTACTTCTATTTAACACCGTTTGACTCTTCCTTTTAAGTTTCATACATCAGGGTATTTTAGTCAAAACACTTACAAAATAAAAATTAGTCATGCGTGAGGAGTTTTATGCGTTCGGTCTCTTTAGGTAATCACATTGCGACTTGAATCAACTTATTAGATAAAATATAAGGATAACCATCTAAAAATGACTTATTTCTAACTTTATAAAACATACACCATAAAATAAAAAATTTCAATGAACAAACAAGTCATATGACACAGTTTGATTTGAACTAAAACCATAGAAGACAAATTATCATAAAAGTATAAGAACAATAAACCATATGATATTAACAACACATGAATAATAATCATAAAAGATCATTCATCGTAACAATAATTAAATTATAAACCAAAAAAGTTATGATTTAACAAAACGGGAAAAAGTAACTTGACTATTAAATCAAAACACATTAACAAGACAAAACAATAAAAGACTATCATGGAGTTAAATCATAGCTGCAATTACTAGAGGAGTTCAAATTCAGATATCCGAAAATTTCGGATAGTGTATTTCACTATGCGTATCCGAATCCAAAATTTCGGATTCGGATGCGGATATCCGTGTGGATATTTGAATTCCAAAAAACCTTGTATTATTTAATAAATATTATAAAATTTTAATAATTTTTATTGGAAAAGTTTTTGGATATCCGAAGTTTTTATAAAAATATCCGAAATATCTAAAAAAATCCAAAATTTCTAATTAATATTTATTATTTTATAATTTTTTTAAAAATATTTTGGATAGTTCGGATATCCAAATATCCTAAAATTCTTAAAATCAATATTCGGATCCGCATCCGAAATTTCGAATATCCGAATTTTGGATTGTCGGATATTTTTTAACACCCCTAGCAATTACTAAAAGAGACTAAACACATAAAAAACTTCTCATGTGGGCTGGTTTTTAGTTTGTAATCATTTTGATTAAATAACTCTCACGTAGTAAAGTTAACGGTGTTAGTTACTTGTAGTCATATGGATTCAAATGATAATTTTAGTGAAACATTTGAATACAAATAATAAAATTTAAAATTTTAGATTCAAATGACAAGTTTTATAAAACCTAAGGGATGAAAAAAAAACAATTAATTTTTTTAAAAATGTATAAACAAACTGTTCTAGAAATCATTTTAGATTTTTTTATAATCAATTATCATTGATAACTTTTAATATAAACTCTTAATAACCCAGATATCAATAAAAGTTTAAGAGCTAAGCTATTTAAAGTGCATGAGGTGAGTCAAAAGAGTCAGCAATGATTATTATCCTATATGTTAATTTGCAAACGCAATGAATAGTGCTTCCTTCTCCTGATTGGACCGCAGTAAAAAGTGGCTATATCTGATTGGATCATCCGCTTAACAGCCAAATGGGATTTTTCTCCAACCACACGTTGTAGGCGACACCGGCCATCCACGACTGTAGTTCCCTCTCGACTGCAACCAACAACTCAGAAATTGGATGGGTTCTTGGTAGCTTAACCACCTGGTGGTCCTTCACGACGTTGGTGGTGTTTATGATGGTGTCGAGCGACGGGCTAAACCCTTGACATATGGCAAGGGTTAAGGCGACGACGACGGCGATAGCCGCATCTGTGCAGCCCAAACGAACCCGTAGGCGGCGGTGGGTTATAGAGGCCATGGCCACCTTTCAGCAGGAAACCCTAGCCACCGCCATGGCTCCGACAACGACTCTGATCCGTTCCACTTTCCGAAGTTTTAGCAAGTTTCAAGTTGGTCTGGCGGTCCTATGTCTAGGTTTCGGTTTGATCGTAGGAGTTTGGTTTTATTTTTAGTGTTTCACGGTGTTCCTGCCGACAATTCAGGTTCCAATGGCCTAGGTGATTGTTCTAGACGGTCTTTAGTGGCTGTTGTGGTGGAGTTGGTTCAAGTGATGATGGTGCTTGGCGTGGCCATTTTATGACACCTTGCAGGTTAGTGTTCGGCTTTTTCCGGTGATTAATGAATGTTGGAGGTAGATTGCTATGGTTTGTTTTTTTTCTTCTATTCTTTGAGTAATTATGTGATTATTTATATGATCATGTACTCCACTTAATATTAATGAGTTGTTTTAAACCTGTTGAAAAGTTAACAAATGCATAATCCAAATAAGAGTTTATCTATACTGCCCCCTGTTTTTTCTTAAATCACTAATCCAACTATGTTTAGCCTCCGACATAGAGTAAAGGTGTCCACAATAACCCCCTTTTTGTTTGTCACGTTCTAAATACGTATATAAGCTAGCCTCCGTTTGTCTTTAATTGGAAATATCTTTTGCTTCGGGCATATAAAAAATGTCCACTCATGTAAATACGAACAATCGAACGTGAATGCCATGTACCAATGGTAAACAGTACTAGATGGATTAGTGATTTGAAAATATGAAAAATAAATAATAGCTGATGTTAAATGGGTTGTATCATAAAGAAAAAAAAGAATTGAGAAGTTCAAGGTGTGCTTTGGCTTCTTTTTGTTTTTGTTACTTCTATTCCAAGAATTTTTAAATGGGTTGTATCAAAAAGAAAAAAAAAAAAGAATTGAGAAGTTCAAGGTGTGCTTTGGCTTTTTCTTGCTTTTGTTACCTCTATTCCAAGAATTTTATCAGTTCCACATATCGTCATTGCTTTGCTATTTCGCAACATAAAAAACGTGAAAGAAACAATCGCGCAACGCGCGATACGGAACATTCCTAGTTGCTTAAATAGACGAGGACTGTCTTAAAAGCAATGTTTTCAGAACCGGACCGGACAGTGAACCGGACGCTTTACCGGTTCGACCGGTCGGACCGGTTCGACCGGTCGGACCGGATATAAGAACCGGATAAAATTATAATTATTTTTTATAAATATATGTAAAAAATTACTCAAAAATAAAAGATTATATAAAAAACCGGTTCGACCGGTTCAACCGGTCCGACCACCGGTTCAACGTCAAAACGGTTTTAAGCACCGAACCGGACCGGTTTGGAGTCCGGTTCCCGGTCGGACCGGCCGGTCCGGTCCGGTTTTCATAACATTGCTTAAAAGTTCGTCAAACTTTTGAATGGTTGACGGTAGGGATGAGCTCGGTACCGTACCCGTACCGAACCGGTACCGTTACCGAAAGTACCCGGTCCCGAATTTTATAAAAAAACGAGTACCGGTACCGGTACCGAATTTGGTATATGGGTACAGGTACCGGTACTGGTACGGTACCGGTATTTCGGTACCCAGTACCTCTTCGGTACCCGTTTCCTACACAATATTATTTTTTAGGCTTACTACATAGTGTATGTTTGGTTACAGTACCTAGTACCTGTTTTTATACCTGTTACCTAGTATATGTTTGGTACCCGATACCTCAAAAAGTTTATAATAACTAAACAAAGTAAAATATCAAAAAGTATTCGAATAAAATGATAGTTTATTTACTTTTCTCATTTTCTTTTAACTCAATTCATACACTAGTCCACCATTCATTTCTATTAAAATTATAAATAATATATCTCTTGACATTATAGTGAAATAAAAAGAATAATATTAAAAAAATAATAATAATTACCTTCAAAAGTCAAAATAGAATACTATTTGACGGGGTGAAAAATATTACAAAACAAAATATTCCAAAATAATATAATCGTATTCGGGTACTAGCGGGACTATACGGGACTTTTGGGTAAAATAGCGGTACCAGTACCGGTGAGTACCGATCCCGAAATATAAGAAAATCAAGTACCGGTACCGGTACCTTATACATATTTTCGGTACCAATTGGGTACCGGTACCGGTACGGTACGGGTACTGGGTACCAAATGCTCATCCCTAGTTGACGGCATGATAGAACCATCTAATAGTATAATTATAAACCAGAGCTTTTAATAAATAATTTTTTTATAAAATTTTATAATAAAAAAACCTTAAAACGAATGTTTAAAATAAAATTATTTAGATAAAAGAGTTTAAAAAACAGTATAATTAGTTTAAAATAAAAAATGTTCTTCTATAGCTTTTCGCATGGAATTATTTGTAACTGTATATTTACAATACAGGCGTGACGATCAGTTGGACCTTTGAATTAAAATAAAAATGTTCTTTTATAGTTTTTTGCGTGGAGAAAGTGAGCGTATTATCATAACTATTTTGATCGCATATGCTCAACTGTTTCTTGATTAACTCTCTCTTCTATTTAGATATAGGCAAAAAAACCTGTTCGGCCGGAAAAACCGGAACCGGTTTCAAAGAAAAACCGGTTTGGCCCAAACCGACCCGAACCGCCTGTTTCTATACCGGTTTGGTACCCCGAACTCAAAACCGGTTTATAAACCGGTTTAAAAGTTAAAAACCGGTTAAACCGGTAAGAAAAACCGGTTTCAAACCGGTCCGAATCGGTTTGACAGGTTCGAGATTTCGGCGAGCCAAACTGGTTTGAAGAAAAACCGGTTTGACTCTACCACAAAAAAACCCGGTTCGGTTTTGAACCCGAACCGGTTTGGCCAGAAAAACCGGTTTGAACACCTCTACTTCTATTTCTAAAGCATATTCTAATAGTTATCCACTTATCCTTTGTGTTTTATTAAATAAGTGGCGACATCCATGGGTAGTTTTATGACATGAAAGAACTTTTTAAAGTTGGTGGTGATTGCCAAACACCAGTTACTTGTTTCTTGGGGACTTTGTGGACAGAGGGTTTCACTATGTGGAGACAAAGGTAATATTTTTGGTTTTGATCTATTGAGATGAGATGCATTGTGTTTCAGAATATTTGCTTTATTCAAAATACAAAAAATTTGTTTAAATGAGATTTATTTCATCAAGTTAGAGCTCACATGTTTTTTTTTTTTTCTTTTCACACGTTATTACTTATATGTTTTCGTGCCGTATATTTAGATTACTTAAGGTTTGTAAAATTCCTTCCCTTCCTTTTCTAGTTTTTCATTTAAGCTTGGATTGAGTTGGCTGACCCACAAACGTTATTTTTTCCATACATTTTTAATAGATAACTAATGCGTTAGCTATTATTTCAAAAACTATGTATGCTTGAACAATAATCTGGGAGACACGTGTGAGAAATCAAAACACAAACAATATTGATCTGTTCATTGTAAAATGGTTAAAATTTCCGCCTCTAGTTGAGAATTGAGATGCATTTTTAGGGCCCACATGTGTTTTAACTTCCTTACATCATTTGATTTTTTAAATTTTATAGTTTGTTTGCTCTCATAGTCTCATTGAGAACAACATATATTCAGTTCATGGTGGCCTCTTGAGAAGGCAATACTCATATTCCAAGTTTAATTTTAATCCTTCCCACTTTAATGATGTATTATCATGTTTGACTTTTCAGATTCGAACAATTGACCGGAAGCAAGAAGTACCTCATGAAGGAGCCATGTGCCGTGTGCGACCTCATGTGGCCAAACCCAGATAATATCATGGATGACTGGGGTTTGAGTCCACGGGGTGCTGGTTTCTTGTTTGGTGGCTGCGTTGTCACTTCTTTTAATCACACCAACAACATTGATTACATTTACCGTGCTCACGAGGTGGTGATGGAAGGTTATAAATGGATGTTTAATAAGCAGATAGTTACTGTTTGGTCGGCTTCAAATTACTGTTATCGGTGAATTAACCAACCTAAATGAGTAGAAAACCTTCCATTTTTCCTTGTTCAATAACAACTATCATTATTAAATAGATTTTCAACTTTCATGTCGCAGGTGTGGCAACGTAGCTATCATTCTAGAGCTGGATGAGAACCTTAATAAACAGTTTTGTTTGTTTGAAGCAGCCTTTCAAGTATGTATATTGAGATCAGACTCATTTTGACTTATTTATAAAAAGTCCACATAAAAATAACCACAAAAATTGTTAGCTGGTCAACTCAACCTATCCGACCCATTTGGACTGTAAAATTTAAGTTCTACTTTAGTCTCAGCCATTTAGACCCATTTGGATATCTTGTTTTGCGCGAAACAAATAAGAAAAAGTGACCACCTCCATACAGGCTAAAATTTTTCGTTCTCTCATTTTCAAGGAAAAAATCCAATTGAGAAATGGACATGTCAGAAAATTGTTATCTAACAAAATCGTTCAATGTAAAACGATCTATATGATATTCGATATCCAACATTAACTAGTCAAGCTTCTTTATGTGATTTTATATAATTAAACTAAAATGCAAGAATCAAGAGGTGCTCCTACAAAAAAGCCAGCACCGGATTACTTTTTGTGATGAAGATGCTAGTGTCAGTCATTGTTCAGACCTTGGGGCTCATTGAGGCGCAACAAGACCGGTTTGTATGTTTGTTTGGTAAAGACCCATTTTTTAGCATTAGTGTGTGCCAATTGTGCATGTGCAAGATGTTTGTATTGAAATATAGGCACATACCTGATTTCAACCCTCACAGGGGTTAGATTTTCCAAATTATATTGGATTTGAAAGAGAATTTTGTATAAACTTCTGATATCCATCGCATTAACATCATTTGTTTGACTTGTGATTAGTAGGTTAATGCCTTGATCAGCACCTTGAAGACCTAAAAACCCAATGGCGGATCAACGTACATGATGTTAGATTCATGTGAAGCCTGAAAAGTTGAAATGTATAATGCTTATGATGAATAACTCATTTTTATATTTTAAACACAAATACAATGGATTTGTTTCGAAGAGTTTCCATCTAGAAATGGTTATATGCTCACAAGTTTGCCATCCTTTGTGTAACCGACCAAAGTTCTCACAAGAGATTGTAGATATCAAATAGAAAGTTTATAGTTAATGTAAACCATAGTCGATGTCATTATTTGACCATGCATCGACCATCCAACTACCTGACGTATTCTTCAAATAAATAAAGTCAAAGAATGCAAGTCAACTTTAACAACATTCAGATCTTAAGATATATGTAAGCCTTCACAAAGTTGAAGAGTATCACAAAGTAAAACAAACATTAGTTACTAAAATGGTAAAATCCGGTCGATTTTTTATAAATAATAATTTGCAATATAAAAGACTAAGAGTTTACGAAAAAAACAAGAAAAAAATTAGAAGGGAATTTGGTATATAAAATCCATATATACAACTGATATTAGACAAGTCTAAAATCTTGCAGTGGTTTTAACATGTGACATTCGGTCCGCCTTAAGGGCAAACACCCTCATTGGTCATGACTGGTTCCCTCCACGTCACTACTTCATGTGCCACTACTTTGAGTTTGGATTGGATGCCAGTGTTATGAACCAAATAAGTGAACTCGTCCTAAAAGAATAGCCTGGTAGATAAGAAAACTCTTAGAAATTTGTGCCCCTAAGCGAATGGCTCCCGCCCCTCCTCAGAGCTGACTTTGGTACATAACATATTCAAATTCAAAATCTAACTCAAAATTATGGTTTGATCAAATGGGAAAGTGACCAAGGTCTTTAAGAGTCACAATTTAAATCAGAAAGATTTTACTCATATAATTGATATAAGATAAGTCTCATATATTGTAATAGTTTCAGCATGATATTCAAAATCAAAAGGCAAGTCAAAAGGTTTGATCACATGGGAATGTAACTAGGGACAATATTCATAAATCAGATAGATTCTTTTAACACACCAGGACCATATATGTAACTTATTATTTTTATAAATTTATTATACTTACATTTACGATTTTCTTCTTTTTAAACTTAACCAAACCAAGGTACCAAAGACTCACTTGCAAACGAAGGCTACAGTTGTACAACCTCACGCTCACGGCTCACCACCTCTGTGGCTCCATCTTCAACATTCATCTAATAATCCCACAAATCATCAACAATCACCCGCCAAAAGGTCCAACAATTTCAAACCATAAACCCTCTATACTATTATTATCATTATTATTATTCTCTAGGGTTTCCATCTTCCCCCATTGATCCAATCCAATGGCATCTAATCTCCTTCAATTACGCAGGTTTTATACGAACAATCACACCACCACCGGCCAAATCACGAGCTATTTTCACCGATTTTGGCCGACAATCGATGGACAAAACGGTTGTTTTCACCGATTTTGGTCAACAATCCGGGGGTGTAGGTGTAGGTGTAGGTGTAGGAGAGAAGAGAGCGTTTGCGGATGGTGTGGTTGAGGTGGATTTGGGGAACAAGAGGGCTAAAGGAGGCGGTGTGTGTTTGAAGGAGGTGGCGGAGATGGTTCTGGTGCTGGCGGCGATGGGGAGGATGAGGGGCGGTGGTCGGAGGCCTACGGCGGTGGAGGTGGATATGATGGCGGAAGCGAGGGGGAAGCTGGTGGAGGTTTGTGGAGAGTTTGCGCCGAAGGATGTGTTTCCTGTGGATGGTTTTGGGGCGATTGTTGAGGATTTAGGGCTGAGGGAAGCGAAATTGGGGAGTGTTCATCAGAAGATGCCTATTGCTCAGAGGTTACAGGCTACAAAGCAAAAGGTGATGGTTATGGCTTGTTGAGTAATCAGTTGGTAATTAGTTGTGAAATTGAAATGTTGAATATTGCCTAAATTGGTGAAATTTGGTGGTTTCTTGAAGTTCTTTCATTTGTGTGTTTAGGGCATTTTAGTTCTGTTTATGTTAGGAGTTTATTTGCTTTGTGGATAACCTTTGCTATTGTTGCTAATTAGCCCCTTTATGGCACAGAATCGTTTGCACTTGACTTGCTTCTCATTTAATAGGATTGTTGGAAGAATCATTGAAACTGAAAGTGAATTGAAAATAGATAAACCACAAAATGTGGTTTGGTTTTGGTTTGGAAAACGGGCAGACCGCATGATGTTGTCCTGGTTAGGTTTGGTAATTAAAATCTGTAATCAAAGCAAGCCATTGATAACTATGTTTTTCTCAAAAAAAGACGTTTTGAGCTAAATAATTAAAGTTTGTCGTTTTTGCAAAAGTCAAATATGTAATGAACTAAACTGGAAAATTCTGACATTTATTTTTAGTTTCAAGTCTAGACTCCTTGTATTGAGATCTCGTAGCTCCCCTAATTTATGCTTACCCTTGGCATCAGCTTAAACATAATCTGAAGTAGAGTCTTTTTTTAGTTCGTATAGATGTTGAATGTGGAGCACTAAGGTTTACTGAAATGAGGTTAACCGCAAATTAGATACTTTTACCAAATTTAAATATTTATATCTACAATGATTTATGATTACTATAATGTGCTTCTCACTGATGCATCTTTCCTTTTTGTTTGCATTTCCCATCAGATGGAAAAAGCTGAAGTGTTTCGATTACATTCTGCTACTTCTACACCTAAGGTTACCGAACCGCGTTCAACACCACATGCTGTTCAAACAGTGCCATCAGGTAAAGCTGATCATGCACCCATTTCTTCTAGAAGCTTCGAGAATCATTCATCTGTGGTTCATGCTTCTTCAGCTACCAATTCAAGAACGTTACCATATCAATTGCCCACAAGTGAAGTAAGACCTGTTGGGTCCAATGTTTTGACTAGCAGTCATCTTGGAAGAGGTTCTACCACACCACCTATTTTTATGTTTTATCTAGTTATTCTTAAATTATCAGAATTTGCTGAAACTCTTAGCACCACATAAAACTTAACACCACATAAGTGTCTAAAACTCTTAAGACCACAAAAGTGATTGTCACAACTTCAGCCGCAGGAGCACATCCGAAAGCTATATCCTGTTATCCTGTAACATGTCACATGACTACGGATTGTTTGTTTATGCTATTCAGTATCATGTAATCGTCTCAAAATGCAAATCCAAACATCCACCTAGGATGTTCCTCTTGTTCCTCATTGCTACTTCCATTAAGGAACTTCTTTCTAGGTGTTAGGATCCCATACTAGAAAATTATTATTAACTGCAATTATAGTCTGTTGCAGAAGTTTGGATAGATGCATTCTGTGTTTTCTTAAATTTCTACATAACTTTTATGCTTTTCTATTTTTGAAATTTCTTATCAATGATAACCATAAAAACATTCCGCAAGGTATTACCTTAGTTTCTTACTTCATTAACTGATTATAACTTTTACATAACTTGCAGCAAATTCAGTCGGGGATTACAAAGCATCACATACTCCAACATGGTCTATACAATCTCAATCTGCTTCCTTCAATAAAGCTAATGGAGCTGCTCATTTGACAAACATAAATCATCATATGCAACATCATATGAACTTTTCTCAACCTCCTGCTGCTAACATTCACAATGAAATTGCTAAATTTGTTCAGAAAGTATTACAGCCACATATGCCAGATCACCACACATGGAATCCACCTTCAAGAGACTACATGAACAAGGCATTGACTTGTCAAACATGCAAATGTATGATTAATGAGGTGGATACTGTACTTATTTGTGATGCTTGTGAAAAAGGATATCACTTGAGATGTCTGCAAGGTAATCTGAAATCAATTCTTGGAGAGGAGTGCCGTGAGTGGCATTGTGCAAAGTGTTTGGCAATCAGCAATGGGAAACCTTTACCTCTTAAGTATGGTCGTGTTATGAGAAACATAAATACACCAAAAAAATCCGCCAGCTCAGCAGGAGTTCAACCATCTTTAGAGAAGAAAGCGCATTCATCTGATGAAAGTTTCAATCAGCGCCTGATGTCAGCAAATGGTGACTCTGTTTCACAAACATCAACAGACATGCAAACTAGTGGGACACGTGAATGTGGAACTGAAAAGTTTTCTTCAGAAAAATGTGAGAGTAATTTGCAAACCCTTGGAAACCATCAAGATGCAGACGCTTTTTCAAAGTCATCAACTCAAAACGGAATTAAATTAGAAAGCAAGCCAAAAGGTGAAAATGGGGAGAATGAAGTAGTTGACGGGAATAATGTTGTCATAACAAGTGAAAATTGTACTATAGTTAGGGAGAATGAAGGTCCTTTTTCGAGTAGCATGCATGATGTTGAATGGGTGGGGGATGTAATAAATGAAATTGATGGGAAAATCTATTATGGATCTTGCTGCATAAGTAGAACTACATATAAACTTCAGGATTATGCTTTATTCAGCTCTGCTGGCAACAATCTTATGCCGAATAAACTACAGGTAAGTAGCTTGTTTGTTGCTATACATTTGAATTTGTTGCTTAATTCAGCATTACTGGCAACACTCTTTTGGCCAATTTGCAGTTTGTTTTAATTATATTTATATCACTTTTCACATAAATTCTGTTTGTACGAACGTATGGTATAGACTATAGATTCATTTGATGTATTGTTTTGTGTGCCTTGGTTTAAAAAAGCGCGAGGCGAGGCGAAGCGTTTCAGTACCAAAATCCGAGGCGCCACGCCTCAAGCGCGAGGCGAGGGCTTCACGTATGTGAGGCGCTAAACTAAAAAAAGTAATAAAAATATAAATAATATCTATGTACAAATTAAAAAAAACTATAAATACAACCTAAAGAAGCACAAAATCAGTTGTTAAGCCCAATGTACAACAAACCAAGCTTTGTGTACAAGAACTATAACTTCATAAAGAAGAAAAGAAAACAAATAAACAAATAAGAAAAAGTTTAGGGTAAACTTCAACAAAAATTATAATTTTAAGGGTGAAGAATGTAATTTTCTAAAAATGAATAAGAGGTGGGTTAACCCTAAAACTTAAAGCAGCATCATCGCCTCCTCTCCTCCTGGTAGCTCTCCTCCATCAACAGATTTCTTCACTAAAATTCCTTCAATGTAATCTCTTGTAAGTCTGATATGACCTCTTGCTATTGCACCTCTATTTCAACTTCATGTTTTCATCTCATCTACTTGTTCGATTTTACACAAAAGCACATGCCCTAGCACCTAAAAAAGAACCAAAGTGAACTCTTCTCTTGAGAATCACCGGAAATTATTACCGAAAATTGACCATCATACATGAAGCGCCGCCTCGCCTCGCCTAGCGCTCCAAGCCTGAAGCGCCGCTTCAGCCCGCTTCATGTATTCTGGCGACTCAACTGAAGCGAGGCGATTTGTTCAGCGCCCCTAGCGCCTCACGCTTTAAGTAGCGCCTCATAGTGCTTTTTTAAACCAAGTTGTGTGCACTGATGTGAAGCTGCCTTTTGTTACTACAACTAGTGAAAGTTGTTAGTCAAGGGGTAATGACATTTTTTTTTTTTGTGTTTTATTCATCTGTCTATTATTTTTCTCCCATATACTTGCACATTGGAACAATTTTGCTGCTCTATGTGTTCTTATTATTTTAAAGTTGTACATAACAAGGATTTGCATCCAGGGCATGTGGGAGGATAATAAGACAAATAAGAAGTGGGTTACTGTGACTCGCTGTTTCCTTCCAGATGATTTGCCTGAGGGTGTTGGTCGTCCTTGTGCTCCAGAAGACAATGAGGTAAAATTTTGGGAACAATTTGGTAAAATCACAGCTTATTTTTATAGTGTTGTAAAAGTAGGGAGGTTTAATTATCTATTTGCTTGCTTGCAGAGTTGCAGAAATTAATGGTTAACCGTAAAACTGAGATGTAATAAAAATTTTGTAGCTTAATACTAGTTGACCATGTAAAGGTTACTGGTAAAGTTGGCAAAATGGGCATGTTGGGTAATGGGTCAATACATGTACTTATTTTATTAGTTTGGGTCAAAATGGACTGGTTGGACCAACCCACATTCTTTTTTTCATATATTGAGTTTAATAAATAATCGATGTGATGATTTTAGAAACTATATCATGACAATAATAATCAATTTTTTATAATGTGATGTAGGAGTTTTTTTATTATACTTTTTTACATTTGACGACACTTCGAATGACTTACAGCCTGTTTGGCCCTTTTGCCTTTGTTTTCTTTTAGTTAAATCCTTTTAGCTCAACCCATTTGACCCCTTAGAGATATAATGGTTACCCACGACAAATCATATAAAAACTTAAATGGGTCAACATTGCCATCTCTAGTTACCGTTTTTGTATCAAGTTTTTTTATTGCATGTTTAGTTTTTTAATTTTTAAATTTTTTCTACTCTCAAGCGGCTCATTAATTTGATATGGTTGTTAATACCATAATTTCTGCATGAGTCCCCTTCCTAGTTCCTCGCAAATGTTAAGCTAGAATGCCATATTTTCTCTTCAAAACCTGACATGACCTTATGTTTTGGCTTTCTTATAGGTATACGAGTCTAACCACGAAACAACTTTAGCAGCTGGCTTGATTCATGGTCCATGTAAAGTTCTTCCTCCGCGCAAGTTTTCTGAAGA
Source organism: Flaveria robusta (assembly GCA_025506415.1). NCBI lineage: Eukaryota > Viridiplantae > Streptophyta > Magnoliopsida > Asterales > Asteraceae > Flaveria > Flaveria robusta. The sequence goes on from CM046465.1 coordinate 7,944,245, forward strand.
AAGAGTGACTCAAAAAACCTTCGACAAACCAGAACGTTTTTTTCTTTGCAAGTGTGTCTCTTACCTTCACCCCTATTTGTTCTTTTCCCTTTTTCATTAAGGAGGCTAGTTAAGAAACATTCTAAGATTTGATAAACAAACAGCACTAGATCTTGGATAAAATTTCAAAAGTAAATTTATGATTTATGTTTCAGTCATTAGCAATTTAAAGTAGTTTGAAAAACTACAAATCACCCTCCAAAGAAATGACATTGGTTGAAGTAGTATTTTATGGACATTTATAATAGCTGAAATATGTAGTATTTTGCAGCTAAGTTTTGTTTAGACGTTTTAGGATCTTTTAAGTGAGTTGCCAGTTATTTGGTGGTGAGTGTGATGGTTTTCAGTGACATTGAAAACTGGCAAATTGCATAACAAGTTATCGAACTTTTATCAAGTTTCATTTAGGGTAAGATTAAACTCTCTCTGTTAGAAGGAACTTACAACCTTTTTCCATTTTGAGCAACCAATTCTTAGTTGTTCTTGTTTTGGGTGAGTGGGTGTGCCTGAAAATGGTTGTTTCCAGTTTGGTGTCCAGTTTACTATTTACGCAAGTCAGATGTTCCACTTCTACAATACAGAAACAAGGCTTTAAGTTTGTATCTATTTGAAGAAAATTTAATATTTGGCTAAACATAAATTTGATGAAAGTTGGTCACCTTTTATGCCATTACGTTTAAAACCTTAATTATATCTGCAAATAGCTTATTTGATAATATTATAAATGCTCTGCATTTTTTCTTGTGTTCTTGAATCTTGACTTCATACATAAGGCTGAGTAGCATGTGGACGTTAACTTGCAATGGTGATTGACCAGTTCATCTTATGTGACTAGTTTTGTTACTGTCCTTGTGTTTATTGGAGATCTCATAATTCCAGTTTTACTGTTTTGTCGATGACAATAGTCACAATACTTTATAATTCCGAAAAAAATAAATAGAATTACACACACATATATATATTTAAACAAGAAGGGTCACATCTTATAGCTTTGCTTCCTATCACAACACTTTGTGTTATTTCAATCAGCTGTATCAGGATTGTGGCATCACTATGATAACTAATCACGGTGTTATTGCAGATGGTTTTATGATGAGAAAAAACGTGTGTTTCGAGATGTTACGTGTTAGCAGGAAGCATCGTAAACAGATATTAGGAATCTTTTCCTTTCTCATGCAGTGGTTTTACAAGGTTATCCTTCTGCAGGTACAGCTCACATGGTTTTATAGGTGGGAAAATGTTTTTTCTTTTGCAAGGTGGGGGTGTGGGGGGCCACAAAATGGGTTTGGGACAAAATGGTGAGGATTATGGTGGAGCAAAATGGGTTCAGGTCAAATTTGGATGAGCCAGCATGCAAACGTTTCTTTGTCAGTTTTTTCGAATTCTATAGCCTATTAACGCAAATATGATCACAGTAACTATATTATTACAAATTACCTGATTTCATTTGATAAAGCAAATTTTGAGTTTCTTATGCACTTGAATACGACTTTCAATCCGTCTAACTCCCTTTTGAATTAAATCTATTACTTAACTCAGTTGATCCATTAGAGATAAAACATAACCCGATACTAATATTTTGAATTGTATGTTTTCATGGCTTTTTGGTTATAGGTGGTTGCAGTTCAAAATCTGCTCTGTTGATTCTGAGGTCTGATTTCAAGAATGTGAAGCAGAAATAATATTTTTTTTGAGCTGTATAGGTGTCGATGGCTTTGATCTGATGATTATAACGACACATGTTTACTAGTTAAATTTAAATACAGGTTACAACTCCAAATAGGATATCTCCCAAACTTGTATTAGATTATTAAGTTGGTGTTTGTTTGCATCTTAATGAGTCTGAAATGCTCAAGATAACATTGAATCAAATTAAGGTAAATTCAGGTCCAATGGATCTGGGAATTCTTAGTACCAATAGGAGAATGTTTGATGGATGTGATGTTTTTTCTGCCTGCAACCAAACAAGATATTTCTATAACAAAACCTTAAGAAACAAAATACTGAACATATATCAACTTCTAATATATATTTTTTTTAAATTCCACCTGATTGGTTTATTCCTATTTTAACTTCTGACTAGCCTTGTAAACAACTACACTTTCAGTTCAAACAACAGCAAAAGTTCTTTTATGTACTTGAATAATTTTTTTCGTGGTTTATTAAATAAATGAAACTGAATACGTGTCATGTTTGTTTAATCATTAAAAATTTACGTAGAAGTTATTGGTAATTGACTAATTAGACTTTAATTTGAATATTGTTGTTTACTTTAAAATGTTAGATATTGTAGAATCATGTAATGATACTTTGAATAATAATGAGAGACAAACATAAACAAACAGTCACACAAACAAGTTTATTTTCTTAACAAATGAAAATAAACCAAAAATTATTTGGTTGCTAGGTTATTGCTTACGGGGACGAAAGTCATATAAAGTAGATACTAAAAGTCATATAAAGTGTATGGTATCTCTTAGAGCATTCACATCCTATTTTTTATTTTTATCTTTATAATTACATTAAAAATCACTGTTTTTTCTCTCACCTTTCAATTAAATAATATATTTTTATACCTTTTTCATTACTTTTTTTCTCTCCTTCATTTACAACCATTTTTAAAAATATTAAAAAATTTATAAGAATTAAACAGTGAATCCTTAAATTTACAGATGAATAGTAACATTTTCTCTCTCATCCATTCACAATCACTTAAACCATTCTATATAATTTAAGAACTCCCACTCACATAATTTTAAGGAATGGGTTGTGAATGCTCTTAGTAACTTCCATAGACAAGTCCTGCAAACTGATTAAAATAACACTCTTAAAATCTGTTGAGGACTTGTCAAACAATAACTTTATTTTTTTACAATTATCTTTCTTACATGCATCCTCAGTCTCCACAATCTATAACTCTACGCTCTATTTGCATTGTGAAATTCTCAAATTTTTAAGATATAATTTCACACAAACACGTCAATTACAGAACCATAAAGGAAAAAAATAAACCGATACAAAAACAAAAAAGAGACCGTGAAAACAAAAGATAGATACGCGAGCAATTCAAACACTTGCAGATGGATTAGTAAGCAGTTCAAGAGATTTTTTAAGATAATCTACAGCAACAAAAACATCATCAAACGCCAACGCTCCAACAGCAAACCTTGCAGCCTTGTGTGCCTCTGCAATTTTCTCAGGGGCAGGTTGGTAATTACTGTCATACTGATATGATTGTGCAGAGGATGGTGCTGTTGCAGGTGCAGGCGCCACTTCTGGAGCTGGACCCGACCCGTTTGCTACATTTGGCTGGTACTGAGCTGTATAAGGATAATCTGCTGGTCTAGCAGCTGAAGAGGAATAGGGTGGTGGTTCAGAGCCCTGATAGTAAGACGAGGGGTAATGTGGTGGTGCTGCTGGAAGGTTGGTTTCAGAAAAACTAGGGTAAGACTGGAAATTGGGATACGTAAAAGAGGGATCTTGAGAAGGGTAATTTTGAGAAATGTGATGCTGAGGTTCTTGTGGATAAGATGATGGATGGTGATAAGTTTGAGAAGGATGTTGCTGAAAATTATTGGATGGATAATCATCAGAAGAATATGCAGGCGGCGGCGGCGGTGGTGAAAAGGTCGAAGGTGGTGGTTGGAGATTTGAAGGTGGTGGTTTTTGGATGTTTGAAGATGGTGGAGGTGGCATATCATGCGGTGATGATGGATGACTATTCATGGACCGCTGGGAATCCTTTCTTTCATAAAACTGGGGCGAAGGTTGGGATTCTGGTGGGAGTCCGGTGGTTGGTGGTGGCTCAGTCCTGCTCGGTTCCAGGTCCTGCCAAAAAACAAGTTTTAAACTTGGGTTGATCCACTTTTTTATCCATCCATACAAATTTTTAATATGAAATCAATACGTTGATTAGAATTACAAAAACAATATTATTACGATAATATAACATTTGAATAAGATCTTACGTATCCACTACTTGATGTATCGGAGAGATCTTTATCACCACCAGGGGGGCCTGGTACAGGCTTCCTTCCTTCTTTTATAGCTTTTCTTATATCTGCTGCTTTCCATGCTGCGTATTTCTGTTTCTGCTCAAGCTTTTTAACAAACCATTTGTAATATATCAGCATTTTTTTCCACCTTTTCATTACTAATAAAAATGATGCAAATAAACAACAAAGAAACTGGACTCACATCAGGCTGGACTTCACCAAACTGGTTAAGGATTTCAAAAAATATGCTGGCAGCATAAAACGTCTTTGCTGTATTACTACAAAAGTTTTAAATCAAGTATTAATATCACAATCATAGTCACCACTAAAGTTATTTGTAGGGGTTGGTTAGAAAGATAGGGAAAAAAAATTTCTGACTAGATTCTTATCCAACAGTCATACATTTACATCTTCTTAAATGAACTATATTTGCCAATACCCAAAAGAAAACTATTCACTAGCACTTGAAGATCCAAAAGCAATTACTTGCCTTGAAAAAAAATCTACATCTCAGTTCAGCTTCGACAAACCCATTTCATATCATGATTGCAGAACCGTATATGTCCAACTACTCGACTACTTGTATAGTAGTTTAGACTGAGTTTACTAATTAAGAAAGCTCTGAATAAGAAACATTACTTAGCACTAAATATCGTAAGAAATCCAAAACTTGAAAAAATCCAAGCACTAGACACACAAACTCACAAAGTTAATTAACTTCAACTTTTAATTTCAACCAACGTGCAACTGTTTTCTTATGGGATAGACGGATAGCTAAAAAGAGATGCGAGCTTCTCAGATGAACAGGCATAACAAAGTCTATAGTCTATACAAACTAATGTCAAAATAGCAGTATCATAAACAGAAAACTTGACGTACAGATCAGCTTTCCCAGCTCGGTCTTGTTTGTCGGCCTTTGCAAAGACATTTGATGCAAATCCTTCCAGGTGGAGATGGTCATCAGGCCCCAACTGCAGTGACTTCTTATCCTGTAAATAAACAAGCAACCTAGACGATGAACACATAACAAAAGATTTGCACCACACAGAAAAAAAAATACCTAATAACGAAACATTACTTCAAGTTATTACAAAGAACAATCAGTAGCTACTGCCAGAAAATATAACAATTACATGAAATTATGAATGCTAGAAACAGTATTTCCAAAACAATCGGGCTACATGATTCAATCCATCTCCAACTCTAAATCTCGATCTACAATTCTACTATTAGAGAAGACTAATTCATCAAAACAACCATCCACTGATTAACATCAACAACCAATGTCAGCCTAATCAACTTAACACATCCAACAAACTGAACTCATCGCACGTTAAAACAAACTATCAACACCTAATCAACTTAATAATCCCCAAACCAAAGTTTCAGACCCAAAATTTTCAAAAATTTGGTTACAACAGGACTTTCAAACTAATCAAACTATATGATTCAACCCATCACTAACTCCAAAATTCAATCCGAGACCAGAGACCACCAACTCATCAAAATAATCACTCATCGATTAACATCAACAACACAATCCTCTAATCTACAATAAATCCAACAAACCGAATTCACAGTACTGAAAATCAAACTACCAACTCCAAATCAACTCAATCATTCCCAAACCAAAGTGTTACAACCAAAATCTCAAACCAAACAGACTCCGAGAAGAAATCAGACCTTTTCAAGCTGCTTCATAAGAGACACGAGGAGAGAACTGGTGGTTTTCGTTCGTTCACTCTGAGGAATCTTCAAACCTCGTTCCATCGCATACAACCGGCCTGAAACCACAACATTTCTACGGTTCACACAACGTAAAACCGAAATAACAGAAAAGTGGTCAGAAGTTAGGGTTTACAGTGAACTAAGAGATGAAGAAGAGAGAGTACATACAGTAATAGGCAACAAGAGGCTCATGCTTTTGCAATTCATCGGCACGTTGAAGGTACGGTAACAGTAGCTTCGCTGGTTCGTTGTCGTTCGACATTTTTTTTTTTTCCGATCGATGAGATATCTGATCGGAAGGTTGAATTTTGACTCTTGATCGATGTTGCGGTTGCTTGTTCGATGGGATAACGACGTCGTTTGGTGTTGTGCATAACGACGTCGTGCTGGAATATTATTCCAAGAAATTTACAGTTTTGGTCCTTAGGCTTGTAAGTTGTAACAAACGGAATTTATTAAGAAGCTTGTAAAAAGATGAGACTTTTGTGATGTGTAATATTTTATTATGATATATAATATTTTATTTGGATTGATGGCAATACAACAAATACCATTGTAGTTTATGTAATTAATTCAATTAGAAATTCACTCATGTTGTGGCATGTTAAATTGAAAATAATAATAATAATAATAATATTGTGCTAGAAACTTAAAAAAAAACAAAATGTTTACGTACACGGTACACCCACCAATTAAAATCATATGATAAAGTGAAGTCAGCATATTGTAAGTTTTTAAGGGCCATAATGTAACATTCAAAACCAACTTTAATTTTTTTATACAACTTTAACGACTTGTTACTTGAGCCTAATAACGAATCAATTTTGAAGTGAGTCAAGCTCAAGTTTTCTTTTATCAAATGAGTCAACCTTCAGTATCGATGTACCTGCTCAACTCGATTTGTTTCTATCCCACTTATACCCTTGTACATAATTGCATCAATTGTATTTCTAGATTCATTTAAACCTAATACGTACTAATTAAATGTATATTCAACTTAATATATACATTATATTATAATATAAATAAAATATAAAGATATACATATAAGAATTTTAAGTTTTAGTTCCATAATTAAAAATAATAAAAAAGCAAGTGGATGAAAGTAAAACTTTCAAGAGATTCCAACCCAAAAGGTTTACATGATTACAATTTTACCATGAGAAAGTTATGCATTACTCACTTGAACACAAAAAGCATTATGCATTTTAAAGTTTTTAAAGTATGAGAATATGTAACAAAATAATAATCAAGTTTTAAAATAGTTTTAATTTGGTCACTCAAGTATATTTTCCTCAAATTGAACAACTAAACTATCAAATCGAGCCATTATCGAGTTTTCTTCTGTCAAGAAAGTAATAGAGGAGAAGACGCGGGGTCAAAATTTTCAATATATGATATTATACTAATAATATAAAGAATGTTAGGGACTATATCTGATATTTTTTAAAGTTAAGGATCAAATCCAAAATTTTAATTATAGTACAACGGCCATCCATGTAATTTACTCTAAAAAAATAAAGAAATTTGCCCTTGATTCGCACCACCATTCCACATTAACATAAAAAAAAAAAGGAAAATATATTTCCTTATTGAAGAAAAAGAAATAATATGTTAAAAAAATATTAAAGCTTATAATTTAAATTATGTGAAAATTGAGTGATCTAATTGTTACATTTTTTAAACTTGAACTACCTGATTGGAATATTTTTATAACTTGTTACCATTGTGCAAATTTACCCTTTTAAAGTATAGTATAATTTACAATTCCGGTAACAAAGTCATCTTTTCCTTTAATACTTTTTTGTTTAATTCGGTGCAGACAACCTACACTCAATTGTATCGCATAGGGGTGGGGTCATGTTCCCGCCACGGTACCTAACCCCTTCTTTCATCTAGTATGTCTGGCCTTAGTATTAGGGTTGCAAACTAGTCGATAAATTGTCATGTTTAAGCTTAAGTTAGGATCGTTTAGACTCGCAAGTGTAAGTAAGTAAGACATATGAATCTCGGACACGAGCTAGTTTAAGCACAAGTTGATTAAGCTTTGCTTGAAGGAAAAAAATCTGTAATTTCACAAAGCATATCTTTAGAAAGAGAATTATCAAGTAGTAATCTATTAGAAAGAACATTGAGTAGATAGTAACTAAACTTCTTTCACAACCATAATCCATCTCTTCACAATGGGTAGTATGTATGACTTTTCACATGTGATTCACTTAACAAAACACTCCTATGGTGAAACAGTAGCAGCATCCATTTTCGATATAGCCACATAGTTCAAAGGAGCCACGGGCCTCATGCTGTCCCTCTTCATTGACCTCGACCCACTTTGATTCATAGATAACCGTCTATTAAGAGCTCCATTTAGGCCAGCGTTTACACGTGGGCCCAACACCTTCTTCGAGCTGCTAAGGGGCCGCGATGGGCTTGGTTTTGAACCATACATGGCTTCTTGTTGTGTGTTCATCTGTTCATGAATTTTCTTCTGATCCTGTAGTCACAAAATCAAAATCAAAGTGAGTTTCGCGTGTTTGAATAATATTTTTGAAAAAAGTTGATGAAATACCGAAACTGACCCTCATCCGTCTCTTTTCTTCTTCTCTGTCATGCCTCAATGCTGCATATTTGTCCAGCATGGTGAGTAGTGGAACACCATCATAAGCAAAAGTTGTTTGGCGTTCCTCTTCCCATGCTCGAGTTTTGGCAACCAGCGTGTCAACAAGACCTGCATACACACCCGACCATATATAGATCAGCCCGGTTCATACGAGGAAAATGAAAAATGGTTTAAAAAGAAACGGTCAACAGTCACCACGAAGGGTATTTTAATGCATAAAATCACCTAAATCATTCTATTTAAAAAGATATAAATTTTAATTTTTTCAAGCATAAAATAAATGATACATGATTCTTTATTACCTGGTATTTTGCTGACGACAATTCGGGCCTTTTCAGCTCTCTTGAGATTTAAATGTGCACCTCTGCTTCCATTGTACCTGTTATCATCCTGTCACACATAACTCAAAACCATGAAAAATGTTGTTAATATTAAATTTATTAATTTAACTTCCCAAAGTACTTTCTAATGCAGAAAGCATCCTAATCATTTTACTCAAAAAACTAGATTGTTACTGAAATAATATAAATTTATGAACATAATTGAATTACTTAGTATTATGAAATGTTTATAAAAGGTGGGAAAAAAACTGTTTCTTGTCGACCCAACCCGGCCCATACAAGAGTTAAGAGAGGCAGACCCTGTTGTAATCCTCAAGCCAACTCTCTTCGTCACAAGCTGACATCCACTTTTCTACTTTATCCAATATATCTTTTCGACTGAGAGCATCTTCTTTTGCTTTGATGATCTTTGCATCCATGTCAGCTAACAGCTCAGAAGGTTCCACATTTTCCGATTCAGTCAACGCCAAAATTTTCTCTCCGGCAGCCTTCGCGTCAATCTCTATGTGTGCACGCGCATATATCTCTTCAAGTTCCTCTTGCCTCTTAAGTGCAATCTCTTTCATTCTGCTAGCTTTCAGTTTATTCAGTCTTTCAACTTCCACCTCAGCCTTGAGAACAAAACAGCAAACATCAACAGTTAATAATAGTTATACTTAATATTGTGTTATAATAGTTTTTTCTAAGGCACCTGTTCAATCAAATAAAGAGCAAGAGCCCCTGGGGCAGTCACGTCATCAACCGAAAGTGAGGCTTTACTAGTCACATGATCAAACAAGCTTCTTTCTTCTTCAGATGTGTCCATTAAATTCCATAGTTCAGTTAGCTGTGCTGCTAAAACTTGATACTGAAAACGGCAACAAACTTGTCAGACTTCACATGTCTGTTTGGGTCAAAACTTGTAACTTTTCTTTAGTTTATAATAAGTTGAAGATTACAATGATAAACCACACTTGACCCATTCAACACATATTTATTTTACCTACTCATTAAAATGTGCTCATTTGAACTATTAGATGGATATCAGTAGTGAAAGTGAATGATCTTTGAAAGAGATAAAGGGGTGTGAAAGTGTATACCTTATGTAACCTTTGCGTCTTAACTTCTTTTAGAGAAATGACCGCTTTTGCAAGCCGGGCTAATGTGTCATTGCTAATGCATTTAGATTGTGCACCTGTGGCATCAATCAAGCTAGGATGGACATCCTTGATTGTACTATGAAAATCAATCCCGAGAACACCACACATATCATGTAAAATGTTCACAGATTCAAGAACTTTGTTCAATCTCTGGCTCTGAAAAACAAAGTGTGATATTAATCACCTCATATCAGTTAATTGTACCCACATTCTTTGATAAGTGATGGGCCATAAGTAGCTCAAAGTGTATTCAAACACATAAACCTCCTCAATCAAATTATATTAAAAGTTATATAATCATTCAAACAATATTGTTTTTGTAATCATATTTGAGATTTTTATTACCTTTTCCATTTGAAGTTCTTGAAGACGATCATGAAATTTTTTTAACTTCTTCAAGGATAGATCGGATTCATCAACTTTATAGCTTTGTGGCAGCTCATTACTCCCAGCAATTTCTCCACATATTTTCAGAATTTGTGTATGCACATCTGAAAACTGTTTTATCCTCTCTTCCTTCTGCATCCACAATTGTTCTAGAGCCGGTGCAATAGCAGCTAGTTGTTCTTTTATGGTTCCTGAAGTCTTATCAGGCTGCATATAAACCACAAAATGATCAATAAGATCCTACAGATAAATTCAAAAATGGACGCGACCCGCTACTCACGATGTTAACATGTGAGTTCTCCCCAAGAGATGCAAGAAGAGTGGAGAATTCAAGTTTAGCATCTGCCAATGCTTGAAGAAGCTGAACCTTTGACTTTGCAGCCTGGTCAACTTTCCTTTTATACACATTCAAACACTCTTGTTCTAGCTGAAGAAGCATCTTATCTCTTTCCTCATCACTTTCACCAACTTCATCCCAGATTTTCTGCATAAACACAATTACTTTAATACTTCAAACAAGATATAATGAAAGATAGCAGTTATGATGTCCCATATGATGAAATCAACATATAGCTAGTGTGTAACATGTATTCAACCTGCAATTGCAGTAGTAAAGAACCACAAGTTGTTTCTCCAATATGAGGATTTTGAACACCATCCACTGCCATCTTATATCCTGCATAGGAAACAATAGTACAAATAGGCATAAAGAATATATTCAACTTTTTACTCGTTTTCGGATATCGATCTTATAAACAAAAAACATAAATGTAAGTGTATATCAAAATCAAAATGAAACAAAATTCAAACTATTATGTTCAAACTAGCTTAACTCACAGAAGCTAAAAATAACTTCCAATGAATCAAGATTCACAAAGTTACAGATCAAGAAAATCAGTATAGAACAGACAACCAAATACAAATCTTTTCAAGATTCTGATAAAAACCCTACATTAAACAACAAACTATACTAAATTGACAACTCTAATATCGCACAATCTCATAATTCTTTATCTCTACTTCACAAAAATCGATGGTCACACACTCACCCAAGAACTGAAATCAAGATCCTTGAAACATAAACCCAATTGATCAATTCCCTAAATCCATTAGACGCTACAAATAAGTAATTTCACAAACTTCAAATGTCATTTATCATAAAACGAGGATCAAATTCAAGCAGAAACAAGAACGGAGTGTACTCAAAGTACAGAATCATATCAAAATTGCACAAGAAACCACTACATTTGCTCAAATAATGAAGCAAAATTAGTTGTACTTACAGCAAATCAACAGTTGCTTGGGGTTTTTGCTAGCTTTTTGTAATCAGGGTTCTTTCAATCGAGAGAGAAAGAACAGAAGAAAACGCAGTGTCGAGAGAAAAGTGAAAAATAGAGTCTTTCGGTTATAAAGTTTTCTTGATTGATTTTCCTTTTTTGAAATACAATATTTAATTGCATTTAAAAAGTTGGTTTACTACCTTCAACTTTCTATAATTAATAAAAGTGTTTTAACTTTTTAAGGTGGATTATGAATTGATACTTTTTTTTAAACTATATACACGTCATCAACCTCAAAACTATAACAAAAACAATAATAATATATATTTTTATTCTAATAAAATGATAAATAAGAGGGACTAGTGATAACATCCCATTTATTCTCATCAAAATTTTTTCGGTTTTTTTTTTTTTAAGTAATCACATTAATTACTAATAATATTATTTGATTTTTTAGATAAAAATAATGTTTAATAAATTAAGAAAGATATCATTTTATTAATTTTATTTATAAAGAAACTAATTTTTATAAAATAAGAAAACTTTCTAAAACATCAAACTTTTTAAAAATATAAAATATTTTAAAATTGTTGTTTTTAAAAATTAAAAATTTTTATAAACAAAAAATAATTAAAATTGTAAGTTATAATAAGAAAACTTTTAAGCCCGTCAATTATTAGAACCCTCCATATGAAAGATTACCTTATATATTTTCTTATCATTATAGTGAAATTTGAAAAAACGTTTACTCACCATCATTATTCAAATGTTTGTTGCATTTTTTTAGTTTAATGGCCGGTTACTATACAAAATATAATTTTCGTGTAAAGCGTATGACGAAATCACCATGGTGTGAAATTTGAAATTTATAATTTTAGTTAAAATCATCTCTTTAATTACACATTTGAATATCATTCAATCTTTCAACTCTTTCCTATAAAGAGGCATATTTCTCTACTAAATTGAGACTATACTTTCAAACTTTCCTGTGCAAAGCGCTTTATGTCAAGACCTTTCTTCCATCGTAACGAAAAACAATCGAGACCTTTCTTCCATCGTAACGAAAAACAATCGAGGTATTTCTCTCTAATACTTTAATATTAACTTTGATTAATGTGCTTCTTTTATCCTTTCTCCATTGACTCAGCACACTTAAATGATATCATTATGCACATAATTTTGAATCATGTTGTTTACATACTTACTAAACAATAGGAAACTGTTTTTATTTATTGTCATATGATCATTAACGTATTTCTTTTGTGAACTTGATAATCAAATTAACTCTTTAACAAAGCATTCATTTATTTCTTTCTTTTCCACAACTTTTTCTAAACAGACAAAAAGACAATTAAAGTTTACAATATTTCTTTACATTATATCATTTTATGTAACACCATACCTTATACATATACATAGTCCTTGCAATATCAAATATTATGAAGCCTTAAAAATCGGTTTCATTTTATGTTTAAGATCACTGTTTTTCTTTGATATAGTTTTTGTACTTTTAATCCGTAAAACCCTCAAAATCAACTATGATGTTATGTTATTGCTTGAAATGTAAACCATTTTTTGTACTCTAACCCTTTCCATCTACAGGTTTTTATATTATTATTGATGATTTCGACTAATGGTAAATTTCTAATTCAACATTATGTGATTTAAATTTTAAACAGTTACTTGGATATTACAAAAATATGCACGTTTAATGAACTTATTGTTCATAAAGAGGATGCAAGGAAGACAATTTTCTTTTGTTGTACGTATATGGAACAGTCAAGGCCACCTTAATCTTATTGGAGGCTTAAAGCGAACTTTAAATTATTTTTTGTTATTATTTCTTAATTACGAAATTTAGCGTTTTAATTGTTAAAACAGTTTAACAGTTAACTAATTGTTTCTTTAGTCTTCTTCTATTAATGATGTTTTGATCATATATGAAACACCAGAGAAAACACAAGCATATTCGTCAAATAAGGGAACATAGAGAGTTTCGACATAATCAAGAACGTCTTCTTGGTTGATTGTTGTATCCCCAAGACAGATCCGTACGACGGAAATTTCTGTCTTAGGACACTGCTAGCAGGCCTCAATCGTCTAATTTCGCGCTCAAATCTCGTGTCTTCTTCAGTTTAAGTACACTACTATTGTAATCATTTCATTTTCGTAATCTGTAGTATGATAATATATATGTAGTTTGTATATATTTGTTTGATTGTAACTTTTGGAATAAAAGCATGTACCATCAAAACTGACGTGTCGCATCACAGAGTTTATGAAGAAAAAAACTTGTCGCAACACATTGTTTTATTCTAGTTTCTAGACAATTTAAGAATTCATCTTATTATTTTTTTTTTTCTGTTTTGTCATTACGATAATTAAGCACTCTAAATAAGTTTGGGTAATCACAGTTATTTTCTAAATTAGAAGAAAGCACTAAGGCAAAAGTAACATACAAAACTAATCAACTAATTTTCTGTGTGCGGTATTTCAGAATAGAATTAGTTTGTAGATTGAAAAAGCAATATCAGTACGTAATTGTTATAAAACTAGCTTTAGTAAACTCGTGTATTACACGGGTTAAATAAATAAAATATTAAATAAAAATTATTAATTATAAAATGATATACAAAGACATGATTTGATTCAAATTATGTATAAGTAGTAACTATAAGTAATAAAACAATAATATTAATTTTTTAATTTTTTTTATTTTTTTCAAATATAAATTAAACATTTTGTTTTAAAATAACGTTCTAAAATATTTTCTTACTATAACTCCCTATTTTAATTATTTTGTTTTATAAAAAATTACTTTAAAAAAACTAATTTGAAAAAATTACGTAAAAATAGTTTTATTTTTTAGAAAAAAATATTTTTATAAAAAACTATTTCTATAGAAATAACATCAATAAAAAGATCTTTTTCTTAATTTATTAAAAAATAATTATATTATAGTGTAAAAATCAATAAATTAGTAATTAATTTAGTTATTTAATAAGAGAGATAAGCGGAAAAATTTTCATGAAAATAAATGTGGTGCTGACACGTGGCACCCCCATTTACCCTTTTATTAGAATAGTAAGAAGTAAGATTCTCCATTCTGTATGTGACATTTATAATAGCAGTAGTTTGTTAATTGATAATTTTAAAGAGCAGTGGTAGTATGTATATCAATAAAAATCACCCCTTATGTAATGGCTATAAACTTGCTATTTGTGAGAATTTTGAAAAGCACTAGTTTGTAAATGGAATAAAATTTGCTCATATGTAACGGCCATAAAATGTTTTATATGTGACTATTTTGAAGAGTAGTAGTTTGAAAATTAAATAAAATTCGACCGTTGTGTAACGGCTATAAAACTGAGTTAAAATGAGATAATAATGATCGTTGTGTAACGGCTATAAAACTTTTCTATATAAGGTTTTCCTGTGAGTAATCTACTCACTCACATATTCCATGCTACTCTTGTAAGTTTATGTTTCACATTAACTCGTCATTTGCTCTCGGCTAAAAGAGTCTTTAAAGATGATCACTTCCTTTTAGAGTGGTTTTGAACAAAGTTGCGCTCTCTATGTGTCCATGCTCGTAACCATTGTAATCATAGTAGAGTCTTTCATGATGTATGTCACGAGTTGCAATCAAATCAAAAGTTTTGAGCTCACAACCTTATAATCATTGTATAACCTCTTGCTTTTATGATATTACTAGCAATATCCAAGAGGTTCTAACATGCCCATAAGCATTATAATCGTAGTATGGCCTCTCACCACGAGTAGCAACCAAGAAGTTCCAACATGCTCCATCAACATTGTATCTAGTACACATTTAACATTTATTTTCTTCCTAGATCTTTTGCAAGATATTATAACGGTTTAAAGGGAGCTTGATATGCCAAAGATTGATATCAAAGAATGAAAATAATTGCACTCTACACATAGTGAGTTTATCGCGACAAAGGGGCTGGTGGTCTGAATAGTGGTTCGGCCGGGGAATGAAGCGGCAAAAATGATATTGATGAGTAATCTTAATTACATTATTTGGCTTGTGTAATGTGTATACCATGATTGATTAGTATGCTTGTTTGATTTACTCATTTAGTAACAAAGTTTTGTATAGAAATATTGTCTTTATTTTATTTTACACTAGCCTATATACCCGTGGTTAAAAAATAAATATTTTAATATATTAACAATATATGTATACGGCATATAATTTTTGACCCTTACTTTTCAATCAAAATTGTAAATTATATTATGTAATCTAATTAGTTTAGAAACTTTTCTATTTTCAAAATGATGTTTTACAATTATTTGTACTCATAAAATGTATTTATACAAATAGAAAGATAATAATTAATCCTTAAAATGTGATTCAAGTTGTTAATTTGTTATACAAATAAAAATTTCAAAAACTGGTTAAAAATTTAAAAATAAAATAGATATTGACAAGAATCAATATTGGTATAAAATATTGACATGTGGTAATGATTGTTTAATATGTTAACAAGTGATCAATCTATTTTCATTTCTTTTATTATACATAGAAGATTGCTTCATCTTTAGATTGAATATCTGATAGTTAGAAGTTTGAATTAGTCATTTAATATTATACATTGTTTGATGTAATCATGTTTCCGTACTTAATTTGATTGTAAGAATAAATTGGTTTGGTATATTTGTCATTTGGATGATGTTAATGCCTTAATGGTGTGGACAACAAATACGTTAAAAAGTATGACCATACTCAACCCGTTCAAAAATATCTAAATTCAAGTGGTAGATATTGAACACCAAAAGCTTCTTACACCCGCTAGAAAAATTCTTGCGAATGCCACTATAGGAAGAACTTAATACAAAACCTACCCACATTGTATTGCGAAAGCGGATTGGATGATGTTTATGTCACAAGTTTAAAGATGATCACAATCTGGAAAATCTTCACGAATTCATAGTCTAAATCTTCTTGTGTTTGCACTTTGCACTCTTCTTGTTAACTTGTTTGTGTTTGTTACAGAAAAGCAGAGAACCAACCATCTTTGTCTCCATTCTATGCCCTATTAAAAGGCTTCCATAAACAGATATGACAGTTAAATAACTACCAAAAGACAATTACATAAACTGTGTAGTGGACTTGTCGGAACCAGGTCGTGTAAACTTATTGTTTATCTGGGTCGTGTCCGGGTCAAATATTTCTCACAAATATATAGAATTCTCTCTCTATTTGATTGCCAAGTAAACTTATTATTTATCCACATTGGTATGAACCTCTCACAATTTTTCATGTGTGAAGAAACCACATTAACAACTTCACTTTTATAGCACATTACTCAGAAAAGAGATTGTTTGAAACCTTCACAAATCATAGTATACAGAACTAGTCATTCAGATTTTTTTTTTATTTTTATACGAGTTATTTCCTTGCATAACTATATATACGAGGGCTGAGTGTAAAAGACTGATCAAATATTATTGATAGGTTTAGTTACATTATATAGAGTTTATAATAAAATCCTAAAAAACCTAACAAAACCCATGAGCTCATACTAATAACCCTAATAATAATAATATAGTCTAATACAACACACAATGTACTTTTAGTAATTGTCAGAATTTACAACAAGCAAATGTTGAAAAAACTCCTTGTTACACATAAAATATACTTTCAGTAATACATGCCCAATAAATCACATTCAATAGCATGATTTGGGGATGACGATATAAGCACAAACATTTCCTCTATCATAGGAGATAGCGATGCTACAAACACTTAGGTCACGAGCTCAAAAAAACTCGTTGTTACACAAAATATAAACATACAAACAGTATAGTGCATATATAAGAACAATAAAATCAAAAGTGCTAATAAAAAAGCAGCCGGGTCCGAAATAAACATAACTTTATTTCTCTTCTATGCTACAAAGGATCTTGTTCATTACCGAACTTCTAGCTAAGCTACACCGGCATCCAAACCTTTTGCACAAACTAACATGACATAAAGCACACCTGGGAACAAAAATGTGTGTTTGGCTGCTGTTGCGGCAGATGTTCTTTGTGTTTGTCATTCGATTACGTATTGAATGTCTGATTGTTCTCTCAACCATTCAAGCACTTTTGCTCCCTCCAATACCTCTTGCACCTAACAACATTCAATAAAAAGACAATGAATTTATCAAGCAAATAAGGTGGAATCGTAGATATAAAGATTCTACAATTCGGGCTGGGTCACCTAAATTTATATCTGATATTTTTCTTCTTTCTTTTTCTTTTTAAATTTCATCTAAGATAGAATTTAGGTTTTGGATTATATCAAAATGTAACTACAAAGTCTGAACAATACTTTATATTTGGATTTTAGGAAAACTTCACGCAATAACAACCAAGAGAAACCAGGGTTTATAACCCTGAATATCATATGTTTAGGATTTATGTAGTGATGATAAATTTAGCATGCACATTAGATGCTTGCTGCTGAAAATCTATTCAAAAAGTGCATGTGTTTCGTTTTTCATAGTAAATATGCAAAACATGAAGATGGTTTATTTAACAAAATACCTGATCATGAATGCTTTCCTCATCATACTCCTGCTTGTGTTTTTTGAACTCTGCAACAGACTTTTCAACCTCTTTTACAATCTCATCAGTTGAAACCTGTGACAAAAAGACAGTGTTTGGTAACTTTTCGTAAGTTTCATATCAAGTTATCAACCCATATTATTATATATAAAAAAATGTTCACCTGCAGATTTTCACGTTTGAAAATGTCTCCAACAGCGAGATTCTGCTTGATTATATTTTCTATGTTCTCCCTCTGGTTTTCCAGGTATTCTCTTACCGCTTTGGGACTTGAAAGTGTCGCTATCTGTTCTTCATTCATTTTCATGTTTGCCTGCATGTTCATTTGACTTTTCAGGGTTCAATAGAATTATTTTAGCCTTTTTTAACTACTTGAAAATGTTATGAAAGATTCATTTTGGAGACAAAAACAAAAAAAAGGAAAAAAAAAACTAAAAAAAATTGGCTCGATAGTGTTCTGTTATTAGACCTGTATTTGTAGTAGTCTGGCTCCATATAGCTGCCTGCCTTGCTCTTCAAACAGCGTTTGAGGGATTTCAACTTGAATCATCTGGAATAGAGTTTAAACAACTTATTATTAGCGAAGAAATAAATAATTATTATTTATTTTTTGTACGCGGTTAAAAACCTTTCGTAGCTGGTCAAGAATTGCGTTATCTGTTGCTTGATCTTTAGCTGTTTGTTCCAATTCTTTACACCTCTCCAACAGAGACTCCTTAACCTGCAAATCCAAACATCAAAAGAGAGTTTTTATCTAAAATACGAACCAAATATTGCACAAACATGCTGATGAGGTGAAGTGTTTGTAAAGTTGGCAAATTGGGCAGCCCAAAAAACTGTGTGCCCATATTTTATTAAGTACTTAAAATGCTAATTATGATAACAACAAAAAGAAGCATTACAATACTGACCTAAATATTTATATATTAACAATTTAGGTGCATGTATGGATCAAAATTTGACTTTGGATGACTTCCAATGTGTTCCCCTTTTAGCCAAATATTTTATTTTGCCGATTGACATGTTTGAGATAAAATACAACACAAATTAACCCATTATTTAGTAAATGGGATGAAAATTGACCCATTCTTTAGTAAAAAAAGCATACGTGTCGAATCTAACCTGCTCGATAGTGGTGCATCCAGGAAGAAGCTTCTCAGCAATGGCATCATTCATTTCTGGTAATTCTCTATAAAAGAGTTCTTTACATTCAACCTAGAAATAAATCAAACAGAAAAATAAATTTATTTTCAAACTTTTTTTTTACATATTCACCCCAGCTTTACCAGAGGAAACTTACAGTAAATTGACAAGGAAGACCACGTAGTTCTTCTTGTTTCCATGAATCTGGAAATACAAGTGGGAAAGATTTTGTTTCACCTCCTTGAATTCCAATTATCGAGTCAAGAAAACCAGGAATAACTCTATCTCCATCTTCTGTATCAAAATGAAAACCTGCACATCCAAAGAACATGATGTTGTTTGACTGAAAAGGTCAAAGAATAAAGTTTGACTTAAGACGGTGAATGAATATACCTTTACTCTCTGCAGCTGGAACGTCTTTAACTTCTGATCCATCTTGTTCCACTGTTGTTGCTGATATATCCAGGACCGCTACATCACCGACCTGTGGAAGACGTCGTTCAGTCCATTTCAACTTGTTTCTAATTTTCATTTATTAACAACTGTCGATATGGGTCAGGTTAGGTAGGGTTGACTCCTAAACACTTATTCGTCCATTTTATAAAGTTTTTTTTAATAAATAAGTAATGTGTAAGTTACTATTACAAAAACATTAATCTTTATATAAAACATTGTAGGAGGTCGTATGATTTAACAATAGACTTTGAGAAACTTTCAATCATACCCTCTTAGCTAAAAACCTGTTAGAGAGAAAACAAAAACCAAGTTGACACATTTACAAGTAAATAGATAGAAATTGCCACCATTAAAAGATACAAATAAACCCATTTTATATAATGAGATCTTTAACATTTTTTACAAGAAAAAGCAGAAAGAAGGGCTTCTGAAGCCTCTATTACCTGTAATCCTCTATTTGTGACAATCCTCATTGTACTTAGAGCCTTGTAACGACGTTTTAATTCTCGTTCAGCAGCTGTATTTGCATCTATTTCACTGTCAAGCTCAACTACAATTTTCAAATTCTTGTAACCATCTTCTGGAACCCATTTCACTTCAGGTGCTACATCCACAATAATATCATACCTATAGCAGCAACAAAAGTTGTAACAAGATTCAGAAGAAAATGTGCAAATACTTTTTAACGAGATGTGCAACTGTATTTAACTATAAACATAAGACCTTTGACATACTTTAGGATGTTCGAAGAAGAATAAATTTTTTCCATCTCTGCAAATGTGGTCGTAATGCGGATCGAGTCCTTCAACGCCCGCGCCTCTATCTGTGAAATAAGATGCTCAAGATTATGGAACAATGTACTTAAACTACAGATGCAGATTCAGTTTACTGGAGGAAGTTTATAGTTTCTTAAATACTGTATGTGCAATTGTGCATACTGAACAGATTTGATAACTTGTCAGTTTGTAGATAGAAAATATAAACAAGAAAAGCTACATACTGATGACATGGCATGTGGAAGAGTTCTCTTTAGAATAGCTTCAATAGTCGCCTTTCTAACACCATCCTTCCCAATATAACTTATGAGAATACTTTCAGGAACTTTCTTTCCAGGACGAAATCCTGGAACCTAGAGAATTAAGCAAAACAACATAATGTAATCCACCATTAGTATTAAAGGTGAGCGTTATCGAAGTTATTTTTCCCAACAATATATAACTCAATATAAGAACAATATAGTGAAGTAGGCAATATAGAAACAGAAAACAAAAAGTTGTTGACAACCAGATCAGGGAATTTAACCGTACCTTTGCCTTCTTCATAAACTCATTCATGACCCTTTTGTAACAATCATCACATATGATTTTTGGAACTTCTACACTCAACCGAACCTGCAAACTCCATAGGGTAAAAATGCAGAAAAAAATTGTCAATCACACAAACACACATAATCATGAAGTGGGAAAGTGAGTTGAGCGTAACAAAGGCAAGAAAAAGAAACAATGCTCCTTGCTTCCCAAAAGACTTTCGATTTCATACTAACGAGCATTTGTTTCGCAGAATTCAACGAATAGGAATCTGAATTCCATATCATACAAGTTTGATTTGCAAAATTTGCTATAATTGGAATCTCAATTCCATTCTCAATGGCATTGGAATTCAACAATTTACAATCCTTACAAATTCACCATGGTTATTTTCAAATACAAACTATAGATTTTCTCTTATCAACACCATCAAGTTTCTATTTTGCAGTCCTTGTTTCAAAACAGTAGTAATTAACAATAACAATGTCACTGGGGACTTTTAACAAACACCTTCAATGCATACAAATAGTGAACACTCACTCCCCAATAAAACACACAAACAGCAAACGAAACCACACCAAAACCCAACTCAAACACCGATCCACAAAACAAAACAAGCAAGAACTCAATCCACACAATTCATAACAAAATTCACGTCAAACAAAACGCCCAATTCCATCGAACATCACAATCAGCCAAAAGACCTCACCCTGCAATTGGGTTCTTGGGTTTCTTCAACAACAAGGTCCGCCGGTAAAGGGTCTTTGACGGTGTCGGTGACGGGTGGTGCCGGCGAAGCCCTCGCGCAGATTGATAGCTTTCTTGTGGAATGAGAGAATTGGAGGGGTGTGTGGGAGATTGTGAGAGAGGGGAATCGTTTGGTGGGTTTGAAGGTGTTCGATAGGGAGATTGGAGATATTGGAGGAGAAAGAAGAAAAGATTTGAAATGGAATGAGGTCGGAGAAGATGAACTGCAGAGCTCCATTGGTGCTCAGAGCTTTGAAGCTCTGCTGAAGATAGCAGTTGCAGAAAGATAGAATGGATAGGATATTATTATGGGCATGCTTGTGATTGTTATTTACATCTTCTTTTAACTACTCAAAACGAGTTTTAAAACGTTAGAATTTTTAATTTCTTAAAAACTCCTTTTATTTTTCATATCTTTATCTCCGTCAAAACATATTTTCATCTCCTTTCAATTTTTCTTCTTTTTAAAAATTAAAAGAAGTTTTCAATAAGCAATCCCAAACACCCACTATAATAAGGTTTCATTCTTTTTTTTCTCCTTTGGTTATTTTGGTTTTTTTCCTGGTTCTTTATTTCTTTTTATGTTTTGGTCCTTTTGGAATTCGGATGAAGAGATATATAAGAGTAAATTCTTATTTTTCATCCCTCATAATTAATAACAAAAATATAATTTCTTAAAAATTTCATTGATATTCGTAAATTTCTATCATTATTTCAATTAAATAATATCTAATTAATTTATTTTCTTTATTCGTAAAAGATAAAAAGATATAAATATAAGGATGGATAGTAACCCTAAAAATAATATCATTATAATTTCGTCTAAAAATATAAGAGATGGAATTGTAGCATTTGAGTAAATTATATGTTTTTCATATTTTTTTTCTAATTTAAAAATAAGATAGAAACAAAGAAACTGGTGTTAATATTCTTAGGGGTCGTTTGGTTCGTACAATGTTTTGCAAAGGAATTATGGGTCGTTTGGTTCGCAGAATATTTTGCAAAGGAATTAGAATTGGAAATGAAATTGGAATTGGAATTGGAATGTTGTTGAAGTTGACCGCGTGTTTGGTTGGTCAATTTTAAGTGAAATTGGAATTTTAATTTTGAACATTCATTGGATTGTTAAACATTCCATAAGTAAGTGGAAGGAATGTAAATTCCAATGAATGAGAGAAATTTTCCAATTCCAATTCCGTCCGTTGACCAACAAAACATGATTTTGGATGGAAAATTTTCTAATTCCAATTCCAATTCCTGAGAATTATATGAACCAAACGACTTCTTAGTCTTCTTTTCAGCTTGATTTTTTTTTTAGTATTGAACTAATAACTAAAACCAGATTATGATAAATTGTGAATTTTCCGATCCGGTTCATGTTACGAAAAAACATGTATTTTGTGCGGTATGCTTTGATTTCTACAATTCAAACAAACCAAAGGGACTGTTCGTGCAAACAATTCTACATTTAGTTTATATACGTACTATCTTCTACTTGGTGCCCAAAACCATTCAAAAAAATAAAACAAAGTATAACTTTTGCCAAAGCTAAAAACCACAAGGTCCAAAAGTGTAAATCTGCTTTTCAAGCTTCTAACCCACACGTGGCAGTACAAACCACCTGCAAAACCTCAAGCACCAACCATACGACATCGTTTCCAGTTCTCCTTAAAGCTCAAATACTGCAAGTTGTACTGTCAGTGTACAACCTCTGGCTCAATGGAAGGCATCGGTTCGCGCACCGGTCGGCCATCGTCCCGGTACGGCTCGACGCCGGTTTTCACCGGACCGGTGAGACGGTGGCAGAAGCAGTGGGTTCATGTCTCATCATCTTCTTCTTCTTCTTCAGTCTCTTATAACAACAGCAACAGATCAAGTTCTAATGGTGATAATAATAGTAATAGTAACAATAATAGTAATAATATTTCTGCTGTACGGATTCGGCGGTGGACTCCTGTGGCGTCCGTTGGAGGAGAGTCGGAATTGGTGGCGGAAGAGAGGCCCAGGCGGAAGCTACGATATGCACCGGTGAGTTTAAGTTTTGTGTTTGATTTGGGGTTTTGGTTTTATTGAAGTTTTATGTGTTAGATGAAAGGTTATTACTATTAGACATCCTTAATTGTAAATCTAACCCCTAAAATTTTATACGGTTCGTGTAGCTCTATACCTGTAGTAGATGCGTGTTATACGCGTCGTATAATGCTTATTTCCTCATTAAAATATATGCCCCGTATATATAGGTCTATATGAGGTGCATAAGGGGTGAAAGTTTATTATTATTATTTTCTGAACGGCTGGTTAGTGATTAGTTGTTAGTATGATCTAAATTAGTAATATTCCCCGATGTCAAGGTTTGAACCCTGAACTTTTAAAAGAGGCAAAACCTCCCATCTCCCCTCTGAAAGATTATTGGTGGGTGTCAGTTTATAATATTGGATGTGTTAGAAACCTTATATGATATCTGTTCTTATGTTGTTCTTGGGATTGATGAGATATGCTTGGAGAAGAAGTTACTATAATTAGGAGAAACATTAATTGTGGCATAATTTCATCTTTTGTTGATGGAATTAAGGTCTGTTAGCACTAGGTTGAGTTGTTCTGTGATTTTAGTTTTTGTTGTGAATTCATAGCCCAAATGACTGTTTGCTTGAATGATTCTTGATTGCATACATGTTATCATTAATTTGTGTTTTAATCTCACATTTTAGGTGATTGAGTATGTGAAGTGTAAGATAGCCGATGTTCTTGATTTGGTAGTTCTTGAATTCTGCTTATCGCGCGTGCATTCAATCATATTCCTTAAAATCAGTAGTGATGTCTGATTTTTGGAAAACCATCGTGTAAAAATATTTTTTTTTTTTTTTTTTTTTTTTTTTTTTGTTCTCTTATGCTAAAACACATCAAAGTCCATATTCTGACTATAGGTCAAGATGATAGTTTGGTGGATTTTGGGATTCTCTATACTAAGATAGTAAGATTCTGCTCTGTTTGGCCACTATTGGCGATTACAACATACCAAGAACACTGGAAAGTGCAGAATCATCTTAATAAAGCAGTTGTTTCTGGTTTAGTATGGAAAAAGTGCTGTTATCTTTAGTGGAGAATATGATTCGGACATAAAGTAGACGCTGACAAATAACAATTTTTTCGGATCTGTTTATTTAATCGGGTTGTTGGTGGATGGTGCTTCAACCTTAGGCTACTATTGCTATATTATTTGTTAATCCATGCAGTTTATACTAGTCCTGAGACGATTGATGCCACTTTAAACACGCGTAATAAGTTTGGTAGGTATCTGTGCAGATTGTTGTGCTTGAAAGTAAGAAAAAGGAAGCTGAAAAGTCTGATGTTGATGTCAAAGAAGCTACCAAGACAAGTCAATCTGCTGCTCAAGAAGCTTCGGAAAATGATGAAAATGAAATAAAGAATTCTGACAATGTTGTTGTAGCCGAAACTCAGGTGATGAAACAGAAATAACTCCCTTTGTTCATATTTAACGTCTTTGTTTAATCTAGCAGCACCTTTGTTATTGTGATCACTGGCTACAGGTGCCGAGTTTGTCCCTTTAGTAGGCTCGGGTTATGTTTTATCTCTAACTGGTCAAATAGGTAAAATCAAAAGGTTAGCTTAAAAGGAAACAAATCGAAGGGGTAGAAAGTCACCGAAAGAGTGTTTTGAATGCAAAAAACCTTTTAAACCGCTTTATAAAAGAATTTGAATTGTTTATTATTCATATACCTTTTTGTGCTCATTCTTAACACACTAATCATTACTCGAAAATTATATTTTTAGGCAAAAGTGTTTCCTGTATACCGCCCTGACCCGCGACCAGTTTGACTTTGTTTTGTTAGGCGCATCATTTGGACACCATATTGGTCTTTATTTTCTCACAATCTATCTGTTTAAGCCTATAAAGCAGGCATCTAAAGTTGAAATCTGCAGGCATCACAGAAGAGCACAGCAACAGCAAAAGACTTGAACGACCAACCCGCGGATTTGGATACAGGAGATGACGATGATGATGATGAAGACCATGATTTGGGCGGTGCTGACAAAGCGGCTGACTGGATGAAGGCTGGACGGAAGGGTTTTGCATGTTGAAGCTATGTATCAGACTATCACCATTATCTTAATCAAGATTGTGTAAAAAGGTTGGGAAGTTATCATCAATTTGTTGGTGTTTGTGCTTGTGGTACAACCTTGACTCATGTAATTAGTCCTTAACTATGTTGTAGATAAGCATCTCATCTGTGTTTTAGGTCTAATAACCAACCCCCTAGTTCACTCATATGAATATGTATTAGCATCTAACAACATCTGACGTGGAGACGTGAAGGGAGCGCGTTTGTGAGTCATACACCATCTGTGAAGTTACCAATTTGTTTGGTTCCTTAGTTTCTTGATTACGAAACCACTTAACCAAACCAGCTAAACCGAACTGTTAATAAAACTACAACCAACCCAATTTGACCTTTATTAAAAATGACTTGTTTCAACCCACCATAGGACTCGCAAAACAACTATTTCAAACGATCATAGGACCTGTTTACGCATCATGTTCCATATTCGAAAAGATATAAATACCCTATACCCACAAAATGATATTTCAGGAGACTCGATGTAACCATTTTTTATTACAGTTGATACAAAAATGAAGTAAATTAATTAAAATGAAGTTTAAAAAACCTTTTCCTCCCAGGACTTATCCCAGTGCTAAGACAACAAAATATTCAAAAATCTTAGAACAATGTCACTAAGAGGCGACATATTGATCCATAAGTTGTTATTATATCCTGCCTCTATGGCTTTATGGTCACACCAACTTCGGCAGGTCGTATTATTCGATCATGGAGTGTGTATCCTGCCTGCGAAACCAAAAGAAAATCATAATCAAATACAAGCTTAGGTACATCAAGTCATAACCAAAACAATAAACATCCCAACAAATTTGCTTCGGTAGCATACCTTGAGAACAACCGCAACAGTATCAGGACTCTTGGTATCATCAGGTACTTGAAACACTGCATTATGCCTGTTTGGATTAAATTCCTCATTTGTTGGATCATATTTCTCCACCCCAAATTTCTTGAAAACCTGAAATCAATACATTTATCCTCCTCCTAAATTGTTCTATTAAGATAAACCAGATCATTATTTATAAAATATTATAAAGATAAAAAAAAAAATGTTGATGGGTAGGTTCGTTTTGAAATGTACCCAAGCTACCCATTTTGCAGCCTATAATTTAAAGGAATATATTACCTCTGCTAGCTGTTTTTCGGTCATCTCAACGCCTTCTAGAAGTGTTTTCAAAAGTGGAACAGCTCCAGCAGTATCCTTAGATGTATCAATCTTAGCAAAACTCTCCTTAACAACCGAAGAAGCCCTATCTAGATTATCTGCAACATCCAGTAAGTTCTTTGCAAAATTCTGCACCATCAAACGCATAGGAGACCAATATAAGACCATGAAATATATTTTAACAAGAAAAAAAAATGTAGTTAATAATATCAAACCTGAATTGCAAATTTCTTGGAGTTCTCCGCCTCTCGTTTTGTCCTATCCATGATGTTTTCCATGTCCGCATACGTTCGAAGAACTTTATCTTTCATTTTCTCAATCTCTTCTTGTTTTGTCTTCAAAAGTTCCTCCTTCTCGGTCACTAACTTAATCAGATCCTCCATTGTCAAATCTTCCTCACCTAAATGTGACATGCAAAATTATGATTAGTTGGTAATAATCCTAAAAAATACACATTTAGTATATTATTAACTAGGGTTTGAAAGAAAACCTTGTCCTTTGTCATCAGAATCTGTATTTTCTTTTGCATCATTCAAGTTATCTGTAGCTGTTCCTCCATTTTCAGAAGTTGTCTTTTCATTGGATTCTGGAGATGCAGATGATGAGAACCCCAATCTTTGAAAAGCTAACGAGTTAAGAGCAGAATTATGTAATAAAGATATTTGACCAGCTATCACCTGCAACGGATAAAGCATGGGTAAGAGAACTTAAAACTATCAAACCAAAACTGAGACTAAATTGTGTAACCTGGCTCATCATCATGATTCTGCAATAAAAGAATCATTTATATTTATTTCATTAACTATTGATAAAAACTCAAAAGTCAAGTTTCATATATAAAATGAAAAAAAAAACTCTGTTTTTCTGATTGTGAATTTGAATTGATAAGACGAGTTATCAATATTAGAGAAAGATAATGAATTGTCAACGAGAAGGCTTCTGTTTTTTTTTTTTTTTTTTTTTTTGCATATGTAAATTTAGTTGAACCAACAATAGAAAATTCAAATTAAAAGAGAATATACATGAATATGTATGATCTTTAAGTTTTGACACCCTTCTTCATATAAAGAGGCTGATGATAAAACCTGCCTTCAATTATATATTATATAAAAAATATATATATAGCGGAAGAAAACATCAAGAGCACACGGCACACCAAAGGAACAGGATTCAATTCATAGACGTTAATCGCATGTTTAGATCAATAAGGCTAAAATTGTATCACACTTTAAAATTTACATCTTGAGCACAGAATGTTTTTGAAGTGTTTGGATGGCTATTGCTATTAGTTACATTCTGGTGAAATTTGCACAACCATAGATGCTTAATCTTAAGTGCTAATAAGCCATAAGCTGAAAATACACAATTCCAATCATCCCTGTACTAATAAGTCACAATATTACATATAAGATTGATCAAAACAAACAACCTATTTCAAAAAAAAGGATTGCTTGCAATATGATACCATTACTATACATCACAACTTTGGTGGCATCAGATTTAAAGAAATCACGAAAGTAACTACTCAGCCCCTCCGATGCTAGTTGCAGTATTTGATGTCATATGTCATTTAATGGAACAGTGTAACAATACTCAAACATCCAAAAACCACCAAAAATTGTTAACATGCAAAATTGTGAAATAAAAGTAAGCGTTAACAATCTATATAACAATCCAGAGCAAACATGTAACTTAAGCTCAAAAAGATGCAAACAATTTCTGCAGATTTCATATGAAACCACAAAAAAGAAGTTAAAAGTTGTTGCATTTTGACACAAAGTATGATTTGCATACCACAAAACCATATGATTTCAACTCAAGAGTTCAAAACTAGCTGATTATATACTTCAAATAAAATATTAGAAATCTACAAACAATTGCCAAACAATTAACCTCTTAAACTGATTATATGCTACAGCATATAAAATACACTCACAAAAGATAGTCCGATCAATTCATATTTCTCCTTTGACTACCAAACGGACACCTAACCTAAACAAACAACATCAACATCACAAATTCATCGCATACACGTTAAAATTTAGGGCTCGAAAAGCAACATGAAATGCATAAAGACATCAAACCCTAATAAAACCCTATCTGGTGCACAACGTAATTAGAAATCAAACGAATATATAAATGAAATTCTCTGTGATTACCTTGTTCCGTGAATCAGGAACCGAGTGAAACTGATTTCCGAAGATTGAAACCGATAGATGATTATGCGGTCCACCATGGAGGATTAAGGAACTTCGGTACCGAGAAACCACGGTCCTTGCGATTCGGGAGGTGAGTCTGCCGACTACCATATCTCAGATAGCAAACAATTTGTGATGGAGATGACTTAACTTGTGAGAAGATTTTCAAAGGGGTTTTAGGGTTTTTGTGAAGAATGAAGAATAATTTTAGGGTTTTTGTGCGTGGGAAGAAAGAACTACTAAAGGAAAAAAAAGAAGCGTCTAGACTCTAGATTTTACATATAAACCTTTTTCGGTTATGTTTTATAAAAAACTAAGTACTAGATTCGTGGGCGTTGCACAGTGCGAAATTGCGTAAAAATTTTAGTTTAACGTTCTTGAAACTTTATAAGAAAATCTAAATCTTTATGTAAATCCATCTCACGATTGTAACATGATCAAGAAACCGTTAAAAAAAATTACAATACATCTCTTGTTGGTCGAAAAGTTCCGGTTAGCCACAACTTGTTAGCATCGTAATTTGTGATTTTCATGGTTATTTAATTTTGAATGCAATTTTTAAAATAAGTTTTTATAAGTATGTAACATGTCATGGGTCGTGGTATATATGCATGATGTGTAAGAAAATTTAAGAATTGTCATAGCAAGGCTTATATGAATTTAAATTTTCTTTTAGATCCGGGCTTTCAAAAGGCACCCTATGATACAGTGTCTTTTTCTCTGTCATAATATCATCCACCACCGCCATCTTCTTAGACCCCCACCACCATCTTCAACCATTAACGCCATCATTTCTGATTACTGCACCACTCAGATGTGACGCCTCACCGATGCAAAAAAGTGTGGCTCTCCGATTCTCAAAAGCCGTCCTCGTGTATGCAAACATAGGTTCACCGGCGCTCACCATTGTTGAAACTCCATATTTTTTAATATTTCATTTTATGCGCTCCCTGTCTCTGTTGAAACTCCATATTTTTTAATATTTCATTTTATGAATATTTATTCTTATGCCAAAAAATTATTATGAGAAACACCCCTTCTGTTTCGCATAATGCTTAACGTGTTTGTTTAGTGTGTAGATCTATTGAAGATTAATAAAGTCATTTGAGATTGATTGGATGTTGTGATGGATTAAAGAACATTATTGACATAGTTTCGAGTATGAACCAGCGGGAAATTACGTCAACAAATCAACTTGTAATTGTAGGTCATCAATGTCTTGTGTCATTATGAAATAAGAGTATGTACAAACATCACTCTTTTAAAATACATATTCTTTTTTCAACACATCGTCCTTTTAAATTCATCACCATAGTTTTTTTTTACAAACATCACTATGACATAATGATGGTTAGATTATTGAAATCATGCCAAAAGTAAAACACTAATCGGAATCGGAATCGGAATCTATTTATAAGAGTATGTACAAATATCATTTAATTCGATTCCGATTAGTGTGACAAAGCCAAGCTTGGACTTCATTGTTAAGGTTTAACATTTACTCGAGCTTTTCTTATAAATAGAGTTATCTAGGTATTTAACTTTTTTCATCAAGATGGTTAGATTATTGAAATCACATGCCAAAAGTAAAACACGTATGCACTTAGTCTTGTTTATATCAGTACATTTCAAGATGGGGCTTTATAGGTGCGGACTAAGAGCGTCTCTAATGCTCCAAAGGGGACGACAACTTGATGTATGGAAAGGGGATGGATGCATTGGAGGTGCCATCTAGATGTTGATGTGTTGTTGCTAGTCCGGAGTTTTGAACCCATGGAGACGGATGGATGGCGGGGGCCTATACACATAACCAAAATTTAATTTTCTTTTGAAGAAAAGTGTTTAAAAGTGGGCTTAACATTGGAAATAAAATAGGTATATTTCAAGGATGAGTAGAAATCTGACTTAATAGTGTTGTGTTTTTAGGCATTTGAATGGAGATGAATTAGAGATGTACTAAAAGCACTTGGGTCAACCGAAAGCACTTGGTAGTCGTTTTAGGAGTAAGCTCAAGATAGTAACTCTTACAAAAGATTTGATTATGGCCATGTATATATTGGAGATTTAATGACACCCTTTTAGATGTATAACAAAGTATCAATTAAATAATCAGACGTATGATATAAATAAACTGCACATATGTAATATGTTACATTGGAGTTTAATCAGTGACCAATCTGCACAAGCAAAAATAATAAACAGACAAATGGCGTAACAAAAGAAACGAATCATACACATAACTAATCCTGTTCAACAATCACCACACTACTTCCCTCATTCCGGCTTCTTTTCAACCTTTGGTGCACAAATCCATGCAGCATTTACGTGGTTGAAGACAGCCGTTGGTGTTAATCGACCCATGTAAGAAACCAAGTGGTTGCAATCTTTCTTCCATAATTACGTTAATTTTCTTGGTTTTAAAGTTATTTTCTCATGAAATACCAATGGTTTTACCAAGCAACCATAAAACCAGCGAGAGCTCAATAGTCACTATGGTGTGTAGTGAAGTTCTATCCAGCATAAACCCGAATACCGTTATCCCAGCTCTATTGTTCTCAAAATACGTCACTGTACCAAATTTAAAACAGAAATGTTTATCATATTTGAGTCAGCATATAGGATCAAGAGCTAGTTTGGCCATTTGAGTAACGGGTCAAATAGGTTAGGTTTGGTTGGGTTGGCCCTTTTTGATATGATTCATGTTAAATTGAAAAAGGATTAGAAAAATTTATATTCTTGCCATAATAATAATAATCTGTTCTTAAACTAATAGAGCTAGTTAGAAGGCTGTATTTATCAAATATACACTTTGGACAAATTTTGACCCAGTTCAACTGTGCATTTTTTAATTTTTTTTACTTTAGTAAGTTGATTTGTCATATGTAACCAAAAGCTTAATGTTAATAACAAATAGGTCAAAATTGCCAACAATGGTTATTTTGATCTTGTTAGATTGTTAAAGAAAGTTAAAGATACTTATGTAAGACTGTAAGACACTAAGTCGAGTTTCAGCCGTTTGCCCATTTGACCCGTTTACTTTTCAATATTCTTTTTTCTGATTTTACTATTTGACCTATTTTTTAGCTAAAGCATAACTTTGGGTGACTATCAACCCCATTGGTCCGTTACGTTTTAATCAACTTTTTTGACCTTACCCGTTTGACCCGTTCATAATCAAATAGATTAATATTGACATTTTTAGTTTTTCTCATCATGCTAAAGAAAGTTAGACGACTTACCTAAGGCTTGCCTTTTCTGGAAAGAGATGGTGCTATAAGCATATGCTGGTATGAGTTTAGTATTGTCCAGCTCATCTTCTTCACTGCCAACGTCATCATAGTCAGACGATGACGCTTCACACGGGAACACCTGATTGCCAACAACATTAACTGTTGGGGTTTCGGTATCAGCTTCAGGTGTCTCGAAGACATCAATGGTTGCACATACATGCCACTTGGCAGCCAGGCACGTCACACCTTGTGCTTTGTGGGTGATCCTAGTTGCACTCCTCAGCAGGATCATTAAGCCCGCAAGCAGGCTTACAGAAACCAACTACAATACAAGAAACAGATACACCAGGTTGTAAGGTAAATCCTAAATTCCCAGCTACATTTAATTTACGAATCACATACGTCAAGCCCATGGTTAGTCGGCTACCAAAATAGAAAATTTTGAAATTTTGCAACTTTTTAGGATAGATGAAATACGATAGCGCGTTACTAAAGTAAAATTTTGAGTAAACGTGGTCGTAGTCTACGCAGTTAGTCCTTCATGAATAATGCATCTACTTTAACCATATGAGTATTTGACCAGCTAATTGTTGATAAAATGTTATGAATTTAGGCAAGAAGTTCTTCAAGTCAACCCCTTGAACCACTACGGACACGCTACCAAACAATTTGCTACTTCCAAAACTTTGTTTAAAAAGTCAAAGCTACAGAAGCACTTACTGCAAGTTCGCCAGATTTGAAAATGCTGAGTTCTGCAGTGTGACGGGTGGTATTAAGCAGTGATGCAAACTGACTGACTGTGACCATGATGAGGGCCAACAGTATGAAAACACGGTAACGATGACTAATAATTTTCAAATGCCTTCTGATCCTGAGATGTTCCCTTAATACAGACTCAACATCAGAATCAACTTGGAAAACCTGAGCAAAATCTTGTAGACGGAGGATTTGAAGGTAACAAATGAGGCGAAAGAGGACACAAACAAGGAAAAACACAACGGTTCGGTAAAGCCACGAGCAGAGTTCCAGGATGCATGCTACTGTGTCGCTCACTACAACATTTCCCAAGAAGGGAATGGCTGTGGCACCCGAACTGTACCACCAGATCTTGTATGCACTCTCAGCAGCAAAACATGGGATAACAAAGATGGAGAGGATTCTAAGTGATCTCTGCATTTATATATTCATAAAATTAGCACCATTTTGACGATAACCAATTGCACTAAATAAGGTAGTCATATATGATACTGTGCTATTAAGAAAAACAATGCTGGATAACAAAGTTTACACTTGGATCACCAGTTGTCCATTTTTTATGAAGTTACTAAAAATGGTCATTTAGATCTGGATAATAATTAACCTGAGACTAGTATCAACATTCAGCAAAATGACCCTAAAGTGTGATTATGGTTAACAGAAAGCACTAAAATGGCAAAGCTGTTTCTCAACCTCAGTCATTTCCTTTTCTTTCATTCATTCAGTGAATCAACATAATGCAGAAATTCATTCAAATCAAATAACAGGCCAGAGATCCAAAATCTAATCTATTGTACCAGAAACAAGGAACAACATGAAATCAAGTAGACTAGTGCAATCAGAATGATCTAAAACATGATGAGGTTGAATAGGAAGCTGACAAACTGGCAACATAATGTTAAACAGCAATCATCTCCCCTTTTTATTTCATTTATTTAGTAATTCAAGTCAAAGCATAAATTTACTCAAATCAGGTCATAACCAGAAATTCAAAATTCACTCCATCCTACAAAAATCAACAAATTACCATAAAATCAAGTAGCAGAATGATCCTACAGCATGGTAATAATAAAATGGCAAAGAATCTCTTAACACCGATCATTTTCCTTCCTTCTCGTTCCTATATAAATTAAAACTAAACCATAATTTCATTCAAATCAAATCAGAGATCCAAAATTCATCCAAACCTAACAAAATCCAAACAATATGTAACCTAAGTACCTAACAGAATCAGATTACTTACATTAATTCAATTGGTCATAACAAGAGGTTCAAACCTCAAAATCCACTCGATCCTACTAGAAACAACAAATTACCATGAGATCAAGTACCAGAATGATCCTACAACATCGTGATAACAAAACGGCAAATAATCTCTTAACACCGATCATTTCCTTCCGTCTCAATTCTCATTCCTATAAAACTTAAATCTAAACCACAATTTCATTCAAATCAAATCAGAGATCCAAAATCCAGTCAATCGTAACAAAATCCACTAACAATATATAACCTTAGTACCTAACAGAATCAGATTACTTATATTTATTCAAATCGGTCATAACAAAACTTCAAAATCCACTCGATCCTACTAGAAACAACAGATTATCATGAAATCAAGTAGCAAAATGATCCTACAACATGCTGATAATAAACCGTCAAACAATTTCTTAACACCGATCATTTTCCTTCCGTTTCATTCCTATATAAACTAAATCCACCTCAATTTCATTCAAATCAAAATATTCAATCAATCGTAGCAAAATCCACAAACAATACAAAACCTAAGTACCTAACGGAATCAGATTACTTACATTTATTCAAATCGCTCAAATCAGATCACTTCGATCCTACTAAAAACAACAAATTACCACGAAATCAAGTAGCAGAATGATCCTACAGCATAGCGATAACAAAATCTCAAACAATCTCTTAACACCGATCATTTTCCTTCGGTCTCAATTCTCATTCCTATAAAACTCAAATCTAAACCACAATTTCCTCCAAATCAAATCAGATTTCCAAAACTCAACCAATCATAACAAACTCCACAGTCCACACGCAACATACAACCTAAGCACCAAACGAAACCAGAAAACATACATTAAGCTGCGCCGTATAGCCCTTCCGCACAATCTCACTCTCATCACAGAGCTTATCAAAGAACAAAAACCTCCTGAGTCCATAAATCCTGACGAACTGCGAGAGCGAGACGAACGACAGCGTGGCGATGGAGCTCAGCGACAGCTGCACAATGCTATCGTACGGTCTAGCATGGCGATTGTCGCAATCGCTGCAGGCGAGGTAGAAATGCGACAAACTGGGGACGATGAAGGTGAAGACGATGAAGACGAGCCACGAGAGAGTTGCGGTCCAACGGTTTGACTGATCGACGCACATCCACCGGAGACATGATCGGAAACTGTGGAGTTCGTCGTAGGTGTGGGATGTGCTCCGGGAGAATGCTCGGCGTTTTCCGATCAGATGGGCCTTTGCTTCTTCCATGGAGGTCTGGACTCTGCTATTATGCTTCATCGACTAGATTTTGAGCAATTTATACCGGTGAAAGTTGCAGAAATAGCCCTTAAGTTATAATATTATTAGTTAATGACACCAAGTTTTTATTTTATTTTATTTTTATTTTTTTTTATTTTTCAAATTCTAGTTGAACCCTAAGATAATTTGTTTTGTAATGTTTTGTAAACTATTCGAGATCAGCTTGCTAAGAGTTTAATGTATTCTGGTTAAAAATGATTTGATCGTTTATAAATCATACAAATAAACTCACTTGTAACAAAACTGTTTGTGGGATAGAGAGACAGTCGACTCTAAAACAAACTGAAGACTAACATACTAGTATAAGTATGTAGCATACAAATAGAGATTTCAGTCTTCAAAACAAAACAATGAGAAACGCACAACCACAAAAAACAACTAGTGATAGAAAAACATGATGAACGAATAATTAGCAACATGTATAACACTGTAAAATAGTATCGAGCTTGAGTATACTCACGAGACAAATAAACATTTGTTTTTTAATCATCATTTAATGTATAAAATTTACAGTTATACAATAAAGATTATTATATGTGTAGTTAGCATAAATAAGTAAAAATATATATTAATTATATAAATAAAAATGACATGCACATATATTTTGATTGACGAACACACACACTCTACTATATACATACAACATTCCTAAAATTATAACGCCTTCACTCTACATGATTTAAATCGAAAATCTTTTGATTAAAGAATACATCACTTTACCACCAGAATATTTTCTGGTAGACAACACACATATAATTATTTATGTATAAAGTTAAAATAATCAAATAAATAACAGCACGTCGAGTAAAGCTAAAAATTTAAAAATAAAGATCATAAAACAAATAGATTTTAAGATTCAAACTATCTTTTAGATAAAAACAAGTCGAGTCTAAGGTTAACCAAACTCAAATTCAGTTAAACTCGTTTATGCCTCTAAAAAACATCAACCCCCAACTATTCATGAATCTTCTGATTCTCTTAAGATTCAATAATCACAAAACTTGGACAAGTAATCATGGAATATTATTAAACAGATTAAAATAATTCAAACCACAAAAATAGATGATTATTTTGAAGAAAAAAAACAGGTGTAGGAGACACATGTTACGATAGGGAGTGGATGAAAAAGCAAGGGCATGTGATATCCCGTGAAAGATCCGTTTTGTATGGGTTAGGTTTATATTTGGTCGCTAATTATTTATGACGAAACATTTACAACTGTCTGATTTGGTTGCCAATCAATTTTGTCAACGCCTACCATTTTATGGTAGACCTAATATTTTTTTACACCTTCATACGCGTAAGCTTTTGAGTTTTGGCTCCATTGGACATCCTCATGTGTTGTTATACATACACCTTTTTATCTTAATTTTACTTGTCATATCCTCTCCCCTCAAGCTTTTAAAAAATACAATTTGATCCTTTTGTTTTCATTTTATCCGTTTTGACATTTATTGTGATAATAACGAATAAACTTTTATATCAATTTTAATTTGGTTATATTCTAATAACCTGTAATTTATTTTTTTCAAAAATTCAAGACATTAACGTCTATACGGAAAAGATGTCTGCATTTTCTACTAATCAGGTAAAGGTTGAAGTTAGGATTATAAGTTTTTGTTATTTATGTCGATTATTTTACATGAGCACGTACAAATTATGTTCATCACGATCAAATTGTTTTGTTGTACCTGAATAAAGTTGTTTTTTTACTCTTATTTGACATACTTTTCGATTGAACTTTTTTATTTTAAAAGAAAAACCATTATTTTTTATGATTTATTATCAATGTGATTATTTACAATTCATTAATTTTCTTATTTAACACTTATCTCTACGTACTAATAAATTAAATACAATGTACTATTAATTTAATATAATTATACAGCATTTAAAATTATTTTAAAAAATAAAATATAAGATTGATTGATTTAGAATTTAAAGATTAATTTGATTTGATTTAAATGTAAAGATGAAATAGTTAATATAAAAGTCTTTTTAAAAATATTGATTTTACAAGAGGAAAATATGAAAAGTTTTAAATATTAATTTTTTAGAGGAGGGGGTATGACAAGTAGAAAATGAGGATATGTATAGCCCAAACTTAAGATAATAATAAGACAATGTACTTGTTATTTTAAAGATGGTTACGGTTTTAAATCATTTGAAATTATATGTGTGGTGGTTTTAAAAGTGAAGTGGGTATTAAATAGTATGTGTGTTTGTCGGTTTAAGAAAATACATGTATGCTTTGGACAACGTAGATTTGGTTTTCTACTGTTTGTTAAATCATAACATACGTATGTAATTGTAATACATAGGATATATATATACATAACTAGACCGATAAAAGTTTATGTTATTAGAAACAGACTTGAAATAATATGAACCAGGTTAAATCACAACTCCAATTCGGTTTTGAATTTTTGAATCGTGTAAACATATTATTTTCAGTTCAGAATGCAGACTCGAATAAACATAAATTTAAACAATTTTGAGACGTAATTTTTTGTATTTGGTTCAAATTTGAATTCACTTTCAAATATTTACCCACAAATCAACTCAATAAACACCCTTACTACAAAGCCAATTATTAAAAGACGTCATATAATAAAAACTATCTTTAACAAACCTGTGTATTACAAGGGTTGAATAAATAAAATAAAATTTTATTAATTATAAAATATTATTCTAAGATATGATATATTGAAATTAAGTATGAGTAAGAATTATAAGTTATAAAATAATGATATCAACCTTTTAAACTTATTTTTTTAATTTTCAAAAAATAACTTAAACATTTTCTTTAAAAAAACCATTTAAAAATGTCATTTTTAAAATTTCCTTACTATAACTTCCAATTTTAATTATTTTTGGTTTATAAAAATTTTACTTTTTAAGAAAACTAATTTTAAAGTATTTTGCATTTTTTAAAGAAAGTTTGATGTTTTAGAAAAATTTCTTTTTGTAAAAATGTGTTTCTTTAGTAAAACATTAATAAAAGATCTAATTCTTATTTATTATAAAACTATTTTTAATGTAAAAATTAAATAATATTATTAATAATTAATGTAATTATTTAATAAGAGAGAGAAGCGCCAAAATTTTGATAAAAATAAATGTGATGTTGAGAGATGTCATTTCTATTTATCATTTTATTAAAGTAAAGATATATAATGTAGGTATTCTAATTTTCAACAGGTTTGAATAGTTATTTGAATCTTGTATGATTTCACTATCAGATACAATATTTCATGGGGTATGAAGTTACAATCTGATAGAACATTCTACAAGATGAGAATGTTGTTTCTGTGAAAAAAAATGAATTTCTGGTTTGTACTTATAAATAGACCAAAGACATTTATTTTTACAAATGAGAAACCATTTCAACATTTAAGTTGAAACACATAATTTTTTTTTGAAAGAGCGTGTTAGTTGATGATTATAATTGTCTAACAGTTAGGATGGTGGGGATACTGTTGTTGCGACCTGACGGCGGGGGCGGCCATGCAGCCTCGTCGTGCCACACCACCCACTTTTGACCGTTGAGTTTTTTACCCTTTGAGATGCCCCCCCCCCCCCCACCCAAACGGCTGTATGCCATTTAAAAAAAAGTACACTATAAATACAAACTAAACTCACAAAATATACATAAAAATAAAAAAATAAAAAACTCCTCTGCTCTACTCGCTAACAATTTAAAAAACACAATATCCGTTATATTTATTATGTTTCCTCATTCTCTTCGGATGGTTCCGGTTCTGACGGGTTGGAATTTTTAAGTATTTTTGCCGAACACGGACATTTAAAAATCTTTTTTAGGTTTTTTAGAATAATAATAATTTTTATTTGAAATTTAGAAGTTGTTTTGTAAATTTGTTGAACTATTAAAAAACCTGACCAGATAAAAAGTAGTCTCTGATTTGCTTTTTAAACTTACACATTAAAAATGCTACATGAATCATAAAAATATGTTTTTTAAACGAACTAAACATACTCAACCTCTGATTGATTTAAAAACAACTTTTAACAGAATTATTAACAAAGTTTCAAACAACCCTTACTTAAACAAAATAATAACACAGATGATAACTGTCTCGCATACTAAACGCCACTTAAAACAACTTTAATCAACGCCAACATCGGAGTCGTGTTACGCACGCCATGTTTTATATTCACCAGCTGTCATATAATCACTTATCGGTTGTAATTATTTATATCGCCCGACTTCGCTATTTGCATATTTAAACAATATTTATATTTTCATCTTCAAAGATAGACGTCACATTTAATAATATTTAATTGATTGAAACAGCTGGGGTAAGATACTAATATGATAAGTCATCAAACTTATCAAAATCTTTTGAATAAATACTTGTTTTTTTTTTCTTCTGTTTTTTGTATAAATACTTAAATCGAGTGATTAGTTTTTAAAGACATATATGACTGATTAGAGATCTATAATCTATAAAATATAATAAAAAAAAGTTTTTCTTTAACACTTGTCATTTCTTATACAATCTTTTTGACACATGTCATTCGTTTAGACATTATGAATTTATTTTCTCTTCAAAAAGGTATTATAGTAATTTAAACAATCAAACTAATTTTTCTCTTTTAATAAAAATTAGTTTTATTAATTGATACATTTTTCTCTCTCATCTAGAATTTTTAAAATTAAGCTATGTTTTTAAAAATAAACTTTATTAAGAAAATCAAAAATCATATCTTTTTATTAAAATAGAAAAAATAAAGAAACAAAATTTTTATATAATATAAATTTTTATAAAACAGTAAACCTTTTTGAAACATAATATTTAAAATCGCTCCTTTTTTAAAAAAATTATAACCTTTTTGATACAAACTTTTCATTTTAAAAATCATATCTTTTTATTCATATGTAATTATAATCATATTTTATCTTCAAACATAATTTT
This sequence comes from Flaveria robusta, assembly GCA_025506415.1. Classification (NCBI taxonomy): domain Eukaryota; kingdom Viridiplantae; phylum Streptophyta; class Magnoliopsida; order Asterales; family Asteraceae; genus Flaveria; species Flaveria robusta. Next base: position 7,984,981 of record CM046465.1, read on the forward strand.
ATAATTCATAAATTTTTATTACTAATTATTTAGTATTTTATTTATTCAATCCGTGTAATACACGGGGTATTAACCTAGTACAAATATATAGTCACATAATTTTGTTCTTTTTTTTTTAAAGCCTAAAGTGTGTTAATATCGATTTTAAGGTTAGAACCGGAGTACTATTTGTAACTATAAAAGAATTGTGTTTTAAACTTTTTTATCAGATGAATATTTAAATAAAAATATTTGAGCGAATGATCATTCTCATCATTTTATTTTGATAATATTGACGCTAATCATTTGATTGGTTATAAAATTTTACAAGTAATGTATTAGAAATATTGTAGACGCTACGTTTTTTTACAATATCTTTTTTTTCTTTTTCAATTTAATTACACATTTTTTGATTTCGTGACTCGTGAAGGCTTTATGCATGTTTGTCTTGGTCTCATGGTTTCTACGAAACTAATTGTTTTATATTCTATTTTATTTATTATTTATTTTTGAATTATGTTTATCTTAAGTACGTATATTGAATCTTTTAGGATTTAAAATTACTAACATTTTGAATAGAAGAAATACAACTTAAAATCATAATATCCCTAAGAGTGAAGCCTGTTATTTATAAAATACGAGTTGTTTTTAATTTATTTCCTTTACATGTAATTACTTTTAGCGTTAATTACATGGATGATCGTTTTGACCAGATTCTGATTCAGCTCATAAACTTTTAGAAGTTATATATTTAGCCTCACTAGTTCATAGGAAAACAGGATATGATCCGTGACAAACATGTATGAGAGCATCTGTAACACCGAGGCCATAGAGAAAATAAATTGATGTAATATGATGGTTGACGAACTTTAGAAGAAAGGGATAGAGTTTTCTTAACTCTTAAGTGATATTCGTGATGCTTCTTATGGACTAAGAATTTGGTTCCAAAAAATAAAATATGTATCTGTCAAGCACATATGACATCTAAAGCAATGAGAACGAGAGTCGATAAAATATATAGGTTTATAATTAATAATCGATTAAACAATTTATTTCAATACTGACATCGTTGATGCTTCTTGTTTTTAAATTCTAAACTAGTTGGAAATAACCATGTTTTGGGGTGGTAGCGAATCACAGATGAAAAAACACATCGCAAAGATGTAGTCATAATTTAAGAAAATGTTATCTTGTTATGGAAAATAAACGTTAAGGAATTTGGAAGTGAATTTAAAAGTAAATAAAGTTAAAATATATTATGTTTAATCTGGTTTGGTTTCAGATAAAATCTGTGCAACTTCAAAGATAATAGATACTAAGTATTTGATCATCAAATTCTAAAGCAAGTTAGTAATGTATCTTTATACTTGAATACATATATTTTTTATATATGTTTTTTAATATTTAAATACGTATATTTTAATATATGTATTTAAGTATAAAACTTTTTCCTTGGTATTTGTATCAAATTTTTTAAGGGTAATTTAAGACTCTTTCCTTTGATGCGGAGAAATCACCGTGAAACCCCAAAGTAGTAAGGATGTTATAATTAGGGTAAGGTTTAAATAAAAAGATTTTTAAAATTAAAAAGTATAAAAAGTAATATTAACCATCAATTTTTTTAATCAACTGCCTCTTATGAAAAAGCCCTTAATGCTGTGTGGATCATCCAAGGCACATTAGCATGGCGTACTCATCAAATCTGAAAAAAAAAAAAAAAAAAAAAAAACAAAGGTTATTTGTATTCCTCGAAAGCTCCCGATGAAAAAAGGAAAAAAATTGTAGGAAAATTTTTTTAGAGGGATAATGTTACGAATAGTCACTTTTGTTGACTTTTCGTAGGTTCCTTCATTTTTTTAAGCGCTTATAACTTTTATGTACGAAATCATTTTTCTATAAAAATTACAACAAAAAGGAGCCTTTTTTATCTTTAAAACGAGTACAATATTGTTATATAAAAAATAATATATTTTTTTAACTTTTTAAGCTCGTATCTCGTCATTGTGTATTTAATGCAGTTCATTTTGTATTTTTGTCAGTTATTATGCTTTTCTGGATATTATTGTGCTTTTTTTAAAATGATGAATTTTAAAAAATATAAAGATGAAATAACATTGTTATGTATCTTTAATATGTAAAACATAATAATAAACTAACAAATAATTAATCTAATACATTAAAAAAATTATAAAATAACACAATGTCTTATTATGTTTTCGATCATTATTGTGTTATCTTGAATACTATGAGTTTTGAAAATTACATTGGTAAAATAGCATTATTGTGTACTTGTAATTGTAAAACACAATGATAGATAATAATAAGTTTATATAATCTATAAAAACAATAACAAAAATAACACATTATGTTATCTTCAACACTATGAGTTCTGAAAATTATATTGGTGAAAATATATCATTGTGTTTTAATTATAAAACACAATGATAGATAACAAGTTTATATAATTTATAAAAAACAATGATAAAAATAACACAAAATGATCTAAAATGTAAAATATAATGATGAATACATATAATAAATGATGTAAAATATATCACATAATAAACTAATATTTGACATAATCAATGTATAAGACACAATGAGCTGGCGTAGTTAACACAATGACCAAAATACACTTATCTTTAAAACAATAGAAGAACACATATCAAACCCACAATTATTCTTAGACTTTTTGGATTAAACATATTTTTTTAGTATAACCCTACCTTTTAAATTAATTTCCAGTCTTAGAAAACGAAAACATTTGTGGTCATTTTGCAAAAAACATATACAACATTGTAGCACATCAAGTTACATTTTAATGTGTAGAAGTAAATAATACTGCGAAAGATTTAAAAAAATGTTCTACTATGTTGTGAAGATGGTTATTGTGGTTCATATCACATTATTACAATTCGAATATGCCATCATCACAAATTCAAGACAATGATTAAAAGTTCTACCTTGTTATGGTTATTTTTATATAAGTCAATGGTTATTTTTATATAAGTTAAAGGCTTTTACAATATGTTTCTTTTGCTTGACTGTTGATGTTGTTGTGGATATCTGTGTTACAATTTTGTTTGTAAGCATTAATTCTTGATGCTTAGTTCAGAAAATTCAATACGCATAGATGTCTGCAACAACAACAACAGCCGAGCACAAGGAATTTGTTTCATTTTAGCAAGTTTTTGATGCTCAGTTTCTTCATAAAGATCCAATATAGGGGTGTTCAGTATTGTAAAACTCGAAATTTAATTTTTATATCACCAATTCAAATTTTTAAATTTGAATTCGATTTGATTTTTTTATCGAATTTTGGGCATGCGATTTTCGATTTGATTTGATTCGAAATTCAAATTAAAATATAGATATATTTATATATACAATATATATATATATATGTATATAATAATATAGTTATTTATGTTATATCTTATGTAATTGATTAATTTCATATACATATAGTTATTCTTTTTGCATTTTAAGTATTTTAAATTTATATATTCAATTACCTAAATCATGATTCCTTTTTTAGTTATTCTATTGTTTATGTGTTTAAATATTTCAAATTTCTGCGTCAAATGAAAGGTTAGTACTTTCGAATATAAAAAGTAAAATAAATATATAATGGACTAATGGTAGATTACGTGTTAAAAATAATTTATTGACTAGTAGAGTAGCGAACTAGTTTATTAGTACTGAGGTTAAATTGTTTGAAAATAGTTGAGGTGACTTTTAACATATTTAAATTTAGCAAATACTTTAAAACTAGTATTAAGCCCCGCATGTTGCGGCGGAGGCCGTAAAACTATACCAAATAGCACCAATCTGACACCACCATTAGCGACTGTCAACATCGAAAAATCTCACATTAAAAAAATATAAAAACGAGAAAAACTAAACCGAACAAAAGATAGACGTATGTTGAACACCACACATGATACGTAAAACATTAAAAACAATAACTAAGTCGATATAAGAACCGCGCATTGTGACGGGGCCGTTGAACGGGAAAAAATAGACGTAAAATTTAAACCAAAATGGCAAACAAAAAATTCATAAAAAGATGAAAAGTATAGAAAACAAAGTTGAAAGTGAAAAATTATAAAGGTCAAGTTGTAAAAAATGTAAAAGTATTGAAGTTAAAAGTAAGAAAATTAAGAAAAAAAACAAAAATGAGTAGAACCTATTAAAGCTAAGATTATTCACATAGCACAAACCACTTGCTAATTAGTATTATATATAATATAAATGAATTGACATATATGATATAAAAAATATAATAAGTATGCCATACAGATTTTTTTACAAAGTTCATTAGTATATTAATGAACTTGGTTAGAAATAAGATTTATTACAAGAGTTGCATAAATACAATGTTTTATATAGTGTAATATAAATTTACATATCACATGTGTAGATCTATTTTAATATCACCCACGTTAATATATAATTAACTGTTAGGGATGGCAAAAAAAACCCGAACCCGATGGATATACTAGAAACCTAAAACATACGGGACGGATATACCCGAAATCTGATGATTATTGGGCTAGGTGTGAGATTAGTTTTAATTTTTTTCCGTGCGTATGGGATGGGTATGGGATTAGTTAATACCCGACCTGATTACCTGAAACCATAAACCCTTAACGCAAACATATACTCGAAGTTCTTTATTTTCGGATATGAATGAAAGCAAAATGAACTAACCTTTTTGAATTATTAAATATGTATTTTGGATATGACACTTTATGATACAAAAATACGAGTTGCTAACTTGTTGTGACTATTTTGAATGTGAAATTTTAAAACACTTTTATGTTGCAGCTGTTTTAAAATATCGATATGAAAATTTTAACAACTTTTTGTAGCTATTTTTAATGTTAAAATTTACCAAATGAACATTTTGCTATAGTTTTATTACAAGAAGTTTTATAAAGATGATCATATTTAATATTTAAAATGGAATACTTAAAAAATATAAAAACAAAATTATATAAATGTACTCGACCACCTGACAAGCATTGGTCTATACATGCGCGTATGCCCGCAACTCGATGCTAACGGGTATACCTGATACCTGACCTGTAATTACCTGACCGGTAATTACCCGACCAATACCTGACGGGTAATGGGCCGGGTATGGGACGAGATTTCAAAGCCAAGCATGGATTTGGGATTACCAATACTGGACCCGAACCCGGCCCATTGCCATCCCTAATAAATCATCTATAATTCATTTACCAATATCGGTGGTCATTGAGAAGCCATTGACTTTGACGCTATAAATATTTTGAGTTTTCAAATTAACCATAACTCATAAGAATATCGACACTTTTATATTTTTTTAATTTTTATTATTGAATTATTTTTGTCTTTTTATCCTTTTTTTAATTATATTTTGTTTTTCTAAATCCCTTTTCTTAAAAAAATTTATTAAGTCGCATGCGAGACATGATACTATTTTTTATCTATGTTCTAGGCTTCAAAACTGAGTTACTGCAACTTTTCAAAAAATGTGTTACAAGTTCTTGCCATAATATTGAAAAGGTGATGGATGAACTTAATAACTTGAGAATTAACTTGATCAATTCTTTCATTTGGCTCGACAACAACAATCCTTTTTCTACCAAGGACCTTAGAAAGAATATCGAGAATATTAAGCGGCGTGTTGATTCTCTCATCTTTAACCGTATAAATTAGGTTCCTATTAGGGTTAATACTTTCTATTGGATAATTTGTATCGAGCGTATTATGTTAAACCTAGTGAAAAAGGGGATTATTGGCAATGTTTCTTCCGTGCTATGGTAGCTTCAATGAATCAGTCGTCTTAATCAAATGTGAATTCACAGCTAATGTATGGGGCTAAATTATCGGTTAGTGTAGACTTTCTGTGACAAATTTAATTCAATTATAAGCCTTTTTCATGTGCTTTCCTTCTAGCACGAGATGTTTCTCACATCTAGTCTATAAGAATAAAAAAATGCTTTAACAACAAGCAATTGGATGTTTAGGAAACTTTTAGGCATCCAAGCATACTTTCTTTTTATGGTCGAAGAATAGAGGTAAAAGGGAAAAATTAGAGTAGAGGGAATGATACAATTTTATCTTTTGTGCAAACTCTTTTCATCATGTATCTAGCTTCTTGCTGGTTTCGTTTCTTAATAATATTCTTGCAGTTGTTAATAAAAATACTCAAGCATTACCTTCATATCGTTGGTTTCTCATTATCACTTTTCTATAAAAAAACATCATATTTTTAGTTTTTTCATTAAGGTAACATGTCACATAAAGTTAGAGAGGCAATGGTGTAGTTTTGTGTTTTGTTCAAACTCTTTCCATCATGTACGTAGCTTCTCGTTAGTTACATTGTCTTAATAATATTCATGTAGTTGTTGAAAAACAATAATATTAACAACCAATCCTTATCTTCATTATCTCGGTTTCTTATTATCACTTTTCTATGACACAATTCTCTTAAATTTTTCAGAGAAGATAAGGGGAGCGGAAGAAAAAAAAAATAATTGTGTTTCAGAATTTTTTTTATCTAAAAGAGAAGTGAAAGGAAAATAGGAAAGAAAAATTATATTCTCAAGTTCTCTTAATGACAGTGATTATTAGTAAATTTGAATCAATTCACAATGGAGTATTTAATAACTACCATTAAATAGTTATTGAACTATAAACAATGTAATGAATAAAATTTTTTAATATCACACACTTACTTTTCAATAAACATTGTTACACTGGAATTCGTTACAATGCATAGGTGCATGTTAGTAAATTATGATAATAAACACATTTAAAAGTTTCAAACACTCAAAAATAACACCGAGTCCTTATGATTTAAGATATAAAGTGTGTATTGTAGAGGTGGTGAGTTGTGTAGAAATTAGCCCACAGTCCGACACCTAACATTTTGTACTAGCCCAATAATTTAGTGGGCTATTATCCCAGTTTTGTTTACCTTATATGCTTTATTTAACACAATTTTTTTTATTTTTCTTACACCTAAATGTAAGAATACAAATTGCTATTGATGCATAATTGCCACTCATTTTCCAATAAAATTTTTATTAATCATACAAATCAGCAACTTGTTTTCATCAGGGTTGTTTCCTCTTTGAAACCTATAAAAGGCGATGCCATGTTAGAATTTCTGTCCTAGAGGATTTCATTTTAAATCACTAAGTTCTAAAATATTAAAAATAATATTAGTCTTGGACAAAGTTGAAATTCAAACCTTTTAACTTGTTAAAATGTCTATTATCATTTCCTTTTAGTTTTAAACAAATCCAAATAAAAGAACCATCATAATACTAAAATCACCAATAATTTGGTATTATTATAGTGCTTGCAATTATGATTTGCACACTAGAGTTTCGGTCTATGTGGACCTTTGAAATAATGTACCGGTTATACTAGGATATGATTTATTAGCAAAGGACCAGAGGTGTAATTATTATTATTATTTTTTTGTTAACAACAGGTTACATTACTATTAACTTAATAAGGAAGGTGAATGCTTTTTTTTGTCACCAGCCAATTCTCACCCCTCAACTTTAAATTTTACATTTTCCACCCCTTCAATTTCTAAATATTTTATAAAATATCATTTTGACCCTCTTAAGTTTTAAAAGTTTTGGTTTTACCCCTTATGCATTTTTGTTCAAACAAACAAATTTCTTATCCTCTTATTTTTATGGACATGTCGGTATAAATTCAAATCTATCTATTTTGACGTCAATTGTGTTCGGAAACAAGCAAGTTCAAATATTAAACTTTTTCATGGTTATTTTAAAATATGTTTCAAGTTGATTTATGTTTTCACGTAAATTTTATTTAGAAAAAAAAGTTGGGTTAAATATTATGTACTTTCATTCAACGATAGAAATTTATGTATTCCATCACATCACCTCCACGCCCACTCTTCATGCTAGGATACCCAATGCTCTTATGGGGTAACAAATGTAATTGTTGAATTCTATTTCTAGTGTATTCCATTGTACACAAGAGTTTTGATACAAAAGTTACTATTTTATCATCAAAGATCAGTTTCAATCCTAACCCGTTTAGTGCAATTGATCACTTCTTGGAACCTGTTTGAGCAATCGATCACTTCTTTAACCAAACTTGTTACGACCTGTTACCCACCCAACCCAACACGTCTGTTCTACCAAAACGACTTGGTACAACCTGTTACCCATCCAACCCAACCCGTCTGTTTTACCGAGGCCATTCCACGAGTTTCGAGCCACAAACATCCTTGTGCTCGCGCTCAAGTTGTTATTGCTATCATACGACTCGGCTTGATCACACCCCGCCTAAGAAACCGTCACACGACTGAAAAAATAATGTACAACAGTACAAGAGTGTACATGCAGAACATAAACACAATTATAATTTCTAACACATCAACTACATCAAGTTTACATCTAAACACAAAGTAACCCAACAAATCAACATCTTGTAAAATCAACAACATTTAAATGTTCATCTTGATGAACATCATCATCTTCTCTACTGCAACTGCAAATTCTTGCAGACATACATTAAAAAAAAAAAAAACTCACATTAACAAGCTGTTCATCCTCACAAACGAAGCTCTGTGCAGATAAACTCATCATCATCACTCTCTGGTGCAACATTCAGATCAAACGGAAGCAATGTCGTCCGTAAAGAACTCGAAACAATATCTCCACCATCACGTTCTTCATCAACCACCACAGACGACGAAGAATCACAATAGTCACAGCAACTATCCTCCGCCACCACCGCCGGCGGACGCCGGACACGAGGCCGCACCACCACATCCGCCGTCGTCAACACCCGCGGTCTGCTGGCGGACTCCACCGTGCTGCTTAAACTGCTGCTCGTCGGCCTCTGAGGTATGATTATATTATCCTCTGTTTGTCGATCGTATAGCGGATTATCATCAACGTTAGGGTTAGGGTTTCGAGCGATTGTTATCGGAAAATTCGTCTTCGCTTTATCGCCATGGAAACTCCGAGCTGCAGCGTCGTATGCACGAGCAGCATCCTCCGGTGACGCGAAGGTGCCGAGCCAAACCCTAGCTTTCTTCAACGGATCTCTGATTTCTGCAACGAATTTACCCCATGGACGTTTTCTCACGCCTCTGAACTTAACTCCGGTGGCCGATCGAGATCCGACGGTCACCGGCGGTGGTGCTCCGGCTCTGCCGCCTCGCATCGCCGATCGAATTGTTCGGAGAGACGATGATGAGATCTAGGGTTTCGTGATCGATGAAGATTGCACACGATTAGCTGATTAGAAGGATAATCTGTTCATTTTGTTTGAAGATTGTTGTTGAATTGTTGTTTGTGGAAGATGAATATATGATGATTTTGGTTGTTGAATATGTGTTCTTTAGGGTTGTGATTAAAGCGTTTGGGTTTCTTCGAGGTGTGATATGAACCCTAATTGGGAGATTCTGCCCCCTTTCGTTCTTCGTTTTCATCTATTTTTTTCTTTAAAAAATTATTGTGATGGGAAATAATCGAGACGTGTTTGTAAAGACTTAAATACCCTTGTATTTGAACTTGATACATTAGGCCTTGGGTTTTTTTGTTTTCTCAAAAAACAGTAGGATAGTGTTTCTGGGTTTACTCGGGTCAAATTATCCTAACGCCATGCTTTTTTCCTTCGTCTTCACCGAGTGCATTTTCATCGGGTTTCCTACTGCAAGACATCATGATCACCTCCACCACCAATCATCACCCCCCATTTGTCTTTTCTATTTTTTTTTTCTCATTCTTCTTTACGGTAAGACAATGTGAGCTATAATAGTTGGTTTTTAAAAAAATATTTAAAAGAAAATTTATGTAATGTAATTATTATTTTAAATTTCATATGCCACATAAAAATCTTCAATATCACTCTTTTTGGATTCTAGAAAATTGTGAAGATGGTTTAATCATCGTCATCATTGAGTGAGGGCAATCTATCTAAAATCATAACTGCAAATGATTGACTACTTTGTTGACAATGACGATAACCCTCTATACACCATCAAATTGTTTAAACGACGTGTAAGGATGACCGGATAACTATTCCTTTAAATACTCGAAGATCTAGAGGTGGAGGGAGGAAGAGAGGTCATTTTTGTAAGTTAACATGAGATGCTAGAGGCAAAAAGGGTTATACTCCAAAAAGATGCACCTTTTTCATTTTTCATAGGACTTGGTTTATAAGTTCTGTTAATGTGTTATTAAGTTATACATTCAACAATATTTATGAAAACCTACATCGAGTACCAATCAACTAATATTAATATTATCTTTGTATTTTAACCTTGTTTAGTAAATAATTTTTTTTAAATTAATAAATGTTAATTATTTAAATAAAAAGAGGAATAATAAAAAAACGAGATGAAAAAAAGTGACCAAGGTGAAAAATATAATGATAATGACGATATGATGCCTAGCACGAAAGATGTGGGGAACTGTAATATTACCATAAAACATCGCTACATTTCATTTTCTTATTTTGTTACCCATGTGAATAAAATAAATTATTATTTTGTGTTGTTTGTTTGGTACGAAAAAAGAGAGCAATGAAATATAAAAGTGGTTATGATGGTGATGATTGATGGTGGTGGTAGCCGGTGGTGACCGATGGTGGTTCCCAATGATGGCGGGCGACGGTGGCGATGGCCGGTGGTGACCGATGGTGGTTCCCAATGGTGACGGTGAAGGCTAGTGGTTACTAGTGGTTGTGGGTGGTGGCGACTGGTGGTGTTTCCCGGTGGTGGTGCGTGGTGGTGGTGGTCGGTGATTCCTGCTGGTGGGTGGTGGTGCGGCGTGGTGGTGGTCGGTGGTTCCTGCTGGTGGGGCTGGTAGTGGTGTAGGGGGCCGGTGGTGGTGCTGGTGGGTGGTGGTGACCAAGAATAGAAAAAAGGAATGAAAAAAAAAGATGGATGGAATGAATTTGTTGTGTTTAGAGGGAATACGGAGCAAATCTGTTTTTACTATTTATTTATTAAAATCCTTGGCAATCTAATATCTCTTTTTTTTTATTTATTGATAATTTTACAAAACTAATATTAGGCTTTCAAATCTGTTTCACAATTATTGTATGACATTATTTGCTACTGTTTCATCGTGCTTGTTGCGTGGCTCGTTACTTTGATCAAGATTTTTAAGAGTACAAGAGAATCTCATTCTATTCCTGTTCCTGGTGGTGTTAAGCTCGTTTGGAATGAAAGGCCAACTGTTGTAGCATAGGGTAGGAGCAAATCTGATACCATTCTGATGATATTAAACTTGTTAGGAAGGAAAGACCAACTACTACAACAATTGGTAGACGTAGAGTCGCTCTATTAAAGAAAGTAAAAGCTATGGCTTTCAATTTTCTCATGAATGTCGTAATAAACAACATATCATCCATGGTTGGTGATTTAAGCCAGTCTATTAGAAAATCAATTGTCTGTGTCAAAAACCTATAAAACAATCAATCGCTTCTATCAAAAACCTATAAATGTAACAATTTCATTTACTAGAAAACACGCAAAACAGCCAACCCCTTGTATCAGAAAACCCTTGAAACAACTAACCCTTAAACAGTCAATCCTCTACCTTAGGACACGTAAATTGACTTATTCCTAAACTGAAAAAATAATAAAACAACCAATTCGTTCCACTTTGGAAAGCGATGAAACATCCAATCCTTTCAACCAGTAAAGTGATAAAACAGCCAATACCCTATACCAAAAAGCTCATTAAAAACCCACTCCCATCTACCAGAAAACCCATAAAACAGTCACTCTCCTTTACTAGAAGTCGCCAATTCCCTCTCATGAAGAACAACCAAAAAGACATGCCAACTATTTATCAAAGCCTTCTCTGAACAACACCTGAAGATACATGTTGCCGATGATTCACAGTTAGCTCAAATAGTGGTTACTCCTCAATGAAAACTTTAATATTTTTTATTTGCTATCAATATTGCCTAAGAACTAGAGAATGAATAGTTTTGTATCAAGGTATGCTTCTTTTGTTGTAGAAAAATAATTTTGAAGATATGTTATTGTTTATTGTTCATTAATTTTTATTGATTGGTGCATTAATGTAAGAATTTAGGTAATTAATAATCTAGACTAGTTGGTGCATTAATTTCTTTAGCTATTTTTATTATATTTGACACATTAAAGATAAAATATAACCAGGACTCACACATTCATTGAGCATACTAATGATTTTACGTGCACAAATAGAATTGTTTTCTACTTTCTTTTAGCATTCATATAAATTTGTTTTCTACAGTTACAAAAGTGTGCCATTGCTGCAGTAATACACTTGATGCGTTTATGAAGTTCACATTTTTAAAAAAGTTATAAGTAAAAAGGGGTTACGCAAAATCCCATAATAGATACTTAATTAGTGATTCTTTTATTATTTTATATTGCATTTGAAGATGGGAAAAGAACCAATGCGAGGAAGAAGCAACTCTTGGTTATGGGAACATGGTAAGAATAGTTGTGTCATACAAGGAAACCTAACGTCAAGGATTAAACTCTTGACTCATGTGTGACACTTGATCTTCTTGCTAAGTTTAGCCTTTGACATAATGATTAGTAATGATTCAAGCTACTATTAAATGTTTGCAAGTTTCGTAAAACAAATGAATTTGTATTGCTCATAAAGGAATATATTATGTTTATACAAGACTTGTGAAAGTTTTTAGGTGATTCCAAATGATGGCATACTTCACCTATTTATACTACTCACAAGTTTCTAAATCATTCTTGATCTCGAGACTTCTAAATGTATTATATTTACATGATAAGTTTTAGAGAATTTTAAGAAGTATCCATTTATCTTTAGTCATTCCAAGACTATTCTATACCTTATCTAATATTACACAACGATCAGTATTAGACACAATGATCTGACGAGTATTAGACACAAATAGAAAACACAAATTATCAGTATTAGATATAATGATCTAACCACTATTATACAATAATATAATATTACACAATAATATGATGGACATTACATAATAAGCTAAAATAACATGAAAAAATTTTATTTTTTATATATCAACATTGTATGTGTTATAAAGATAAAAAAACGTTTGTTTTTATAGTATAATTTTTTTAAAAAATACTTTTGTATGCAAAAGTTATGAGCGTTTAAAAAATGATGGAATTTTAAAATGTGATTATAACTAAAATACCTTTTGTTTATTATTTAAAGTTTTAATTATTTACTATTATGCTACTGATTTTTTTTTAACACTTGAATCCGAAATCTAATGATTAAGAATCCTTCTTACCCTTTTAATTTTTTTCTTTACTTTTAGAACAAATTTTTATATATTTTTCCTTCTTAAGACCACTAATTACATATTTATCAAAACCACAAAATCAATTACATATTTCTTGTTCCTAAAGCATGCATATTACATAATATTTGTTTTATTAAAAATTAAATTATTAAATGACTACTCTACCATTATTTTTACTATAAAATTTTCACATATTGATTTTTAATATTGTAATTGTTTAAACTTTTGATAATAGTTTTTTGTATTCGGAGATGTAACTTTAATTATTGGCAATTTGTGTTTTAAAATGAAGTTTTAAACTTTTAAATTTGGAGATATACTTTTGTTGTTTTTATCTACATGGAAGGCTCTGAATATGTAATTGATGGCCTTAGAAAGTGAAATACGTATACATATCTTAGTAAAAATTAAGATAAATACTCAATCAATAAGTTAATTTTAATAAAATGAATGAATACATAATATATATGTTTTAGAAATAAGAAATATGTAATTGATTTTTTGACTTGAGTTAATATGTGATTAATGATCTTATGATGGGAAATAAGTAAATGTCTTTTTTAGAATAATTCCACTCATACTATAAATGCTATGTTTAGTATGTGGTAATGGAATGAACGGATAAATAGAACGTATGAAGGAATAGAATGGACAAAGAAATAAAATGAATCGTTACATTTTATTATTCTGCTTGATTACCTGTGGGAATGAAATTAAATTATTATTTTATGTTGTTTGTTTGGTAGAAAAAAAAAAGGAATGTAATATAAAAATGGTTACAATGGTGATGATCGGTGATGGTGGTAACCAATGGTGGCGAGCGGCGGTGGCGATGGCCGATGGAGACTGATGGTGGTTCCCAATTGCGGCGGTGATGGCCAATGGTTACCGGTGGTGGTGGTCGATAGTTGTTAGTAGTGGTGGGTGGTGGTTCCCATGGTGGTTGTGTGAGGGGGGGGGGGGGTAGGTGGTGGTGACCAAGAATGAAAAAAGTAATGAGATAAAAAAAGATGGATGGAATGAAATTGATGTGTTTAAAACGAATACGATTACCTTGGTAGTAGTACGTTTATTATCTTCACAAATAAAATATTTTTTTTATTCACGCTCACCGTTTTATTTTATTTCGACTATTAATCTCGCATACCAAACACTACCAACTGTAATAATGTTAATCGTGGAGGAGAAGTCAAAAAGTATTTATGATAGGTAAATATCAACCGTTGGATCGTCTCTATCACGCACAAATCCCTGATCTTCAACTACAAAAGGGGTGTAGGGCAGAGCTGAGCCCCAATCGAACAAACGTTGCTGAATCAAAGTACAAACTACGTTGATCGATCGGCACCGGAGAATATGTCAGGAGTCAACAACGACGATATCATCTCACACCTTCAATGATGAAGACAGTAGCTTTTTGTGATTCCTGAAATGTGTTTTCAGTTTCGATTCACTTTCTAGGGTTTCGTTTTGTGTTTGTTCGTGATTGTCGTTGTAGTTGCCTAGTTGGGCTAGGGTTTTGTTTGGGGTGATAGCAATTGTCTAGGTTGATGATGTCTAACCAGAGATCTTATGTTCTTAGATGGCATATATCTGGTTCAATTATGTTACTTTTGAAGTTTCGTTCCCACATGTAATCAAACAGGACAATGAAATGTAATGATTTATATATTGAGCTTAATGTGACACATGTCACCACTGTATGTAGAAATTGAGATAATCTAGCTTGTGTAAGGTTTTATGAATCATGGTACAACTGGAAGATCAAAGATGTTTGTTTTAGAAGGAATGATCATAAAGAAGTCCCTGCTTTCTTTTATTGATAATAATTTTCAGATTGTGGGATCTGTTTGTGTCTTATTCCAGTGACATACCATATGCATTTTAACCCATTCATGAAGTTTGTGAACTGATATATTTTGCAGTGGGACAATTGTTCACTTTCTAAGTCCTGCACATGACGGCTTTTGTGATTTTAGCATACATGATGCATTTTGATATCATCTCCTTTTTGTTTGAAGTAATAACTCATGTGCCACTGCTTGTTCTGTTTCCAGGATGGTAATGAAGTTTTCTTCAGGATCAAAAGGAGCACACAGCTGAAGAAGCTTATGAATGCTTACTGTGACCGACAATCTGTCGAGCTTAATTCTATTGCTTTTTTGTTTGATGGGCGTCGCCTTCGTGGGGAGCAGACTCCTGATGAGGTTTTCTCTTCTTTACCAACAACAGGGAAATCTCTGCAAAGAGTAATCCAACCCTGCTTGTTTCTTAGATGCTTTATCTGGTTGTGCTGATTTGAGGTGGCATTTTTGACCCGTTTACTTATGAATGAGTTAATTTGCTTTTTGTTCCACCTCAAACAGATAAAATACAAAAATTTGCCAAAAGAGGAACAAGTCTAGGGACTGCAGATTGGTGAAATTTTATTTTAAATAATTCTTCTCGATTGTTTTGTAAATAATTATTGCAACTAATTATTTTGTAATCATCTTTCAAACATTTATATATATAAATATTGGATAAAGAAAAGTGTTTGCAGCCTTGCAGGTCAACCCAACCCAAACTAGACTGTGTTACCTTTACTTAAATGACCCATTCTATCTTATCTATTTAAATCTTTACGATCTCTATAGCTGACATTTAACATGTTTTGACATGTTTTGCCACAGCTGGAAATGGAAGAAGGTGATGAGATAGATGCAATGCTTCATCAAACAGGAGGTACATCTAAGAACCTCTGGATTTAGAACACTCGACACCCATCGTATGTGCTGTACAAACGCCAGTTGAACTATACTGATGCTGGTTGTTATCTCCGTTTGAGTATTCTGTTGTCGAGGTTTGTGATTTGTGTTTGAGGTTTAAACTTCTTTTAGGATTTATTACCATAATTTGTACTGTGTTAAATACAATATATGCTCTCATGTTTGCAGCATGTTGATCTGTCTAAAACCAGTGAGCCTGCATATTTGTATTTGCCTTGGTTATGCTTTTATCAGTAAAATTATGCTATTTGTGTTTACTGTTGATGGAGTTTCTCATATGATATTTTCAAAATTTCAGTTTAGTGGGCCCTTGCTCTTTTTGAAAAATTGTTGTTCACTTAAATTTTTTCTACAAAGTATATCAACAAGAGGTGATAGTTGTTATTTTGTGTTTTAACATGATGATTAAAACAAGAGTAACCACTTTCATATCATTGGTTTTAGGATTTACTCATTTAGCTTTGAGTGGTCGATTTGAGTTGTGTTTATGATGTAGGGGCAGTGACTATGTGGTATCCGAAGGGTAATGCCTATGGCGTCGTCTGCTAAGAGGAAGTCGATAACATTTTAGATAATTTTGTGCAGTGTGTTTTACATAAAGAGACGTATTTGATTATTGTCAAATCTGTTCAAGTGAGAAGTTGACAAGCTTATTTTCAAAATCTTTACCGACAAGGGGCTCTTAGAAACTTATACACAAGATCAACATCCAAAACTTGAAGAACATACACAAAAATGAGAGAGGACATTATATTCAACTACTCGCATCTTTACTGTTTTTTTTTCTTTGTGGTTTTTAGAGCATCATATCAGGTTTTTTATTTTTATCCTTATATTTATATTAAAAACATTACTTTTTCTCTCTTTTTAATTAAATAATAATTTTTTATTTTTATCATTATTTTTTCTCTCTACTCTACTCACAATTATTTTTAAAAATATTAAAAAATTTATAAGGGTTGAATAACGATTCCTCAAATATACAAATTGAACAGTAAGAGTCTGTTTGGTATGAGTTAATAGAATGAACAAAGGAATGAAATAAATGAAGAAAAGAAATGGATGAGAGAATAAAATAAATCATTAGTTTGTGTTGTTTGTTAATTAGAAAAAAATGAAAAAATAAAATGTAAAAGTGGTTATGCTAGTGATGGTTCTGGATGGCGGTTGTTGGCGACGATGGCAGCGGCCAATTCTCAATAGTTTGGAGTATTTAAATCTATTAACCCATTAGTAAAACTTTTATTTAAAGAGCAAATGGATGATCTTGTATATTGTTAGTTAACAAACAGTTAGTGTCGGTTCAGTTTTCCAAATCAATTTGCTCGATATAAACCCAACTAAACTCAAAGCTTTAGATCTAAAAAGATCCATAAAGAATGAGTCCTTTTTCTAAAATAGTTAGGTTTTTTGGTTGAGTTTTATGTTTTTGTTTCAATTTCTCTGCACAACTCTAAATTGCTACAATCTTCACTAAATAATACATACTTTTTTTAGTTTTTTAAAAAAATTAGCTGCTAATTCATTATAATTTTATATAAAATACGTCAAAAACCTGAAATTATATCTTTTTTGTTCTCAGATTGTTTTATAACAATTACTCCTATATAAATTGAGAAAGATTTGAACAATAATAATAATAATACAATAATAATAATGTTTATGTATTAATTATATAATAATATAATAATTATAAAATTATAATAATATTTGCTCATTAAATTATATTTGTTTTGTTAAATTATATTTGTTTATTGAATTCAAATTTACCAGGTCAATTTTGGACGTCATATTAATCTCTTTAAGTTTTTGAAGTTTCGGGTTTACCTCGGTATAATTTTTATTTATATAAATTAATTTCTTACGTTCGTATTTTTTAGTTATGTGTCGGTATGTGTTAGGTCAGGTATAAAACACAATGCATATTTTTATATACGTTTTGAGATGGTCTATATTTAAACGTACACATTTTTAGGTATGTGTCGGTATGTGTTGGGTCAGGTATAAAACATTGCCATGCATGTTTTTATGTACGATTTGAGGTGATCTACATTTTGATGCTCACCAACTTTTTGACGTAGGTTTTGTTCGGAAATGAGTCGGGTTAAAAATGTTTTTAGTTCAACGGTATAAATCTGAGTTACGTTATATCTCAACGTAGATTTAGTTTGGCACATGTCTGGACGATTGCAACCTATGTGTTTTTTGATGTATGCTTTGACGTGGTCTACGTTTTGACGTAATTTTGTTTAGAAAAAAATGGGTGAATTATAATGTGCTTTCGTTCAATGTTATAAATTACAGTTACTTTACGGTTCGACGTGAATTTAGTCCGGAGACAAGTCAGGTCGATTGTTAGCGTATATTTTATTACACTGCGTACGATATCGAAGCAACGCACGATTGGTACGTATAACACTAGTTTATGATAAATATTAA
This sequence comes from Flaveria robusta, assembly GCA_025506415.1. NCBI lineage: Eukaryota > Viridiplantae > Streptophyta > Magnoliopsida > Asterales > Asteraceae > Flaveria > Flaveria robusta. The sequence goes on from CM046465.1 coordinate 8,003,478, forward strand.
TACCTGTTTTAGCAAGAATAATTAAAACTAAATACCAGTGCAGACAAACAAGGCCAACAACATTTGAGTATCAAACAAACGTGAAGACAAGATTGGTTGATATAAACACACAAATGAATAAAAAAGTTATATTAAAGAAATAATAAATATTAATAAAAGGATAAAACAACATGTAAATTGTAATATGCATAACAAGGTGGGCCAATAGGATTGAGACTCTTGAAAAGGAAGATGTTCTCTAATTTATAAAGTTTCCATCATGGATATCTTTTAGTAGTATAGTACAGTAATTAGCTTTTTTCTTCGACGATCTATTACTAACCAAGAGTTAATCGCCGTTAGTATTTTTGATAAAACGAGGCCAACATTGAGCCATTTTTCAACTACGCTGCCGCCCAGCCTCCATTAAGTCTGTTTTTTGATGTCTAGTCTACAACGTCACCTGAAATCTACCTCGAATAAGTTAAGTGGTTCAGATCAGAAGGTGGAGATTAACGGATTTTTGGTTGCGTAAGTTTCAGATTGACGGACCAGATGGTTGATTTGAACTTTCTACTTAATGTTTTGGCCATAAAAACAATCAATGTTATCGAAAAACTAACTAACGGTGTTAACTCTCAGTTAGTTAGGGATCGTTGAAAGAAAATAAGCTCAAAGTTGAGAGTGTGCGTAAACATTTCTTGAGTTGGGATTAATCCCGTTCAATAAATGAAAGGTGGGATTATTAAAATCTAATAACCCAACTTTAAAGGGTTTTTTTTGCATCTTTATTTCCCATCAAACTAATGAGACCCACAAAAGGAACTGTAATATGAAGTAGAAAGCGACCTTAACAACATTATTGATAAAATTTGGACCAACTTTCTTGGACATATAGATAGAGCAACTATAAGCCTCCATACTTTATGAATGATCATTTCACCACTCTTTTCAATATCATAAGCTTTCTGTTCTTGAATCAATGGAGGGCCACCGAAGGACTGTTTATGGTGCAACTCAGATGGCTGGTTTACTCGCGTTCTTCTACTTGTTTTACACCCAATCTTTCGGATTCGACCCCATCAAACTATACTCTGGTGTGTTTAACTTTTGAATTATGTCTCCTTTTCGCATATGGGATCTTGTTGAATCTATGAAATCTGCCTCGTGTTTTGTATGTAGTGTAGGCACGAGAACTTTGTTGAAGAATGCTACAATGGAAGAAGTTGGTGTTTTAGAAGATAACTTGCAACCATTGTTTGAATCGCTTATAGGTTTGTTCTTATTCTCGCCCTCTCTCACGCATATGTACATTACTAACATTCGACGTTTAAGAACCTCAACCGGACTTGTTAATTGGGGTGCTAGTCGACCATTATAGTTAGTTTTTGTTTTTGTGGTGTAAAAGAAAGATTCAAGGTACACATATAAGAGTACGTTCAATGTAGAACCGACTTAAATAAAAAAATCTATGAGAATTGTATAATTGATTTCACGAAAAAGAGACAACAAGTATATGTTTAGATAAATAACTTATGTATTACACGTAAAGTAAATTATACAAGTGTTTGTATTGTTTCCAATAATGAATCGCACAATAAAAACAATAAACTCTATTATTTTAAAAGACAAATATTTGCCAGCAAGGTAATAATTGCATTATGTGGGGTATTGTTTTATATCAATTGACGTGTAAGAATCTAACCTATATTTGAGTTTGGACGTACAATTCGCTATGAATAAGCGACCTATAATTATGAGTGAGTTAGATAGATAGTTTCGTTTAGTTAAACGAATAAAATTTATTTTTATAATGTTTGTTTAATTATTAAACTAACAAATATAAACAAACTTCTTCCGATTGATACACGAAATAATTTGTTGAACGTTAATTATTTAATTATAAAATCAAACAATGATATTAGATATAAAACTATTTAGACCTTTACCCCTTTAAGATACAACTTAATAATATACAACTTTTATAACACACAAGAAAGAAGGCTTATAACAATGATATAATCTAGGGTAGTTCCAAGGAGACTTCGTTGCTACAGGGTCTGTGGACTTATGGCGATAATTTTTCATCACTATAAGTGTCGTGACTATAGAGTTGTTGTTTGTCATCATTCCTACAGAGTAGAGGCAAATACATTTTCAACTAACCAAAAAAGTTTATAAATTAATTTTATCTTATACCGACAACATATCGTCGCTATATGATAGTGGAAGACATACTTTTCATCTAAAAAACTTTAACTAATTTAATTAAAACCATATAACGGCGACATCTTATCGCTATAAGGTTTTTGGTGTAGTTTACGCTGCCTAGATTCTGTCCTACACGTCCTAGTATGTTGGTTTCTATAATTTTAGAGTAATTGAAAAATGATTTAATTACAAGGAAAGACCTTAAGGTAAAGCCTAATTTCAATTTTGATCACTAGGTATGCATAAAAGGAACATATAAAGGTCCAAAATCTAACAATTAGGGGCAATTTGGTCACTATGCAAGCAGTAGACAGAATTGTTAACCCTCCGTCCATGTCAGGGATCTTTTTTTGTTACGCTTGTGCATATTTTAGACATTCTTTGTAATTTTCGATACTTAAGAATCAAAAGTGAAATCAGGCTTTACCTTGGGGACCTTTTTTTTTTAATTAACTCTTAAAAGAGGTTGGTTTAACCTATATCAATGACAAGTCGTCAACATAGGGTCCCATGTTCTATGCTGTCACGTGTTCCCTATTTTGGAATAAAAGGGAAAAAAAATCTCTATGCTCATAACATGTAGTCGAATCATCTTTTCATTTTGGCACCCTTTTTCCCCACCATCTCGCTAACCTTTATAGCAATGACTTTTGGCTAGTCAAAATTTTAAAAATATGGACCTACAAAGGCGACATGTTGTTGTCATAAAGTTAACAGTGCCGCCAATAGCTGTACGTCGTCCCTATAGCCATTGTTGCGATAGGAAATGGTCCAATCTTTTAGTGTGTCATCCTGAAAATAGTATAAATTTTCAATTAAGTATAAAGATATTGTTTAGTTCATTTTGCAGTTATGCATTTCACATTTGTATAGTCAAAATCACATGTGTTCATGTTGTTTTACAGGAGATGATGATCTACAAAAGCTGAAAGCAACCAACTTTGTTTGTGATTCTACTGTCTATTCAGTTGTTTGTGTTGCAAGTAACCCCATAAAGATCAACACCAAAACAATGGAGATATATATGCCCACTCGATTCGATTCTTCTAACGACACTAATAATTTAGATAAAGAAGAAGAAAAAGTTGTACAAGTTCGGCCATATGCATGGTCACAATTTGATCTTTTGAAAAATATAACTCCGGTGAAGTTCCTACATGAACCACCACAAACTCCGGCAAGATATTGTGACCACAACCATACAGTTCCGGCAGTTGTCTTCTCCACCGGAGGCTTCGCCGGAAACATGTTTCATGAACTCAATGAACTCATAATCCCATTATACATCACTACTCACATTTTCAAATCACAAGTACAATTCATTTTGGTTGATTACAACCCTTCTTTCCTGAAGAAGTATGAACATATTTTCTCTAGCTTATCGCGCTATAACGTGATGAATCCGATGATGAACACAAGTATTCATTGCTTTCCTGGAGTTGTGGTTGGTCTCAGATTTCACAACTTTTTAGCCATCAACTCTTCTGAAACTCCCAAAGGAAACTCCATGATAGAGTTCAAGAACTTCCTTAAAGAAGCTTACAGTTTGAAGATCACAAATGTGTCGAACACGGGCTCTACGCCACCGCTGTTGCTCCTTGTGTCTCGTAAGAAAACCAGGTTGTTTGTAAATGAAGATGAACTAGTGGACATGATGGAAGAATTAGGGTTTGAGGTTGTGGTGGTAAGAAGTGCCAAAAAGATGTCAAATTTGGGTAGATTTTCGAAGCTAGTGAGTACATGTAGTGTTCTCGTCGGAGCTCATGGTGCCGGAATGACGAACCTTGTGTTTTTGCCGCCGGGGGCGGTGGTGGTGCAGGTGGTGCCACTAGGTTTACAGTGGCCATCAGCGGTTTACTTTGGTGAACCGGCGGTTCAGATGGGGTTGCATTATTTAGAGTACAAGATTGGGCCGGAGGAGAGTTCACTTATTGATTTGTATTCACGTGATGACCCGGTTATTTCGGATCCAGGATCCGTATTCGCAAAAGGGTATTATATTGGGAAGGAAATGTATTTGGATAAACAGAATATTAGGGTTGATGTAAATAGATTTAAGAGTACTATTATTGAAGCGTGTAGGCTTTTAGGACGTACAACTCCTTTAAGCACACGATGATGGTTTTACATAGTATTATTTTTTAATATGTTTTGATTTGAGTTCTTTACATGGATGGTTATGGTATATATGTTTATATTACAGTTTTTATCGTTTATTTTAAGAAAATATGGGTTTGATCATCATTATTTCTTGAATCATATGTTGGTATTCAAGAAACAAACATATAAAGTTTATGGCGATTAAGAAAGACGAAACAAACATTCTGCTTCTAATAATGAAAATACAATTGGTAAAACTGTGAATTTTATTAAATTATTTGTTTAATATTGAAAAACATACAGAGATACATTGTTTTGACGACCCATATTGGTGCGGGTCCAAATGTGAAGGAGCAAACTATGTCGTATTTGGAGGCCCCAAGATCGTTTGTCCAGGGGAGCTTCACTAAAATGGCTATAACTTAAGCTAAAAGCCTTCATTTCGGGCGTATGATCAATCAAAACGACTGTTGGATCGAGGAGCACGTTTCTACAAATGCTGTAAGCGGTTTGGGGCGTTGTTGCAGTCCAAAAACGCTTTATTCTATGAGTATTTTAACTTTTTATGTTATTTTTAGTTTATGTTGGGTTTTGTTTATGGCCTAGTTCTTGGCTGTTTATGTTTTGATGCCCATTCGAATTTTATCTTGCATTTTATATTCATGTAAACATTCGAAGATGATTAGTTTTTAAAGTTTATGAAAATCATTTTTCTCCCTATCACAAGTGTGTAATACTGTGTGAAATTCCTGATTATCGATATTATTTGTGAATCAACGATAGTTAGAAGAATTATTTTTGGTATTTATTGTGAATCTACAGGTTCAGTTGTTATCTCGCTTTTGATTTACATCACATATATACTAACTAGGTTACAATCTCATGTAAATACACGGTCTAAATAAATTTAATGTTACATGGTTAATAATATAAAAAGTTTTGTTTTAAATATTTTGTAATATACGGATTGAATAAATCCATGTATTACACATTTGAAAATTTGAAGTTAACATATTTGAAATTTTAATTATGGATAATTATTAATTAATAAATAACTATTATAACATCATAATTAAAGGAGAGAGAAGTGGAAAAAATAATTATTAAATGTCTTAAAATGGTAACAAATGTCCGGATTTATTTTTATTTATTAGTATAGAGATTAAATCAGTACCATGAAGATGAAGACACCGCATGGGCTTGAAGCATATTACTAATTTTTAATTTATTAAAAAATCATCATCAATTTTTAAACTACAAACCCATTTTTCAATTTTTTTGATTGTTCAGACCCATCTGTGCCGATTGTGTAGCAGTGTTAATGCTGCCATACGAAAATCAAACTTCTTCTTTCCATTCAACGACGCATGCAACTTCGCTATCTTCTTTTGGTCTTCCTTTGAAGCCTTTCTGCTGCGTGGTAAGGACATCCCTACGTCCTAGATACATTATTCGAAGATCACTTCTGATATGATCTTTTGTCGCTTTTAATTCGTTCTCTTAGTCGCTACCTTCATCTTGCGCGAATCTTAAACTAGTTTCTTAAATGAGGATCGATGTTGATTAGAACCAAATGGTTCTGATACCACTTATTGATATTCAAGAAACCAAAATACAAACTTGATAATGATTAACAAAGATGCAACAAACAATATGCTTCTAATAACAAAACTTCAATTGATCAAACTGTGAATTTTATTAGAGTGTACGTTTGATACTAGAACACAGACATAGACATAGACATCTACACACTGTTTTGATCGACCCATGCATATATACTAATTGAATTGGTGCCATGAAGATGAAGACACCACTTCATCTTTACTTATGTACACAAAAAAGATATAGTTTGACATAATCACATAACAAACAAATAACCTTTTATGATTAATATCTCATTGCAACAATTATAATTCTTAACGTTGATGGCCGTTAAACTTTATGTTAAATATTAATGAAATGACTTTTATACCACCAAACCAATGCCATTAAACTTAAAATTAAAATCATACACAATTTGGTGTGTAATCAAAATCCATAAAGAAGTTGTAATGATTCCATGATCATTGAATATACCTAAATATTAATACAGTTATAAATCCATGATATACAAGACAACTTTAAGAAATCCCAATTTTTCATCAACGTCTTCAATTTATCGTTTGATCGTTTGTTGATGAGGGTTTCAATATCACAATAGTAACCTACACAATGTCAGCTTGTTCACGAACCAAAGAAAAATGATAAGACACAATGAGTGATTTGGTTGGTGGTACCATGGAAAACAATTCACATAGGACACGTATTCGTTACTTAGAGAAACGGATAAAAAAGTACAACCACCGACTGAATAGTGGGTACAATAGGTATAATATCTGAAACCCGAAACGAAAAGTAAAATTTAAAAGTACCACAAAGACCATTCGTGTAATTAGCTCTATTGATATTATTATTGTTGTTATTGAAAATACAACTATTAGAAATTATTTTCTCATGTTTTTGATAGTGATGTATTTTAATTATATTTATTCAATCTTAAAATATTTTCTATATCTTTGGCAAAATATATACATGCTGGTTTTATTTTAATCTGACAATTAAATTTCTAAGTTGACACTTGACAGTACCAAGCTAATAATCACAGTTTTTATGTGATAATTTTGTTTCGGTAACACCGTAGACAGTTCATAGCTGAGGTCTTGGGCTCGAACTTGGGCTAGGCCCAACAATTGTAATTTATTTATTTCTTATTACAATTTTGTCCTAGCCTGATATGCTATGATGTTATCATCACCCATTAAGATAACTTCTTTCTTTCTCTATTTTTATCCGATAAAGATTTCGAGTAGCGCAATTGCACAAACACATCGATCACTCAGGCGGGCTTGACCCGCATGATCTTTTCCAACAAAAATACGGTTTTGCAGTTGTATGTAGAGGCCTAAATTGCTCGTTTGCTATATAGTGTATGTTTTGGCATATAGTTTAAAGTTATGTGACATGACAAATAACGAGACCATTCATGACATGAAGACAATATCCTTTCGTGTAGTCAAATTAGACTATAATGCTTAATTGCTTATAAATTATCTTGCCTATAACCAAATGAGACCATGTTAACATTGGATGGGGTTAATAATGTGCATTAATATAAAACGGTTAGTAGCTCAATCACCATCTTTGGAAGCCATCCTATGATTAGGAACGGTAATTTGCAATACAACACGAGAATAATAAGATTTTTGGTTGTTATACTTAACATGTTTGAAAAATGAGTCATGTTCGGGTTCATGTGTATTTGAGTTGACTTGTTTAACTTTATTATTTAAACATGTCTACCCGCAAACTTTAATTAAACAAGTATATTCACTAACTTATATAATTAAACAAGTTCACCCGCCAATTCACTCAACACAATTCTTACAACCCACCAAATCAGTTAATATGCTTACAACTTGATTACTAACTATCAACCCGTTTGACATTTTAGATAACTGAGTTAAATGGGTTATGTTCGGGTTATACAACTTTAAGTGTGCCTCGATCTAGGTTGATATTTTTTACATGAAAAATGTGTTTTATTCGTGCTGAAAGATACAACTATGCCAACCTTACAAAATTGACACCCTATTCAACATCAACCTTAATAAAAAATATGACATCATTACTAGCTAACAAGAGGTTGAGTTCTATTTAGCTTTTTATCCTTTTATGTTCTAGTTCAAGCGTCCCTATCAATTTAAATTAACAATATACTTAAGAAACAGGTGCGTAAATTGTAATCAAGAAAGAAAATTAAATGATTGATGAGTATAAGACATGCCATAGGCCAAAACATATATACAAAAAAGAACAAAGTGATGACTAGCTAACGATTGGAAATAAATTAATATACAAATAAGCTGTTGTAAAAAGAAAAAGAAACATGTATTTATGCAAAAATTATTAAAATAACAACATATTAGGGTGGACGGTGTCACACCGCTTCCAATGAATTGCCAAGCCGAAGCCGGTGATGTTTACGGGCAATGAATTTGACCACCTCAGCCTCCACTTCCCTGACTCTCCCCGACCTCACCCTTCACACAGACATACAGAGGACTTCTTTAGCGAACATCACTTAAGTTCACCCTTCCCCTGAACTGAAGCCAAGACCCTGGGGTAGTGTCAACCTCTCTTCTGGAGCCGAGGCCATACTGTTCACCCTTATGTATGAATCTGTTTATAATTCGGGGTTAAACTAAAAACTATGACTTGACATACCCTTATTAATTGATAATTTAAGAGTTAAAAATACTATCATACAAAATTAGTTGGATTTTATAAATTCAACTATTAAATATAGTAATTCACCAACACGTATCAAAAAAAAAAAAAAAATTGATTGCAAAAAGCCAAGAAGGAAGCAACAATCAATGTGTTTAAATTGTCACTTTAAATTAAATGTCAAGTTGAACAAATATCACACATAATATAAACATGTCATCTCTTCACCATAACTTTTCTTAATTAACTACATTAAATACTTGACTTGCATTTGATGTTTTGTTTCATTTTCTTTGTATTTTGAGAAAACGTATTTGAGATTTCTATATAATCGATGACTATTACATTGGAGAACATATATAGTCATGTGCAATTGCGCCAAATTAATCCATATAACAACATATGTAATAACCAGAACATAAGATAAACATCCTAAACCAAAATAAACAAACAAATAAACTTATTGAATAGTCAAATGCGCTATAAACTTTCTAAATCAAAATCATAATTTAATGACGGAAGAATATATAAGTTTGAAAGAAATTCAAAAATCTATATGAAGAATATGAACGCTTGATAAACATATTATAGAAAGACACGTATACTCTTTATTCTATAACTAATGCTAAAGGGCTCTATATTATGACGTCAAATGAAAACAAAGTATACCAAAATAAATAAATAAATAAATAAAAAAGGGCATCCGAGATCTACAATTATTGTGATGATTCTTATGCATCATCAATTATGATTTTATTAGGTTGGTGGATATAGGTATGACACATTAAATATATAATTGTATGGTGGTTAAGGACTTATTTCATCTTAATCTAAGCTTTAATTAATAAAGTAATTAAGCGACGACACTTATGTAGTAACTAAATAAAGGTTATTGGATTTTAATAATCCAAACTTTCATCAATTTGTTGAGATTAATACCAACTCAGTAAATATTTATAGGCAATCCCAACTTTGACCTTATTTTTCTCGAACGATTTTTTACAAACTGAGAGTTAACCTCTATTAGTTTTTTTGATAAATGAGGTTTCTTATAAACTCTATATAATGTAACCATAACCTATCAATAATATTCATTCTGTATTTTACCATCTTACATGGTATCAAATACTTAGGGTTCTAGGTAGCTTCTTCTCCACTGCACCACTACAAAAACATACAAACCCTAGCCGTCACCACCAAGTTTAAACCCTAGACAGGGCGGTGTGCCACCACCGCTGCCGCCCTGTCCTACCTTTGTTTTATGTTCGTTTCTTCTTTTTTTTTAGTTTCAGTTGAATAATGCTTTGTTATTAGTTGAATATTTAAACCTATTACCTATCTTTATTCTCTTGTTTTGTTCACATCCATTCTTTTGGTTCGTTTCTGGATTATGGCTTCTAACGTGCGTCGGTCACTATATTTCCTTTTTTTCTTTCTTTTTCTTTTTATTATCGGTGTTTTAGCCGCACCAAGGACCACGGTCCACGCACACCGATCTCAAGCTACTGTTCGATTTGATTTTTTTTCTTTTCTTAGATCTACGGATCCAAGAGACCGCCATTTGACCACGGTCACCGGTCTTGTTTTCTTTTTCTTTTTTATGCCTACATAAATCATATCTTGATCTACGGATCCAAGAGACTGCCGCTTGTTAGCCTCAAGACAACGCCAACGATACGGTTGTCAGTAATGAGATTATCATTCCGGAAATCAAGAACCAAGAAACTATCAAGCACACTATGGATAGCATAATCAACCAAAATTCGGATGACAACATCAAACACAATATAAATTTGTTGGCAAAAGTTTGGATATTCAAGTTGATCGAAACATGTTTATCATATTATTTTTGGTTTTATGTTTTCCAGTCTTAGCGTACGGTTACTTCCGCTACGACTACGGGGGAGTATTAGCCTATATTATTATTAGGGTTGAGTCCACGGGCCCGGTTTAGGTTTCTAGGATTTCTTGAAAACTCTATATAATGTAACCATAATCTATCAATAATATTAATTCGGTATTTTACCATCTTACATATTATAACACGAATTAGTACTTTGATCCACCGGTGATTACATGCAATATATCTAGATCTCAACGCTTTAAAATAATTAATATTTATCAAAACCTTTTCACGAATAAAAAAAAATCATTTGCAACATGACTTTTACATGTTTCATACACGTTGGGACCAAAATGAAGCAAAGGTGTATATTTTAAGTGGTTATTCTACGCAACTCATGGTCTTCATAAAATCATGGGAGTGGCACATGCACAAAATATTGTTTAATCTAAAAATGCGAACGTTAAGAGTTGATGGGTACTTGTATTTCCTTATGGTACGGTGCATACATGTGAAGAGATGGCATAATGTCTTATAATGTAATTTAATAAGTAGTGTTCGACGAATAGGGTTGGTTAGATAGAACTCATGAAAGTTATGACACAAGCTTAACATGAAATTATGTATTATAGTTTAACTTAAATGAATGAGGGTCTTTCAGATTGAACTCATGGACACATTGACCTATCGGTTAAAATGTGGGGTCGGTATCATGATTAATTTTATGAGTTGACTTGTTTGTTTATACCATTTTAAAGAGTAATTTGCATCAAATCTTAAAACTACTTTGTATTTTTAAAATTGCTTATTAGATGTTATAATGTTTTCTTATGTAAGTTTACAAATTTGGACTAGTAATATGAAAAAGATAAAAAATAAAGCTTTTTGACAAGATAAACTAAGTTATATTTATTTCAACCCACAAGTAAATAAATCATGTTTGGCTTCATATCTTTGAAACTTAAGTTCAATTGAAATTTTTGGTTTCATGTTTGTTAGGCCAAATTCTAATGCAAGATGTGGAATAGTAATAGCATAATTAAGACTTAAGAGTAACAATAGGCTTTAAAATTCACATTTCCGTTGTTATAGATCTTAACAGGTTTTGACTTTTTGTAGTTGTATATATGCTCACAAAAGTACTCGATCATAATGATCTTGGAATCAGTCAAACTTTGCTCTATGTAGGATGGAAAGTCGAACTTGTCTTTTACGTTTAAAAACTACTAGTTAACTAATTATGAATGTTGACTATATGTAAAATTCACTAAAACGTGTTCTTCAACTTGCATGTAAGTACGGTCATAATTAAAGATCTAAGTTGGATAATTAAATTGAAAATGATCAAATACTTGTATAGATCCTAACAAATCAAATTATCTTTCTATTATAATAAAAAGTTATCTTGGGGTGACACGTGGCAGTATCACATTTCTTCTCACTAAAATTTTCCCGCTTCTCTCTCTTATTAAATAATTATCTTAATTATCAATAATATTTTTTTATAATAAGAATTTCTTTTTAATAATTTAGAAAAAGATCTTCTTATTAATGTTATTTCTAGAAAATAATTTTTATAAAATAAAATTTCTTTACAAAACATCAAACTTTTTTAATTTTTTTAAAAATAAAAAATAATTCAAACTGAAAATTATAATAAAAATTTTTTTGAAAATGAAATTTTTTAAAACGGTTTGTTTTGAAACTAAATTATTTATTTTTTTTCTTTTGAAAATAGAAAATTTTAAAACAAAACTTTAAAATTTTGATATAACTATTTTATTACATATTGTTCTTACTTATACATAATTTTACTCATATTTTCTCTTAGAATATCGTTTTAAACTTAATAAAATTTTATTATATTTAATATTTTATTGGTTCAACCCGTGTAACACACAGATTTACTAAAGCTAGTTAATATTATAATATGAAATGATATGCAAAAGAAAAAAGATATACACGGATACGAAAGAAAGAAAAACGATCTGCAGAAAAATAATTCTATGCTTTTTAACTGTAATAATAAAATTATTATATGAAAACAGCAAACAGAAGAAATACGTTAACCTACTCGTGTGATAGTGGTTTTTAACGATTCAATTTTACCAAATTGTGTAATTAAAAGTGTAAACTAGTCGAGTTCATGAGCTCCTCTATTTTGGAACTCAACTCGTTTAATTAAAAAGACATCGAGCCTATTTAGAGATATATGTCTAAAACTCGAGTACGTAAGACCATGACTATTTACTAAATTAGCACAAGGTATTGAACTTTGCAAGGGACTAAAAGAGTAATCCTCATTTAGTACAGGGGCCATTTCATAACTCACTCCAAGACCGAGAGACATTTGAACTCTTCTTTGCTTTTGACATGAACTTAAATTCGAGCTTTTATTGTTATTTAACTTAAATTCAAGTTTTTCAAATAAAAGTGAACGATGATTAAAAGGGCTTGTAATCTAATAGGAACATAAAGTATAATAAAAATATTCTATTTAAAGTGGTTGAAGGTTATAATTGAACATTAAATTTAGAATTAGATTTAAAGAGTGTGGTCGTTTTAAAATAAAATATGGGCATTTATATGGGTTAATTAAAACTCACACACACCTGGTACAACCATCTTTTTTAACACGACACTTATAAACTATCTACAACTACAGAAGGGTTATCTTCTTAAATACACCCATAATAATTTATAACTTTAGCATATTTTTTCTTTTCCTGGCCTCCTCATTCATTTTTATTTTTTGAATTGAGTTTAATTTTTAAACATTGTCATTTTGGTAGTGAATCAGTCTTTATATTTACGATTGTTATTTTTGTTACAATACACACTTGAAAATACTTAGTTATATAGTAGTGAAAATTAAACATATGATGGGATTTCGCAGGTTGATTTTTATGAGATCATGGGTTATTTTGTGACATACAAATACAAATGTATAGGGCACTTTGAGAAAAAAAGTGTAAAAATGGTCATTTTTGTTATTATCCCTTTAAAAATGATAATATTAAGACTTTTCAATAAGTAATATTCTAAGGTCAACCACGGCATATATATGATAGAAGATGATTGCATGGGAAGAAGCACAATTAACCAAAAAATGGTTCAAAAAGATATCATGAGGCTTGGTCAATCAGCTAAGGGAAGAAGAGGGGGGCTAGTTCTATATGCAACTCAAATACTTTGTGCTTTCTTTCTGCTTCATTTGCTTTACACTGAGCTCACCTTTAAGGCTACCACATCTCAACAAATAACATGTAAGTTTTCATCTATTTATGATGGCTTTCCGGCCATCACAACCGTTAGTAATCCATCAGTAACCCATAGGCAAATTCTTTATCCTGAATGGTCAATTACCTATGGATTACCGAGGGGGTATCACGTACTTTCACCAAGGGATTTCTTACGGATATTGTGTCTGGCACTTGAATCCCTTTGTGTTTTTATAGATTGCTTATATCTACTATTATAATATGGTCATGCAAATTACTAACATTGAGGTTGAAATTCAGTGGATATTGTAGTTACAGGGAGGCAAATCTTATTAGATTCAAAGCCTGTGGTGAGTTCCGCGGTTAAGAAAGATGTGATCAAGACTGCAGTTAAGAAGGATGATCATAATCAGTCTTTGGAATATCTTTTAACAAGACTAGTAGGAGGTTAGTATCTCTCTCTCTCTCTCTCTCTCTCTCTCTCACACACACACACACACACAACACACACACACACACACACACACACACAACACACACATTAAAACATAGAAGCATGTCATGATCGAAAATTGTTCATTCAGCTAAAAGAATTCAAGGGAGATTACTTGCATTTCAAGCTAGGTTCTGTTTTGCATGCTAATTAATCTTTTTGTTATTGTTTAAAACATCCAATTTCAGCTCTTTGGAGTCTGCATACACATATATCATGCATGTACTATAGCATGAATTAACCAATTCATTAATACTTTTCAATAATTTTTAAGATCATCATAAGGGTGACCAAGTCATGTAACAGATACAAAATGTCCCTATATTGTGTTGACTGGTTTTTAATGTATATATACAAATTTTAAATTAATATCATAGGTTGGACCATCAAATGGTTGGGTTTATCTATGAACCGGAGAAGACAAGATGGCCGTCCCTTGGAAATCTTCAATATCTTTTAAATCAAATAATTAAACGTTTATATCTAATAAAAGAATAAAAATATGAATATGTGACATGTGTGCATTGGGTGAATTTTTACTTTTTTTCCTGCGTTTCTTTTATGTTAAATAATGATATTATAACAATAATAATATTAAATAAAAATATAATTTAAAAATAGCCTTTTTTATATATGAAATAACTATGTTAAAGGTAATGATTTTTTTTAAATAATTATTAAAATTTTATGATTATTTTGTAAATCTCATATATCTCACGTAATACATGAGTTTCTAACTTACTTTATAATAAATGATATGACTTTTTTTTACTCATACTATTACATTAGGTTTTAACTTAGTTTACAATCAATGAGATAATTATATAACTCTTTTCTACTAACACTATAACAAAATAAAGCTAATATAACCATAAAAATATGTTGTATTAGGCTTCAAAAAATTGTATTACGCTTTAAAAGGGTTGATTTATTATATATAAATTTTTTTTATCAAAGACTGAATTATTAAGTGAAGTTGCACAAGATTTAAAACAACCTTGTTGTTAGTAAATACAATTTTTTTTTTGTTAGAAATTACAATCTTCTATAAAATTTTTCTTTAAAAGATTGCATTTACCTCATTTTTCTAGTAGTACCACACGCATAATTATATTGTCGTTTACAACACTTTATATTTTAGAACATCAGGTTAAAAGCATCCATAATTAATTAATTAAATCTTGTATTAGCATTTGCTTTACACTTTACATTTACAAATGGAGTGCTTATGAGGAAAAGGACCAGTCTTGCAAAACACAAAAAGCCCACCGTCATAGACAAGTTTGATATTAGAATGTCAATTCCCTCAAGTAATTGCAATATTATATATACACATGGGCCATATGCATGATTGAAGCATATCAATTAACTTTATATGTTATTAATGTCGAATGTTCGATATCGATCACTAGCTATATTTTATAATTACCGACCATCAATCTGTAAGCAAAGTATCAACGCAGTACATTGTTAGACAAATAGGTTATTTATTTATCAAAAGATTTGCTTACAAAATGAGGTCAATCATATTATTTTTAATTCCATGTTAATTAGTCACCGTCTCCTAATTTTAAGATAGCGACTTTGTATTTTGAAGCTCACGAAATTAAAAATATCAATCAGACGACGATAAGACATTTTATTATAGTAGTTGAAATTAATTTAGATATATACAGAAACTAATTGTTAATTTGTTATCAGAAACTAATTTGTTATCGATCAATTGATATATACAGAAACTAATTATTTAGATAACGAATGGCTCATAATTAAAAACAAAAATACACAATATGTTATCATCATTTGATAATAACTCATTATTTTAATTAAATGATTTCATGACGTAATAGGACATGCATGATAATTAAAATCCATAGAATACATACTATGGATTTTAGTATGATTATACATACTAAATCCCTTCTAATTATTATTACATTTAAACATTTTGTAAACTTAACCTTTTGTTTTGGAAACAGGTGAAGATCGAATCAAGCTTGAATCAACAGGCTTCGCTTGCGACAACACCTCATGGTCGCTACTTTGTGTCACAAACAAACCAGTGAAAATCAACATGAAGACCATGCACGTACACCTTCAACCACCACCATCCACCGATAACACCACCACCACCACCACCACCGTCGTCCGCCCATACGCCATGCAAGAAAGCCCCTACGTAATGAACTACATAACTCCGGTAACCATCACCACCACAACGCCACCACACCCCATAACATGCGACCACCACCACCGCCACCCCGCCGTCATCTTCTCCACCGGCGGATACACAGGAAACCTATTCCACGAGTTCAACGAAAACATCATCCCCTTATTCATCACCACTCGCCTGCTCAAATCTCGCGTACACTTCGTCATAGTCGATCACAAACCCTCGTTCATTAACAAGTATAGGCGCGTATTCGCGCGCCTATCGGATCACGAAATCATCAACACCGCCATTGATTCAACCGTGCATTGCTTCCCTGGAGCTGTAACAGGCTTAAAGTTTCATAAATTTCTAGGGTTGAACACTTCAGAAAACCCTAATGGTTATTATTCAATGGGGGATTTTAGACAATTCATCAGACAAACATATAAATTGAAACACAAAAACGTATTCAATATACCGAATCCGCCTGTGTTACTTCTGATTTCCCGCCAAAGAACCCGAAGATTCTTGAATCAAGCGGAAATGGTGAAGATGATGGAGGCATTAGGGTTTCGGGTGATCGTCGCAAGCTCCGACAAGGTGATGTCGAATGTTGAGGAGTTTTCACATGTGATAAACTCTTGTAGTGTTATGGTGGGGGCGCATGGGGCGGGGCTAGCCAACGAGCTGTTTTTGCCGAATGGCGCTGTTATGATTCAGGTGAGACCGCTTGGGTTTCAATATGGGATTGATGCGTTTTATAGTGAACCGGGTCCGGGTATGGGTTTGAGGTATTTGGAGTACTTGATTGAACCGGTGGAGAGTTCGTTGGCGGATGTCTACGGTCTTGATCATCCCGTGGTGGCGGATACCGCCTCCGTGGCGGCAAAGGGTGGCTACGCCGCGGCGCGAGAGATGTATTTGAATAAGCAAGACTTGAGGTTAAATTTGAATAGGTTTAGAGAAACTTTGGTTGAAGCATTGGGGTTTATTGGGCATCATAAAAATGTTGCAAACACTAGATGAGTTCAATTGTTATAGGGTTAAGGTTATAAAGTTTAGAATGTTACTACACAATAAAATGTAGAGTGTTGTCAAAGAGAATATTTGATTTTTGTAAATTGAAGATTGGTTTAATTAAAGCATAACTACTCAAGTGAATTACACATACCATCAATTTTTGTTTACAATATTACTGCAACTAGTAGTTAACATCACGTTTCATGGCGGGTTTTTTCCACTGTTTTCGAAATAGATAGTGATAATACAGAAATTTTTTCATGGGGGTCGAAAATGGGATGAATGCATAATTTTAGGGGGCGTTTGGGATTTTTACATACATATAACACTAAAAAGATTTTTTTACGTGAGGCGGCTATCCCCCCACCCTATAACCTAGGTCCGCCAATGTCTCTAATCATAGTATTTTACAAATGTTAAATCGAGATCATGATCCATGAATAAAATGTAACCTGCCAATTATGGTTGTTCAGTTTTCTAGTTGGGTTAGAAAGAATACGATGGGTTAGAAAGAATACGATTCGATTCGAAAATCCCTAATTCGAAACTAAATTCGAATTTGATTCGGTGGAAATTAGTTATTGAATTTGAATCAAATTTTGAATTTATAATTTTTGATTAGACATGTTGAAAATATATTTAAAATCACCACATTCAAAGGGATAGAATAATTACAAATTTCAGACTGAAAATCTAGATCATCAAAAACATAATGGTGTCTTCCATTATTATATCCAATTAAATCCATGCCAACAAGAGGGAAACATAAGACAGATTTTTTATTCAAAATGGTATATTTATTTAGAAAAAAGTATAAAATGATTATCTGACCAGAATAATATGGTCAATAGTAATACCGTTCCTCCCAATGGCGGTTTCTATACAATCCCAAACTCCTAATAATTGGGTTGTCAGTAAATGATAGAAACAAATCTTAGCAGGAGCGGTTTCAATAATTCCTTTATCATCTCCGATTGCTTCGTTTACCATCATTTCTATTCCGCTAAATCAAGTGAAACAACTCTTGTCTGGAGCGGTTTCATGTACCCGTAACTTTAAAGAAAACGTTCCTGATAGGATTTGCTTCTTTCACAAACAAATAAAATAAAAAATTGCTCATGCGAGAAGTAGTTTGTCACTAAAACCTATAATAATACGCGTGTATACATTTAGGGGAACTTAAAAAAATATTAAGAAACCGTTACTAGCAGGAGCTACTTCTCCCTTAAACAAATAAACAGTTTTTCATTAAAACTTATATTTAAAATCCTAATGATAAATGCTGATGAAAAATGCATTAAAAAAAAACTGATACAATATTCACTAATAACATGAGTATATACAAAAAAGTTAAGGATTGTTTAAACATTGTATAATAGGTGCAAAGTTAAAAGTGGTTGGTGGCAAAGGCCACAGACACTCTTAAGTGAGGTTTTATAAATATTACCAATTGAACTAAAAATTACCTCTCTCAAGGGTAAACTCGCTTCGCAATCATCATGAATTTACATTCTTTACATTTCATATCCACTTGATTTTATCTACATGAGAGGGAAGTTTTCTCACTTTACTCATAACCATCATTGTGAATAAAATAGTATAAAATCAGGTGTAAAGATATATAAAAATTATTCAAGTGAGATTGTGTTTTACAATGAAAGTAAAATTATTTATTATAACAGTTTGGGGCGAACCCATGAACTATTTCCTCCCTGGTCGGTTTTTTTGGTTCTCTAGCGTACCTCAACTCTAATGTTAGAATTTTTGATTCAGGACGAGTCAAGCCACATGATATGTGAATAAATATACATTTTAACAATACATATTATTTTTCATTTGAAATATTTTTGTTATAAATTTATTTATTTATACACTTATTTGTGTTATATTTGAATGTTATAGTCTCTGGTGAATTGATGATTTTTGATGAAAAGTTAAAGAAAATTGAAGTTTTGTGAAGAAAAGCTTCTAAAACGGGCATGTAGGCACCCCTACATGGCCATGTCGCTATGAAGCATGATTCTTTGTGAAACTACAGCCTACATGAGCTACTCACTTACTCCACATGCCCATGTGCGGAGCAAAATCGGGGTTTTAACCTAAATTCACCCCCATTTCAACATAACTTTCAAATGATCTCAAACCCTAGCCTCTCTCTCCCCTTAAGGTGATTTTAGGTCTACTTCATGAGTTTTTGAAAGATTTGAAGATCAAGATTATAGATTTCACACTTTCAAGAAAGATCTAACATTATCCACCCCATTTTCACTCAAAATTGGTTTGAATTCTTCTAGATCTACTATGAGTTCTTCCATGTTTTTGAGTTTGGGTGTGTCTTTTGTAAGCCTAATGGAGTAAACACTTATTATCACTTGGATTAGATGAAACCTAGCACGATTTAACAACTTGTACATGATTCTTGGTGTTGTTTATGTTAATGCTATGATGAAGCATGATTATTCTTCAATGATTGTATGTGTTTGTCCTATTTTGATGAAATGTTTAACCTTGTGGGTGTTATAAGCATGTCATGTTGGAAAACCTCATATTCTTACAAGACTTATGCATATAATTGCATCTTTAGTATATAATCTTGTGACATTTGATTAGGAATGATGAATGAAGGTTGAAGGTTTAGTAGAATAGGTCAAATTGTGCATCCTTATGCTTATGTTTTGAGAAAACTAAGGTATGTGTCATGAATATCTCTTCTCATTGGTTATAAATTGTTTTCTAATTATAATATGAAGTTTATGAGTTGAAGAGTAATTGTAATTGTGTGTTTATGTTCAAGCTTTCCGAAGAGTTATATGTCTAAACAACTTGATATATATGGGTTTTCAACTAACTACATGTATTATGTGTAAAAATATCTCATCTTGAGTTTGTGCTAGTTGTTATTGCTATGCTAGGTGGAGTTAAAATCCAGGTGATATCTTTTACTCATTATGTATCTTCATCTTCATTTTCTTGCTTTGTTAGTTTAATTTGTATCTCTTCTCATTGGTTATAAATTGTTTTCTAATTATAATATGAAGTTTATGAGTTGAAGAGTAATTGTAATTGTGTGTTTATTGTTCAAGCTTTCCGAAGAGTTATATGTCTAAAAACCCTTGATATATATGGGTTTAAACTACTTACATGTATTATGTGTAAAAATTATCTCATCTTGAGTTTGTGCTAGTTGTTATTGCTATGCTAGGTGGAGTTAAAATCCAGGTGATATCTTTTACTCATTATGTATCTTCATCTTCATTTTCTTGCTTTGTTAGTTTAATTTGTTAATTATTTTACTTAATTTTAATATTCACAAATTCAAACTCAATTGATCACTTAAATAGTGATGATGATTTAGTATTGTGAGCCATTGTGTCCACTGATCGATATTCGGTTTTTGTCTAAAACTATACTATTAAGCGATATGTGCACTTGCCTATTGTGTGTATTTTGTTTAATAGTGATAATCGTTTCTTAAATTAAAACTCAATTGTGTGAAAAATCCTTACTAAAGATATATAAAACTTTACACACATCATCACATAAATAAATTTAATTGATTTACATGTACAAGGATCCTATTAAAGATGTTCCTAATCAATTTATTAAGAATTACCATTTGAAGATGATAGCGCGGGTAACTTTTTTTTTCCTAAGGGAATCCCATTTGAAATTAGTAACGCCTCTTCAATATATTAGGGATAACTTTTAAGTGAATTGTTAAAGTAATTATAGAATAATAGAATGATAATCATGTGTTATTCAAAAATAAATTGGGTCTTTAATAAAATAAATAAGCTTAGTAGATTTTATACAAAATAAACATTTAATTGTTTTTAAATACCGGGCTTATATGTTTTAATAAAGGAGAGCTCTTAATTTAATTGTTAGAGGGTTAAAGAACCTTAAAGAAATTATTTGGGTTTATTGTCTTAATGTTTTATATAGGAGTCGTGTAAGAGTTTATTTTAAAGGCTGATATTAACCAAAGAAGTTACTTCGAAAGATTTGACCATGCACAAAGATGAAATTAACTAAGTGTTAAATCTTGCGAATATAAAGACAGAAATCTTCCGAAGCAAAAAAGGAAAGTCTTTCGAAGCCCGAAGGCAAAGTCTTCCGAAGCCTGAAGACTAATTTTTTTCGAAGACAGTGAAGACATGCTTCTCTAACATACTTTTGACAAAAGCAAAACACCTTTCCGATGACTGCTCTAAAGACTCACCAACTTATATAAGTTAGTGATTATCTTTTACTCTTGTCAACTGTTCAGTATGGTGTTTTTGTATGCAACCTTTTAATTTTATATTTTTATCTTTTTTGTAATACAATAGTATTTGAGTTATGACATGTAATAGTCACAAGTCAAAACACAATTTGTTTTTTGACTCTATATTAATCTTATTGTCTAGATTAGTGTACAGCTGACATTCAAAGTATGGCCGGCTATAGTATGTATTATAAAATATCTCTTGTAACCAGTCTTAGAACTAAGCTTTGTAATACTTGTAAACATTTGATAGCAATATATATCATCATTGAAAACTAATCTGTTCTTGAGTGTTCGTATTTGATATTTGTTGTTTCACTACGTGATTCCATATTTAATCTAGTAAGTGTAACAAGTCTCCAACTATAGAACTGTTATGAACCATAACCGGTTCTGCAAGTTGGCATTAAGAAAAGTACATGGGGTCGAATTGAAACCATTAAAACACATTACCTCCCCTCCTTATTAAAAGTCCGCACATGACTATCGTATGAATTATTATTGATATCTAACACATAGTTTAAAAGATTAAAAATTTATTTTTGTAATTTCAAAAGGATAAGTTTAAATCCATATACATTTATTAAGCTTATGTTCAATTACATGCATTAGTTAAATAGTGAAAATGTTCATGCGTTGCTGCAGGTGCATTTGTTTTGTCTTATGTTTTTTAGTTCATCTATATGATTATCTTTAATATTTGATATGTAAATATTTTTTAAAACTAGCTAGTATTTTTACTTGCCGCGTGTTGCGGCGGCGGCGTACGTGATTTGATAAATTATAAACTATATTTGACTCGTCTCGTTTTATAACTAAATTTACGTCATAAAATAGAGTAATTCAAATTTATACCGTTGAACGATAACATATTATATTTGACTCAACCCTAACAAAAATTTTGTCCAAACGTAAACAAATTTAAAGTGTACATAAAAATAAGTATGTTATAAAAATAAGTATGTTGGTGGCGTCATGTGGCGTGATAAAGTATAGAATACATTCTTTCGACTCGTTTCCAAACGAAATTTATGTCGACATGTAGAGTAACTTGAGTTTATATTGTCGAATGTAACGTATTATAGTTGACCGAACTCGTTTCCAAGCTAAATTTATGTCGAAGTGTAGAGTAACTCGAATTTACATCGTCGAATGTAACATATTATAGTTGACCTAACCCATCTCCAAATAAAATTTATGTAAAAACGTATACCAACTCAAAACGTACTTAAAATTAAGCACGGACATGTTTTATATTTGACTCAGCTTCTTTCCGAAGAGAATGTATGTCAAAATGGAGACGGACTCAAATTACCCGTGGAGCCATCGAACTTTGGACCCTAAAAGGTACAGATTTGAAAATATCAAAAAAATAATATGGTAATTTGGAGAAATATAAATATCTTCCTGTTTCTGTTTTTGCGATTGTGTCGGCTTCTGTATCTATACCCTAAACCCTAAAACCTTCGCCAACATCATCTTTATGGTCAAGTCTACTACCACTTTTCACTCCAACCGGCATGTACATCACATCATCCATCATGTAGATATAAAAAATCCAAACCTTAGAAATGATAGTTTATTATGTGAAGCTAGTAGTGGAAGCTTGTACTTAATGCTTTATGAATTGTAAACTACTATTCATTTGGTGACAATTAATTATAGAGTAGTTTGAGTGATATTCGAAAATAATAACTTTAGAAAGATGCTTATACTGAATTATTTATACATAAATTATATATTCAATTTTTGACATTTTTTATGTAATCATGAACATAAATTCATCTGCAACACTCAGAGATTAAAAAAAAAGACTTTATAACGTGAATATCTATGTCAATATTTATATAATAATTTCATATTTAGTATAATATTTTTTTTAATATATTTTGTAACTTACTACTTCTTAGGTATAATTATAGATTATAGAGCATATATATTACTAATTAGTTTATCTCTAAACAAATTAATATAATAATTAATATAATAATTTAGTAGCTTAATCACCATCAGGTTTTGTTTTTGGTAATTAACTTATGTCAATCGGAGAACCTTTATTTGGAAAACATGTCATTATCGTAATCAACCAGAGCATGAGTTCAATTTAACTTTTATGGTTCAAACTTCCCTATCACTCTTTTGTTTAATTAGTTGTAATAAATATACAGTTGTCCGGTTAGGCAATAAAAAATATAATTGATGAGGTGACTAGGCAAGCAAATAACAAAGAGTATACATACGAATCAAATAAAACCAATTTTTTTAAACCATAGGAAGCAATTTTGCCTATTTATTAATTTAAACAGATCAAGAGAACATTAGTTATGAAATTCTAATCAATTATGAATGATTGATGGATACATGTCTCATTGCTTACAATCACTAAGCTATATACTAGATAACAAATATGTAGTTTATTGGTAGTTTTGCAATTTATTCAGATGCTTACCTTATATTATAGACAACGCAAAAGCAAAGAAGAGTCGTCAAATATTCTACTAATTACATTTGAGTACAAAACTATATATTGTAGTATTGAACTAATTACATTGCTTTAATTAAGCTCTTCTTCTTGAACTTTAGAGTTACATTACAATTACAATTAATTACAATAATAATAATGTCGATGGTTTTTTAGTGAGATAATCTTAGTGCAACTTGATCATCTAGGCTCCTGACCTTAGTCTATGCGGCGTGTTAATAGAAAACCCTCTTTATTTTGGTCAATTTGATTTTGGTTTCCTAAGAGAATTAGGTTAGTAGTCCCAAAAGCAGAAAATAAGGAAAATAGGGTGTTTTAATCTCTTTTATTTATTTAATAATAATAATAATAATATATCTTTGTTTTGGTTTAATATGTTGTATATTCATATGAAATGGCACATGATCCATAATTTTTTAATCTGTAAACATGATTAACGTTTATAGTTAATGATCATTACATAATTAGTACTGCCGTTGGGTCCGGAAAAAACAATGCGTACATGTGGTCAGATGTCAAATGTCTAAGACATACTTGAATTATGAAATAAAAATATTAACTAAACTAAATAAAACTAGCTGTTTATAAATGCATTAAAAATAAATCAATTGAAACGGGTGTATATAAATTTAAGTACTACAACATAGCATGTAGATATTCAATTTTCATGCAACTTCTTATAACTTTTAATACACTACATGAACGACTGGAATATTAAGTATCACTAACAAGATTTTACCGAAATTAATCATTGTGTAATTTCCGTCACTTATAGGTCCAAAACCAAATTACCTGGTCTTTATTAATCCGATGGACTTCCATTGGTAACCACTTTTACAACGGATACGACTATCGGTAAAAGTCATTAATTTATATTGACAGAATTCATAGTTATGTGCGTATATACTAGTTAGTTTAAAGTCCAAAACTTGGTGATCTAACTTTTGTATACGTAACCAGTTTCCTTCACACGTTATGAAAGTTGACTATAATTATATTTTAAAGTCTTAAACCGTGTTATTTGATTGAATTCCAGTGGCCACAGTTTTAAGTTTGAAAATGTGGATCTAAATAAATGTTAATTTCCATTATGTCATGGTCAAGACAATGATCAGTCTAAATGTGCTGCTTTTGTATACCTTGCTTTTTAAAAAGATTTATATATTTTTGAACAATAAGCAGTTTAAAATAAGCATTCCCAAAGTGATTATTTAAACCAGTTTGTTTCACTCATACAAAATTAGATACATAGTTTGAATAAACAATCCAAAATTAAACATCATAAAACTGTTTTTATCTGTAGTATCAAAATGCAATAAGCAGATAAGCAATGTACCTATAGAATTTGTCTAATATAAGTACTAGAGAGAGATGAATCTACCATCATTTTTAATTTAGATGTATGTTGTTGCTAACAAACAAAATAGGGGTAAATTTGTCTTATCAAATCTAAGCTTTTACTCATAAAAAAACCATCAATTGAGTTGTAATCCCATGTGTGTGGAAAAATAAAAAATAAAAGAAGGAAAAAGTCTTCATTTTTGAGGTCATTTTACACCATATATATGCACGATTGTATGCATATTGAAAGTTAGTGTAAGCTAATTAAAACAAAATGGAGAAGGGTAAAGGAGGGATCAAACTACTTCTGTTTGCAACTCAAACACTTTGTGCCTTCTTTCTTTTTCATTTGCTGTATGTTGAGCTCATCACCTTCAAGTCAACCCCATCTCAACAAATTAAAAGTAAGTTTTAATTGCTTACATTCATTTGATTCATCATGATCATATCATTTTCTTCATGATGGTTTATGTGACCAATGAGATTAATTGCAGTTACAGGGAGGCAAATTTTGTCAGAATTGAAGGCTGATCATATGAACACTGCAGTTAAAAAGGATGATCAACAACAATCTATGAAGTATCTTTTATCAAGACTAGTAGGAGGTCTCTCTATCTCTCTTTATCTCATGGGCACTTCTTTATTTCTTTAGCATACATATCATACAAACAAGAATTGAAGTATATATTTTTTTCAGGATATGGCATTTTGCAATAAAATAGTTTTTTTTTTTTTTTTTTTTTTTGATATAAAGTGCCTGATGAATTAGAATTAAGAAACTTATTTATAACATCCCATTATTATTTACAATTCTTCAATTTTTACTTTTACATCATTATGAAGGATAGTAGGTCACGTAAATACGAAGTTAAGATCAGGGCTTTGCTTGCATAATTAATATAGGTGATCTTTTCTAAACTTAGCTTCCATTTATGTTATCAAATCCTCAAAAACTAAAGATCAAACGACTTCAAAATCACCATCCTCATTAATTTTAGTACTCTCAAAACTTTGGTATAAAATGTAACAGATTACATTCTTAACACTACTAGAAAACTGATCTTTTACAACTGACATTTTGCGACTGGAAAAACATGAAACCATACAACTATACAAGTCCAGGTGTATGAGACATTTTTTTTGTCACTTTGTGCACATGTGCTTACAAATGGAATGCTGGTGATCAGTCAAGCATATAAAAAAACCTAGTTTTATAAGACAAGTTTAAATGTCAACTTTTCATCATGTTATTTGAATATTAATATATCATACACATGGCTCACGTTATCAACACAATTTTATTTTATTTTTTTGTGTTATGGTATTAAATTCATAATATTATTATCATAGTAACCTATAATATTATATTAAAAGAATTTTATAATTGAACACAGGTGAGGATCGAACCAAGCTTGATTCAACAGGCTTCGCTTGCGACAACACCTCATGGTCGCTACATTGTGTCGCAACCAACCCCGTCACAATCAACATGACCACCATGCAAGTCCACCTTCAACCACCACGGGCCGCCGTCAACCCCGCCAATGCCGCCACCAACACCACCGTCGTCCGCCCATACGCCATGCAAGGAAACCCTTACGTCATGAACGACATTACTCCGGTCACCATCACCACCACCACCACCACCGATCCACCACCACCCAAATGTGACCACCACCACCACCACCCCGCCGTCATCTTCTCCTCCGGAGGATACACCGGCAACATATTCCACGAGTTCAACGAAAACCTAATCCCATTATTCATAACTTCTCGCCTCTTCAACTCCAACGTGCACTTTCCGATCCACCACCACCCAAATGTGACCACCACCCACCACCCCCCGCCGTCATCTTCTCCTCCGGAGGATACACCGGCAACATATTCCACGAGTTCAACGAAAACCTAATCCCATTATTCATAACTTCTCGCCTCTTCAACTCCAACGTGCACTTTATCGTAGTCAATTACAAGCTTTCGTTCATACGAAAGTACAGGCGCGTGTTCACGCGCCTGTCTGATCATAAGATCATAAATCCGGCTACTGATTCAACCACCCATTGCTTCCCCGGAGCTGTAATCGGGTTAAAATTCCACAAATTCCTCGGTATAAACACGTCCGAAATCCCACAAGATTATTATTCAATGCCGGATTTCAGACAATTCATCAGACACACATATAACCTAAATACACAAAGCGTTTTCGACACATCAAACGCGCCTAAATTACTCCTAATTTCCCGC
Organism: Flaveria robusta; assembly: GCA_025506415.1. Taxonomy (NCBI): domain Eukaryota; kingdom Viridiplantae; phylum Streptophyta; class Magnoliopsida; order Asterales; family Asteraceae; genus Flaveria; species Flaveria robusta. Next base: position 8,031,097 of record CM046465.1, read on the forward strand.
CAAACAACAAGAAAGTTCTTGAATCAAGATCAAATGGTGAAGATGATGGAGGAATTAGGGTTTCAAGTGATTATTGCAAGCTCAGGGAAAGAGATGATGAATGTAGAGAAATTTTCACGTGTGGTGAGCTCATGCAGTGTTATGGTGGGGGTGCATGGGGCTGGGTTAGCCAATGAGGTATTTTTGCCTGATGGTGGTGTTATGGTTCAAGTGAGGCCTCTGGGCTTCCAATGGGACGTCGATTCGTTTTACAGCGAACCGGGTCCCGCAATGGGTGTGAAGTATTTGGAGTATATGATGGGGCCCGACGAGAGCTCGTTGGTTGATGAGTATGGTTTGGACCATCCCGTGCTTCAAGATACGGCGTCTGTAGCCGCGAAAGGCGGGTATGACGCCGCGCGGGCGATGTATTTAGATAAACAGGATTTGAGGTTGAATTTGAGTAGGTTTAGAGAAACGCTTGTTAAAGCGTTGAGGTTGGTTGGACGTGGTACAAATGTTGCTAATGTTTGATTATTTTTTGTTTATATTTGTTTTATAAAGGGTAGAAAAGAAATTAAAGAATATGGTTTTAAATTATGTTGGAAATGTAATTTTGCATTTTTTTTGTTGTAAAAATTTGTATACGTTACGGATAATTTATCAATAAGATTCTATGTTTTACGCCATTTGTTTATTTGAATAATTTTTTGTTGAAGTTTTGAAAGTAAACAAGAGTGAATTATGTGCATGTGTGGTTCCTATGATGTTACAAAAAAGGTTATAGATTATATACTAAGTAATATTTTTCACCATACATAAGAAAGAAGTCCGTAATTTAGTTAATATTAATTCATCACTCATAAAAAAATTACCATCTTATTGTAATAATTGTATATGTACGTAGTTTAAATTTATAAACTTTTAATTGAAATAATATATGTGATTTAAATTTTAAAAGGTGATGCAAATGGTAAATGCATAGATCTTCTTTAGTAGAGATCTCCACTGATTCAATCATGCATGTTTTCTACAATAGCTTTTTAAAGTCATATGATTAACATAAACTATTATTCACTTGATTCAGTTATTTGTAAGATACTAAAACAGGTGTTGGCAGAGATGGGTAGGTGATGACTCCCTTAGGTATGCATTAAAATCTTAACAGTAATTAATTAGAATTGTTAATTATTATTAGAAGTAGATCCTCGATAAAATTGTCACTAGAATTGACTTGTAAAATTCACGTGCATTTAGGTGCTTTAATATGACAAGTTGCATTGCAATCTACTTTTATTTAGTATGGTTGAAGAATATATTAAAATAAAAGAATTATACCGTTAATAAAAAAAATAATATAACGGTGGTTGATATTATTAATTAATTAATTAATTTAACGGTAGAATCCATGACAGAAACATCAATGAGACCATTCTAAAAGCTTTCATTATAGGGGGGATAGGGCTGTTTAAAGCGTTCGTCGCTCGCTCGATAATCGTTCGAAATTTACTCGAAAAATGCTCGTTCGAACTAAGTGTCGATGAATTTTTAATAAAGCAATAGATTTTAACAGCTTGACCCCAGCCAGGGGTTATGCCTGTTGGATTCCGCTAAGGGCTGCCGCCCCTTAGGCTCTTCTATCGGGGGCATTACCCTCGGATCTGCGCCAGGGAGTTGTTGCCCCCCTCTGAACCCCAGTGCGTGGGGGCTTCGCCCCTAAGAATAAGATTTTAATACTGAAGTTTACAATAAACTTAAAATAAGTGTCACCCTCTTTAAACCACTATTGCTTAGGTGATTCGTTTTTAAAAATAAGATTCTAATACCAAATATCACAATAACTCAAATATGTTTACATTTCACGTCTCATAACTTTTTTAATAAATATTATGATTACATTAATTAAATAGTCAATTCCGTTATAATAAAATATGTAAGACAAACTTTCATTTAGTTAGATAGGTTTTCTTGATCAACTTATTAATATAACTTGTGCAGATTTGTGTAAGGTCTTGCTAGTCCTTTTTATAATTTTACCTTAGCATTTCAAAAAATTCAAAATAACAAACTTTGTATTAGACATTTAAGTACTTGATTATCATTTTATGATTTTTAAACTTTTGTAAAAGTTTAAGACACCAAAGGGTGTTTTGCAAGAAATAACGTGCTTATAGCCAACCAATTTTCATGGCTGAACTTTAAAGCAGGAATAAAGCAAAGATTGAACAACAATTGCACGCTAGCATCTCTAATTTCACGCCCAAAATATTGGTCAATTGTGATACCATCAGCCATCATAAATTACTCAAAAGTATAACATCCTTAACCTTAAAATTAAACAAACACAAAATTCATCAAAAATGAGCAAAATTGGCCCACGCTTGTCACAATAATAACAATATTACAACTTTTGCTATGGGAAATCACCAAACAACAAATATATAGTAAAATTATGAATCAACATTCAACAACATTTTTTTTCATGTTCACCATGACAATTAAACATGGTTATCATTATTTATTAACCGCAAACAATTAGCAATCGAATCAATATCGCAATCGAAGAATAATATTAACTTGATCAACTACGCGTAGTTGCATAGACCATATATGCAATAACCACCAGGCATACACTTGTTACCACACGACCCACAATGCCTCTTGTCATAAGCCAAATTCACACACTCTCCATTACAACACGAGTTTGTGAACTTGCATTTCTTCTTGCATGCTCCACAATTATGTTTGTCCTCACTCAAATCCATACACATGTTATTGCAACAAGAAGAGTTTTTACCTTCCAAAAGATAACAAATCTCATTGTCTTTCATGCAGTGGTCGGCGGCTCTAGGGTTACGTTGTTTCTCCATAAGAAAACGGCTTGCAGGCCTTGATGGAGACGGTCTTGTGGTCACCTGAGATGTTGGGGAGGTAGCAATGATGTCTATGGAGATGGTGATGGTGATGGTGATGATGAAGATTATTTGCATAATCTTCATGGTGATTATTGGTGGGATAAAAAATGTTTCGGAAGGGTTTGTTTTGGGATTATGGAGGTTAACTAAAGGGTTAATTTGATTTGATTGGAGATTTGTTTAGGAAGATGGATGCAATAGAGTGGAAGTTTTATAGGGGAGAAGCTAGCTTAGTTGACCACTTGCCATGCAAGCTTTCAATGTTAAATGTTATGGTGTGGATTAGGGTACACTCTAGTTTAGTTGTCATTTGTTAACAAAGTTTCTTTTGATCATACCATATTCTTGAGTAGTATGTATAGATCTTTATCATTTACGTGTTTTATGTTTAATTGGAATTTTTATGTGTGTGTGAGTGTAACAAAAATCTGTACTAATAAATCAAAATTTTTAAAAGTCACATTATATTTTTCTACACTATCCATTTAAGCTTCATTTATGATTTGTACACGTATCGTTACTAGTTATAAAATTAACCATTTGATGATACATTAAATGCTAATCACTTATATACTTTTTAAATTATAAAATAATTTTTTTATGATAAATCAAAAACATATTTCTTTTTATTTAAAAACATAATTTTTTTAAAACAAATATTATGAACTATGAAGTTAATTAATACAAAGAACTTTAAAAAATGACATTCCTTATAAAATTTTAAAACTTTTTGGGGTGTTTTAAAAAAAAATACTTCTTATAAAGCAAAAGCTTTTAAAAGATGAAAGTTTGAAAAAATGTTATTTTAGTTAATTATACTTAATTTTAATCATGTTTTATCTCAAAAATTATTTTATAATTTTTAAATACTAATAAATAACTATTAATTTAATATTTTTATTTAACCCGTGTTGTACACAAGTTTTTAAACTACTTTGTAATATATAACAATTATGAAAGTAGATGCTGTGAGAGAAGAACGTTATTCATAGTTTTCTTTTGAAAATGCAATTTTTCTATAACGACAATTTACACAACATTGACTCTACTACTAATTTTACACCATAACTAATTTACATCGATTCATAATAAACGGGGTTCGTACCCTTAAGATCAAATGAAGCTTTACGACTCTAACCTTAGATGGTTTTACCATTGTACTTGACCCCCATCTATTAAAAAAATACTAGTGTGTGTGCATATTGTACAATTAATTTATTTCAACGTCCTGAATTAAATATGCAATTCATGCACATACGTACAATCCATCAAAATACACAATCCATCAAAACTAATTTGAAGTTTTATTTTTATTTTTTTAGTTTTTCTAAAATAAAATACATGTGAACTTGATGATATCATATTAGGTAGCATTACCTCATCCTCTTCTTTTATTTTTTCCATCAAATTCCTCTCTCTAATCAATGGTTTTCATTGAACTTGAGTTAATCGATTGAATCGAATAAGTCGAATAGGATTCGAATTAAAAAAATATACGGCGATTTTTAAAATTTCTAAATAGGATTCGAATTCAATTCTAATTAAAAAAAATATAAGTCGAATTTATATCGAATCAAATTTGAAATTTTCAAACAGAATTCAAATTCATATCGCATTCAATAACAATTTCTAATTCAAATCAAATTCGATTTTATGCAATTCGTATTTAGCATAAAACATTAACTAAATGAATAATATTTTTAAAATTTACTCGAAGTATCCAATTTCAAATTATTAAAATAAAAAACAAGCATTATATACAAAATATTTCAAGTTTCAAATATGTCAAAAAATACAAATTAGGATTTAAAATTTTAGATTATATATACTTTGAACATTTAATTCTTAATTTCTCAAATAAATATTTCTAAACTAATATATAAAACAAATAAGTGTAAGTGTGTGCAATTCTAATTCGAATTTCGAATCTAATCAAATAAAAAAATCATAAATTCATAATTCGATTTGAATTCGATAATAGACTGTGAATTGAATCGAATTTTAAATCAGTGATTTTCAACTCGAATCAAATCAAATTTTGAGTTTTCGAATTCAATTCAAATATTGAACACTCCTACCAAACATACTCCCTTTCTCTCCCTAAAAATTAACCTTGCATGTCTTTACTTCATTTAATTAGATATACATATCATATTTAAAGTATGCTACCAGTTCTAAGTATCATCATTGAATATATATGTACATACGGTCGTCTATATTTTTTATTCACACTTTAAAGTTACAATGTGAAGCAAAGGTGGCGACTCTCATTAATGCATGAAGCCCACAATCACCCAATATCATGGTCATGTGGAATTTACTAATTATTAAATAAGCAATGTGACTAATTTTTAAAGTACCAATAAAACACGTTAATTGGGTTAAAAGTAATATGTTGTTTTATTTCATTCACTGTTTGTGCTTAAATTAATAAAATAGAAAATTACATAACTGATCCGTATAAACTTAGTCCAATATTTACACATGATCTACTTTCAATATTATACGTGACACAAATTTAACACACAAAATAAACCATATACATGATCCATGCATAAGTCTTACTCAATTATAGTTAATGATCAATGAATACTTACATTTGCAGTCATCTTAATTTCTTTTTTCTCTTCTTAATTTTAGTTGTCTTCTTCTCACTCGGTTCAACTAACGATACGACCTTATATGTTTCTTTTTCATGTTGATGCATCTTTTCTAATACCTATTCAACTAATTAAATTGACAATGGTGTACTTTAAAATAAGTACTATATATGCTTTTTTTACATAATTTATATATTTAAAAAAATTAAACTGTAGTATTTATTAGAATGTATTATTAGAAATTTTACTGTGTCCATGGGCTCATTCTGAGCCCATGAGCCCAGTAAAATAAAACCCTAATAATATATTCTAATAGTATTTACCTATCATTTTCTTTGTGAAACATCTTGGTTAAGTTGTGTGTTATCTGAAAGAATTACAGGAGATGGTTCAATGCCATCTTAATTACTAGCATATGGTATGATCGATCACAAAATGTTAGCGTATAAGTGTTACATATTATAGCAGTGCTAGTGTATTGATATTAAACACATTTCCAACCATGAAACAAAGAAAAATATTTAATTAATGAGCTTATGGTATTACCTTCTTAACGTTTCTGACCATTGTTCCGATCCTTATTGGCACCCAAACCATCATTAGAGTTGTCGGTTATAAGAATTGGTCGTTTTGGATCTTCGTTTTGCCTTTCTTACGGCGCATACATTACCTGCTAGCCTTATATATGCTTTGATGAGCTGTTGAAAAAAAATATATCAATTAAATAACATATCTCCAATATCATCCATCCCGAACATATATTTGGTGGAAATAGAACTAATAAATATTTGTGCTCATGCTTGCCGTCGATCTTTATGTGTATCTTCAACTTTAGTAGAATCCTTATTTGTTTGGTTGACCTGGTGCATGTTAAAAACAGTTTAATTCAATATATATCTGCAATCAAACATATATAAGACCCACAATTAGCCTTGAAATATTACTTTTTCTTTTGGTATTTAAGCATTGGTTCTACAGCTCAATATCACATATACATGGGAGGTTAGTATACAAAGTTGTTTTTCACAAAACCGCTCTAACCATCTTGTATTCGATAAGTATTTCATGGAACAGGAGAAGGATTTCCCATTCCTTAGCCAGAAAGATATATGGTCATGAAAGACGAAGGAAGGCTGGAATACCAACAGGTGTCTATTATTAAATTCACCAGAATGCCAAAGTCACTGAATGGGTAAGTCGCCAATCCCTAAAACAAATTATGTAATGCTACTTAATGTACTTTATCTGTTAGGTTACGTGCGGGCGGTTAATATATGTAATAAGTCTACATTGTATAATCACCGAAATTTCATTAAAAACTATCGATTAAAATCCATTACAATTTTTTAATACTTGCCTTTCAATTTCTACATTATATTTGTATACTACAATCCACAAGTAACTTCTGCTGCCACTAACAAAATTGAAGCTATAAACACTAAACGAATCAACCAATCATTATCCCTTACATAATATATCCTCCTATTTTACATGATTAAAGAACTTGAAACAACCATAAACACTCTTATGATCTTGTGACTGTTCTTGCCACATTTCGGATTTTACGATTTCTTCCAACTCAACGACAACATCCTTCATCTCTGGTCTCTTCCTAGGATTCGTGTCCCAACATCGTTGTATTAATTGCGCCAACGATCTTGGACAATTTACGGGCATGTTTGGTCTCATTTCCTGTAGTTTAAACAAGACAATAGTTTCTTTTAGTCTCAAACTCATATTCTACAAAAAAAATGAATATTATCAAGACTATGTATAGCATAAAAACATATGTGCACACATACCTTGTATATATCCGCTGTGATGTTGTCTAAATCGTACGTATATGCAACGTCGCAACGATAAATCTCCCACAAGCATATTCCAAAGCTAAACACATCACACTTATGCCCATATGGTTTTCTGCTTACAATCTACAATAATCACCACAGTTTCTTATATAACTTATTAGGAATGTAAACAATATGAATACAAATGTACTTAAGTTATAGAAGAAATCACACCTCAGGAGCCATATAGCCTCGAGTCCCGATTTCACCACTTGTGAAGAACAACTCTAGTGGCTCGAAAACTGATTCGCCAAAATCCGCAAGTTTCAGCTTATTTTGATTGTCGACAAGTATATTATCCGGCTTCACGTCGCGATGAATTATTTTCTTGGAGTGAAGGTAACTTAACCTAGATATAGATAAAATCAAGTGGTTCATGAGTGAATGATTAATAACATATTATAGTTAATATTAGGAGTTGAGATGTTAATAACATACCCTTTAGCTATATCAAGTGCAAACTGAAAGACTTGTTTCATAGGCAACTTCTTGTCACGATTCTTGAATAGGTAAGATCTTAGTGAGCCTCCTTTAACATACTCGGAGACGATACAAAAGTTACTTTCGGCTTTCGATTTCTTGTTCTTGTTGCCCGAATTTGTCTTCATCGACATGGTTGCTCCGATCATCTGATCAAATTTACACAACGATTAGTCGTTTTATACATCCATGCTTGTATATAGATCTTGATATAGGTTTTGTTATGCTTTATGTAGTGTATTTAACTATTTATCATGTACCATATATAGAACCCTAAATATGTACACATCAAACATACCTTAGTCACATTAGGGTGATCAAGATTTTGCCATAAACAAACTTCTTTCTTGAAATCATTCTTCATGGCCTCCATTGAATCTTTTGTAATCCCATTGTTACCAAGATCAAGAACTTTCACTAAAACAACAAATAACAAATCAAAACCTCGAAAAACACGACGTATGATCATATCAAAACATCCTTAAGCAGTTAAATTCACTAACAAAATAAAAAATTAAACAGTTGATTTAACAAACAAACAAGAACATGCATTACCCGCAACTGGTTGACCATGGTATGAGCCCTTGTGAACCACTCCGAAAGCCCCACGACCGATAACTTTGCCAAGAACAAGCTTAAGAGGATCGATGGTTTCTTTCCATTGTTTTTGTTGTTGTTGTTGTCGTCGTTGTTGTTGATTTTTTCTTCGAGTTATACGATGGTGATCAAGTTGTAGTCGATTGAGTTGATGCACGCAACTCTTCGTTGAACCGAGGAAATGGTCGTGAGCGATTCGTAGGTTCAACACGTCGATTACGTCCTGAGGTTCCTCCATGATCACGAAGATTTGAAGAAGTTTGTAAGTAAATTAGCTAGTGATTAATTTTTTGGCTTGAAGAAACAACGTAACATATGTATATAAGTAACTAGTGTATATATCAAAACTCTAACCGACATTTTATTATGTTAATATATTTGTTTTTATCGAAAAGTACGTGTTATCCTATCACAATTAAGGATATATTGTAAATTTATAAAATATAAAACGAAATGGTAAATTTCTTATGCAATGGTGTATATTTGAACTTATAGTTTGAGAGAATTGATTAAAGATTTAAAGTATAGACGTAAATCTAAGTGAGATTGCACAAAGTAGCTTTAATCCCACTTGATTAGATATAGAAGATAACAATTATTTAGAGGATGAAAATCAATCAAATAGAAAAATTTAATTCCTCAATATATAAATATATTTTAAACTCTATCTCTATACAAGATAAACATAGTTTTCTCTTCATATTTGTTTATCCATTGAACTTTTTTTAGCGTATTAGTAGGATATGAGATAAATGAATATTCTCTAAGCACATCATAAATAAAAGAATCAAGTTTCCTCAAGGGTGTTCATAGCCGTATGAACCAGTTGAATCGAAAACTTTTAGACTAGTTTGAAATATATATATATATTAATATATATATATATATATATATATATATATTATTATATATACACACACAACACAACACACACACACACACCACACATACATATATATATATAGGGGAGGGATCCATTGAAAACCATGTTATAAATGAAAACCATAAAAACTATGGGTTACATATATGTAATTACGTATTACAAAGTGTACAACTAATAGTTACATATATGTAGGGGTTATATATATGTAAGTATGTGTTACCAAGTGTACAATTACGAGTTGCGTACATGTAACTCATACAAGGTACGTATACGTTAGTCGTTTCATCATCATTGTCGTTTCTTTGAGTTTAAACTAAAAAATATATAATGACATCAAAAAATATATAAGATTGAAGTTTAATCAAGTATAATTTAAACAATTAAAGGGTTAAATCAATTAGTAATTATGTGATTGGATAGCGGTGGTTTTTATGGTTTTTAATTATAAGCATGGTTTTCATTTGATCCCTCCCTATATATATTTATATATATATATATACTATATTATATATATATGCATTAAACTATATAAACCGCAGTTTAAACGACAAAACGAACAAATACCACAAGTTTCTTACAATATCTGCATCACTCTATTTTTTTCTGATTATATTAACTTTCAAAAGAAGTACTACCTCGAAAAACATGATTTGCTACTAAAATAATTTAAGGTCAACATGAGTACATGACGATTATATATAATGATTTCTTAAAAATGTAAAATAATTTAAGGTCAACATGAGTACATGACGATTATATATAATGATTTCTTAAAAATGTAATTCGAACACACTTACTTCTCCCGTAATGGTTTATGATGGTCATTAGAAACTGCGGACTTTCATAAAGCAATTCCCTGTAAACAGGCTTTTACAAAAATTAATTTCCAATTAGTTCAGTGAAATTTTCTGACGGGGTCCATAAAAAAGTCAGTTGGATAATCCGGCATAAATCTGTCAAAAAATGTTTCTTATATATACCAACGTAATCATACTCTAAAATTAAATTAGCAAACACACACCTGTCAAAATAACTATAACAGCCTATATTATACATCTCTAGTCTTTGAAACCTATAGACCCATCCCTTGTATTTCAAAGTACGAAAGCTCATAGTTTGGACGTCGTATGTGCATTATCTGCAGAGTACATGTCATCGAGCTGAGTTAATATTGATGATTATTGTTTGTGAGTTAGCTAAAATTGATTGTCTCGAAATTTGAATACTTCTACATGTATGCCTAATATGCCAACATGATATCAGATTGTGCTACAACTGTGGCACACAAACATGGGGATAGTGGGAAAAGCACTGTTGGGTTCATCACGTCTGGCCATGTGCCACAATATGTGTGCACATGTAGATCTTGTGTACGTATATGAAATTTAAATACTAAGTAATGTGTGCTTAGTTTGGCGTGTGCATAGCAAAATAGGTGGAATTTGGTGCTCTGGTAAAGCGCTAATGCAAATTAAGCCAAAATTGTCACAATCCTAGAACAGACATGCTTGTAATGCATTGTTAGTCAATTAGTATTTTTAGTGATCAATTAAACTAACTTTAGTGATCATTTAATTATTTTACTCTAGCAATTATCTAATGTTTTTTATTAACAAATGTCACGTTAAAAGTAATAATATATTTATTTAATTATCTGTGTTAAACTCACTGTCTATATTCAAATGCAAATTTACACTACAAGAAATGTAGGCTATAGAGGCGACATCTATAGCGACGACAAAAGTCGTCCCTATAGCCTAAGCTATAGCGACGACATGTCGCCTCTATAGGCCTTTGGGTTTTTTTGAGCAAATTTTATTTTTTGCTTCGATTTTGTCGTCGCAATAGAGTTTGGCGCGGTGGAGGGAAATACACCCGCCACATGAAAACTTATTAGCGACGATATGTCTTCGCTAAAAACTCTATAGCGACGACTTTTAAAACACTATAGCGACGACATGTCGCCTCTATAGGTTATTATATTTTAATCAACAATTCAATTGGACGACATCGTTTTTGTACCTATAGCGACAACATTTAGGGCAAAAAGGATCTGCAGCTCACATTGACGCCATTTCACCCCCAAAAACCAAAAGTTTGTCGTGAAGCTCAAAATCAGGCGATTTCCGACTCTCACCGGTCAAAACCTTTGGCTACCTCTCTCGTGTGACCCTTGTACCCTCCCATCGGCCACAGGTAAACGATTTTACCCAATTTTATCCCTGCTTTGAATAATCTTGAAGTCATACCCTTTAAGTTTCAATTTTTGATGATATTGTGTAGTTCTTAGGCTGTATGTTTCTGTATGTATACGTATATTTGTATATGTATATGTAGCAATTATTGTGTTTATGGATATATGTGTTTGTAGGTGTATGTATATGTATGTGTAAGATTATATGTATATATATGTATGTGTAGGTGTAAATGTATGTGAATATATGTGTATGTGAATGTGAATGAGTGTGTGTATGTGTATGTGTATGTGTATTTGTATATATTATGTTATAAATTATGAATTCGTTAGAAATAATATTATCATTTTAACTTATTTTATTTTATTTTATTTTTTAATATACGAGGATCTTGTTGTGGTTGAGCAGTGCGATTTCATTCATATATCTATTTCATCGATAAGGTACGTGTTTTCACTTGCAAACTTTGATTTATGTATATATGCATCTATGTTTGTGTAATTGAGTATCTTTGTTTTTACATGTTTATATGTATGCTTTTGTGTACATATTCAAGTAGGATAAACTTTTAGAATATATGCGTCCCCAATTGGGGACGGTTTTTTGAATATTCTATCGTATTTAGGATATGTATATATTTTAACGAGTTAACTATTTAAGAAAAAATCAGCATCATTTCCTATTACTCCTTTGAGGTTGTGGTTTATCCTAATGCTTGGAGAGTTAAAGAAAAATGCTACTGATTTTTTCTTAAATAGCCAATATATACATATATGAGATAGACATGTTTCTTTCTATTATAATAGTTGGCAGGATGTTCCTCATGAGTATAAAATGTCTATACTTACCACATTTCATGTAAGTATATTATTAAATGTTTTGTTTGTATTTCAATTTCATATTTTTTAGTTGTTTTCTCCAAATTGAAAAAAACATTTTGATAAGTTTGGTGGTTATGAAGATCCTGATAACGCAAAAAGAAATCCCCCAGAGAACATGGACCCGAATGCGTGGGTACAAGTAATTGAGAAGTTGTTTTTAACTACTGCATATCAAAACCGCTTCGAGAAAAACAAAACAAATAGGGCAAAACAAATTTATGGAAGTTATCATGGAACCCAATCATATGCTCAAAGGCGGCACACGGAGGTAAAATATTAGGATTATATAAAGTTGTAATAGTTATTTGAAATATGAATAGTAATACTTTTGTTGTTTGCAGATAAAAAAAAACTGGGCGGGCAAAGCATGTGGAGGGATGGAAAGCTATGTATTTTAAGCAAGGGTTATGATGGGTTAATGAAAATGCAAAAAGATATTGGGTAAGTAAAAAACAATCATTTATATATCTATGATGACTAATAAAATGGGTTTGATTGACTTTGACACTTTTAAATTTTTAGTTTGATTTATTATAACTATTAGTTGGTGTTATTGTTACTAATGTAGGTAGGATTGTTTCAATAGTATATGTTAATTGAAATTCGGGAATTATTATTGTTTTTTATATAGTTGAACATGTTAGTTATTCATTATAAAATAGTTACGCATCCAAATTTTAGTAAACTATTTAATGTATGTTTATTTTATTGTTTAATGTAGGGACAAATTCAAGATGAGATGAATAGATATTTGTTGAGCTCGGCAGGAAATGAGACATCGATTGATGAGGTTGAGGTTCTTGCACGTTCCTTGGGATCTAGGCGTGGTCTCTTATACGGGGCGTTGGTCGAAAAGTGAAAAGTGTTACCCCGATGTGACTCATAGTACGTATGCACCTCCATCACAATTATGAAATGCAAGAACAACTTAGACAATCAAATGAAAGATGGCAACAACAACTTCAAATAAATGTACGAATACAAGAATGTTTAATGTTTTATTTATTGTTATGTAGGGACAAATTCAAGATGAGATGAATAGATATTTGTTGAGCTCGGCAGGAAATGAGACATCGATTGATGAGGTTGAGGTTCTTGCACGTTCCTTGGGATCTAGGCGTGGTCTCTTATACGGGGCGTTGGTCGAAAAGTGAAAAGTGTTACCCCGATGTGACTCCTAGTACGTATGCACCTCCATCACAATATAATGAAATGCAAGAACAACTTAGACAATCAAATGAAAGATGGCAACAACAACTTCAAATAAATGTACGAATACAAGAATAAATAAATAAACTTCTTTTGATGTCACAAAACAACAACAACAAATCATCGTGTCAACTGATTGAAGAAAGGGATGAAAAAGATACTACAAGTGATTAAGTTGTTTGTTTGTGTTTGATCAAATGATTAAGTTGTTTGTTAAATGTTTAGCATATTTAAACAACTCTTATGTATTTTGACATTTAAGTATTTGATTTTATATTATAATGTTTTGGAATTTGAATAGGTTGAACAATTAGAACTAGGTTAAATATATATTATAAATCTGGAAAATTTTTAAAAATTCAAAAAATAAAAAAAATTAAACAGACTCTATAGCGACGACATGTCCCTCTAAAGTTGTCGCTATAGCCAAAAATATATTTTATTATTTTTTATTTTTTATTTTCTAAATTTCGTCTTCTTAGATATTGACGACAACATTATAGGGGCGACTTGTCGTTGCTAGAGGTGTACACTATAGCGACGACGTGTTTTGCGACGACATGGATGTGATTTAGCGACGAGTATATAGCGGCAACCTTGTAGCGACTTAGTGTCATTGTTATACCCTATATCGACGACTTTTATAACCTATAGCGACGACTTTTGTCGCCTCTATAGCTGCTGTTTCTTGTAGTGTAATTAGGAGAACTCACTTAGATCAACATTTGGTTATTGTGTTTATCTAGGTGAAACCCTAGTTTCTTGGTCATCTAAACAGCAGTCAACCATCTTCCGCTTTAATGTCGAGGCTGAATATCAAGGGTTCCAAATGTTGTTGCAGTAACGAACAGGTTGCATAATTTACTTATTGAGCTACATCTACCTACGTGCTACCATTGTTTACTGTGATAATGTGTCTATTGTATACTTATCGGAAAATCCGGTTCAACATCAACGGACTAAATGTGTTGAAACTTGATATTCAATTTATTAAACAAACGAACCTGGACGCACATGCAATGTAAAATAAAACAAGTGTCTTCCATCGCCGCGTGTTGCGCGAGTGATGGCCAACTCGAAATGATTTGAAGGTGTATAACCATGATGCTCAGGCTCAGAACCAGTATTCAGTTGTGACTGCTAACCGTATACGGCACGCCAAAGCAACCGACACCACTCCGGCTGTCTCCTCACCGCCCAAAAAGTTCATTTGGTCAAGAACACAACAGTGATGGCCATGCACGGTACATCAGACAATGAATAACCGGAAAGAGAACAACGAAACTAGTTATGAACAATCAAAGGCTAGTCTGAAAGGAGGTGGTCCTCAACGTCATTGATGCCACAAAACAAAGACCTTCAATGAGCGACACATTCCCAACTATACCATCTAACCAACACCACAAAGTCATGCATCACTCAATGATACAAAAAGCTTCACAAACACTACATCAAATAATAGATAACCAAAAAAAGAAACCCAAAAGCAAGTCTCAGATGAAAAGATCGTCATCATCATCGACACAACAAAACGATCCTTAGTGGCAATCAGTGACGGCAACCCAGCGAGGCACAGCCACAGATCTGCAAATTTGGAACTGGACAAAGGGGTCACACGCTATTATGGCCACAACATTAATCGGGTGACATCAACAAAGGGGCCGCAATGGTCGCTACACCACCACCGTCGTCAGCCCTAATCGCGTCGGCAGATCTAAAAACCCTTAATGGCTATCAGAGGTGGACAAAAGCAAGGGGGCAACAATGGTGGTTGAACCACCACTGGACCGCTGGCCGGTCCAACCCTACCACCATCACAAACGATACGGGAACCGGACCTAACCACCATCACCACCGTCGCTACCGCCACCATCAACATACAACGGAAGTCGGGCAGGGCCACAGCCGACGAGAATGATGGAGGATAGCACCGGCCGGTCAACATCAACCGCAAAGACAGAGAAATCTTTTCACCGAAAAGCAATGAACCCAAAATAAAGGCAAATAGGCGGTGGTGGAACTCCTCAATTGCACAATAAGCAATAAAAGGCAAATAAGGATGGCTGAAAGAGACAGTGGTGAAAAGCCTTAGTTGTACAGTAAGTTGTAAAGGTGGGACTTTTATAAATAACTGTTCATTTCCACCTGAATTAATATAGGGTAATTTATTCAAAATACTAGATTCTTAGTTATTACTGGTACATTGTTTACCATGATTTAGAAGCAACCGTAAAGAAATTAACTGCGTACTCCGGTTTACTATACATAGAAGAGCATATATACCATATGACTGAGGATATGTTTATTTGGTGGATTTATTGATGATTACAATTTACATTATAGACGACTTATTCACATGAAGGTTGATTCAATCTGAGAGTGTTTTCTTCTTTTTGTTAACCGGTTGAATCACATTAGAATCGCGAACCGCTTTCAAGCTCTTCCTCAACAACCACAACTCTTTAACGTAATAATGAAGCCTGTCGATCATCAGTCCGAGGAACAGGCAGAAACCTGTGTCGCGAAAATCTTGTTTGTTAATCAACTTCACTACATCATGACACGGTATTTGCCACTGTATTTTCGGTCGCAAAACTGTTGCAATGGCTTTTCATGACAGATTCGCGACCAAAAATCGATGGCAAAAACCTGTTTGTTAATTTCATATTGAGACCGAAATGATTTAATCGCAAATTTTACTATTGGTTTGTAACTAAATTTTATATTTATTTATATTCTCTCTCTTCTTTTTTTTTGACTGAGTTGCGATCGAATAACGTGTCGCAATTTTAATTTGTGACCGCTTTCTGACCGCATGCAGTCACTAGTCTTTCGATTGATGTGATATCGGTTGCAAATCTGTCACAAATTTATGATCATTTTTTTGGTCGCAAATGTCGGTCATAAATGTCCAACTTTTTAGCAGTGAGGAAGATTGATAAAATAAAGTCGACACAAGTTAAGAAATAAAGTATGTACCCATGAGTGATGCCTCTAGAATGTGATTAGCCATAAGAACTTGATCGGTTGGATTCGTGGTTCCAACCTCCATCACGCGCTTTTGGGTTTTAAAGATACCAGACAAGTTGAAAACGAAGACTACGAATAATGTCGCTGCAACGGTCCTTGAGGTCACAAGACCTCTGCCCTGCTTCAAACGATCCAAACCCGCTATGATCAGGTTCCTCAAAGGTGAGTGAAACAACATGATTATGATCACTCCCATTTCAATGGCTAGCACCATGAACAAAAGAGGTGTCATCTTTTCCTTTCTTTTTTCTGAATGATTTTTGGAAAACGAAACTATAATGATTGATGAAAAGATAGAATATAAGGTGTCCTTGCATTTTTTTTCTTTCTTTTTGCTTCTTGTAGTTGTCATTTTAATGCTAAACTTGCATATGAATGAAAGAATCATATTCCTCTAGCTCCCTAAGATGGTTTGGTGGATTACTTTTGAAATTTATTGGAAGTACTTTTGAAATTTATTGGAAGTTTAAGTGATATATAATATTTAGGGGCGGTAATTCTACACATGACCAGAACACGACACGGAAAATACAGGTTTTAAGTCGGTTGGCAATACCTATTTAACAAAACTAGTCAGTCCGAACATGACTTGTTTATTAAACATATCAACCTAAACATGACCTATTTATTAAATATGTCAACCCAAATACGATCCGATTAACAAACGGGTTGAGTTGTTAGCCAATTTAAAGGTTTGTAAGAAAGTTAATAGTTAAAATTTGGATTGAAAGTATAAAATTTAAAGTTAAATATTTTGTTTTTGAATATTTCATCTCACTATTAACTACTAAAATCTGAATTAATTTTCCTTTTGAATTTTTTTTACCAAATCTTCACT
Source organism: Flaveria robusta (assembly GCA_025506415.1). Classification (NCBI taxonomy): domain Eukaryota; kingdom Viridiplantae; phylum Streptophyta; class Magnoliopsida; order Asterales; family Asteraceae; genus Flaveria; species Flaveria robusta. The sequence continues at coordinate 8,048,551 of CM046465.1, forward strand.
TTCAACAATTTTATATAGTTCTAACAGCCTATTTTTTAATCATAATCATTCGTCTTTTCTGATATTAAGCTAAATATATAAACCCAAGTTTGTTAATAAATAAATAATGAAAGATAAAGAAACAAAAACAATTCAAAGGACACCAATGACAAATAAATTTTATCATTTGAGTCGAAATAATTAATAATTTAAATTGTTAGTAAGTCGTAAGGTATTATTCATATTCATAAATGAACATAAAATGGGTCCATCTGAGACATAAGACTATCTGTAGCGGGTATGTGACAATAATAAAAAAAATGACATGAGCGACACATAGAGTATTGTGATCACTATAAAAATGTATCATGGTGTTTGGGTTTAATTATAGATTCTAGTCGTGATAGATGGCATGCCTATCACACCCCACCATAGATGGTCTAATTAAATATTGTTTATGATTGTGATCCCATATTGTCACATTATCTACAGGGAGGATGTGATTGATAGTAAGAATATATAAAAAGAAAAGGATGTCAACTGATAACTATTTATCTGGAGAACGTTGAGTGATCAAGAAAGCTCATGGCTTAGACTGGCAATCTCGAGCATACTTAGAAGGGGCACACGTCTAATAGTAAACCTAAGGGGGCGTTTGGTTGGAAGGAATGGAATGGAATTGAGAAACTAGTATAATTTTCAAGTAAAATTATGTTTGAGTGAGTAATGAAATGTAAAACACAAGAGAATGTTTCACCTCAAATTCCTTTGGTTGTGGGATTTCAAAATCCTTCCACCTAGAGAGGAAATTTGAAATCCTACAACCAAGGAAATTTGAGATGAAACATTCCTTTGGGTTTTACACTTCATTACTTACTCAAACATAATTTTACTTGAAAATTATACTAGTTTCTCAATTCCATTCCATTCCTTCCAACCAAACGCTCCCTAAGTGGTCAAGCCTATGTCATAATTTATGCGACTTGGGGTAGTCAACCTGATTCAATCACAAGCACATGAACAATAGAGCAACAACGAACTAGCTATTCATGACTGATGTTATCCGGTGATTGTAGAACTTTGTTGGTCCTAGAGTTGATTTTTCATAAATGTTTTAACAAGTTCAAATCAATGGTTTTGGGGATTTTTTGAGTATAAATAAAAATCAAATGCCACCAGTTTACCTAAATACCTAATGGCCCACACAATAAACACACCACCAAGAAATTACCCAACTGAAATAAGCGTGTATACAAAAATGATCACCAAAAATGTTCATAAAGTATCAATTATGAGATACATGAAGCACAAACCAAACCCATGAAGCAGCAACATATCCATGGGTCAGGGTGTTGAAAATCCAAACTTGTTTCATGTAACAAAGTGTAGTCAATGCAATGTAAACATAAATAAACCGTGATTATTCTGGTTAAGACTTAAGGAATACCAGAACTCAACATGAGTGTAGCAAAATCGGGTTCTGCAAATGTTTAGATGTCGAGAAGCAACCTCCTTGGATCCTCAACCACATCCTTAATCCGGCGGAGGAAAAACACAGCCTCTCTTCCATCGATTAGCCTATGGTCATATGTTAAAGCGATGTACATCATGGGTCTTGGTACTATGTTGCCTCCAACCACCATTGGCCGACTCACGATTGAGTGCATACCCAGAATTGCTGACTGTTATACATAATATGCATGTTAATGAGTAATATACCTAAATATAAATTACTGGTCTCAGGTCTGTCTTTTTTTCTTTTTCTTTTGATATATTTATATATGAAAAACAGAAGATAACACTAGAGATGGCTAATACAAGAAGACATGGGTCACGTTGGATTGAAATGAGAAACATGTTTCCTTCTTTAAAATTGGTTTTATCGGGTTTTTCTATTTTAATATATATCCCATTCTAGTCATTGTACTTTCTTTTGTACATTCAAGTCACAATAAGATGGATTTGTGTCCCGTTTGGGTTACAAAAAAATTAGTTATAAAAAATGCCAATGTTAATATAAAAATGTTAAATTTATGTATAAAAGTGGCAATACAGGTTACAAAATTTAATCAGTTATCAAAAATGCTAATGTTAATATAAAAATGTTAATTTTTATGTATAAAAGTGTCATTACAGGTTACAAAACGAGTAAATGACCTAAACAGGACACAAAGCCATCTTTATTGACTCAGATGTACAACAAACCAACAATCAATAAACAGGACAAAAGAAAAAGTAAGGTGCGTTTATGCGGAAAAGGAAAAAAAAAAGCCTTCTTTAAACGTATAACTAGTGTATCAGATAAGATTAAAAATAATTGCATTAATCCAATACTAATATAATATTTTGAACAAATAATATGGAGGTTTAGTGCATTATAAATGCAATTAAGGAACTTTTCCATTTAACCTAATTTCCTTTTCAATTTTTACCAAACATAAGCGCATACCTGAGGAGGATTGATGATGGGAGTGCTCAAAAGGCTTCCATACACACCTCCATTAGATATTGTAAATGAACCTCCAGCCATCTCATCAATGGAAATGGTTCCATTGTTTGCCTTCTTGGCAAGAGTGTTAATCTCTTTCTCAATCTCAGCGAAGTTCATCTTTTCAGCATTGCGAATAACTGGCACAACGAGTCCCTAAAACAAGAGAAAACAAAACCGCATGACACAATATAACAAGCAAGTAATAGATGGGGAAATTTCAACTGATTCATGTGAAAATGTGTCAATTTGAGTGTATTTTATCAACAGCGAGTCAAACTGAAAAAAGTATAATAGTCAACCTCAGAAAGAAAAGAGTCAACAGTTTAAATATACTGAAGTGTTATCACTTCCTCAATTGTTATATTGAAAACTGAATCGTTGTTTTAAACTTCAGATGATAGTTTTTGCAGTCAAATTTAATATACTAGTTAGTCATAAAGTTCTATAAAAAATGGAAAAAAGATGTTTTTAGTTTATATCCTCTTTTGTCACCCTGTCAATCCACTCATTTTGCTATGTAGGTAGGTATACATTGGGTTGAACCAGACTGAATTGAAAAATGAAATGAAACCCGAAGTAAACGACAAAAGGATCAGAAACAAAACCAAAGTAAACCTGTTTTGGTATTGGTTTAATAAAAACATAAAACAATAGAGATTGAGAAAAAATGTATTCACTTCTGGCTTTTAATTGGGTGGAACTAAAGGAATACTGTAAGTCCTCTATTTGGTTCCAAAATGTGGCATTTGACACACACATAGTTTGAGAATGATGTTTGACAACTACTCAAACATTTAGCTGTTTAAGATAAGTCAAGATTAAGAAAACCTGTGAACCTCAATTGAGTTTGCTAACATATGTAATAACTGATAATAAGTCAATTTGACACACATAGTGTTGCAATTCATTGAACAAAGGTAACATTCCAGAGAAGACAAGTCACTATTCGTCGAGCAGGTGCAATAAGACAAGGTCAGTGGTTCCGTTTGCATAAAGAATACATGATGAATTATTTTGAGCTTACCTTTGGCGTACCAACAGCAATACTGATATCAATATAATCTCTGTAAATGATATCATCCCCATCGATAACTGCATTGATGATTGGCTGATTTTGGAGTCCACTGACAGCAGCCTGAAACATGAGAGAACCACTTTAATTAGATCAATAACTTCAGATATTAAAGAACTTCAATAAAGAAAGGTGAGCGGTACCTTAACAAAACCAGACATCAGACCCAACTTAACTCCATGCTTCTCTAAGAAGGCATCCTTGTATTCGGAACGGAGTTTCATCAAATTAGTCCTGGAAAAAGTAGTCATATAATCAAAAGGAAAGAAATGATTAAATTTGCACATAAGACAGCCTGCTTGGAGTTTACAATGAGGATGCAAACAAAATACATCCTATTGGGCTCCCACTCCTAACAAGCATTTAACTGTTGCAATAAACTATACTATTAGGTTAGAAAACATCGATCCAAAAAACATACATGTCAACTTCATTAAATGTCGTCAACAAAGCAAAAGTGTTCTGAGAATCTTTCAGACGTGTGGCAACTCGCTTTCTCAAACGGGTCATAGGAACCTGCATCAGTAACACATCAAACATAACTTTTAACGTAATAGTTGAAACTAAAAAAGATGTGCTTATATAAAGTCAACAAAATCAAAGATTACTTACCATACTCATATATATTTTAATTTTACAATTAATGTTAATGTAGCTAAAGCTATTACTTACCATAATCATGAATCTTTTAATTTTACAATAAATGTTAATGTAGCTAAAGCATTATCATAAAATATGACACTCACACGTCTTTCTCTCTCTTTAGGAGGAAGCTGGGGTTCTGAAGCAGAGGTTCTAGGAGGTGGTGTTGGAGAAGCTGGTTTAGGCTTCTCAATGACAGGGGTACTTTCGACCTTTGGCTTTGGCTTCTCCTCCACCTTCTCAGCAGTAGAAGGAGGTGGCTGAGAAGGGGCTTCAGATGCTGGCTTGGATGAAGCAGCTGCACCTTCTGCCGACTTTGAGATGATAGCAACTTTTGTACCTGGTTCAACAGTATCCCCTTCTTTTGCTATAAACTATCAATATCAAAGCTCAACTTCAGTTTCCCCAAAATTTAGCATCATCTATTTCACCTAGTTTAGCAACAGTGATGCAATATATTACCTCTTGAATTATACCAGCTTCAGGACTAGCAACATCAATAGTGACCTGCCACATAAACAAGTAAACAGCTCAGTTTAAGAAACAATGGTTACAACTTCCCATCTCACGAATTTTAATAAAAGGGCCAAGTATAACTGTATAAGAGATACCTTGTCTGTTTCAACTTGTGCAATTGGTTCATCAATTTCTACCCTGTCACCAGGTTCTGCTCAAAAAGAGAGCAATTAAAAACAGGAGATTACATGATAAAATAGAATATTGTAAATGTTTTAACAGAACAGAAGAACATACTTTTTAGGAAAGTTGCCAGTGTACCGTCACTTATTGATTCGCCCATAAAAGGAACAACAGCATCAACCAAATCACCTTGAAAAAAAATAACACATATGCAACTTTAAAGCAATTAAAATTTACAATCAATATGAAATAGAATAGTAATGATAATTCAGAATGACATCTCAGAAAGACTTAATTCGATGAAGAAGACATATCATGTGGCAGACATTGTAAAATAGTCATATACAACAAGCTTAACAGAAATGACAGCGTTTAGACGTTTACTGCATTTTGCATTGTCATAAAAGAACAGAGACAATATTACTTATAAGACTACCAATCAGCAGATGTAACATATGAATGCAACACTTCCTAGCCAAAAGCTAACAACATATATTAACATGTACTAGTGCTAACATTTTAGAGATACATGCGTGTGTAAATGCATGTCCATGTATTACTTGATGCATACATAAACGTACTAACAGTGAAATGTCAGCAAATAGAATATAAGAATACTGTACCACTGTCAGAAGAGAACATTCTGTTTTGCAACTGCATGCTGACACATGGCTGAAGACTGGTCATAACTTCCCTGCCAAGAAAAGAGGTCTAGTAAGAAAAATCACACTTGCATGCATCAATAGTTATGTATCACTCTAAAACAAATAAAAAATCTTAAACCAGAAATAGGTTACAGATATAATCGAATACTAAGATCATGAGCTAGAAAGTTTGGGAACAAGGCCTCAAAAGTCTAAACACATGTTATCAATACACCCAGCGTGAATATTATTGCATCATGCTTCTAAATTTTCATCAACAATATTTATTATTTATACTCATAACAGAAATAAAAAATGGAATTATGCACTAACCTTAATGGCCTTAGATTAACTGCAGCACCTGTGAGAGAAATAATCAGGGAAGGATCAAAACCTCATATAACTAAATAAATACACTAAAATTCAGCTTTCCTGGAAGAATAAAGTGAAGTTGGGCAGAAACTTACCAGGTTGGGTAACATGACATATGCTTCGAACATTGCCAACGATTTGTGTATGTTGTAAGACCTATAAGCATTTCAAAGTAGTTATCCCTAGAAAAATGGCATGTACAAATAGCATGCATCATTTAACATGAGCTGTAGACAATGCACTTAATTTGTAAATCATTAACAGACTGAAACTTTTAGGAATTTTCATTTGCCTTTTAATAATAGTAACTATAAAAGTTAACTGAAACTCATGTCAAAAAGATTTAGCTCAGCCAGCCCCCAGGCAGGAAGTTTGCTGGACATTTTACACATGCTTATAGTTATTCACAATAGCCAACTAATATATGAGATTCTATAAATAATATTTTGAAACAACTTTTATCACATATGTTTTCATTCCAAAAGCATAAAAGGAATGGTTTTAGCTACATTAAAGCATGGTCCAGAGTCACTGGAGTTTACAAAGATAACATAACAGACAAGTAGATCATAAAACTTTAAATGAAGATAAACACTATTTTCAACATAAAAATGACACAGTTCAGAAGTACTGTACTTTAATCAACTAGCAATATAAACTACTAAGTCTGAAATCAATATATTAAAATAATGTAAAAGTTTTGAAGTTAAGACAGCCACTACCTCTCCTTCTGAAGTGAAACAAGTTGCGGTTGTAGATGCTACAGGACGAGTCCTTCGACATGATTTTCCTATGATCTGCCCAAAACAAAGTAACATATATCAAGTGTACGTCCATTTCTTATCGCCTATACAACTCTCTATCTACATAATATAATATTCCATCCTCCCCAATTTTGCGATCCACTTCACTTCTCACAACTACGCCTAGTACTGCCCTAAAACATACTTTATATTGATGTTTTAGCTTGATAACTATGTTAGGGAGATTTCAACCATGTGTTTTTTCCTTTTGTTTTGAGTAATAAGCTCCAAACAATGATAACACTCACTTCATAAATTAACCATAACGACAGATAAGAAGAACTTAACCCTACGGATTAAATTGGATATGAATCTCTGTACACAAACTAACAAATATGATAAAATTGAAGTCAAAAGTAACAAAATCGCCAGCTTCTAACTTATTTCCTTCTAGATGGAGAACGTGTTGCTACATCCAAACAAAACAGCAGAAGATTGAAACATAACCAAAGCTTACCGAAGCAGAAGTGCTTCCGCTGACGACTTTTCGCCGGAGAACACCAAACATCGCTAGCTTCAACTTTATAAACTGTTAACCGAAACGATACAAAAGCAAAAGAACCGATATCTTCAATTCAACAACAACGGAAAACGCTAACAGCTAGTAAACAAACAAACATACACCGGACGATTCAATCATTCAAACCAGATGCATCGACATGATTTGAACAAATGTAAACGTATGTACAAAGAGCGCGAAAACCTAGAAATCAAAAACAAGAGGATATTATATCAGATCTTTGGGATTCAATTGAGATTACCTGATGGAAGAACAGTCTGGATCTTCGAAGAAGACGACAATGGTTGAATGAGAAAGAGAAGGTTGACGAAAATCGGAGATTAATCGTGTGGAAGGGGCCACCGTGAATGAAGATCTTCTTGGAGGGTGTTATGTGTTTGATTATTGTTTATTCGAGGTGGTAAGTTGTATAATATTATTAAAGTATGTTTTCTCCCGCATGATATGTGCCCTGCTCCAATTATTAATAGGAGTTATATGTGGTTTAATAAAAATTATTATTTGAATGTAAAGATCTCATTAAAATTATCATTTAAATTCATTTAATTTGATCTAATTAACAGTTAAATTTTTACTAATTTTTATATTAGAATTATTTTAATCAAAATAATTACAAAATAAAAACCAGCATGGTAGGTTTTATGCATTTAATCTCTATTGGTGATCATCATTACGATTTAACTCCACCTGTTATATAAAATAAAATATAATGATAACCACTTACAAGTGACTTATTTTGAAATTTATAAGGCATACACCACGAAAAAGTATAAATTAACAAACAAGTCAGATAGTACAAACTCCTTGAATCATAATCATAAAACATAAATTATCATACAAGTAAAAGGACATTCAACAACATGACGTTAACTTATGGATAATAATCATAAACAGTAATCATCATGTTTATGAACCAAATAATTGTATGATTTAATTAAACAAGCAAAAATAACATGGCTACTAAACCAAAAAAACATTAGTAACACAAAATAACAAAAGACTACAGTGGTGTCAAATTATAATTGTAATTAACAAAAAGACTAAACATGTAAAATCGATCACGTGAGGCTGGTTATTAGTTTTGTAATTGTTTTGAGTAAAATAACCTTCATGTTGGAAAGTTAACGAAAAATGTTAATGGTGTTAGTTTAGTGTAGTCAAATGGATTCAAATGATAATTTTAGTGGAAGCTTTAGATTCAAATGATAAAATTTAAACCATTGGATTTAAATGTAAAGATTTATGAAAATACATAGATAAAAAAATCACTTAACTCAATTAATAGTTTAATAAGAAAGCGTTAACAAAAATATACCTAGAATGTGTTGCATTTAAGGATACTCAGAGCATTTTTCAGCAACCCCCTTCAGGTACTTCGGGTAGTTTGGCAACACCGTTGTGGAACGATCATTAGACCGTTAAAAAATAATAAATTAAATAAATTGTTTTTAGCCTATTAAAACTAATATTTTATATAAATATTAAAAACTCTTCAGCAATTGATGATTTTTTAAACTTTGAAAGAAAATAATTGTTTTTATCAAATCTTATTGAGTAAAATCAAATTTAAATCTAAACTAAATTTAAATATATGTTTAATGTCTAAAAAATACAATATTACGACACAGTACTAAAATGAAAATTAATATTAAAAATAACAAAAGAAAAGTAAACAAAAACTGTTTTAGAAAAGTAATGTTAATAAAAGAATTGTCATGAAATAGTATTAAAGTCAACAAAACAAAGAATTTATTAAAGTTTACAAAAACAAAGTGATTGAAAAAGTAGTCAAATCTTTATTTTGGTAAATAGGACGGTAACACAATTAAATTTTATCAATAAAATAAAACAATTACAATATAAGAACATTAGGGATTCGGTAATCGGGGCTCAAGAAACACACCAGCCCTATAAGAAAACTAGCTATCACTTGAGAAATGAGATGGTATTTAAAGTAACAATGTTTTAAAATACAAAATAGAAAAGGAAGTTCTTATCTTTATCCATATAATTACACTAAAAATCATTATATTTTCTCTCTTCTTTTCATTTAAATAATACTTTTTATACCCTATTATTATTTTTTTCTCTCTCCTCCACTAACAACCATTTTTAAAAATATTAAAAAAATTATAAGGATTAAACAGTGATTCTTCAAATATACCAATCCACAATAACATTTTCTCTCTCCTTCACTCACAACCACTCAAAACCATTCCATATAATATACCAAACACACTCACATAATTATACAGATTCCACTGTGAATGCTCTAAGTGAGAAAATTATTTACCATAAATCATTAGAAAAGTATTTAGTAAAATAGTGTAGTTTTAAATCTTTATTGATTCTTTCTTTTATTTTTATTGGCTACTTTACTAGAGCTTTTTTTTTTTAATGTTTTATCTCTCTTAGGATGATATTTTTAATTTTTAGATTCAATGTTTGTCAATTATATATATTTTTTTCAGTTTATTTTAAAATCTTTAAAAAATAATTTTTTTAAAGTGTTTAATCTTTATATATAAGCAATGTCAGTAGTGTAGTAACTACTTTTACAATTTTTTAGTAAAGTTTGTTTTGATTAAATTTGTCGCAACTTGATTTTAGATATCAAAACATATATATAAAAGAGTGTGCCGCACTGTATACCCGGAAACTAAAAAACAAAAAAGTTGTCGTTGTACGTAAGCATTAAAAATAAGAAAGAGTGTGTTAAAAATATTAAAAAATCATATTTCACCCGACTCGATGTTGAGTAAAGTTTGTTTTGAATGAAACTTGTATCGAAATGTACAAATAAATACCATGTCATAACGGTATATCCAGAGCATACAAGAACATTATATTTTAAAAGTTATATATTGACATCAAAATATGTATAAAATTGATTATAAATAATAAAGTAAAAATATATTAAAGTAATTTTAAAAAATAAGAACTGTAAGTAAACATGTTTACCGTAGTTTGTACTTGAATAAGATTTGAACAATAAACAAATGAAAGTCACCTCCCTCTAAAAACAAAAAAATGGGTGGAAGAGTGTGTTACTCGGTTGAGAAAACTATTGTCTAGCATTGAGCAAAATAAGTTTTTGTTAATTTATTTGTTTGTAAACGTAGTTAAGAAACAAAATTCAAATAATATTGAAAAAGTACTTACTACAAAACCGACATTGCTTATATATAATGATTAAACATTTAAAAGAATATTTTTTTAATATTTTTTTAATATTTTAAAAGTAAATTAAAGAAAACTAGAAAAAGTTCTATTTACTAAATATTTCTAAAAATTAAAGATATAAAGATATTATCCTTATAAGAATTAAAAAACTATTAAAGAAAGTCTTTAGTAAAGTAGACAATAAATACAAGAGAGATAATCAATAAAGTTTTAAAAATACACTATTTTGATACATAATTTTCTAAATACATCATTTTGGTTAATAATTTTTCAACCTGCACCATTTTGAAAAAAAAACTCATAGAAAAGGTTACTGTTTAGCACTGGTTTTTGGGTCTTAGTGAGGGATACCCGCTTGTTAGGTAGTGAAGATCAAAAAACCTAAAACCGAAATCGAAACCAAAAAAATTACCAAAAATCAATCCATATTTGTAACCAAAAAAACCAAACATAATTGTGAATTTGGTTTTCAGTTTGATTCTTAACCGTATTCAAATTGTGAATTCGGTTTTCGTTTCGGTTATCGGTCTACAAAATCTTGCTTATTCGGTTCGCGCGGTTATCCGAATTTAACTGAATTCAACTGTATACAAACTCTTAATTCAATTTAATCATTTTAGTCAATTATGATAGTTTGGTTAGACATGTTTTCAATTCGGCTAATGGACATCCCTAGAAAGTTTCATAACCGAATAAATCGTTGAACACCTGTAGCATTGCTACAACTCAATTTTGATCTTATTTCACACGATTCTTCATGTTGATTTTGTTCTTCACTTCTCATGTTTCGCTTGAATCTGTCACAGATTGCTTACACTTAATCATCTCACGTAATTAGCTTTACACTTCTTTGCTTGTTTCTCACAAAAGAATTTCATAGTCTTCTTAGTTTCCATTGTTGCTTCACACAATATTGCTTTCACAACTTTTCTTAGATGATGCGAGTCACGTGGGTATTAATTTCTTCACGGCTTTGATCATATCACACTATTTCATATCCTCTTCAAAATTGTCTCACATGACATTTTGTTCAACATTTGCTTCACTCGACCTCCATTTTAAGTTGATGGTAACACATTTTCTTTGCAATTGTATCACACAATACATTATTTGCTTTTGATCCACTCACTAGATTGCATCTCTCTCAGGTTGTTCCTAAGAGCGTCAAATTATGATCCCAACTGATGATCTCTCACAGGTTTATACATACACCAACACAATTGATTATATGCACATGAATTAGAGATACTTGTAGAGAGCTTAAAGAAAAACTAAGAATGTATTAGTTTCATATATCATACACTGTAGAGTATTTATATCTTTTGAAGTCGGCAGTGTGTCGGTTATGTTTATTTAACCACCGCCTCACACTTAGGTTAGAATGTTAGTTACATACTATGTCACACTAATATTAAACTTATATTTAATCAATAATTATATTTCTAACAATAATAATCAACTTTAAGCTAGTCTCCCACTAAATTACTTAACATGTTTTCCCTCCTATTAAATTTAAATCACTTAACTTATGTTTCAATTTTGTAAATAAAAAAACTATAAATATTATAATATTTAGAGTTAATTGTCTATGTTGTCTCTGCATTTTAATATGTTTTGTTATTTCAATTCAGGAAAAAGAAATTTATTCTGCATCTTTAACTTTTTAAAAAGTTGTTATTTTTATTGATTTTTTTTAGTTTAGTTGATTGTGTTTGTTGAGTTACAGACATTTTAATCATTATACAAATAATTTAATTTAAGTTTTCATTTGTATAAGAATAAAAATATACTTAACTTTTTTTAATATAAATGACAAAACAAACCAAAATTAACTCAGGGATGAAAATGATAATTAACTCTAATTTTTAAAAGTAAGTGAAAATATATATATATATATTACTACTCTAATAAAAGAATAACTTGAGATGCCACATGTCAGCACCACAATCATCCTCAATAAAATTTTCCCGTCTCTCTCTCCTTTTCAATAATTACATTAATTACTAATAATATTATTTAACTTTCTTTCACATTTAATAAATTTAAAAAGAGATCTATTTATTAATGTTATTCTTAAATAAACAATTTTTATAAAATAATAAAATTTCTAAACCATAAAACTTTTTTAAAATATGAAATATTTTATAATTGGTATTTTTAAAAATTCAATTTTTTAAAACCAAAATAATTAAATTTGGGAGTTATAATAAGGAAATTTTTAAAATGACATTTTTATACGGTTTGTTTTAGAAGAAATGTTTATTTTTTTTTGGAAAAATGGTTAAAATAAAATTTAAAAAGTTGATATAACTGTTTTATTAGTTATAGTCATTTCTTATATGTAATTTCAGTCATATCATATTTTAGAATATTATTTTATAATTAATAAAAAATTATATTAATATTTTATTTATCTAACCCGTGTAATACACGGGTTTACTAAAGCTAGTATATATATATATATATATATATATATATATATATATATATATATATATATATATGATTTTTATTACTATTTAGTGAATAATTTTTTTATAAATACAAGTTGACTAACTTCAGAGATAAATTCCACTATTCCAGTACGGTAGAGTTTTACTGTTAAAAAGAAACTTTCAAACTTTATCTATTGTTTGAAGTTTTCCATTTATATATAAGATCTTTATATAATTTAATGAACTAGAATTGATATCGCGTGTTACAGCGAATCTAAAATTCCGAATATAACGTTGCAACATGTTTATTTTTACTCACATTTTGATATAAGTTTATGCAAATGGTAAATGGAAAAATAAATTAACATAAATGTAACATAATACTTTATTCAGCATAATCAATTAACGTTTGAACAACAATAAACCAAACAAAAATAGAGTAAACAAAATCATTAATATGATCAAAAAATTCTTACAAAAAGAAACAAAAAAGTTTAAAAGAATTTATCTTTTAAAATAAGAAAAACATTAGATGAAAATAAAATGAAATTGCTAAAAAGGAGTGAACCCTAGTGGCTTTTTAATCAAAATAAGTGCAAACCAAACTTCTGTAAATTACATTTGGTAAACCTATTGACAATATCCTTATCCATACTCTAATAAAAAAAATAATTAGAAAAGACGAATGACAATACCATATTCTTTATTAGAAAAGACGCATGACAATACCATATTCTTTCTTACTAAATATTTCACGTTTATCTCTGATTAAATAATCATATATTTAAAAATAAAAAATATTTTAAAACTGGTGTTTTTAAAAAAATAAAATTTTATAAACAAAAAACAACTAAAATTAGGATTTACAATAAGAAAAAATTTTAAAATGATATTTTTTAAATCATTGTTTGAAACAAAATTTTATTCTATTTTAATAATAAATATTTCAATTATATTATCTTAAAATATCGATTTGCAATTAATAAAGTTTTAGTTTATTATTTTTTTATTTAATTTTTGTAATATACGGTTTTACTAAAGTTAGTTAATAATTATAAACTCACACTAAATAAATTTAATAAAAGAACACTTAAATACAAGTTTAAAAATCCTTGAGCAAAATAGAACTATATAAACTTTTTCTTCAAACCTTTTTGAACTGTTTTGGTCTTTTGGGTTTAGGAAGCCTTGGAGCCCCTTTTGGGGCGGTTTTGGTGAAAGTTAAAAACAATATCATCCAGGGGAAATCAAATTGATACAAAACAACAAACAAACAATAAAACTAACCAATGACAATGAAGAACTATAGCTACCGACAATATGAAATTATAGTATATATAATATAATATCTGTTAATAATATTTAAATCATGAGGTTACCATGCTGTGACCAAAGTCAGTTTATATTCATTTAATATCCTCCAAGACAACCATGTGTAGGTAAGAAAATTTTAATTCAAACACACAAGTATACCTTAAAACTCGGTTGATGCTTGCATATAAATCAATGAAATCACATCTACCAGCTCATAGATCGAACCTTTGTTATAATGCACTCAAGAACATCTTAACCAACTCAAAATTACACTAGATTAACCTTCAATGGTTATATCAAAAGCCAATTAAAAATACTAGATCTATACATATTCAAGCTAGCTATTTGTATACATCGATCAACGCGAAGATGGGGAAGAAATATAATGAATCCATGACGACCCATGATTAATTAGCCTTTCGGCTGGCTCTAGATCTAACAAACGAAACCCGAAGGCTTTGTTTCTTCTGATTCTTCTTCAAGTTCATACCACCATTACAACGGCCTGATTTATCCCTCCTCAAAACACACACATCGTCGTTGCATACTAACTTTCCGCCCGGTGATGATTCTGAAAAGCAGTTCAAGAAATTGAACATAGAGGCCATATGTAAATGATGATATGTATGTATATGCATATATAATGGATGTAACATATAGATGTGTATATATGCATAGATATAAACACGTTATTAAAGACTGAAAAGCTAGAGTCAACAACTAATTAACGTGTGAATTGAAGTACTCTGGTCAATGGAGATGTGCTTCATGTGGGGTTGGGGGTTTACTAACATGTGGAGAATATAAGCAGCTGTATTAGTTCGTGGTCGCTATTAATTGTCTGTTTGAGTTTGAATTCTTGATGTAAAGTAACTGAGAATGTTTAATCTCCTTACCAAATGAGAAGGAGATAATAGATATAAATAAACAACAAAGTTACAAATACAACCCATGAGAATAGGAAATTATAACAGGAGATACAACAATGATAAAATACAAAAGTGTAGTGGACTAGGAACGTGTAATATCCCCCCTCAAGCGAGAAGGTGGCGGACCAATGCGCAGCAACTCTCGAAAGAATTCGAACTGATGTCGGGGAAGACTTTTGGTAAAAATATCCGCCACTTGAAGCTTGGTTGGAACAAATTTTGTATGTAGTTTTCTGGAAGAGACAAGTTCACGTATGAAGTGGTAATCCAACTCAATATGCTTAGCTCTTTTATGCGAGACTGGATTTTGAGTTAAAAAAAGAGCACTCTTATTATCACATAGAAGAGTTGGTCGACTGTCAGGCAGAGCATGAAGTTCACGTAACAAATGAGTGACCCAAATTATTTCGGCCGCCGCATTAGCCATAGCCCTATATTCAGATTCACAACTAGAGCGCGACACTGTAGGTTGTTTCTTGGCGCTCCAAGAGATAAGATTCCCACCAAGGAATATTGAGTATCCATAAGTAGAGCGACGGGTCTCAATGCAACGAGCCCAATCCGCATCCGAGTAGCCAAGGATGGTAGTTACCTTTGGTTGCGAGAATGTAATACCATAAGACATGGTGCCCTAAATACCGAAGAATCCTCTGAATGTTGAAAAGAACATTGGTCGGGGCTTGTAGAAATTGACTCACCTGATTGACTGCATAGGAAATATCTGGTCTCGTGATGGTCAAGTGTTGGAGAGCACCCACAAGCGACCGATAGTGAGTGGGATCATGGTAAAGGTCACCGGTAGTGACAAAAGTAGAGTTTGATGCCAGCGGAGTACTAGCCGGTTTAGACTCAATCATACCAGCACGATCCAATATATCATGAGCATACTTTGATTGGCTGAGAAATAAACCATTTTCTGTATATGTAACTCAAGGCCAAGGAAATAGTTCAACTTGCCAAGGTCTTTGATAGCAAACTCATTATGTAACTTAGTGATGAAAGATTGAATGAGTTGGTCTTGATTACCTGTCAAAATTAAATCATCAACATAGACAAGTAGATACAATATGGCCGAGCCTTGTTTAAACACAAACAAGGAGGTGTCAGCACGGCTACAGATGAATCCATTATTGGTAAGAAAATCACTTAACCGATGGAACCAGGCTCTAGGAGCTTGCTTGAGACCAAAGCGCTTTGTCAAGGCGACATACATGGTCAGGGAAGTTAGGGTCCTTGAACCGGGTGGTTGTTCCATATAAACAAGCTCCCCCAAATTTCCATGTAGAAAAGCATTATTTACATCTAGTTGGTGAAGAGTCCATTTGTTGATAACCGCCAAAGACAAGACAGTCCGACCGTGGTGGCTTTAACCACAGGACTAAAGGTATAAGAGTAGTCTAATCCAGGAATTTGACTGAAACCTGAGCAACAAGACGAGCCTTATATCGATCAATGGAGCCATCTTGACGATATTTGGTCGAAATAACCACTTGCTACCAACAACATTATGATGCTTGGGACGAGGGACTAATGTCCAGGTTTTATTAAGACGAAGGGCATCCATTTCTTTTTGCATGGCTGCGAGCCAATGAGGATATTTGGCAGCCGTTTTGAAGCCTTTAGGGTCGGTGGAGGCAAAAAGGGCCGAGGGTAAACCATGAGAGAAAGCTAGATCCGCCAAGTGTTTAGGTTTGAATATACCCGCCTTCGCACGTGTTGTCATTGGGTGAGTGGAAGCAACACGAGTGGTTGTGGATTCAAGGTTGGTGGGATTCGACGGAGGGAAAGTAGAGACATGAGAGTTGTTTTGTGGCTGAATAGGAATAGTGGGCTCGAGTGGTGTTTGAGTGGTTATGATAGTGGGCTCAAAAGTTGTGTTAGGTTGACCTATAGTGGACTAGATGGGCATTTGTGGTTGGGCTGGAACAAATAAGTTACTGGGCTGAGATGGTGTTGTGGGCGGGTGTGATGTGGTTCGGCAGTGGGCTCAAGGTGGGGAGGGTGATGTGTTGGGCTGAGGTAGTGGGTGTTTGGCTACGGTTGAGGTATTGGGTAGAGGTTGGGCTTCATCACACAACCCACAAGGCTGTGTGCGAGATGTATTGGACCCGGTAGAGTGAGATGTTGAAGAGTCTGGTTGTGGGTCAAGAGAACATGGAACATCATCCAAAAAACTTGTGAGAGTAAGTAAGGTGAATGGTGTTTGATTATTATTCTCGGTGAATGGAAAGAAAAGTTCATCAAATTTAGCATGTCGAGAATATATATACGAGATGTAGTAGGCTCAAGACATAGATAGCCTTTGTGTTGGGGGCTATAACCGAGAAAGAACACGGGGGACTTCTCGGAGATAGTTTGTGCTCAGCATAATCTCGCAAATATGGGTAAACCGGCATCCAAAGGGTGAAAATTGTCATAAACAGGTGGTCGGTGAGAGATAACTTCAAACGGAGATTTGTTATCAAGCACCGGGTAGGTAGCCGATTTTATATACACCGCGGAACTGAACGCATGAACTCAATATTCGGGGGGAACATGACCATTAAATAACATTGCGAGACTGTTTCAACTATGTGTCGGTGTTACGTTCCACCCGACCATTCTGTTGCGGAGTGATGGACATGAAATACGGTGTAAAGTGCCATTATCTTCAAGCATTTTTCTCACATTATTGTTCAAAAACTCAGTTCCACCATCACTTTGAAAGATCTTTAGTTTGCGAGAGAATGAGTTTGAACAAATTTAAGAAACACATTAAACACAGAGTAAAAGGAGGACTTGGTTTGAGTGGGTAAAACCACATGAATCTAGAATGATCATCAACGAATATAGCATAATAGCGGTAGCATCAATAGAGCAATAGGTGACGGCCCCATAAATCACAATGTACCAAGTCCAAAATATTATGTGCCCGTTTTTCATTTGTATCAAATGGTAACTGATGAGATTTAGCAAGTTGACAAGAAGAACATACAATTGGTTTGGGTAAAATGGAAGTGACCGATAAGTGGCCAATTTTATTTAATAATGAGATTGTTTCAAAAGACACATGTCCTAACCGAGAATGCCAAAGTTCATATGAGGCCTTCAACCTTGAGCTTGTGGTGGCAACAAAAGCTTGAGGTGTGTCATGGAGAACATACAAGCCCTGTTCACATCGTCCCTTTGCTAGAACCCGCCTCGTTGTTCGATCCTGAATGTAAAAATAGGGTTGGGAAAATAAAACATCCATGTTGTTGTCAGTGGTCAATTTGCTAATGGATAAGAGATTTTTAGTGAGTTTTGGGATGACCAAGACATCTTTTAACACAATATTATTATGAAGACTAGATTGACCAATATGAGAGATTGGGAGAACATTACCATCTCCAAAAATGACTTTAGCTTTTCCCAAATATGGTGCTGGTTGAGTAACAGAATCAGTGGAAGTTGACATGTGGTCCGTGGCTCTCGAGTCAACGAACCAATCTGGATTTGAAGTGTTGACGTGACACTGTGCGTGAAATGCTTTAGCCAATTCATCATCTAGGACAGAGGTATTTTTAGCATACGTTGCAAGTTGCGGGCAAGCATTAGCATAGTGACCGTCTTTGCGACATAACTGACAATGAGGAGGGCGTCTACCACGGTCACGACCCCCGCGAAAAGACCGACCGCCACGACCCCTAGCAGAGTTGCTTGATAGGGATTGAGCATTGAAAGCCACAGGTGGTACAGGAGACCCGTGAATTGATTTCAGAAACATTTCATGACCTTCGGCTTGAGCAAGGATATCCCGAAAGTTATGTGGCTGGATTCTAGAGGCCCGAACAGCTGTGGAGAACGTTTCAAAAGGCGCTCCGAGACCACATAAAAACCAATGAACTTTATCAGATTCATCGACCGGATGACCGATGGCCGAGAGTTGGTCGCATATAGTTTTAAATTTGCGACCAAAATCCGTAACAGTGGACGTACCTTTCGAAAGTTGGCGTAACTGCTCACGAAGGTTTTGAACCCTTTCAACCGAAGAGTTGCTATAGGCGGTTTCGAGGGCAAGCCAGATCTGTCGAGCGGTCGAAAGGCCAACGATTTCAGAGAAAGCTTCTTCAGAAAGAGAAGCCTGAAGAAGGATAACAGCCCGCTGGTCAGCAAATAACCAGGTAGAGTACGCTGGGTTTGGTGCAGTTTTGCCATCGTTGACGATCTCGAGAACGGGTGGGACAATAGTACCATCAACATGGGTAAGTAGGTTCTGGTAGGCAAGTAGAGGGAGTAGTTGATTCTTCCAAAGGAGATAGTGGAGGAAGTTAACTTGATTGTGATCATATGCATGATGGTGTCATGGGTAGAGTAGTATCTTGAGAGGAAGAAGATGAGGCTGCCATGGGAGAGGTAGTGAACAGAGGGGAGAGGAAAAGGGAAGCGGTGGAGGGAGTGGAAGGGAGGAGGTCAGGATCTTAAGGCGTATGATACCATGAGAATGTTAATCTCCTTACAAATGAGAAGGAGATAATAGATATAAATAAACAACAAAGTTACAAATACAACCCATGAGAATAGGAAATTATAACAGGAGATACAACAATGATAAAATACAAAAGTGTAGTGGACTAGGAACGTGTAATAGTAACTAAAACGTGGCAATTAATAATATATACTTTTTTTTTCTAGAAGATATAGTTAAATGTGTTTTACGTCATTAAGTTTTTATATAAATTTTCATTGAATCCAAAAGTTTAAATTTTGTTAGCATCCAAAGGTTTTACTAATTAACGCCGTTAAGTTTTTCTGTTATGATTCCTATATTAAGGTTATTTTAGTCAAAACAATTATAAAATAAAAAATCAATCCTACAGGTTTTAGGTGTTCAACCTATTTTGGTAATCATCATTGTGATTTCAATTAATAGGAATGATAGATCGACATTTCTTTCATTTAATCAAAAAATGCATCTTTAGACGTCCAATTAAATAAATATAATTTAATGATAAGCACATAAAAGTAACTTATTTCTAACTTTATAAAACATACACCATAAAAATATATATAAATAAACAAACAAGTCATGTGACACAAACTATTTGAATCATAGCCATAAAAAACAGATTATCATAAAAGTGTAAGAACAATAATCTATATGACATAAACTGTTCATGAATAATAGTCATTAAACATCAATCATCATAACTATAATTAAATTTCAAACCAAAAAAAATATATGTTTAACAAAACGGACCAAAGTAACATGATTATTAAAGCAAAATATATTAACAAGACAAAACAACAAAAGACTATCATAGAGTCAAATCATAACTGTTATAACTAAAAGAGGTTGAACGTATAAAAACTCTCACGTGAGCTATTTTTTTATTTTGTAATTGTTTTGACTAAAGTAACTCTCACGCTAGAAAGTTAATGAAAAAAGTTAACCGTGCTAGTTAGTTGTAGTCAAATGGACTCAAATGATACTTTTAGTGAAACCTTTAAATGCAAATGGTAAAATTTAAACTTTTGAATTCAAATGGTAATTTTTATAAAATCTCAGGGATGTAAAACGCATTTAACTCTAACTCTTTTTAGAATTAAGGTTCAATTGATATGATTTAAATGTTGATTTTCTCAAAAGAATATTTAACTTTTATCGCTGGGCTACCAACCGAACTAACAGAATTAGAGTTGTTTAGAGTTGTTGAATGAGTTAGCTTGACATGTGTATCATGCCATGAAGAATAATTAGGTGTAAAAATAAACAAATTTTGTAGCGAAGGCACATGGTGTGACCATTCTATAAGCTAGCTTGGTGTAATATGTGTCGTTTCAATTAGACACACCATATAAATGCTTCCTCACGCACCAGTCAAACTCTTTTAAAAGTGATTATTTTTCGTTTAAAAGAGTATATTAATAATATACTTAAGTTACAGAGAATAAATTATTTGACTATAGGGTATTTTTAGAAATGAAGTTCATGAAAGTTATTTGCATTTTAAAATGATGATGACTACCTTCTAGTTTATTATGACATTACTATCCTTCATCTTAGCTATTGATTTGAGTTATTGATACTTTTGGGGCTATAATAGGAAAAGACTTATTTTTCTCTAACTCATAGATTAAAGCATATGTGAGGATATGTTCTTTCTTCTCAAATTAATATTTTCCTAGTGAAACTAGCGTCGCCCAAATGCTCTTGACTAAAGATTTCTTTCCATCTCATCCACCAACCATTGTGCAACACCTCACCGGCCCTTCCATATGTAGGATTCTACACCGAAAGAAGTATGAAATCATCCAAGCAATTGAGAACAAGATTCGATTCTCATATGATATCACAAAGTACATACAACGGATTGAACTAACTGAAGGAAGAACCCTAGAAGACAGGTTATATCCCCCTAATCAGCTCGTAACAGCCATTAACCGAAATACAAGACACATTAACACTTTACCCCCTTAGAGTTTACAAACATTGTACTAACATAAACATACTAACTATTTATATTGACAACAACAGTCCCTGTACTTTATAGTACTAATGAGATTGACTCTAACCACTCTAACATTTCACAATCTCCACCTTTAGAGTCTGAATCTCATCAATTCAACCAAGGCCATGCCCTTAAACACAAAATTTAAACTTAGACCCTAACAGACCTTTGGTAAGCATATCAGCCAAGTTTTCATTGGTATCAATTTGTTAAACTTTAACCTCCTTGTTACTAATCACCTCCCTTATAAAATGCAATCTAACATGAATGTGCTTAGTTTTTTTTGAAATACATTGTTTTTAGTAGTTCTGGCAATTTTGACCCAAGTGGGTAAACTTGGGTTGATTTGGGTAAAAATATAAATTGATTGGTCGAGTTGGGTTAGACTATATTTCTTAGAGGGTCAAAGTGGGTAAATTTTAACAATTGAAAAAATGATTAATGTGTCAAGATGGGTTATACAAAAATAGGGCACGGGTCAAGATGGGTTTAGTTAGGTTTTCTCATAGCCCTTCTTCTTCACAATCCACAAGGCACAAACTACATCGTTTCAACTTTCGACGACTAATCACGAAGGACGAACCACAACAGGCGGTTGAAAGACAGAATTGTTGCATAGAAAACCATCGATTTCATGTTCATGTAGAAGACCAGTCTTCATGTTCGTTTATGTGCTGGAACTGTTCTTCATCTTCTTGATTGATGTGTTCGAGTCATCTTGATTTTATGTCCGAGTACTGATTTTATAAGTGTAGTTTCAATGTAGAATCGATATTTTACAGCTCATTTACGAGCTGTATTGATCTGTTTAGATGGTCTTCGATTGATTTTGCTGCTTGTTGTCATCGTCTTCGTTGAAAACCATCGATTTATTATAAAGCAATTGCACAACTTGCAATTTGATTCAGGTTTAGTTGCTTTGCACTTTTGTTGAATGCTTCTCTTATCTCTAAAATTGTGGGTTTTCATTTATTCATTCTTCATCGCCAAGTATCCTCGATTCCTCATTGAGTTACACGAACATAACTCTGAATTTAGCCTCTAATAGCAACTCTGTGAATTAAATTATCGAATAAATGCTTCATTTTCTCTTGAGATTTGCTCTCGATGTATAATAAATAAAAGATAACCCAAAAAATGTTCAGAAATCAGTGTGTATGTTGAGGTGTAAATGTGTGTTTGTGTGTAAATAATTAATTTAATTTTTTAGCCCATCTTGACACGAACTCATTCTGACCCGAACCCATCTTGACCTTTTTTTAAAATCAACCCATCCTAACTTATACCCATCTTGACACAAACCTATTCTGATCCGGCAACCAATCCAATCCAACCCACTCATTTTGTCACATCTAGTTTTTAGTAAGCTGAACAGCCTTTTGGTTATCACAACATATTACAGTGCTTAATAGTTCTATCCCCAAAGTAGAAACAAACCTTTTAAGTCACAAAGACTTTTTAACAACTTCTATTAAAGCAATACATTCAGCCTCTATGATAGAGAGCCACCACATGTTGCAGTTAAGCCTTCCAACTTACCACAGTACCAATTACCTTAAACACATACCCAATGATTGATCTTACCTTGTCAAGATCTTTTGCATAATCTGCATCCACATACCCTTTGATCATGCCCCGACTACTCTTAACATGTTGACCAAAATTCAAAATGGCTCTTTGGGGGGTGGGGGGAGCCTAACGGCTCTTTGCAACGTTCAAAATGAGAAAGAAGCACCCGGCGTGGCAATGTCGTGCCACACCAAAAATTTGCGCGTGTGGGGGGTTGCCACAGCTCTCTCACGACACGTGCCCCCACATCCCCTTCCCCCCACTCCTTAATAGATAAGAGGGTGCCAAGGCATGTATCTCTTACAACTGTTCACGGGTTTTAAAACAACAGTTCATTTGAAATTCTTTTATGGTAGTTCCATAGCTTTTAACAGTGGTTCCTGTGAAATGTTTTTGAAAACGATTCAAATGAAATAATTTTAACAACGTTTTTGTGAGATTTTACAGTAGTCCTGCGGTGGTTCCAATGAAACAATTATAATAACGGTCCTAAAGTATTTTTATTAGCGGTTATGCGGAAACCAAAATCTTTTTAAAACCAAATATATTATTGTTGGACATATAATTAGAAATTACCAGTGTTATAAAAAAGCATCTTTGAAAACCAATATTTGTGTTAAAAAGGAATATACTATCATCTAAATGTTTTATGTAGCAATAATGGACTAATAATATTATAAGCAGCATCTTTCTTTGTGAGCTTGAATAAATCTCTCATAATCTCCACATTTAGGATAAGAAACTCTAGAACATTATGCTACTGAAAGACCAGCATATACTCCATGTAACCGATTGAACATATATATTATAAAATAACTAGGGATTAATATGGGAAAATGTAGACTGGTTATGCACTAATTGAAATTTTTAAAAGGCCAATAACATGCAATGGTTCATTTTGTAAATTAATTTGGGGAGCATCATAGTGTTTCTCAAAAAAACAAAGTATTGATTTATGCATACTAAAACATTAATTATTCATACTTGCTCATAATTCTACACAATGGAATATGTTCTCTACTACAAGTTATTCAGCTTAAAGCATTAAACAACAAAGGATCAAACTTATTCAGCTTAGGATAAAAAAGCAAAAGGTTTGGTAGCTGTCAATATGTTTTTGTCTATATTAGAACATCATAAATAGTTTGTATTTTTGCCTTCTACACTAGGCAAAAACCAATATTATATGTTTTTCACTTTCTAGATCAAACTCTTAACTTTTGAAATTCAGTTTTTTGTGCAATTAATCTTAGTTCTTTCCTAAACTTTAAATGAACTGAACGGTCCAAATTGAAAGCAATCAGACCAAATCACGCCAATAACATGCAATGGTTCATTTTGTAAATTAATTTGGGGAGCATCATAGTGTTTCTCAAAAAAACAAAGTATTGATTTATGCATACTAAAACATTAATTATTCATACTTGCTCATAATTCTACACAATGGAATATGTTCTCTACTACAAGTTATTCAGCTTAAAGCATTAAACAACAAAGGATCAAACTTATTCAGCTTAGGATAAAAAAGCAAAAGGTTTGGTAGCTGTCAATATGTTTTTGTCTATATTAGAACATCATAAATAGTTTGTATTTTTGCCTTCTACACTAGGCAAAAACCAATATTATATGTTTTTCACTTTCTAGATCAAACTCTTAACTTTTGAAATTCAGTTTTTTGTGCAATTAATCTTAGTTCTTTCCTAAACTTTAAATGAACTGAACGGTCCAAATTGAAAGCAATCAGACCAAATCACACCAATATCTAATGAATAAATATATAAAAATAGGTAAAGAAATAATATAAAAATAGATAAAATAGCAGCTTACCTTTAAGATTTGAAGACATGTGATCTACTGAAATTTACTAAAAGGTTGTTGTATTCATAAAAGAGAAAATAACCAAATTATACATTTGATCAAATCAATTTACAAAACTAAACATTGATTTTTAAAATTTATAGAAATGATCAAATTGGTGATGACCCTCGCCGAAGGCGAGAAATTTACATAATATCTCACCCACGTGGCTAAAACCTACTCGCTCATGTGTCAAAGTTCTCACTTATGAAATTACCCGCTACCCGAGGTGAGGAGTGATGCTTACCCCGTTTAACGGTTCCCAAGGTGAGGAGGATGGATGGTTTTCTTGCTAACCGGTTCCCTAGGCAATGAGCATAATTACCTAGACCAGGAGGATGGAAGGATTCCTCTCATTTACAAGTTAATTAATTTTTATTAGACAAATTAGATTTTAAATTCAAACTTTATCCTATTGATTAATAATAATTCATTTTAACAGTTTGACCAACAATAATCTTAATTTTCAATTTCATTTCTAAGAACAATTCTAATAGCATAATAATTATTGAATTACAGTTGAATTCCACTTGAATTTTACTTCATTTCATTGTAAGTTTTTCTATTTCATTCATAGTCATTATCATTAACAAAAATGAGTTGAGATCAAATGTAAATTATTGAGTAATTATGCTCCTAGGGTTACCCTTAATAATTTATAAAAGTTATATCATTATACATATTAAAAACTTGTTTTCACTAAAGTTATATTGTTATATAAATTAAAAGTTTAATATATAACACTTACTTATAAAATAAATAATTTGCGATTATAAAATATAATAAATATATAATTAAAGTTAAAATGATTTTAAAAATAATATAAGGTTAAAAAAGCAATTTTTTTAGAAAAACTTATGGTATTTATAATAATTTTTCTAAATAATTTATACAAAAATAAATATTTATAAATATATTTATAATAATTTATAAATATTACTATATTATTATTTCCCATGAGAAATGAATAGCAAATTTTTTTGTTATATTCTGATTACTAAATCTTTGATTAATAATCTTTGGGTTTCATTGTTTGTTATTAGGTCGTTTTTGAGTTTTTCATAGTGCTTGATTGTAATCGATCTTTCGATGCAAAAAACATAAATAGATTAGCGACCAACGTACACATACATAGGCACACGTACAGCCATGCATGTACTTGTTTTATTACAAGCTAGCTAGAAGCTGATCGATCAGCTACCGTGATCGATCAGAGCTAGAAGCTGATCAATCACTTATGAAGATCGATCAGCACTATTTATTATATTCCTCAGATACATTCATCTTAATCAAGCCTGGGGCTTCTAAGTGGGCAACTCTGAACCTCCAATCGACACTCGTTGGGCAGCCTCTGAGCCTTGCTCAACATCTGTCGCGTCTCCCCGACTCCACCTTGTTGTCGCGCTTGTTCGTACACCTGTTGGATCGCGTCGCACTGGCACTGCTCACTCACTCTCCTCAGCTGGTCACAGCACAGTTGAAGGTGCTGTTGCTCCTGCTGAAACGGTCTACGGGAGCTGACTCCCTGAGTGAGGTGCATCTGGCAGTGGTTCAGCTGCTCGGGTGAGATCTGGCGTCGGCACTGCCCCTCGGACCCTCTGCGGTTGTCCAAGCCGTCGTAATATCCTGGAATTCCGTTGTCCAAGCCGTCGTAGTATCCTGGAATTCCGTTGTCGTCGGTGGTGGTGGTGATGATGGTGGTTTGGTAGGCGGAAACCACCGCGGAAAAGGCGACGATGGCGGTGAAGGTGAGTGCAAAAAGTGCAAGTTTTGCCATTGTCGGATGTGTTGATGGTCGTTGATGGTGGTTAGTGACAAATGAGGTGGTTGCTAATTTATAGTAGAATTGGTGGAGAAGATGCATGGAAATATTAAGAGATGTACGTACGTGGTAATGGTTGAAGTTTACTTGTCATGTATGTATAACATTTGCGACACGTTTGAGAAGAATGCAACAAGTGGGATGTGACCTTTTGTTTTTGCTTACACCTGGTGATCATTTTCTATCTTTTGAATATTAATAGTGTGTCATAATATGTTATTTAAAAATCGAACCACTGTTTTTAGAACTGAAATGACCGGTTGAACCGGAAACTAGCTCTAGAACCCGTTCGATGTGTATCTGGGTAGTTTCAATTTGAGCATGTTAGATAGGTAAATGAGGTGAACATTTTTTTAACATTTTCTTCCTTCAAAATCTTTTTTATTATTATTTTAGTATTACATAATCCTTATTTTATTGAATTAAGTCTGTGTTTTATTAAAATTACAAATTTACTTCAAAACATAGGATTTTTTATACTTTGTTATAAACTAGATATATTTATATATAAATAGTTCTAATAGTTTTGCTATATATGACGTTATCTGATTCATAAATTCAATCTGAGGGGTCATACCAATGGACATATAAGTTGGTTCACATTTTGTAAGTAGAACTCCAAAAACATTAGTTTTTTCATAATTCAAATTATTATACTATTACTCATAACCATATGTTTGTTATTAAACATAAAATATTTTTAATTATTTTAAAATTTTGTTTAATTTAAAACATTAAAGTAGTGTTTAAAATGTAGTAATGGTAAATGAAATGGAATGAAACACTTTGACGTAAGAAAAAAAAATGTTATGCTGGTCAATTAAATATAATCACCTGTTACACAAGAATTCTTACTCCCTCTAAACATCTAGAGGACGTTATTCCTCCGCCTCGATCCCTTTTTTGTTTTAATTTTTGGTTGCGATGAAAGTTTATAAACAAAAAGGAGAAGTGTAGTTTCAGTATTGCTACTTTTTACAGCATCAATCACAATCACTCGTCTACACTTAAACTTAGGACTTATTAATTGCCATATTATATGTGGATGTTTAGACTTATCGAACTAGACATAATTCTTTAAATGTTTAATAACGTAATAAGAACTTATACTATGAAACTTAAAGTTTAACTAGTGTTTTATGAAGCGCGCACGTTGTGTATGTTGGCTCAGATAAACAAATTGTCTGTTGTGGCTGCAAGCTTGTCGGTTTACCACACCATGATGACAGACTGATCATTATTCGACATCATTATCGCCAGCGAAATGGACTACAACTATATCACATGACACACCACAATAACCACTGGGGGGGGGGGGGGGGCCTTAGAACCGATATTTGACTGCGGCTGCTAACCATAAATGGTATCCACGCCCAAGCAACTGAAATGATTTCGATTGTACCATCATTGCCCATAGAGTTCCCTGCAAATAAACGCAAAAACAACAGACCCAATAGAACAACCCTCGTCTCCGATGAACAACAGCTCGTCATCATCAACATCCCTAAAACCTTAATAATGACAATAGGTCACAAATGAGTTAATATTCATCGTCATCAACAACAATCCCCAAAAATAATAGTTCATTTATTCAATCATATTTAAGCATAAAGCTAACCAACACCGGCCACCACCACCAGCGTCACGACCACCATCGGTGAGGCAAAATAAGCACAAGAATTGGGGTGCAGGCAGCGATCGACATTGCATGTCACGCATCGTCCAAAAAACAATAGCCAATACGCAGACCACCATCATCAGCGGCGACAACCCAGCAGAAACACCAACAAATGTAGATCTAGAAACCCGGATTGGATTGCACCAACATCGTCGCCACCCCTAACGACATGCCTTGCCGTGACTAACCAAAATGGAGAATCAAACCCCAGCCCACCTAACTGGTGTCACCACCGTCGTTATTGCCCCCATCCACGTCAAAAGCAAAGCAGTAAAGAGCAATCGCCCGTGAAAACACGATAAGCCCAAATAGACCGAACGACCATGCGCGTCGACGACGGCAACGACACTAACGACAAAGGCGGAGGGGCACGACCAGCGATGCCGAGGGCAGCGACAAAGGAAGAGCAACAGGTGGAATGAGGAAACAAAAAGGGATTTACATGTCAGGTTGTGCATAGAGGAGTTGTATCATAAGCATCAAAGTTTGTACCAATAATCCATACTATTAATTTGGATTTTAATAATCCAAATTTTTACTCATTCGCCGATAATAAATCATATTATTAATTTGGCAGGTAATAATCCTAACTTTTTTTTTAATAAATCATTCTTTTTTATTCACACTTGATTTATACTTATTTTTAGGCTCGATTTAGCTTGTATGTTTTTTCATTTCGTTCATAATCATTATTGTGAACGAAGTCGAGTTGAAATCAAGCGTAAATTTTTAATAATAATGTTACCGGGATTGTTGTTAGTAATAAAAATGAAAGTTGGAATTATTACCGACCAAATCAATAGTATGGATTATTATCGGCTAATGAGTAATATTTTGGATTATTAAAATCCAATTAGCCAAAAAATAATTGTTTATTCACGGGTACATTAATAGTAAGGTAAATTATAATTTCATCATATTGGCATATATTGTTCAAAGCCGAATAAACACGGTCTAGATCCGGTCAAAATTGGTCAAATGCATTAAAACGTGGTGAATGGCATTCAACAAAAGTTGAGAAACGAAGACTTCATGGAAACGATTAGAACGCCATAATCGTCGATGTACAAATCGATTACGAGTGGGTTTGTGATGATCTCCCACCTGAGATAGTCGCACAAACTTTGACCGGAAGTGTAAACAGGTGCATCATTTGCCTAACCATTCTTGTGCTTGCAATAGACATGGGAAGGGGCATTTCATTACTGTTACACTCACTACGGTTTTCATGTACTTATATAATATTGATACATTATATGTAAAACAATCAAATCATGAAAAGTCTTGTAGTCAGTTAGATTGAATACTCTTACTATTACATTTATATTTGTCAACTTACCACCATTATTATTGACTCATTTTTCTCAATACAATTAAATTTGTAAACTCATCAACTTTATATTGACATTTTAAACGTGTTTTTTAGGAATCAAAAACTAAGGATACATGACTAGATATTCATTTGGAAGAGATTCATGTGTTTCTCTCCGTTTAGTACCTGATGGTATCAAGCTCTAGAATCCCATTATTTGAGCATTCAAGGGTATACTCATTGTATTGAAAGTTTTAGTTTTCTTTCTTAACAATGTTGTTTTTAAGATTCAGATACTCTCCCGTGTTTCCATTTTAATGGGGTGTGATAGACTAGTATAATATGGGGCTTTTCTTGATCGTAACCTAATCCACATATGAACCTAATCCACATGCATGTGAAACATTGCCTTTTTTAGGATAATTCTGTTGCTATTGTTGGTCCGGTGATTGTGATTTTGCGCTCACCTACGAGTAGGAGATTATCGATCATGTCGGGTTTGGGCACTTAAATCTCTAGAGTTGAGAGGCGAAGACGAAGCATAAAGAACACTACGCGCGTTGTTCTAGCGTGATAAATGTAATGTTTGCAGTCACAACAAGCTCTTGTTTTTGAGCCTTCTAATTACCTAATGTGTATTTTCCTTATGTTAGATCTGTGAATGAAATGAATGACGGAATGCAATTGTTTATGTTTTATGTGTTGTTTGATTGAGATGCATCTTTCATGTTGGTATTTGATGATTTTGTTCATTTTTCAGTTTCATTGTTACATTTTCAGTTGCTCAGTAGTATCCATTTCTTAGTGCTGGATCCATTTTCATACAAGATGGTACGCGTTTTATTACGATCTAGAAACTCACATAGATCACCTATGGCGATCGATCAGCATTATTATTCTTAGGATACATGGATACATTCATCTTAATCAAGCCTGGGGCTTCTAAGTGGGCAACTTTGAACTTCCAATTGGCACTCGTTTGGTAGCCTCTGAGCCTTGCTCAACATCTGTCGCGTCTCCCCGACTCCACCTTGTCGTCGCGCTTGATCGTACACCTGCTGGATCGCGTCGCACTGGCACTGCTCACTCACTCTCCTCAGCTGGTCACAGCACAGTTGAAGGTGCTGTTGCACCTGCTGAAACGGTCTACGCGAGCTGACTCCCTGAGTGAGGTGCATCTGGCAATGGTTCAGCTGCTCGGGTGAGATCTGGCGTCGGCACTGCCCCTCAGACCCTCTGCGGTTGTCCAGGCCGTCGAATATCGGTATTAGTCCGTTGTCGTCAATGGTGGTGGTGATGATGGTGGTTTTGTAAGCGGAAACCACCGCGGAAAAGGTGACGATGGCGGTGAGGGTGAGTGCAAAAAGTGTAAGTTTTGTCATTGTCGAATGTGTTGATGGTCGTTGACGGTGGTTAGTGACGGAGGAGGAGGTTGCTAATTTATAGTAGAAGCAGTGGAGAAGGTGGTAAGAGAAGTTTGTACGTGGTGATGTTTAATCATCACTTGTCATGCATGTATTAAAATCTTACGACACGTTTGATAACGAATGCAACAAGTGGGATATGGCTTTTTGTTATTGCTTGCACCTGGTCTTTTTTATATTTATTAATTATTAATAATAATTTAGGATGCTGTATATATTATTTGTGATTATGTTACTATATTATTAAATAACATAGGAAATTAATAGAATGTTTGTATCTTATTAAAAAAACTATCAAGTATTGTTATTCTTATTCTAAATTTATCACATAGCGCTGCGGCCACCACCGTCCACCTCCGCCACCACCCACCGTCCCCCACCACCCACCACCACCATCCAGCGCCGCCGTCCACCACCATCACCATCATCCGTACACCACTACTAGTTTATTTTAATAATTTACAGACTTTAAAAAACAAACAGTATTTTTCTTGCAGACTGCAGAGGTTTGATCCACATCTTCTGTTACAGATGTCTACAGATTTGATACGCAGACTGCAGACATTTTAACTTTTTAAAAACAAACACCACCTAAGAAGGGCCATGCTCTACGTCCTTGCCACAACACTCACATCACTTCTTCATAAGAATTTAATACATAACCTTAGTGCTAATGTAGTGTACTGATAAAAATCACCTATTTTGTTTCATTTTCTAGTTGCATTTGACATTTGACAACAACGCCTCTCTATTCAATACATTGTTTATAAGTTTACGGAGTACTTTTCTGAATGACCTTAGCGACATATTTGTGACTAAAACTCCATTCGCCGGAATATATTTATTTGTTAAATTTTTTTAAATTTTCCGGTAACTCGTAGGAAATTATTTTGGCCATAATTTGAATAAATTAGCCGAAAATTTTTAAAAATGTTCAGAATTTGGTCAGAAAAAAGTTGGCCATAATTTTATTGAAAATAATTTATGTTAGAAAATGGTCGGAATTTGGTCAGAAAAAACTGTTCATAATTTCAGTTGAAAATAGTCAAAACTTGGTTGGAAAAAATAAAACCCTAATTTTAGTTGGAAATCGATGAGAAAAAATTGGTAAAAATATATTTTTTTAGAAAATGTTCTAAACTTTTTATCCCTCGAGCATTTCTTTGATCAAAATGGTCTTCGCAAAGGGAGGAATTTTCTTGTATTTGAGAGAACCCTTTGACTGGTACATACATAGAAAGATTACAGTCTCGTCTACTCATGCTATTGTCACTAATAATAACCACAAAGCTTTCAAAGGGAAATTACTCTGTTGTCTAAATTGTTTGCTTAAAGGGTTAATTAATTTGAACGTAAGAAGTTGATCTCGTGGGTTAAGTTGGCTGCTATATCATGTTGTCTAAATAGTAAGTCTAGAAGGAGAATTTCAAGCTAAAAAAGATTGATTTAATATGTGAATGTTACCTCTTTAGTTTGGTGTCAAAGTTGTATGCTTATTAAACTGATTATAGGTAGGTTATATAAGGGTCTTTTCGTGATTGATTATTTTTTTGGGCGTAGGTTGACTATGTTTAGAGATGAAAATCATGGGAATGATGATATCGAGAAAGGGAAAATGGTGTAGATGGATGACCATATGATGAATTTTTTAAATAATTAGTCTTGTTTTCTATTTTTTTTAGTGGTTTTTACTGTGTAAATGAAATTATAATTGTTTACGAGCAGTCCGCTAACCGTACAAGCAAACTTTAAAAATTCTGACAAGTCCGCTCACGTGGCAAGCGGATCCTGAAGTTCGCTCTAGTGGGAATCGGATTTCTTGATGACCGGATGAAGTGTGGGGTGGCATGATAACCGGATGAAGGTGGTGCAAAATAAGTCCGCTAGTCAAAGAAGCAGGATCGATCACTTCAGCTTGCTAGTCAAAGAAGCAGACTCTGGTCTAGTCACATCACCTTTATTGATTCCGCTTGTACGAATAGCGGACTTATGATAAACAACTGTTATTTCATTAAACTACTAAAAGCCACTAAACAATTAAAAATGCGACCATTTATTCAAAAAGACTCCCATTTGACATGTTTCGTTTGTTGATTACAGGAGTTTATACGTGTCGGATATGACAACATAAGAGTCTGGAGCTTAGTTAGATGTTATCTATCCTATAACAGTACCAAAACAGTCACAAGCTACAACAAACTTATATCTTTTGTTTTCCATGAAATCTTTTGTTTTCCATGATGTAAACTCTTCTTTTGACATTAATCGTCCCGTAAACGAGCAACAAAACACACAACACTGCAAACCCATTCACCATTCGCGCAAAGCGCGATAATGAACACCACTAGTTAAATTTGATAGATAAGTATATTAAACTATGACATATTAACATAGCTTTCCGATTAATAATAAAATCTAATATATTTATATAAAAAATTTTAAGTTTGTTTAAATGAATGTATTTTAATTACCATCATTTCAACACTTCACACAAATATACCAAAATCTGCTCCATTATAATACAAAAATCTTTGTGACAAGCAAACAGGTCATGTTTTCTTAATTTACAAATAAAAAAGGATAAAAGATATTTACTTTCTTCATCTTCTTTGGGGTTGGTGTTTTTGGTGGTTGAAATTTTGGTTTCATTGTTTTTACGGGGATAGTTGATCGGTTATTAGATATTTAATTATCTGTATGAAGGGGAGAAATTTGATCATGAATTTGATGTCATCGAGTGCTATCAATATTATTATTTGTTGGTGTTGGTTTCATTATTATTAAGACAATAGACCTAACCAAATCAAGAAGTTAATTGTTCATGGTGTCATTTCTCATTGATTTACATATTAGGGACTGTTTGACAACTTTTGAATTGGTAAATTCTGAATCGTTAAAAGATTTGAACCACTAGGTGCTGAATCAGTAATAGATTTGAATTATTAAAAGCTAATATATTGTTTAACTATTTAGAGTCAAATGTCTGACCAATTCAGATAAGAAGTTTTAACCAGTCAGACTTGATATAATGTCTAACCATTCAGAGGCAAAAATATTGGACCATTCAGACATATGCTCACGAAACAAACACTGTAAACCATTAATTGCTGAAACATTCAGACATTTGAACTATTAAGATGATGAAACAAACAACCCCTTATTGTTGCAAATTAATAAAGGTCACGACTAGATAAAAGGCACAAGATTGTATATGTGTTTAATTTATTAAGTTAAATATCGATAATCAAAGGCGATCATTATTCTTACATGCATTTATCTTACTTAATTATCATTTGATTTGGCATTCGTTGACCTTCAACGCGCAATCCTTGGGGAGACTCTTGACCCGACGTGACATTTCTTGCTTCTGGGATTCGGTTTTAGCTTGTGGTAGAGCCTTATCATACGCTTTCTGGATTTCGAGACACTGACACTGCTTCGCCATCGCCCTTAGATCAATACAACACATCTGAAACATAAGTTTATGCATTAATGGCATCACTAGATCATGAGGGGGAATGGGGTTGACCACTTCAGTGAGGTGCGGTAAACAATGGGTATCTGTCCAGTTGGGGCACTGATTCTGGAAATGTCTAGGGTTGTCCAGGCTGTGTATTAGTGTTTCATGTTCATTATCCTCTGTGATAGTATTGCCGATCTTGGTTTTGTAGGGACAAACCTCAAAATGTGCTATGATTACAGTCAAGGTGAATGCAAAAAGTGCAAGTTTTATCATCGTGTGATGTTTTGTTTATTCTAACATGTTTGATGAAAAATGAGACAGTGGTATGTATATATATATATGTATGTATATATAAGCCTTTAGTTTGTTTTTGCATGTACCTAACTTAACTAGTTAAGCTACTTATTAACTATATAACAATTACAAAAATTTGTCTACAGTTTTTTGGTTTCATTGGACCACGTTGGCTACTCCAACCAAGCTTTTTCTTTTTTTTTTTTTTTTTCTCAATTGTTGGGTTTCTTTATCGTGTTATATGTTAGTTACTTTTAGAATAATAACAAAACCTGGTTTTTGGTCCAATGGTTTAGCCTCACTTCGTGAAGTAGCCCATCACGGTTCGGCTGTGTGTTTTTCCCTACGACAACAGATTTGCTGTTGACTAATATAATCTCTTTTTTTTTTTTTTTTTTGTTACTTTATCTTACCTTGGCCATCCCGACCCTTTGACTCATGAAAAATCAAAATCACATTTATCATATTTCATATAAACTTTATAATTTCACATGATTGAAAACACATACGTACAATACCTTTTAACTTATTTTAATTTTTCCTTATAAATATAGAGTTTTTAATCTAAATACATGCTTCGTGATTATTTCCATCTAAGTTTGGTACATTTTTTATTCGAAACCAACCCGGGTCAAATTTTAAGTATTTTAATTTTTTTCATAACAATATTATGTTTTCTCTAATTTTAAATATGTTGGTTCTGACATCTTATTTTTACATGCATTTCAAATTAAATAACCGGTATAGATGCAACACACGGTCAAAACTCATGGGTAAAAAACAATATGTTTTTATATTTTTTTTCTAGAAAAAATATTATTATTTTTAAATTTTGAATATACCACTACGACTGGCTTCATTTTACATGTGTTTTGAATTAAAATATATTCAAAATCGAGTAAAGCATGTCAATTTCACCGCAACAACGTGCCGAATGTTTACTCGTTTTATATATTTACATATTAAATAACTATTTTGAGATAATAGATATAATACTCCAATTTTATAAAATTATATTTTTACGATTTAACTTTGACGCATG
The DNA here is from genome assembly GCA_025506415.1 of Flaveria robusta. Taxonomy (NCBI): domain Eukaryota; kingdom Viridiplantae; phylum Streptophyta; class Magnoliopsida; order Asterales; family Asteraceae; genus Flaveria; species Flaveria robusta. Next base: position 8,084,505 of record CM046465.1, read on the forward strand.
AAAGTATTATATATGATCATAGTAATACATTCATGCAAAAGCTGTATCTTATTGTGTAATTTTATTAAAATAAAAGCATGACGACCATGACACGTTATTAACCATATCACAGATGTGCAGCATCATTTATGAATAGATAATTTAAAGCGAAATTAAAACTTTATGTTTATATTCTTGCATGTTACACGTGCTTTATTATCTCAATCTTCATTTTAAAAATACATAGATTAAAAATTAATTTTCAACCTGTTAAAAGTAGTTACCTTAGACACCATCTTTTACCTAATTCCTGTTTCAAGTCTTTGTTGGTAAAATTTTTGAAACGTTATTAAATTTTAAATTACTATGTGTTTGCTAAGGAATTAAATCAAATACTATAAAAATTTTCAAATTATATTAAATTCTTTTCAACTATTATTAGCCGGGGCCAATATTTTCAGCCATGGGCCGAAATTTTCAAATTATTTTAAATTCTATTTAATGACGGTAGCCGCCCTTATTCCCCTTTACTTGTTGCCTAAGTTTGCTAAAAGAGGAAATGTGAGTGTGTGTGAGAGAGAGAGAGAATATCATGATGAAAGAGGCTATTGCAGAAGGTCCCACTCTGCTTGCGTCTGCTAGCTGACGATGTGTGTAACCCATGCTCCTGTTTCGCGGTTGAGAGAGAGGGGGAGAGAGAGGGGGAGAGAGAGAGAGAGAGGAAGATTAAAGAGAGAAAACGTCAAGATCAAGCAAATGTAATGTTTTTACACCTTATTTACTTTCGAAATCGATAGATCTAAATATGATTAATGCTTGGGAGACCATTCACGCATAACACCAGTGATAAAATCTAAACCTTTATGTGTTATTGCTAAATCTCATGAGAAAAGATCCGAGTGTTAGGGTTCTACATAGATCTTGAAAAACGAGTTCTAGATCCCTATGTTTTATTTGCTTTCATTGATTTGAGGATGATATACACATAATAGTGTTTTTATTCATAGATCTGACATGTTTCCCTATACAGTTGATAACTTGAATCTAGGGTTATATTTTGTGGCATTTTATGCACGCGTGTCAACTTTTATGTAGGAAATCATAAGAAAAATGTGTAATTTAATTCAAAGAAGTTTAATGATTATAATAAAATATGAATCATGATGACGGTAGATGACACATCCAGGACATTTTATACATTCTTAAGTAACTTATTTGCCTTCATAAGTGTCATTGTACCTCCGCAAGTAACCTTGGGCTTTGCAACTTAGCCTATGCCTTTGCATGTACTTATACTTAATTCACTAAACCTTAGAGACATTTGTAAATGCTATCACCCGTAACTAAACCTCACCTTCATAACTAGACTTACTTATCTTTTTCAAATCAATGTGCACCTCTATAAGAATATCATAAACCTCCACAACTCTAAGCTATTACATGCAAAAATTTAAACGCAATTCCTTAAAAACGGTGCAAAATTTAGGCCCATAATTATTTATTAAATATTACTCAATTAAAGACGTAGTCTCACATATTAATTACATAACTCAACCCTTAAACAAGTGTGTAAAACATTAGTTTCTATAAAAATTTTGGCATGACCCATTCGCATAAAAGGTAGTCCTTACGAAATCAATAAACATGTTTAATAAGCAAATAGAAAGTCATCCAACAAGCACAGGACTTGATAGCATATATTAGTCGAGTCCTTATGAAAAACAATAACTCTAAACACAACATCTAAGTCCACCTGAGCTATTATGAAAAACCATACACTTAAAGAGTTATAACATCTCAAATCCTCACTTCATTGACCCGCTCTCTAGACTCGATGACACATCCTTTGACTAAATGAATCTCAATATCCTATTTGACTTGACCGTTATGATCATTAGTCTTGATCACACCACCTACATGTTAACATTACAAAAGTTAGCAATAGCTAAGTGAAGATTCATATAACATACGTAATTATAAAGTCCATGATTTTACAACTAGATTGATCTTGTACAATAAGCACGTAATGAATATAGCACGGTGTGATTAAACAAACAAGAGATCAAGATGAACACTTAATATTAACGACTAGATTGGCTTGTTCATCTCGTTCATTTGTTTTCATGTTCCAAAAATCATTAATGACTTCATAATAGATATTAGGGTTGGAAGACATCGCATTATAAACTCAAAAAGTCTTTAAACCATCTATCAACAATTTAAAAATAGCTCTTAGCCACATCACCCAAATAAGCCACTGCATTGTGATTCTTGTTAAACACCATTGGTCTAGCCATTAGTAACGCTAATAAATAAATTAATCAGAAACATTTTCAAGAAAAACTCAAACAAATTCAAAGTGTTTAAAATTGAATTAAATTGAACTTATCGAATGAACAACAACCTGTCGCGTGCGAAAACTTGAATTATCGCATATTACATTTTGTCATTTAGCCTACTTCTCGCATACGAAAACTTAAGCTTTCGCACGAGCTCAGTGATTCAACTTAGTCAACTTTTCATGTGATAGTCAAACTAATCGCGTGCGATAAGCTTCAACTTTTCAAAAACGTCTCGCGTCTGTTCATCTTCTTAAAAACTTTTTGTGTGAGAAACCCTTGAATACCAAATCTAAATCTAACACTTTGAACCAATTTTAACTATTGATCCATGTTTATTAAGTGTTGTTTAGGTCATATATAATTAATAGAAAGTTCAATTTTGTCCAAAGTTTATTTTAAATAAGTGTAATCAATACACATTCGAAGTTTGAACATATCAACACAATACCTTGTGTAAACAATCAAAACACTAATACGAGCACTATATGATGTATACACTCAGATGAATCAATCAAACACTTTAGAAATTTTAGAGACTTCTAAAATAGTTATGCGTCGAGATTGAGGAGCTTGTCACTCAACTGTGGAATATATATCACTTCAAAGTTGTCGCACGACAAGATTGAAGTCGCATAAATTTAGGTTTTCCCGTATGACAACTTGAAATTCTCTTTTTAAAATTTTCAATCTTTTAACCAATTTCAATTCTATTATAAGATCATATTTCTCAAAATTGAATATTAATATTTTCTAACTGTATTTAAAATAATACTGGTTAAGTTGATTGTCATATGGTTGTCTTTTTTTAAACTTAAACTTCATTCTTTACCAAGACAAATATGTTATGATATTTATCATATTTTGACTTTATTATATGAAATCAATGAATCCCACAATTGATTATTTATAATACCTTTTAAATCATAAAATAGATCTTTTAATAAAATAAAAACATAATTTTTTTATATTAAAAACATAAGTATTTAACAAAAAAATTTTATGAAATATGAAAATTTTAATACAAAGAAATTTTAAAAACTAATATTGTTTAAAAAAGTATTTTTAAAAAAATTTGGAGTGTTTTAAAAAATAAATTTTCTAAAGCAAAATTTTTTTAAAGACGAAAGGTTGAAAAATGTTGTTATAATTTTATCAACCAAAGTAGTTAATTATACGTAATTTCAATCCTATTTTATTTTGAAAAATTATAAAGTATTAATAAAAAGCTACTAATTTAATATTTTCATTCAATTCGTCTACTACACGAGTTTGTAAACTATTATAGTCCTTATATATAATATCTTCTCTAATTGTGTAAAACTTTGGCTATATATATATAGACTCAATTAAATCGATGGCAGAAAGGTGTGAAAACCATCCTTTCATTCATTCATTGTAGAAACTTCAAAGAGAGACACTATAGAATCTGCCATTTGGGTTGACTAGAATGAACTATTTTCGCAGTTTGACTTATAAAGTCATAAGTAATACTTTCCCCAATTGAAAGGCACAAAAATTGAACATTAATCTTCAGCAAACACTCAGAATAACGTAAGAGCAACGAATCAGGTCGGGAATACAGCGGCAAAAGCAGCAAACACTCACAATAGCACAATCAGTTTCAGATCTATAAACAAAATAAGAGGTCAGAATAATTAGATAAAAAGGCACAAGATTGAGTATGTCTTTAGTTTATTAAGCTAAAAAACTTGCAATCAATGTAGATCATTAATATTCTTACACGCATTTGTCATACTTAATTATCATCTTAATCAAACCTTTGGACCCATGATGTGGCATTCCTTGACTTCCAATCCGCAGTCCTTGGGGAGCCTTTGAACCCGACTTGACATTTCTTGCTTCTCTGATTCGTTTTTAGCTTTAGGTCGAGCCATGCATGTCATATGCTTGCTGGATTTCATTACATTGGCAGTACCGCGTTGCCAATGTCTTTAGAACGATACAACACATTCGAAGGATCGTTTCATCATTCATTTCCTTCATTGGATCAGGGGGTGGCATGATCACTTTAGTGAGGTGCAAGTAGCAATGGGTCTTCCCAATCTTCGGGCATTGCGTTTGGGAAGGTTTAGGATTGTCAAGATTTTCTATTAGCGTTTCATGTTTATTATCCTCTAGGGTTGTGGTGATGATCGTGGTTTTGTAGGCACAAATTACCTCAAATAGTGCTATGATTACCGTCATAGTGAATGCAAAAAATGCAAGTTTTATCATCGTGTGATGTTTCGAATCTTTTAAATTGTTTAATTGATGAAGTGGAATATATATATATAGGGGATGGTTCAAAAAATCAAGAGAAATTATGTAAACCAATAAACCAAATCTCCATATTTGATTTATAAATATCAATGGATCAGATTTTTTTGAATAAAAAAATCAAAAATTTGTACTTTTGTGGGATCATGTGTTGAAAAAGTCAAACAAATCTGAGCCATTGATCTTAAACACCAAAGGTGAAGATTTGGTTTATTGGTTTACATAATTTTATTTGGTTTACAAAAGAACTCATCTCTATAAATTGTTTATAGAGAAGTGGAATATATATATATATATATATATATACAATAGATGTTTCGAATCTTTTAAATTGTTTAATTGATGAAGTGGAATATATATATATATATATATATATATAATAATATTATATATATATATATATATATACATATATTATTTAAAATTTTATTTAATATTCTACTTTAATTTAACTTTAACTAACACATGAGTATAATGTATGATTACAATAATTCATTCACGTACAAGTTTTATTTTGCTTTTCAATTTAAATAAAATAAAAACATGACTACGGAGACAAGCTATTAGACATATCAAAGATTGTCACAACATTGACTTGCAAGTATCATAAAAGAATAAATAAATTAAAGTGAAATTTAAACTTTATATTTATATTCTTGCATGTTACGAGTGTTTCATTTTTTTTTTAACAATAACACCTAGATATTCTGGTGTAAACTCACTCATGCATGATGTGGATAAGAACCCATAACATTTTGATCATGCCACTCACCACAAGACCTAATTCCCTCCCACGTGATTTATTTTATCAATCTTCATTTAAAATTGCATAGATTAAAAATAATTTTTTTCTTAATCTTTTAAAAGTAGTTACCTTGGCGTCATCTTTACCTAATTCCGGTTTCAAGTCCTTGTTGGTAAAATATTTAAAATTTTATTAAACTTTAGTTATAAAGTGCTTGCTATGGTTTCAAATCAAATATTATAAAATTTTCAAAATGAAGATGGATGATGGTTCCAAATGAAGATGGAATTTACGATAGTGAGCTCTATATATACATGGGCGAAGTTTTGTTGGCGCCCAGACCCCATGTTTTTTCTCTCCTAAATGAAAATTTATACGTATTTCGTCTGAAAATTTTATATGTATTTCGTCAGAAAATTTTATGCAAAAAAGTGTTTAGCATTCGCACGTAGGAATCATTTTAGTGTTTAGAACAAATTATATATAATAGTTCTAAGATCAAATTAGGGTTGAAATGCGAATTAGAAGAAGTAACTAAAAAGTTGTTGGACAAAAGCTGATTTATTTAACAAAACCTTTACCTTTATATCCCAAATCCAATAATCATAACTGAGTTGGAGAGCGAATGTAATCAATACATTATCGAGACCTAATATTCTTTTATTGATAGTTTTAATCAGTAGAGTAATACCAAAGCTGAAGTCTTGTACAGTTCATCGTAAGCTAAACTACAATCCAATGTTATGAAAAAAGAGTGAAAATTTTACAAAATTAAGAATGCTAATTTCATAATAATCTCAATGTGCTCCAATTTCTCTTTAAGTAGTGAATCATTGTTCATGCATGCATGTTTTTCTTCTTCAAGGCTGATCGCCTGTTTGAACCAAAAAAACAATCACTAAAATCTTCCAAATCAACCATATCATAAGACGAGGTGATGTTGACGTTCGACAATGACGATCAGCAAAGATGGTGAAGGAGAAGATGAAGGTTGATCTAGTAGTGGTTACGATTTTAACTGGCAATCGAAACAAACAATGGATTTGAATCGAACATGGGATAGGATGAGTCTTCAAAGGAAGCAGCTTGCGTAGGTGAAGCTAGAGTGAGGCAGAGGAAAAGGAACGGGTCGGGTATAGCTACATGTTTGCGAGGAAATAAGAAAATGGGTCAAAGGATATTAAAAGTTTAGGCGGGAAATTACATGGGAGGTGCTCCAAGAGGTTGCAGTGGCACAAATTTATGTTATTTATTAGGTTAGTGACTTGTGTACTACACGAGTAGAATGTCACACCCCAACCGATGACAGAATCATCGAGACAGACGAATGTGAACCGATTGGTCATAGCACATGGTATTTAAATTAGCGTTGAAATAGTATTAAAAGCATATTTTACTACATCAAATATTCCAATAAATGTCTAACAAGTGTACAAAATTTAAAGAAAACATAAACTAATTTCCTTTATTATCTAGGTTCAAATCATAGATGTGAGCATGTATGAAGTTCATCTAAGCAACATTTCCTGAAATCATGTGAAAAGTAAAAAATCAGATAAAGAATTAGCTTGTAAGTAAACACAAGTTTTCATACAGAGATATATTGCATAAATTGATTAAAACAATATAATTCTCATGGCATCTCAAGACTTATAAGACAATAATAAAACATAAAATACAAACTAAACACAATCAAAAGTAATGATTGAATTAATTCAGTATGCAGACTAAGTCTTATGATTATGTATAAATCCGATTTCAATCACTCTCAAATAATCAAATGAGGTGGGTTTATCGAGCCTATATATCTATCATTGTTGTTATGCTTTGTATAAATTAATGATTGTTCTAAAATCAGAGTTTACACATAATTGCAAGTAATAATATAGCATGATTTGAATTGGATTTTTTGTGAAATGAATAATGAATAACAATGGATTAAATATTATCACATGATTTCCTCAAAATATAAAACACATGAAAAATAGGCTATGAATTCTTACTTTGATAATTGTAATGGTTTGGTTAATAAAATGCCAAAATAGGCATTAAGATTCCTCAAAGGTTAACTTAAAAAATGATGTCTTAAGTTCAAATAATATCATGTTTAAAGAATAAATATTGATTTGAGAAACTAGAGTTTCAATTTGGGATTTGAAGTTTATAGCAAATAGTGTTAAGATAATATGATTAATTATATTATATAACTTGGTTTAAATAAAATGAAATGAATTGATTAAATTATAGGATAAGAAAATAATGATTAATAATAAATAAAATAGAATATAAATAATAATTATAATATTTTATAACATTTATAACCTTTATAAATAATGAAAATATGAAATTATAATTTCTGGATTATTATTAATTTACAAAATACTTTATATATTAATTTAATAATTTAATAATAATTTTCTAAGTTTGTAAGTGAATAAAAAATAACAGGGGTGCTCGGAGTCGAACCTAGTTGCTTTGTGTAATGGGTGAGTGGTTTAACCAGCAAGCCAAAGCTCAAATCCTGTTCAGAACTCGATTAAAATAAATAAAAATAGTGTTTAAATGAATTCCCAAATCACATTATCCCTGGACTCGATTTGACCCAAATTGAACCGTAATTCGAGATCCATAATTAAATTAATCTTGGGCATTGTTTCCCCACATATAAACGAGTGTGTGTGTATTGAATTAACAAATTAAGATTGAATTGATGATTAACAAGAAGAAAATGGTTACGACAGAGAATGAAATCAGTTCTGGATGATTACGTGATGATAATCCATTTGCTTGTATGCAAAGCTTCCTCAGATGGTGAGGATCAATAGTCCCCTACCAATTGTTGTTGAGAAATCCTAGAATGTCGAATTCGATAGAGTTGCAGGTCGCGAAGAGGATGATAATCAAATACGATGCATGTGCGTGTGTGTTGTAAGTGCAATTGAGTGTTCAGATAGATCAAAGGAATCGATTAGAATGTTTTTCTTCTCTTATATAGCTTCAGTTTAAAAGTTTCATATCGATTGGGTTATGAGTTTTGACTCGATTATTTCAATTGGAATTTAAACCAATCCAAGCATTTGCTGACCCAATTGAGTTGGTTACCATTCTTGCAAGGATTGTAGTTGCTTTTCAATTAGTTTGTTCGAATCAATCTAATGAATATTTGTGTTGAAATAGTTTTTAACTTGAATTGGGTTATAGGTTTCGTGTTTGAATATGGATGAACGGTTTAATCTTTCAAATTAAATGGGGTTATAGGTTCGAATCTTAGTAACGAAGGAAAGGAGCGGTTTGATTGGGTTAATTTGGTCGAAAGTTAGGGTTTTGATGATTGCTGGAGGTGGTCGAAAGGTTGGCCGGAATAGTGGTTGTCAACGAGGATAAAAGAGATTTTTAAAATAACTACTAATTTGGTCTGTGTGTTTTATATGTTTATCATTTTATTTAAAAATCCTAAATTCAACTTTAAAAATTATAATTTACACCCTAAACTAATAAAATCCTGATTTTCATAATTTAACAACTTATTAGTATATAATATTTATTAATTTGATAAATCTTGTAAACTTTGTAATTTAATTATTTATTTTAATTAATAATAAAATCTATATTTTTTATAAATTGAATGTATAATATAAGTATTGTATTGTACACCAAAATAAATAAAATAATTAAATAATAATTTTTCAATTACATAGATAACCCAAATGGGTTCGATTTTACATTACAAAATAGGTCAAGATGTTACATTGAAGAAAAGATAAAATGTTAAATAATAATTATTTTTTGCTAATATGATATAATTCATTTATAAAATAAAGAACCTAATATCAAGATAAATACAAGATATTTTAATATGATATAGTTATATTTTATATCAATTATATGCAAAAAAAACCTGATACATATATCACAGAATATCAAATTGTTGCTTGGTCACAAGAAACTAATAAATAAAATTTAAATACAACACAAAGCTTCTTAAGTGATATATAAAGTAAACATATTTAATATAATTTTAAATTGTGTGTTTTTCTTACTAGATCATCTCATAATATAATTTAATCGCTTGTTCACTTTGTGCTTAAACAAATATAAAATGTTTTAAGTGGTCATTATAAAGGATTTTTTGTTTATAGATGATGACAATGAAATAATTTTTCATGTTTTAATAAATTAGATCAACAAATATTAATAAAATTCAATACTATTTATTTCCAAATCACTATGAAATTTTACTAGTGGAGGTTTTATCGTAGAAAGCATTGTTAGAGCAGCTTCAATCAAAGTTCAGTTTCATCTTTTAACTACTCCATTTTGTTGAAAAGTTCTTACTGCACTGTATTGTCTAGCTATTCCGTTTTAATAAAAAAAACTCAATCAATATATGATTGAAAATTTTTGTTCCATTATCAATTTTGATGCACTTAACCTTTTTGTTAGTTTGGTTTTCTACAAAAGTTATGAGTTTTGTCAACAAATGAGGTGTTTCATCCTTAAATGCTAAAAAAAACCCAAGTGAATCTAGAAATTTCATCAGTATTAACCAAACAGTTGATCGTCGACCTAAACTTAAAACACTTACCGGACCAAATCGATCCATGTGCAAGAGTTGTAAAATAGAATCCATAGAGTTGTGTCCAATGGGTTTACGAGGAAGTTTGTGTTGTTTACCCTCAGAACATGACAAACAATGTTCAACAAGGTGAAAATTTTTCATTGGAAAATCCATAATGCGATTCCCACGAACTAATTTGTTCATGTTTTTATATTGGCATGTCCTAATCGACGATGTCATAACATAGAATCACTCTTCGATGCCTTCGATAATAAGCATGACGTTGTTGCTAAGGTATTAGAACTATGCATATCAATCATATATGTGTCATTATCTCTCAGGGTTATCAATAACACCCAGTCATCAAGTATGACAAATCCAGGTTTTATGATTAAACATTCTTCTGCTATAAAGTGTGTTGAATAGTTTTTATCATAATTTGATATGTACTTAGCAAATTACATTTTAATTACTCAACAAAGTTGAAATCTTCAAAACTTAGGACACCATTTGTTATGGTTTTTTTCATTGTGATTTTACCTCCTTTATCTCACATGAATATGACATAGCCACCATTGTGTGGTTGAACATTATGTAATAGTGACTTGTTAGTTGTCATATGCCTAGAACAAATGCTATCAATATGCCATAACTTGTGAATAGTTCGCCGTGGTTGTTCATGCATAATTTGATTAATTAATTAGTTTTTAGGAAACCAAGACAAAGTTGACTTGAGAACATAGTTTTCATCCAGGTATGTAATTGATTTTAGAATTATATCACTAATATCATCAAAAGTACTATCAACAATAGGACTAGAGACTTTTGTGTTTATTTTGACTTTCCATTCATGACCTGGTTTTATCATCTTTTCTCCTGTTGTCTCAACTGGAAATTATTTTCCATAAACGTGATATTGTTTTCATCAACATTTTGTGATTTATTAACAACATTGATCTTTCTCAATTTTTCATTAGTATGAAGCTTTGATTTTTCAACAAAAAATTTCTTTTGAGTTGAATTTTTATTAAAACTAGCATTTATGAAAAATTGTTTTCTATTAGGAAAAATAAAATTATAAAACTTTTGTTTACTTATTGATTTGTGTTGATGAATGTAATTTCTTGCCATATGATTTGGTTTGCCACAGACAAAACAACATCGTTTAGGTGTTGTTTCAAAGTGATTTAAGTCATTCGTATGTATTTTTCTCTCAAACTGTTTATGATAACCACCAAATTTATCATAGAATTCAATTTTAGTATATATTTGGCCATGTGATTCTTTAACAGTTTCTTTCTCTCTATCAATATTTACTTTTATAGCTTGATCTTAAAGAACTGAGAAAAATTTCTTTGACTTTGAAATTTGATTTGTAGCCAATGAGTCATGATCTGTAGCCTTCACACTATGAGAAACATTTGCTGGAACTAGACCAGTTTTTGTGACACGAGCTACAAACATCTTGTTTCATAGATTTAGCATCAAGAGAAAGTTTATTTTGAAATAAACAAGAGTTTGTTTCTGTAAAAATATGTTCTTCCATACCTATATTACCTTAGAAACAAATTTCTTTTTAAAATTCATTTTCAAGTTAGATGATGTTTTATTCATTGGTTTATTTCAATCACTATTATCACTGTGCAACATTTTTGCTTATAATTTTTCTTATATGTTAAACATTTTGAACAATCATTCTTCTCAACAGAAAAAACAACCTTCTCATTAAAATCAAGTGATGTATTATAGTCAAATAGTGTTTTATTACAAATCTTCTTTTCATTATTATCAAAAACTTAATAATCATCACTTTGCCAATCTTCTACAATTCCTTCTTTCATAAAACTTATTGCACCAATGTTAGAATTACATATTTTAGTTTCAATTTTTATGAGAGGATCAATAGTCAAAAGAATATTGACTCAGGGTTTTAAGTCATATTGTGGTTGAAATCCCAAACCATAACTCATATCCACATCTATTATATTAAATAATGAAGGCATACAAGAATAATCATGACTAATAGGAGTAACAATCTTAGTCAAACTAATACCACTCTTATCACTATTAATTTTTTGAGTCATCTGGGATTTAATAATTTCTTCTATCATAGTTGAAAGAAGCTCAAAATTTCCAACTGTTAGCTTAGCAGATGAAAGTTCACTGTTTAGTTTGTTTATTTCCGAAGCAAGTTTACTATTTCATTTTAACAGCTCATTATTAGTACATTCTTTATCATGATGATTAAGTTGTAATTTATAATTATTTTATTTAAACCTTCTAATTTTTCTTTGAAAATCACTTTATTTTATGTATTTTTTCGAGCTTGGTATTTAAGTTTTTTAACTTCTAATATCAAGTTTTCATTGTGAACTCTAGAATTTTCAACTTTTTCAACACAGATTAGTATACACCTCAGGCTTCACAACTGATGATTCACTAGTACATTGTGCTACTTTGCCATGAAAGCTTTCAAAACTTCCTTCTTGTTCAAATTTTCTTCTGTAGCAATTGCTAGAGTATTCTCTACAGCTTCTTTTAAATTTTTTTCAACAGTTGTTGAATTCAACTCAACAGCTTTTGGAATTTTGATAGTTTGATCAAGATAAGCTGGAGTATTCTCAATAGCATTACCCACATAATCATTTGATAGAGTATTCTTCATAGTTTTTTCATTTAATTCAGCTTTTTCTTCAGCATTTGCCACATGTTCTTCAGCTTCACCATTTCCTTCATTCTTACCTTCCATAATTTTTTCACTAGCAAGCTCAGACTCAATCACATATCTTTCTTCTGCAGTCTCACAATTTTCAACAAAAATTCCATCTAGTAAATCACTTGAAACAAACATAGCAAACAAATTATCTAACTTCTCTTTACTCTCTTCTTTCTTTATCTCAACAAATAATGTTGTAGATATCTTGAGATCCAATATTTCTATTTGGTCAAACTAGTCATACTCTGCATTAGTTTGTGAAACAAAAGCTTTGTTACTGCTTGAAGTTCCAGCTTTCTCATTCTTTGATTCAACCGTAATATCCACCATCTTCTTTCCAATGTTACTTTTGTTGGACTTTGCTTCTGTACATTCCTTAGTAAAATGTTCAGGTTAATCACAGTTGTAACAGCTTAAATTTGTCTTGTCAAAACCAATTTTGCTTGATATATTGACTCTTAACATCTTCCTCCCAGTTCTTCTTGCAAAATTTGTGTTCAACAACCATTGCCATTTGATATTTAATATTATTTTCTTCAACATCATCTTAATTTACTTGTTTCAAATCATCCGCAAGAACATTGGGTGCACTCAGTCTTCCAGCCATAAACACATGAATGTAGTGAATAGTGCAAGATGTTCTTTAGCAATTTAGATAGTTTGTTTTGAAGGGCTTAAAGTGACAACATAAGCTTGTTGAATTTGGGGTTGAGGCTGGATAGATGAATAAACTTTAGGTTGAGGCCGGATTGATGAATATTGAGATTACATGGGAGAATACTAATTTGCATTGGGATCATGGAATTGAAGTACAAGTACTTCTCGTACTTTAGGAACAAATGGAATTCCTGATTTTTGTTGCTGACACATCTAAGAATAGTTCACATAATAATTTGGGTTACTTGCCATTTTAGCATACAAATCTATAGCTTCATCACCTATTGAGCTTAGATGGTTTAAAGCTCATTGTTTATCATCCATCTTATACTATTTGATAGTGGCTATCAAAACATTTAATGATAGTGTGAACAGATCTTTGGTTCTTTTGATGGATGTACAACTACTATTGCAACTGTAAGGCAGTGAGTTAAGCAGCATCTTGTTGACAGCAATATTTTCCAAAGAAACTCCAGCACTCTTCATTTTAGTCACCAGCTTCACAACCTGGCTATTTAAGCTTTCAAAATTTCTCTAACAACAAGATTAAATGTATTAAATTCCTTATTAAACATATCCTTCTTGTTTTCATGCATATCCTTATTTCTCATTATTTGAGATTCTATTGCATCCCATAAAACTTTAGAACCCCTGAAATCTTTAAACTTATGAGAAATTTTTGTAGTTATAGCCAGCAGCATAAGATTTTTCATCCAGTTCAAGTTTTTCACATCTTCACCATCCCACAGATGTTCAGGTTTCTAAACAATTTCACCTTTGTCATTTTTGTGCAAAGGTATATAAGGTTCATATTTGATTGAGTCCACATCTTTGGTTTCATATAGATGACATGCTTCATAAACCTATACGCCTAGTCAGCAAAGTCATCCTCACTCAATAAGCTCAGAGGCATAGTGCTTGTGCCAATTTTCGTATCAAGTCTTAATGAAGTAGTAAGATTCTTAAGATTCAAATTGATAGCCATTTCTGAGTCTTAAGATTTTATTGTGAAATTCAAACACAACTTTCAAAATTTCAAACTTCTCACGCGAAAACCTTCAACTTATCATGCAACAACCTTCAACTTATCGCGTGAAAGGTTATTGTAACCATTTTCTATGAAAACTTGTACTTCTCGCGTGAACAGGGAATCAAATGTGTAACTGACAAATGCAAAAACTCAACTTCTCATGCAAAAACTCTACTTTTGCATGAAAACTTTAGTTTTGCAAATTTTTCTCTTAATCAATTTTGAATAATTTTCTAAGGATTCAGTCACACAATTGTCTACAAATGATAATTGAGCTTTGTTAATGTTAATTAAGTTCAATAATGATCCTAATTAGCACTAAATCTATTCAATTTTAATCAATTTAAGCATTCAATTCACTCAAAAACGAGTAAACATTTATCCAACAGGTCATTGATCTCTTAGAACTCAATTCAAGTAAAAGAAATGATCAATCAAAATCATTCTTCATCTCGAAATCAACACTTGTAGCTTGAATCTTCTTTAATTCCACATCAAATTCAATCAAAAATCAATCTAGAGCTCCATAACTTCGATACTAATTGTAATTTCCAGGATAATGATTGTCGCACGGTGTGACTGGTATAACAAGAGATCAATATGAACACAATGTAAATAAACTTTAATATATTTTACAGGGAATTGAATTACAAAATGAGGAATATAATGAGTGTTCATCAAATTACATTACAAAACACTTATTTATATTAAACAAATGTTCTTGCTTAAGAACTTTTTCTTGTGTGAAAACTAGTCCCGCATGGAAACTAGTCTTCGCGCGGAAACTTTTATCAAAAGCTCGATTTTGATTTCTCGAGCCTCAAGTTTTGATCCCTACATAGTATGAGTAGTTACGAATTGTATGGAACAAAGAAAAGGAATGTGAGCATTGAGTATTATAAAAATGTTATTGACTTTAACAATCTATTAGCTTTAGATTTGAATACTTTGAATCGGAGTACTTTTTGCAATCCAAGCAACAATACAAAGGAAAAGTGGTTCAAGAACTTGCTATACAAAGAGTGCAAGTATGGATTTAGTAAGTTCAAGTCAGCGAAGGCTAAGAAGGCTGTAAATAAAAAAAGGGTTCATCTAGGCACAAAAGGATTATGGGTTATTCATATTTATAGAAAGTCTAATACTGCTAGAAAGATTGATGTTCATGCTCTATTACAGATGAACAGCCTTGCTAACTTTGCGAGATAAAGATGTAAGTTTAGCATAGGAATTACACTAATCGAATGCAAGGATAAAAAGTATAGACTAAGGGTTTATGTTTTTATGTTGGCGAAGAGAACTACCATGCAGACAACATACATGAATGTTATAATTTGATTTAACAAGCCAAAGGAGAGATTGTAGAGTTCAAATATAGAGGCTCGGGAAATCAAAGTTGGTATTTTGTGAAAACTTGTCTATAAAGCGAGAACTATGGGTTTTGTGAAAACTTTAAATTAAATTAGTGCAATTTACAAAACTTTTGGTGAATGTGCTAATATGCGAGAACTTCTATGGGATGCGAGAAGTTGCCTTATGCGAGAACTTTGTGGCAAAAAATCGAGAATTTTAACTGTTAGTTTCATTTTGTATACATAGGTGCTTTGTATGTGTTTTTTTATAGGCTTGTTATTCACATATCTTGTACCCATACATGTTTCAATAAATTTGATCATAAGTTTATTTACGTGTGTGTGTATATTCGTTTTGATATATTCTGTATTAATTCATCAATGTTGATCATGTCTGGCATCATCAATCACATTGATTCTGCTTCTATAATTTAATTTTCAATTCTAATTGAGTGGGATTTGATAGAAATCATGATCTTTACGCGTATACATCTAAAATTGGAAATTTAGAGTTTTGATCATGAATTGATCAAATTTTATTGAGTTCTATCAATATATTGACATTTACATTTGCACTTTGCTCGTATGGGTTTCATTAACTTTTATTAATGAACCAAACCAAATAAAATTGTTGTATACGGCGTTATTCTATTTTGATGTTACATTCTTGTTACAATTGCAAATTAGCTTATAGTAATAACGATCACACATAAAGCTAGTATTTTGATGTTCTTGTTATAGCTGCGCAAGATTTATGTGTTAAATTTACAACAAGCTAGGAAATCCGCTTATAGTTAATGACAGTCATTATTCTTATGATAGATTTACCTTAATTAATTATCATCTTATTCAAACCTTTGGCCCTACAAGGTGGCAATCCTTGACTTCCAATAAGCAATTCTTGGGGAGATTCTGAGCCTTAATAAACATTCGTCGCTTTTTCACTTCATTAACAACTTTTTGTTGAGCTTTGTCATATGCTTGTTGGATTGCATTGCATTGACACTCCTTCATCGCTTTCCTTATTTCGATACAACAATCTTGTGCATCTTTTTGAGTTCCCATAGTTGATTGGGGGAAATTCCACCAATCACTGATGTGCGTGTAGCAAGCACTCTCGCCTGATATCTTGGGACACTGCTTCTGGGAGGTTCTAGGGTTGTCAAGAGTGTCCTTCAATGTTTCATATTCATTGTTCTCTACAATAGTGGTGATGATGGTTGCTCCTATAGAAAATGTTAAGAAGGTCATAAAGGTGAATGGAAAAAATACAAGTTTTGCCATCATCAAATGCTCTTTAGTTTTCTAACACATTTGATGGAGAATGCTGAATATATAGGTCTTTATTTTGTATTTGTGTACACCTTGGTTGAGGTGCTTATTTTATATATTTGCATATTAATAATTTTGTGTAATATATTGTTTAAAGTTATATATAGTATCTTATCATGTCTTAAGTTTAATTTATGACACCTGCAAGCTAGCAATATTTTTGTTTTTCATATTTGTTAAAATGAAAACATGACGACCAGCTAATATCAAATTGTGTCACAATTTGAAGCTACAAATATCATGAAAGAATGATTAGAAACTTAAATTGAATTATAAAATCTTTTTATCTATTCTAAAATTTTGCACGTGCTTTATTTGAATTGTTTTAAACAAATACATAGGTTTTTTAAGCTTTTAAAAGTAGCTATCTTAGCACCAACTTTTACCGAATCCCGTTTCATGTCTTTTTAGGTAAAATATCTAAAAATAAAATATAAACCATAAAGTGTTTGCTAAGGTTTGAAATCAAATTTTACAAAAATTTCAAATAATATTAAATTCTTATGAGCATAGCATGTAATTACAAGACGTTGAATTAAATTTTTACGAACACATTCGGCGTTAATTTATATATTAAAAATAAAGTTGAACTAAAAAAAATTGGCATCATTAGCCTCTTTTAGTTGGAAGCACTTTACAATATTTTAGTTTAACTGACGCAGAGCAACGGGATAATGAGACTCGAACCCAGAATGATACCAAGTTACTCAACTATCCCGACCCGAAGGCTGAACAATCCAGGTGACAGGAACCGATTGAGTTTGTTACATGAAAATGAATTCATGCACATGAAGACTTATCTTTATCTATTTAGTTGTTATCTCTTCTTTGAGTCTTATTTAGTTTTTATTTTCCTTCGGTTATTTTTAGTTAGTTATCTCCAATTTGTTTGGGTTTATTAAGGACTATGGAAAACGATGTATCCTCAGTTTGATGATAGTTAATTTTTCAGATTGAATTTTATTTCGCTATCTCTTGGGTTTTGAAGCTTCTTGTGAAGGTAAAAAGTTTGAGCCAATTGATCGTTTTTAAAACTGCATTATTAACAAAGGAAGAAGATATTATTGCGGGTGTGTAAAAATATATAGGATTTGATTTAAAAAACTTGTACATTATTA
The DNA here is from genome assembly GCA_025506415.1 of Flaveria robusta. NCBI lineage: Eukaryota > Viridiplantae > Streptophyta > Magnoliopsida > Asterales > Asteraceae > Flaveria > Flaveria robusta. The sequence goes on from CM046465.1 coordinate 8,102,608, forward strand.
CTCACCTTGAAGTTTTCAAAAATTCATAATCATTTTCAATTTTTCTAGATTATAGATTTAGAAAAAAAATAATTTAATAAAAAAGTTGAGAGAGGTGATAAAAGAAATTGATGTTTGGGATTTACCAATATATTTATACTACTATATAAAGTAAAATTTTTATACACAAGTTTAATCTTACAAAAAAAAATTAAAATACTTAATATAATTTTTTAAGTATTAGATACAAATGTTCTATGCAATCATTCATAGTTTGTCCCTCAATTAATAAACTTTTTCTAATTAATAATATTATTAATATATTATTTAATAATATAAGATTATTTAATTCACTATATTATATATAATATTTATAATACTTTAAATTAACAATTAAATTTATTAATAAGTATTATCTTACTTGAATACTTAACTATATAATTAATAAATACTTTTATAATGATAATAAATAATAATAATAATAATAATAATAATAATAATATAATAATAATAATATCTTATTTGAATACTTAACTATATAATTACTAAATACTTTTATAATAATAATGATAATAATAATCTATATTTATATTATCTATACTATTATATAAAGCATTTGATAAGAACACTTGTAATTTTATTTAAAATTTAAGACAACTAATATAACTTTTTAGCATAAGGTACAAGTATTATATGAAATAGTTTCTAATTTATATTTTTCAACCATTTGGATGATATCTCATACAAATGATTAGAGCATGTCAAGTAATAACACCCGTATGGAGCACAAGATGATGTGACAAGAAACTTCCGGTGTATTCAAAGAATATACGAACAAAACTTCACATGATTAGAGTGTATTTCAGTCGAAACTCGCCTAACTCAAGATCAGCTCATTTAATTTTCAAGAGCTTATGTTTTTGGTTTACAATCTTCTTGTATAATCTTTCGATAATCATATTAGAAATTACATGAATTCAGTGTCCAAAATCAGACCAATTGATTGCTTTATATATGGTTTGAATCGGTGCAATTAGTCATCACAGTACTTCAACGTCACATATACATCATTAGTAACCTTGTTACCATCAAATACACATTTTGTTACCGAGGTACCAAAGTTGCTACACGCCATCATTCAATACCTATCGACAGGGGCGGATATAAGGTTGGGGTAGGGGGAGGGTAGGCACCCATTGAAACGAAAAGGAGTCTCTTATTTTATAAATAAATATTAAATATTTTTAGAGGCACCCATAAATTATAATATGAGGCACCAAGCTTCTAGCCTTCAACAGACAAAAAAAACAGCCTTTTTTTTGCTCTGATTCTTTTTATTAGTGCTTTTGATATGATGGTTATTTTTATTTGCTATTGATTAATGCTAGTTTTGTGAATTAATGCTTTTCATTTTGATACAATTAAAATGGCATTTTCTTTAGCATTTGACAGACAACACTCGACAATAGTCTTTAGGCATTCAAACAATTATTATTAGTAATTTAAATTTTGTTTTGGCTATTTGCTTTGTTAATTGGAGTATGTAAAGTTTTGATGTCTCGTGAAAAGAATATATATATATATATATATATATATATATATATATATATATATATATATTATATCCTTTGGTGTATCGATCATTAAAGTTTATATTAGTTTTATCTCGAGAGATATATTTTAACAGCAAAGAACGTCGATATATTAATTCAATTGAATCAGTGAAGATTCTTTTTAATGCTTGTGTAGTTTATAGCGTCGAGAAAGAGACGTTCATAGTGTTACAAATAAAGAAGTAATGAAAAATTTTAAAAGATGAAATAGCGTCTAGAACATTGTAATATGTGTTTGGTCTTTTTGTATTTAACGAAACATACCGTTTACATTTCTTTATATAGCTTATTTATTGATATTTTTGGCACCAACTGAACGATTTTTCTAGATCCGCCACTGCCTATCGATCATAAGTTGATACCCACACTAACTTTACCATTGAACAGGTTTTCCTACTAATGCTTACTTGTACCGACCAACATTTTGCTATCAAGGTATCAAGTTGCTACTCACTGATTATCAAAGTACCAAAGTTGCTACTCACTAACTACCAGTTGATAACCAATCATAACTTTTACTGACATGAAAGTTGTTATCGACCTTCATTTTTACCACCAAAGACCATTTTAGTATTGAACTTCAATTACTACTGAATTATCAATTTTATGCAACTGTTAGGCAATTTTATGATTCAGACAACTTTCAAAGCATAACAAAGCAAGAAAATTAACTTTTTTTATAACCTGATCTAGCAGCTTGACACTAACCATGGGTTACCTCTCAACCCTATCTCATGGGCTCTACCTTCGGGCACCATGGTTCTGTGGGCTTCACCACTTTGAAACACCGAGGTGTCCTAATTAGCATAAAAAACCATAATTGACTTGATCAACTATTCACTCCACCATTTCCTAATTTGTTTATTGTATTTTTTTTTTTTTGTTTGATCTTAAGTTGATCCAGTTACCCAAAATGGCATGATAACACTAAATTCACCATTGAGCTCGAGCTCTAGTATAACTAGTTTTTAGCTTAGTGTATCTCAACACGTTTATATTTTTTCAAACTTGAGCTTGGCACCGGCCAGCCTGAGTAGTTTTTCATTTATAAAATATTTGTTTATATTTTATGTTTAAATATTTATATTAAATTAATAAGTATAATTATGTATGTGTGTATGTATATGTAGGAATACATACACACATGCATATACATGTATATATATATATAGGGGAGGGTTCAAATATAAACCAAAAGAAATTATGTAAACTAATAAACTAAATCTCCACCTTTGATTTACGAGATCAATGGCTCATATTTGTTTGACTTTTTGTATACGTGTTCCAATAAAAGTATAATTTTTTATTATTTTATTCAAAAAAATTGTGAGTCATTGATCTTAATAAATCAAAGGTGGAGATTTGGTTTATTAGTTTACATAATTTCTCTTGGTTTTCATTTGAACTCAATCCTATATATATATATATATATATATATATATATAAGTGATCCCTTGAAAACCAAGTTATAAATGAAAACCATGAGAACTATGGGTTACATATATGTATTTACGTATTACAAAGTGTACAACTAATAGTTACGTATATGTAGGGGTTATGCATATGTAAGTACGTGTTACCAAGTGTACAACTACGAGTTGCGTACATGTAACTCATACAAGGTACATATACGTAAGTCGTTTCGTCATCATTGTCGTTCCTTGGAGTTTAAACTAAAAAATATATAATAACATCAAAAAATAAGATTGAAGTTTAATCAAATATACTTTAAATAATTAAAAGGTTAAATCAATTATTAATTATGTGATTGGATAGTGGTGGTTTTTGTAACAATCGTGAATTTTCAGGTAACTTTATAGCCTTATTCGTTAAGCTCAAAAACTCTAACTCTCGTCAACCATAATATGTTTACTTAAATTTTGGGTTATTAACTATTGTGCCTTAGACGTAATTGGGGATTAGATTAAGTAAATATTTACATATTGAGAAGTTTAGTGCATCAATGCAATTTCGTGATAATTCATGATGATAGCAAACAATAACCTCTGACATATTATTTGAGCATGCAATCATGCATGAAGCTACCACCTTTGCATAAATTATTAATCTATTTAACCAAATTATTAGCACGTTAACATACCAAGTTTAATGCAACATGATATCTATTAGTATTTAACGAACGAAACTATAAACCTGACTATGACACTTATACAAAATTTGATGGTTCTAGTAACTCAAAAATCTTACTTGTCATTCGAAAACCTCAAATACATGACTAATAATCACATAAAGAAAATCATCAAGCATGAATCACCAAATTCATTAACATAAATTGGCAAATTCAAGAACGTAAATAAAATCATATTCATGCCCTCATGACGCTCGATTTATTGAGGCTAAAAACAACACCAAAACACTCTTAAGACTCCCAATACATAATACTAGATACAAGGGAGACTAAAAGACTCATAAACTATAATACTAGATACAAGGGAGACTAAACCATAAACTAGTGGGTAATAGAACCACTAAACATCACCTCATGGTTTTCAAAAAGATCCTGCAACAGGCCCTCCTGCTACTCGATGGAGGCTGCTGAAAGCACCATCAAATCACCACCAAAAACCCTCTAACTCTTGGTTAAAAAGGGTGGAAAGAACCATTATACATGTAGAATAGACCAAGGGGCAAAAGGCATGCACACACCTCACATCATGATGGTTAAAAGGGATGGGAATGCTGATAGGATGCTGCTCAAAGATGCTGCTGCCTGGTACTCGATTATTTTGCTGCAGAAAGCTTCTTAAAGCTGCATTAAAACTCATTATTGACAATGCTAATTACCAAGAAACTATGCCCTTAACTTATGGACTTAATATCTTAACATCATGAACTAAATCTCGGGCCATATGATGGCTGAAAACTAGTACAAAAGGGGACTGATTTACTGCTTTCCCTTGGCTCAAGAACCTGCAACTCCAGCTACCCAAGAAAAGCCTCACCATCACCATCCCTTCTTGTTCAAAGATGCCAAGCATCTAATGATGGCATCTCCTCCTAGATTTTTCTATATAATAACCCTTAATATCACTTTGTTCCACACACCAAAACCCCACTTATCAGATAGTAAAACAGTTAGGAGTCCTGCTACTGCTGCTGCGATCGTGAGGAGGAAGAGCTCACGTGCACGGTTTGGACCTCTAACACGCGTTTCTTCTTGCACCAACACTTACCAACGGGTATGAACTTAAAACCACTTAAACTAAATCTTTTAAATGATATATTAGTCGTTAATAAGGTCCATGACAGGTTAGAAAACAAAGTCCAGAAAAGAACATGTAACCGGTCATAATAGGGTTTTTAGGACTACTCATACATTGCAGAATTGAGGTCACCCAAAGCAGACACTTAAACCATGAATTGAAACATGAAATAGGTACCTTTCACACTTAATTTTAGTTCTTTAACATGTTTGAAACTCAATCTTTAGTTAAAAACTTAGAAGACATAACAACAAGGCTGTGAAAGTGACCTGGACAGCAACCTGCAAGTTCATAGACCCGACTTTAAGAGGGTGTAACTTGGTCAAAAATAAACCAAATGAGGTGTTTCTTAAGCCTAGAATTATTTTCAACAAGTTAGCTTTCAAACCCAACTGGTCTCGTAATTTTTCATGAAGATTTGGTCTCCCAAAAGTGAAAAACAAAATGAAGTGTCGAAAGTAACTTTTTCTGACAGAATATTGACCCGACTTTACAAGGCCATAAACTTGTCAATGCTTAACCAACAAACGTGATTTTTGTGTCAAAAGTTAGCTTAATGTCTTAGCTTTCCAACGCATATACGCACACCTGTTAATAATTAGTTTTGGACCCTCATCCGACCATGATACGAACAACTGTCCAGAAAATTTGTAGCGGTGAACATTTGCTTAGGAGTTATAGTTGGTCATAATAATGCATCAATGCACGTTAGTAGTAGACGTATAAAAATATGACCTAAGGGTAATAACCTAGATATTAGATGGACAGAAACCTCTCACTAGCATAAGTATAACACACACACACAATACTAAACAATTATACACAACCTCTAACATAATATACTACCTGACGAACTTTACAAATAAACTCAACGGTTTAATCTAAGACAAATTACATATTGACGTACTAAACTCACCAACGAACCCTATGTATATATATATATGTAGGAAGCACACTGGTTTAGCATCATCACACTCCATACCAAGGAATCTCTAAACCACTCAACAACAGTGAGTTCTCGTAGCCCCTTTTTCCTTTTTAAATGCTTTGGGGGAGAAACACGCTTACAACAACAACAACACTTGAATCATTGCTTTATATGTTATGTCTATTACTTGAATATTGCATGAGTTTACCTTATCATTATCACATGCTAAATTCCCCATTCTCATAACGCAACCAATTAACTCTTGGATAGAGACGCTGGAACATATTGATAGTACTATCGGGGTAGGCACCCCCATTCTCTAGACTCGTTGAACGCGTCAATCAACGGTCACTCATATTGAATGTTTATTTCTGCAACAACAACAGCCAATACTCGTGATAAGTATTGGAGGGGTTTTTAGTTTTCTCATAGCTGTAGTTTTGGTTGTGGGCTCATGGCTTTATGTCTCGTATTTACATTCATATATAATGCTTGATTCAACTTTACTTACTACCGCTTACTATAACAACTGCTAATCGAGTCTCAACTCTACGAGCTCACCAACTTTTAGTTGACCTATTTTAACGTGTTTTTCAGGTGATAATTAAGTGTGCTAGCTTGGAAGTCAATCTTTTGTGCATCTAGGCTATAATGGAAGATTGCTTAATATAGATTTATTATTTAAGTCCATATGTGTAATCTTTATTTTGTAACCTATGACAATGATGTAGAACCTATATCTTTTGAATGCATTACGTTTAGTATTTCTTGTACCATGTGTTCTCAAGATACTTCATTCGTCACTCACTCACGTTTCCGCCTTGGCGAGGGTGTGACAGTTTTCACGGTTTTCAATTATGTGATTGGGTAGTTGTGGTTTTCATTTGATCAAAAAATAAGATTGAAGTTTAATCAAATATATATATATATATAGGGTAAGGAAAGGTTGTTAACCCACATTTATTGCGATAACCCGTTAACACTAATGTAATATGCACTTACACCATGATTATGTTATGTAACTAACTTTACACCGCGTTACACCACTGATGTAATAATTTTCCCTCTATTTTTTTAAAAGTTTCACCCTTTTTTTAAAAAGGACTTAACTTTTTTATATGATGTTATTTTTTATACAAATTACACCATTAAATAGATCCTTTTAATATCTTTAATTCAAGTATAGTCTTACTATATTTTTTTAAAAACAATTTTAACGTTGATTGTGGACCAATAGTTTGTCACTGTAACTCTAACTTATAGTGATGACGTGGCCTGCTGTGGACCACTAGTTTGGTTAATGGGTTATCGCAATAAACAAGGGTCAACATTCGTTCTCTATCCTATATATATATATATATATATATATATATATATATATATATATATATATATATAGAGAGAGAGAGAGAGAGAGAGAAAGAGAGAGGAGGGATCCTAAGAAAATCACAATGTTATGAGAAAACTAAAGAAAACCAATAAAACCGGTCACATAATTTATAATTTTTTTATCAATACCCTCTTTATATATGTGTGAGTATATATAAATAAGGATATCGATCAAATGAAAACCGTAGCATGGTTTTTCATATACGTCACACATAGGTTACGTATACGTAACCATTTTTCATTCGACATAGTGTTACGTGTACGTGATACTCTTCATTCTTGTATGTATGCTCAACATATATGTACCAAATACTTAGAAAACATCTTAACAATTAAACTAACAAAAAAGTTATGAATTATGTTATTGGTTTTCATGGTTTTCTTTTGTTTTCACATAACTATTGGTTTTTTTAGGAACCCTCTCCTATATATATATATATATATATATATATATATATATAACTTCACATATAATAATATATGTTATGTAATTATATGTTTAATATATGAATAGAAATATTATTGTATGAAAAAATAGGCTTGTGGGTAATTATTTGTAAGATAATTACTTCATATAAATAATAGGTCCATTTAGGGGATCGCGAGTCCAGTCAAACTTGGTTTGTGAAACTTTGGTATTGGCTCGATTATCCGTCGAGGTTCTGTTTATAATTGTACTCAAGCTCATTTTGTTTAGCAATATGATCTTGAGTAACACACATTTACACCACTACATGTGATAATCTTTTGAGAATGTGAAAAGAAGATCGGGTGTGGAGGATGAAGGAAGATCAATTGGTCTTATAAGTGATCAATGCCTTAACGTACAAGCGATTCGTAGATGTCTTTTTTAATTCTATCAATCTAATCTATCTATATTAATAAAAAATATTTTTGTATGCCACTTGTCATAATTTTATAGCTTCTAAATTTTATTTTCTCATTTTTCTCTCTTAATAAATATCACATTATATACAAATGATATTATTTAATTTTTTTCATATTGAAAATATTTTTTATTAAATTTAAAAAATAGATATTTCTACAAATACAATTTGTAAAGAAATAATTTTTTTATAAAATAAGAAATTTTTTCAAAAAAAAATATCAAACTATTACAAAACGCAATATATTTTAAAACCTATGGCTTTTGAAAAATAAAATTATTATGAAATGAAAATAATTAAATTTCAAAGTTATAATAAAAAAATTATTAAAAATGACACTTTTTTAAAAATTGTTTGTTTTGAAACAATTTGTTTAAAAAACAACTTTTTTTGGAAAAAAAAAAAAATTACACAAGAGTTTAAAAAAAGATATCTTCCTTTTATCAATCGCACGTAATGTCAATCATATCTTATATCAAAATATCGTTTTATAATTTTTTAATTTTTATTAATAACTATTTAATATATATATATATAGGGTAAGGAACGGTTGTTAACCCACCTTTATTGCGATAACCCGTTAACACTGATGTAACAAGCACTTACACCATGATTATATAGTGTAACTAACCTTACACCGTGTTACACCACTGATGTAACAATTTTCCCTCCATTTTTTAAAAAATTTCCCCCTTTTTTAAAACCGTCTTAACTTTTTTGTATGATGTTATTTTTTTATACAAATTACACCATTAAATAGATCATTTTAATATCTTTAATTCAAGTATAGTCTTGCTATATTTTTTTAAAAAAAATTTTAACGTTAATTGTGTACCACTAGTTTATCATTGTAACTCTAACTTACAGTGATTACGTGACCTGCTGTGGAACACTAGTTTGGTTAATGGGTTATCGCAATAAACATAGGTTGACATTCGTTCTCTATCCTATATATATATACATATATACATATATATATATATACATATATATACACATATATATATATATATATACATATATATATATATATATGTATATATAAATCGTAAAAGTAGGAGTTCATCTTATTGTTACATGAATATGTGTCAAGTACACATGGGTATGTACTTTAATATTGACATTTTCTTTCGGAAGGTAATTCAAGAACAGAAGATTCATTTCATGTTAATTTCTAAATGGTAGCATAAAAGAAATAGTTAGGAAGTTAGCATGTCAAAAGACAAATGGTTTTTAATTGCAAAAAGCTTTTAAACTAATTTTTTATTTAAAAATGTATACAGGAATGGAAAAAAATAAAATAACTTGAAAGGTAAATTTAAATTTTATATTCAGGAAATGTTGCATGTGCTTTAACTTAATCTTCATATAAATAAATATATTAAGATATCTTTTTTCTGAAGCCTCTAAAAGTAGTTATCTTACCCACTTTTACCAAATATTGTTTCACGTCTCAGTTTGATAAAATATTTAACATTACATATTTAGTTATAAAGTGATTGCTAATGTATCAAATCAAATATTACATATTTTCATATAAAAATAAATGCATTAAGACTTTTTTTCTGAAGCTTTTAAATGTAATTAACCAATATTATAACCCACGCGTTGCGGCGGGGCGTAAAACCGTAGAAAACTAATATCGAATTGTTGTCGTGACGCTCGTGAAAGGGCTCCGTGAAACTATGAAAAAACTAATGTTGGAACGTTGCGGTGAACCCACACCTAGAAGAGGGCGTTGATAACGCAGTGATGATATTCAAAACTTTATGTGAAAAAATTAAACCGTCACGAACCCGTGCGTTGCTACGGTGTCGTTGATAATGTCTAGAAATCATGTCGGAATTTTGATTAAATAAGCACGTCGAAACAGCAAAAAATTAAAAGGTTTTAACATATTAACGTAGGGAATACTAAGCACGTCGTTACGAAAAAATTGGATTATATTAAACTTCACTAAGCACGTCACAATGATGTATAACATAATGTAGACGGCTATTTAGTTTCAAAGCAAAGGTAATTAAACACGACGTCACAATATACTCATAATTTTATCAAAATATATTATATTTAACTCGTCTCAATTTTGGACAAAACTTATACCGAAACGTAGATAAGAATAAACAAGTCACAATGGTGTATTAAAAGATTTATATAAATTATATTTTAAAAGTCATGAGATGAAACAAAATATTACTAAAGGCAGTCGTCTTGATTTCAATCAAAATTTATATCAAAATATAAATAAGAATAAGCATGTCATAATGATGTATTTGAAGATTTATAAAACCTACATTTTAAAATTTAAACAAATATATATATGTATGACTAAAATGAATTATATGTTAAAAATATTAGAAATATGAGCCTAAAATTGCAACAGTATTGTAGCTTTATTATTCACAGAATTGTAACAAAAGATTAGACGATATTTTAATATTTAAAAATCACATGTTTTGAAAGGTAAGTGCTGGTGACGTAATGGGATGAAATGGCATTCAACTAATCAATACATGTGGACCGGTTCCAATGATCTTTTGACCTAGTGGTTAAGGGAAAGATGAGAGGCTTTACCTCTCTTGAAGGTCCAAGGTTTAAACCTTGGCATTGGCGAATATTACTAACTTGATGATACTAACTATTAACCACTAACCAGCCGTTCAAAAAAAATACACGTGGACTAGTCATATGAAAATAATCGTATACGTCGTCAACTTGTAAATGTTATAGACTTATAGCATCAATGTTGAAATTGTCACCCCTAATAAAAGTCTACTAACATTGTGTGTGTACGTATACATACATATGGGCATGGAACATGTGAATATAACTTTCTTTTATTAATGGTGAATGTATACACTTTTCATTTTAAGACCTAAAAATTACAACACATACGCTCCCGGATTTAAATATACTAACTATTTGATTACAAAGTATATCATTTTATCACCCCTTAGAGACGCATGTAAATATAATTAAAAGCTAATCAAAATAGTTTTTTCAAAATATAATTTAAACACGATAATATGCACGAAATGAGTTTCGTGGCGCGTTGCACCGGAGTAATTTACCGAAATAAGTGACAATGTGTTTTTTTGCCATACACATTCAAAGAAAACCCTTAGCATTTCCATTCACATTTGAAGTACAAGTGCATTCACATTTGAGACCGCTAATGTGTTGTCAAATAAAGCTTGTAAGCGGCTTCTGGATGCCATATATGTTGTGTGTTCACACTATCATGCCCATAAATTCATCATGGTAGTAAGACCATGCTCGTGATGTTAATTAGACGTCAATGGTGATCCGCACTGCAAGAATTCCTAAGATGGTGAAGTGTCCATCAGTCTATCATGTGGCTAATTGCAACAACTTGTTACGTATCATGACAGTAGGTTTGAGGTAAAACATAAGAAGTTAGAATAACTTAGATAAGTAAAATTAAAAGTAGCAAAATATATAAATTGTGAGATCAACTGTGGGTATATATATTAACACCTATTCCAAAAGACTTCTAATAAAAATACAACTAAACCTCTAACTTCAAATATAATCATATTTGTATGATGGTAAGAACTGTTGTTTTGTTACAGAATGCACTTACCTATATATTAAAGTTCAACTGTGTATTTTCACACTGCTATAGGACATTGCCAAGCTCTCCAAGCTAGTTTGTATATGAAAAATAACATATGTTAAAAGAAGTTACGGGCTTGCAGCATAAACCTTTGAAAGATTATATAATTTGAAACATAACAAGATTAACCAAATTAAAAATCCCAATGATGAAATTACCCTATAATTAAAACACAACAGCTTTGCTAACATCGATTAATGTTACAGGTAACGGTTCATGGTTAGGGTTGTTTTTACCTAAACCAGACAATTGTGGTGGTGTGGTGGTCTCAGGTCCGACACGTGCTTCAGTACGTATTGATATTGTTAGTTCCTATTTTTGTTGACGGCGTTATCGGAGCCCTATTTTGTATGTCGTTGGCTACTGGCCGACGTCTGAATGGTTTGATAAGAGTTGATTTGTTACGTTTTACTCTTGAATGTTGTTAGTACATTACTGCCCATCCTCATGAGTTTTAAAAGAGTATAAATTGGTTCTTTGGTACATTACAACCTTCGACGTTTTGAGTTGTTATGTTAGACAACCACGACAGTTACTGAGATAAGCATGTCCAACTTATTATTTTAAGGCAAGTTGTAAATTCATTTGAGTTTTATGATGTTTTCGGTGCTTTGAGAATGACAAAGTTAATAGATTTTACAACGCAAGGAGATGGCAACCTACACATTTTAACGTGCCTAGGTCCTATTTGATTTATAATCAAGCTTTGATATTGACTATGCTTATTAATTTTGAAACTTAAGGAAATTATGCTTATGCTTGATCATTACGCTTAATGCATTCACCCTCCTTCAATTTAAAGCAATTTCTGTCTTTTTGATTCTGTCTTTCAATAAATAGATTTTTTTATTAATATATTCAGATATATTTGGAACATTTAATTGAAAATTATGTTAAAGGTATCATCATGAAAGGGAGTCAATCAATTCCGAAAGAGAGGAAAGTTAAGCCTTAGGTTTATTGAGCCATTAAGAATAATTGCTAGAGTGAAGGAAGTAACTTACCGTCTGGACCTACTGAAAGAACTAAATGGAATCCATTCTACCTTTCATGTATTTGATATGTGAATAAATATATATTTATCATTCTTCATTTGAAGCATTTTTGTTACAAATTCATTTATTTATACACTTATTTGTGTTATATTTGAATGTTATAGTCCCCGGTGGTCATTTGATAATTTTTTATGGAAAATTGAAGAAAAGCTGAAGTTTGTGAAGAAAAGCTCCTGATTCGGGCATGCAGGCAGCCAAGCATCCCTACATGGCCATGTCGCAGTGCAGCATTATGCTGTGAAAAACTGCAGCCTACATAAGCTACTCACTTACCCCTACATGGCCATGTGCGCAGTAGAATCGGGTTTTTAACCTAATTTCACCCCCATTTAATCATAACTTTCAAATTAACACAAACCCTAGCCTCGCTCACCCTTTTAGGTGATTTTGGGTCTACTTCAAGAGTTTTTGATAGATTTGAAGACCAAGATTGAAGATTTCATACTTTCAAGGAGAATCTAACATCATCCATCCCATTTCCACTCAAAATTGGTTTGAATTCTTCTAGATCTACTATGAGTTCTTTCATGTTCTTGAGTTTGGGTGTGATTTTTGTAAGCCTCATGGGTTAAATACTTATTATCACTTGGATTAGATGAAACTTAGCATGATTTAACAACTTGTACATGATTCTTGGTAATGTTTATGTTGATGCTATGATGAAGTTTGATTATTCTTCAATGACTGTGTGTGTTTATTTTAGTTTGATGAAATGTTCAACCTGTGGGTATTGTAAGCATGTTATGTTGGAAAACCTCATGTTCTTACAAGACTTATGCATATAATTACATCTTTTGTATGTAATATTGTAACATTTGACTAGAAATGGTGAATGAAGGTTGAAGATTTAGTAAAATTGGTCAAATGTGCATCCTTATGCTTATGTTTGCAAAAACCATGGTGTATGTCATGAATCTCTCTTGTCATTGGTTATGAATTGTTTTGTAATCGTGGTATTAAGTTTATGTTGAAGAGTAATTGTAGTTTTGTCTATTTTACGCGAGTTGTGGTGGTTATCATGTGTTTATCGTGTTAGCTTTCCAAAAATTTGTGAAATTAGGTAACCCTAAAGGGAGTCTAATTCATCTTTAATATTGACATAATTATATCCTTAGTTCCTTATGGCATAACTTTAGGTGGCTATTGTGTGTTTATCGTTCTCGCTTTCCGAATGGTTATATGTCTAGATATCCTTGATGGGGGTTTAGGCTAATTCCATATATCATGTGTAAAAATGGTCTCACCTGGAGTTTGTATTAGTTGTTAGTTCTATGCTAAGTGGAATCAAAGTCCAAGTGATATTTTTAATTGATTGTGTATCTTCGTCTTTATTTACTCGCTTTATTAGTTTAACTTGGTAATTGTTTAAGTTAATTTAATATTTACAAATCCAAACTCAATTGATCGGTTAAATAGTGGTGATGATTTAGTATTGGGAGCCATTGTGTCAACAGATCGATATTCGGTTCTGGCCTAAAACTATAATACTATGCGATAGGTGCACTTACCTATTGTGTGTAGTTTGTTTAAGAGTGATAATTGTTTTTTAAATTAAAAATCAATTTTATGAAAAATCCTTACTAAAAATATATATAACTTTACACATATCAGTATTACACTTGCAAAAGTATTTAGCTAATAAAGATGCTCATATCTTGGTAGAAGATGTGGAAATTGATGATAGACTAAATTATGTCGCAGAGCATGTGAGGATCACCGATTGAAAGGAGAGATGGATAAGGAATAAAGTTATTTCACAAGTGAAGGTACAGTGGAGGCATAGAAAGAGCTCAAAGGCCACTTGGAAATCCGAGAAAGAGATTGAACAATAATATCCGCATTTATTTTGACGAATAACGGGTTTCTAGGACACAACCTAAATAAAAGGGATAAACTTGTAACACCTCAAAATTTTGTTAAAGACCCAATAGAAATAAGTGTGAGAAAAGCTCTTGAGTGTTTCAAAGATTGAAAACCATAGTTGTAACTATAAAAGGAATGGGACGCCCCCATCCCCCTTCTAGATAGAGAAAGTCGAAAGGAGAAGGATTAAGATATGTATTCTCGTGTTGTTTATAGATTTATGATGATTCGATGTGTAAATGGTGTGTATACACCATTTGAGATGGTAAGGTTGATATCTTCTAACATCCATATGTTGATCTCGAGTGCTAAAGATCTCGATTGAGGTTTTTGTTTCTTAAAGCTTCAAAAAGATGAGTTCTTGATCCTAGTGTTTTGGGGCTTAAATGCATATTATGATAATTATTTTACCTAAAACTTCATGATTTTGATAATAAAAGAAGATAGCATTTATATGAACTTTTACAATGAAACAGTACCTTTTTGTCGAACAACCTATATCCGTAAAGTCCTTGCATAGTATAGTACTTGATATAGTTCTCACGTGATACAATACTCGATATAGTTCTCACATGATATAGTACTTGATATAGTTCTCACAGGATATCGTACTCGACGTAGTTCTCGCATGATAAGTACTTGTTATATGTAGTATTCGATCTATGTACTCGGCTTTAGTAAATTACTCATGAGAATGATAGTATTTGGCCAAGAATGTAGTACTCGGTTGGACAAGAGTGCTTGATTAGGCACAATACTCGGTCTTCGACGTAGTTATAGTTACCAACTAATGGACAAGAGTGCTTAATTACTGATATCATGTAAAGTAAAGAACCAAAAAATTAATAATTTTATGAAAGCAAATAAAGGCAAACAATAAATGAACACAAATGAAGTGCATTAACACAAACGAATACAAACAATCATATATTCATTTTAGAATGAAAATATATATTTTTAATAAACGAACACATTATCGAAACATTCACGAACATAAAATAAAAAAAAACGCAGTTTCTGTTCACGTTCCTAAACAACTTTGCGTCTAACGGTTCATAAGCTGCTCGTTAAATGTTGTAATCAGTTTCATCGTCATCACTCATCACTCCCTCCCCATTGAATTAAGTTTAGAATTCGAATTCAAACACCGCCCGGTTGAATCATCGGCCGGCCGAATCAAACCGGAAGCCAGACCGGATATAAAGCATTCATCACAAATTTTGAAAACCCACAAACCCCCAAAATGTCGAAAACCGGAGGTGGGCAAAATCTTCCTGCAGATGTAACCCAATTGATCGATCAACTCGAGCGCCACTGTTTAGCCCCCGATGGATCCCTCATCACCAAATCTGTCTACAACGATCTCCAACTTGTAAGATTGATTCATCTCTCATTACCCAATTCGATCTTTTAATCTTTGGTGGTTTGAAATGTAAAAGCTACGATTTGTTGATTGATGTCTCAGGCGAGAGAAGAAATGTGCAGAGAACGATTGCGTTATTTGGAAGCCATGGTAATTGGGTTACGTTTCTGTTGGTGATATGTTCTAATCAGGGTTTTATTTGGTTTTGTTTCCCGATTCTTGATCTGAAATGTTGTGAGCAACGATTTGATTTTCACTTCAAATTGGGGGTAGATTATGAGCCCTAGTTGTTAATTTGGTTACAGATTTTATCTGGGAAAATGTTAGGGTTTGACAATTGACATTTGCGGTTAAAGTTTAAATTGGGGATTATTGTTCTTTTGTAATTTGAGAGTCATGTGATATGCATTTTACAATGTAGGCTATCTACTGTGAAGCAATTGGTATGGTTGAAGATTATCAACAGGCTGTTTCCGTGGCTAATCTTGGAGGAATTCGTGACAAACCGGGTCCACACTCTAATCTCGGCCTCCGGAATTCTCCTCAGGTATGGTTTCAAATCTTTTAGGTTTGAAATGTATGTGGTTTTACATATATTATTAGTAGTTTCGTCGTGTGTTATGCATAAGAACAATTATTGTTTTCCTGAGGTGGATATGCAAAGTGATATGGGAATTAGAAAAGAAGGAGGTCAATGTTAAAATGTGATTGTGTTATGCTTAAGAACTATTAGTATTACTGTTTTCCTGTGGTGCATATGCAAGTGATCTGGGAATTAGAAGAGTAAGGGTGTCCAGGTTAAAGTGTGATTGACTAGAAGTTCCTAATATTAAAATTGATTGTAACTGAATGAGTTTTACTCGTATTTGACACATTATTTACGCGTAAAAGTTCAATTTTTTTTGGATAAAAGGTGTTTTAAGGTCAGCCCGTCTCTCCATATTGAAAAGGGTGCATGTTTTGACTCGTTATTCCCATTTTGCCACCTTTATATTGGTTCCCTTTGTAAGGTGCAAATAATGTGTTCCTTTATTGGACTCATGTGCATTATTTTAATATCATTTTTCAGGTATACGAGGCGCTTGAGCATAGGTTAGTCGTTGCAGAAGCTGCTCAAAGGCTAAGACTTCCTCTAATTTCAAAAGATGGTGATGTTCATGAGGAAGAAATAGAAAAAATGAGTGTACTATCAAGAAGCTCACTTGATAGTACAAGTACCAGCATCACAATAAGCTCAAACTCAAGTAATTACACAAACATGTCTTTGGTTTACACGGGTGGTTCAACAAACAATGTGTTTTCTACCAATGCTTCTGATACTGGAGATCCTACTGTCGGTGGTGTTCCTAATCGGTTTCTTGGAATAACGCCTGCTTATTTGTGGCAAACTCAGGTCCAACATGCACCATTGGCTATGGTAAGATATGATAATTGCCCTTAATGATATAGTTTGCATGCATTTTTTTTCACATTTTTAAATTATTTGTTTGTAAATACTCAAATTTGTTGTAGGATGTAGCAGAGTATCAGATGCCTCTTCTTCGTGAGATTGAGTATCGCTTAAAGTCTAAATGTGACAAGTTAGCTGATGCTTTTATAGATGACTTGGGTTAGCCTCTCATTATATATTATGTGGTAAAAGTTCTGAAAAATGTATAGATTTATGAAGTTCTCTTCTGCTGCAGATAAATCAACTGGTAATCAAAGTTCAAGTGCTCGGCTTCCAGAAAGGTTTGTAATTTCTTTATTTTTTTATTCTAACTAGCATTTCTACTAGACAAATTAAAATATTCTATTAATTGTTTAAAAGTACAGGGTAAAGTTAATTATTGAGGAGATTGAAAGAGAAGAAGGTGCTTTACGTGAAGATTTATATTCTGCTGACAGAAAGTTTGCAGAATATTACAATGTATGTAATTAGAGCTATATCGTATCAGCTGAATCTTGTTTGTAATCCACTAGAGGTGTCAATTTTGACCCGATTACCTAGAATGGGTCGATTATGGTTATGTTTTATGTCTCATAGGTCATGGGTAAGGCAACATAATTTAACTAAAAAGGGAAAGTTTTAAATCAGTCGAAACCGCGCTGAAAGTTGAAACTCAGCCAAACTGTATTCAGATACATCAAAATCTAATCACCCTTATTAAAAAGTTATATTAGTTTTGTTTTAATATAGTTCTCTAACCATATTTTGGCTGATAATAGTTTTAATAATTATAAAAAGACAGATTAAAAAAAAGTGTTCACATGTCCGTTTTGATCCACTTAAAGAAATTCCCATTTTGACCCTTACCCATCCCTCCCATTTTTCAACTTCTAGATTCTATGATTGGCTGACATGAAATCTCATTTGTTTTCAAAGGTGTTGGAGCAGATACTTGGTGTACTTATTAAACTTGTAAAAGATTTGAAGTTGCAGCATCAACATCAATATGTGAGTAAAACGTATGCTGATTTTCCTTAGCAGCATGATGATTTTATTTCTTTCTGAGGCCAGTGCATAATAAAACATAATTTATATAAAATTCTGCAGGATGAGCTGCAGAAAACTTGGTTGTGCAAAAGGTGTGAAACCATGAGCGCCAAATTGAGGTTGGTTTTTTTACCCTTTTAGATAATCAGTTGATTGATGGTAGGGATAGCTAGGTAATTCTACATCTGTTTTGATTGTTTCATTCAGAGCACTCGAGCATATCCTTCTGCTCGAGACTTACACACAGGATTCTGTTCCGGCATTGCATAAGATAAGGTAAAGAATATTAATTCGTAAAATATTTTTCTCAACTTGATTATAAAAGGATCTAATATAGTTTATGTTATTAATTTTACTCTCTGTGACAGGAAATATCTAGTCGAAGCTACAGAAGAAGCTTCACTTGCATATAACAAAGCCGTATGTTCATCTTGCACACTTCTCACATTGTCAGTTATCATTAGTTATGTTTCGTTCTAATTTTATGATAACATATGATGAACTGTTTACAGGTAACCCGACTTCGCGAGTATCAAGGGGTTGACCCGCACTTTGACACAATTGCAAGGCAATACCAGGATATGGTGAAGGTATGTAGTACATGATCATGTCTTGTGATTATAGTTATTAGGATTGTTCTGCATATTATACCAATGTATTTTCACTTCTGCCCCGTTTTAAGTTAATGTGCATTTGAGTCATTAAATGTTGGCCTTTTGTTCAGATTGGGTCATTATGTGTATCACACCATTGGGGTCATTGCATGGACTTGCAAGTTTTTGGCTCGTGCGAGTCAACATTAAATGACCTTAAAATTATCCAAACAGGGCAAAAATAATATTTTAGTGACACAAATATACAAAAAAAAAAAGGTATAATGACTAAAATGGGACAAAAGTGACCGGTATGTTGGTATTTTATGGCAAGAAAACTTACTCTTGATAAGATGTTGAAAGAGTAATGCATTGCTGCAGAAACTTGAGAATATGCAGTGGACGATTCATCAAGTTGAAATGGATCTCAACCGTTTGCCAAGCTCTTGATGTACCTTCAGTATGTTGCTTATGTTGCTCGACATGTATTTTTTGTTGGGTCGTGTGCATTTTTAATACATATGAATGAATTTGATATTTCTAGTTGTATTCTAACAAGAGATAAATTGAAAAACAATTTGAAGATGCAACAACGGTTTTGAGTCAGTAAAGAATGAACATATGTATCAGTCATTATTTCTTGAAAGCAACTACTTTTAACGGATACAATGGCACGAACATGGACTGAGTTTTTAGCTTCTGATCATTGCACAGAATTCTTCATAACTGATTTGACCATCCTGCAATTGTCAAGAATCAAGAATCAGCCTCTGTGTATGATCATCATAAGTCATAACCTGCATATAATTTCTGTAAATACCAACAAAATCACCTCATTTTTATCAACTTCTGCTATAATTTCTTTAATTGTTTCTTCATCTACTATGCCATTTCCCTTCAATACCAGTTTTAGTTCCTCTTCTGAAATCCATCTATTGATGAATTCAATTCCGCATCATCAAAATATAACTTTTGAATATAAACGGAGCGGTAAGCAAACTGTTTGTGAATGGTTTGTTCATTTATGTTCGTTACATAAACAAGAGTTATTGGTTGTTTAGTTGAATTAGACTAACACGAACAGACTTCCTGTTTGTTCAACTTTGTTACGTTTTTGATAGACTATTTTTTTAATTATTTTATATTTATTTCAATTATGTTTTTATCTATTAAATGAACAAACACAAACAAATGTATTATGTTTAACAAACTAGTACGAACAATAAAGTCCACTAGTTTAAGTGTTATTGTTCATTTGTTTGTTTACGTAAACTTAATAAATGATTCGTTTACAATCCAAAATATAAGCGCGTAAAAATTACCGCCTGCTTACCCTTTTGAATCCTTATCAAAATGCTTAAACACTCTACGGAGGTGTTCTTCTTTATGTTGTTCCCTAAAGTTCATCATGGCTGTAATGAACTCCTTGTAGTCTATATATCCATTTCCATCTGTATCAGCCTGCAAATATTCACATAAAAGTTTTTCAAATTATTTAAAGGTTTTAACACTTCATTTTTATGAAGAACGCGTACCGCTTCAACAATCATTCTAGCTTCTTCTGGTCCAAGACTCGACCCAATTCGAACTAATGATTTCTCCAATTCCTCACGTGATATAGCTTTCTGTTCATTCGTGTCAAAGTTCCTAAACATTGCTTGTAGTCCTTCAAATTCTTCTTGTGGGATCATTTCCGCTAGTATCTATCATGTTGAAGTACAAAAACAGATTATTAGCAGGCGCGATTCACAAGTTTTCAAGATATCATAAAAAAGATACCTTAAGCGCTAGTTTCTTGAATTTGTTCATAGCTCGGAAGTGCTTCATCCTATTAAGAAACGTTTTGTCTATTGGATTTTCTGTTGCTACTCCATTTTCCTTCAACCATTGATCATCTGGATGATAATTTATAACGAATAATGAGATCAAACAATCAGCCGCATCGCGTGTAAATGTGCTTCTGCTGTTTGAAATTTGCAAAAAAGTACTTTCGATGTTATTTAAGGGTGCTTTGTTTGCACTTTGAAAATGATTATGTAACATTAACTACAATGTTTGGATGTGTTTATGCTGTTCAAAATCGCGGTAATGAGATTTTTGTTACCCAAACATCAAAACCGATGTCAGAAACATACTAAGAACATCAATTGCAGTTGGGCGTTTCTTGGGATCAATTGAGAGCATATCTTTCACCAGTTTCTTGGCACTCGGTGATATTAATGGCCATGGATAATTCTCCATATCAGGTTCTGCTTTCTGTACCTCGTCAAATATCTTGTTATCATTCTCTACAATTTTGTTTGGCGGGTCAAAAATATATTCCTATAAGATAATAGAAAGAGATGTAATTTGTACGTCACAGTATTTGCTTCGCAAGCCATAACCATTTTTCCTCAATTGTTTTATCCTTGGTACAATGTTACTAATCATGATGTTATGTTTCTGCGGGTAAGTTATGGCGTACGAAGTAATTGCTATGGTGCACAAATCACTTGCATTATAAGACTCAAACTTCATCTTACCACCATTGAAGGGCGGCACCCCTGTAAGTAACATGTACAAAATCACCCCTGCACTCCATATATCGACCTCTTTTCCATATGGTTGACGTCGTAAGACCTCTGGAGCAACATAGAAAGCGGTTCCTACCTTTTCTCGGTTTGGTTTCCCTGGAAAAGATTGCGTGTTTTATTATCTTGCAATAGAAATTTCAAGTCTTGATGGTAGATTTCAAGCATTCGGGTAAGCTATTTTTGCCTTTTATTATTAAATCATTTAGATGCCAAACACAACCTCTAAAGTGTCAATGTGATACTAGTCGTAACAAAACTGATTATCAAAAGGCCGCGTGTAACTACTTACGTTCCCTTGTTTTGTGTTTACTTGACTAATGTTCAAAACACTCAACCTATGATGGTTTATTGATAAACTAATGATGAGTAGAGCAAATCAAACCAAACCAGACATACCCTTACACTAGCATTACATAAGCATAACCTAAGTCACTAATGATTCAAAACAATAATGCCAAATGAAATCAAACCAAACCAAACCAAACCAGACCTGACCAAGCCAAACAAAAACCAAGCCCAACCAGAAAAGAGCGGACCAAACTAAATTACCAGACCAAACCATACCATACCAAACGAAAATTGATTTCCGAATTACGCTAGAACATACAAACCAAAGATTTATCGATCAATTTGGGAATTTTCAAATACGCGAAACAAAATACGGTTAAATACCTTCATCAATATACGCAGATAACCCGAAATCGATTGCTTTCAACGTGGTATAATCAACAAAACATGGAACAAATCCTAACACACCCTTTTTCGCCAACATAAAATTCTCAGGCTTCAAGTCTCTATGCATAACACCCATAAAATGAAGAGAATACACAACTTTCATTATAGAACTAAGAATCTGTGCAGCAACTTTCTCACTATATCTACCCTTTGATTCCATCTTCTCATAAAGTTCACCACCTTCACAATACTCCATAACTAAATACACATGCTTATTATCCTCATATGTACCCTTTAATTCCGCAACATTAGCCTGACCTTTTAAATGCTCCATAATTCTAACTTCTCTCTTTAAATCATCTTTCTGACTTTCTGTAACAAGTTTTCTTTTGGGTATCTGTTTGCATGCATACTTTTTTCCTGTTGATTTTTCTTTGCAAATGTATGTGACTGCAAATTTACCACTGCCTATTGGTTTACTTATTTTGAACTCATTGGTGATATCCTTGTGTGGTTCGCCGAGGATCGAACCTGTGCGGCGTAAAGGTGGCGTTTGCTGGTGGTGATCCGGCGGTGCTGCTGCTGGAGGTGGGTGGGTTTTGGCTGTGGTTAGAGAGATGCCCATTTGGGGTCCTTTGGTTTGAATCTTTTTGTGTAAAGATTGAATCTTTTTGAAGGTTTGTTGAGAAATATTAAGGGAAGTGAAGAACCCAGATGGCGAGAGACTGTTTAGAATATAATATTGGGGTTTGAAGGAAGGAAAGAATACAGAATACTTCTTATGATGATCAACGATGGGAACCTTTGTTTGTTATTGCTCCAATAAAGGTGCAAGAATCTTAGGTTTATATTACCTTTTTTTTCAAAAGTTTGTATCCATAGGAAATTTGTGGAAAATATTTAATCAATACTAATCGATTAACTTAAATACACAAACTTTAATATTAAAAATTAAAACTTTAAACAATCTCTAAAATATAAATACAAAAAGCAATGAACTTTAGAATGAATTTACTTAAATAAGGAAAAGATAATCATTTCCGGATACTCAATTATGCAAGATTAACAATTTATATGTCAAACTAGGATTTGTCAAAATTTAATTGTCAAGATTTTAACTTTTGGTTAAAGTAATAACAAAGGGTCAAACTTTTAAAACTCGCTCATTCATAATGTTATTAATTCGTTTATATCAAATTAATTCTCAATCTTAATGAGTTTACAATACAAGGAACAACAAGCAACTTTATTTATAATCGAACCTCTTAACTTCAACAAAAAGTAGAACTATATTAAAAAACAAGTGTTTAACAAAAACCTAATGAAAACACATAAAAAGTCTCACTTAACATAATCGATTCTACCGGAAGCAATCACGAAAGAACTAGCCGCTCATCCTCTTCATTATGCCTTCGATCTTGAATTGAAGAATGTTTGTGGATGACTTGGGGAGCCTTGGAACACCAAAAATCACTTAAATTTCGTCAATTTTCGTCTCCAAGAAGTCTCTTTCGAATTAGGGTTGATTTGGTTTAAATAAATTTGAAAATCCATAAAATCCGGATGCTGTTAGGCTACCGGTGTATCATACGCCACCGGCATATGATATGCCGCATCATACGCCCAACTTTCTGTTCCTTTTGTCAAATACGCCGCCAATACATCGCCCGGAGTACGATACGCTGCTCATACGCTGTCTCATACGCCACTCGACATATGATACGCCAAAACACAGAGTATCATACGCCGGGTATCTTTCGTGCCTTCCTTTTTTCCATCTTTTGATATTTATATATTCAGTCCTTTAACTCCCATGTTTTGCTTCTTTTGTCTCAAATTATGCTCTTTTAAGCTCGAAACACCTATAAATCAAAACATAAATAAAATCAACTTGTTTCATAATAATCATGATATAAAATCAAACATTTAGGATAATTAAACACTGAATTATTGCTATGCGATCAGCTTGTCATGTTAATTAAAACCAAAACTCATACCTTTATTAAAACTAGAATCCATACCCTTTTAGTTGTTTATAAAAACTGAAATTCATAGCCTATAATTGTTTGTTAAAACTAAAATCATATTGTTACAGTTGGTTAATAATACCAACTAGTGTTTTCTCCCGCGCTACGCGCGCGGGAGTTTGGTTGCTTTTCTCTGTCTTACGCGACTGTGACTTTCTTCGTTGTCGGGTTGGCTCATCGAAACTACAAAATCGTATACCGATACCAGTTCGATTAAATATCGAATACCGATACTAATGTTTGATGTCAAAAACACAAAAAATTAACTTTTGTGCTCAAAAAGCAAAAATATAAAAACTTTGTTGTAGCACCTCACTTGGCTTCATCATAAAAAAAACAAAAGAATAATCCTAGTTAGGATTTTGGTTTTAATATCAATTTGTAAAAAGATGTGACCAATATATTAAAAAGCAAACTTCACCCGCGTTACGCGTGTGAAAGTTTGGTTGTTTTCCTCCGTCTTACAATACCGTGACTTTCTTCCTTTTTTAGGTCGGCTTATCGGAAACCACAAAAGCGTATATCGATACCGGATCCGATAATATCACTTAAAGCGGACAGATGAAAGCATTGAATAAAAATAGTGTCAGCAATCGAAGTATATATATATATATATATATAAATATATATATATATATATATATATATATATATATATATATATATATATATATATTTATATACTGCAATAAAAAAGAAAGACAAGTGGGCTTGAGGCCCAAAATTAAAACCCACAAATAATACAGGGGTCAAAATCAGTAAACAACAACATCATGACAAAAGTGTAAAACCTACAAAAAATATTGTAGCAACATGAGTTGGTTTTTAATATAAGTTATAATTTCCTACACTTCAAATTGGTTACTAAAACTTATATCGGAGATTCATACACTTTGATTCATACTAGCTAGTTTGTAAAACAAAAACTAAACTTGTTTTCTTTTAAAAAAATAATTAAATAATGCATATGAGTTGTATAGCTTTCATGGTTCAATCCTGAGGATTTTAATGTTTTGGACAAGTAACGAATTAAATTATACAAACTAATAACAAAAACTTGTTTTGGCAATAACGTAATAAATTATAGTATTAGAATGACATGTAGTAATAACTAATCGATAAATATGTTTAGTTTGAATTCTTGTTGGCGCCTATCCCAATTAGATTTTGTTAATCCTTTGTTGGTCACGAATTGAGATTTGGTTTTTTGGAAAGGGACTATTAATTGTGTTAATGAAAATAGGTTATAACTAATAAATTTGTTTAGTAAAATCGAGTCCAACGAATTGTATTTGAGTTAAAAAAATAATTGGGTTAAAATTTGTGATTGCGTTAAATAGACTAAAAATATTAAACACACACACACACACACACACATATATATATATATATATATATATATATATATATATATATAATATAAAAAAAAGTTTGAGAAAACTTTGGGTCCCATGAACGAGTGGGTCTTAGACAGTTGTCCACTCCACCCCTCCACAAGGCCAACTGTGATAGCCGCAGCGATTACCACTATACAATTTCTATAGCCTATATGACTCGTATACATGTTACTAATGAAGGAAAAAAATTTTTATAGTAAATTTCACTTTTGCTCCCTATGGTTTGGTGCGAATAACGGTTTGCCTTCAAGGTTTTAAAATTGCAAAGTTACTCCTTGTGGTTTTCATTTTGTCTCGGTTAACGGCAGCCAAATAACATCAATTAAAATTTCTGTTAAAAACAAAGGCATTTTAGTCTTTTTATGCAAAAGGACTAATCTTGTAAATTATTAAAAGTTATGTGTTTTTCACCATCACCGTCTTACCATCATCTTACCATCTTACCACATCATGTACCCACATTTTTCATAGATTCTACCACCACCACTCACCTCAATGACCACCCATAATAACCACCTACAAAATCATAACCACACACCACCACAACTACCATCCATCACCATCGTCGTTCACCACACCACACTATTGCACACCCCCACTCCACCATCAAAGATGAACAGAGCATCCTAAATTGAAGACTGCCTAACTACCATCAAAGATGTAGATGGACAGATCTATCCCAAATCAAAGACCCCCACTACTCCACCACCATCGACCGCTCGATACCACCATCGTTTTCTTTATCAGCATCTACATAGGGTCCCGATTAGGGTAAACCATCACCACTAACCACTATGTGATTAAGCTCTGATGGGTGTGGCCGTGTGGTGGCGACAATTTAGAGAAAGATGGTAGAGGATGGTGGTGACGGTAGCCTATGGTGGTGACTGGTAGAAGTTGTAGATGGGTTGGGGTGGGGGGCTAGGGTTTTTACTGTTGGTGGTAGCCGATTAATGATGAAAATGAAAGGGTATTGTTGTTTTCTTGGTGGCGGTGGTGTGGGGGTGGCCCGTAAAGGTGGTCGTGGTGTTGGAGTCGTTGAAAAAGGTGGAGGTGGTATGGGGGTGGCTAGAAGAGGTGGTGGTTTGGTGAATTCACAAGGATGAAAGGAGGGTTTTATAAATCATTGGTTTATTGTTTTATTAATTTAAGTAAATTACACAAGTAGTTCTTTATTAATTTGAGTAGTGACATAATTTACTTTTATTTGTAAAAAGATCTAAATGCCCTTCTTTTTAATAAAAATATTTAACAATGTTAGTTGGTTAATGTTATTTGAGACAAAATGAAAACTACGTTGCATAAAATCGTGACTTTAAAATCTTTGAAAGCAAACCGTTATTTATATCAAAACATAATAAGCAAAAATAAATTTTACTCAAAAATTTATTTCGTGTTTAACATGCATGTTATGTCAATGCGCAATTAATGTTTTTGAAAACATGAAAACAATGGCGCCATAGAAATGAATTCAAGAAAAGTGCGCCAATGCCAATACAAATTCCAATGGGCAATTCTTTGATAAAAATCAAAACTTTCAACACACGAATCCCTTCATACTTCATACTCCATAATCCCCCTCTTTAATATCAAATCTTGCTAATTGTTCGTATCAATGGCGGATTTTGAAGCACCTTCGTTCTCTTTAGGGCTCGATTTTGATCTTCTTGATTCCGACCCCCAAATCACTACTGCAATCGAAGATAATAAAGCTCAATCATCATCCAACCATCTCTCCATCGAAGATGAAGATGACGATTTCGAAACCCTAACAGTCGTCGATTCAGACTCTGAAAATCAGGGTTCGTCTCCGAAATTGAAGCGCCTCCGGCGAGGATCTACGGTGGAGGGAAGAGTGGCATCGGCGTCGGTTAAGAGCAAGGTGGATTTGTCTTCTTCTGTGGTTGTTGATGTCGATGATAATGATGATGTTGATGACATTGATGATTTCTCTTCGCAGGAAGGAAATTGTAGAGGTTAAAGATGTTATTCACTTTTATTGATTAGATTTTAGTTTATATTCTTGTGTTTAATTGTAGGTTAATTAGTGATTTTGCATAATAGGATTGTTTGTGTTTTGATGTAGCCTATTAGTTATAACTTATAACTTGGCTGAGAGGTTTCATCTTTTAAATCTATATGCTTTCTTGTTTGTCGTATGTGGGTGCTACTAATTGATTGTCTCATGTATGATGTATGCTAACTTCATTGATAACTACAGATGAACATCTTTCAACACACCACCATTCAGTCTGCAACAGTTCAAAGTTCCCACTTAATGGTCATGGGGTCTTGACTAAACAACCAGGGAAGAGAAAACAAAATGTCTTAAATGACCCGGAGTCTGTAATCACAAGCTGCAATAAACCACCATTCCGAAAGTTAACTGTCAGTCCTCTTCGAAGGTTTCAGCTGGTTGATTCAGACTCTGATTTTGATGACCCTTTTATCAGTGAAAGTGCTACTAATAAGACCTGTAATGGGCCAGAATCATATTTGAACAAGGGCCAACCTGATCCTGTGCAACGTGTAGGTTTAAACGAGCAGAGAAAGTTAAATGAATCAGTGAATACAACAACCAGGAAAGATCTATGGGAGGATTTCCAATTCGAGAAGAGTTCTCGTATTCCAACACCTGCACTGGATGAGCTTTGTGAGGAATATTTCAGTTCTATGAAAGATAAAAGTAAATGTAAATCTCAGAGTAATATTCGAAAGAATAACCAAAATATTCATGATACAAGCAGTGTAATAGATTTGGATGATCCTTGCCCCCCTGCTCATAAGTATTTCTTCCATACTGATCCAAGGGTCCAAGATTTAGTTCGAACTCGCCTGCCCTATTTTTTCCCTTTAAATGCACCAAATAGAGATTCTGGGCAGCCCAGCACATCAAACATTGATTATATGTAAGGATGACTCTAAGCTAATTCTCTTATATAAATGATAACATTTTCATTAAACTTTATATATATTATGTGTTATTGTTTATCTAGGGGTCAATTTAGCCATGGTGAAAAGCCTAAACAAGCTGCTAGAACTAATAGAGCACAAACTAGCTCAAGGAAAAATTCAAGAAAATCAAAAGCTCAAGAAACATCACAAGGTTTCACGAATTCAAAGCCTAATACCCAGAAAGAGATCCCAAAAGATGCCGGCAAAAGGAGGGTTCAAGCAGATGGTCAAGCTGTTGGTGCTGGTGTTGGCCATTGGTTTACAAACCAAGCTGGGAAGAGAGTAAGTTGGAAGTTGGAACATTCAAGATTTGTCGTAATCGTAATAAAGTCATTTATGTTTTCTGTATTATTATAGCAGTTTAAATATAGTTCAAAACAGTTATCAACTGTATTAGCTAAAACATCTTCTATTAGCTCCATGAGATCTGCTAGGATGTACTTCTAAATCAATATTGTTTTACCTACAGGTTTATGTCAGTAAAAACGGGCAAGAGTTGACTGGTCGAGCTGCTTACGTTCTCTATAAAAAGGTACTTGTGCAGCTGCTGCTAAGATTCATCTTTTAAACTCTTCTCATTTAATTATGCAACTTAGGAACTGCATGTTTAATTTTTGATTGTGAATATCACTTGAGCTAAATTATGTAATGCAATTGGCTCTTAAAATTTTCAAGTGAATAGCACATATTATATCACAAATGTTTTTAGGACATAAATGTTCAGAATTTATCTTTCAACTATGCAATGGCATTGCTTATTATAAATTAATGTTCAAGCTTCATGAAAACTTGACCAATATGTTTAATTCTTGTTCAATTACTGCTACTTTGACAGGAAAGGGGAGGAGGATTTAATAATAAAAAAGCAAAGAAAAGTTCTACCAAGAAGAAATAGGTGTTGATTGTGTATATATTCCATGTGATTTTGCTATGGGATTATACAAGCTTCTGAAGCTGCTCATTATTGGAAAAATGGGGCAAAAAGCAGAATCATTTCATTATTCAAGGTGC
This sequence comes from Flaveria robusta, assembly GCA_025506415.1. NCBI lineage: Eukaryota > Viridiplantae > Streptophyta > Magnoliopsida > Asterales > Asteraceae > Flaveria > Flaveria robusta. The sequence continues at coordinate 8,132,253 of CM046465.1, forward strand.
AGTAAAAATAAACACACCTTAGACCTGTGCTAAGTAGTTTTAGAAGAACATTTGAAGCTTGTTAAGGGCACATGAAGTACAAATTGGATATCATGTTTTTTTGGTCATTTTAGCATAAAACATGCATTGTTGCATCAAGCATATTCATGCTCTCATAGTCTCATTCTGCTGTTTTGCAAATATTTAGACTCAACCTCGGGCTTTTCTTGGTGGTTTTTGGTAACAAGCTTGCAGCTTCTACGCATAGCCTTTTCTGACACATTTTGCAACTACATCACTACAGGGTCTTTAAGAAACTAATGTTTGGTACAAATGATAAAAAGTTGAAACCCCTGACAGTTGAAGTGTAGTTGATCAAACAATAATACTGAAGTTAACCTGTAGTTCACTATCACACTGCAGTAACATACATTGATTTTTGTAGCACCAAGTGTATGTATTAATGCATTATACTACCATTATTCTATTGTTTCCTTTCTTGTTGTCCTCTCTGCTTTTCCATATGTTTGCCATGTCATCTAGCAGTATCAGCTGATCGGGCTGTCCACGTGGCAACTTAGTTTGACAAGCTTAAAAAAAGTCAACATAAACATATCCTTCATTTCATTTTGTTCACACCTTCAACTCCTTTTAACATCCATCTTTCAGTTCCCTCATTTCATTTGATCCTCACACAAACATGAGTTCAAGTCATATGAAACTTTGCCTACTTCACCTAAGTATATCATTTTGGAACTTGGCCCAAATGCAACTATGTGAATTGAGATATGATGAATTTGAAAACATATACAAGTAACTGAGGGAGATGTAAAGACAACAAGCCGGAGAGGGGACAAGTTCTAACCTCTAACCGTCCAAGAATGAAACACAAATGTATAGAAAGTTTCATGAAGATGGACGCTATTGTCTTTAGAGTGACTACTTTTCTCTAAATCTAGTTTCCCTTAAAGTTATTTTAGTCTTTAGATGACATGTTTGGATGAACAAACTACTCTTTTTATCAAATTGTGGAAAGTATGTCTAACCATTGTGTATACTTTTCAACAAATAAAAGATAGGGGTGGGGGGGTAAGGTTTTTTGTTATAAAAAAATGCACATGTGCCATATGTTCATTTGGTATATTACACATCAGGTGATCAACGTGTTGAATACATACAAATGGATGAAAGTAGTGTTATCTAATAAATAATAAAATTTTGTACATTTCAATAAAGTTATTTTAGAACAACATCTAATAAAGCAAAACAATAGTGACATCCAACGATTAGTAGAAGCACATTAAGCCAAAAAAGGTTTTTCTAAGTTGCTATAAAAAGTAGAAAGTATTATATGTATGCACGAGGTTTAGAAAAATATTTAGTTGTATGGAAAAGTCAATATATACAAGGTGATTATGGATATACGACCATTATGCTAGATGTTGCTATACCACATGATATTTGGATTTGCCATGCATATTTTGATGTATGGAGCTCTAATAATAACATCTACATGCTAAATCAACTATAGTATTGAACTCATCTTATATGGTAGTGTATGCTTGAGACTTAAATACAGAAAATGATAAGATTTTGTAGATGATATAATGTTGAATGTGTTGCACTGGTAAAAAGTCATACACATCCACAAAAATCCTAAAGCGACTGGGATTTAAACATCATTATGAGTTTGCAAGAAAAGATGTCCAGAGAATCTTTGGTGTCCTCCAAGTTCAACGAGTAAATGTACGAGGTTTACTAAGAGCTTGGACATTGAAAGTGATAAACGATGTATGCATATATTATACTAGAATAAATGTTATAGCATATCTAATTGGTGGGTGAAAAAACACAAGCAATATTGAAGCTCATACAAGTGGAATACACTTCCATCCAATCTAGTAACACACATATGGCCTCTTAAACACTATATATATTTATATTCTATAATAATTAAAGTTATGCCATTTTTCTTTGTTTTTTTTAGTTACATATTGTTAAATTTAATATTTCAAACATTCTCCCAAAAAAGAAACTAAATGAATAGTAAATTAAGATATCAACACCATTAATATTTTAATTTACGGTGGTTTTAAATTGGTTGCTTTGGTTTACACGTGGCCTAAAATAGGCTTCGTGGCATCATGCATGAAAAGAAAGAGAGCGAGAGAGAAAAGGATACGTAGATTTCCCCTCAGTGATGACGATGGTGCGGTGGTTGAGTGGTGGTTTCTACGGTTTTGGTGTTGTCCCTTGATGTCAATTTTATCTCGTGAGATTTAGCGTCTCCAATCGTTCATGCTAGAACCATAGCTTTTCATAAATTGAAAAAGAAAAATTCACTAAATAAATTATGATTGTTATTGTAACCGTTTACGAATAAAAGATAATAAATATATTACTAGTACTAATAATAATTAATAATAAAATAAATGTAGTAAATTGTAATTTTGATGTATTGATAGAAATAAAAGATTGAATCGTTATTATTAATCTTAAAAAAAAATAAATTAAAACTATAATTAACATTAAATTATATATAATTATTAAAAAGAGTAGATATGATATTTTGGTTTTAATTCGGATATGTATAAGCCGGATCTAGTGGTAATTATATATTTTAGAGTTAATTACATGAAAGGTCTTTATGATTAGGTTTGTTATCATTTTCGGTCCCGGGGTTTGAGAAATTAAAAGGTTGGTTCACATGTTTGACAAAACATCACCTGCAACGCAAGCAGCATTGTTCGCCACCACCCGAGAAGCAAAAGATTCTAGAGTCCAGGCTGTAACTCAATTGATCCCCAACTTGGATGGCCTGTTAACTTTTTCGTTAGCTGTGTGTAAAATGACCAAATTACCCCGAAGTATTAAAATAGTTTACCCAACCCACCCTCACCCCTCGTTCTTCTCTTTCTCCGCCTGTAACAAAAAAGTCACCTCCCAGCGCCAGCTCGCTACCACCCAACCCACTCTCTTTCTCTTTCTCTCTCTCTCTCTCTCTCTCTCTCTCTATATATATATATATATATATATATATATATATATATATATATATATATATATATATATATATATATATATATATATATATATATATATATATATATATATATATATATATATATATAATATATATATATATATATATATATATATATTATATATATATATATATATGAGGGATCCCTTGAAAACCATGTTATAAATAAAAACTATGTGTTACATATATGTAAGTACGTATTACAAAGTGTACAACTAAGAATTACGTATATGTAGGGGTTATGTGTATGTAAGTACGTGTTATCAAGTGTACAACTACGATTTGCATACATGTAACTCATACAAGTTACGTATACGTAAGTTGTTTCGTCATCATTGTCGTTCCTTGGAGTTTAAACTAAAAAATATATAATGACCTCAAAAAATAAGATTGAAGTTTAATCAAATATACTTTAAACCATTAAAAGATTAAATCAGTTATCAATTATGTGATTGGGTAGTGATGGTTTTTAAGATTTTCAATTATAAGCATGGTTTTCATTTGATCCATATATATATATATATATATATATATATATGGGAGGATTCCAATGAAAACCATATTATAATTGATAACCAAGAAAACCATTTATTCACCATTGATCTTTTTAATCTACGGTTGAGATTAATTAGTGGCATTTTAGTAATTAAATAGAAGATTATGAGTGTTTAAATAGACATTAAGGGCAAAATAGGAAGAACACAAAAAATTAACTTGGTAACTACCACATATAATTAACAAATTCCTAAATTTACTCACATCTTCTCTTATTCTCTCACCTTTCACATCTCTCTTATATTTAATAGATATTTAAATAATTAATGTATTATTTTTTGTATTTTGATTGAAAAATTAGATAATCATGGTTCTTCTAAAATAAATACAACTAAACTAAAGGAAACGACTAGTTATGCATGCGTAACATCGTGTTACGTATACGTAACATTATGTGTTACATATATGTAACACTGTTATACAATTGTGTATCATTTTTTATGAATCCATATGAAAATCTAGAATGAGTTACATATATATTTTTTAAACCAAAATTGTTTTCAATGTAAAAAAATGATTCCTAGAGTACATATATTTAATAGTGGTGTTACATATACGTACATTAGACATGAATGTATGTTTTATTAACTTGGTAACTTAGATACATATATGTATCAATATTACCACCTTTTTATAATTTAATTTAGTTTTTGTATATGTAAGCTAAGTGCATCAAACATGAATGTATATAGGAGAGTGATCAAATAAAAACCAAATGTTTTGATAATTGCTTGACCAAATGGTGTTACATATTCGTAACAACCGTGTTCATATTGTTCATTGTTCATCTTCTTAATCAATTCCATTTAGTTCATCATCTTCACTTTAAATCACTGCAAAAATATGAACAATTTTTTAGATTTCAAAAGTTTAAATACTCTCGTATACGTAACAATAGTGTTACGTATAAGTAACTTACTTAAGTACTTTTATATAAACAATTATTTGGTGCGTATATGTAACAATGTAACTACATACATCAAAACTGTAAGTCTTAGTGTTTTAAAGACAACGGGTACATATATGTATTATTACAATTACATACTGTTTTTATGAATATGTGAAAGGTGTAAAGTACGTGTATGTAATACTAACTTACATACAATTTATTTCTAAGTTAAAAATACAAAAAGTGTGTGATTCCTGAGTGTAAAAGTACACTTACATACTGTTTAGCTCTATATTGAGTGCATACAAGGTGCACAGAACATGTATGCAACAGTGTAGGGACGTATATGTAACATTGTGTTCACAAACATCATACATATAAATTTTAACATATTAGGCATGTACTAATATGTAATAATACGCTTACATGTTGTTTATTCTTATGTTCAATAGTTGAAAAAAGTATGGAACGTATATGTACCAGTATAGGCTTAAGAAAGTTATAAGGTGCCTAGTATGTGTACAACACTTTTGAAAACAGCAGAAACAAAAAGGTACGTATATGTATTACAGATTCAGATGAAAATAAAAGAAGACATACTAAATAAATTAAAAACTTTTATTCATCTTCATCTTTTTTCAGATTTTTCTTGTTCTTCTTCTTCGTCGTTTTTGTCTTCCAATGATTTGTACTCCGATTAACCGCCTATTTCTTCCACAACCTTTGTTCCTTAAATACACACCCGAACCAATTAACCGCCTATTCAAAATGAATAGCGACTATGTCGATGAACAAGAAAGATGTCGATGAATCACGACGATGTTGGTTTATGAATAGCGGATGTTGGTTTGATGTTAACAATCGCGCGACGATGAATGAACAAGAAAGATGTCGATGAAACAAGAAGGATGTCGATGATTGATACCAATATGTCGATGAATTGGAAATAAAATTCCAGAAGATAGAAATTCTTGAATTCAAATTTGTTATAGAGTAAAATCTGGGATTTAGTCAACCTTTTAGAATATATAATAAATAACTAATTGTTAAAATTACTAAAACACCCTTTCAATTAGATTAAATATATATAAATCTAAAAAATATGATTAGTTGATATTGGTTTTCTTAGTTTTCATTTATAACCTTGGTTTTTATTTGATCCATCCTCTCTCTTTCTCTCTCTCTCTCTCTCTATATATATATATATATATATATATATGTATGTATGTATGTATGTATGGTCTTCCCCCAATTTCTTGTATTGCTTCATAATGAACCTCATTGTCTCCTCCTTCCGGACCACACTCTCGCAAAAGATGTTTTGTAATTAACCTCATCGAATCCTCCTGCCGGACCACCACAACTTCTTTCTCCACTAGCACCACCACCACAATTATCTCAAACCCACCACCTCTAGCCTACAAGCACGTGTGGTAAGATCGATGAAAAGGGTTTATAACCAGGGTTAATTTGGGGTTGATCGGTGATTAACGATCTGAGTGTTGGAGAGTCCTTGGAAGAACCGATGACATTTGTCACAGGGGTTTGTAGAGATGACGATGCATTATTTGGTGACTTTGAGCTAGTTCCTTGTTGAACACTTTTCATCTCCTCATATGTCTATTGTGTTGGTGGCGGCCGTTAATGTAAGTGCCAGTGTGGCCGGTGGTGTCCATTATGTTTTGTTTTAATTGATTTTTTTAAACCAATGGTATAACTTTCATTATTAAAAAGTTAACAGAAAAAGATAACGGCCATCCATGACGATGACTATTAGTGATACGTTTTGTCAAACATGTGGACCGACCTTGTGGTTTTTCAAACTTGCGGAGCGAAGTGAAAACAAGCCTAAACACAGGGACTTTTCAAGTAATTAACTCTATATTTTAAATTTGGTTTGGATACATATAATATTTAAGAGGTTATCTATGAGTACCTATGATAATTTAAGATGCTTTTCGAGGGTATATAAGATATTATAATGTTGGTTTGGATATATATGATACTTGAAATATTTTTAGGAATATATATGATATGTAGGAAGTTTTTGAAAAATATATGATATTTTGAATTTTGTTTAAACATATATGATATTTTAAATTTTCATAGAAGTATTTATGAAATTTACTTTTGTTTTTGTAAAAGTTATCCATGCTTTAAAAGTATGTGAGTAAGAGTCTTTATATTATATAGAATGGTATACAGTGGTTGTGAGTGTAGCAGAGAGAAAATTTTACTGATCATCTGTAAATTTAAGGATTCACTGTTTAAGCCTTATAAATTTTTTAATATTTTTAAAAGTGGTTGTGAGTAAGGAGAAAAAAATAATGAAAAAGCTATAAAAATATATTATTTAATTGAAAAAAAAATAATTTTTAATATAATTATAAAAATAAAAATAAAAAATGTAATGAAAGTATTTTTAGAGATTTTAATTTTGGCTCGTTTACTTATGAGAAGAGGTATCTAAAGAATTCAAAAAAAAAAAAAAGATTTTTGGTAGAAAAAATGAAGAAAGAAACTAACTCTTCGTCTTCATCCCCACCACTCCCACTCCTCTATACACACCGCCATTCTCATTTCCTCCAAAACCCTCCATCATTACACCATAAAGATTCGTGCTTTATTCCACCCAACAATCAATTTGCAGAATTGCAGTCGTTTTTCCTTTGTCAATTGCATCAGCACCCATTGGTTTCTTTAAATCCCTAATGTTTGATCACACGTTAGCCCTCTTTCTCCATCTCTGTACATCTGTTTTACATCTATGAAATAGTAATATGATCGTATATGTAAGTGTGTTTCGTGTGTATTTGAAGTTTAGATGATCAAAGTTAGTAAAATGAAAAACCTTTGGGTGTTTTTCTGATCATACTGATGCTGGATATTGCTTAGTGTTTTGATTCTGCAAGTGATTTGTGGTTATGTCGTCTGGGAAATGGGAATTATCTTTGCGTTTGAGTGATTTCTGTTAGGGTTTTACTGTTTAAGGAATCTAGAATTAGTTTAGGATGAATGAATCGAAATTTCAGTTAACTTCACTGACTGAATATTTCTAGGGTTAGTTAATTTGTTGAATATCTTAATTTGTAGATTGGGGATTTTGTATATAGTGATTATTAAAGTAGTATATCTTTTGGTTCTACCTCAGTTTTTTTTATTGAGAATAATATGCTTATCAAATTGGTCCCTAAATTATTTATCTTGATCTGGTGTCATATGGAATTATGTTTGTGATGTTATGTTTTGATAGCTATGATTATCTTTGCTGTCTGCACTATGAAGCTGTTTTGATCATTGATGATCCCGTGTGCAAACGCGAGTTAAATGATGCACTAAAACTGCTAGAAGCATTATGTATTTCGATTTTGTTGATTTATTGGATCTTTGATTTGGATATAGGTAAAAATATGAGTGGCATAGGCCAAACAAGGAATGTGATTCAAAATACAGGTGATAGTGTTGATGATATAAGCCAACTGCCGGATTGTATTCTTCATCACATTCTCTCATTTATTCCCACAAAAGACGTTGTGAAGACCGCCATACTTTCAAAAAAATGGAACTATGTTTGGACTTCAGTTTCGAACCTAGATTTTGATGATGCATTGTTGTATGCTAATGAGACAGACAATCGGGACCCACCTGAAGAGAGTTGCTTCATAAACTTTGTAGATCGAGTTCTCTCATTACGTGACGCATCAAGTATTAAAGATTTCCGTTTATCATGTCGTGTTTTCTTTAATGCATCATGCATATGTTCATGGATTTCTTATGCTATCATGCACAATGTCCAAAAGCTTGATCTCTGTCTCTTTGTGGATGATCGATTTGTGCTCCCACCCTCTGTGTTTTGTAGTCAAACTTTGACTGGTTTGAAGGTAGAAATGAATTGTGTTCTTGAATTCCCGACTACCATTTATCTTCCATATTTGAAAACCTTGAATCTATCTTTGGTTGCATTCACTAATGATGGCTCAACGCAAAAACTTTTCTCTGGTTGCCCGGTTCTTGAAGAGTTGACTTTGCTAGACTGTGAATGGTTGAACTTGGAGAACATCACAATTTCGATCCCCACTTTAAAGCGGTTAACCATAGACGACCTACCATATTTTGGGCCACCTGATGGGCCTAAAGGTTGTAAGATCAAGATTTATACATCAAATCTTACATACTTAAAGTATACAGGATATCCATCAAATGATATCTTTGTTTGTGATGTATCTTCATTGGTCCAAGCATACATTAGTGTTCCGGCCCCACACGAAAAGCAGAAAGAAGTTGCTTCTCATGTTGTTAATCTGCTTAGAGGATTGAGTAAAGTTATGTATTTGAATGTATCAGATCATACTATTGAGGTACTTAATTGAATTTAATAGAAGTTATTTTTTTGTCTTTTTTTCTTGTATGATTTTGGCGCTCTGACTTACGTGTTTTTGTGAAGTCTCTTGTATTTGCAGGTAACATGCTGGCTAACCTTCCTGTTTTCAAGAACTTGAGTCATTTAGAATTGACCATGGAAATCAGAAAATCAACCCTTGAAGCATTGATGAAATTTCTCAACTTTTGTCCGAATCTACAATCTTTATATTTCTCCGAGGTAGATTACACACGGCTACCATGTCTAGAGGTGTTTGGATTTGTGTTTTGAAACTATTTTTCTGATTATTACGACATGTGGTTGCAATAATTAGCTTTGAGTATTTGAATAAACAAATTTTGCTTATGATTATTTGACAAGAATGTCATGTTTAGTCATTTTATGTATTAATTTTTAAATAATCAGAACAACACTTTTCCCATTTTTTATAACATTAGTTCTTTACAAGTTCAAAACTTATGTTTAACAACATAAACACATCCAAACATTGTTTTATTACAAGTTTACAATTAACTACCTAATTTTGAATATTTAGAATCAAATAATCACTTTCAGAACTTATATCTAAAAGTATAAGCTGCATTATAAAGATCAATATATTTATCTAGTTCCAATTAATACCCTGTGCAGGGATTTAACCATGATGCATGCCTTGTTGAGAAAGACTTGATTTCGTCACCACTGCCTAAATGCTTTTCATCCTGCCTCAGAATGCTGACCTTCAAGAACTTTCACGGGAATGATTCGGAAATATGTTTTCTAAAATGCATTTTGCAGCATGCATCTGTTTTCCAGACGATGAATATCTCATGTTGTGAGAATTTATTTGCAGATTCAAACAGGCTGAAAGAGGCCAAGAAGGCATTGCAAATGTTTTCGAGGGACTTTAAGTCCTGTGCTGTCACAATCTCATGAAACTACAATTAATATGTAAGTATTTCCTCTAATCCTAGTTCTTACTGTTTTTATCTAATGAAAAAAAGGTTAGGGGTAACAAGTTTTGATATGACCCAAAAAAAATTCACGAAAATAATTAGGCTTTGGGTTATCATATCTAACCTGTTTAATAAACAGGGCATGTTTGTGTTAATTTGTTTCATTAAATGGGGTGGTGTTTGAACACTCCAATTTAACCCGTTTAATTAAATATGCTGACTGTCAATCTGTTTAATTAAACAGGTCGACCCACCAACCTGTTTATTGTTTACGACCTGTTTAACCCATTTAGAATGTTGACAATTTAAGTACAACCCGTCAACCTTCTTGACTTCTTTAAATAAATGGGTTTAACAAGTTGTGTTCGGGTTATACGATTATAAGGTTGTTTGTGTTAGGGTTGATATTTTTGACACTAATAAGTAACAAGTACATGGGTGGTGTTTAGGTCAATTATTCAACCTACTAACCGACACCGTTGGTACGCCTGTAAAAGTTGTATGTAAAAGGAATGTGCTTTCAGTCGATTTCTATTTCAGGGATCATACTCTGAAGACGACGTTATTATCTTGTTCCCTTAGTACCTAATAACATAGAAACTTATAAGTAGTTTTTTGAAAGCAAGTTCAATAAAATGGAAATCAGAGCAATGATGGTTTGACCACAAGTGGCGAAATGATTTGACCATTTTTGTTTGTCTTGTTAGTTTGTGAGCTGGCTCTCTGCTTTTTTGAGGATGGCTGCGAGTATGCTGCGGCTCCTGTTTTTGGCGTATCTTTCAGCAACTGTTGTGATGGAGGTATATAGTTAAGTTTTTGGCGTATCTTTTGACAACATGACACGGCTGGTTTGTTAAGTTTGTTCATATATACATATGGGCTGCTCCTGTTTTTTGTATGATGTAGCCAAACTTACATAGAAGCTAACATTTTGTAGGATCTTGTTGCATTTCTTAATGATATGATGGCTTTCTTTTGTTTTTTCAAGTTCTTCATGATATCTCGAGAGCTTGAACTGACAGTGACATTCTAACTTTGTTGATTTGCAATTCAGTTCAAGTTGATTGGGTTTATATTTCAAGTTGAGTTCAAGCCAAAATGTAGTTCGGTTGTATGTATTTCAAGTTTCAGCTTTCGTTGTATAATTTTGTAGTATGTTAGAGCGTTTACATCAACTTCATTGACGTTTAATCTTATAAGTATATTAAAAATCATTATTTTTTCTCTATACTTTTCAATTAAATAGTTTTTCTATACCTTTATTCTTACCTTTTTTTTCATCTTCCACTTACAACCATTTTTAAAAAATATTAAAATATTAATAAGGATGAACAATGTCTTATTAAATATATAGATGAACAGTAAAATCTTCTTTTTTTCACTAACAATCACTCAACCATTTTATATAGTATAGGAAAATACTAACAAATAAACAAGGAACTTATTATGAATGATCTTAGTTATTTGAGCAATGTATAATTTGAGATTGTCCTAAATTTGTTATTTAGGACTTGCATAAAAAATATACTGACTAGTTAGAATTTTAAAAAAACAAGTCAACTCACCAAGCCACAAGTGGACTCGTGTCTAATACAACTCAAATGCAAAAATCTAATGCAAGCTCCAATTTCTAGTTCATTTTGTATTAGTATGAGCTCTTGTTTGAGGTAATGCTTGTTCTTGGATTGTTGGATGGATATTTCGCTCGAAGAATCAAAAATCAAAATTAAATGATAGCTTTTTCATGGTTATATTATTGTTCACAGAGACTTAGAGTTGATGTTCCTTGATAATCTCTAGTTTGAAGAGGGAAACCACGAAACTAAATCTGCTAATGAAGGTTACATGTATAGTCAAGAAGAAGCTTATAATATTGTAGCCTCACGTGGTTATTTTGGCCGATTGATGTTAGTTTGAATTACTCTCGTTCTTTACATTCCTTCTTAGCCGTTTGGCTCTAGTATATATGTGGTGGAAAACATGGATCAACGTCAACCAGCAACCATTTAATCAGGGATGGTGAGATCAGGAATTAGGTCGTGATGGAAAAGCATTGATAAAGCTTAAAAAATTTTCCTTACAACGTCTAGAAAAGAACCACAAGCTAAGAAAATGTAATTTGGCCGAACTGATGAAGTGAATGAATGATCATCTGTAAAACCAATAATACTTGCTGGTCTCTCCATGTAAAAGGCGTTACTTTATGATCCGCCTTCGGTTTGATAATAAATATGGGTTTCGGATATAATCAAGTATACTAGAGTGTAGAGATATGCCATTAACTTTTAAGTCTCTCCTTTTAATAATTATACTATTAGATGATTGACGTTATTTAACGTGATATGTGATTCTTTAATCTATGTTAATATTTATAGTTTGTTTACAAGTATATTTTTCAAAGTGATCTCTGCTTGTTGGCAATGGATCAGGATGTTGTAACGTTAATTCATTTCGACGGTATGTTGGTAATATGTCAATATTTATGAGTCATGTTTTTACTATCAATTTAATATATACAAAGAGTATATTAATAAATATTATAACCAAATAAATAAGCCTTAAAAGACCAGATTAAAAATATATTAATTTGAAGTCATCGTATGACTTATTAATATATGGTTTCAGTGGCGGAGCTTGAATACTCCCGTAGGGGAGCGGGGCGAAATTAATTTATATTATGGGCGTCGAACTCGATATTTATATAAAAATTTACACTACCGAGCCAAAAATTTACACTATCGGATTAAAATTTAACACTACCAACCCCCCCCCCCCCTCCCCGGCCCTTACTACGCTCTGCTATTGTATGGTTTCATCAACTAATGTTCGCGACTTTTTAATAAACACGAGTTTAATCATTACAAAAATACAATTAATAATTTATTTTATGTATTTTTCATTACTAGAATTATGTATTACATTACATTGAATAATTAGAAATTGAATAATTAAAAATGTAAAATTACAAATAATTAACAAATTTCTGAATTAATACTGATACAAATGCTAAGTTAGTAACTCGTGTATTACTTAATTGAATAAATAAAATATTTAGTAGTTAGTTATGAAAATATATTAATTATAAAACCCAAAATTCTATCACAGATCTTCATACCATCAGACATAAATTGTTTGGTGGGCTTGATTTCTAATTCACATCTTCTCCACTCAATGTTGCTCTAAACCCCATCAAAGATTAAAGCTTTAATCTTTCTTCATCATTTTCTTTTCAATTTTTCTATTTCTCAGTCAAAACTCACAATGATCTTCAAGGGTTCATACAGTTTTCAATCTTCTGTTTTCAATTGTAAACCATGATCTGTTCTTTGAAGCAAGCTCATCAATGAGCTGTTGTTCCAATGTTGTTAGCCACCAGAGAAATCCCCAATTACAATTCTCCGTTCTACCATCGATTTCTACGGTTAAAATCCCCAATTTTTCGGTTGTTATTCGTTCAAAACCTCTGCATATATCTTCCATCGACTGGGGAGGAACTAGATATACTTCAATGGGTCAAGTGACCCCAATCAAACTTCTTATTTATAATAGGATGTATGTACTGGAATTTTAAGTGACCCCAATGAATATTAATAATTGACCCCATAAATGTTTCTATTATTTGACAATTTGTTCCATGGGTAAATAAAAAATGCTTAGAACTTAGTGCTCTTACATGGCTAAGTTCAATTTCTTTTTGTTATTTTTTTCATGACTTGTTTCTTCTATGGGTCATATGGTTTTTTTTTTTCTCTAAGTCAGCCTGTTGGCCATAATTCATTAGTTTTGTTATCGTTTTTAAACTGTTATTTGTTCATTTATCTCTAATTTTATATATTTCAATTCAGTCTCATCTAAGTCAAAATTTAGAAAATATAATTTATACATATCAACACCATAGTGAAATAAATATGCACCACCCATATGTATTTATCAAGTTCGTTCACCGGTAACTTATTTTCTTTGTATTTTTTTTATTTCCAAAGTTAGTATTTTATTAACTAGATGATTCAATTCATTAAGATAACTATGTGATTTTTTGACTTTAGGGTTGAATTTAACATAATTGAACTTTTATAAATTGTATTGATAATGTGCATGGCATATGCTCAAGAAAATATATGTGTAATCTCGTGTACACAATTTCATACAACATGTGATCTAAAAACAATTTCATACAACATGTGATCTAAACCGCCACAAAATAACAAATCAATACTCGAGTTTCACATTCGGGCATCGAATATTAATGACCCCATTAAAACAAATTCCTGCTTTCGCCATTGTCCATCGAGACGTTTGGATAATCACAAACCGCCAATTAAAATTCAAATCATTGTGTTATAATACTAGAGTTGTTGTAATCTTCTTGTAATTCTTCTTATAATTATTCTGTAATTTCTTCTAGAATCAGTCTTTTCTTAGTCTTGTAATCGGTTATATAGTTGGTGCATGTGATGACTATGTACTTTTAGATTAAGATTTTTCACGCAATTTTAGTTTTAAAAAGTTTTTACTTATACTAACTACACACAAAAAAGGCAAGTGTATATATTGTGATGTAATATGGTAATGATAAGAACCGAGTATCAATTCGTGAACACACTCAGTTTACCCAACAATCTTAATAATTGACTATCAGATTGGTTTTTGTTTAGAGAAAATGACTAATTTGTTTAAATGATCAATTTTTAATTTTTCAAAATAACAATCTAAGTAAAATGAAAAGTAAATAAACAACGAAGACTTTTGAAGATATTTTAATGAAATGCGGCTATCATCATAATTTAAGTTTCACTTTGATAACTGCGATGAATGCGAGATGTGGTTTAAAAATATTGATTAATGAAATTATGTTAATGTTTATAAACGTGAATTAGGTCAGAGTTATTGTAAACATATTTCGCATTGACAAGAAAAGCTACAATGAATAACTTACAAGATAAACATTAAGCCACTAGTAAAGAATGTAATTCTTGTACCCATTTAATTTATGATTTTTGAAAACATAATTTTATGTTACAAGAGTTGACTAGGTTTCTTTCTAACATATTATTGATTTTAGTAAAACATAACAATTACTGCAGATTTCTCAGACAAAGTAAAAAGTAACCCGTAAATGATTAGAAAGTTAAGTTGAGATGATTTCTGATAATCATTTCTAGTTCATTAGTCATGTGCTTATTAAGGAGACCACATTCACGAATAAAATTTTGTTCATACGTTTTTAACATTGTATGACATTCATAATTACAAATTATAAGTTTATAACTTAACATTCAAATGTGGATGCTACCTATCAAAAGGTTGACACAAAATTACCATTACTTAACATAATATAAGTCACATTATTAGTTCATCACAAGCTACATAAAGTTTTATCAAATTGGAATGATATTAAAAGTTTAGCTTATAATGAGATTGAAACATTACCACAAAGATAGAAGATAGAAATGGAATCATTGGAAAACTAAAACAATCAAACAGTGATCCAATATGTATGATGTCAATCGATCGCAAGCCTCTTCTAAGTGTTCAATGGACCTCCCAAACCTTTCAGGGACCTTCAAATGAAGGATTCCCGAGAGGAAATCACCAGGAATTCACCTCCTAAAAATTATCTCAAATGTTGCAAATGAGCTACTATTCATAGTGCTTCTAGAGTGCTGAGAACAGTCCCGTATTAGTATAGCGTATGTAAAAGTTGGTTCGCTTGTACTGTAATATTTGACTCATTTTGTAATGTAACCCGAACCCATTTGGGCCAATTATATAAATGAAAATTTATTCTTTAATCATTTTATTTATCATGATGTTCAAGCGCATTAATTTTATCACTTATTCAAATTATAACAATTATATAATTTATAAAACAAATTTTTATAAATTTAAAGAATTTATTTATTAATTATGATGCTTTTAAATAAAAAATGAAATTACAAAGTTTTTGCAAAATTTATATAAAAATTAAAAACTTTAATTTGATTTATTTTTAAAATTAGGATTATAGAATTTATTTATTAGTTTGATGATCTTCTACATTATATCTTGTTTTAAAATCATTTATAATTGAAAACATCTTATTTGTGTCATTTTTACCCTTATTTGTTTTATTTTTTTGATCAAGCAAACATCTAGCCGAAGTAACTTACACTTTTACCTTCTTGATAGGCCAAAAGAGCGTTTGATCTGGTTTATAAAGCTCACATGACCTTTGGTAAAGCAGTTGCTGTTAAAGTTCTTGAAACTGATTCCAAACAAGACGACATATAGTTTGAAATAAAGGTAGCAATGACTCATACCATAAAAAACCAACATACTTTTAGTTTTTTATCATAAAAATCCTTATATAATTTTTTACACGTAAAATACAAACATACTTTCTGTTTTGTCCTATAAAAGTCACTCAACACTTTTTGCACATAAAAAACCATACATTCTATTTTTTCATATAAAAACCACTCAACAATTATTTACACATTAAATTCACTTCATTTGTTATAACTTAAATGAGTCGAGCTTGAGCTCCCACAACTTAAACAATCCGAACTCGGGATCCTATAACTTAAATGAGCCATGTAAGGGCGGAAAATACACGCAAATAAAACAATCGGTGCAAAAGTTGTTTTAGTTTCTTTTTAGAATTTGATCGAATTTGAAAAGTGAAATGACTTAAATGTGTAAATAATTATTGAGGGGTTTTTATGTAAAAAACAAAAAGTATATTGGTTTTTTATGTGCAAAAAGTGTTGAAGGACTTTTATGATACAAAATAGAAAGCAAGTTGGTCTTTTACGTGCAAAAAATTATACAAGGACTTTCGTGAGAAAAAACTGAAAGTATGTTAGCTTTTTTATGATATTTACCTTTTCAAAAAAGGTTATAAAAATATATATAAATACTAGAAGTTAATCTCAGGCAGTTTAATTTACACGTTTGGTGTCTAGATATAAACTGTCGGCTAAACAGCTAATTTGGTCTTTCAAACCGTATTATAAATCTTAAACCGGCTGAAAAGGATGATGCTTTAATGCTAAAACCCAAAAGGTTTTACCCTATAAAGAAATAAGTTTGCACCTGTTTATGTAGAAGCCATTGATTAACCATGATTGGAGACATCACACGGTATATGATACAACTGTCTCAGCATCCTAACCATTGACTCTTTTCCTCTGGTTTTTCAGGCAAAACAGTAAAATTTGGATGAAGAAGAGTTTTTTTTTTTTTTTTTTTTTTTTTTTTTTGTTTGTAGCATACACAAGAGCTAAAATCTTTTCATATTGTAGATGACTAGATGATAATAACAAAATGGCTAGCTGCATGCCATTAACAAGAGCAGCAGTTGTTTTTTGAATAAACAAAGACAAGATGAATTCACATCATCTTTTTAGAAGACAACTGTGCTATATATTTAGTCTATAATGCAAGCAAGATGCTAAACATGTAAAAGGAGAACAAATTACAAGTGGTTTATGGAATCTTTATGTTTCCTTTGAGGTATCAAATACACATCTCCAAGACTCCAACAGCATATTCAACTGCAAAATCTTTTCAGAATATTCAACTGTTGTGTACTGGAGGTTGAGTTCTTAACATTATACCTGCAAGTGTTTTATGGCGGTATGGACATCTTTGTCTCCTCGCCCACTGCAGTTAAGAACCACTTTTGTTCCATTTGGTAGGGTTGGGCATAGTTTCTCCAGATAAGCCAGTGCGTGCGATGTTTCTAGAGCTGGGATTATGCCCTCCAGTCTAGATAGTCGCTTAAAGGCTGCATTCATTGCATATATATAATCACCCAAAAACTGATTAGCATAAGGAGACTAGAAAGACAAGACATGGAAATTCAACTCCCAGACTCCCAGTTGTGTCATTTATGTTGACAATATACAAGATGCTACAATTTCAACGAATATCCACAAATATAAATTGATTTTTATTATATATTATCTTCATCAGGTCAATGAATGTAATTTTTCAACTTGGCTAAAACTGAGACGGGTTTGACTTCTTAATTTGGTGCCTTTTTGTTACTTGGGTGGCCTCAGAATACATTAATCATTTAAAAAAACAAGCAAAAGTAGACAAAAAAAAGCGCTGACTTGTTACCCAGCCCACCCATTTTGCCATCTGTATATATGAACAATATACTTTTTGTACCTTCCAATGCCTCTTCATCAGTGATGCTATGATATTCTGCACGGCCTATATCCTTCAAAAAGCTGTGCTCAGGTCCAACTCCAGGGTAATCCAACCTACATGATATAAATGATTAGAATCTGAGGGTTCACAAGAATATATTAAAGGGTTAGGCAACACAAAGTATAAAGGGCTTGGAAGTGTGTTTCGAAAGTAATTTAAGTGATATTAGATGCTCAAAATCAGATAATCAGTTCAGGGAACCAAAAAAATTGTGTTTGGATGCGCTCTTGCTGTTTAAAGTTGCAATAATCAAACAATCATAATATCATATGTTGAGTGCTTGACAATTTCTGTTTGTTTAAGAAAGTAATAGAAAAAGTGGCGAACTTCTGACACTTTTATGAAACTTTTAGACACAGTTTGTGAAATGTAAATAAAAATATCTCAAATTAGATTAATAGAAGGGGTAATTAAGTAACATTATTTACCCTAAGGTGTTTGTTTTGTTGGTGATCGTATGATACAGTTATCTAAAGTCTAAACACTGAAAACTGGTTATTTCAGCTCTAAGTCACAATAGTCAAATAATCAGCTCCAAAAAAAAATCCCCTAAAAAGCAATAAAGTTTGTTCGTTTACCCGGCACTGATAGAATGAGGCTCAATTATCTGCCCATCATCATCCTGTAACAAATAGCTCATGGCACCATGCAACACTCCAACCTCACCTTTTGTCAAAGTGGCTGCATGTTTTCCACTGTCTACCCCAAAGCCTGCAGCCTCTACACCAATCAATCTAACATCTTTATCGTCAACAAACTCATGAAAGAGGCCCATGGCATTTGACCCGCCACCAACACATGCAACCAACACATCAGGCTTCCCGCCCCATTTTTCTAATGCTTGTTTTCTTGTTTCTTTGCCAATTACTGCATGGAACTCACGTACCATCATGGGATAGGGATGTGGGCCTGCAACCGAACCCAAAATGTAATGGGTTGTTTCGACATTGGTCACCCAGTCCCTTATGGCTTCTGAAGTCGCATCCTTTAATGTTGCCGTCCCAGAATGAACTGCTCTAACCTATATGATGTAAACCAGTAAATTTAGATAAAAAAGAAACATTAAGCTACTTATTATATACGTATACACAAATATCTGTAGGTAATAATCTAATATGTATCCTACATCTCAAATTGACAATAATTGGCATCCAAAAAGTTGGGGAGAAAGTGAAATTTCCATTGAAGCTAGTTGCAGAAGTAGAGTGATCTTGAGAAGTGGCAATTTCAACCAAATTACTAATGAACGGGTTGATTTGGATTGTATTCTATTTCACAGGCCGAATCACAAACTTAAAAGATGAACATAACGAATGGGTTGCAAGATGCCCAAAGTCTAATTTTAAATCATACAACCCATTAAATAACTTTATTCAAAATTCAAAAATTAAGACTATTAATAATGTAAAATTATTGTTTTTGTAATCAAAATTTAACACATTAATTATTCAAAAGAGAGTTGATAAATAGACAAAATTGTGTGCATTTCAACCCAGCCTAAGTGGTCCATCTCAATTCTCAACCATTCCTAAAACTCACCAGTTATCCAATTGCTACCTTCAAGTATGCCTTAAGTAATTGAATTATAATATACATACATACAATATATACAGGTACATAATAAACATTCACCTTATATAAGTTTGATAAACAAGATACATTATTAGACATCATACCATGATGACGAAATTTGACAGGTTCATTACATATCCAAAACTAAGGGGGTGTTGAAAATGGATTTCCAATGTGCTTAATGTGCCTCAAAGAATCAATGAACCAGATAATCAGTTACTTAAAGACAGGGATAGCATGTAATTCTACATCTTCATAATAAACTTTCACACACTAGTCTTTACCTGATAATCCATATATGTTCAAATTGAACCTAAACAATCAGAAAACAGCAATCATAATACTAATCATAATCAAACCTCTGCTCCAAGTAGCTTCATTCTGAACACATTAAGCGCCTGTCGTTCCATATCTTGAGCACCCATATAAATAATACATTTCAACCCAAACCGAGCACATACAGTGGCAGTTGCCACTCCATGCTGCCCAGCCCCAGTTTCAGCAATAATACGTTCTTTACCCAACTTTTTCGCCAGCAAAGCTTGAGCAACTGCATTATTGATCTTATGTGCACCTGTATGGTTCAGATCCTCCCTCTTAAGGTAGATTTCTGGTCCTTCGCCATTCGGACGCTTATAGTGTTCTGTAAGTCGTTCAGCAAAGTATAAAGGGCTTTCCCTACCAACATAATCCCTTAGTATGCAATCTAACTCTTTCTGCACTTGCAATTATATAAACATATAAGCAAACTTAACTCTACACAACCTAAAATTAACATATTTGTGCATATGTTTGGGATTGCTTATTTTCTCTCAATTTATGAAAAGTTAATAAGCCAAAAAAAGTGTTTGACAAACCAAAAATAATTTTTCAAACTAACTTTTCATATAGGTTAAAAAGAAAGTTTTGAAAAGTAAAAAGTGGGTTACTTATTGATTTTTAAAAATTATTTTTTGATCTAATTTTTTATTATACCCATTTACAATCTCTTGTTAACTCCTATGTTTTTTAAAATATGTTTTTTTTTGTCATTTTACAATATTTTAGTTTAGAAGCTGATCCAAAAACTTTTTTAAAAATTTCTTCTGAAAAGTCTTAAGTTAATAAGTTTTTTTTTTCAAAAATCATTTTCAATCGAAATAAGCAATCCCATACATGGCCAAAAGCTGATTTTAATATATATCAGTTTCTGTTTTTGAGTGTTAATTTCACTTGCTAATCGAAAATGCACAAAATTACTTCAAAATGACAAAATGAAGAACCTGAAAATGGTGATCAGTGGCGAGGGCTTTGAATGCTGATTCAAGTTCAGAGAGAGCGTACATTAGGGTTTCAGGAACATACTTTCCCCCAAACTTACCGAACCGGCCGAGAGAATCAGGGCGGAGGAGGACCGTCGGCCGATCATGAGCCGCCGGCTTCTCGTCCCATGATGAATTGGTTGATTGTTTGGTCATGACGCATGAAATTGAATGCGATTTGGGTGGAGATGAGGTGAATTTGGTGAATTTGAAGGGTGATTGTGAAGCGTAGGGTTTGAGAAGTGATGAAGAAGAGGGTTTGGTAATGGCTGATGAAGTGGTGGAGGAGAATGCCATTAATACAGATTTTGATTCGTGGATGAATGTTGGGGGAACGTTGTGACATATATGAGTTGTATATATAGTCGCTGCTGTGTTAGCCCATTTTGTACCAAGTATTTAGTAGCTTTATTATCAATGATTTTTAGGCAAAGTAGGTAAGATAACCAGGTAAGATGAGATGAGATACACAAAATATATAAATATGATATGATTATGGTTAGTACTGGTAATTTTTGATCTGTTTATAACATAATTAAATATATTTAATAAAAATTATATTATTTATTTTTTTAATTTTTTAAAATAGTTAAATGTGTTTTACATCCTTAAGGTTTCATATAAATTGTCATTTGAATTCAAAAGTTTAACATATTGTCATTTGCATCCAAAGTTTTCACAAAAATTGTCATTTGAATCCACTTAACTACTCCTAATTAACGTCGTTAAGTTTTTCCGTTCAGTTTCCTAAATTAGAGGTATTTTAGTCAAAACAATACAAAATAATAAAAATCAGCTCTACGTGATAAGTTTTAGGTGTTGAGTCTCTTTTGCTAATCATCATTGTGATTTTAATTTACAAGAAATGATAGATCAGCAGTTCTTTTATTTCATCAAGAAAGTCATCTCTGGACGTCCTATTAGATAAAATGAAATATAAGTTTAACTTACTAAAAGTGATCTATTTCTAACTTTATAAAACATACAAAACAAAAATATATAAAAATAATAGCATAAATTATTTGAATCATAACCATAAAAGACAGATTATCATAAAAGTATAAGAACAATTAATAATATGACATCAACTACCATGAATAATAATCATAAAATATCAATTATCGTAATCATAATTAAACTTTAAACCAAATAAATCTATGTTTAATAAAATGGGCAAAAGTAACATAATTACTAAACCAAAATACATTAACAAGACAAAACAATAAAAAACTATTGTAAAGTCAAATCATAACTGCAATTATCAAAAGAAGTTAAATATATAAAAACCCTCACGTGAGTTGGTTCTTTATTTTATAATATTTTAATTAAAATAACTCTCATGTTGGAAACTTAACGAAAAAAATTCACCGTGTTAGTTAGATGTAGCCAAATGGATTCAAATGGCAATTTTAGTGAAACCTTTGGATGCAAATGGTAACATTTTAAACTTTTGGATTCAAATGACAATTTCTATGAAACCTTAGGGACGTAAAATGCATTTAACTCTTCTTAAAAATAATTAAAATTAGAAGGCTAGACTTTATTATTTCTTATTCATGGTTCACAACAACATTTAAAAAAATATAGTCATGATATATAGGTAGTTAAACAAGTCATTTTCATGTTTGATACGTGTGCTACGCGCATCACCTCTAACCTATTAAACGTGATAAGATTTGTTTTGTCAGCCCTAATTATGAGATAAGTTTTACTTTAAATAAAATATTTAGCGTTGAGTCAGGGGTTTTTTAGTTATAGATTTTCTTATGAGAGGTTAAGATATAATATTTGTTCTTAAAATAGTACTATTCATTTGTCGTTCAAAAAACGGTTAATAGGTTTACTTTTTTTCTTTATTTTTAAAGTATGAAAACGGATGAAACAAAATGTTGATGCCTAAAACGAAATAAAACAAAATTTTAGGATTCTTTTGCAAATATGTTATCTCAATTTAATGCTCATGTTCATCTATATACATGTTTTCATTACATATAAATGTTAATCAATAACATATGTGTGTATGTGTGGTCATCATGGCCTCTACGTTGATTGATATTAGCTTTTGTGATCTTATGAATATTAATAAGAATCCTTTTTTGTGATTCTATAAAAGCTTATACTTTCATTTCTTTTTCTTTTTTGAAGCGATCCTGTCATACTTGCAATTACAAATTTACATGACAAGTAAACAAGCAACTAACCTTTTTGGTAGAATGATTAATTAAAAATCAATAGAATCAATTGCTAAACTATTAAGTTATAAAACGATTAGCAAATTATTACAAAAAATAGTTAAGCAAATAAGGAGTCTAACCATTCAAATTAAACAATTACTTTCAAGTTTTAACCAAATCAATTAAAATTAAGAGTCTAACAGTTAAGCATAATCAAACAAAATCAAAAATCTAACAATTAAGCATAAAACAATTACCTACAACAATAATCAACTACAAAATAACCTTCTGATATGACAAAAATAAATAAATAAATAAATAAATAACCGAATAAGCATAAGCATTCAATCATAGATAATATACCACCAGAATATAATATAAGGTTGAAGCAATTAGGGATGTTATTTTTACCAGAACCCGAATACCGAACCTGACCCGAGTCAACCCGAGCCCGATTAAAATAGTACCCGTCAAACCCGAACCCGATTAAAACGTAAACCCGAACCCGATAAACTCTTTAGGGTTGGTAATTGAATACGTTTTTTGGTAAATCGGGTCAACCCGTTTAACCCCGAATAAGAGAATACAATCAAATTTTTTTATATTTAGTTTTCATATATTCGTATTATGATTACATCTTTATCAAATTTGAATTCCGTTTTTTTCTAGGTTCTATTTATTATCATCATTAATATTCAATTCATTATTAATATTCAATTAGATATAGGATTGCATAGTCAAACGACGGTAACTTCCAATCGGTATTCGGCAATCGGAAATCAACAATAAATATATTAAGTTGAGTTGGAAACCTTTAGTTTAGTTTTAAAATTTTGGTTTATTTTGGCTATATGTTTTTGCTATTCTATACATAAACATTCCTTATCCCAAATTTAAATTATGAAGTTGTTATGGAAATTAATTTTTTGGATTCATTGGCAATTAGATTGATGATTATTTACATTGAATTTAATTAGGAGTTTTAATTTTTACCTTAAAAATTGATTTTGTTGTTTAGACATTTTTTGTTTGGGATTAATTAAACGTTACAAACCTAGAAATATAATTTGATTAACAACCCAATTAATAGACCAATTAGGAACCCGATTACCAAATAAAACAACCCGAATAAACCCGATTACTGAAACCCGATTACGATAAACCCGAGCTTTATTCGGGTCGGTATTCGGGTAGGATTCCAACATCAAAAAGCCCGACTCGACGAACCCCGAAACCCGATTAAAAAACCCGATCAACACCCCTAGAAGCAATTATGTATCATCTTTTTAAACATGCAAGGCGAAGCTAGGACCGATTCAAGTCAGATGTTATTCCAAATGGGCATCGGTTGATTCTAGATGTGATTCTTGCATACAATAGCCAATGCAAGATGCGATTCCAATATCACATACCTTCAAAGTCATATGAGCTTCTAGTCAACAAGAGCCAATTTTAAACCAACACTATAACAAAACTTAGAAGTCAAAAGATTTCAAGACGATTAGATGAAGCTTTAAAGAGAAGGCATTAGAGATGGAAGCTATTTAAGCTATTAGCGACAGAACTTAGAAATTAAAGCAAGGTTAGATAATGAAGTTACCATGATTTCTACTTGATAATCTCCATTGCTGTCATTTCATTATTGAAGATCCCAAGAGGAACGCTTCGTTTCTTTCGACGTTTCCTTCATTGTGACATAAGTGTGTGAGTTGTAAAGTCGTGAAGATAGATTGAGTGTCATGCATTTGTTTTTTTTTTTTTTCCTTTCTTTCCTCTTCTTCATTATTTCATATGGTACTTTAACGTAGAGGTGGGCATTTCGGGTTCGTACCCGGGTTTTGGTGAAACCGGGTTCGAACCCAGGTCGGGTTCACCTAATGCAAAACCCTACCCGGCCTATCCTGGTCGGGTCGGGTCCGATACCGGGTTTATTTTTTTTTTTTTTTTCTTCTTTTCTTTTTTTTTTGTGTGTGTCCCCAATACCGGGTTCAAATCGGGTTCGAACCCGGGTTCGGGTCGGGTTCGCTAAAAAACTCAAAATTTAAAACCGGTTCCAACCCTACGGGTTTAAACGGGTCCAACCCGGGTACACCTCCCATCGGATACAACCCGTACCCGGGTCCGGGTCGGGTTCGGACCCGGTTTTTATGCCCATCTCTACTTTAACGCACTATACTAGCAGCCCAAGCCCAAATGTATACCTAAGATTAAAAATAAAAAAGACCCTAAGAAAATAGGGGCCTAAAGTGATTGTTTTAAGGCTTAGCCCATTGGACCGCCTTTGTGTGAATAGTTATCGGTAAACTCATATGACATGTAGTACCTCATTGATCAATAGAATCAGATAGATCGTAGCTCTTACTGTTGTGAAAGGGGCCTTTGGAGCATCTTCAACGGAAAATGTCAAATTAGTTTGTTTGAAAGCCTTTCATATCGGTGGAGGACTTGTTTTGCAAAAATCCTCATCCGAACTTCTGGATGCATATGGATGGCCAAGGGTGGGTCTCCATGTCACATCTCTCTCACACTCTCTCACACACATATATACTTATTTGTATATGTATATATAATATTAAAACCAAATGTGTTTATTGTTGGAGTAAAAATAAGAGTTTTTGAAGGATTATTGGAAATATGTTGTACCAGTTAACATAACGCGTTTATGAGTGCTTGTTTGATTTGTTATCGAGATGCTTTTAAGAGGTTATGATATTAAACAATAGAATCATGATTTGAACACCTAAGACAAGTGCTAGAGTGAAATTAGATGGTTACAATAGTGATACCCTTGAAGCGTGTTTGCTCAAATTGTGTATTAAGCATTTGGTTGTAGGGGTTAGAACAAAAAAAAAAAAATGTTTGCACCAACAGTATATGCGCGCACATATTAGGTCTGAACCCACGTCGGTTCGATTCCCAATGAGTAAGGTTTTTGCTTAACATTCTCTTTTATCCCAACTTTTTTTAAACACAAAAAGTTGCACCATTACCACGGTTGATAAATCTAGTTTTAATTAATATTAAAATTTAATAAATTAAAAAATCTGTAAAAGCCAACCCCATCTTTTCTATCTCCCCACTCTCTCTTTATCTTGAACCATTTTCCAGAAAAAGCCCAATTTGAAACTCAATCGAAGCTTAATGAAGGCAGCTGTCATTGAACTTCATCTCCTCCTTCATCGATTATGGCTGCATTGTCTTTGTTCATGGACGAATCTAAGAACGCTTCTATAGAGATTCTAGTTCATGGAGACAATAAAAGATCCATAAAGATAGAATTCATAGATGTTCATCAATTATGGTCATGAATTTCTCATTCATTGATTACAGCAAGAAAATCACTGGTGAAACACAAGAATGACTAATGAGTTAAACCACAAACAGGAGCGGCTGGGCAAGGGGCAAAAAGAGAAAAAAGGGAAAAGTTTAAGGTTTGTTTTGTAAAATAAAAAAACCCAAAATATAACGGTTGTGGAAGCTTACTCTATGTCAGAGCCAGGTTTCGATATTGGGACCTGTGCGTTATGGGCCCATCAGGCTTCTGCTACGCCACTCTGATTAGTTGTTTCAATTCTTAATAATAATATATAAAACGTATGTTAGGCACATTATACTAGTGTGCTACAATAAAGACTTTGTCTCGAACAGTTGCGTTAGTAATCCAACAGACTTGAGATAATAACATGTTTGTTTGTGAATTTTATGGCAAACTCACTAAGAATCTTTTTTTTTTTTTTGATAATATATAGGTCTCAACGTTTTAATTTTTTTTATCTTTTTTAAGTTTATTAAATCTAGCAGTTACACGGGGCGTGTTAAGATTACTACTCTGATTTGCTGCTTCTACCTACTCTTTATGCTTTAGAGATGGATAAGAACTTAGAGAGTTCTGTCTGAAAAGGGATCAAACCAATGCATTTGAAAGAGTTGCTTAACGATAGTGGCCAGGTCTCTCTTAACAATCAATCAGGTTTTTCTGGTTGGGGTTTGAATGATATGAAGGTCTGTTAAAGGTGTTCACATGTTCATTGATGATATCACTTTGCCTAATGCTCCGAGACAAACAATTGGGTTCAAAGATATCCTCGGAAGGTTAATCTTTGTGCTTGGAGGGTCATTCCTGATAGTCTTTCAACTAAGGTCAACTTGGATCGGAAACAAATTAATGTGCCAAGTGTTTTATGCCCCTTTTGCTATGAAGATCTCGAGTCCACAGAGCATGTGGAGATGGAGGAATGGTGTATAGTATTTTCAACAAATAGACATCCTAACACGTCAATGTTTAAAGATATTCAAAACTTTTTCTTTCTTTGGATTAGTACTAGAAGTATGACATGTAAAACAATAAAAAAATCTTGGTGTTTGAAGATATTCAAAACTTTTTCTTTCTTTAGATTAGTACTAAATGTATGACATGTAAAACAGTAAAAAGTCTTGGGTTGAGTGGTTAATGAACCATATAATCTAGTTTATGTTTTCCATTCCAGTGACTTGCTAGGCATTGGTCTATTTTAATTTTATTTTGTTGTTGTTTAAAAAAAATAGCGTAAAAAAGAGACTTCGAGTTCTATCTCCCTGTTGTTCTGTACTGATTTGATTTTCTTTTGTATGAAAGACTTGTAACATTCATATGTTGTGTATTGACTCGGTTTTCTTTTTGGTGAAGGATTTTGAATGCCAAATTGATCAAATTTTAGTGTTTTGGTAATAGATATAGTTAAAAAGGTTGTTCATGTTATTTTACCCAATTTCATATACCAAATAATAAAATTTTATAAGTGCATACTATTTTAAGTGAATTGAACAAACAACTTCTAGCACTATAGGTTGTATTTTAAAAGGTTGAGTAGTAGTCACAAACAACATAAACATCTCGAGACAAAATTTTATAACAAATTTACAAAATTCGTCATCTAAGTGTAATGAAAAAAATGGAACTTGGAATATACATGTTTCTAAAGGTTGTTTCCTACACCTGGTCTTTTTCAATCTCTCTAGGAACGATTTTCTGCTAGTCGTTGTTCATTGTTCTCGGAAGTTAAGTACTCGAGCCCCTTGATCACGTTACTAATGACGGGTCGTTTGGTCGCGTCTTCTTGAAGACACATTGCCGCCAAGGCTAACGCTTGATAGAGTCCCTTTGTTGGGTATCGCCCTTCGAGCAACGGGTCCGCCATTAAATGGAACTTTCTTCGGTCTTTAAACAATGGTTCGGCCCACGAGATTAAGTTTTGTTCTTCACTTGGTCTTGAACCCTCGATGACTCTTCGTCCCGTGATTATTTCCAAAAACACGACTCCAAAGCTATACACATCAGATTTTCTAGTTAACCGGCCTGTTAATGCATATTCAGGTGCACAATACCCATAAGTCCCCATCACCTTAGTTGTGATGTGACTTTCCTCGCCGGTTGGAGCCAACTTGGCTAACCCAAAGTCAGAAAGCCTCGGGTTCCAGTCCTCGTCTAATAGTATGTTTGAAGCTTTTAGGTCACGATAGATCACCGGTGGGTCGGCCTTATCGTGCAAATATTCGAGCCCACGTGCGGCTCCTATTGCAATCTTGATTCTTGTATCCCACTCTAAAGGCTTTTGCTCTTCGGCTCCCCAGTCTTAACAATGAAACAATATTAAAGCTTAGTGTTAACTCGTTATAATGGGAAACAAAAAAGTAGCACATAACAAATGTTATGATACATGAGAAACATACTAAAAAGATGATCTTCAAGAGAACCATTGGGCATATACTTGTAAACCAAAATTCGTTGGTCGCCATCACAACAATAACCGATTAAGTTAACGAGATTCGAGTGGTTAAGAAGACTCAATAACAAAGCCTCCACTAGAAACTCTTGATTGCCTTGGTAACCATTTCGGTCGAGTTTCTTTACAGCAACATCCTATGAACCCGAAAAAGAACAATAAAAGACCAATTAGGTCGCGTTTTTGTTGTTTGAAATATGATCATGTGACGAGTTTGGAGCTTACGATGTTTTTGTTGGCAATGTGGCCTTTGTAGACCCTCCCGAAGCCGCCTTCTCCAATCAACGAGTTGTAGTTGAAGTTGTTTGTGGCTGCGGACAAGTCCTCATATGTGAAAAATTGCGAAGAAATGTTATCTTTTCCATACTTGGCTATCTCATTCGTTATGTACCTTCTTCTAAAGCTATCTACATGTCGCGTATTTGATTATGGTTAGAACAAACGAATAATATATTACGAGAACACGATGAACAAAGAGGATACCATTTCCAAGAGAAAACCCAGGGAACGATTCTTCCTTTGTTTCTATAAAATCACAAGTGCCTTTCTTCCTTTTGGCTCGTCTTTGGGTCATACAACACCAAAAACAACCCATCATGCTCCTTATGAATCAGGCGGTAACCACTACGCCCCCTTTGGGTCATTGACATGATTCGTGTTTTCCTTGATCCATCTAGAAACTCACGATGGTGTTGCGTTTTTGTCTGTGATTATGTGCAGATGAGAATCACGAGACCTAGCAACACCAACGTGTGTTCTTAGATTTGCTAACCAACGGAATTTCTTTTAGCTCCCAAGAAGAACCAATCTTGCTCGGTTCCAGTGAGCCAACAGAAATTCCGAATGTTTTTCTTTCGGGGTTTCTTTTACGTTGATTGAGAGCCATTAGGACATAATTTGATATGGTCAAATATATTGCCCCCTCAAATTTCGTTGGCCTAACATATAATGCATCTTATGCCATCCAATTTTTGTTTGTATTTGCACAATTGCACTTTACAGGCATCAAACTTTTTAACAAATAAACATTTTTGCCTTGTGATTTCTAGTTTTTAGGCACTCAAAAACTTAAATACTACTTCAGTAAATGAATAATGATAATAAAAATAAGCAAGAAATGAATGGATAATAATAGTAGCAGTGCATGCAAGATAATGACAAATGTGGATACAAATCAATAATCTAAATAAGCAGCAGAATATAAATTATCATAAGGAAATACCCACGGTTTGTTGATAGCCTGGTTATTGTAGTAAAATCAAAACGCAAGTAAAAAATCAAATGCAAATTCGAATATATTATTTCACAGTAAGCGTGTAATATGAACGAATATAAATCATGCAAATCATAACATATGAAACATGCAATAATAAGTTTAACTGATTTTTACCGCAAGATGATCAATACATTATGAGTGTTAGCTGAGAAACCTGGAATTGTAGACACAATTATCTTAACATATTCTTTGTTCCGTTTTATCTTTTAGAGTTTCCTTTGGTATTGTATTTGTCATTTGTTTTAATTCCTTAATAGCTATTCACTAACAAATGGCGGAGTGGAATCTAAAATATAGCTTCAACATCTAATGCTCCTCTGGCATTGATGCAACGATATTAGAGTTAGTCGCAATGACAACCATTGATCCGGAGATAAGATTTCTTTGTATTTCAATCAAAATTATCCACCTACAAATTAGAATATCAAAACATTAGTGAAATGTTAACAAAATACATACAAAAAAGACTAGTTAAATTTTCATTTGGAAAGTAAAGCCACATGTCCATAACTTTAGTGAACCGAAGAGAGATCACTTCTACAAACGATAAAAACCGAAGGATTTCATACATTAAACCGATTGCCCGTACAAGATGCTATACAGAAATTGATTCATCATTACGAAGAAGACGATTCACAGGTTACTTCTCGACTTTCACGGCTTCTGCTACTTTATTTCTCAATGATTCTTCTGCAAATTCACTTTTGTATCTACAGTTCTGTTGAAAATGTCAGAAGGAGGAGAAGATTGGGAAATACATCTAAGAACACTATCTTCCAGCGCTAGAGACTCCAATTTCTCCAATGATCCCGCTTCAGATTCATCTCTCCTTCATTCCGTAAGTTCGCTTTCAATCTGCAACATTTGTGCACAAATCGTTCTAAATTAAGCATTTGGTTGAAGATCAGAGCAATTAGACTAGTGTATTGTTGTGATAACACGTTTATTGTAGGTGAGGAAGCTAATCCAGCTTTGTAAAAGTGAAAACTCTGAGAATTTGATAGCTAGGGTTTATCCGCAACTCAATAAGATCTTCCAGCGGTCGGTTTCTTCTATTTCTCAATCTCGATCGTCTTGTGGTCTTCTTTTATTGGTAATTATCAGTTAATTTCTAATTAGTTCTACTAATTTGTTGTAAAAGGATTGGATTAGTTAGTGTTTATGCATTTACGATATTGAAAATTTTGTTCAGGCTATTCTTCAATTTTTCATTGATTATGGAGAATTTGTGCTGCATGATGCTGATCCTAGTTTACGAACTTTCTTACGTTCGTGCTTGAGCCGGTAATGTACACAACCACAACCATTTAGAAGTTTATATTGTGACTAGAATGAAAGTTATAGGTGCTTCTATGCAATTTGGATAAAAAATGTACTTGCGGTTTACTAAAGTTATTTGGATGAACCCGAAGTTGTAATTATGTGACAACATTAGGTTGTCTACATGACTCCTTAGGCAAATCCTAGTATCTCACATCGTTAACACTTAGTCATACGGAATGCACTACCTCAAATACCATAAATATGTTTTGGGTGCATTGCTGTAGGTGAAAGGAAAGGTCCATAGATAACGTGCTTGGGTGGGTAACCTCCAGTGAAATTACCACTCGGGTAACCATAAACAAATCCATGAGCTTCTTGTCAGCATAACTGACAAACATTGGTTGATATGATATGAGTAGCTGTATGTTACAGTCTACTCATGCTTTTTCCTTGTTTTTTCATGCATTACTTTCTTGATGATGATTCCTTGATACTTACTAAAATATATCTGTGATTAAAATTTGAAATCGTGTTTAGATCAATCTATTTTATATTGACTGCAGTGAGTTTGCCGATCCTGTTGTTGCAGAAGCAACTCTAGATTTTTTGAACCTGAACAAGAAGAAAATCTTACTTACATTTCCTACTTTACTCCCTCAGGTATGGTTTAGGCTCTGTAAACTAAAGAGCAGTATAGTTACTAATATATTATATTTTTATTCATTGGGTGAACATTATTAGTGACAAAATTTGTTAGACAGCAGAACTTATTTCAAGTAGTATATACAATTACATGTACTTTATTTCACATTTATTCTTTATGTACTTTCAGTTTTATCCGTTGATGCTTAAGTTGATTGCATGGAATGGGGAGAAGTAAGTGCTTCCTTTCTTTTGTTGATATTTCTATTTGCAAAATCGTTAATTACATGGTTCCATCTTAAATATATTTGAAGTGAGAATTGGTTTAATGGTGGTCAAATTATGCAGACACTTTGTTAATATTACTCACACGTATACTGTTCTTTCATCCAGATTAGAAAAACCGTTCCTAAAAGTGTTTCCTGGCTTGATGTCTACTGGGTCATTTCTTCCTCTATTTATATCACTTGTTGACTTGCCAGGTGAGATCCATAGTTTGTGATTAGCTAGACCAATTATTGATTATGCAATGTGATAATTACATTTTTTTGTTATCTTAATTAGTGTTGACTGTGGCACTGGAAAAGGTGGAAAGGAGTTCTGGACCACTAATTGGTAGCAGCATAGCTACAATCCAGAAGAGTGCAGCTCCTGAGGTACTCTTGTTTGGAATTTTTGTGTATATAATTGTCTGTGCACCTTCGTATATGATCTATGATGATCCTTCATTCTATCTTGATATAGATGCTGTTGGCCCTCATGGATGAAGCATATACTGGTTCAACCATAGGGGATGGAGGTGCAGATTCTGAATCTGAGGACAGCAATTCAATCACTTCAGATCCGCTATTTCTTGAACTCCTTAAAGATGAAAATGATGGCCTTGCGGTATGGTATCATCTGTTGCTAACCTTTAAGTTTTAAGCATAAAGTCATGATGGTTGATTCAGAGGTGTCCATTTTAACCTATCTACATGACATGGGTCAGCTTTCTTTTTTATTTATTTGTCCAACAGGATAATTTGAAAAAAAAAACTTGTCTAAAATAAAACATCAAAAGGTCATGCCGGAAAGTCAACCAAGGAGTTATTTGAATGTTTTTAAGATACTTATTCAAACAATATATTATTTTAATAATATATTTTTTGTTATAAATTTTATTACAATTAATTCTTTGTAAAGTTCCAAAAAAAAGGGATACAATGTTCACGGTTCAGTCATATCCAATCCAACCTCTTTTGACCTGTGTTAAAATTGCATAATATGACAATTTACACCAGTTACCCAACAACCCAACATCCCCAGTTTGCCACCTCTACTCAATGTACTGGTTGATGACAGTGTCAAATAGAAGTAAAAGTTGTAGGTACCTAAATAATTTAATTTACTGGATTCCGTAACTTTCTGTTTCCCAAGGAATACTACCTAAAAGAATTTATCATATACAAAGACGCATGACCTTAAAAATTCAAATTCAGTGCAAAGAAAGGGTAGTATTTTCTCCTTTCGGAGAACTTTCCAAACATGATTTGCTCATACAATTGATATTGCAGCAACGCCATTGGACTTCTCCCGGAATGGAAGCAGCATTGCAGGCAGCAATATCTGCTCCATCTGACAGACTAAAACAAGCACTCAAAATGGCACCTCGGCTTCTTGATGTGTACTTTACAATAGCATTACATGATGTCAATCAGTGTATGCCATCTATACTTAAATATAAAACTTAATGCAACAG
Source organism: Flaveria robusta (assembly GCA_025506415.1). Lineage (NCBI taxonomy): Eukaryota > Viridiplantae > Streptophyta > Magnoliopsida > Asterales > Asteraceae > Flaveria > Flaveria robusta. The sequence goes on from CM046465.1 coordinate 8,165,962, forward strand.
ATCATCTATTTCCGGAATGTCTGAAATATTTGTTTTCTTGCAGCTTTGAAATGCGCCTTAATCCCCATGCTTCTTGACAGAAATTCGAAGCTATTTCCTGACAAAGTTTTTTCCTATGAAGTAAGTTCACTCAAATGGATATCTGAAATGGCCTGCTTGTAATGTATTGTCATATAATTATCACCGTGAATCTATCATTTGCTTTGATTCTTGGTTTCCTTCAAGTTACTAATGTTGCTATTGGTCTGGAATGGAATGGATGGAAGATATAGGCTCCATGTTTTTCTAACTGCTATCTGAGTTGACTTTTCTTTTAGATAATTTTTGCACAATAATACTTATTTCTTTTTTATTTGATTGATATAGATACGAAAAAGGCTTCTAAATTTCATGCTGGCTGCATTTCATCAATCCCCAGAGTTTGTTGCAATTCTGAAGGTATTTTTTCTAAGGATTATCCTTAATATTCTATCATTATTTTGGAATCTTTGTGAAGGGAAGTAGATATTAAGTAGCAAAACACAGCTTCTTCTATCTAAATAATACATTTAGTATTTATTAAATATAATTATGCATCGAATGCAACTTGTCATTGCTGATAATGAGGATGTCAAGTTGTCAACCATTGCTACTTATGCAGAAGCCCATAGTAGACAGACTTGGAGAAGCTTATGACAGTCCAGAAAAGGTTAGTGTATTAACATCACATGTTGAATATTCCTGTTATTTTTGTTTCAATTACCAGCATTAAGTAGTGGATTGCCAGCATGTTGAATAGTATTTCACCATTTAGAGTATTGACTTTTGCCTCCCATTATTACACATAAGACCGAGTTGGCACTACAATTATGTTGGGCCATTGGGGAGCATGGAGGGGGCGGTTCATCTCACAAAGATGCAGCTCGTGAACTTTTTGAGAGTTTAGAACTTCTTCTATATGAAAATCTTTCCACAAGGTATGCTACAAAAATCTACATTTTTGTGAAAATATAAATGTCCAAACTTCAATATTTGTTATTTATTTTTTAAGTATATTCCTTTTATTGAGAAGCCGTCTAGGCATAGGAGATTCTGTTCTTGGCTCCAGTAGCACAACTGTTAGAAGGTCATCACAGTCTAGGCTACTCTGCTTTGTTGTGACAGCAATTGCAAAGATTGCAACACACCATCGTGAACTACTACCCCGGGCACGCGTGTCACTGGGCAAGGTCAGTTTAGCTTTTCAGACAGCGTGGGTGGTCAGAAAAAAACAAACTTGACATAAGTTGCATTGAATGCGGATTATAGGTGGCTCATTCACGAATCTCTGATGCAAGAGTCTGGAAGCGAGCTCGTGATTATTTGGGATTAATGAACGAACCTGCAATTTGTTTGTCTGTACTGGGCCCCTCAGGACCATCAAGTGGGTCCATACAGAAGCCAGGGACCATCAATTGGAGTGAGGGTAAAACAAAGATAATCGCCAACATACCATTTTACATTCTGGGTGGACAAGAAGGTAATCAGGCTTCCTTGGTTTTGGAAATTTGACATGATTTTGAATTCAAAACTGACAGATGTTCTAGTTTATAAGCTATCTTAACAGTTGCTTTTTTGCTCTGTTGATAATTCTGGTTGTTTTTGGTGTCTTGGACTATTGCAGGCCCCCCTCATCATGATTTCTCTTTGATGGACATCCTTCCTGCAGTTAAGGCACCTTAGAGAACTGCTTTCAGGTTTTATATCACACCACAATCTTAACGGTTTCTCTTTGACATATAAGAATAAGAGAAGTGTATAGTCTTGTCCTCGCCTTTTTTTTGCTCGTGGGAAGTTTCGATCCGTTTTTTTTCTCATTTTCATGCATTTTTGCACCATATTCTTTGATTGTTTGGCTTTATTTTGTGCGCTTTTTAGCCTGTCTAACAATGTAATTGTACCATTTCGGTCTAATATGGCTCATGGACAAAAGAATTTGACTCTTTTTTTAGGATTTTGAAGTTGACCACACTTCCTTTTTCATAGTCACAGGATTCGCTCCCCCACCCCATGAATCGCGAACCGGATTGACCGTACCAGATTCGGGTTCATTCGTGTATCAATCGCCCTCCGATTCGCGATCCAGTTCGCTAAAATAGGCGAATTTCAATGGAAATTGAACCAGTCTACTCCGATTTGCGAACCGGATCCCAGCGATTCGTGAACCAGATCACAAAGATTCGTGAATTCGATCAATTAGATACGCGATTGGGAAACGAAAAGGCAATGTTTAGACTTTCCATTTTATTAATTAATGGTTGATTTAATTGATTGTTGACTGCTCGTTGATAATTTTGACACCAATATCATTGCTTCGTTATAAATTGGCATCTAATAATCCATTTAGAATACACAAAAATCTTCAATATCAATTCACAGTAGCACTTATACGTATAGCAATGGCTTTTGGTAAGGGTGGTTCGAGTTCAACATCAAGACAAGAAATATGAACTATCTGTTTTGAAGTTTTGAATCGTTTGGTTATGGAAGTTTTTTAATATGCTTATAAAATATGTTATTTTAATATGTAATTTACTCATTATCTTTAAAAAATATAATATTATTGTTTTTATAGGATATACCGAATTGGCGTTCTGAATGAACCTACCCCTCGCGTACCGAATTTTATAAATTGACGAATCGTGTATCCGTTTCCGTACCACGTACCGGAATGTACTGCGATCCATGTGATTGCCATTTTCACTCTAGGTGACCATGATCCAACTAATCTAAGTAGTTGGATCATAATCAGATGAATTAATTTGTCTTTTGTTTATCTTAGCCCCAAATACCACCCTTTAATGGTGGGGGCGGGGGTGAGAGCAGTGGTCGTGGTGGTTGAGCGACAATAGTGGCAGCTCCCATGGCAATGGATGAAAAATACAAGTTGACTGACATCATGTTAATAGGGATGTTAGAGTAGAGAACTAAAAGATGTGCTTATAGCACTTGTGATACCTGGTACCGCTTCAAACTCTCAATCCCGTGTTGTTTGACTCTCTTCACTCTAAAGAATTGTAAAATTATTCAAATGCCACCGTCGCCATTGGCACCTCCGGCGACTACCAACACACCCACACCGCCACCACCTAACATCTCTTCAAATTTAAAGAGCAAGCACAGTACCCGAGGAGAAATGGAAATACTTAAACTGCCCTTAAATTACTGTTCATGAAACTTCTTTTTTCATATATTATTCAAATTTCACAACCTAAGACCACTCCCATCGTACTTTTATGTTAACTGGTTGTCTATAACTAATTTTTAAAAGAATAATTTTATTTATCTTTACGATGTACTCATCCAACCTCGGTCACCTTTTTTTTAGTTATTTTAGACATGGCAAACATTCTCTTGGTTTGTAAGATTTTTTTATTAAAATATGTCATCTAAAAAACCTAACATTATCTAATTAAGAAATATAAATAAGTACTAAATTCGTAGATTTTTTCTCTATTAATATTATATAATATTGTCTTACTTTTATATCTATTTGTGATTTCTGATTCCCTAACCCTAATATTTTTAATAACTAGGTTAGATACCCGTGTAATACACGGGTTGAAAATATAAAACTATATAATTTATAAATATATAAATATTTCGTATGATTAAGTTACATATTACATAAAACATTAAAAAATAAAAAGATATATTTTTAAGTTATATATATTCGAATACTTCTTTGGATAATATAACATGCAATTGACCCGTGTAAAATAAAAAATCAATTGTCTTAAATTGACACTAACCCAAAATATATAAATATATCAATAAACGTTTTTCTTTAACTTTTTTTAATTAAATCTTATTTGACTATAAAAATATGTATAATTCAAAATAACATATAATTACACAATTTAGTTCATAATATAATAAAATTAAATAAAAAAAATCAATTATTAATTTGGTTTCCTAAAACAAAAAACTTGACTAAAATAATATATTAGTTTTGGCGGGAATTTTTTTTGAGGAGTAATAGGAGAATGCCATGTGGCATCTTAGTTACTCTTTTATTATATACTATAGATTTTTATTTGATTATCATTAGAACTGTAAATGAACCGAATAGAACCGAGCCAAGCCTTTTTCATGTTTGTTTATTAAGAATTGAAAGTGTTCACGAACGATTTACGAACACATACCGAACGAAAATTCTTGTTAGTGTTTGTCCATTAAGAAATTGAACTTGTTCACAAACGTTTCACGAACGCATAACCGGACGGCTCACGAACACAAATTAAACAATTCACCAACATAAACGTACATATACTATTTAAAGTTAAGCATTTGACATAATGATCACATACATGAATGCATATGAACAAACATATTGTTAAACGCTCAAGAATATGAGTATTATAAAGTATAGACATTACGATGATTAAAAAAAAATTCTAAAATATTTAAAATCAGATAGATTAACTAAAAATAAAAGTTATAAAATATATAAATTAATATTCAATGAATTAACATGAACAACTATAAACAAAGAAACTTGAACAAATATAAATGAACGTAAACAAACATCTTATCGAACGTTCAAGAACACAAATGAACGAATGTGACCTCTGTTCATGTTCGTTCCTATAACTAAACGAACGAAATTTCTTGTTGGTGTTCGTTCATTTATTAAACGAATAAATGTAAACGAACCTCCAGTCGAACGGTTCAAGAACTGTTTGCTGAATGTTCGGTTCGTTTACAACTCTAATTATCATAAATCATATTTATCTAATAAAAGTTATCATATGTTAGGTTGATAAGGGTGGAGTGTTGACGGTGTGGTTGAGCCTCGGGAGAGGGGACGGAGAAGTGGCAGAGTGAGGATTTGAGTGGGATAGAAAGCTGAGGGAAAGAAAAATGATGATTGTGAGGGAGGGAGAAAGCGGAGGGAGTTGACCAGCACTTTAATGTAGAAGTCAACGGGACAACACTGCAACCTAACATGTGTGAAAATTAGGTTTAGTTCTTTTTTTTCAAAGACAAATATACAATCATAATTCGAAGAATATATGTTATCTGAATCGGGTCCAACTATTCGTTTTCCAGCAAGAACCACACATCAGGAGGGAACCACAATTGAAAAACCATTACTCAACACTAAATATTTTTGCTCAAATTAAGACTTAAAGTCAAAAACTCAAAGTATTTATATGTTTAGGGTATCTTATCTTAATCACTTGAATTTAGTTATGTATAAATGAAATTAAGAGAAAATATTATTATTATTTAATTAAACCTTGGGATCGTGTTACGAACAAAAGATGCTGCAACAATAAGTGATAGCACTCCATAGCCTGTCATTCAGACATTGGAGTAATCTCACATAATTGAGTAAATTATCATTTGCATCCCTGACGTTTGCGTATATAACCACTTGAATCCCTGCAGTTTTAAAATTACCATCTGCCCCCTGACGTTTCATTTTTATTTCCATTTGAGTCCAACACACTAATGACGTTAGATTTTTCAGTTAAGTTTAATGACATGACAAAAATACCCTTATTTAATACCCCTCATCCACACCCCACCCGTTTCATCTTCTCTCTATGTCTCTCTCTCTTCTCCCTCTTTATGTCCACCACCACTGCCACCGCAACCACCGCGGTCGCTGCACCGCCGCGGTTGCCGCACCGCCGCCGTCGCCGCATCGCCGCTGTCGCCGCACCTCAACTACCAGTAGAACCACGACCCCTATCTCTTTTCTTCTCTTCCTTTCTTTGTGTATGTGTGGCTGCGGTTGTGGTGATGGGTGGCTGCGGTTGTGGTGATGGGTGGCTGCAATGGTGGTGATGGGGCTGCGGTGGTGGTGATAGGGCTGTGGAAGTGGTGATAGGGACTACGGTGGTGGTGATGGGGACTACGGTGGTGGTGATGGTGATGGGTGGCTGCGGTTCTGGTGATAGGGGCTTTGGTGGTGGTGATGGGGCTGCAGTGGTAGTGATGGGGCTGCGGTGGTGGTGATGATAGGGGCTGCGGTGGTGGTGGTGGTGGTGGTGGTGGGGGGCTGCGGTGGTGGTGATGGGATGGCTGCGGTGGTGGTGATGATGATAGGGGCTGCGGTGGTGGTGATGGGGGCTGCGGTGGTGGTGGTGATGGTGATGGGTGGCTGCGGTGGTGGTGATGGGGCTGCGGTGGTGGTGATGGGGCGATGGTGGTGATGGGGCTGCGGTGGTGGTGATGAGGGCTGTGAAAGTGGTGATGGTTAGTTGTCATGGTGGTGATGAAGGGTAGTTTAGTCTTTTTAACAATAATTTTAACAGGAAAACTAACGGTGTTAGTCATCTGTACTTAAATGGAAATAAAAATAAAACAACATAGACTCAAATGAAGATAACATGAAACGTCAGGGGTCAGATGGCAATTTTAAAACCGCAAGGATGCAAATGGTTAAAATGAACAAACGTTAAGGATGCAAATGGTAATTTACTTCACATAATATAACTATCTTGGTTTAGATATGTGGATGGATATAAGGAGACAGACGAACATATGAAGTAATCTCACAGCAGAATTCAAATAAATTTCGTAAATTTATACGATTAACGTTCCAAAAACCTCGGATGAAATACACCCACGAATACACAAAAACAAAACTCCATATGGGCCTCAATTAGGGCTCAAATTTATTCAATGAACACCCCTGAATTTCAGGCGCAATTTATTAGATTCACTAAAATGCATTGAAATCCGGATGGCAAATAGGATTTTTCTCATCAAGAAAAGAATCGAATTGAAGCCCAGAATCATTCAATTCGTCGATCATAACTTGATTCAATCTTTTAGGTTTTACTTCCCAGATTAATCTTGCAATCATGGTTTCTGCAGCAAAGATAAAATCTATAGATTTTTTCAGGTGGGTGGTTGTTTACATTCATTAATTAAAGATTAACTTCAGTTTGGAGAATGAATTTGATCATGAGTTCATTATCATCCCTTTTGTTGATCATGGTTATGGGTGGTTGATTATGTTGCCTGCTAAGTGTTTGATGAATGTTCTCAATGAATGTGCACTATTTGAAAATGAAATACTGATGGCATCATTCATATTTATGTATGTTTTTTTAAAGATTTTTTGCACCTAAACTTTTTTATACAGGAAAACTCCAAGAGATTTGACAGAGGCATCACTATCAGGTGCCGGAATTTCGATTATAGCAGCTATTTTCATTATATTTTTGTTTGGAATGGTAAGAAGCTCTCCTTTTGTTCATTATAGTTGTGGCATATTTTCTTATTTGGTTTCTTATTGAAGCATGCATTAGCATTATAATGGAAGATTTATGCATGTTTTCTTTCTCTTACTCTTAAGGTTTGTCTGTTTGTCACATGCAATTGTTGAACTCTATATTGCAGGAGCTACATAGTTATCTGACTATTAGTACTTCAACCGCTATCATCATTGACAAAAGTTCTATAGAGGACACCGTACTGATAGACTTTAACATCAGGTATATGGTTTATGACATTCATGAACATCTTCACCATTTAAAAGTACATAAGATAGTAACCATGATTACTATTGTTAGAACCAACGTCGTCTGCTTTAGTTTTGTTGCTAAAATCTGTTGAAATTTTTATGCAGTTTCCCATTTTTATCATGTGAGTTTGCATCCGTGGATGTGAGCGATGTCTTAGGAACAGTGAGTTTAAATCATTTTAATTTAGTTTCTTGACTGCTATTTTTTTGTTACATGTCATTTGTTTTAATTTAGTTTAAATCATTGTAATTTAGTTTCCCATTTTTTTGTTACATTTATGCAGAAGCCTACTTAAATGTGGTTTTAATCATGTTCTTTTGATCTTTGACACAAGGCCTGAAGTTGTTTTTCTTATATACGCAGAACAGGCTAAACATAACAAAAACTATTCGCAAGTATCCAATCAATCGGCATTTGCAATCTAATGGCCATGAGTTTGTTACTGAGCCACCTACATATGCGCTTAAGCATGATGAGAAGGTTGATGAGACATATGGTGAAGGATCTATCGTACTCAGCTCACATAATTTTGATAAAATGACTCGTGAGTAAGTGAAGTAATAACTCTCAAACTCAACAAATCTCACTCATGATAAAATCCTTCATTGAATGATCATTTGATGTTTAGATCATTATGTTTTGGTCAATTGCAGGCATCCAATTGTGGTTGTAAATTTTTTTGCTCCGTGGTGTCACTGGAGTAGGCTTCTGGTACGTTTATTCCTCCTCTTGACTATATTAAACTTCCAGAAGATTGTTATTTGATCTGGACATGCAAAATGCTTCTTTTTTCTTCTTCATTAGCTTCTTATGTTTTTCTTACTGATCATTATTAGTAAGAATGTTTTTCCTGATATGACATTGAGTTCTATACTTGCTTATAACAAAAATCTTTTGGTATTTGTTCGTTGGGCTCACAATTTCAATGGTTTTGTTTATTGATTTGTTAAATGTTTTTAAGTTTCTCATGTCTGATTTACACATGCATTCATGTGACACATTAGGCAAATCCCAAATGTGTTACTCGAGATCCTAGGTCATAGGAAAACCCCGCCTCAAATACCATCAATGCATTTTGGGCACATTGATTGTGGATTAGAGGAGAACTCTATAGTTTAGTGTGTTTGTGTGGGTCTAATCTAGGGACGTGTGACCTCCTCGGAATTTTCCAACCGAGCAATCAAAACAAACCCATGGGCTTCTAGTGGGCAAAACAAATAATACTAGTTGGTATGAGAGATCGGATATCACAAATAGTATCAAAGCCACTCATCTTTCGTTCTATTTATGATGGTGGGCACACCTCACGATGAGTTCCAAGGGAGGTGTTTGTGACACCTTAGGGAATCTCACATTGTTCTGTTATGTCTACATGAGAGATATTGAGCCACAAGAAATGTCCCGTCTCAAATATTAGCAACTTTTGCCTCATTGACTGGGGATGAAAGGAGAACTACATAGTTAAGCGCACTCGGATAGGGGTGATTCATGGATGTGTGACCTCCTAAGAAGTCTCCACCAGGGCAACAAAAAACAAATTTGTGAACTTCTTGTGGGCAAAGCAGACAATTTATTTTGTATGAGATGTGGGATGTTACAGTGTCATCTCATCTCATGACTGTCAAAACCCCGAACAATAATAACTAATAACTGCAGTTTTACTACTATCCACATCGCATTTATCTGCCTTGTTAATTGTTCCTGCAACTGGTGTGATCTGCCGTTTTCCATCTTTATAGACAGTATTTTTGTACTTGGAAAAATAAATTCCAGCAGTTGTTGCTTATAAAATCAACAGTATGGACATGTCTGACACTTGGTTTTTTTCTACTTATTTTTGTATCTCAGAGACCCTCGTGGGAGAAAGCAGCCAAAGTTATTAAGCAAAGGTTTACTTTCACCTTCTGCCTATACTTCTTCAAAACAAACCTCAATGACATGCAAGAAGGGTACCTCTCTTTATTAGCTACTGACTTGCAGTTGTTACCAGATATAATCCGGAGCATGATGGTCGCATTATTGTTGGAAGTATTGACTGCACTCAAGAACCTGATTTGTGTCAAAAGTGATTATCTAATTTTCATTTTGACTAGTTTATAGTTCATTTTGGTTCATCTTCTACCTTTCATGATTTTCTGATTTTCTACTGGTTTCAGGCATCATATACAAGGTTATCCATCAATTCGTATCTACCGTCAGAGCAGCAGTGTTCAGTAAGTTATCTTTCTTCCATACATGCCAACTGGTTTGTTATTCATTCATGTTGGATCAATCGTTACAAAACATTGTTCATTTCATCTTGTTGCTACTAGCTAGTATAATCATGAGATATTTCAGTTTGATTTTTTTTTTCCCATGAATTGTTTTATGTTGCCTAAATGGCTATATATTTGTCGAATCAGGGATAACCTTGGTATAAACGTTCATGAATCATATTATGGAGATAGAGATACAGACACCTTGGTTATGGTAAGAGAAATAATATTTCTCTCGAATTATGTTGAAGGAAACATGCAATTTGGTTCTTTATTTGATATTTAAAATCTGTAATTTCCTGTCAGAAATTGGATAACTTGGTACAATCTATTGGAGCGGATTCTGTAAAGCATTTTACTAGCAGGAATGCAGATCTTACAAGAGTTAGACCTGCCCCACCGCAAGAAGGTTGTAGGATTGAAGGATTTGTATGGGTCAAGAAGGTAGCTTTAGCATGACCTAAAAAGCATGGGCGGACCCACATGGCAAAAGGATAAAAAGGGAAAAAAAAAGTATCGTTATTCCAAAATCTTGGGTCCGCCCTGCATGGAATTAAGGACAATTGTAACTTTGTTAGTACATATGTATCTTTTTACTAATAAGAACTTAATCTTGTCATGTACTACACAGGTTCCAGGAAATCTGATCATTTCAGCATCTTCAGGATCACACTCGTTTGATGCTTCACAAATGAACGTGTCACATGTGATTTCCACTTTATCTTTTGGTTCAACGATAACTCCAATGATGATGAGTGATATGAAACGATTAGGACCTTATATTGGCGCAGGCCACAGCAGGTTGAACGGCCAAGCATACATGACAAGTCCAGAAGATCGTGCAAATGTTACAGTAAGCTCTTGAATACCGATTAGATCTCCATACAAATCTTTTCATTTACATAATTTTATGCGTAAAAAATATTCATGAATATAAATTGCAGATAGAGCATTATCTTCAAGTAGTGAAGACCGAGGTGTCAGGGTTGTCTCAACAGTTGATTGAAAACTATGAGTATACAGCACACACTAGTTTGATACATTCGCATTCCATTCCTGCTGCAAAGTTCCATCTCGAGTTTTCACCAATGCAGGTTTAAAAATGAAGACCGTTTTACCTTTCTTCTCACAATGATGGTAATCCATTTCTGATTCCCATCTTTATTTTGTCATCAGGTTTTGATAACTGAAAACGCGAAGCCATTTTCTCATTTCATCACCAACCTTTGTGCCATTATTGGTGGCGTATTCACGGTATGTTTTCACTAAAAACTAAAACAGTTGAAACATTCTGACATGGAAACTGTTCCATTGTTCATGGGATGTTGCTCAAATGTTCTTTTGGCTTCTTCTCTTTGTCTACTGCTTTCAGGTTGCTGGAATATTGGATTCGATTCTTTACAACACGTATAAACTCGCGAGAAAAGTGGATCTGGGGAAAAACTTTTAGCTCAATTCCTGGTATATATGAGTTGGTTGATTAAGAATCTCAATTTTCTAACATTTTTAACATAGAAATTCATTATCAGATACAAGGGCTTTAGTTAGGCATTAGCCCTGACCTAGATCTTGCAAGAAATTGATTATATTACTGGTTAGAATTAAAGACAGTTTATTTCGTTTATCTGTTTCATATGTTCAATGCTATCCATGCGATCGCTGATCTTGTTTTCGCGCATTGTTCTTTCTTGAGCTGTAAATGTACTTATTCATTTTCTTGAATTGCTTCCTTACAAACATTGTGCACGTGTATATATATGTATACTCGAAATAGTCCAGTTACAGCAAAAACTTATTTAACAAAGTGTTTGGATAATAAACACAAAAAACTCAAAAACTGGAAAGAAGAGAAACCAACAGAAGCTCCAAAAAGCAAAAGAAATCGTGATCTACAACCATTGAAGATGCACCATTTGGTGTAGGAGCTGTTTGGACTTTGGAGGGTTTTCTTCTGAATGAACAGGAGCTGGAGCCGGATTGAGGTCAGGTTCTGCTGCACCTGAGTTGGGTGGAGGTGAAGCAAACTCTTCAATGGTGAGAGCTGTTGGTGTTGCAGGCGGTGATGAAGATGGAGAGTCTGAAGTGTGGTTGCTTCTGTCTGCCAATACAACAATCACCACTTTCTCATTGTTTATGCAGTGGTCTGCAACTCCACTAGGGAAATAATGAAGTCCAGATTGGTTTAACATGATCAAAGTGTGACCATCATTGTATTTCACAATGGGTGAAGCTGTGCTACAATTCTTGTAGTCTCCTTCGGTTACTTGAAGCACTGAATCCTCATTAGCAAGATAGTAAAACACTATGTGTAAACTATTAGCTGACGGATGTTTTGTATATTATTTGTAATGATTTTTTCAACGAAATTATCTCAAACGATGCGATTTCAATAAAGCTCAAGAGTCGGTGAGAAAGAATATCAAGTGCATTTGGCGGGGGTCCTCAAGAAAAAGTGGCAAATCAATGCTAATCTGGCACATGTTTCGGTAAACGAAAATTGTTGGAACACAATGGTATGCTTGTATTATTTTATATATCATGAATATAAAGGATAAAGGTTGACCGATATGCCAACATTTTGAGCTAGAAGACCGCCTGCCATTCAACTTAGCTAGCACGAGCGATGATCCGCGATAAAAGAGACACACGATACCCTCGAAGTGGATTCGGTTGACCATGTTTATCGACATCGTTGTGATTGAATGTAGTGATTAAAAGATTAATAAACTTGGTTGTACTTTGTAAGTGATGGTATTATTTAGAGGTGGCAAAAGAAGTCCAAACATATAATTTTGGGTTAAAATGGGTGTTTATAAAACAAAGATGGGTCAGAATGGATCAAGTAAAAAACATAAGGGGGTCAAGATGGATTGAAAATTTTTTTTAAAAAGAGAAATTTAGGTTAGAATGGGCCAATGGTCTTCATTCTTCTCTTCACAACTGTGCGCCTCTACCTTTCTTCTCAATCCTCACAAATCAGAAATCACTAATCAGTGAATCACAAGTTCATTGTCTCACAGCCGGAGAAGAACTCGTTGGTCGACTCCGGCTAAAACTCCGGCGAAGAGTTACCGTAGCACCGGGCACCGTCGTACCATCTACAACATCCGCATCACCACTACACCACTTATCGCCTCCGTATCGCCATCGCACCACTCGTCGGTCACCCACCTTCACTGATTTTTCATCGCATACGTCTTCATTCTTCAAGAACAACCCCACAATTCATCAATTTTGCTGAGAAAATACAGGTAAACATCTCCAATTTGACAGTTTGTTTACCCCACAATTCAGATTTAACAATTTGTTTAATGATTTCAATTCCTGCTTATATTAAGGTTGCTTGGTTATTCAATATCCTTCTGCCATTTGCCCTTGATTTGTGAATTACTGAATATGCCCTTGATTTGTGAATTACTGAATATGTTACAAGAGATGATGAGACGAAGAATATAAAACAACTGCATTTGCTTCCTGTTGAATATTTGAAGTGAAAATTAATAAATTTGATATTTTGGTGTTTAGGACTTGTTTCTATTTGATGCAATTATTTTTGAATATGCAGTTCAATAAGGAACCTCATAGTTATGAACCTGATTATCTAATATATTTTATTTTATTTTAAACCATGTAGGCATGTACCATACCACTTGAATATGATAAAATGCAAATTTATTTTCTTATATTGTAATATCATGATTTATTTGGCATTTCACTATCCAAAATGAATGGGGTGGTCCGTTATAATTTGAAAAAGTGATTTCGTATATGCATCTGTCTATATATGTTGTTGGATTGAATTCTCATGAAACTGAGAAGTATGACTTAGTTTAAATCTTCATTTGGTTGATTGATTTTGTTTCTGTCAACTATAATTTTATTTTTATAGCGTACATAGATCATATATGATATGAATCTCTTTTGCATTTTGTGATGTATATCTTTTAATTATAGGAGTCACAGAAAATGTCAGGTAACACTGACTTTGAGGATGAAGTTAATTCATTTAATTCAAGTAGAGACCATTCTATAGTTTGGAATTATTTTGATAAATTACCGGTTGGACAAGATGGGGCTAAGAAAGCAAGTTGCACTGCTTGTGGAAAGGTGTATAGTACTAATAAGGGAACATCTAACTTGAAACGTCATATCCCTAAGTGTTTCAACCTTGATGAACCCGGCCAACCAACAAAACGTGTCCCTTTAGATCAAGCAATGTATAGGGAAAAATTAGCATTATCTATCATTAAACACAACTATCCTTTTAGTTATGTTGAACATGAGGGGACAAGAGATTTGCATAAATTTTTACACCGTGATGTGAATACCATAACAAGAAATACAGCAAAAGCTGATGTCCTAAAAATATATGATAGAGAGAAAACAATTCTTAAAGAGAAGTTACAAAAAATAACTAGTAGAATATGCTTGACTGCTGACTTATGGAGTTCTATCACGACAGACGGATATATGGCATTGACGGCTCATTATATTGATGAGAATTGGGTTCTAAGGAAAAGCGTGTTAAACTTTAAAGTTATACCACCTCCACATAGTGGTAAACTTTTAGCAGAGTATTTGATTAATTTTTTGGCAGATTGGGGCATAGAGAAAAAGGTTTTTACGATCACATTAGACAATGCTAAATATAATGACGTTTTAGTAGATTGTTTAAGCAGTCATTTGCGTTTAAACAATGTTTTAGTTTGTGAGGGAGATTTTACTCATGTGCGTTGTTGTGCACATGTGTTAAATCTTATTGTTCAAGGGGGATTAAAGGTAATTGAAGGAGCCATTGAGAAGGTTCGAGAGTCGGTAAAGTTTATTAGAGGAAGTGGTGCTAGAAAGTATAAATTTGCAGAATGTATACATCATCTTTCATTACAATGCGGGAAACATGTATGCCAAGATGTTGCAACTAGATGGAATTCTACATATCTTATGCTCGATAGTGCATTGGCCTATCGTAACGCTTATGCTTGGTTAGCACTAGTTGATTCTAGTTATAAGACTTTTCCATTTGAAGAGGAATGGACAAGGGTGGAAATAATCACAAAATTTTTGAAACATTTTTATAATATCACAACTTTGTTTTCTGGTAGCTCTTATCCTACATCAAACTTATACTTTCATAATGTATGGAAAATCCAGAAGTATATTGAAGATGAGATCAACAATGCTGATAATGTGATAAGCAGTATGGCAAAAAAAATGAAAAAGAAGTTTGATAAATATTGGGAAAATTATAGCATGATATTGTCTTTTGCGGTTGTTCTAGATCCACGATACAAGTTTAAGGTTGTTGAGTTTTGTTTTAGAAAACTTAACATGACGAATGAACAACGTAAAAAGAAATTGGAGATTATTTTCAAAGGTTTGCATAAGCTATATAATAAGGAGTATGGTGTTTTTTCAACGACAAGTTCTTCAATAACCGGGAGTTCAAATATTAGTGTTGACATGTTGGATGATTTGGATGGATTTGAATCCTTTAAAAGTGAATTTAGAAATGTTGAAAGAGAAAAATCACAATTAAACATGTATTTGGATGAGCCTCCACTTAGTAGAAAAGAAGAAATTGATGTGTTACAATATTGGAAGGAAAATCAAGGGAGGTATCCTCAATTGTCTCTCATGGCTCGTGACATATTGAGCATCCCAATCACCACAGTTGCTTCCGAATCATCGTTTAGCATTGGAGGTCGGGTTTTAAGTAAGTATCGAACATCACTACTATCATCAAATGTGGAGGCTCTGTTGTGCACACGTGATTGGTTGTTTGGTTTAGAAGGTAATAAGTTTTTTTTTAATCTTTGCCACTGAATTTTATGTATAATTTTTAATTCAACTCTTACTTTTTTACACATTCAGATGAAAATGAAAACGAGATGGAGGAAGAACTTATGGAAAATATTGAAGCATTGTATCCAACATATGATAGTAGCCGCATTTAATATTGAGTTTTTTAAGATTTACACTTCAAAAACAATATGTTACAACAGTTGGCAATGTCAATGTCATTTACATATATTGTTTCTATTTTTTTGGTTGTAACATTGTAGGTTGTAATAAACCGGTGATGATGTTGATGGACGTACTAGTACAAGATCTAAGTGTGTTTTTTGGTAGGCTAGAAGATGTAAAAAAAAAATAGTATGTTTGTTTGGAGGCGTTTTTAGTTTTTAATTGATATTGTAGTTAATTATAGCTATTTAACATTTGTAATTTCATATTTGATTTACTTGTACTTAAATTTTTTTTTAAATTGACCCATCCTGACCCAAATCCATCCTGACCCAAATCCATCCTAACTTTTTTTTAAATTAACCCATCCTGACCCAAACTCATTCTAACCCAAACCCATTCTGACCTAACAACCAATCCAATCCAACCAATTAATTTTGCCACCTCTAGTATTATTTTAATTTTTCTTTCCATTTAAATATATAAAATAGTAGTTTTTTAAATATGTAAAACAACAATTAATTATTGTCAATCATAAGGTAATTATACTTTACCGGTAACACTCAATAAACTATATTACATCCAATAGTGAGTGTGAGTATGACTATAAGACTTGTCTAGTTGGCGCTTACGCGACGACACTTTTTACTTACACTCACTCAGACAATATGACTCTCCTTTTAAGTACACCATGCCTACCTTTAATGGTGATTGTACCTAACTCTACACCGAAGAGACATATTACCTCTACCACTTAACCAAGGCATTAGTGGCGAATAACAAATAAATAATTTAAAACTGCAACATAAGCTCTTAAACTTATGATGGCTATACTTTTGGATCACCAACCACCACAACCTTATGATGGTACCCAACCATAGTTCACTAACTTAGTTTCAATTTTTAGCTTCATGTTTATTTAACCAGATAATAACTACTACATGCACTAAGGGACAAATATTCACATATATACCTAGGAAACTTACATTTACTTTCTACTTGCATTACATCTAAAGCCATTATGGTTGACAATAATGCTTTACTACCATAAGTTGGCATTAAATAATATTCTCGTCTTTGATAAAATGGTTAAAGTAATTATTTCTGTCCTTTTACAATTGACAGCTCATGTTTTCTTTTAGTTTAACATTTTTGGTTTTTTTTTTTTTTTTTTTTTTTTTTTTTTTTTTTTTTTTTTTTTTTGAAGGATCTTAATTTGGGAGCACTTCTCCAAAGAAGTGATAGTGTTGGCGATTTTTATCTGGTCTTACCATCTATGTCACCGACTCCGGCTATTTTTCTTGTTATTGTGTCTCCTAAAATTTAGCACAAACACTTGGAACATCTTGGAGAGTCCATTTTTTAGTATTTTGTTTCTCGTAAACTATGTGTATAAATAAATCTTACCGGTTCGTCATTTATGTAAACTTTGTAAGCATTGTTGTTTTTCTTTTTCTAAGTCCACTATGAAACCTAAATGTTTGTTTAAACTTGTTCATTCTTATGTATGGACATCTCTTGCTCTTAGTTTGAGTCGTTACAATATTGTGTATTGTTTTTAGATGAATTTTCTTATTTCTTATGGGTGTTAAATCATAAATGTTTAAGGTTTGTTACAATTTTCGTGTCTATGTTATTAACCAATTGAAACAAATATCCAACTTTTTCATGTGATAATGGACATCATTTTATAATAAATTTTTTCATGAATTATTTCAAACTAATGGTATTACAATTTGTTTATCATGTCCTTAAACATTTCAACAAAATGGTAAAACTGAACGCATAATTTGCAGAGTTAATAAAATAATTCACTAACTTATTTTTATCCTTATCTTCGGTCCAAGTTTTAGGCCGAATTAACCTTAAGCATGATCGTTTCCACTTATATACATGTTTGGGTTTTTTTGTTGTCTTTTTATCCAAATCTTTCTGCCACTAATTCTCATAAGTTTGCTTTTTACTACAAGACATGCCTTTTCTCGGCCAATTCGCCAACTATTGCGGTTACAAGTGCATTGACCTTTCTTACTCAATGGGTTATAATTTCTAGTCATGTTACATTTTGTCACACCCCTGGTTTGGGTCACCCCGGGTTGTGCGAACCGATCGGATGGATTGATTATTTTATTCAGAAAATCATTTTCATTGGTTTATTGGCAATGGAATTTTATTTGTAAACAATATCACAATATTGTTTTACAAATCAAATCAAACTTCAAAACTGAATCATACTTTGATTCATAATATTATTTTACAAATATCATATTTGTATTTACAAGCCATATGATTTTCAAACTAGAGATGTCTCAATTTCTTCTTCCAGCTTGTATGACTCAAGCATTGACGTTAGATACACTCACAAAGTTTATACTATGACATGATCTAAGACACATTCAATCATTATTTACCACATTCCCTGTAATAGAAGCTCATTCCTTAAATACCTCCAACACCTATCCAAGTGATACATGTGTTGTCTTCATATGTTTCCCTAGCCAAGTCGATGCGCCCCGCATCCACTCTCTGATGCGAGCCGCATCAGCCCTAATTTTCTAATTTTTTGATTTTTCTTCATTTTCCTTCGCAACACTATTTCTTTAAAATAAGATTTTTTCAAGCTGACATGGTAGCTTAATCCCAGCCAGGTGTTTTGCTTTTTGGACCCCACCAGGAACTACGCCCTTCGGACCCCGCTTTCAGGGCTGCCGCCCCTAAAACCCTGCTGTTCAACGGATGCTTTGGGTCTGGACTTTAGTAGTGTTACACATTTATAGAGACAGGGTCATTTTCCGTATACATTATTTAACTTGGTTCCCCCTTATTTGAGTACACTGTTTTTTGTCAATTGGATGTGTCTCCTGCGGATGCCATCGATATGACCTGACCCTCGACCTCCACTAGTCCGTCGGCTTCCATTATTCTTTGGCTGACGCCTTGCCTTAACTAGAATATTTTAACTGGTTGTCCCCTCTTTCTCATTGGTGTACCTTCACTTTGTTTTACTTCGTTTGAACCACCTATTGCATTGGTACCCGTATCTACAGCTGCTGTTGAAACACCTTCTGTTCGTCACTCCATGACTATCAAGTCTAAAATGGGTTTTTTTGGCATCGTCATATTTTCAATTTCACAGTTACCATTGCGCCGTTGTCCATGTGAGACAACATGTTAAGGACAGTGTTGAATGATTGTACATTTGACAACAGGGTCAAGCAACAAAATGACATTTGGATAGTATAGGGACTATTGTGAAAACAAATTTATTTCTTTGTTCCATATTATATATCTACACAAGAGAAATACAGAAACCTAATTTTAAAGATTTTCACAATAATAAACAAACATTACAAAATTTTAAACAAAATATATAATTTTCAAACTTAAAGCACTCACAATGGAGTTCATACTTTTATCTTTATAATATAACTAAAAATCACATTTATCTCTAAATTTTGTTTATCTCTTAAGAAACTTATCACATCCCATTTCTTATATTTAATTCTGTTCAATTAAATAATATTTTTTAAATTTATTTTTAATTTATTTTTTTTTTCCACTTACAAAAATATTATAAAAAAAGAATAACGAGTTGGTAAATATAAAAATTAATTATTAAATCCATATATAAGGAAAATATAAATAATAAGATGGAGTTATCCTTTTTATATTTCATAAATAATGAAAGATTACAT
Source organism: Flaveria robusta (assembly GCA_025506415.1). NCBI lineage: Eukaryota > Viridiplantae > Streptophyta > Magnoliopsida > Asterales > Asteraceae > Flaveria > Flaveria robusta. Next base: position 8,185,378 of record CM046465.1, read on the forward strand.
GAACTCTAATGTGATCCTTGTAGAAATAAGAAATGCATGCAGAAACCTAATTTATTGCCGTAGAAAAAATAAAACAAAACAAAATAATATAAATAAACTTAATTTAATCCCAAAAGTAATATTAAAATGATATAAAGCAGGCCTTTGTATCTTTGTTGATCTGGTAGTATAGTTGGATGCTGACCTCAATAAGTCAACTGTCAATGTTTCCATCAAAATTTCACAACTTTAATACAATAAACCAACCAGTCATCGTCCCCGTTAAACACGCCCACCGGACCTCACATTCTCACGTCTTTCACGCTCAAAGAAAGCAGCATCTTACAATCATTCAAACACATTAATATTATTCTTCAAAGAATCTTGATCATATCGGAAAATGCGGTAGCACCGCTGCTTTTGCCACCCACCACCGTCTACAACTCCTCCGCCCATAACCCATCTTCGTTCAGAAAAATAAACGGAGGAATTGCAATAAACAGCAGAATCTTGAAAAGATTTGATTTGGGTTTTGTTTCTTGAGGTGATTTAGGGTTGGGGCTGTGCAATTGATGCTGTTCTTGGGTCAATGTGTTTGATTTGAAGATTTAAGAAGAGGGTAGCGAGAAAGGATGAATCTTTTGTGGAAAGATCCTGGGCTTCCTACCGATTCATTCTATGAGGTTCGAGCTGAATGCACTGATGTTCCTAAAACCAAGTTTAAGATCAAGGTAATCACTCTGTTTTGATGAAAGTTTTGAACTTTTGGGTTGTCTTTTTCACTTTTGGTGTCCTTTTAATGCTTCTAGCCAATAAAGACTTTTAACAATGATAATCTTGTTGGATTAAAGGTTTTAGGTAGGGAATGCACGTGTTTATGTATCTGGAAACATTAGAAATTTAGATGACCATGTGATTGTGACCTCTTTTGATCTATAAATAGATTCAAATTTCATCGTCCTATTGTCTTGTACTTCTGGGGATGATCTGGTGTGGTGGTGTTATAATTGTATGTGGGGGATTGGGGAACTTTTTATATGAGATTGACACCGTAAAGAAATCAAATTTACGAGTAAATCGTTCAAAAAATAGAATTATACATGTAAATTGTTAACGTTTGCGCAGCTTGAGTGATTAGTGTTATTTTGAGATGAAAGCTGAACTAAAGTTAGTCATATTAGTTTTAAAAGCTCACTATGTATTCCTGCAGTTCATCACTTATTGATGTTTTCATGAAGTTTATTGTTTCGGATATGTTTATGCAGTCTGGCAAGACCCTTAGTGTAAGGAAGTGGCGGTCTGCATTCAGTCCTGAAGGTTATCTTGATATAGGGCAGACCCTTGGTCGAATTTATCGTGGGGTAAGTTCTATATTCTCATCATGAATGCTATTTTTGAAATTTTGTTTATGTTGTTCTTTGATTGGTACTACATTTGGCATTACAATGTAGTTTGTTTTTTCAAATTTACTTATTTTCTCTCATGAATATTATTGATAAATCAGGGGATACATCCAACAATTAGAGGAGAGGTATGGGAATTTCTACTAGGTTGTTTTGATCCAAAAAGTACATATGAGGAGAGAAAAGAGATACGGCTAACTCGAAGGTAGTATATATATTTCATAATTCTTCTTTGTGACCCGCACCCTCTTTCATCGCTATTCATATGCATTAATTCTTTTGGGTTCTTTTCAATGTGTCACTTAGAGGTGGCAATTTCGACCTATTTACTTTTGAAAATGTGAATTGGGTTATTTTTCTAAATCTTACACAGGTTTAATGTAACAGATCTAAAGTTTATTCAATCGGGAAATGGGACAAATGGATCAAGCGGGTTAAAACGGTTCAAAGTTGCTTAACTTCTATTTTTAATGCATACGACCTCATAATTTGTTTTATTAAACTCTTAGATTATTATTATTATTGTAATAATATTATTTCTGTGAGCATACTTATCTAGAAAAAAATGGATATAAAAGTTTTTGAGGGTCAACCCAACTCGACATCCCTATTTTAAACCGAACCTGTTACCCAACCCGGTAACAACTCATCTAACTCACACATCTTGTCAACTCTAGTGCATACCAAGATAGCCTAGAGTTCAAGGTTGTTCTCCCTGGCGAATCAAAGAGAACTGATATTTTCTCTATGATTTTAGAGAAGAGTATATACGGCTAAAAGAACTATGCACATATATGTTCCCTCTTGTTGGAAGTGGCAAGTTAATCACTGCTCCAGTCATCACAGAAGATGGTTCTCCAACCCAAGATCCTATTGTCCTTCTAGAAGCGAACCCTGAAACACTTATGACACCAACAACTCAAGCAACTGGTAATGTTCTTTTTTGTTTGTTTTGCAGATTTAGTTGCCGTTTAATGCTTACTAATGTAGTAAGTTGCATACTATGCAGTTGGCTCAAATTCAGCCATGTCTTGTCCTAAGGAGGAAGACAAGAAGATAATCCAATGGAAGCTTAACCTCCATCAAATAGGTTAATATTTTATAAATTTCAACTTGTTGGTTCAGGCCCCAAATCAAACACACAAGAAGCACACGCGAACAAAAATTTGCTGCTTATATTTGCTCACTTTTATTCATACTTCCAAGGTTACATTAAATGGAATATAAATTCTTGCACCTAAAGAAAGGAAACTAACTTACCCACTAACCCACTACTTGCTAACTACCCATGACCTAGTAAAACATAGAACATGCGAATAAATACTAAACTTGACACATTAAAAAAAAGACTCCTGCTGACCGTCAAGATTAACTCAACACAACTCATACTTCTTTTAAACAATGCAATTTGTCATTACCGTATAACGTTTTATGTATGGGTTATAATTATGCTAGGTCTTGATGTGGTTCGCACGGACAGGACACTAGTATTTTATGAGAAGCAGGAGAATTTGGCTAAACTTTGGGATGTTCTTTCTGTATATGCTTGGTTTGATAAAGAGGTCGGCTATGGTCAAGGTGGATCTTAATTTAATCAGAAGGTGTAAGAATTTGATTTTAATTATCATTATGATTTTGAAATTTACGCGTGTTATTATGAAAATTAGGGATGAGTGATCTTTGTTCTCCCATGATTATGCTTCTTGAAGATGAAGCAGATGCCTTTTGGTGCTTTGAACGTCTAATGCGCAGATTGGTAACTATACAAAATCTTGCTGCATATTTTTTGCTAAAGTTATAAACTTTGGTTGGTTTTCAAGTAGTTAAATGCGATTTCTTTATGGATTGAAGCGAGGGAATTTTAAATGCATAGGCAGTTCCGTAGGGGTGGAGTCGCAGCTTTGCAATTTAGCAAATGTTATTCAAGTTGTTGACCCTAAACTTCATAAGCATTTGGGTATTTTCCAATCACTAATTATGTATTTGTTCCTTTTTTATTCCAAAAATGCATGCTAAATGAAATTATATGGTTCATGAACACAGACTACATAGGTGGTGGTGATTATCTATTTGCATTCAGGATGCTTATGGTGTTATTCAAACGAGAAGTTTCTTTTGGTGATTCATTGTACTTATGGGAGGTAATATTAGTAACCTTAGTTCATTGTCTATCTGAATTCTCACTTTATGGTTGTACGGATGATGTGGAGGATCGTGATAGTTGGGTAATTGTTCAATGGTCAAAGCAAGGACTTTTTTTAGTATCAATCGGGCCAACCCTTATTAACTATTATTGTTTCTTTTAAGTTGATAAATATTCATGTGTCAAACATGATTACTAAACAACATAACTACAATAATATTCTAAGCTTTTCTGAATACAGATATTTACTATGTTTTAGACATTTGAACACATTTCAGACGACTTTCAATCTGTTTGAGACAGTCAACCAATTTGACCTATTACCTTTCTTGTTAAATCTTTTAGCTTATCCCATTGAAGATAAAACTTAACCCAAATCGACCTATATATAAGTTGGTCATAATGGCCGGTTGATTAATGAATTTCAAACAGATGATGTGGGCTTTGGAGTATGATCCAGATCTATACACTTTGTATGAGGAATCAGATTCTGACAGACCAGAAGATGCCAAAGGAAAACCAAAATCATCACGCCAATGCGGAAAATTTGAAAGAGAATACTTGAGAAGTGGAGCCAAAAACGAAGAACCTCTCCCTATTTCTGTATTTCTTGTCGCGAGTGTGCTCAAGGAGAAAAGCGTAAAATTGCTCACAGAAGCCAAAGGACTTGACGATGTTGTCAAGGTCAATCTTATTTTATGATGTATAGGAAACAAGCATTCTTGAAACATTTTTATGACGTAGATCGGTTTTTTAAATCAAAATTTTCGTTTGCAGATTTTGAATGACACTTCGGGTAACCTGGATGCCAGAAAATCTTGCTCGGGGGCTATGAAACTTCATAAAAAGTATCTGAAAAAGGTGCACTTTTCTAAACTATGTATCTTTCATTCTTGATTCTTAGAGGTCCCAAAGCAGGCGGGTTAGGTCGGGTGGGTTAGGTAATGCGTCAATATAGGTTGCCTTTTTACATTAAGTAAATGTGTTCACTTTATTGATTCTTGATAAAGTTTGGCTGGCTTGTGGGGGTGTTGCAGGTGAAGATGGAGAAGCCATCTTCATGATTGCGGTTTTGAAATATGAACAGAAGGAAGATGCTTGGAGACAATTTGATTGTAACGACTAACGTTCTATTATGTATTTGTGTACAGTTATAATTGATTGTTTTTCTAGATGATGTGTATAAACTATTAACGTGTATAATGAATGAGGAAGATGATGAGTTATACATTTATAAATAAACAGAAAATTTTCTATGTTCTTTCTTTAATACAGTTCTACTCCCTTGATTCAATAAAATGTTATAAAGTTCACAAATATAATAATATTGAGGCCCCTCAATCGAGGATCAATCATGGATGAACAAATCACAATGAGTATGCACAAAGATGTGCAGGGACTCGTGGAACACAGGGTCAAACGGGACACTCAAAACACACGCAATACAATCTGATTTCCACAGTACAAATGACAATTCTAATGGGTATTTATACCCATACAATGACGGTTACAAACTAACAAAACTAACATAACTAACCCTAAAGTTTCCACTAATTACAATCAGTTTGACTTTTCTAATTTGACTTTATTGATCTGACTTCAATTGACTAATTTCTTGATTACAAATATCCAACAAATCACAACACCATGAACATCCTGCTAATCACAATCATTGTTACCTGTAAAATGTATTATTTCTGCGGTCAAAGTTTTTCATTAAAAAATATAAAAGATACATCTCAAATACAATCCAATCTACTTTAATTTACAAAACCATGGTTCCATTAAGAACCAAACTCACTTAACCACCATGTTCATTCACCGGTAAGGTGAGTTAGCACCTTGCATTTTTGTAAGGTTCCAGTATGCACCCCCACGAACCGAGAGCAGATCAGAATGAGACCCTTGTTCTGCCACTTTACCATCTTGAATCACTGCAATGGAGTCAGACTTCTGTATGGTTGAAAGACGGTGAGCCACCACAATACATGTCCTGCCATTCATCATTTTCTCTAATGCCTCTTGAACCAGACTCTCTGAAACTGTATCGAGAGCACTGGTTGCCTCGTCCAACAGTAGAATGCTCGGGTTCTTGAGCATTGCTCGAGCCAATGCTATTCTTTGCTTTTGACCGCCTGATAGCTGCACACCCCTTTCTCCGCAGTATGTCTCATAACCATCTTTCATGCCACTGTCAAAGTTGTATAAGATGATTAATTAATGCAAAATGAATTTATGGGTCTACTTGTTTAACAGTTTGACGGGTTGCAATTAAGTTGAATTGTTAAACGGATCGTAAATGGGCTGGCGGGTCGGCTTCTTTAGTTAAATGGGTTTAACAATTCAACCAAACACGACTTGTCTAATTAAACAGCCTAAGCTGTTCAACAAAACATGACAAGTTAGATACGACAGCCTAAAACCTAATTATTTTGGTGTCTTGCTCGTGTCGGTTGACACCTTATTGGTGTTATGGTGACAAGGTGTTTACTTTTGAGGATATAAAACATTTTGGATAGTAAGTTGTAGTTTCTTTTTTCATATACTACAGATCATTTGTAAAACTTTTAATAAAGCTGGTTGACCCACTAACCCATTTACTCATATTTTTACAAGCCACCAACCCGATTAATATGTTCACAACTTGATTATCACCCACCAACATGTTTGACACATTTAGATAACGGGTTAAACAGGTCGTTAAGTGTGTGCGGGTTAGATAAATGGTTTTGACACATAATTATGATCATTGAAAACCCACACCTGCAACCCATCAACCCGCCAACCAGACATGATTGACACCTCTACTAAAACTAAGTATCATGAAGTTAGTACCTTATAAATTCATGAGCATTGGCACTCATTGCAGCCTTCCTGATCTCAGACACCTTAGCATCTGGTTTCCCATAGGCAATGTTCTCGTGAATGGTACCAGCAAAAAGGGTTGGTTCTTGACTCACTAAGGCGATATGCGACCTTAAAGCTCGTAAGTTATAGTCTTTAATATCTCGTTCATCGATAAAGACAGCACCTTTTAATGGATCATAGAATCTCTCGATCAGTGCTATGATGGTAGACTTACCTGATCCACTCGGGCCAACAAGCGCCACCGAAGTTCCTTGTCTTATCTTAAGGCTTAGTCCTTTAAACACCATCTGATCTGGTCTAGACGGATATGCAAAGAACACGTTCTTTAACTCTACACGACCCCGAATGGTGCCTTTGATAGAATCACGCCCCCATGAAGTATCTGGATCGATTTCACTTTTCTTGTCAAGAATCGCGAAGACCGACCCAACCGCGCTACTTCCTCTTGAGATATCTTTAGTCATGCTCCCAGCATCTGCTATGGTGTATGCCGTGAACAATAATAATAAAAATGCTTGAAAAAGCCTCTGTGGAGCTATCGATCCTTCGCTCAATAACTTACCACCATACCAGTATGCCAAAGCTGTTGATGCTGCTGCAAGAAACTGTGAACTGAATAGGCCAATACCCGAGTAATAAGACTGTCTGATGCTTTCCTTTCGAGGACCTTCTAAGGTGTCCTTAAAGAGTCCAACGATCCGTTTTTGTGAAGAGAATGCAGTTATGGTTCGATGGTTAATCACGGCTTCGCTTGCTAGCTGACTTCCTTCTTTTTGGGCCTTTTGAGCTTTTTCAGATAAACTTTTCATTAAAACACTTCTAGCATAGAAACTACCAATGAGAAGAGGTTGCGCAGCCATTAACACCAGGGCTAGCTTCCATGACAGGATTAGACCTAGTGTGTAAGCGAAAAATGCCCCGAAAAACGCTTGAGTTAGTAAAGATAAACGGTCTCCCACGAGTGAACGAACCATGTTAGCTTCGGTTGACAAACGTGCACAGATAGCTGCACTAGTGTTGTCATCTTGATCATACCATCCAATCTCGAAAGTCAAGAGTTTTTCAAGTAGTTTCTCTCGTACTCTCGTGGTTAATTTTTCTCCCATCACTGCAAAGTAATAGTGTTGGATGACACTAGTGACAAAGTTGAAAAGTCCAATTCCTAAGAAAATGAACGAGTAGATTCTCGCGTGACTAACAATGGTAGATTTGTCGCGCCTGAAGTAAACATTGATCATTGCACCCACACAGTATGCGTTTATGGGTTGGACTGCACCCGCACCTACAGCCCCTATGCACCCATACAAGGCTTTGCGCCATTCGGGTGCATTCATTTGTAGTAACCGTAACTGGGAAGGGGCTGGGTATGATCGTTGCTTAGAGTAATCATCTTCATCATCACTTTCATAAGACGCGTCAAACTGAACAGAATATGGTGCACTCAGGGAGAACACTGGGCTGAATGGGTTCAGAGATGGGGTGCCTGGTGCACTTGATCTCGCACTTGCTGGGCTTGGCGCAACCATGGTTCTATGATGACTAGAGTGATTACCAGATCTATCGATGACTTGGTTTTCCGGTGCAGATTGCTGCAACTGCACCATTTTAAAGTACTCATTGTTCATTTGCATCAGCTGATCATGTGAACCAGATTCGACTACCTTCCCTGACTGAAGCACGTAGATCAGATTCGCTTTCCTGATTGTCGATAGACGATGTGCAATTATCATTGTAGTCCTCCCAACCGACGCTTGATCTATTGCCTCTTGCACAATTCTTTCAGATTGTGTGTCAAGTGCACTTGTAGCCTCATCAAGAAGCAAGATCTTGGGATCTCTTATTAGAGCGCGAGCGATTGCAATTCGTTGTTTTTGCCCACCTGATAGTTGAAATCCAAATTGACCTACCTGTAAAGATAAGTAATAAAAGATTGTATCATTGCCAATTGATCAAAACTCATAATAATCATATAATCAGTTTTCAAATGCAATGACTAACAGTTCTTGCAGTTATTGACTCACATTCGTTTCATATCCGTCTGACAACTTAACGATGAAGTCATGAGCATTCGCGCCCTTGGCTGCTGCAACAACTTCATCCATGGATGCTCCTTCTTTCCCAAATAGTATATTCTCTTTGATAGATGTTGCAAACAGAATTGGCTCTTGATTAACCAGACCCATTTGGGATCTTAGCCATTTGAGATGAAGTTTCTTTATCTTATATCCATCCAAGATGATTTCACCCTCTTGTGGATCATAAAAGCGTAGGATCAACGAGATAGTGGTTGATTTTCCTGAACCACTACCTCCAACCAGACCGACCGTTTTACCAGCTGGTACGCGTAGATCCAATCCTTGGAGAATTGTAGTATCTGGCCTTGACGGATAGCTAAAATAAACCCTCTTGAACTCAATTTCACCTCTTACGTATGACAACGCCTTACCTTTCTTATCTTCAGAATCTATAGTCGGATTTCGGTTGATCATTTCATTGATTCTAGTGGCAGCCCCTTGTGACTCTGTTATGGCAGTTAGATTTGGAAGTGCTGTCAGGACATTCCTACAAGATTCGAAAAATTTCTAAGCTTTATACGCGAATTAGTATTAAAAGAAAGTATACTCATACAATACAAATTGTGAGCTTTTTGTATTTCTAGGTGGTTTAAAGAAAATATAACAGTTTCCATGTATAAAGTTTTTAAAATCTAACATGTGTCAACTGTAATCACTTGTCACATGTTAGATTATTTTAGGGTTTGCTACCCAGGGTAGCGTATGCCCTAAACCAATGTACTTTCAAAAACCTACTTAAAACTATTATATTTTATCTAGACCACCTAAAAATCCAAAAAATTCGACAGATTGAGGTGTCAACAAACTCGTTTATACTTACAATCCTCCCATGAGCACATTAAATCCAGCGACGAAAATAGCTCCACCCTTTTCGCCATGTTTAGTGACGAGAAGAGACCCAACCCATGCCTGAAACGCCCAACTGACATATATCATTCCCATGCTTCCGAGCATTAGTCCTCTAGCCAAACCTTGTTTTATTCCTAACTCCATGGTGGTTTGAAGGGCCTTGCTGAACTTATCAAGGGTTTGACTCTCTCCAACGTAAGAATAAACTGTTCTTATGGACGAAATCGCTTGTTCTGCAATGCTACCAGCGGTACCATACGATGCAACCATTGCCATTCCTACATCCATCATGCGTTTACCAAGACCAAGAGCCGGGACAAGAAACATGACGGAGAACGGAATCGCCGCCAGTGTAAGCCGCCATGAGAGAACGAACGCGAACACGTGGCAGAAGAAAAAGGATGACATGTAGGCTAAACAATTTGGTATCTATATAGACATAGTTGAACTACAGTTAGATTATGATCTGGTACATTGCATGTCAAGTTGGCTGTTTAATAGCCATTTGTATTATGAAGGTGTAATAAGTTAGTGAAGCGAGAACCTTTTCGCCAATGGTGATTTGGATTGTGTTGGAATCAGCGGAGATTGTTGAAACAACTTGATATGTTGTTGATGATCCGACTTCTTGGGTGTCAAAGAAACCGACATCTTGTTTAAGGACGGATTTCAGGTACTCTAATCGCATTCGAGAAGTTTGTCTCTCTGCGGTCCTAGCCCAACATAGTCCTTCTGTAAACATAAACGCAAAAACACGATTGGGTTGACCAGAAGCACTTCTTAGTCTAATCTTATAATAACTTATTAAATACTAATGTTTAAATTTGTATAAATTGTATTAGTAGACATTACTAGAGAATGGACATTTTTTAATCAAAGTTTGTGAACCAAAAAACGGTTGCATATATGACAAATTTGTGACTAAATCACCATGGTCACAAAATTAGCTACCACCATCAATCAGAGGCGGACCTAGGTACAAAGGAGGGGGACAGCCGCCCCCTTAAAAGTTTTTTTAGTATTATATATACGTGAAAATCCCCTTTAAAATTATGCAACCGTCTTACTTTTGCCTCCCATGAAAAATTTTCCTGGCTACACCACTCCCACCAATCATGTGACAAAATGGTCACAACTTTGCAGAGTATTCAAACTCGGGTCTCAAATTGCTATTAGTTTAAAAATAAAATATAACTGACGGTCACAATCCGGTCGTAGAAAAATCGGGCACAAATCAATCTCTAATAAGCGGTAGCAAACGGTTTGAAAAATGAGACCAAAATATAAGTCAGCAAAACAGTCACAAAATATTCAGCCGTCGCTAATGTAATTTACGCATAAAGATTGTGGTGGCAACAATTTCATTGCAAAAAATTTTTGTAACTAAAATAACAATCACAAATACCCAGTTTTCTAGTAATGAGAAAAATAATCTTATTTGTACAAGAAAAGAAATTTAATATGTTTCATTCCTTAAATAGTTTTTTAACGACTTTCATTCAACCATATCCAGTCTTTCAGTTTTTTCTATTTCTCATGTTTAAGCAGTACAGATAAAACACAACCAAAACCAACTATTCATGACAATCAAGTAAATAAGCCCATTTTTCCATCTTTGCAAAGAATCACTCAAGAAATGGTAATGAACCAACTCACCAACAAAAGCAGCTACACCAACCAATATTGCAACATATAGCAACCTAAGAGAATACTGAAACAAAAACACAAACAGATAGATTTAACAACAAAATTAGTAAACAAACACATACCAAACGAATCGATCATGTTGTAATCGGTTACCTTATTAACAGTGGCAATAGAGACCGTGGCATTAGGGTCTCCATAATCGTTAATAACATCGCTAAGAACATACATCATTAACGGAATCTGCAACCCGTCTCCTATGCTCCCCAACGTCCCCCAAAACATCAAAAACTTATCGTACCCTTCGGCATAGCGAAACAGCCCCTCTTTCTTATCTCCACCACTCTCCTTCATTTCCGACACCGACCCGAATGAGTTCTTTAACTTAAACAGTTAAGCTTAATCTCAAGAGTTTAATTATGATATGTTGTGGATGTTAAATAAGCAAGTGTACATAAAAGTTGCTAATAACTATGGCATCACGTTATGTCATGTTGAAAGCCGGCATTGGCTGCTAATGGTGTAATTAGTATAATTGGATGTTAGTAGGAATCTGTAGTTCCGGCTAATAATATTATTAGCTATGTTATGTGTAATGTGTTGGCACTTGTCTTTTATGTTACGAGATGTTGTTTGACATATTAATTAAACCGAGGCTAGAAACAAAGTTTTTTTTAAAACCTAAGAAAGATTTTGTATGATCCGGCGTAAGAGTAGCTTTTGGATTTCATTTGAGATTTGTCGTCATGCGTTGTATGTCTTGTAATGTAGTAATACGTGATAAATTATACATGTGACGTAAATTTAAAAGATAAAAAGTGTCGCACCCTGTGGTTTTTTTGCGTAGGTGATAATGGAGCGAATAATTTATTTCTGTTAAATGATGTGTCTTCACACATTTTTAAGTTTCTTGTACAATCTAACGTCATGTGATCAGCTTAAGTATCGTTTATTTCTATAGACAAATTTAAGTGGTCTTATATAACTAAACTAGGAACTGAACCCCGCGCGTTGCCGCGGGGTCTTTTTATAACACCGTAGAAACCATATTAGCATACAAGATTAAGAAACCATTAACATGTTTTCTGTGTCAAGATGTCATACGTGTGTTAAACATATGAGTACATTGATATCACATATCTACAAAAATATAATTTGGTTAGATATATATATAAATTATGCGGTAGACCGACCAAAGGTTGTAAGAAAACATATGTATCAACTTTAATAAAGTAAACAATAGTTTGTTTAAATTTATAATTTAATTCCAAAAGGGATTTTTAGAGAATGTTATTTTAACAAACCTTTTAAAACTTTAAGTTATTTTAGCAGTGTATTATAAATTTTAATATCTTTAATCAGATCATGTTTTGTGTTGAAGAACTAATTTTAATATAATTATGGACTTCTACGGACGTGAATATTATGTTAATATAGTTTTGAGTTATTTCTAATTTGTTTAAACTTTAGAGGATAAAGAGGAGAAAGTTAGAAACATAAATCCCCAACCCAACCCACCCCACCCCACCCCACCCCATTCTCTTCTCTCTACTCCACTCTCTATACTAATTGACACCACCAATCATATTTACAGATTTCATATTCTCCATTTTCATCTTTAGTCCACCACCACCAGCCACCAGCCACCCAACAATGACAACTCATGTTCTCTCTCTCTCAACTCATCATCATCGACGTCTCACCTTCATCGATACACCTAGATCCATCGAAGGCCACGACAAATGGTCATCCCGCCCCTGTCACCTTCTTTGAAACCTTTCATCGTCTGTCTAAAAGTTTATGCCGATCCGATCTGCTAAATGCTAATATAAAAGGAGGACATGCTGGTTCTAGATCTAAAACTCATTTTGTGTTCCTAGTCGAAATCCGACGTTTCCACCGTGAAACGGCTCTTTCGAGTACTACCGTTGGTGACATTCAAGGCCCACCATTGAGCCGTTGTCGGAGGTGGTGTGGTGGGTTAGAGCCAAGGGAAGTGGTGAACTACAGATCACAAGGATCGATGTGTATTCAGAGAGAGAAAATGGAGTGAGGGCTTTTTTGCAATTTATGAAAGATTGATGGTCAATTTACAAGACTCTAAAAGTGTCCTGTAGACACCGACCTACATGATTTATAATATATATAATTACTAGTTTTTATAAAATGTATATTTTTAATATATTGTAAGTGGATATAAATTATGATTAAATATATACATAATGCAAAATATAACAAATTCTTTAAAAAAATATTCCAACTTTTTTATTTTGATACAAGAAAATTTTAATTTTCAAATTTATGTTGATAACCATTTTATATAAATAACGAATGTTAACTCATGTTTATTGTGATAACCTATTAACCAAACTAGTGGTACACAACAGGTCACGTTATCACTGTAAGTTAGAGTTACAGTTATAAAATTAATGATCCACAATGAACGTTAAATATATTTTTTTAAATATAGCAAGACTATACTCGAACTAAAGATATTAAAATGATTTATTTAATGTTGTAATTTGTATAAAAAATATAGCATCATACAAAAAAGTTAAGACGATTTAAAAAAAAAAGGTGGAATTTTTTAAAAAATAGAGGGAAATTTAAAAAATAGGAAGAAAATTGTTACATCAGTGGTGTAAAGTGATGTAAAAGTTAGTTACATTACATAATCATGATGTAAGTGCTTGTTACTTTAGTGTTAATGGGTTATCATAATTAAAATAAGTTAAGAACCGTTCCTTTTCTTTAGTTATAAAAATAACCCAAAACATAATCAAACATTTAAGAAATACGTTTATGGATTTCATTTATTTTAATTTAACATGTTGTATGGCTACAAGTGATGAGACATATATACTTATCCTATTCGAATTAAGTGCTAAAGTGACATTACAATATTATTGTTTAATTTGACCCGCTCTAGAATATGTAAACGTGACAAATGGCATAAAACAAACATATGATTATCATTTTGATAGCATATATAATTGGGTTCTATCATGACAAATTGACAATATGACATGCATGACTGATTCATGTTGAACTTATTCAAGATTACGATCATTTTCGTTAATATATGTCATCAAATTTCGTTATCTTAGGGACCATCAAAGGTCGTTTTGTTCTTCAACTTTTTTAAATGATTGTGAAAACAGTGTGTGTTTAATAGGGACATCAGGCGGTTTTGACCCATCTGTCACTAGACTCTATTTAGAGGTGTTATGACACGACAAATAATGTAGCATGCCACGATGTTATAAGCAAATAAACATTAATTTTGACTTTTGGAGTAGAACACACTGTAGAAGAATGCTGTTAAACGAAATAAAAGCTATTAGAAAGCTAGGCATTTGTGAAGCGAAATCGTATATTTAATTTTTAGATTGAAAAAAGGGTTGCAAAACTAAAGACCGAAAATATTAGGTCATGAAATAGTTGCAAAATTTGCGGCCGTATAAATTCGGACGCAAAATGTTTCCACAAAAGGGGCATGTAGATGATGTGATATTAATATTTTTTTTCAAGATTAGTAAGAGTATGGGCGATCAAGACACACCATCCATCTGCGAAAGTTCACTTTAATTGGAACCCATTTATCATCCAAAAGAAAGAATTGGCAAGAGAGCAAAGTTGATTTTAATCGTTGAGCTGAAGTGAATGAGTTTTGAATGAACCTGATGCATCTCCACCCCAAATCCATGAGTTTGAGCCTCTTCGACCGGTACAATTGCCTATGATATCTCTACATTTGTTCCGCTATTCCAATTCCTTAAGTTCCAAAGTAGACTTGTTGCATACAACGTGCCATATAACGCGCTGATCATCGTACTTAATGCAATCGCTAATTTGCATATGTTTATATATGGCAATCTAAAACAAGAGTACCTCTTTACCATCTCCAATTGAGCAAGAGACAATATCTTTTAACTTAACTGACAGATTTGCGATATCTTTTTCAACAGCGATAAGATGACTCTAAACCATAGGGTATATTGATCCGTTTTTTCTTGCCATCATCAGCTAATTATTTCTATTTTTAGAGTTATTAAAGTTTACTAAACGATGAAAGAATGCAGAGTTTTCATCTCTTTCAATTGCCCACCGGGTTATAGACTTTTGATGAACAATTTTGTTTTAATATCCTTCATGGAAGCCATCTCCTTCTTACAATTAAGTCTCTCGTCAAACTCAAAATCAACCATTTGTCTTTGCTCTACCATAATCTTCAAGTTGTGAGTACTTAGTTTTCTAGTAATGCAACCACCAATGCTAAAAATAAATTTGACATGTATACTAATAAATCAAAATGTTTAAAAGTCACATATAATTTTTCTACATTGTCCACCTAGGCTCAACCTAGTATTTGAACACGTGTCGTTACTAGAATGAAAGTTAACCATTTAATTATATATTAAATGCTAATGATTATTTATATCTTTTCTAAATTATTAACCAAGTTTTTTAATAAATTAAAAACATGAATCTGTATATTAAAAAAACATAATTTTTTTAAATACGAAAATCTGTGAAATATGAATTTTTAAATACAAAAAACTTTTAAAGAAAGACATTATTTAAAAAAGAATTTAAAAAAATGATGTTTAAAAAATAATTTTTTTCAAACACAAGTTTTTTTAAAAGACAAAAGTTTGGATAAATATTGTCATTATTTTATTACATAAGACAGTTAATTATACGTAATTATCAATATTTTATATAAAATACTATTTTTAAATTCTAAGTATTAATAAATAAATATTAATTTAATATTTTTAATCATGTATTACACATGTTTTAAACTAATAGTGAAATATTTATAAAATGTTGACTAAAGAATATAGAAAAGCACTGATTTTAGGATTTGATATGATGTCATGATGATGTTAAATTCCCTTGCTCTGCTGGCCGTCGTATCCAGGTGCATATCCAACACTTTTGCCGGCAAGTCGGCAACACCAAAATTATTCTCTTTCATACAACTTTTTAATTAAGATATTAGAGTTATCAAAATAGGGCGACTTGGGAAATTAATAAAACGAGTTGTTTTAAAACTTAGTTGTGGTTAGGGCTCTTTAAAAAGTTTATGTTCCGTAGTTCATTTGAAATGGTTTGAATATAGTTCGTTTGAAATTGGCTTGGTTTGAAACATGCCGATACCAGATCAAGGTCAGTTCAGCTCGTGGTTTACTCGTTGGTCTTTAAAATTAAAGACTTAATTTAATTTTAATAAAGTATAAATCAAATTTATGACATATTTTCTGAATAATTCATAGACGTGACCAATTTGATATTTTTTAATAAAAAAATCAAAGTATTAAAATATACGGGATAATCATACTTCATTAAAAATCAATCATGTATAATTGTTTTATAAGTTAAGATAAACTAATATAAAAAAATATTATATTTTATTTATGCATATATCAATATTTGTAAAATATAACAAAATTATATATATTTTTTAAATAAACAAGTTGGCGCATATATAAACGAGACAAGACCGAGCTCACATTCTAGGATCGTTAAGAAAACGAGTCAACTCAACTCAGCTTGATTTTTAAGCGTGTCGAGCCAGGGCCTACCATGGCTCTGCTCGTTTATAACCCTAGAGATGGGATGTTGGATTATTTTTTATAAGAAATTTAATCTACATCTAATTTTACAATATTGTCTATCACAAGACTTAAATCCTTAAGCTTTTAGAAAGTGACGTAACGGCCTTTGATGGATGTTGGATTCATTTATATGATGGACCAAACGTAGCTCTACAAGTTCTTAGCATATCATTATTAGCTAGATGATTATATCAACTTAATGCGTTACCAGTGAATTTAAAAATCGCAAGGGGCAAGCGTTGAGAAACCGGTATTTGATAATAGGTGAAGTAATTTTCGGCTTGAAACATCCAATCGAAAGGGTTACACCGATCGAAAAGGAAGATATATTTTTGGTTTTATTAAGGGTGGTTGCCTTGGTTTTGGTTTGGGTGTTAAGTTTAGTTGTTGAGATTTCAGTGGCTTTAATTGGGGCCGAGGGGTGGGCAACATTTTTGTTTGATGAAGCGGTTGTAGCAGCGATGAGTTGATCCATTTTGTTTGACGGGGCCTGGAATGGGCCGTTCATAGCAGTGGAGTCCTTATAGAGCAACATGAGCACGTGAATGAGAGCACCAAATGATAGATCCGTAGAGTGGGTTAGTGATACGATCCAATGGCACCAAGCTACGAGTCAAACCCAACTCAAAAGACATACAAAGTTACCAGGCACATTTAAGGAATAAAAGTCCAAAGACAAGTCAACCATGATCCCCTGAACTCTTTTATGCATGCATGTTGGGCTGTTCACGAACCGAACCGAACTGAACCGAACGCCGGTTCACTCGAACTCGGTTCGTTTACAAATTGAGCAACTCGGTTTGGTTCAAATTTTCTAATTCGAGCGAAAAATGCTCGCTCGAACTTGGTTCGGTTTATCACCGAGCGCTCGGTTCTGCTCGGTTTGGATCAGTTTCATATTACAATTTAGTACAAAACTAATCATTTATTCAAGAATTTCAAGTTCCAACTCAAACTAAACAATATAACAAAAAGAACATACAAAATAAGTTCAACAAAAAATAAATCTAAGAGATGAATAAAATTTTAACTCGAATTTGAATAAATCACGATAAAACCCACGTCCACCAATTCCACTGCGACCATTTCCACTTCCACTATTTGCCATCCAACAACCTTGCCCATGGGAAGGAAACTGGTAAAGTGGTGAGTCATGAGTGGTTGCGTTAGTGCATTTAGAGATTTTAGATTTAGGGTTGTTAACACTGGACTATTTGACTTTTTGAGTTAAAATATTAAAAAGGACTAAGGGTAAATTAGTAAATAATTTAAATGGTAATGTGGTAAATAAATAAATAAACTAACATATTACATAAATATAATATATAGAAGTTATATTTAAGAATAACTCGAGCAAAACCGAATGAGCAATGAGCGAGCTAACCTTTGCTCGTGCTCGGTTCGTTTAAAAACCAAACCAAGCCGCTCGGCTCGTTTACAACCGAGCCAAAATCGAACAAGCAACATTTCAAGTTTTTTTCGAAAGAATTTTGAGCGTTGAGCTATTTGGACAAACCTAATTTTCATTACACCCCATTTATCCATTAGTTCGGTAGCCATGTTCTCAAGTTAGTAGTTACATTCTTCTCAATTAAATGACATTAAGTAAACATGCATGATGCATCATGCATAAAAATAAGAACAAACAAACAAAATCTAATCTTCATATCTTTTGGGCTTGCTGATGAGTCTTGTGGTTCTTATAGATGGGCTTGGGTCATGATTGGCAGATGTTGGACCCGGGTCAATATCATGATAAGAATCAATCATAATTTTGAATTTTAATAGAGTTTTAAGTAGTTAATTGTTCTTTTTGAAATCTGTGGAATATTTGAGGCTTAATTGATTCAAGTTCCAACTCATAGTCGAGATTTAAGACTTTATGCAAACATAAAAACCCGTTTCATTAAAATAACAGTGATGGATTATTGTACGCATCAAACAGTTGAGAGAATAAAGATTAATTCCATTGAAAATTGTTATTTTACGATGTGTGACTTCACATAAGATGCATTCTATGTATTATATACTTTTAATCATTAACATATTTGTGCGTTATTCATTTGTACTTTATGCATTAATTGTTGCATGGCTTCACATGTGAATGCGAAGATTTTTTTAAACTAGTATTATTTACACGCGTTGCTGCGTGCGGGTTTTCATTTTAACTTTCTTGGATCCATTTTAATTAGTTTTTACAAACTAAGATATTTTTTTTTTAACTTTCTTTAATCCAATTTAATTTTTAACTTTCTTTAATCCAAGTTAATTAAACCAAGGTCAGTACTTTACTACGAACGACATTAAAGAGGTGTATATATGTTGTGTTTAAATACAACTTGAAACCTTTTTTTAAAGTAAAAAGTTCATATAGTATTTATTGTTTTCTGACAAATAAAGTGTTAATTATGGTACAGATTAGAAACAAAACATGTGATATAAAATATGAGCAATAATAAGCTAAAATAACACTAATCAATTTCCTAAATAGGAGCAGCACTAAATCAATTAAGTTGAGCATTTCACCTACGCCAATATCACACACACACTTCACCTACAGTTCTCTCTCTCCTCTCATCAACAACACTCACTTCATTCCAGATTTTCAGCCCCAAAATCAATTAGGCAAAGACTTAATTCAAGCCAAAAATCATGATTGAATACTGATTTTGAGAATGAAGTTCAAGCATAGGGTGATATCATTAAGAATCCTAGGGTTTAGGTTAGTCTTGGTGTCATTAAACACCTAGGTCTTGACATCTAAGTTCTTGTAGGTCTAAATAGTTGTTCATCAGGTTATTCACGTTTTGTTTGGATGATTTTTCGCATGTTGTTCGATTTCTACTGTTGATGGTGGTACGCGGTGATGATTTAGCATTTGACGTGATTGAAGGTTGCATTAGTTAGGGAGCGTTTGAGCCCTCGATCGGCCACAACTGTTGGGTCTGCCGAGAACCGTTTAGTCCACCTTGCCTCCTTTTGCTGGAATACTTGCTTCACTACATTACATTAGCTACTGACGTTTTGGAGCTTTTGAAAGCACTGTCGGACGTATATGTGACACTTGTTGAAGCTCCGTTTATGCAACTGTTGGCTACAATGCTTCGCAGTGAGACTGGATTCTCATCCTCAACGATCGTTGTGTGCATCGAGGAGTGATGGTGGTGGGTGTATATATAGTGGCTATGGAGATTCACAAGTGAAGATTTGTAAAGTCGGTGTGCATTTGTGGAGCAACACGTAGAACTTTTACAATAACACATGTTACTGTATAAACCCTTCTAGCAGAATAAGTGGCAACAAATAATGTTGCCATATGGTCCAATTATAATCTAGAACTGTAGAAACCGACCATAAAAATTAATATAGATTATAATGAAATTTAAGTTTCTCAAAAGTTATACTTTAATCCTTTAAGTTTAACTATCTACACTTATACCCCATCATATTTATTTGTCTTTTTGGCTTTTGCACACTCATAGTTTCTTATTTAATATTGTCTTTTTTTTATTAATTTTAAACTATTATGTTTTATAAATTTTTGAACGAACTGTCGCGACAAACTTATATGTAAATACGTTTCGATGTAAATTTCATTTAAAACTTAACTGTACAATATATATGTATGCCCAGGGAGAAGATAATTAATGATATGATGCTCACAATTAGCTCAGGGATTTGTATTTGATATGATGCATAAATTATGACTGAGGTTAAATCATTAAGTAATACGTGTCACGTTTGTATATATTTGTATAGCCAACTACAAATCTTATCAAACTCTAAGTTAAAGAATTTAACAACCAAACTTGAAATTGAAACTGCTTTTCATTATCAGCAACAAAACTCATATTCTTCACATTTACTTCATTAAAGAAATGTATTAAGTAAGAGTAGTTAAAACCATTAAAAATTTTGACATATTAAAAAGATTAAAAGAACTCTATATCATCATTACTAAATCCGGTTGAATAGAATAATCCCAATAGAACGCTTTTGATCACAGATTATAATTATGTGTGTATAGTGTATGCAATCACTGTTTAAAAATAAAAACATAAAACTAAATTAATTATTTGTTTTTTAGTTCCGTAGTGAGATAAAATAATATTCATAACTATATCATTTCTTTTAATTTTTAATTTTAAAATTTACAAAATTAATGGTTTATTAGAAAAATAGTTTAAAGATTATGTTAATGTTGTCCAGAAACTAATATGCTTAACATCATTTATATGTTGTGTAACCCTTTTTTTTCTTTTATGCAGGTATGAGACAATTACATAAAGTAGCAACATAGAAGAGAATGTTGCATCTGGACCATTGCAAAAACTTCTACTGTTGGATTTACTTGAAATTAAACATTTGTCTACATTGACTAGGTCCATACAACATATATCACTTCCAATTTCAAATTTCTAATTAAAGAATTTAACAACCAAACTTGAAATTGAAACTGCTTTTCATTATCAGCAACAAAACTCATATTCTTCACATTTACTTCATGCTAGTAGTAATATCCGATTGCAATCAATAGGAACTTACTTTTTTAATCAGACAATAATTAATATCTAATTACATACTTTTTGTGAACAATGAACATCCTATATATAATTATAAGGAAGAGAGTTCTTTATTTTGTTTGAGACTTCGATATATAGCACTTATAAGTCTTTTTTTCGTGCTCTTCTGAAACATGTTAAGGCTAACTTTCACTATCTTCGAAGGAAGATTGCACATAAGGAGCAACAAATTTGGTTCATAACTTGTCGGTATTTTTACCAAACCACCCTTGTTTGCTTATTGGTAATTGCAGTCCTATACCTGATCATAATAATATGTCACACCTAGTTTAATATTTGTCTGGTAATTACACGTTGGGCATCGGATATACCTATTAGTTTGTAAACATTACCAGTGGCATTTTCATATACGTTTCTTACTATTTTTAAGTTTTGTATAATCTTGTCATCCAATGAAATTAGAATTATAAAAACTAAAAATGAGATAACTAATTAGTTGATTATTCTGTTACTCAAGGATAAAAGAAAATGAAAATAAAAATAAAATGTTTACATGCATGATTCAGGTAAATGAGTATGCATGCTTCGTTTGATTAGACGGAGTATCATCTAATACCATACCATTCTCATACCCATGAAAATTTTGAAAAGCATGGTCTCATATGACCATACATGAATACTTATCGCATTAATTACACATCCCAAATGTTTTAGGCATAGGGTTT
Source organism: Flaveria robusta (assembly GCA_025506415.1). Taxonomy (NCBI): domain Eukaryota; kingdom Viridiplantae; phylum Streptophyta; class Magnoliopsida; order Asterales; family Asteraceae; genus Flaveria; species Flaveria robusta. The sequence goes on from CM046465.1 coordinate 8,207,208, forward strand.
GCTGTCAAATCTTGGTTCATTTGTCATCGAGTCATATCAACCCTTGTATTCTTGTGGTTTGATCTAATGTATAGAAGGGTCTTATATCACTTTAGGTTCCAATACATACTAATACCCTTGTAATTTACTTGTACGTATTTGTACACACACAAAGACATTCACTTCTAGTTATGGTCATTTTTCTACTCTAATAAAAGAGTATATTGTTGTGGCACGTGACGGCACCACATTCACTCTCACCAAAATTTTTCTGTTTCTCTCTCCTATTAAATAATTACCGTAATTATCAATAATATTATTTTATTTTTTTAGAACAAAAATAGTTTTTTTAATAAATTTAAAAAAAGATCTTCTTATTAATGTTATTTCTAAAAATAATTTTTATAGAATAAGAAAGTTTTACAAAACATCAAACTTTTTTAAAATTAGTGTTTTTAAAAAGTTAATTTTTTATAAACAAAAACTAATTAAAATTGAAATTTATAATAAGAAAATTTTTAAAAATAATATTTTTTAATACAGTTTGTTTTGAAACAAAATATTTATTATTTTTTTCAGAAAAAAAAAGTTTTAAACCAAAAGTTTAAAAAGTTGATATAATTGTTTTATTACATATTGTTCTTACTATACGTAATTTCAATTATATTTTATCGTAAAATATCGTTTTATATTTGATAAACATTTATTATATTTAATATTTTATTTGTTCAACCCGTGTAATACACGAGTTTACTAAAACTAGTCATATATATTAGTTGAAGCCACAAAAGACACACCTACTAGACACTATTCTTTTTTTTATTTTTAACTTGGATTTTTTTGTGTACATAAATGCATTAATTCTTCACTTAATAACTGGTGTTCCACACCCTACAAATAAGACTCTAACACTCCCACTCCTCCAAAACACAGAGGCTTGTTCGAGGCTTTCTCGAGCCAGTTTTCTAGGGTGTCAATTGTATCAGGTTGAGTGTTTTGGAATATCAAACCCAAACAAGACCTATATTTTTACTAGTGTAAAAAAAAATCAACTCAAACCTTAACCCATATAAAATCATGTAATCCAAATCTGATCTGTTTAATACATGCTTTTAAAGACGTCAAAATATTCAATGAAAATTTAAGATTTGCACTTTCAAATTGCATTTACAACAAGACATCGCTTCAAGTTTATAACTACTAGCTATAGATTTTTAGTCATATACGTGTGTTTCTTCTAAAAGTTTTAAAATAAAGCTCAAAACTTAAGTTGTAATTCGAACTTCTAAACTGAAAAAAAGACCTTAAAATACTTTATTAATACAAAAGTTAAAAGACTTATAATATTTTTATAGCATGCATTATTAAACGGATTAACAAGTCAACTCATTTTCAAGTGTGCCAACCCGACATATTTTCAAGCAGGTCAACTCAAACCCAACATTTTTTTTTAAACGAGATGTGTTGCCCACCCAAAAACTTGTTTTTCTTCGTATCAGGTTCGAGTTGTCAAGAATTATCACCCCTAACTTTTTTTTACCCCTTTCTTTCCTAACAAAATACTTTTCCCCCCACCTGATCAAATGGGAAAAACTCTAGTTTCTATTAGAAAGATGTGATTCTGTGATATACGAGTTACTCTTATTAGTAAAATGCGATTATTTAACTAGTTGCGTGATATACAAGTTATCGATCTATCTCATTAATTAGTTTTTGTTTTTTTTTCCTTCCATTACCTAAGCAATTGGAGTATATATTTCAGGTGTCAGGATCGGAAGGAGGTAGAATATGTATATATGTATGGTAAAGAATGTAATGAGATGATGGTGGGTCGTAGTCTGTATATATCATATCAGAGATCGAATTTAATGAAATAATAAAAGCAGCAGACTGCATGTGAGAATCATGTAATAAAATGACATGACTTTACGTATTGGCAAAGTTAACTTCATCATCACCAAACAACCCAACACAACACCCCCTCATCTTACATAATTACTTTTTTCTTCCTCATTAAAATGAAATTATATACATTAACAAAATCTTGAATGTGGGTGGACACTATTCACTTTGTCACATTAAGATTTTACAAGTTCTATAAGCGCTATGCATAAGTCTTTGTATGATTTTTTGAAGTTACTGTATGATCATTTGCCCATCATGAACTTACAATATGACATATTTAACTTTAAGTAGACTTACAATTTAAATTTGTGCTTTTCTTTTTTATGTGCTTTTTTTGCCCCACACAAATTTTGACACGTGGACCACTCATAACATTTTTGCTTTTTCTCTCGTGTAACTTTAAAGTATAGCATTTTATAAATTTTGAATCTATGTTGTCACTGTTTATTTTTAATCTACGTTTCAGAGTAAATTCGTCAAATACATTTTAAGTTAAATTTTTTTTACGGTTTTTGTGTTTTATAAACTTCCAACTTGCATAGTTTGACGTGTTTATTTTATCAATGTTTCGACATAAAAAAAAATTATGATGTGAATATGAATATACAAGTTATCAAAACTAAACCCTACAAATTTTAACACCCCTGTCATAGCACACATGCGAGTTTCGTCCACTAGTTTACTACAACTTGTTAGTTTTTATAAATTCTTTTGGTTATACGTTTTTCTCTTGTAACTTTCAATCTTTTTGGTTTGTAACCGTGGTTAAACAACGGTTAAAACGCTAAATTTAACACGAAAAATATTCGAGAACCTTTAATTATTTTAAAAAGAAGTTTATAAATATACTCAGGGGATTAGTTTGAAATGTTTCTTTCAAGCTCAGGAATTGTCGATTCATTAGTACTCTTTACACACGTAGTTACTAATCAAGCTGTTGGGACCGGGCTAGCTAAAGCAATGGGTCATATTATTAATTCGAGGTTAGGTTTGTCACTATATAACTTAAAAAACTTGATAATATAGCCCCACCAAAATAGGGTTCCATTGTTATTATTTCAGAAATCAATATAGATTTGTTTAAAAATTCTGGAACACAGGTTAAATTAAAAAAATTGATGTATGGTTGTGTTTGGTTTTAAGGTTTTCGGAATAAAGAACATATGGATATGGGAATGTAGCGGTACTTGTCAATCTTGTCGGGTTGACGATTGAAGGATGGAGTTGATGAACTCAAACATAACTCATATATTTATTTGTGTTAAAGATATTAAGTCTAACAACCTATATACATTTAAAATTGTGTGGTTGTCTCAGGAATTATCAACTCTAAATTTACAAGATTATATATATATATATATATTTTATAAGCTTAAAATGCCCTGAAATGATCAAATCTTATGCATATCTTATTGCTCAAGTAAACTTCGATTTTACTCTATGTGGTTTGGTTCATATAACGGTTTACATCCAAAGGTTTCAAAATCTTGAATTTACTTTTTGTGATTTGCATTCCATCCCTATTAACTTCAACCCATTAACAAATATTTAACATTATTAGTGAGTTGGAGCTAATTGGAACGGATTAAAAATCACAATGAGTAAAATCAAGATTTTGAAATTTTTTGAGATAAACCGTTATTTGGACTAAATCACATTAAACAAAAGCGAAATTTACTCTTTCTTGTATGAGTTGTGAAAATTTTAAAAGATTCGATGATAATTAATATCAAATAGTCATAGTATCGTAGTTGTAAAAACAAATGTTAATTTACAGAGAGAGAGAGAGAGAGAGAGAGAGAGAGAGAGAGGGGGGGGGGGGGGGGGGGGGGGGGGGGGGAATGGGTTTCAAACACGTGCACTACTTATGTCTTGTGTTTCAAAATGAAACAAGGATTTTCAAAATGAAACAAGGATATATTAGTACATGCGGTGAGATTTAACTACTTAGTATTTAAGAGTCGTAAATTGTTACTAATCTATAACATTTAATAAAACAAATTTTTTTTGTCATTTGTTATTTTCTTATGTCACTTTTTTGTCACTTGTTATTTTTTTAAATATACACACATTAATTTTCCCTTCAAAAAGGTATTATAGTAATTTAAATACTAATACAAATTTCTCTCTCTTATTAAAAATAAATTTTATTAATTGCTATATTTCTCTCTCTTATCTAATTTTTTTAAAATCAAACTATCTATTCATCTTTTAATTAAAATCTAAATAACAAAAAATTAAAGTTTTATATAATATGAAATTTTCTAAAACACTAAACATTTTTAAACAAAATATTTTAAATCGTTTTGTTTTTAAAAAAATTATAAACAGGTGAAATATTTTAAAACATTTCTTATTAAAACAACTAGAATAATTACAAACCGGAATTTTTAAAAAACAAGATTTTTATAAAGAAATATTTTTTATAAAAAATCTTAAAATGAATGTTTAAAAATGAAACTATTTAGATAAGAGAGTTAAAAAAATGGTATAATTGTTTTATTTCTTGAACTATTACGTATATATAATTTTAATTATAAATATTATACTGTAACTATTCGTGTTTATTTTACATATATATTTTACCTTAAAATTTAATCTGTTTATTTAGTCGGTTTTTAGCCTATCTATCTATCTATAAAAAAACTAATATAAGCCGTGAAACAATTATAAACCTCATTATACTTACTTTCTCATTTCTTTGTATTATTAATAATAATATTGAATACTAATAATATTACTCATACCATTTTCAAATTAAAAAATACATAATTTAATAAATTAAAAATCTATTTTTTATTAAAAATACACTTTTTTAAAAAAATTATAAAATACAGAATACAATGAAATTTTTTTTTTAAAAAAAATCATTTTTCTTAAAACAATATATTTAAAAATCATAATTTTTTTTTATAAAACAAAAGTTTAAGAAAAATACAATAATTGTTTATTTACTTAGCTATTTATACGTAGTTATAATCATATTTTTATATTCAAGCATGATTTTATAATGCATAAATTTTTATTAATAATTATTTAATATTTTATTTATTCAATCCGTGTATTACACGTGAACTAACCTAGTAGAATGCAAATCCCTATACTAATAAATAAAAATAAATCCGGATATTTGTCATAATTTTAGGTCATCTAATAATTGTTTTCCCGCTTCTGTCTCCTTATAATTATAAATGCTATAATAGCTATTTATTAATTAATAATTATTCATATTTAAATTTTCAAATGTGTAATACATGGGTTTATTCAATCCGTATAATACATAATATTTAAGACATAACTTTTTCTATTATTAACCATGTAACAGTAAATTTATTTAGCCCGTGTATTACACGGGAGTGTAAGATTGTTTTATTTATATATGCACATCTTTTAAACCATAGAAAAATTATTATGAGAACAAAATTAAAATGATGTGTGGTGTTTTAGTACGTTAAAAGATTTAGTGTAGAACGTGGCTAAACAAAATAAATAATATTCAGAAAATATGGTTTTAATAAATCTTTCTACTATAATAAAAAAGTAACTTGAAACGACACGTATCATCACCACATTACTCCTCATCAAATTTTTCTCGATTCTCTCTTATATTAATAATCACATTAATTACTAATAATATTTTTATGATTAAAATAGTTTTTAATATATTAAGAAATGGATCTTTTTATTAATGCTATTTCTAAAAAACACAAATTTTATAAAACAAGAAAATTACTAAAACATCATTTTTTTTAAATAGGAAATATTCAAATTTGATGTTATAAAAAAATTATTATAAACAAAAAATATTTAAAACTAAAAGTTATAATAAGAAGTCTTTTAAAATGACATTATTTTATAATGATTGTTTTGAAACAAAATTTTTATTCTACTTATGTTAAGTAAGATTTCAATCATATATTATTATAAATTATCATTTTATAATTAATAAAAATTTATTTTATTTAATATTTTATTTATTAAACCCGTGAAATACACGGGTTTACTAAATCTAGTATCCTATATGACATAAAAGGAGTTTCGAGCACATGCGTGAAAGACTTAGCGCTAACCACTAGGACAGAACCGATATCGTGTTAATGAATTGTTTCATAATGTATAATAAAAAAAACTAATACGGATTTTACTTTGGAAACCTACTTTTGTTTATATACTAGTTTATACCTTGTGTAATACATGAGTTTAATTAATAAAATATTAAATAGTTTATAATAAAAATTATAGAAATATATTTTCAGATAAAATATGATTAAGTTACTTATAAATAAGTACTTCAAGTGAAACAACAATAATATCATCTTAAACTCTCGTTTTATGAGATTGTTTTTTTTTTTTACATTTTGTTTTTCAAATATAATTTTATTTTTTAATCACCTTAAAATAAAAAAGTGGTTTTAAAAAAGTTAGAATATCTAGAAAGTTTTTTGTTTAAGAAAATTTCTATATCTTATATTTTTTTAAAGTTTGTTTATTTTTTATATAAAATCTAGTTTATAATCTTTACAATATCTTTTAATTTGAAAATGTTTTAAATAATATAATTACTATTTATTATTATCATTTATTATGAGAAAGAGGCGGAAAAATCAATATGAGAAAGCATAATATTTCGACATGTGGCGTCTTAAAACCTTTTTTTTATCATAATAGATAGATGTGTATATTTTATATTTTATATATTATAATATGACTGATGAGGTTAAGGGGTTAGCATCTTGAAAATGAAAAGTGAAGAAACAAATTAAGATACATAAAGCATGAATCCAATGAAGCCACAATAACCTAAACCTCAAGCAAGTTTAGGTAAGAGATGGCAAAACATCAACAGATGGTTGCCTTCTCACCTTGTACTTCTCCATTTTATATCTCTCTTGTCCCTTCACAAATATACCAAATAAACCTTTTATAGCATCTGTTTGTTGGTTGCACCTGATGAAAATGCAGTTGCATATATCACCTAGTTTACGACATGTGACCGTCTTACCCGCCAAAGGCGTGAGGGAGTTTATAAAAGTTAAGGTTGGATCAAGAAGGCTGTCTTACAGGATGGTGTTTTATACCCTTCTGTTCTTCACTTTTCTTCTGCGGTTTGTGTTCGTGTTGACTGCAGTCGACACCATTGATGGTCAAACCAAATGCTCCACCATCGGTACGGTTAATCCCATTCTTTCTTCAGTTTCATATAGAAACAGATCTGCAAGAATTTAATTTTGTTCAATGAGTTACAACTTACAAGAGTATGCTAATAGATAGTTAACATAATAACATATTAGCATGTGAGTGTCAGGATCTTCAAAGTGTAGTTTTTATCATTATTTTCATTTTGGGGAAAAAAATATTTACAAAAAGATGAATAAAAAGCATTCATTTACATAAATGTGATAGTAAAGATCAGTTAAAGGTCAACAATCAACATATTTTAATATATATGTTAGTTAGATGACAACTAACCTTTTATGTGCTGAAATGACAGGTTGTCTGAAGAAGTTAGGACCAAGCATGTTGGGTAAAAACCACCAATCAACTGTAATCTCCAAAAACCTTGTTTTTTGTCATATAAAGTGATATTTAGGCATTTGTATTACTTGCTATTCTATCTTGATTGAATTTTATTGGTTCAATTTGCTTGTTAAACAATGATTCTTTGGTTTCTGCAAGGTCCCAGAAGTAATATACGAAGTCCTGGAGGACCCCTCCGGTAAATATGACGTACCACGAGGGTCTGATGCGGACATTCCTCAAACTTTGGAAGATTTTGTTTCTAGTTTGAAAGGCAGTAATAGACCAGATGCAAAGACCTTTGCTATCAAGCTCAAATCCATGGTATATTCAACTTATTTACTGTTGTTACTTGTACATTAGTATTGTATTCCAATCAAGAACTCTAGCTAAACGGGTCAAAACAAGTTGAAAGTCGTCCGATGTCTATTTTTAATTCGTAATTAATGAACTAATTACTTAAAAATCATTGCTTCATTTCTGTTTTCCAGCTGACCCTTTTGGAAGAAAGAACTAGAAAAGCTAAAATCCAAGAATATTTATACCGCCACGTGGCTTCCAGCAGCATACCAAAACAGCTCAATTGTCTAGCCCTCCAGCTAGCCAACGAGCACGCCACCAATGCAAATGCTCGCCTCCAGCTCCCATCACCAGAGCTCGTGCCCACACTCGTTGATAATTCATACTTCCACTTTGTTCTTGCATCAGACAATATTCTTGCAGCATCAGTTGTAGCCACATCTCTAGTTTACAACTCGTTGCGTCCTGATATGGTGGTGATACATATAATTACAGATAGAAAGACTTACTCACCGATGCAGGCGTGGTTTTCTTTGCATCCTTTAACTCCTGCAGTTATTGAGGTTAAGGCATTGCATCATTTTGATTGGTTTGCCAAGGGAAAGGTCCCAGTTTTGGAAGCTATGGAGAAAGATCAGAGGGCGCGTTCTCAGTTTAGAGGCGGATCAGCAGCCATTGTGGCTAACAACACCGAGAAACCGTATGTTATTGCTGCAAAGTTGCAAGCTATGAGTCCTAAGTACAACTCACTCATGAACCATGTTAGAATATATCTGCCAGAGGTAAAGTTTTAGCACTATTCTGCAAATATTTGATTGCATAAAATGGTTTGTTTGAGACCCAAAATAAACCATCTAACTTACAAAAAAAATGATCAAGGTATTTACCTGAGATGACCATATATTTAGTTGGTTCCCTTAAATCAAAGTTCTTGAAACTTTTGATGGATTTTTAGGCTTAAAATAGTAATCAACCAAAAGTGGCTACTTTTTTATGCAATTAGCAATACTATAAAAATCAGCTTTTAGAATTATGTCAAATAAAGTATGAACCTTTATGCACTTTCTTGACTAGATATACAATTGTCTCTGCAGATGTTCCCAAGTCTCAACAAGGTAGTCTTCCTAGACGATGACCTTGTGGTTCAAACTGATCTTTCGCCTCTATGGGACATTGATATGAACGGAAAAGTAAATGGAGCGGTTGAAACATGTAGAGGAGAGGATAAATTTGTAATGTCAAAACGGTTCAAAAACTACTTGAACTTTTCTCATCCGTTGATATCAAATAATTTCAACGCAAACGAATGTGCTTGGGCCTATGGAATGAACATTTTTGATCTTGAAGCTTGGAGAAACACCAAGATCACTCAAAACTACCATTACTGGCTTGAAGAGGTAAGTAATTCAAAGAAAATGAAAAAAAAAAAAAACAGATTAAAGAACTCTAATGGTATGTTTTCTTATGCAGAATTTGAAGTCAGATTTAAGTTTGTGGCAGCTAGGAACATTACCTCCAGGTTTGATAGCATTTCATGGGTATGTTCATATAATTGATCCTTTCTGGCATATGTTAGGCCTTGGGTATCAAGAGAATACAACCAAGGCCGATGCTCAAAGTGCTGCGGTAATTCATTTCAATGGCAGAGCAAAACCATGGCTAGATATTGCATTTCCGCATCTTCGGGGACTATGGACCAAATATGTTAACTTTTCAGATAAGTTCATCAAGTCTTGCCACATTAGACCGTCTTAGAAGCGCTAGATAAAAGATTATGTGGCAATATTTCTTGTACATGAGACACCAAGAACAGCAAGGAAAAGGAATCTGTTTTATCAATTCTTATTCTGTAAATTGAGATACAAGATGGAAGCTAGAATCATCATAAGCTCTACTGGCTTGAAACTGTTGTTCTTTTGGTGCATCATGAATGCAGATGAAGAAAGAAATGTGAGATATATAGTGGCAATTTTCTCTTCCAACTTGCCTAGTAATTTGTTTCCCTTTATCCATAATCAATTGAATAAGTCATATATGATAGTTCTATATTCTATTACCTTATGCAATCAATAACACAATTAAAGGTCTTGTCTTGAATCTTAAAACTACTTTCAGTTCTCCTTCTTATTCAACCAACACATGCTTGCAATTAACAGATTAAAATCATGATCATTGATCATGGGTGGCTTGACTATATAAATAAGCATTCATTTAGGGACTTCATATTTTAGCCCCCAGGTTTTTATTATATACTAAATCATACATCATCTTTTTATAATTTAAATATGGTTTTGCAATTTTTTGTCTTTGTCAATACATAACAAAGTGTTGGGATAAAGACTTTGTAATTTATCGTTGTGATTTCTTTGTGTTTCACAAATTGTATCTCAATAGGTTATTCTAGGTTTTTGATTAAATTTTTAGTTTTGACAAAGAGAACAAATAATCAGTATATTTAAAAATATTCCTTTCACTAAAAGTCACTCCAACTTTAATACGTGTGATTGTGTGCGTTTTAGATATCTTTACAATACATGTGTTTCATCATATTTTAATGTGTTAAGATCTTAAGCAAAGAAATATATTCTTCATAAAAAGATCCCCAGTTTTAGAATCCGATTTGGATATCCAAAAAAATTGAGTTGGTCTACACAAAATAGGCTGGTTTGATTTGGGTTGTAGACGCACATATCTATTGTAATCAATGTTGACTATTAACTTTATCTTGATATATAGAAGATATATTTATAGATAAACTAAAATTGCATTAGCCGGTTAGAAACTTAATATTGCTATTGATTTTTATGTTTATAAAGTGTATAGACAAAATTGTTAGACTTGTATCTTAGTTGCTTTAATCAAAAATACTAATCAGTTTGTAAAAGGCTTCACCCTTTTACTTCGACTAGGTCCTCGAAAACAGTTAAACCGCCCCTGATCATAATACGCTTCAAGTTCTGGTATTAAATTGTAGATTAAAGTTAGATTGAAAACCAATAATACTATATTACACAAACGAATATAAGCCAATATGAGTTGCTATAAATTAAAAGTAGATATATTTTACGCTATGACTTTTATGGTCTAAACTAGTTTATTGCTCGCCGCGGGTTGCGGCGGCATCGTACGCGTCGTGATAAAGTATAGATTAAAATTAACCCAAATAATTTCCGAACTAAATTTACATCGAAACATAGAGTAATTCGAATCTATACCGTTGAATGAAAACGTATTATATTTGACTTAACTTTTTTCCAAACAAGTTTATTTCCAACATAGACCGACTCAAAACGTACATAAAAAAACATATGCGGTGGCGCCGTATGCGGCGTGATAAAGTATAGATTATAATAGTCTGACTTGTTTCCGAACTAAATTTATGTCGAAACGTAGAGTTATTCGAATTTATACTGTCACGAGAACATACTATATTAGACTAGACGCATTGCTAAACAAAACTTTAAGTCAAAACGTACACAAACTCAAAGCGTATTATATTTGACCCAATTCGTTTCTGAACAAAATTTACATCAAAACATAGATGAACGTCCACAAGTAAACCATCTTAAAGCATATATAAAATAACCGTGAAAATGTTTTATGTGACCCGATTCGTTTCTAAACAAAATTTAAATACGCAGACGGACTCGACGCACATAAAAATACGAACGTAAGAATTTAGTTGTTTTAAGTAATAATTGTATAGAGGTAACCCATAACTTTAAAAACTTGAAGGGGTAAAAGTGATATTTTACAAAGTTTTTAAAAGAGTTGGGGATGAATTGTCAAAATGTAAAGTTGAGGGGAGTAAAGGCCGGTGGCATAAAGGTGATATGAGAAATTATCTCAACCAAAACACGGGATGGGACTCACTAAATTGCACAAAAGTAATCGACATAAACAAACAAACATTCCAACGTAATCAACATTCATTATCACAACTATTGAAATCGCAAGGCGTATTTTTTAAAGCGAGAGTTAAGTCAAGCACTGGATACTTCCTTTTATACGTAAAATGAATGTTTTTTGTCTCACTTCTTTATCAATAAACAATTGAAGCACCTCAAAGAGTTACACCGCTGAACAGCATCTTTGTAGCAACATAAATAACACAACTAAATTGCAACAAAAATACAAAAACACAAACCCAAATCTATAAACCAAGAAGTTAAATCATATTATGATTTTTCAAAGATGCTCATCATTCATCTTTTTCTTCAATATTTCAATCTGTTATGCACATCAACATCAAGCTATTAGAGTTTCAAAAACTATCGATTTCGGTTGCTAATTACAAATGCATGTATTTCAAACATAATGTTCCCATAAAGAATCATCAGCCATAGCTGAATCTAGCATCAAACTGCTTCACAGAGGTCTGTCTCCGCGGCGTTCCAATCTCACACGCGTTAACTCTTGCAGCGAACCGAAGAGAACACAATGACTCATTGATCGAGCTAAGTGCAGGAGAAACATTTACAACCATCAAAGTCTTGGAATCGCCACCTAAGCAAGGCTGATCAAGTTCAAAGTCAAAATAAAATTCATCAGAAACTTAAACCTGTTATTTAAAGTTAAAGTCAAAGTTAAAGTCAAAACCTTTAAAAGTGTACCTGAAGAAGATATGTAAGTTTTGAGTTCCTAAAGGGTACATGTTCTTCCTTCTTTGCTAGAGCAAATATGACATCACTTAATGATGAAAGACTTTTGTTAATGGCTTGAGTTTCTTTTAGCCGGTCACCCGTTGACCCACTTTTGGAAAGACGTTCGCTACCCGCAAGATCAATAAGGTTTAGTACGCCTTGCACTTGTTGCTCCGTGCTCTGCAGCATAAATCAAGATTTCAAGAAACACCATAAACAAGATGATATAAAGAAGATAAAAGAATACTGAAACTTTAAATACCTCGTTAACGCCTGTGATCCTCAGAGTGAACACAAAATGGCTTCTTGATGATTGTTCATTCATTTGAGTCTTGCCCACGGACCTAATTTGAAAAACATTATGTTGACATCTTAACATGTGACGCAATCCATTTACTTGTGAATATGTTACGGTTATGCTATATGTTAAAGGGGTAAAATCAATGGAACTAGCTTAAAAGGAAACAGGTTGAATGGGTCAAACGGTTCCAATTTATATAGTTTGTGCGATAGAACTCCTAAATCATTTTATTCAGAACAAAAGATGATCACTGAAATAATGGAATCACTGTATGTTTATAACAGAAAAAATTTAGGCAGAACCCAACCTAGCTCGACTTGTTTAAACCCGTAAAAATATACACATTACCCTTAATATTGAAAAATTTTAAATTTTGGACAGAAAAATGTTTCATGTCAACCAACCTGACACATCTCGTTTTGACCCGTACAAAAAGTAAACTCTTTCAACCTGCCGCACGTCCTACCTGACCCCGCCTGTGTTTGCTCTGTACATAAATTACTCGTGGCATGTCACCCATCCGACCCAACCTGTCCTTTTTGGCTCCTCTAACCGTTGGGTTAGTATATGTCAATACCTGCTTTGTGCAGCCCGATTTAACAAAAACGAAACTTCTCTACTGCTGCGTACATCAACTATGGTCAGGTCCGAAACATGTGTGTTTCCATTTGCATCATGTTTAATTGCATACTGCTTAGTGCCCAACTCTGTTGAACCAGATCGGTTTGTTGTCAACAGGTCACGTATTGTCTCGTTGTATATTTCCAACATCGAAACCTGTAAAGCCAATATTAGTGAAATACTTTTCTTGGATTCTAAGCAAGAATAACAAGAAACTTGATTGAAAATTCAAACCTGCATTTCATACTTCCACCCTTGGTTTTGAAGTGTTTGTCTGGCCTCGAATATTTGTTCTAAAGAACGTGGTATCAATCCTTTATCGTCAAAATTTCCAGGTGTGCCCATCATTGTATGTGTTTTTCCAGACCCTGTTTGACCATAAGCAAATATGCAAACCTGAAAATGCAATAGCCGGCATAATTAACACTCATCTGGGGGTCGATTTAGATTTGTTTTTATCTCAAACGGGTCAAACTAAAAGGTTTTTAATGCATATATACTACCTCCTAAATTGTAATTTTTAGGGGGAACAAGTCAAATGGGTCAAACGGATAAAAGCAGGATGAAAGTCCCACAAATTCTAATTTTTAATGCATATATACTACCTCCTAAATTGTTTTCTTTGAAGATTTATATTAGTACCGTAAAATATTGTATTTATAGTCATAATTAACGCATTACTTATTTATAAAAACAGTAACAAAAATGCATGTGGGTCAGCCCGGCCATTTCTAGCCATGCTAAAAACGTTTGAAGACAATGAGTGACATGTATCACCTTATAACCATCCAAAGCACTCTGGACAAGCTGTGAGACCTCCACAAACACCTCTTCTTGTGAAGATTCAGGCACAAATACCTTATCAAACATGAAAGAATGTTTTTGCCCTTTTTCACACGGAAAAAACAGCAATGATATAAGCATTAAGTTCATGTTAAAGAAAGTCAACTCTGCTAAAAAAATAAAGCCTTTATAGTACCGTGTTGCCATAATTCAATGCCACGACCAATGTTTTCTGTTGTTGTAGGAAAAGAAACAGTCTTTGGTTCATTGTCAGCAGCATCATCAAACAATAGGGGCCGTACCCTGCAAAAAACTCGTATATTCCCTTTCAATTCCTGTGGCAAAATAAAAGCCTGTTATTTTGATAATTTGTTAAAACCAAATAAATTAAATGGCAACTGAAACTTACCAGTATCGTATTATGCAACTTTTTACGCAATGATTCTCCCTCAACGAGTTTTGATTCTGCCTCGGCTAAACGAAGTTGTAACTCAGAGTTAACTCTCTTTTGTTCTTCATATCCTGTTCTTGTCTCAAAGGCCGATAAATCAGACATCTACAACATAAAAATAAATAAAGTAGTCAATAATAAATGAGATAACATTATACTAAAAGCCAAACAATAAAAATGGTAACTGTATTTGTAAAAATTAACGATGACCTCTAGTTTATTCTCAGCAGCAGCAAGTTTCTCTTGCAATTTCTTTATTTGATTACTTTGTGAAGAACATGTTGCCTGAAAAAACAAAAATTGCTAAAGATACCACAGTATAAGCTATGAAAAATTAAATAACAAAATGACAATTAAGAACCTCAAGCTCGTTTGACTTTGTTGTAAGGTTCCCCAATTCAGCTGCTGACTTTCCAGTCCACTCTTTATATTTCAACACTTCGGCTGACAAATCTTGAACTTGTGACAACAGGCGATCACGGTCATCTCTCACTTGTTGTAAATCCAATCTTAAGCATCCAACTTCACTTGCCAATGCTTCTTTTAGTTTCATTGTCTCATTGCTGCTTGCCTATAAATCCATATGTAACAGACATTTATACATGAAAAATAAACTCAAAATAATTAAATAGTTAAAGACACCGACTTTAGCAGCAGTCAACTGATCTTGCAAAGAAGTACAATGGCCCCTTAAGCGGCTAAGATTCTCCAACACAGCAACCTTTTCTTTTTCTACATTTTTAAGAATCTCGTTGGTCTGATTAAGCTCTGATTGAAGTTTACTGTTGTATTGTTGCAAGCTCGTGTTGTATTCTTGAAGTCTTTTGTACATATCATTAAGTGATAATATCTGAGATCCAAATAACACCCAATGGAGAACAGTTAACATTCAGATACAACTTTCTTATTTTTTTATCTTTTTCAAACCGCCACAAGTTCAGGGTTTGCAGAGTCATAACAAAATAACAGGTTTTTGTCAAGATTATATATAAATAACCTTTTGATTTGCACTTAAACTCTCTCTTTGAGCTCTTTCAAGCTCTTCCAAAACAGACACATGTGATCTCTCTGCAGACAATCGAGCATCCTTCTCCTTCGTCAATGATTCCATTGCAGCCTGAGATCAAGTTGACCGTTGAAACTATAAATTTCGACAAACACCCAATATCTTGAACAAGATCAAGAATTCAAAATTCAAACAATACCAGTTTATCTGATTCTTCTTTTGCATATTTCTCTTGTAAGCCCATGCAATTCTTGCGTAACTCCATGATTATCGAGTTCAGTTCTTCTTCCTTTTCACTCATTAGCAGTTCTTGAACCAGTAAAGCATTAATATTACAAACAAGTTTAAATTACAAAAATGAATTAAAATAATGAAATTAATAATAAGAAAAATATTCTTGAAAGTATAATCATACCCATATCATTACATTTCTTTTCTGCAGATTCCAACATCTTCCCATTCTTTTCTTGCTGTAACAAAAGATCCCCTTCAAGTTCTTGAAACCATTTGATACACATTCGAAGCCTTTTTATATAATCACTCATCACATCACATTTCTCCTAAAAAACCACAAGATTAACATCACAAATCTTCGAATTTTCGATATAAATTCCAACAAAAAAGATACAAATTCCAACAAAAAATCATCAACTAACCTTCAAACTGTACTTATTCTTGGGTCTGATCCTCTCACTCAACAATGCTTCAACATCCTCCCTAGTAAACTCACCCGACCCACAATCCGAACCGGCAATGCTGGCCGGCCCGACCCGAGTCACCGGTTCCGGTTCTTGCCGGCCGTTAACCACCGATAAAACCTGCCGTGGCACTCTACCACCGGTCGCCGGCCCAACCATTCTTCAATCTTTAAACCCTTTTAGATAGATTTTCACCCAAAAGGTCTAATCTTTACAATGTTCTTGAACCCAAAACAACACAATAATTAAAACCCACCTAATTAATCGAGTGGAAAACAAATTGTGATAAACGAATTGATGAATAAAAGGTTATTGATTGGTGTTACTTGTGATGAAAGAATGTAGGTTGTGAGATAGCTTGTCATGTGGGTCCATGAGTTGAAATGAACCTTACAAAGAGTTTGATTAAACTGATAGCTTGCATTTGCAGAAACTGGTGATGGAGACGATGGAACTGTGAAAGTGAAATGGGGATTTTAAAATTTGAAAATTGGGTAATGTTGGATGGATTATTATTGTTATTATTGTACCAAAACACTAAGAAGATTTGGGTTTGAAATTAATAATATATTTAGGGGCTTGAATGTCATCGGTAAGTGAGGCCGGTGCATGGTTTGTATGGTCTTGACTGGTTCTTTGCCAAATGGAGCAGGCTCAACACTTCAAAGACTGTCTTTTTAAATGTTACTTTATGCAAGTCAAGTACCATATATAAAAACAAATAAACAAAATAAACAATATTGAATATAAAAAGATGAGTTGAAATTACATAAATTGTATGATGGGACTTCATATTTTAACAACTGTAAAGTTAGTTTATACTTTAGTCAGTTTATACTTTAGTCATTACCAACTTGATGTTTAAATTTTACAAAGGTACAAAGTTAATGTAAATTATTATATTAGTGTTGCATTTTTTATCTTTAAAATTAAATTTAAAAGTTAATTCAAATGTCATGAAATACAAAATAAATGAATTTAATGCTAGGCACCAAACATGCAATTATTACACAAAAGTTTGAACTGTCTTTGAAATTTTTAACGCTTGAATACCAAACATGCAATTTGGTTAAATCATAGGGATATTTTCTCTAATTATTAATTAAGCTTTGCATCATGAAAGGATTTTATGTTATTTCTCTCAAAGTTGTAATCAATCAATACTGATAAAAGAGGTGACACATAGCGTAATTACAAAGTTTTTAAAGCTTATTTTTTCATTTTTCTCTCCTAACTAATAATTGCATTAACTACTAATAATTTTATTTAATTCATTTAAGATAAAAAAACATCTTTTATAAGAAAAATTTTCATTTTATAAATGTAATTTCTAAATAAACATTTTTTATAAAATAAGAAATTTTACTAGAAGATTAAACTTTTTTAAATATATGAAATATTTTAAAACTTGTTTCTTTAAAAAATAAAAAAAAATTAATGAAACAAAAATGATTAAAATTCAAACTTTTTATAAGAAAAATTTTAAAAAATAACATTTTAAAAACATTTTGTTTTGAAACAAAAAAACTTTCAAAAAATTAAAATTAAAAGTTTAAAAAATGATATCATTTTTTATTATTTAAAGTTATTACTTGTACGTAATTTTAATAATATCATATCTCAAGATATTGTTTTATAATTTATAAATTTCTGTTACTAACTATATAATATTTATTTATACTAACCTAATTACTATATATACAATTTAGCAAGCGGGGACAATACTTCGATCTGATTGGTTGTCCTGGAGATAATATCATGTGTCAAGGAATGGTTAGACCAATTTTCTTTTCTCCCGTCTGTTTTTCTTGTACTACACATTTTGTTGGAGCCAGATAACAACAAAGGGTGTTGGCTTAGTGGTAGAATCACGGGTTCAACCCTCCAGCCAATCGGGTTTGAATCTAAGGGGTAAATAACACATACTGTTATAGTTTATGCTCTGGTTTTGATTATGGGATTCATTTTAATATTTTTAAGTAAGTTTGTTTTTATGAAATATTTTTTTAGATTAAAGAATTTGAACTCAAGAAGCGAGGGAGTAGTGTTCAACAAATGTCAAAGGACCAGCCGAACTCCCCTATAGTTTCGCCCATGTGTATAGTAACATATTGATCAAACTCGGTTTGAGGTTGTGAATCATTATACTCTAATAAAAAGATATCTATGGGGGACACTTGACATCACCATATTCTTTTTTATTAAAATTTTTCCGCTTCTCTCTACTGTTAAATATTTACATTAATTACTAATAATATTATTTAATTATTTTAGATCTAAATTAGTTTTATAAGTGAATTAAGAAATATATCTTTTTATTAGTGTTATTTCTAAGGAATAAATTCTATAAAATAAAAAACTTTTCAAAAACACCAAACTCTTTTAAATATATTTTTTATAACGGTTTATTTTGAAACAAAATGTTTAATTTATTTTTGGAAAAAAACAAATAAAAGTTATAAAATAAAAGTATAAAAAGTTAATATAATTGTTTTATTACTTATAGTCCTTAATCATATCTTATATTAAAATATAGTTTTATAATTAATAAATTTTTATTCTATAAAATAATTTATTTAATCAACCCGTGTAATACACGGGTTTACTAAACCTAGTTTTTATATAATCAACATTGATCCGGGTGATAGAGTTTTGCCTAAACTAACGGTACGTCTAAATTAGCAGTAGTACGAATAATAAACTCATCACATGACAAGTATTACGAACGTAAGAAAGACAATATTTTTAACAATTGCCACAAAGAAATTACTTTTAAGCATCTAGATTGTTAAATAATTTATGGGAAAAAAGTTAAAACAATAATTCAGTCTTTTTATGTTTCGAGTGTATGAAAGTATTTTTTCTTTTTCATAGTGAATGAAACATAAATAGCATAGAAACAGACAAACTTACGAATATAAAAATTAGAATGGAGATGCGGGGTATCGATCCCCGTACCTCTCGCATGCTAAGCGAGCGCTCTACCATCTGAGCTACATCCCCATCTTGTTTCAACTTTCTCATACATCCCTTTTATTAGTATCAAGTTTTAAAAAAATAAATAAAATACATCTTTGACCTTATTGTAGTTTCATATCGTAGTGAATAACATTGATTAGTATTCTAATTTACTGTTTGCATTCCTTTTGAATATCGAGCAGGTTGGATGTTTTTATAAGAGTTTCTTAAGGATGAGAAGTTGAACGTGATTTTCTTTTGTGTATTTTTGTTAGTCAATTGTAAGCTCCATGCAAGTGTTTCTTGCTAAAATCTATATAACTTTTGCAATATATATATATATATGAAAAAGTGTGGTTGATTTTAAATTTCAGATAGATTATTACGTATCTACTTATTATTTGTTAACTTTAAGTCGATACGAAAATGCTTAAAGTAAAATCACCTTCAGAATCAGTACAAACTAAATCAAATCTTTCAAATCAAGTTTTTCAATTGCTCAACCGGATCAAAGTAAAAAACATTACAGTGACCCGACTCAGTGAATGTAACCCCATGCAAACAAACATAGCAAAGAAAAATATAACCTCAATCAAAACAATCCTGAGCTCTACCGTTACTTATAGTGTCGTGGTTGCAACACTACCCTCTTCTACAGTATGACTCTCGCTCCATCAGGTTACGAGTACATTCATCATCACCTTACAACAGTTGTTGGGGCTGTTTGGGATTGCTTATTTTTTTTAAAAGTAACTTTTGAAAAGTTACTTTTAAAAAATAACTTCATTTAACTTCTCAAAAACAACTTTTCAACCCTTTAAAACCAACTTTTCAACCTTTTACCCAAACATACTTATTGACTTATTAACTTTTGAAAAGTTAATAAGTCAAAAGTTGGTTAATAAATTGGTTTGCCAAACATGCACATAGAATAATTATTGGTAACCATAATTTATTATCTTTAACATTTGATCACCATTAATAACTAATTAAGTAGAGTTGGTTAGCTTAATACACATAAAATGTTATATTTTATGTGAAGTCTTCTTTTGTCCTTACAGTTACAGGTTCTCTTGGTTTTACAGGCTCAAATGAACCTCCTTTTGTCGTTGATAACATATGGATATTCTTCCAGTGTCAATTTTATTCGCATTAAACATCAAAACCAAATATAAACAAGAACATATTAGATTTGTGAAATCAAAAATTTTTAGCAGATAAAGGTGCATTCTTTATCAAATCACACTGATAAAGAGATATCAAACTGTTGAATGCTTGAACTGTTCAAACAGTGGCTTAAAGCAAACATCTGTTGCTTATTTAATAAGTAATACACCAAAACTCAAATTTGAAATCAATTCATACCAAAAGTAACGAACTCAGTTTAACATTATCAAGAACCTAAAAGGGTCTTACTACTTCCACAAATATATACACTAATTGCAAAGCAACACAAATCAAAACCCAAAAAACGTTAACTTGAAACCCTAATCAACGAAAACAATAACAGTTACTCATCATCACCAGATGGCTTCGAAGAACCAACCTTCTTGGGCAACAAAAGGTTATGAATATTGGGCATAACACCGCCATTAGCGATCGTAACATCACCAAGAAGCTTACTCAATTCTTCATCATTCCTCACAGCCAATTGAATATGCCTAGGCACAATTCGAGTCTTCTTGTTGTCCCTCGCAGCATTTCCCGCCAATTCAAGAACCTAAAAACCACCAATTTCACAATCAAAATCTCAAAACCCTAAAACCGAAAACCAAAACCAATGCAACTGAATAGATCGATGAAATTAGAAATTAACCTAATACCCACCAATTTCACCATTACAAATTCAACCAACAAACAAATTTAAACCCTAAGACCTACAAATTCATAAAACAATTGAATCGATCAATAGAATTAGGTATTAGAAATTAGAAATTAGAAATTACCTCTGCAGCGAGATATTCTAGAACGGCGGCGAGGTACACCGGAGCTCCGGCGCCGACACGCTCGGCGTATTTGCCGGCTTTGAGGAAACGGGCGATGCGGCCGACGGGGAATTGGAGGCCGGCTTTGCTGCTTCTTGAAGTGGCTTTTTTCGCCGCCGAGGATCCTAGGGTTTTACCTCTTCCGGCCATTGTTGACGGAGATTCGTCGTCAGAAAGTTTGTGGTTGGTGGTTTGATGGAGGAGTTCCGGCGAGTGGTGGGATGATGATGAGTTTGTGTGTGTGGATTATATATGTGCAGGGGGTTGGTTGTTGTTATTGTGGCCAATGAGATTGGAGCACACGGATGGTGATTTGTGGCCGTTGATGGTGTTTTGATCCAGTGGTTGAGAGGTGTGTGAACTGGTAATGTGGGATGTGACGGTTTTACCCATCTGTTAGTTTTTGTGGTTTTTGCGATTATGGACTTCCAAATGGGCCAGGCCGGCCCAAAGCAATACAATTATAGAATTAGAAGATAAAAGAATTTTTGAATTTTGGTCCATTGGTTTAAAATTGGCATTTGTAGTCTTTGAGATTGTAAGTTTGTAACGGTTTCTATTCAGTGTCTCAATGACTCAATGCCATCTAGTTTTATATTACCAACTGTCACGTGCGTCTCATGTGAGAGGCAAATTAGTCTTTTTAGAGCATTCGTGATCCGTTTTTTAAAAACATGTAAATAGAATTTTTATATTGTATGGAATGGTTTTAAGTGATTGTGAGTGTAAAAGAGAAAAATGTTATTGTTTAATTTGTAAACTAAAGAAATATTGTTTAACACTTATAACTTTTTAAGTATTTTTAAAAATGGTTGTAAGTGAATGAGAGATAAAAGCTAATGATAAGGGTATAAAAAAATATTATTTAATTGAAAATATGAGGTAAAAATAGTGTTTGTTAGTGTAATTATATGGATAAAAATAAGAAATAAGTTATTAATGCTCTTAGCACCCATATCTTGAAAAACCAATATCAAACAACAAAACTAGGGTGGAGGTTTGCGGTTGTGAAGGGTATAATATGAAAACAAAAAATGTTCTTTGGTTTCAACTTTGGTTGAAGTTATATTTGAAAATACTAGGGTTGAAAATACTAAATTGCCATTGCATATGGTGAAACGTGGGTCAACTCAAATATAAAATTAGATGGTTTTAGGGCACTAAACTCAAACTGCAATAAATACATAACATCAACAACTGAAATTATAATTGTTAAACCAATGAATTGAAATTGTAGTTCTGAATAAACCACAAGAGAAAAAATGTAATTAGCTCATTTTATCATCATATTTTAAAAATTAATTGCATAACTTACATATACAACACTAGAGTTTGGCTACTTCACAAAGTAAAAATATGCGCTAATAGTTTCACATACCTTCAATTAAATATATATAACTGAACAATTTAGATGCAATGTTGTCATTACCTTAAACATGTTATTGTAACCGGTTTAACACCAATGTAATCAGATAATTTAGGGGTGTTGTTCTAGCTAGTTTAGATGTGTAATTATAATTAGTTCCTCAATGGTTTGTTTAGAAAAGGTCACAATATAATAGAGCAACATTATTCTCAAATTAAACATAATAAAACTTGGATTTCATTCTTGTACTTTCTATAAACAAAAGTCATTACAAGTATTTTTTTTTTTTAATCCATAATCACTCAAATTTCATTAAGTGTTTTAATCTTAATATAAACTTCTATAAAGGTCAAAAAAAAAAAAGTTAGAATGAAAATGAGAGAATGAAAGGTATATGTATACTAGTTAGTATTTTGTTGATTAGTTTTTTCAAAGTAACTTGGATTGGATATAAACCGACTAACAACTCCTACTACATGTGCAATATTTGGTCTTGTGCACACCAGGGCATGAATAAGGCTACCAACTATGGACTATGAGACTTTAGCCATCTCTGCTTTATCTTCATCTTTTTGGGTGACTGGTGGTTGGAAAGCTTAAAGTGACTACACAAAGGTGTACTTCTGATCTTGGCATCTGAAAAACTAAATTTATCCAATACTTTCACGATATACTTCTCCTGTGACAATGTTAGAGAACCATCTTGCTTGTTTCTAAGAATATTCATCCTAAGTATCTAGCTAGCAAGACTTATGTCTTTCATCTTAAATTTCCAGACATTTGCTTCTTTAACTTCTTGATCTCTATTATATCTGAATTTGCAATTAACATATCATCCGCATAAAATAGTAGAATGATATAAGAACCCTTAAACTTTTTGATATAACAACAATGGTTGTCACATCTTTTGTATCCAATCCTGCTTACAAAGTTATCAAAATTCATGTACCATTGCCTGGGTGATTGCTTCATACCATACAAACTCTTCTTTAACTTAGAGACTACGGTTTCTTTTCCTTACCCTAAAAACCCTCTAGTTGTGTCATGTAGATTTCTTTATCAAGATCATAATGTAGAATAACAGTTTTGATATCTAGCTGCTCTAAATGCAATTTCTCTACTACTACAATACCAAGACAAGTCTGATCGTAGTCATCATTACAACTGGATAAAAGATCTCATTGTTAGAATTCAGATCTTGTTCTTCTCAAGCCACTTTATTTCATCTTTTATTGCTAACTCCCATTGCAATGAATCTTTTAACCTCACTGCTTCAGAGTGACACTGAGGTTCACCATTTTCTATCAGAAGTATGTAGCTGACAAATGGTGAGTATCTGTTTGACGGTCTAATAGTTCTGGTGGATCTTTTGAGCTAAACTAGAGGTGTAACTAGATCTTCTAAAGTTTGGTAATTATGTTCTATAGAGATGGTTTTTTCATCTTCAGAACTTTCATCAACATTGGAATCATTTCTAGAACTCTCACTGTCGGTTGACTCATCCTTATTTTCCGGAATATCAACTAAGACTTTAGTCTTACTTTCCTTCCACTTCTCACTCTTCTCAAACTCAACATACTCTTTCTCCATCTTTGGATCTTTAGTGTTAGGACACCCCGATGATACTCACAATCACTCTAACACTCATAATAGCAAACTCAAAAGAAATAATCAAAGAAAAAGATAAGCACGAAGATTTATAATGGTTCAATCGATGTGATCTACGTTTTTGCAACTAGTGATTTTGTATTTAGGTGCTCAAGAAGATTACAATAACATATGAGCCTATATATAGGGAAAATAAACTAGGGATTCTTAAGCTTACTTAACAAGATGGTCCAAGATTTTTTCAAAAAGCTACTAGTATAAGGGGCTGTTTGATTATACTGACTCAGTAAGATCTAATTGAGTCAGAAGCTGACCCAGTTAGAAGTTCTGACTGAGTCTGCATCTGACTGAAACTTGGCTGTTTGATTCAGTATCTGACTGACTCTGCTGAATGATAAAAATATATAATTTAATTTATATATTTCTAAAATTCATACATTGTTAAAAATAAAAAAAAAGCCAAATAAATGCTTAATAACTAAACCTACCAATTAACTTCAACAAATCAAACATTCACGACTCTACCATCACCAAAAACGAGTAAAATCCTCAACAAAACGTTTAAACACTTAACGCTCCATCTGAAAATCACAGTTCTTCGTCCCGAGGTGGACTTCAGCCAACAACATCATCTGCACATCGGCCTCTTTTGTCGACAAAGGTTTCAGTTGCGCCATTGTTGCAGCTCCGATCGACGGTGGTTTGCTGGGATGCGACCGAGGAGGGGGTCGCTCAGGTGGGGGGATCGACCGAGGAGATGGGATGCGACGGGCGAAGGGGAGACGGCCGAACTGGGGTCGCGCAGGGGAGTTCGGCCGAGGGGCAGCGCCCCTTTTTCGGGTCAGCAAGTTTTAATTTAGGGTCTAGGTCAGCACCCACGGACCCAGCCAAAATCAAACAGCCCCTAAGACTTCCCAAAAAATTACTAGCCTAAATGAACTTGGACCCATATTTGAAAAGCCTCCACTACCCAACATGGCCCAATCTACATAACATAATTTTGTCATATGTTTCACCCATAAAAAAGTGAGCGACTTGATTTCTTCCGATAGAAATGTTCCCAGAGTGTTTTCTTTTTTTTTTTGGTAAAAACCTTCTCATTAAGTAATCAATCATCTAGAACCTTTTTACGATGAGTAGGAAGCAATCAATTGTTAATGGAGTCAACCATTTCTTTGACGGATAAGTAAGAACAAAGAGGCAACTCGCACAAAGTGAATATGTTAATTCAAATTTGTTTAGTTCTAGTGTAACAAACCATCATGTGATCGGTGTTTTAGCAATCATGTCACAAACAGAACAAGCTATTGAGTAATTATTTAAGACGCTTGTAACTGTAGTTTGTTTAAGACACTTAATCTTGCTCGGTACAATGTCTGCTTTATAGTTAAAGTTTCTATTTTTGTTGCTTAAGTGTATAACAATCACTCGATCACTTTTTGTTACGTTTATGGGTGAGGTGTGAGAGATTGTCCATTTTAATTTTCATGAACACCCCTTCTATCTTTACCTTATATTTCCTTCCCATGAAGAAAGATTTCTCATGGTTTATTTTACCCGCTCCTCTCTTACTTGTGCAATGGTTTAAGTATCTCGACGTAGTCCCAAATAGAGCTTAGTAAAAATAACAAGTTATTGAATTATTGATAACCAAAATACATATGTGAGAGATTTAAACTAGACAAATCACAATCATTTTCTCATTTTCTTTATCCGGATTTCCATATCTAGTCTAAACTTAACTTCTCTAACTGAGTTAAAAATATAAATATTATTAATTCTTAACTCAAATTGTTAAGTTTAGTTACTCAAGAGTTCATTAAAATAAATAGAACTTGAGTTCAAAAATTGAGATGTCTTAGGTTGGACCTAAAGGTTTTTTATTTTTAGTTGGTTTCCTTTTAAAGTGGTCTCACGTTCGGGACTCAGAGTTTCTCTTCAGGGACGTGCAAGCCTAGCACTAAAGTTACATACTCAAGTAATGAATATTATCGGGTGAACCAATGGTCTATTAGTGATTCAAATAGCTGTTAAGAAAAATGTTAAAAATCTAAATGTCTTTTCTTTTATTTCATGGTTGTCATGAAATCTTGATTTTCATTTCAGTTCAATCGAATCCCTCCAAATTCTAACCTGTCTTTTCTTTTTCTTTTTTTGATATGGGTACAAAAGATTTTCACTTTTAAAAAGTTCATAAAGGGAGAAACCAAGAAGACGAAGAAGACGAAGAAGAAGCTTTAAAACATGCCAACAGTATGGTTCTCTTTAAAGAAATCTCTTCACTGCAATTCGGACCCATCAGAAGTTCACGACCCGAAATCCAAAAACCACTTGCCCACAATCTTGACCCGAAAACCCGGCAGGTCGGGTTGTTCAAGGTCCATTGCAAACCTCAAAGATGTCATCTTCATCAATGGTGGTAACAAGAGTCACTCACAGTCACAGATGCCAATGAATTGCAGCCCTAGATCCATTGGAAGCAATGAGTTTGTAAACCCAATTGCCCATGAAGTTATCTTTAATGATTCAAGGTGTGAGCTTAAGATCACAGGCTTTAATGGTGGATTTCATGATGGCAGTGGTGACGGTGGTGGTCCTGTAACAATGCATAATTTCAAGAATCTGCAAACACCTTCAAGAACAAAAGTATCTTTAAACTCATTGGTGTCATCATCTAATGAGTCTTTTTCTGCAGCTGCAGTCATGAGCCATAAGTGTGGTGAACAGTTTGGAATGTGGGAAAATCTTGAAGCTCATCATCTCTTGAAGCATGCAGGTAAGTTTCTTGACAGTTAGTAGTGAATGATAATAGTCAAAGATTCTTTGAAGAATACGAGGGTTTAAATCTTAACATTAGATATATTACGGGTATGTGTAGTTTATGGGTGGGAGTAGATGAGTGTATGAGTCGTTGTTGTAAAGAAAATCCTATCAAGATTCAATCTTTATGCTGTTAAATTCACATTTCTTGATTCAAGCCATAAAATGGTGTTTATTTATATGCAAATCTTGAAACAAGAATGAAGAATATTGTTGTTTTTGGTAGTTACTGAACTTATGGAGGGTGATTCATCAAGAAAGATTGTGGAAATGATTTGTCGATCGGGCTGGTTAAAGCCCGAAAACAATACGGGTCGGGTCGAGAAGGTTTTGAAGGTGCACAATATGCAGAAAACACTAGCCAGATTTGAAGAATATAGGGAACTAGTGAAAGCCAAAGCCAGCAAACTACCTAAGAAACACCCTCGTTGTCTAGCCGATGGGAACGAGCTTTTGAGGTTTTATGGAACCACGATTGCGTGTTCTCTTGGCGTCAATGGCGAATCTAGCTTATGTGTTTCAGATAAATGTTGTGTTTGTGGGATTATAAGACATGGGTTTTGCACCAACAGGGATGTCAAGGGTGGCATTGGTGTTTTCACAACTTCAACTAGTGCGCGTGCTTTTGAATCCATAGATGACGAGCCTGATGCACGAAAGGCGTTGATGGTGTGTAGAGTGATTGCGGGTCGGGTGCACAGACCGTTGGAGAACATTCAAGAGATAACACGACAGACGGGTTTTGACTCTTTGGCTGGGAAAATCGGGCTTCATTCGAATATTGAAGATCTTTATTTGCTTAGCCCTAAAGCTCTTCTACCTTGTTTTGTGGTGATTTGTAAACTCTAGATATATGACACTAGAATGAGTTTTTTTGGTAAAGTTCTTATTATTGAATAATGATAATCTTATGTTTTGGTTTATGAATTCAGCTACATGAATGCATTCACAAAGAGTTTTGGATCTTGGATATCTTATCACAACCCACTTACATCCCGTTAACATGCGTACAACTTGTTGAAATATTGTAACCTGCCAATCCGTTTGACTTGTTTAGATAAACGGGTTTTACAACCAATTGTTATTAAATCATACCTAAATGAAAGACAAAATCACTTTATTACAATAAAATAAAAGACATGATCTCATTTTGTACCGGACTGAATCGAAAACTTAACTTCTTTTGTTCTGTCGAAAGGTCAAAGTCTGGACGAATATTCGGTTCGCTTTCATTTATTTGAACCTAGTTGAATAAAGTTGAAATCCCATTTGTACCAAATTAAACGAAAAATCAAATTTTCTTCATTCCATTAAAAGCTCATAGTTTGGACGAATATTCGGTTCGCTTTCGCTTATTTGGACCTAGTTGTATGAACCCCACTAGCTAACAATTTGTACTAGAAGGATCTATTCACGTGACGTGTGATTTTTACATCATACGGCAGCATAAATAGTATGTTATAAATGATGAAGACAATTGCATTTAAGTATATTGTACCCAAAAAAGAACAAGTGGTACTAGACAACAAACAAACAATAGTACATGTTACCAAATATAGAACCTACTTCAGAAAATTTTGTTTTCTTTTTTTGTCCATTTTGTTGTATGTGCACTTACGAAACTTTTTGAAGTAACAGATGTTTATATTATTTTAAAAGAAAAATAATTTTTTTTCTTAAATCTCGAGAAACAAAAGTAAATTGAACTCTAATATATATCACATTGTTATCCTTGATCATTCAAAATTAGATAATAAAAATTACACATAATTTAACACAGACTCTCCCGGTTGATGGAAGTAATCTTGATAAGAGGGTGCATTAGTGAATCAAGAAGTTAAAGGTTGTTTTTTGTTTACATATCAACTAGTTTTTTACCCGCACCATGTTGTGCCGGCATTGAACGGACGTGATAAAGTATAGTCCTACAATCGACTTCTTTCTAAACTAAGTTTAGATTAAAATGTAAAGTAACTCGAATTTATACCGTTAAATGAAAACATATTATATTTAACCTGACTTTTTTCCAAATAAAATTTATGTCAAAAAGTAGACCAACTCAAAACTTACATAAAATAAACATATGATAAAATATAGATTACAATTGCCCCACTTATTTCTAAACGTAATACAACTCAGTTGTATATAAGTCGAATGAAAACATATTATATTTGACTTAACACGTTTCCAAACAAAATTTTAGTCAATACATAGACCGGTTGAAAGGGTACATAAAAATAAACGCAGAAAAGTTTTATAAATAATCCAACTCTTTTATGAACTAAAATTACGTAAAAACGTAGACAGTTTCAAATTTATACCGTCATGTACATAAAAATACAAATGTAAGAAATTAGTTAGCAAAATTGTATAGGGGTAGGCCCGAAACTTTTAAAACATAAGAGGGTTAAAGTGACGTTTTATAAGGTTTTATAAAGTGTTAGTGGCTAAAGTGCAAAAGATGAAAGTTAAGGGGTGAAGAAAGGGCTGGTAGAAACTTCCCCAGCCTTTCATTTTCAGGTGTAATAACCTAAATCTAGGCCAACATCGCTTAATCACAAACTTGCCATTAAATATGTCTTTTTATAAAACGTATGGATGATTGACAAATGAATGTAAGGAGGCTATCCCGCACTTTGCTGCGGGTAAGGTCACACGTTGTAATCGTTATACGTGTTTGTTTGTAGGGGCATACCTAGCATAAATCTTAAAGATATCGCAACGGTATATTACAAATCTTAAGAAAAAATAACGTTGATGTAATTAAAACCAATTAATTATTTAATTGGCTTAAAGATTTTTAGCTAAATATTAAAATAAATAAAAAAGAAACCAAATAATATAATATTTAATTTTCATTTACATAATAAAAAAACCTACCAGAAAAATAATAATAAAAGAAAACATAACACCATTATTAAAATCAATATGTAGTTAATGGGAGTTGAACCTTCGTTGAGGGTGGAAAAAATGAACGTATTACCACTACACCAAAACATGATATTTTATATTGAAATGGAAAGAATTAATCATACCGTGGAATAAATCAACAAAACAAAAAGAATAAAAATTTTGACACGTGAGTTACTGTAGACGTATAGTTTCTAATTGTTATTATTTAAATCCACTATCTTGAAATGGGTAAAGGGCTTTAAAGGGATGTGAAATACAAGTAGACTATGAAGAAGAACAGTTTTGAAAGTATGAATTTTGTATAGACAGTATGGGTAGAAAGAGATATATGTTGTGGATTAGACTATCACCCTCGTCTGCAGATAATAAGAAAATCAAGAAAATAAATTAATCTAACAATGAGTAAAAGATTGAAATTAAGCTTCTTACACTCGGCCCAAAATAAGTTCAAGGCTATCGATATCATCATATATACCAGTAAGAAACTTCAAGAAAGTACCATTTTGGTAAGACCCTTGCATTGGAGCCATCGTGCTTCTTGTCGCCAAGGAGGCGGTGGGGAGTGGCCTTGAAGAAGAAACCACTGGCTGCTAGAATTTCTGTCGGTGATGAAACACAAAAGACGAAAAGACTGACAGTTTAGCCTGGAGGTTAGAAGAAAAAGAGAAAGAGAGGAAGCAAAGGTTTTGGTCTCTGAACAGAAATAAAAAGTTTCCATAGTTGTGAAAAAGAAATTGTTGGAGATTGAGGCGTTGACAATAAGATGAAACAACACGTGGTGAGAAGAAATATATGCAAAGAAAATGGTACATTATGCTTCACACATCCCATTGATGGCATCAAACTGATATACATTGAAGCCAGAAAAGTATCAGTCAATTAAAAAATAAAAAGATCAGTGGCCAAAATATAAAACCAACAAAATATCCTGCACCTAAGAGTTTACTATTATATAGAAAGTAATATGTAAGGGAAAATTGTAGGACAATAATTTTACCAATTGTCTTAACAAAAATAGTCATTAAATAGGAGATTTTTAGAAATAGCTATTGTATTGTCACGTGACGATATCAATGTATGTGATATCATCCACGTGCATTTAAAAATATAATTCTTTTACCCGAAGATACTTCGGTTGTGCGGGAAATGTGTGGTATCGTAGGTTTGAATTATTTAAAAGAAAAAAATTCATTTAATACAACGCCCGGAGATATGCCACTGATACATGTAGCGTATCGTCAATTATTTAAGGAAAATTCAAATATGATTTTTGAATTCTTTCAAAAATACGATTTAAAAAAAAAAAAGAAAATCGTAAAAAGAACTAAAATAAACATAAGGTTTTATTATTTTACATACTTTTTGAATTTTTTTTAAATGTAACTTTCAATTTTATGTATATTTAATTTATGTGATCTATATTTGCATTTTATTTGAAGCTAATGGTATTTTGTAATATGAAAAAATATATATATATATACAATAAATCCTTATCTCATTCACTCATACATCATTCACTATCAAACGGATTACTTCAATTCCCACTCATACATCAGTCACTAAACTTTTATTTTGATAAAAATAAAGATACAACAATATATTTCTTAACTAGTTTAAAAAACCTTCTAAGTTGGATTATGAAAAACTAGAAGCATTTGAAGAATCAATCTGAATATTCATCTTTGGGAGGTCAAAACCCGCAAGAAAACCCCCCGGTACATGCTAAAGAAAATATGCACACAAACTGACGTACTATACGTAAATGTGCAATTCCAGATGAGGGGTTAGATATTGAGTTTTATAATAATAGGGACACCCCGTTTTGTTATTCTGCTATCTTTTTGTGAATTCTTTTTATGGCGATACATGGGGTAGGTATATAGTTTATACCAACCGAAGATACATCATATAATATGCAATTTAATATGTAATCGGCAATACATGGGGTAGGTGTATTGCCAACCGAAGATACAATAAACATTGTGATTTTTTAAATATGGGCGATACTTACACATGTTGTCCCACTGAATATAAATATATTTTTTTTTATTTTTTTATTTCAGGCGATACCACATGTGTAGGTATTGCTAGAGAGGAATACATAGCGTTACCACATGATTAGGTGTCGCTAGATGAAGATATTTGAACACTTGTTAAAATCTAATCCGATGACTATTTTAGAGTTTTTAAAGTCAATAGCTATAATTGTAAAGTGACTTGGTCAAATAGCTATTTTGATAATTTTTCCAATATCTATCATATAAATTAGTCGAAAACATAGCAAATACCATTTCAGTGGTATATGCAAGAGCATAATTAGGCCATACGATGTGGGAAGCATAGAAGCTATCTGAGAGATGAGGTGGCACCCGGGAAAGAAACATAAATTTCATCCCCCGGACTCGGTGACAAAAAAAAATACTCGGACCGTAGAATTTTCACCCTTTTTCCCGGTTGAACAATAAAAAAATCAAGTGGCATCAGGAGAATTTGACCCAAGAAAACCCAAAAACACCCCTTCTTGTTGGAACAAAGAGGGAAAACCCAGGTTTCAAGACCATCGTCTAGGTCCTCTTATGTCTACTTTCAGCTAGCAATAGCTTATTAGAGAGAAGAGAGTCATGTCAAAGCAACCCTTGTGTACAATTGGAAGACTGTTTGGCTAGCATTTTATCCTCTTTCACGTCTATAGCTACAAAGGTCAAATTTTAAAGGACTAACCTCTATGCAAAGGTGAAAGAACAAATAGTAATCAAAGGTCAACACAGATATTGGATACCAACTTTCACTTAATTAGGACTTGCAACATTTGAGAATATCTACTCTCTATAAGCAACAATCATGCAATATTATTACAGCAATGTTTCAAGATAAGTAGTCATCTATCTATATGCTAATGTTTTTTCACAACCGAAGAAAACCAAAGTTTTGTTCGACGGTGTCCATGGATGGGACTCTTAATTTGGGCTCGGTCTAATGGGCTTTGGCCCATTCTTGACAGGCAGGGCCCGTCTCAACGTTTTTTGAGGCCACAATCAAATTTTAAAAAATAGGACCTCATCCAAAGTTTTTTTTTATTAGAACACTCCTTTTTTATTCAGGCTTGGGACCGGCAATAATAAACCAAAATGTTTATAGTTGGCGGAGTTAAAAACTTTTTTTAGTTATATATTGTGTATGTATTTTGTATAGATATTTATGTGAAATTAATTTTTCTAGCTTTATATGATGCAAATTCGTTAATGAAATATTCATAATCAAATCATTCTAGAAATTCTTTTTCAATAGCCAAAGTAGCTAACCCGTTTAATGTTTCTTGTGACATTGTAGATCTTAAGTAATTTTTTATAAGCTTTAATTTGGAAAAGCTTCGTTCCTACAGGAATAGTTAACAAAATTCTATAGGCAATATATGCATTTGAAAAAAAAAAAATTTTTAATATAATTTAGTATATTAATAAGTGTGTCTGATTCTAAGTAAATAATCTCTCTTAACATTTTTAGTTCTTGAAATATATCTAAACCATTAATATCCATACTATTATTATGTTTTAAAATATTCAAGGTTAATACACTTCTCTTTTTAAATTTCTTCATTCATGGATTTTAATTTTTTTAATAGTAAACATGTAACCAAAAATACTTTCAAACTCTATAAATTATTCAAATCTACTTTTAAATGAAGAACTAACCTAGTCTACTATGTATAAAAAGTAATCAATCCTAAAACTTTCAACCGGTGTTTTCAAAGTTTCATTATCAACATTTTCATCAAATTTTTTATTTTTACTAATAATACGTTTCTCATGAAAAATAAGTTCTATATTCATCTCTAATGCAATTTCTTTGGCTACAATCATAACTTTTTCAAATCCATCGTCTCTATACTTAAAAAAAAAAAAAAATAAGTCCATCTATTGGAGTTATCTTATCATCAATACTCATGTCTTTTGCTTGTATATTCTTACTAGCTATATTAATAGCATATGGAATATCATACCAAATAACCATATCTAATAAAAATTCAAAATCTCCTATTTCAGTTTTAGCTAAAGATTTGGCCTCGCTTTTAAATTTAAGATCGTCATCATCAATTGATTCATCATATAATTCCAATAACGCTTCTATTACTTGTGGAGCTTGAAATCTAATTGCTTTCATACTTTCTATGCGACTTTCATCAATAAAGATTTAAGATTTAAGAGACTAACCTCTATTACAAATTCAAATAGTGTCAAAAAAGAGTAGAGATGTTAGATGTAGTATGTAGAGGACGGAGGACCTTTGATTCTGACTTTCCGAGTTGCAACTTCTAATATTAGATCTTCGTTTCATAGATTCAACGAGGAGTAGAGATTAGAGAACCTTCATTTATGATATTTAAACAAGCCGAGATTGGAGATTCAAAGATTAAGAAAGCTAAGATCGGATGTTCACTGGACAATTAATGGAGGTCTGGAGTATTGAGTATGCCTGATTCCACACTTCGACGCCAAGATTTGGTCCCCTTTAACGTGCAGACCGTAGACTGCAAAAGGCGGCAGGCGGCAGCCGACCCCTCGCCGCCTCGCCGGCCATCGAAGTGTAGGCTGTGCATAGTGCACTATGCAAGCGTGAGGCGTGCAGCCGCTGTTGAGTGTGATGGTTGATGAAGACAGAAGGCAGAAGTGATTGATCATGGGTGAACGAACGGTCGAACTTCTGTACTAAACACCTTACACCATTAGGTCATGATTTCAAACTTTCAGAAACACTTCTGTACTAAACACATCAAATGAAAAACGTTATATATATCACACAGAATTAATGAACTTAAAAACATGAAATCGAACAATTAGTGAAAGAAATGGTGAAGAAGAGGTACGATGGAGACGAAGATAAGCGTTGACCGAGATAGGGTTTGATTAAATGAGGTCTGCAAAGAAGCCATTATTGTTATTATTATTATTATTATCACCGTTTGCTTCAGTGAACATGCATCAGGTTTCAGAGCATTTATCTCGAGTATAATGATGATGATGGAACAAGAAGAGGATAAATGTTCATGTAAGATGAAACAAATGGGCCAGCACTCTTAACGAGCCCAACACAATATGTTTACGTTCCATAGTGTTTATATGATCTCTCAAACAAATACATATTTTCATCAGTGAACTTTTTTTTTTAAATATATAACCCTACCACTAACCGTTTATAATGAACTCAAATTGAATCCGAATAAAATACGGTTAATTTGAGCACCTCAAATTTTATCTAGCAACACTCACAACCAACTACATGAGTTGTTATCTATAATATTAGATTAAAAAAACATAATATTTAATGTTACAACATATTTGGTTCAATACATTGACGTATTGAAAAAAATATTTTTTGGTAAAATATTATATGGTTTGTATCGCATGGGGTTGATCACAACTGTTTTTTTTTTTTTCATTTATATTAATTAAACAATGCCAATTTAATAGGAAAAAATAGGCTATAATCAATAGCCTAAAGTTCGGTATTCATGTTTTTAACAGTTTCAGTAGTGGTATAATTTGATATTCTATTTTTAGATGAGGGAGTTAGTTAATGAAGGGATATGGTGTGAATCATGCTCATATCCGCACACGGGTCTAAACCCGAGGCACCACGCCTAAACTTGAACATCAACACCGACCAACATGACATAATGACTAGTCTGAAACACGTAACCAAGTGATACCCGCTACCAATATGGGTTCATGGTTATTTGTCATGCTCACGTAGTTACTTCACATCTCAAAATTTTCGCTACATTCGTATCTATGGATCAAAACAAATACTTAGCAATCGCTAATGACAACTCTTGCGGAGAAAAACCAAAAGCAACCTCAAACCAAACCCCGTTATCAAACTTCGAGTTTTCACAATTAAAAATACTGGTTTTATACAACTTTAAAAGCTTGGTTTTGCACAATTTTATAATAAGACTAGCTTTAGTAAACTCGTGTATTACATGGGTCGAGTAAATAAAATATTAAATAGAATTAAAATTTGTTAATTATAAAATAATATTATAATATAAGATATGATTGAAATTTTTTCTCATGATAAATAGAATAAAATATTTTATTTTTAAAAATCACGTTTTAAAAAAAATGTCATTTATAAAAGCTTTTTTATTATAACTACTAATTTTAATTATTTTTATAAAAAATTTACTTTTTTAAAAACACCAATTTTAAATATTTTGTATTTTTAAAATTTGATGTTTTAAACCTTTTTTTATTTTATAAAAATTTATTTCTTTAAAAATAACATTAATAAAAAGATATATTACATTAATAACATGGGTTTTGCACAATTTTATAATAAGATATACATTACCACAGTTTCAAAATACTTAGCTTTTTAGAATTTCAAATTTCTTCGTTCTTCCAGTTTTATAATACTGGTTTTCTCAATTTAAAAATCTCAATCTCACACTTTCTAAAATCGTCATTTCAACCATATCCTGCTCAAGACTACTACTAAAATAAAAAAAAATGGGAAGTAGTTGCTTCATCCTCGGCTAAGGTCAAAAGTTATCCAAGGGTGCACATATCAATATTCAAAAAAGTAATAATAATAACCGCTTAAAGTTAACTTGGTCAAAAACCGGTTTGTAATTCGCGGTTCAAATACTAACCGGTTTGTGGTACTCTAAAACCCTACCATATCGAACAAGTTCAGGTATAAACTGCTTTTAAAAAACAATATTTTTGTATAAAAAAATCATTTATATACTAAATATACAAAATAAACTCAATAAATTCTTTGTTTATATATTTGTGAAACTTAGAAATTAAAAAATATAACCGTTACAAAAAAGCATAGAAAATTAAAAATGCATCCTATTTTTGTTATATAACTGTCATCGTTTGTCTTTGTTTAATGTTTCATCCCCGCCTTCAGATTTATTAGTGCATACAAACCCATTGTAAACAAGTTTATCGTAAAGTGGAAGTGTCTTTCCTCTTGCCACTTCTTCATGTTTATGATTGGAATATAATACGTAGGCGCCTCTCTTGAAGTTATAAAAAAAACAATAAATGAATTTGTAATTTACATATGTGCAGCTAAACAAATAAAAATTTTAAAAACATACGAAAGCATTAGTTTGATGGGCTTTTATGTTATTTTTAAGATTTTAATATTTATATAAACATACACAACTATGTGTCAAAAGTATAAAATTAAAAAAAATAATTTTTTTATATTAGTTCTTGGATTTTTCTACTAGTTTTCAAATAATTCTAACCTTACAGCATTTATAACCCGTAAAAGTAATTGTTACAATATATTTGGTACGGTAAATAGGATAAAGTATACTTAAATAATTTTTTGTAAAATACTTTTACAAAATGAGTGGTACGGCACATAGGATAAAGTATGGTACATAAATAATTTTTGGTAAAACAATGTGTGCTTTGTAAAGCATTGGGTTTGATCCAAACTTGTTTTTATTTCCTATTAGAGTTGATTTCACACTCGGTTCCTATGGTATGTTATAGGCTTATAGCACCATGGTCTCTAAATTGGAAAAGTTACACTCACGGTCACTACAATTCATAAAACCATAATATCTTTGGTACTTGAAACGAATAATTGCCGGTTAAAATTAACAAAAATTGATTGTATTTATTTGTATTGAAAGTTAGAAAAAAAATATTTTTTCTATTTTGATATAAACTTATTTCTAACAACTCTTCCCACAGTTATTGACCTCTAACGTTTGAATAAAATAATTACCCTTATGATGTGTGTTTGCAACTTAAAAGATTTGTAAACCTATAGAAAAAGTAATATAAAAGTGTAAAACAATTCGCAACAAATTTCTTCTACTGGCCTTCTAAAAATAAGACTTTACATATGTGAATAAATTTTTTACATGCTAAATACAACGATTTCACATATAAGATACATGTCATATTTGTGTTACAAAAATGATTCAATACTTTTCTTAAGAATAATATTTTTACTCTTAAAATGTTACCTATCATATTATGACCTTGGAGTCTAATATTAATGTGATTGTTTTTCACAAAAATATTATAAGTTCAAGTACTCTAAGTGTAATGATAGGAGATTTTAAGAGTGAAAATGTTGTTGTTAAAAAATACCACCTATCAACTTACAATTCAAAGTTTTTAATCTCATATTATTTTTATAGAAAATAAACTTGGATTAATTTGTTAAAGTTCAAAATATCATACGAAGTTATCTAGTAAAACTCACTAACGTTATCTTCAATTAAAAAAAAAGAAACGACAAAAAGAAAACCCTACTACTTTTTCTAAGGATAACACAAAAGCACAAATCATATTGTTTCACTCATACATACATATCCACATAAACATACGTGATAAGTTGATAACTAACAATATATGTTTAATAATATTTTTTATTTAAAGGTAAAAGCTCAAATGGTATATCCCATACATAAACTTATATTCCACAAATGATACTAACACACTTCTCTATCACATAACACCACAACATTCCGGCACCCCTATGACCACCCCCACCCCCTCTCCGGCGGACCTCCGATCACCCCTCCTCCCACCCACCACCAAAGACCCCCTCTCCGGCCACCACGAACCGCCTATCGACCGCCTATGCATCGACGATATGCTCCGCCACCATTGTGGCGAATTCGGCTATTGGCAATTCAAACACTTTGTGCTAACATGTTTAGCTTGGGCTCTAGAGGCCTTCCACACCATGGTCATGATATTCGCGGACCGCCAACCGGATTGGACATGCGAAACGGGCTCTGAGTGCGCACCTGAGGCGGACGTGTGCGCGCTTTCGCCCGGGACGTGGCGGTGGCACGGCGGCCCCGGCGTTAGTACGGTGGCGGAATGGGGATTGGTTTGTGGTGAGAAATATAAGGTGGGGCTTGTTCAAAGTTTGTTCTTCGGTGGTTGCATGATTGGTAAGTCTCTAAATTCGTTGTTAAAATTTTATTTAAGTATTAGTACACAAGTAGTCGCATCTATTTTTACTTTTAAACTATAGTTTAAAATAATAAACAACACTAGATAAATGGTAATTCGGGATAACTATCACACTCAAATGCTAGATTCTAAAAGTGGAAAAATATATAGTAGGTTTTTTATATTATTGTGCGTGTATTTTTTATATTATAATTTAATAATAATGAGTGGTTATGAATGAATTAATTTTACTTTTCATTTGTGTATATTAAAAAATGTTTTCTAACCCTATAAATTTTTATGTATTTTTAAAAAAGATTGTGAACGAAAAAACAAAAAAAAAGAAAAATAATAGTGATAAGAGTGTTAAAACGTATTATTTAATTAGAAAAAAAGAAAAGAAAAACAATGTTTTAGCGAAGTTATAGTTATTCTGTTAAAACGATTGAAAATATAAGAAAGAATTTTCCGGCGAGTGACAGGTCGGAAGTGACCGGTGAGTCATCGGTGGTAATTATTACGGTCAGGCGTGTGTGACTTCCAACATGTTTTTTCTGACACCGTGCGAAAAAACTTGGTTATTAAATGGATAACATAAAGGACCACAAAAGTTTTTAATTAAGATAATTGAAAATAATATACATGGAAATATTCGTTTTTGGACTAGTAACATGTTAAGTTTACTAGAAGTCACTAGTAAATTTTCACATATTTTATACATAAAACAGAATTAGTAATAGCTAGGAGAATTAGAAGTGATTAAAGATGTGTATGCATCATAGTTAACGCATTAGTAAAATTGTATAAGCCATTAAGTGATAGATTATGTCAACTTGTATTGCGATAACTAATATAGCATTCTCATGCACCCACAAGGTGTTTTTAATGTGATTTAAACTCATAACTTTCAACTTTTAGTGCATCAAAATGCTTTGTCTCTGTTATTAGATCACCAGCCAGGTAATTTTTATTTAACACAAGTAGTAGGATATTAAATAGTCGTTTTAATTTATATTAGGTGTGATTGTTAGGATATCCTTCAATTATAAATCAACATTCTGGATTTCTATATGGATCGTATAGCATCATACGTGTCGCATAGTCCTATACGTGACGTATAACCACTCTAACAGGTCCCTGAATTTTTCATCGTAGTCAGTGTCAAAATTTACTAGACGTGTCGTATAGCCTTATATGTGTCAGATAGGGTGGTCGTATAAAACTATATGAGGCGTGTAGCCATCTAACAACCCTCCTTGAATTTTCATCGTTTTCAATGTGTTCGATCCTATACGTCGCGTATGATGCCATACTATACGTATATGAGAGTGTCTATTTACAATTTACGATGTGTTTATATTACGACCTTTTATATATTTTAGAAAGTAAGAGTTGACTAGATGTAAGTAACGAAGTGAGTTATGTGACGGCAGCTCTAAATTTAGGGTTTAGAGGGAAGCTAAAGGAATCTACCGAATATCTTAGAGATCCGATCTATATTCCGAAAATAAAATATAATAAATACATATAATTTAATAAATACTTATATACATTATAGATTTAATGTTATCAAAGTTTAAGTGTGGGAAATTAAATTATAGTCTAAGCTATAATAAATTTACAAAGTAATATAATAAAAAAAAGTTAAAAGCAAAAGAGCTCTCTCATTTCTTGTCTTCTTTGGATCTTTTCTATCTCTCCATTTTCTTGACCTTTTTTTTCCAACTTTCTTCACATCTACATAAAAATAAAGAAACCATAAAAAGAAGAAATAAAAAGTTCAAAAATTGTTGCTGTCCCCACTCCCCACAACTTCTGTCGGATACATATTTTCTGCCCTAAACATATTTTATTTATAAAAGTACTAAACTTACTTCGCAGGATTTAAATACAAACCTTTTTAATTTTTGAGTATGTTATTTTATCATCAGAATGATTTTTATACTTATAAATATAATAATGATAATAATAACACTGTTTTGCATCTTAGTTTAAACCTTCAAAACTATCTTTAATATATTTTTAAAGAGAAAAAGATTATAAAAAAAATATTATTAGATTATGCAAATTGTTGATTGGAAAGATTCTAAAAAACAGAGACAAAAAACTGAAAAAGAACAAAACATACGGATGAACATGACTCTGATCCAAAGTCGCCATTGTGGACTCAACTTTACTTTTATATAGTTTCAATTTAATACAATTTAAAATAAATAGTCTAATTTCAAATTTATATAATTTATATAGATATTATTATTGTAACATTATTAAACTTTTATCCTATGTTTTTTGTTAGGTGCCGGAATATTCGGTCATCTATCGGATTCGAAGCTAGGTAGAAGAGGATCATTAACTGTTGTATGCATACTCAACGGTATCTTCGGTCTATTAACTTCATTCGCGCCCAATTACCTCACATACGCCCTCCTTCGCCTTTGTACTGGCTTTAGCACCGGCGGTGTCGGTCTTTGCGCCTTCGTGCTTGCCACCGAGCCCGTGGGCCCGTCTAAGCGGGGCCTAGCGGGAATGTCCACCTTTTACTTTTTCTCGAGTGGGATAGCATTGCTCTCGGGGATAGCCTACATGTTCCCCACATGGAGGTCTCTATACATTGCCTCATCCGTGCCCTCGATCCTTTTCGTGTTCTTGATCCTACCATTTGTCTCCGAGTCCCCTAGGTGGTACCTTATTAGAGGACAAGCGGATAACGCGATGAATATTATGCGCGCTATTGCTAAGGGGAATGGGAGAATTTTGCCCGAGAATGTGTGTGTGGCGCGTGATGAGGAGGTTAATGATAGTGATCAAAAGAGTAGGGAGATTCGGGCGAAAGAAGTTGTGAGTGGATCGGTGGTGGATGCGCTTAGGTCGCCGATGACGAGGATACGATTGGTTCTTGTGGTGGGGATTAATTTTACGTGTTCGATCGTGTACTACGGGCTTAGTTTGAACGTGGTTAACCTCGAGACAAATTTGTATGTTACGGTGTTGGTTAACGCGGTGGCGGAAATGCCAGCATTTTTCCTTACTGCCGTGTTGATTGATTGGTTTGGGCGAAAGCCGTTGGGTGTGGGTACGCAGTGGTTTAGTGGGATCTTTTGCATCGCGGGGAGTTTTATGGGAAATGATGGGGTGTGGAAAGTGGTGAGGATGGTGTGTGGTGTTTTGGGGATCTTTGGGATGGCGGGGACTTATAACTTGTTATTTATATATGCAATGGAGTTGTTTCCGACTGTGGTGAGGAATGCTGCTCTTGGTTGTGCCACTCAGGCAGCACAACTAGGGGCGATTATGGCCCCTTTTGTGGTTGTCATGGATGGGGGGCTTCCGTTTTTTGTTTTTGGGGTATGTGGGATCTTGGGTGGTTTTCTCACATTTTACTTGCCGGAAACTTTGAACAAACCGTTGTATGACACCATGAATGGAATGGCCGAAGCAGAGAACGAAGTGTAGCCTTGAGATGGTATACCCTTTTGGAAAAATATTGTGTTCGTGTCCACTAAATAGCGCTTCTTTTTTTGTTAGAACTTGTTTACACATGCTAAGTTATAGTTGTAATTGTATACCATCGAATATACCGCAAGCATTAATGAACAGGTAAAGAAAGTGACGTGTAGAAGATATCCTTGTATTGTGTCCAGTTCAAAATAGGCGTTGGCTCGCTTCGGATCAAAAGAACCTACTTCACAACATTGCTAACAAAGCTCTAGTACTACCTACGTTGATCTTTTTAACAATATTTGGCGTCTTATGTTAGACCACATACGATGTCTTGTACTTTTATAAGTCGACCTAAATGAGGAAGATCAAAGACAAAATCTGATACCCTGGTCTTTTCGTTAACCTCTTTGAATCGTTTATTATGTGCGATTATAGATTTGTTAATTTTGAGAAAAGCCTATCTTTTCTTTTTTACAACAATTTTTTTTAACTTTAACTAGCTTTACATTTGTAAGGATTAAAACTTATAATTTTATAAAGGGCTCTAGAAATATAGTAAAATGTTAAAGGGAGTAGATTAAGGACTTTAAAACAAGATACTTGTGTTAAAAAAAAATTAGATTCGAAGATCAAATATATTTATCTGTGCACATCTCGAGGCATTGATGTATACTTTAAAGTATTCATGACACATTACGGATCTCTAGAAATAAAGTAAAATGTGACCATTTGTATTATTTTTTGTCTGACTTACGTACCAATAATTATTAGATCAACAAGTTAGGGTAAAATACTCGCGTATAAATATAAAAAAAAAAAATTGTGTTCAAATTTCACTCTAAATAAAAACAATTAGGGTTGAGCTAACGGGTTTTGTCGGTTGTAGATTACTTTCTAAGAGCATTGGGGTATGATCCTGGTTAAAAAAAAAATAGATGAGCTCGATTAAATTAAAACTTATCTTCATAAGCAAGGTTGTAAATGCGCTATTAAAAAAGTTTTTTGTCTACTTTGGTGAGGAACACACCAGAACCATTGTTTATCCTAAATATGGCCGGTAATCTTGACCCAAACTATGTAAAATAGGTTGGAATGGGTCAAGTTAATTTGTATTTAGGTTGAAATAGATGGATGGTTAATGGACAATGGGTTGAAATGGGTAAACAAAAACTATATTAAAATTTACAATAGGTCAGGATGGATTCATATAATGAATCCGCATGGGTAAAATATAAGTTCATATAATTATATGGAAATGAAAATTAACAAAAATATGTAATACCTAAAGATTGCTAATATAAACTATAATAGTCATTACAACCGGGCTAGCACAGTAAGCACCACCATCACCTTCGACATATCAAACACCACCTTACGCACCACCACCGCCTTCGACGTACCGACCGTCACCGTACGCACCACCACCGCCTTCGACGTACCGACCGCCACCGTACGCACCACCACCGCCTTCGACGTACCGACCGCCACCGCACCACCACCGCCTTCGACGTACCGACCGCCACCGTACGCACCACCACCGCCTTCGACGTACCGACCGCCACCGTACGCACCACCATCCCCTTCGACGTACCGACCGCCACCGTACGCACCATCACCACCTTCGACACACGGACCGCCACCGTATGCACCACCACCACCTTTAACGTACCGATCGCCATGTTCGACATACCGACCGCCATTGTATGCACCACCACCACTTTCAGCATATCGACTGCCGCCGTAATCACTACCGTTTACAATCTCCCAAAACCAAAACTTAACATTACAAGCATCACATATGTTTGTCACCGTGCAACTTAACGTCTCAGGTGAATTACGTTTTGTGGTTTGATTGGGGTTCTTTGGCAAATCTGGTGATTGTCGATGGTGCCATGGTGGTTCGCATATCTGGTTGTGGTTGAGTTGTCGACTCGTAATTTTTAAGGATTGAAGCAGTGTTGATTTTCGTGTCTACGGGGATAGAACAATGTTAAAATATGAAGCAAAAGTGAGTTGAACCCGTCCTGATCCGTATCCATTCTGACTTTAATCCATTTTGACCCATACCCATCCTGACCTTTTTTTTAATTGGTCCATCCTAACCCAAGGTCATCTTGACCTAAACCCATCTTGTCCCGACAATCAACCCAAGGTCATCTTGACCTAAACCCATCTTGTCCCGACAATCAACCCAATCCAACCCATTCATTTTGTCACCTCTAATCCTAAATAGAACATTATCGTTCTCTCATTTAAAACCTTGGATGAAAGTGAATCCAACAAAGTTAAAGCCAACGACAGGTGGCATTTTGAATTTAAATGAAGTTACCAACTTAAACTTTGAATTCTAGAAAGTCAATTGAAAGATAAAAAAGGTTATTTGTTTATTACTTTATTGATCTCGTTCACATGTAAAAGTACCACGCATGATGTATAATGATATCTCTAGAACTTGTACTAGAATGATTCTTTGGGGACATGAGCCTCACCCGACAGTACAAATAATGCATGGTGTTGGTGTATTTCCCAAAGAATTCTGCTAAGATGATTTAGGATTAGCATACACTTACCCGTACCGAATTTGATGAGAAGTGAGCACCAAATCATGTGTCGAATCTGTCAGTTTGGTATGGTATTGGTATCGTTTTTCGATACTTTAACAATTTGAACTGTTTTGTTGGTTCTTTTTTGTTACATGATAAAGTTGTTACGTGAACCTTGAATACCAATTTACGAACCA
This sequence comes from Flaveria robusta, assembly GCA_025506415.1. Classification (NCBI taxonomy): domain Eukaryota; kingdom Viridiplantae; phylum Streptophyta; class Magnoliopsida; order Asterales; family Asteraceae; genus Flaveria; species Flaveria robusta. The sequence continues at coordinate 8,252,185 of CM046465.1, forward strand.
TAATGCCAAAAATATCTTAAAATTGTATAAAAGCATTTTTAATATTGAACTTCGAATATATTACATGTAAAATGTGCTAGAAATTGCATCAAAATGGTTAAAAAAAACTATTTTTGGTACTTGATACCTTTTAGTTTTTACCGATAGCAATACCGTATAGTACCAAAAGCGAAATGAGGCAAATCAAATACAGGTACCAATATCGTTTTGGTTTTGGTCGACATCGGTATCAGTATAATATCAGTACTCGGTACCAAAAGCTAAAACAACACTATTACTAGAAGTTGTGATATTGATATCCTTGTAAACATGACGATGATTTCATATAATTTTTTATTGTATATTCATACGCAAGGATGATAATTAGATTTAGAATTAGACGAGAAGTTGGTGCCTCATAATGTATCAAATCAGTTGGTTTGATATTGGTATCGGTATCATTTTTCCGGTACTATACTGATCTGGTACTGTTTTATTGTCTTTTTCTTGGTTAAAAGATAAGTTACTTGATTCTTGAATACTAATTTGCAAACCATAATACTAAAAATATCTCAAAATTGTATAAAAATATTTTTAATATTAAACTTCAAATATAGTACATTGAAAATGTGCCAAAAATCACATCAAAATGGTAAACCAAAAAAAAAACTATTTTTGGTAATCGGTTCCTTTTAGTTTTTACCTGTTTTAATTTTTACCGATACCGGTAACTTATAGTAAAAAAACGAAATGAGGCAAATCAAATACAGGTCCGGTATCGTTTTGATTTGGTCGATACCGGTTCCAATATGATATCACTACTTAATACCAAAAGCTAAAACAACACTATTACTAGAATCTATGATGTTGATACCTTATGCACATGACGATGATTGCACTTAAATTTTTATTGCATATTCTCGTACGTAAGGATGATAATTATACACGCTGAACGTTTGAATACGTTGTATGATGACGATATTTACAAGAGGTTCTCATACGCATGGCATATTGCATTTACCAGACGATCTTACTTATAACTGATATACACGCATGTTTACACCAAATATCCCTATATTGACTTCACACTCGACGGGCGGTGCTAGTTGAGGATACGGCTTTGGACCCCTTCTAACAGGTTTTTAACTCATCTAATGCAAAACACAACTCAAAATGAAAACAGTAATCCAAACAGTGATCGAGAACATGCGGTTGATGCTCGAAACCCAATCAACATCTTTCACCTTCATAACATAGATAACCTATTCATGAGTTGGATGCAGCAACCAAAACTCACATAACACTAAAACCACACCCAAACAAGCCCTCCGCTCATTCGCCCATCACCGTTGTCACTCTATACTTCAAAACATCGGCTCGAGCAATTACTTTTAGATTAGTTTTGGTCACTAACATATTCAGAACATTTTACACAGCATCCACGTTTTACTTTCTACTGTTGGGACATATTACCTTGTGAACTTCTTTTATGACTATAAGTGGTAACAAAGCGAAATCAATTACTGAAAAAGTTTGGGTGCTACAAACAGCGATTATATTGACGACAAAATATAGCCATCCAGGACGCAAATCAAAGTTGAAACAAATCATGACAAACACAAACGAGCATGTGTGGTTCTTGATCTTCATATAATAATACCGTTGAATCAAGAACCGGTTGCAGAGAGAGAGAGGTCACTGGCGGTAGCCACCATAGGTAGGAGGTGACGGAGGAGTCTCTCTAGGCCTTGCATACTCTGCAAATATAACCCAACCATCCAAAAACTGCAACAAAGAAAACAAAGACGCATTGAAATGATGGATCAAGATATTGTTGGCACACGCGACATTGACAATAAGTCCAGACAATCTTTAGACACTTCATAGTGTGTGTGTGCGTGTGCGTGTGCGTGCATAACCTTACCTTCCCATCCATGCCTTCGATACCAGCAGCAGCCTCTTTAAGCGTAGAATATCGTACAAATCCAAACCCTTTTGACCAACCTGATGCACGATCTTTTACTACTCTAGCTGCAAAGAGTAACAGAGAAATAGGAATCAAAGTTCAGGAACTAGCATACTCGTGACTCAGAACCAAGATTTTCAAGAAGCGGCGTACCATGAACCACTTCACCAAACTTTGAAAAGCATTCTCGGAGGCCTTCGTCAGTTGTACGCTTGCTAAGACCTGCATTTAGCAGCAAGAACACACTAAGATTCCTATAGCAGAAGTAAAGACGAATCAGCCAAAAGACAGATTACCAAACCATCAATAGACATGTGATCAAACATAACTCTGGATTTGAAAGAACTGAAGTCTGAACTACAGGCTCGGCTTTAAAAAGCACGAGGTGCTTAAAAGCGTTTAGGTCCCAAAAGCCGAGGCACAAGGCAAGAGGTCATGAAAGGTTGTATCTTTAGACTATAAAACCAAGGGTACAGGGGCAAGCCAAACTCTAAAAGACAACATACTACACCAAACAAGCTTGTATCTTTAGACTATAAATGTTTGCATCTTTAATCAAATACAGTATCCGCAACATATCTCTATGCTAGTAAATAAAAATAATCCAGACACTTGTCACCATTCTAGGCCATTTAATAATTGGTTTTCCCGCTTCTCTATCCTTTATTTAGCCCGTGTATTACACAGGATTGTAACCTAGTGATTATATAAAAGAAACAAAATAGACAAAATTTCTTAAGTTAAGATGCTAATCATCAAAATATGATGCAGCCACATATCGCTCCGAAGCTAACAATGCTGAAAATCTGGTGTAGATGACGCTACACACAAGCTAAAACCATCTGCTGATCAAAAACTGTTTTGTTAATTATCCACATGAAAGACAAAATCAATGCATACAGATACAAAAGATGATGAATTTACGCATATTAGGTAATGTAAAATGAAACAGATGGCATGATAGATGGAGATGAAGAAGCACCTGATACGAAGAGATTGGTTGAAGGTTCAGCTTGGGGTCTCTGGGGCTGATTGGCGGTAGGCTGTGACGGAAATGGGAAGTTGGAAGAAAGAGTGGAGAATAGAGATCGGAGACCGCGGGGACCGGCGGCAGCCACCGTCGTCGTCGCCGCCTTCATCGCCATCGTAGAGGTTGAAGGCTGGTGTTCCTCCGGTGGGGTTTTGCAGAGTCGGTGATAAACCTTCACGAACTATTTAGGGTTTTTGGGTTTAATTTCTTTAGTAGCTTGTGAGAAGTATTTTTGTTTTATTTATTTAAAGAGCACCTTGGTGATTGCACACAACGGAACTACACAGGTGGAGTATTTTTGGACGTTGTTGAGTTCAATACGAATCGAATGTTGGTGGTGTCAAATTTTGTATGGTCGTGCACATGTATACAAGTCATATAGGCTCTATACGAATGTTTATATATGTCATATAGGTTTTATATGATGGGATATATTGATCGTATGCACCACCTGTACAAATCGTGTAGTTATTGGACTATATGAATCGTAAAATGACAAAATTAGACTGATGATACAAGAGCAACTTTGTCAACTGAGATTAGGCCATACGGCTCGTATAGCCCTATGCGAATCAAATAGATGGCGTCAAAAAAGGGCGTCTCAAACAAGACCTAAATCGAAATAAAATACAATGCCTTTTTTTCAAATGTCATTGTTATACTCTTTTTAAATATACTTGAGACGGAAAATAATAAACTAAAAAGTTTATAACCGAGGATAATAAACAAAAAAGTTTATAGTTGGTTGTAAAGTAAAAAAGAACTTAGTTGGAATATGTATATATATTTAAAATTTTTTATATCAAGCTAAGACAATTTTATATTCAAAAAAATGCCCCTGTAATGCTGGAGTCTGGACTAAACGATACATATATAAAAAAATTTTGTTTTGAAAATTTAGAGTTCCTAATAACTTATAAACCATAGGCCTTACGCTTAAAAATTCACTAGCTAGAACCGTCTGATATCAAATAATCCTTATAATTTTACAAGCACCCTTTAAAAACAACTTTTTATTATAAAATTTGTGATAATTGCTTGGTTAAAAAGCATAAATACCCTTCCAAACAAAAAGAGGTGACAAACCGCATGAAAGTGTATTGAAGATCAAACTTATGAACATATGTAATGTTAATCCACCAAAATTCACAATGATGAAGGTTCCTTGATGAACCCATTAGGGTACGACTATACGAGTATCAAATCCTTTTATATTACAAGAAAAAGTTATTCTCAATTATTTATTATTTTAATAAAATAAACAACTTAAATCCTAGATGTGTGTCACTTGTTACCGAACAATTATAGTAAAGGATTATGCCATGAATCCACCATTTAGATAGCTATTCGCCTATTCGTATGGGAAATTATATTATCGTAGACCATTTTAATGAAGACATAAGTAGTATCTTGATAAACAAAGTGGTGTCTAAATTTAAGATAAAAGGGTGGTTAAAAATGAGTTGTAGTTTGATGGTGACATAAAACATTGGTAAGCCTCTTTGATATTTTAATTCGCTATTAATCATACTTCAAGAAGCCCACACACAACACACATTGTGTTTTTCTCTCTTCTAGAGGACCCCTAGCACCACATCATTGTTTTCCAGAAATTTACCTTTGAGAAATCTCACTAACAGATCCCTTATGTTACATATTCTTAGAACTTCGTCTCGAACCCTCCATGTAGTTGGTTATTAAACTTCTAATATCGGTTTGAACCCTTCTAGTTTATTGCTATGCATGAGGTGGTTATAATATTACTCGCCCATTAAAAGAAGCAGCTTTGAGTATGGCATGTCATCCTATCGCGTATAAAGCGTTATAAGCAATGTCACCAAACTTTAAGTAAATTTGACCCGTAAAAACCTGAATGGTAACCATGAAAAGTAGCTGGGATGTGTGTGATATTACAGATGGGGCTAAAATAATGTAAATACAATGTCAAGTATAAACACAAACTAAAAAGCATGAAATATGGCTTGGAAAACTTTTTAATAAGATAAAACATATGATGATGAATATCGCAGTTGTAGGTTCCAAGAAAACAACAAAACATGAAAGTAACAAATTTTATGGTAAAAAGACTAAGATTAACACCCAAAGTATTGGTTCATTACTTATCAGCCTTGGCTGCAGTGGCGGCGGCTTGACCTCTGAGACGACCAGTCCTTCTAGCTGCAATGAGACCAACCTTTTGACCGGGTGGTGCATCACGGCGAACAGTACTGGCATGGCCAATATGTTGATGGTTACCACCACCATGAGGATGCTCCACTGGGTTCATAGCAACACCACGAACCTTAGGCCAGCAGTTTCTCTTCACACGGAACTTGTGATAAGCATTACCAGCTTTCAGCATTGGCTTTTCGGTACGTCCTCCGCCTGCAACCTGACCAATCATGGCACGACATCCGCTTGGCACAATTTTCTTTGCTCCAGATGGAAGCTTCACTCTACAGTACAAAATATTGATAACATCAAAAATATGACCTTTTTTGAGATATCAACTTTAAATAAGAATAAACAAAATTCACCAAATGCAGAACTTTAGAAAAGCATGATTGTAGATAACATAAGATTATAAATTGATCTACAAATTCATGAAACGACCCAAAGTATGACAAGATCAGACTTCAGGTTTACTAGTTTAACTCATTTAGTTAAACTAAGTGTTCAAGATTAACCTGTTTAACCCTTTAAAAAGTTTAAAAATTGCATCCTTTGAATTTTTAAACGCTAATTTGACAACCCCATTTAGCCCATTTGTTACAACCTATCAAAGCATCAACAAGTTTGCAACTTGATTAAACTAGACAACTGTTAACAAGCAGTAATTTCAACTCTTTACCTAAACGACTAACAGATGACATTTTCGGGTTAAACGAGTTGGTCTTTGACACGAATAAATACATTCGTGTATGCTAACGCTCATCTCTTCAGCCCATTAACCATATACATTAGGCATCCTAACTATACATTATTTCACAAACACATATCATCATCTAGAATTTTAAAAAAATAATAAAGCAATAAAATTGTATCAATCAAAATTAGAGAAAACAAACACTTCATACACACGATCCATTCCTACACAGGCAAATTAACACACAAACCTAACAAAAATCAAATCAAGATACAAATCACATCCAATTACAGTAACTACACATCAACATACATAAACAAATCACATAAAAACCGTAAACAATCATATCAACACCAAAACTAGGGTTTCAACAAGAGAAATCATATCAAAGTCATACCTAGTAGTACCATTATCCGGATTATGACTAATAACAATCGCATAATCCCCCGAGGCTCTCGCAAACGACCCACGATCCCCAACATGATGCTCCACATTACAAACCACAGCTCCTTCAGGAATAGATCTAAGCGGCAGCACATTTCCCACCATCAAATTCGCCTTCTTCCCACAAAACACAAACTGACCAGTGTACATCCCCTCGGCGGCTACGAAGAGTTCCTTCTGGTGCTTGTATCGGAACGGGTGCCGGAAAGTGACGCGAGCGAGCGGGGCGCCGCGGCCGGGGTCGTGGATGATGTCGGTGATGACGCCTTTGAGGTAGCCGTTGCGCTCGCCGAAGTCGAGGCTCCGGAACCTCGCCGGACCCTTGCGGTGGTGCGTGTGGGACTTGAAGACGGAGCCGGCTCCCTTACGTTGGGCTCTGATGACGCGACCCATGGTTAGGGCTAGGGTTAGGGTTTGATGTGGTGATAGGGTTGAGAATTGAGATGGTGAGGTGATGTAGTGATGGGGATTAGGGTTTAAGAGGGTTTGTTCTTAACCTAGGGTTATTTTGGGTTCAAGATTGTTGGGCCTTAGAAAGAAAGTGGACAAGTGTGTACATTTAGGCCTAGGAATAAATTATAGGTGTTTCAAGTTGTCCATAATCCATTATGATTTTTTTGATCATGGTGATTTTAATTTTTAAAAGGACCCATGGCATCTAGAAGTGTGGATTCAAATCATAAGGCATCTAGCTCGAGTAATGATATAAGAGACTTGACCGAGAACTCCCTCGTGTAGTCGTGTTATCCCCAAGCCACAACCATTTGTTTCCACCATGGACCATGTTGAAATACTGAACTACATTCAAGAGTGTCTGCAATCGATTCACCTCTTTAGGACTGCCCCTGTGATCTCGACTATTTCCAATCCCACGTAATCTTGTTTTCACCCAACTTCATTCTTTCCATATTATACATGATTTTTTTTCATTAACATATAACTTAGATAATTGGACTTTTAAGGGCCCACTACCAACCAATTATCAAAACAAAAGGAAATAGACGCTTATCGCCAATCTTAGCTTTCATAAGGTTCGTTATGTTAATGAAGTCTTTCAACAAATCCTTTTCAATGTTTACAATTTGTTACTCTTCTTATATTTTTGTCCGTTTAAGTTATTATTTTTTCTTTTTTATTTTCTAATATACGTTCCGTTTAATTACTATATTTTAAAGGTTAGGTCGCACACGCTTAATAAATTAAGCATACGCGCTGCAACATGTCATTAACCACGTTGATGTTATTGTTTGATTCCGCCACATCATGTGAGACTTGTTAAATTACTTTTTTTAATTATTATGTTGTATCATGCGGTTCATAATATTGTTTTAATACGTTTCCGTTATGCATTAAAACACGTGAATGTCAATGCCATAACATATGTAATGAGGTGTGCAAGTGTAATGTTACGCGAAGTCATGCCGCAACGCGCAAGCAACATTGCTTGTATACCGTCAATTAAGAGGTGTGCAACCGGGCTTTCTGACCCAAATATGTTCGGGTTAAAACCGGGTTGGTTAGAGTGTGTAAAAGTTAGAACCGTTTTTTGGTAGAGTTGTTCTGGTTGAATCGTTTCCAAAGAAATAGATTGGTATGACTAGGTGGAAACTAGGATTTAATCAATTTGGTTTTGCATCAACATGTTTTCAAATTGGTTTATAAGTATAGGGTTACAAGTCAATTTCAACCATACGATTTGGTTTCTTGTCAAAATGATTCTAAGACTTATTCTTGGCTACAAAGTGGTTTTGGTTTTTTAATTGCTTTATTATCACCTCTGACCCCTATAGAAATTAGATGTTATAGTAATAATATATTATGTGTATTTCCAAATTCCAACTTATCTATAACCTAACTACCAGTAATTCAAAGGTTTCCAACTGAGATTTTTGGCCCAAACAATCATACAGGTTGTATAGGGTTCTTAATCGATTCTTGCGAAACCAATTTTACGCTGGTTTTGGGTTATAAAAGTGGTTCAAATTTCTAAACCATAATAAGTTGTAGATCATCAAAATACATCCAAACCTTCTAAGATCTGGGTTCTTAACTTCTTATGTTTTAAATTTTCAAAAGTAAAAGTCCCACGACATTATGGAAGATCCAAACTGAAGGCATTGTGAAAGATCCATAATAAGTGTGTATGTTAAATGGCACAACACAATATTAAGACACCTATATGTGTATTTTATGATAATCAATACTAAAGGTGGCAAAATGGGTGGGTTGGATTGGGTTGGTTGTTAGGTTAGAATGGATTTGGGTCAAGATGGGTTTGGGTTAGGATGGGTCATTTAAAAAAAAGGTCAGAATGGGTTTGGGTTAGTATGGGTTTGGGTCAGGATGGGTTCGGATAAGGATGGATCATTTTTAAAAAAAGTCAATACTATTTTACTAGTTTTTTACAATCCAACAACACATATAGACATATGCATATACGAGCTCACACAAATACATATACGACTTCATCTATAAAGAGTCAGTACCTTCAGTGACGATGATGGTGCGATGGTGAAGCGGAGGGCCGACTGTAGGTGTGGTGGTGTTGAGCGATGAAACTCAACGGAGGTGGAGACTGATGCGGAGCACGACTGTAGGTGCGGTGATGGTGCGGTGGTGGTGTGCGGTGAAACTTGATGGAGGTGGGAGGCTGTAGGTGCGGTGGTGGTGCGGTGAACCGATGGTGACGTGGTGGACCGGTCGGTGGACCGATGGTGACGCGGTGGACCGGTGATGATGCAGTGGACCTGTGGTGATGCGGTGGTGGTGCGCGATGAAACTCGACGGAGGTGGGAGGCTGTAGGTGTGGTGGTGGTGTGGTGGACCGGTGGTGATGCGGTGGTGTCTTATGCGATGGAGGCGATCAATTTGAGTGAAAGAAACCTTGACTTATTGTGACTTGTAGATCTAATTTTGAAAACCCATTTTGACCTATGTTTATTTTTTGTCAAAAAAGCTTTTAACCCATCTTGACCTATTTGTGTTTTTATTTAATCCATTCTAACCCATCTTTATTTTTAAAACACCCATTATGACCCAAAATCACATCCTTGGACTTCTTTTGCCACCTCTAATCAATACTGACACATTGTATTCACTTGCAAACAACAGTCTAGAGCAAAACGATCTTGTATAACGACATTGTATGTGAAGTGACATACCCTACTCCTACAGTACAACCATATATGGAGCAACAATTCAAAATTTCTCACTATACCTCATCATATTAATCTCTCTCTTAAAATATTAAGTTAATGATTATTTGGTAATCTTGTGTTGAGTCATTAAGCGACATGGCCGGATAAAAGGTAGCATTTGAATCAATCAGTATGTTTTTAAAACTTACTCATTAAGAAGATTCATGAACCATTGATAGATGCTTTTTAAAAGTAAACAAACATATTCCACCTCTGACCGTTAATGCTAACCTTTTAACCAAATAACTTTTTACTCAAGGTATCAAACAAACCCTTACTCAATGAGATTTGTTAGGACAAATATGCTCTTATACATCTAACAGTGTTATCCATGTAATAATTGTTATCCATGTAATAAATGAGGCTTCAAAGAAACATCTACCCAAAGACTACAAGATTCAGCATCCATTTTACATTTTTAAAAACAACAATATATATTTTTATTATAGGGGCTGATTACTATACAAAATGCAATTTACGTGCAAATTGTATGAAGTCACCAAGGCGTGACACGTGGCTTTTGGGAGATGGGTAATTTCGTCCATGTCACAATACGCATTCAAGGTTCATAATTACGCAAATTATATTGATTATTACGCAAGTTACATTCATAATTACGCAAGTTAAGATTACTCAAGTTATAAATAATAATCATGCAAGTTATATGATAATTATGCAATTAATAATCATGCAAGTTATGCGCACTACAAATAAATATTTTTAAAAAATGTTTTTTATAAAAAATATAACAATACTATACTCAAATTAAAAATAATAAAATGCTCGATTTTATGGTGTATTATTCTTTAAAAAATAGTGTTGTATAAAAACGTTATACGCGTTTAAAAAAAATTAAAGAATTAAAAACAAATCAACAATTATAAGCTATTTCTAAATTTACCTATACAACCTCCTTTTTGCATGATTATTTAAATCGCTACTTTACAGCACTAATATTTATGTGCTGTTTGACAACCTGTGAATGGGTAAGGGGCTGTTTGTTTGCCTCTTAACCATTCAGATTTCTGAATGATTCAGCATTTAATGGTTCAGAGTGTTTATTTCGTGAGCAGATTTCTGAATGATTAAGCATTTTTATCTCTGAATGGTTAAACATTATACTGAGTCTGAATGGTTAATAGCTTTTATCTGAATTGATCATACATTTGCCTCTGAATAGTTAAACAATATACTAGCTATTAATGATTTAGACATCTTACTGGTTCAGCACTTAATGATTCAAAACGTTTAATAATTCAGCACTTACCCATTCAAAAGTTTCAAACAGCCCCTAAGTGTTGAATCATTAATAGTTTTGAATCATTAAGTGCTGAACCAGTAAGATGTCTGAATCATTAATAGCTAGTATATTGCTTAATTATTCAGAGACAAATGTTTGACAAATTCAGATAAAAGCTCTAACCATTCAGACTCAGTATAATGCTTAACCATTTAGAGCCAAAAATGCTTAACCATTCAAAAATCTGCTCACGAAACAAACACTGTGAATCGTTAAGTGCTGAAACATTCAAAAATTTAAATGGTTAATAGTCAAACAAACAACCACTTAAATTAAGGGATTAGATTAGTTGTTATGTATCAGGAATAAAAAAAAAACCCTTAAATGTTGTTTTATTTTGGAATCTCAATTCGTTCGCGTGGTCCGATCAATTGTCCCACCCAATTCTAACCCTTGTCATCTTTCACATATATTTACACAATCCCCCTCAAACACCTTCCCAATTTCACGACGCCAATCTCAAGCCCTAGCTCCTTCTCTTCTGATTCTCAGTTCATCCTAATTCATCGTCAATCGCATATTCAACTCCATAACTTCAATTTCTAACCCTAGAGGTAACGTTAACCTAACGCATCTCCTCACTAAATCCTAATGTTCGAATGCTTTTCCTTACAATCTTCGATTTGATATGCTCATCGGTTCCTATTGTTCTCCTCTTCTCATCTCATGTCCAGCAGCAGCACCTGAGTTTTCCAACAATCATCACATTTTGGAGCACTGCGGTTTGATCATATCGTGTTGTTGTTGATGGCTATAGACAATTAGACATCATCTGCCTCCTCAGCGGTGAGTGTATCCTGTATTTGCTATGAAGAGAAGCTATCAACAGTCATCGTCTTCAGCTTCTTTAGGGCCTCCTAAATCTAAATCCAGACACAATCCAGACGGTAGTTTTCGATGTCTAATGCTAATTGTTTCGTTATACTTTACATCTTGATCTCAAGGTTTGTTTAACTTCAAATTGGTTTGAATTTCAAGCTTCATGCTCGATGATCATGAGAACCACAAATTGAACTTTTCTGTTTTTGATTCACATTAGAATTGATGTTGATTCTGCTTTAGAAACAGTGAACAAAGGAATTTCTGTTGGTTTTTGAAGCATGAGACCCACCATGTTTGTACTTTATTATCAGGTGATGCTTTTCTAGAGGATGAGAGCACAAAGATTTTTGCCAAGAAAGTTGCTGACCATTACAGTGCAAGGACTAACCAAACATTGGAAGAGCGAGAAGCGAGTCCCATTATTCATTTAAAGAAGCTCAATAATTGGGTGTGTAGATGAGGACTTACATTGGCATATAGTATATAAATGTTGTTGAATTGATTTGGTGTTAATGCTACATTCCACAAAATGCGCAGATTAAAAGTGTCTTAATTCAACTTTTTGCAAAGAGGGGGGATGCGGTTCTTGATCTTGCCTGTGGTAAGGTATTATAGGTGTCTTTTGGTTGATGGGTTTCTTATATATGTTCAATAATAACTGGCTTGATCTTTAATCTTGACTTTTTGTCAGGGTGGTGATTTGATCAAGTGGGACAAGGCAAAAATTGGATACTATGTTGGCATTGACATAGCTGAGGGCTCTGTAAATTGCTTCAAATATATGCATCTCTTGAATTAGTTATGCAAGTTTTAAGCTAAAGACAATAATATATAAAAAAATTTGTGTCGTTAAGTCTTTTGACATTCCATCATGGCCAATTTCTTGATACATCCGTTAATATAAGTTATACACTTGCACTTAGGAACTCAATGTGGTCAATATACCTTTTACAATCTCTTTTAGTAAACAACACAACCTACTTATGGAGCATATCTCCTTTCTGTACTTAATTACATAGCAATCTGTTTAAAATTCATTGGATCTTAGTTCTGTGGTTATTTTCATATTTACAATCAGATTGAATTAAATGCAGATAGAAGACTGTCGCACTCGTTACAATGGTGATGCAGATCATCATCAGCGCCGTAAAAAGTTCACCTTTCCTGCTCGGCTCTTAAGTGGAGATTGTTTTGAGGTGAGTATTAGTGTAGAATCTAGTTTGGTATTCATTCAGGCTCTTAACATATTTTTGTAGTTAATATTTTATATAATATTAAGCTGTAATGCTTTCAGGTACGACTGGATAAAGCTTTAGCTGATGATGCACCTTTTGATCTATGTAGTTGCCAGGTGAATAATTATATACAAAACTATACCTAAATTTTGATATTATTATCAAAATTAATAAACCATACGTGGATAACTTTACTTTGCAGTTTGCTATGCACTACTCATGGTCTACTGAGGCACGTGCAAGGAGGGCCTTGGCTAATGTATCATCATTACTTCGTCCAGGTGGAATTTTTATTGGAACAATGCCTGATGCTAATGTCATTGTGAAAAAGCTAAGAGCAGGTTATCATCCCACCTTTTTTTTTTTTTTTTACTGTTGAATGTCTTGGATTGTATAAGATAAATGATTTTGAGTTTTGAAAGTTAACTTTGGACCATGACAACGTTTGTATTTTTTGATGAAATGATGAAAACAGAGACCATGTGTGATTGTAACTATTAAAACATGTACTTTTTATGTTTCAATGTACATAGGGGTGTGAATATCAGACATGAAACGTAAACATGACACAAACCTAACATGAAATTTCACAGGTTTAGGTTAATATAAACAGGTTCGGGTCACGGTCAGCTAAATGAGCCCTGTTTTAGTTTGACTCGACATAATTTAATGTTAAAACTTAAAATTGGTCCATGTCAAAACAATAAAGTTACGAAATCAGTGTCTAGATTTCTGGTTTAAGTGCAATTGTAAGACATTTGTGCTTTTTAGTGTAACTTTTTTGTTTTATAGTAGATATGTAAAAATTAAAAAAATTGGGTTACCCGCCTACCCGGTTTGTGTCTGTGTCAACCTTAGAATATGCAGGTCGTGTTCGGGTATTGTGATTTGACATGATTTTTGGGTTGTGTTAAGGTTTCATTGGGTTTGATGCTCCAACCTATGAAAACGACCCATTTTTACACTCCTAGTTTTGTGTACACACTTCCTTAAAATTACTTATACTTATTTATCTATCACACAGCCGATGGATTGGTATTTGGCAATAGTGTCTTCTGGATTCAGTTTGATGATGATTTCGCAGAGAAGGTGATTTCTCAATTATATGTACTAGTTAGTAACTTGTGCAAAGTTCTTGCAAGGACCAACTGTTATACATGTTTAATGTCTACTATTTCAGAAATTTAAATCTTCAAGCCCCTTTGGCATAAAGTACAAATTCCACCTAGAGGTATGATCCAGTGCCTTACATGTACGACTTCTGGATTATGTTAGTATTTGATTTACTGGGAGTACTAAGAGCAAAGTAATACTAAGTAAAGAATATAATCAATTATAGATTCATAGGATTATAGATAAACCGCTTAAGTTCACTAGACAAGGGGTTTAATATACCATTTAGATGGTACGTCCAAACTCTGATTATATCTATATAACTCTTCAAGATTTTGAAATTATATTTATATTGGCATTGGAATCTGCTTCTAAACTTTTGCAGGATGCCGTAGACTGCCCAGAGTGGATCGTACCATTTAATGTCTTTAAATCATTGGCAGAAGAGGTAACTTTTCATTTACTCGAAACTGTGTTTATGGGTGCATTTCTTGTATCCTGATGATGCAGATTCTATTTTACAATTGCAGTATGATCTAGAGCTTGTTTTTGTGAAGAACTCACATGCATTTGTTCACGAGTACATGAAGAAGCCGGAGTTTATTGAACTCATGCGTAGACTTGGTGCATTGGGTGATGGAAACCAAGACCAGAGTAATTGTCTATAACTCGGATGATATGAAAATACCAGTCGTTCATTATAAATTTTTTTTCTTATTCTTTGAATGAAATCTGCAGCCACACTTTCACCGGACGAATGGGAGGTAGCTTATCTATATTTGGCATATGTCTTGAGAAAGGTTAGCCTCATCTACACTTACTATATAGTATATATTCTACACATCCTAATATAGGAATTTCTATATGCGACATATGCTTAGGTTTTTAAACGGGTTAAAACAGGTCGCAATGGGTTTAAACTGATGATACGTGTCACTCATCTTCTTTTTCTTTCTAAATTCACAGATTATATTATTAAAATAATATATAGTTTGTTTGAATATATAAATTTAGGAGGTTGAAATCATTCTTATACTTCAGGCAACTTTGTACCCGCTTGACCTCTTTCATTTTTATCTAAGTTAATCGAGTTGATTCCTTTCCAAAGTAGGACGGGTTGAAATCAGTGCCTCTAGTCTAGTGTTTTTCATCAACCCTAATTTGCATCTCAAAACTTTTACGAATTAGTGATTTTATCTTTAACTGCAGCGAGGTCAACCTGAGCCAAATAGAACAAATACAAGAAGAGACAAAGGGAAGATGCACCTAGAAAAAGAAGACATAACTTATATCAGAAGCTGATTTCAAGTGGGGTGTATGGTGGATGATCATTAAAAATCTCAAACTAAACTAAGAAAATGATAGGTTTTTCAGGCATCAGCAGATCGCTCGATTTGAGGTTGTTTTCTGGAGACATGTTTTGTAAAATAAGTTCAGTAGTAGCTGGTATATGCAGTGTTGCTGATTTCAGTGTAAACATTAATCCATTGCTTGTAAAATTATATCGTAGCAGAATTTAAGATAAACTACTTATATTAATACAAGTTTTGGTCGGCCAGAGGGTCAAACCGGCACCCTCAAAGCAGGCACGGGAACACCTCTGGTTTTGCCCATGGTTACGGTTCAAGTTCGCTTTCCCTTTGTTTCATGAACATGATTCTATGATCTTTGAGGGATGATTTTAAAGCTTTGAAACTATAGTTTGATCTGGTTTCTGTTTTTTTTATTGATTGATCTTCAACAATTGACTCTTGATTGAGCGTGTTTGAGTTCGTGACATGGATAGTGAAATTTGCTATATAATTAAACGACAAAAGGTGTAGCGTATTAGACTTTTATGACATGCTTGCTTAAATATAAATTACAAAGTGATTATTTTGGACATAAAAAGGGGTTTTATGACCGTAGTATGACGCAACTTACCCAAACGTTGATATGAGAAAGAAACATTTCTTTGTAGGACAGTAAGAGTGAATTGAGCTGATTCTAGCTCCGATTTCTTTTATTTAAGAGAGCTTGAATCTGATATCTGTGAATTATGTTATATCCTTAGCTATAGACTTGTTTTGTTTATTATTATTTAATTATTTTATATATAAAAGGGTTATTGGATTATAATAATATCAAATTTCATTTATTGCCCGAGATTAATCCCAACCCATGAAATGTTTGCATACACTTTTAATTTTAAACTTATTTTCCTTCAACGATCCCTTGGAAACTGAGAGTTAACATTCGTTAGTTTTTTTTTGATAAAATGAAGCCAACATTGAGTCATTTTTCAACTCTGCTGCCGTCCATCCTCCATTAAGTTTATTTTTCGGTGTCTAGCTTACAACATCACCTGAATTCTACTTCTAATGGATTAAATAGTTCAGATCAGAAGATGGAGATTTATGAGTTTTAGGGTGCAGAAGTTTTAAATTGACGAACAAGATGTTTGATTTCAACTTTCTGCTTAGTGTTTTAGCCATATAAACAGTCAACGTCATCAAAACACTAACGGTGTTAACTCTCAGTTAGTAAAGAATTGTTGAAGAAAAATAAGCTCACAGTTGAGAGTTTATGTAAACGTTTCCTGAGTTGGTATTAATCCCGACTAATAAATGAAAATTAAAATCCAAATATATTATTTAACTATTTGATATTAGTTAGTTTCCCTATATTATATTTTATTATGTTGTATTATATTTTATAAATAATATTTTATCAATGTAAACAACAAGCTTGTTTAAGCTAGTAACTCTTACCAACCACAATGAATAAAACTTGAACTCGGCTCGGTCACTAAAGAAACTTCATTTTAAGCTTGAGTTCATCGAATCAAGGTTTTAATGAGTCGATCTTGTGTAGCTTGCATGTAGCTTGTTAGTAGTCAGAATATTAGACGACAAGAGATGTTATTAGGGTTTTGGTTTGATATCAAGAATCCAAAAGGGTCTCTTGAGTTGTATATTCATGGGAAAAATCTTGAGATTTTAGCTGGATAAACAATATCAAAAAAATCTCGCGAAAGAGTATGTGTTATTTTTTATCGGTAATTACATGTTACTCTCTTGTTGTTTTGATGTCTCAAGTCACTTTATTGTTTTGATGTCTCAAGTCATCTTTTGATAGGGGTCTATTTTTGAGGCCCCATGTGACGTTCTTGGTTACTCAAGGGCTAGCCAATTCGTCTTACTTATGATAGTGGATCAATGGTTGCATCTTATCATGAACTCATAATAGAAGTGATCGCAACTCACAACTAGTGGAACATCAGAAGACATACAATTTCGATGTCACATATAATTAATCGTTGCCACAAGTATTAGGGTAGCGGGAGGATTTTATTAGAGACTATTTTGATGACTCTATGGTGGGTTCTACGACAATTTAAAAATATTAGGGTTTTTCAACGAGAGAGATACAATTTAAGCTTGATCATTGATTCTATTATTAGTTTATTTTATTTGTGTATGTAGAAAAATATGTAACATTAGATGGTGGATTAGCTTAGAAACCCGCTCGTGTTTTGTAATGTTGTTTCTTTTTGCACCTAGCTTCTTGCTAGTCGTTTGATTTTAATAAAATTTTCACCATTGTTTAAAAAAGCATTAAGACACTACCAACGGATACATATGAAGTGCGATACAACTTGAGTAGATGCAATCCTCGAACATTTGACCTATCATATTCTTTCACCAGCAAAAGATGCATGCCCTTAGGCATCATTGCACATACGCTAGTCACCCTGAAATATTAGCTTTAATTTGGCTCAAGGAACCCTCCACAAACGCTTAATTCCAACTTGCAACAAACAATTTTTATCCAGACCAATTCAATAGAAACTCACATCGATAACCATATTTGAACATGATCCCACTCTTGGGTTGACTCATTGCTTTTCTCCTGAACTCAATCGAAGCATGCGAACCTTACAAGTTCATGTCATCATGACACTCCCAGGAATAAAGATATTCACTCACTAGGTCGACTTGTGTCATCAGTACCCGCATTTGATCTTCTTCCACCATCATTTAAAAACTTTTGAGACAATGGCTTTAACTTGCAACTGCCCAGAGGCTAGAACCAAGTCGAACCCAAGGACCAAACTATACATCACGCTTATTCATACGAGTGAGTGGCTGATTTCATTTATCAGTGAACTCATTAGGGGAGTGACAATGAGTGACCTAGCCCATGAGGCCAAGTTATTAAACACCCCCATCATGGTCACACTCATAAGGCTATAAATGTCCTGTATTTTCCCATGTTCTTTTCTATTTTTAATTCTTGTAGCAAAAATCTCAACTACATATATCCCCTAGTTTCTAATATCAAAATTGCACATTATGCTTCAAGCTAATCACTAAGATCATTTGGCAAAATACAAAGGTAACTTTGTTTCCAATTTACTATTCTCACAAATTCCATCCATTTGATTACTATTTGTTACATAAATAGAATCTGAAGTTTGAATGTATTACAAGAAAAAAATAAGACTAACCAAGACAAGAAAACATCAATGAGGATCGACCAAATATTTAACTCATTATAACTTTAGTTTTTTTGACACGACCTGTTTTCACATGACCCACTTTAACTCAAATCATTTTAACGCGACTAACATAGTTCTTACTGAAGAAAAATCTTGAATCCATCTCCGGCAAACTTACACGATTCAACACAACTTGAATAGACTATAGAGCTTATCTACAAACATTTTAGACCACATATACTTTTAACTTTTCATAAAATTACAGGTGACTTTTCCCATAAAAAGCTGAATAAACACTTAAAATATCAACTGATAACAATAATGAACAAAATGAAAAACCAATGAAACACGACAAACAAAAAGAAAGCAAGCAGTACTGCAGAAAACAGAGTTATTTTCTCAGAGGCATATCATCAAACACCTTACCTGCATACTAACACACTAGTGCTTCTGCTGTTGTCACTCATCGCCCGTACAATTGTCGTTCATACTCTGAAATTATTCCCCAATATCCTCTGTCCGACCACCATACTTTGTTCTTCTGTACCAAATCAACCATGATTTTCGTTTGATTTCTTCTTCCCATCAATCAATCAATCAATCATCTGCTTCAATGGGAGCTCATTACTTTTGATGCAAATTTGCCAACACATTGATTGTTTGATGGGTGTTGGATCAATGTTTTGTCTCTTTTAGGATGAAGCTAGTGGTGGATCAATGCAGATAGTACGTACGTACTCTGCTAGTACTGTGAGTTTTGCCGCCGTTCTTGTTTCTTGATTCAAATCATCAAAAGAAGAGCTATAATAGGATAAATGTGTTGTATAATAATTGTTCATAGTATCTTCAAGAAATTAGAAAAAATTGCATAAATAGAGATTATGGTTTAACCAAATTTGATGTTTAGTACTCAAATTTTAAAAATTATAAAAATAGTTTAAATTTTTGTGTAATCATTGTATTTTTGATCCTTAACACTAAATTAATTTATTTTTTATGTATTTTATAAATTTTAACTTAACTTTTAAATTTAATTTTAGGGACCAAAAGTGCAACACTCATATAAAAGTTTGGACTAACTTTACACTTTTATAAAAATTGGAGACCAAATTTGCAATGACTACATAAAAGTTTGGACTAACTTTGTAATTTTTAAAATATGAGGTCCAATCATACAATCTGGTTAAATCATACGGAGCATTTATGCAATTTTCTCAAGAATTTATTTGATAAGAACTCCATAATTTATATTAGAGAAAATTCTCAAAAAGTTATCTTCTCCGTCTTTTCCTTCGTGATGTCCCTTCTAAACAATTATTTCACAAAAAGTTTCTACTGGACAAAGCGTCGACGCCTATGCATGTAAGGCGGGTGTTTGTATGGCGGAACTAGTCATTAATAGACAAGTGTCTCTAAGATACAGACGCCCACGTTTTGTTTTGTTTTTTTTTATAAATAGGCACCCACCTGTTTATTTGTAACTGGTTCTGTTATACTAGCGTTCGCTCCTAGCTGCACAGGCGTCGACGTCTTGTCTGGTGTGGACATGTTAAAGGATAATTGTTTGAAGGGAAATGTTGAGGGGAAAAAATGAGGAAAATGAACATTTTAGGCGGAATTTTCCCTTTATATTATTAAAGATATTTTTAATAGGGTTTAATGGAGGTGTCGAATAAACCTATAATGTTTAGAACATCATCTTCTGAGCGTGATATGGGGCGTGACTGTTAGCTGACTGGGAAATATGTGATGGCGGTCACAGGCAAAGATGCAACAGAATATATATTTATTGTTTTTCATTTTTCTATCACAATACTTCTATCATCATTCTTTATAATTAAATGTTATCACTAAAACCACTGTTTAGATGTCACTTACGTGGTGGTACTTTTTCATCACAATCACTCAACAACTGCAAATAACGTAACCATTTTACCTCAAACTGCGTGACTTTTGTGACGATTGATATTTCATTTACGTAGAGCAATGTAACAAAATTTCAAAGGTTATAGATGAAATCAAGTCTTACACTTATCTTTGCATGAGACATAGATCAAAATTTCTTGATCATGATTCGTTGTCTTTTATATTCTTTGGCGACTTGTTAGATTCATTACAAAAATATCATCCGCCTTGCCAAAAAACATAATCTAACAACCCATTGATACATGCTATAATTGGAGCAAAACTCGTGCCATTGGTGCCAATTATGACACACGTGACAGTTTTTAGCGGATATAAGCATTTGTAACGTTCATAATGATATTTTTTGATGTAAACATGTCAATAACTAAGTAATATGTTTAGTCAAATGACTTCACATCATCACATGATCTTATTGTTAAAAGATCTTTCACCTCTCAACCATTTTAATTTCTTGTGTGATATTCTCACAAAATAATAAATTAAAAAGTTAAAATCTGAAAAGTATTTATGTATTGGGTATCTGGGTTGAGCCATTATCAAAATCTAAAATGATTTCTTAATTTATTGAGGATATAATTTATTCATTATTAAAAGATAAAAAGTAACACTTTTATACTATTAATAGCTATTATTGAAAGAAATATATAAAGAAGATAAAAAAAACATAAGTAGGATGGAAGAAAAGGTAGTTTACTTTCCTAGGAAATATTAATACAACATCATATCATATCCCCATGAAATTTAAGTGGGCAGGATTCCTGGTTGGATTCTAACATCATTAAATTAATTCCTTAAAACTATTACATCAAATTCCACAAATTAAATCAACACCTTCAACTCCAAATCATCCTTAATCTTTCCTTAAAACATCAAACTGCATGCTTTTGTACATAATTAATAATATTAATAATAATAATAATTAACTTAACCCACTTCATATACTACCTTAATCACATATCATCTTGCATAATCTTCCTCATTATCATTCATCGGTTAAAACGATCACCAAACTCTTAATTCACGTTGTTCCACTGCTTATGCCCCGGAACCCATTTCGGGCACTTCGGGCTGAAGTAATTCGACACCACCAACTTGTTCAGTAACTCGATGATCGGTGCGAATTTCACGCATCGCGGTGTTTTGTACTGGTTAATCGACGCACCCAAACCGATCGCGTAATCCATGAGCTTATCGAACGTGCCCGTTTCCACGACTCGTATCTCGAGCGGCCCGATCGACTTGTCGGAGGCTCGGCCCTGTCGGTAGACGCTGTTGAGCGACTCTTCGATGGTGATGCAACAGTCTTCAAGGACCGATGGCGGAACGTGGGCCGATGACCCTTTTGCACTTAGCTCCCAAAAGATCACATAATGGCCCGGGATTGTGGTGGTGTCCGCATAGCTCGTGTACTCGATGAGGGTTGCGTCGAATGGGACCAAATGGCTCGACGCCTTCTCGATCGCTTGGTGCAATTCGACCTCATCGGTTTTGTCCGAATCGATGCTTAATGCGACATTCTTTCGACAGATGAAGTTGAACTGTGGGGCTTTGTTCTTGAATCCAGCAACTCTCAACACATCACCAACTCTATACCTATATAGCCCTGCAACATTGTCATGAAAAACAACAATCTTTAATCATCAAGATCACATTTTTATAAACTTTTGACAAAATTATAACTTACCTGAGTAAGTTGTGACAACAAGTTCGTAGTCCTGACCGAGTTTAACATCGGCCAGATCAACGAGCTTGTGTTCTTGATCTTGATCTTGATCGTTAACACCGAGTGGTAAGAACTCGAAATAAGCCATTGTGGGGATAAGGGTGTAGGACACTTCACTAGGTTTACAAAGTGGGTTCAAATTGACACCAAAGTAACATTCAGAAGAAGCATACATGGTGCACACAAGAGGGAGACCATTACTATAATAATCAAGAGTGGGTATGTATTGCGACATCGTCCCGGTGACGATAACATCAACATACTTCGTGTTCGGCCAGATCCTAGTAATAATCCCTTGCCATGATTTTTTTGAGCACTCCCGCTCTATAAAATCAGCAAGGTCAGGATCTGGCTTCAAAACACGAAGAACAGCGTTCTTCACTTCCGGGTCGGTGATTACCGGGTTCATCGTGCCAGTCCGGATATCATCACAGAGAAGCGCCCAATGCTTCTCCAAGAACCGAATGGCACGGATGAACCCGGAGGCAAAAACGGCACCGACCCGGAGAACCTCCAGGTTCAAACACAACCCACAAAGCATTTGTGAGTACATGCTTTGAAACGAGTCCTGACACAAAATAGCCTCATTGGGACTTGTGTAGTTCGTATAGGGGTCGTATGGCCTTTCCTTAAACTGGTTACTTTTATAGTAACTAGTCAGCACCGGTCGGGCTAACAGCCCGCCCGGTGTCTTAGACTCAGACTTCACAAACAAAAAATACATCCCTTTTCCTTTATCCAACCCGGGCACAAACTGGCTCATCACGGGCATTAACAAACTATACAACAACGAGCGTCGCTCGAGCTCGGCGTCGATTGTGGGCATCAGCTTGCGCTCACCACCTGACGTCCCGGAGCTGCACGAAATCAAATTAATCAATCAAATGATCAAAAACAAGACTATTTATTCTTACATCAATGTAATAAGCAAATGTATGTGATGTGATTTGTGATTACCTTGTTAAGAATTCTGAAATGGGGTGAGAAGATAGAATAGGGGATTTATCGCCATTGGCGATACGAGTGATATCGGGTTGAAGGTCTTCATAGGTGATAACAGGTATGAGTTTCTTGAAGGTTTCACGGTCGGTTTCGCCGGAGAGACGGTGGCGGCGGAGGTATTCGACGGCGGCGTTTTGGGAGAGGATGTCGGAGAGGACACGTAGTTGAACGTGGTCGGGGTTGGAGGTGACATCTTCGATGAATTGGAGGGCTTTTTTGTTCTTTTCGGTGACGGTGTAGTCCGTCGGAGGGGATTCATGGTGGGTGGTTGGTGCTTCAGGCATGGTGGTTTACGGTGGTGGTGTGGTGGTTTATGGTGGTGGTGGTGGTGGTGGTGGTGATGGTGTAGAGAGAGAGGGAAGGGGTTGGAAAGTTGGCTATGGAAGTGGTGTGTAGTGTGGGGTGGGATGAATAAAATAAGTGAGGTATATATAGAAAAGGGGAAGGGTGTAGGGGACAATATTTACCCAAAATAAAAATAAAAATAAAAATATGTATATGTTATACACTCAGTTTTTAATATATTTGAAATGATAAATACAAGAAAATGTAGTGTGAATTTCAATTTCAGATTTATATGATTTAAAATGTTTTTTTTTTTTTATGTTGTTTGAGTCGTGGGTTTTTTTTTAAAACAGCATTTTTAAGAACAGTTATTTTACGCGTGTTGAGTAGAAGTAAACTTTTTGTGTTAATCACCATCCTCCATAGACTTTACGTAGTTTTTTTTTTTTTTTTTTTTTTTGTTTATGATTTGAAATGTTTTTGATGCATTATTCGATTAAAAAAACCATGTATCATTGTTGTTGGATCACGAGCTTTTGTTTTGATGCCATGTTTTACAACATGCTTTTTGTGATCACACGATCCACATATCAAAGTCGCATGCTTGCATAGTCACATTTCATGTGATTGTTCCATATGAACCAAGAATTTTGAGATACACGTGTTCTTGAACCGAGCGTGCTAAAAAAGCAATAAGAATGCAAAGTAACTTCCACGAGGTGATATGTTGGTAAACGTTTGAGTTTGTGTAGCATATGCATCAGGCTGAAACCATTGTCGCTTGTTTATTTTTTACTATTATCACACAACTCTCATTGAAGATCATATGTCCAGCGTAAACTACGCCTAAACAAACTCTATTGGTTAGAAAAGTGTCATCATATCAGGTGAGTTTTCTGATTTAAAAAGACGAGGGTAAATGGGTAATAATGTATAGTTAAAGGGGGAGAATTGTGGGGTGTAAGCATGCCATTGTGGAGGTTTCCCTAATTAGGTGGTGACAGCTGGCAGGTTAATATTGTTAGGTTGACACGTTAATCAATGGTAGTAGGTTCGGTTAATACATGAGTTTCCCATTGCCAGCCTGGTTTATATATCTTTTACCCCTATACGATTCCACCATTTCCACGTCAGCATCATCATCATTTTCTACTTAAATTCCTATTTCGTTTTCTAATAAATACAATCCAAAAATTAGTTATGTCCCTAGAGTGTTTTAGGATTTCACGTTTAAAAAACAGATTTTATGTTTATAAATTAGTCATTCTTAAATGAGTTGGAGCAGAAGGTAAGAGTCGTGAGAGGGGAGGAGAGAAAACGAGGGTGCGGTCGTTGGGGTTTTTATTAGAAATGTCTAACGCAAAGTTCAATGGGGTGCCGACCCGTTGTGAGTCTTCTAATTAAGTTTCATAAAAGATTTGTCAAATACCATTTACTATTTCACTTTTTGTTTACATTTTATAAACGTAATAAATTAGTAATGTTTTTCTTATTGGCTATTAAAAAGTTATCGAATAATCTTTTATTGTATAAGAGAAAAATTATTTTAACACGTAAGTAACAATATGTCCTATGAAATATAAATATCTTACAAATAGTTATTTTAGTTCAGGAAATTACTAACGGTTTTTAACCGATAACAGCAAAACAATAAATATTATAAGATCATCAATCAATAGCTACCCACTACCTAATAGTCTTTTTAATTAATTAAACTTTTAACCATAGCATTTAGCAAAACCTAAAATATTGATGAAATTCTTAGTTTAAATGTATGAATTGAAAATGTGCTTCAAATTATATATCATACGTATTAATTATGCTCAAGTTGGAAAACTATTGTTGATATTTGTTATGGTTCATAATTTATTAATTTTCTTTTATTATAAGTATTTATTAAGGTAGCATCATATTTTTAATCGCATAAAGTTGCCGGTATACCATCGTGTCTACGGTGTTAGTGATGAGGTGGCCTGTGTGGCGTCAAGGGGCGTAAAAGGCCCAACGTATTAACGATTCAACGAGCATGAAGAAATCCTCATACACACAGTGATTTAATATATTTTTAAAAAATGAAACTGAGGGTGTGAAAGAGTTTGAAATCATTTCCCTGTGAGTGAGGTGAAGTGCAAAGGGATGAAATGAATGACGTTACGTCTAAATAAAATTAAAAGACCTGAAAATATACTCAATAGCTTAAGATGAAAAAATCTATTAAGAAACATTAGAAACCCAATATTAGTGGATGAGGTAGAATCTAGTTATAGCACTTTTCTAGGTTTCTCCATTGTTGAGGTTTAAACCATCATTGCGTATACTTATTTATTTATATATTATAATAATAATCTTTATCATAGTTTTTGTAGAAACAACTAACACTTTGAGTAGCATGTATATGCAATATTTGTGAATCTCCCTTCCTAATATGTTGTTTGTAAAAAGTACATTTTTATAAATTTAATTCACAATGTCATAATATTTGAAACTTGCCATCTTACAAAACATAAGAGTTCTAAGTTGGTAGCAAAGCATTAGTTTAAATAATTTACGTACACTTTATATTACTTAGACATAAAAATGGAAGATTAAAATTTTAAAGCATAGTAGAACAAGAATTCTTAATATCGAATGCTTTAAGATTGTTACTTGTCGAAGATTGTCATAAACACACATTCTCACCAAGTATGGAGGTAATTACAAAGACCCGCATGCATCATAATTTAACATGACAATTGATTGACATCGTCATGTATGTATCTACTATTACTTGTGTGTTTGGTATTACATGCCCTTATTAATTTAGGACTGTGGTGAGAAGAAAACATGCAAGTATATAGGAATAATTTTAAGGATTAATGTCTCGTAGTAGCAATACTTTAATTGTTATCTTCGTTAGAAATATCAGCTAACCTGTACAACAAGACTATATAATTAATTTAGAAGTATCGGCTGATGTAAAGTAACGTTAAAAAATTAGTACAATATTAATAGTGTATAATAGAAGACAAATTGATTCAATGAAAATGTTATGAAATACAAATACATGACATTTCAACTTTTCTTTTGTACCACTTTCTGTTATAATTAATTTCAAAATATTAAATCTTTTGTTATCATACGATTTTTTTCACTTGTTTTTTCTAATTTGTTTAAACTTATGTTACAACTATCCTTTGTATTTTGTAGGTTTGGATGTTTTATTTTCAATAGGTTTGGGAAATTTGGGTTAAGTTGTTTAGGTTTAAATGACGATGTTTCACTTATTTGTAGATGAATCGTAATTCATAGAGTAGTGTTTATTTATTTATGTGATATTAAAGTTGATCAGTTCCATATAAAGATTTTTTTTTCATCTTCAAACAATTTATTTTTCTAGTTTGGCTAAACAGTTAGAACATAGGAATGGGGTTGTCTTTTTCTTTTGAGGTAGTCTATTTTGCCTATTTATACACATAAAAATAATAATAAATAACAATGTCTTCTGATAAATGAATGCACCTAAACATATGATGCTACTATACACACACACACACACATATATATATATATATATATATATATATATATATATATATGTGTGTGTGTGTGTGTATATATGTGAATACGTGTCTTAAATATTAAGATACTCTCCTTAATAAATCAACACCTCTTAAAGGTCTCGTATAGCTCTATACGAAACGTATAAGGTCAATTGATATCAATTTATGGAAAAAAGTTTGTTAGAGTACTATTTTAGTAATAACCATTTTTGTTGATTTTTTATAAGTTTTCTTATTTTTTTAATCGTTCATAACTTTTATGTACGATATTATTTTTTTTATAAAAATTACACTATAAAAACAAACAAAACGAATACAGTATTATTATATAAAACTGTAATAAATTTTCTTATGTTTTTAATCTCATATCTTGCATTGTGTCTTTTAGTACAGTTCATTGTGTTTTTTAGTGCAGTTCATTGTGTATTTTTGCTAATTATAGTGTATTTTTAAATACTATTATGTTCTTCTAAAATGATAAATTTTAAAAAAGTATATTGATGGAATAATATTATTGTGTATATCTAATATGTAAAACACAATAATAAATTAACAACTAATTAATCTAATACATTAAAAATAATGACAAAATAACACAATGTCTCATTGTGTTTTTTATTGTTATTGTGCAATCTTAAACACTATGAGTTTTGAAAAATAAATTGGTGAAATAAAATCATTATGTACATCTAATTGTAAAATAAAATGAAAGATAACAATAAGCTTATATAATATATAAAAAATAATAACAAAAATAACACATTGTATTATTTTTAGCACTATGAGTTTTGATAAATATATTGGTGAAAATATATTATTTTACACTTCTAATTGTAAAACACAATGATAGATAATAATTTTATATAATTTATAGAAACAATGGCAATAAAAACAAAATATAACCTAAAACATAAAATACAATAATCAATACATATAACAAATGATGTAACATATATGATACAATAACGTATATGACACAATGAGCTAATATATTTGATACAATTAAAAAAATGTCATTTTTTTTTAAAATAATAGAAGGACACATGCCAAGCACACAAATACACGATCCTTCTTACACTTTTTTGATTAAATATCATTTGTAATATAAACTTACCCAAATTAGTATGTAAATAATGATGAGTTAAAATGTTGAAAGAATTTAAATGATAAATGTTTAGTTCATATAGAGAATTATATTACTTTAATTAGTATATGTTAAATAAGCACAAGTAAAAAAGCTATTTTAAAATTTATAATGAAATAAATATCAGATTTGCTTATAAACTCAAAAAATATTCATTACTTATATTAAGTTTGTAAAGTTAAAAATAACTAATAAAGATGTTTAATGAAAGTAAGGTGAATCGTCATGATAACTCAGTTTCATGGTTATCTTGGATAATAAATACATTTTAACGGGTTATATTCTCTAATTTTAAAACTTTGCTAAATTTTGTTGATGTTAACATTTTGGGAAGTTCTAATACGGATTAATTTTGTAAATAATGTTAATATTTAATTATTCGATTTGGTGAAGACGTCACGACATCTCTGATAGGGTGGGATGCTACAAAAACAGCGACAACATCTATGAACAAGAAACATGTAAAAGTGATGATGGGAGAAGGAATACGTAAGAGGGAAAGGGAATTGGAATTTTTATTTATTATTTAGACCATTGGTAATAGAGTTTTTGAAGACTCATCGATGCTTATGTTGTAGTGAAAGATGAGAATATATGTCCAAGGGTGCTTCATTGTGCGACTCTATCATCGGCATTTGTGGGGATGAAAGGAAAAAAAAAAAAAAAAAAAAAACATAAACGAGAACTTGTTGTTTCTCTATCTTGCAACTTTTAATTCTATGTTTATATTTCTTTTCTTGATCTTGATGTAATTAAATTTGTACTTAATAAACTATATTTGTGTGCAACTATATTTATATGTAAATTTGTAAAAGGTCTAAAAATATTATAATACATACAAACTTACTAATATTAAGAAAGTAAATATATTATTTTATGACAGTAGCATTTAAGTTTTTAAACTTCTTTTAATAATCTCTAAGCTTTCTATTAACTCTTTTTTAATGACATAGAAAATGTAAGGATGCTTGTAAGATAAAATTATTACATGGAGAAGTTAGTAGAAATTTATAAGTGCTAGTTACTCTTTGACAAATGTTAACGATTTATGGAGGTTTATGAAGATTTTTAGGTTTCTAGAGATGCTTTTGGAGTATCCCTAACAAGGATATTTACATAGAACTTTTTCGGCAAAAATCCCATGATCCTATCCTTCCTCACGAACTTCTTCCCTTTTCTCGCCTTAATTCCATTTAAGCATAAGTTTGCATATCTGTTATGACTAGTTTAAGCCAATCAAGGATCACTAAAATTAAGGAGTAATGTGACTATTAATGCGAGTTACATTAATCTAAAGAAGAAATCATAATAAACACTAACACAAGTTGAAAGGTGTAGAGTGCACGTTTGTTCAAGATTATTACTCCCGATGGAATCGGGGCAAAACCACTTTTTTATTTTTCTTCTTGATTAATTATATCTAGAAGTTGATTCGAATTTACTTGATTGATGAAAAGTTACGTGGATTTTTTTATTAGAAAACTAATAATCACTAGTAAGTTGCTTCTGATCATGAGTAGTAATTGAGATCAGCAACAACTTGTTTATTAGCAACAACTAATGAGTAAAAACTCAACGGCACTAAGTGAGCGTAACGACAATGGCACCTCGATGTTAACTTGATAAGTAGTGGCAATTGATTAGCAAAAAGTGTGATAGAAACAAATTTAGTTTATGTTGAAGGGCAAACCATCAATAGTAAATTAGTCACTACCGAATCTAGTATGAATTTTTCATTGATATAAGTATTTAACTATCCAACTATGAATGTTATACACACTATATGTCTTACTTGTTCATAAAGAGTTGCAACGTTTAATAACTTAAATTTGAAAGTGATCTCACACGACTCAAAAGACTATCCGTTAAAGTCCAAACAAAGAAAACCTGCATCTTTTGTTCTTCATGTGCTTATGTGTTCTTCATGTTTTGAATCTTGATTTCACGCTCATTTTAGTTTATATCTGGGTGGTAGATTTGTGTATGTTCTCTGTGTGGTTTTGTAATTGGGATTATATTCAAACAAATTATAAATAAAACAAATTGATCTATACTAGTATAGAACTAAACTAATTATATATAGTAATTAAACAACCTAATATACATATTATATTTGTATAAAATAAATTAATCTCTAAACAATATAAATTTATCACATTACTACTTTTGATTATGTAAAAGTTCAACTTGACTATCTTTGATTAAAATACTTCACGGTATATTTTAATTAGTCATTCACAATGGTTACCGATCAGCACTACCGACATGGGTTGCTCAAAAAAGTTTTATTAAGAAAAGAGGCAAGAAAAAAGGATTAACTTCAAAATGGATTGATGCCATAACAGTATTAGGCTCTAAGAGCACACTAGGGCATCCTGGGGGGGTAATTGCCCAACTCACGTTCTCTACTCTTATTTTGATTTTCTTCCTACTTGGTGAATACTCATGGGATTTCATCGATCTCCACCACACTTCATCACCTCCACCGCCATTAACCACTCTCCACCTCATCTTCCTCACTTTTTCCATTGGGACAACTCCATATACACCAATGAGATTTACCTTTGTATAATATAACTAGGTTAGTATCCCGTATATTATACAGATTACATAAATAAATATTAAATAGTTAGTAATGAAAGTTTATAAATTATAAAACAATATCTTGAGATATGAAATTATTAAAATTATGTAAAATAATGACTTTAAATAATAAAATAATGATATCAATTTTTAAACTTTTATTTTTTTTTAATTTTTAAAACTATTTTTTAAATATATTTTTTCAAAACAAAATGTTTTTAAAAATCCTAATTTTAATATTTTTCTTATGAAAAGTTTGAATTTTAATCATTTTTATTTCATACAAAACTTTATTTTTTTAAAAACACAAGTTTTAAAATATTTTTTAGAGTTAATTATACGATTGATCCCTGTGGTTTGCCTATATTGCAATATTGGTCCCAACTTTTGAGAAATTACAGATTTGGTCCATACTGTTTACCAACTCGTAACTCGATTGGTCCCCGACACTAACTTCTGTTAAGTTTTTCAGTTAAGTGAATGTGAAAAGACAAATATACCCCCATCCCCTTCCATGAAATCAGACCTGGCACACCGCCGGGTCTCCACCAAGCCGGCGCACCACCACCGCCTCCATACCACCACTGTGGGCGACCACCCTCTTCCTCTGCGGGAGACAAGCAATAACGTTGCAATCACGTCCCAACCACCGCATCACAACCACCGTCACTGCAGCCAGCGCCACCGCGTGCGACATTTGTCACCCATCCCATTCAAATTGGATCTGCTCTGCCGACGATGGGATGGGGTGGATTCCGATGGATATGCGGGCTTCAACCACCGGCGATGATGATCAAGTGTGGCGGTGGTGAGCAGGTAGGGAAATGGTGGTGGTGGTTGCAGTAGTTGATGGTGGTAGTATGATGGATGTGGGCGATGGAGATGGTGGATTGGTTGTTGGTGGAGGGGCGCCGGCTGTGCCGGCAATGGTCGTGCGCGAGCGGTGGTGGGGTGGCCCGGCGGTGGTGCGCTGGTGGTGGTGGGGAGCAGGGATGAGGGTGGGTTGGGTATTTAAATATATTATATTATTATTATTATTATTATTATATTAAAGGGTATATTTGACTTTTCACATTCACTTAACTGAAAAAGTTAACAGAAGTTAGTGTCAGGGACCAATCTTGTTACTAGTTAGTAAAGAGTAAGGACCAAACCTGTAATTTCTCAAAAGTTGGGACCAATATTGCAATATGGGAAAACCACAGGGACCAATCGTGTAATTAACTCTATTTTTTATTTTTAAAAAAGTTTGGTGTTTTAGAAAAAAAAATTTATTTTATAAAAAGTTTGTTTATTTAAAAATTGTATTTATAGAAAGATCTCTTTTCTTAATTTAAAAAAATATTTTTAATATTATAATAAATTAAAAATAAAATTGTTAGTAATTAATGCAATTATTTATTAAAAGAGAGAAGTGAGAAATTATGACTTAGAAGTTCTATAATTACGTCATGTGTTATAAAAACTTTATTTTATTAGTATAGATAGATTTTCTCATTAGGTTTAAAATGCTTTAAATGTTAATTTACTAACCTTTAACCATAAGTGGTTAATAGTGATTTATTTAATAATTTTGATCTTTTTATTAAATATTATAATTGTATTAGTAAGCTTTTTAAGTAATTTTGCATATTGACATCAAGCACTTTCATAGAATATGTAAGTTGCATAATATACTTTTAGAAACTATAATAATATTAATAGTTGAATACTAAGCTCTCTCCTTTAATATTTTTATTGCACCTCCACTTTATTGATATGTGTAAAATCCCTCTTTTATCTCCACTTGTTTACTTCATTATCGTTGTGTGTTATGCTAATCCATTGACTTCAAATTTCCGGTTGGTAGATTTGACGGCCAAAATTGACTTCAATAGTCATCATTTATTAAGGGAGCCAATTAACCAAATATTTTCTATATCTTATCTCCATACTAATAAATAAAATTAAATTCGAACACTTGTCGCCATTATAGTATATCTAATAATTGGTTTTTTCGTTTCTTTCTGCTCTTAATTATGAATGCTATAATAGCTATTTATTAATTAATAATTATTCATAATTAAAATTTCAAATATGTTAACTTTAAATTTTCAAATGTGTAATATATGGGTTTATTTAATCCGTAAAATACACAATATTTAAGACATAACTTTTTATATTATTAACCATGTAACAGTAAATTTATTTAGACCATGTATTACACGTGATTGTAACCTAGTTATATAAAAACAAAACTATGTTTTGTTTCGTGCATATCTGTTATATTTTTTGATACAATATCATGTAATGATGTTAGTATAGAATGTTATACTTAATATTATAATGATACTGATTTAACGAATAAGTTTAAATAATGACACTAGTTAGAACTTTTTGCATCTGTCAAAGATTTGGTACAAATTAGGTTGGACTAAGCATGCGAATGTGGAATCACCGCTACAAGTGCCTGACACTAGTAAAATTATCCTCACTTTTTAGTAGTTTACTCCGAATCTCATTCCTTTTTGTGATTGTTGAACAACTATAAATAATTACTTTTTTATTAGTTTTTTGTAATTAATAAACAAGAACCCCTATATATGTCATTTAGCATCTTTGAATTTTACATACCAGCCATAAACATTCTCTTTTAGCATTCTTACATTTAGTATATTTTCACACCGTCTCGATGGGTTAAACTTGTGGTAATGCTAAGAAAACCGACATCATCTTATTAGAACAACGGGAGGTAAAACCGCTAATATTGTTTCTGAATTTAAAAGTTACAAGAAACAAGATATGTAGGATCAAGGGTGAAGCTTCTTTGGGGGGGGGGGGGGGGGGGGGCTCTTTTTTCAATAGTAGTGTTAATTTTCTGCTCGGTAGTGTAAATTTTCGGTCCGGTAGTGGATTTTTTTTAATAAATATAGAGTCCGCCCCTCTAAAATAGTTTACTTACGCCCCCGCCCCCTATAAGATTTGACTCAAACTGCACCACTGTATAGGATAAAAAACAACATAAAGCGCAAGTAGAAGAGTTCATGAAATAGATGTTACATCTCATGAAAAAATAAAAAATAAAAATACTTATCTTGTGGCAAGAGTTAATATGGAGAGAGTGACTTGCGTTCCCTTTTAATATGAGATTGTCTAATTGCTACACTTGGTTGGCTTTTTTCAGCCGAAGAGTCAAACTTAATTTAAAATAAAATATATAGTTTCTAAAAGAAATATTATATTATGATTAGTAGATTTGAGAAAGAATGAATGTGTGTAGTGTAATGGAAATCGTTGACCTTTGACTCATCTTCCCATATTTTCTGCTCTTTTAAAATTTTATATTTATTCAATAATACAAAAAATACATAAAAAGTTGTGCAATATGTGATGTAAAATGCCAGTAAACCAATTCTAAAAAAACTATGTGAAGGACCACATCTTCCTCAAATCCCTGCTCTTATTCTACCTTGTCCCCCTTGTGCATATTTTACACACATAAAACAATATAACTGACTTTTTTAATGTCTTATTCAAAATATAGTTTATTTTATTGATATATCAACAACCATTATGAGAGGCTAATAATATTATTCTATTTGGTTTAACTTCAAAGGAGTTTATGGATGTTTGTGTTTTCAACAACCAAAGTGGCACATGATTAGGTGTAACAATATTGAAAGTTACTAAATGGGTAGCAAACTTTACAAGTGTTATGATCTTTTCGAGTGAAAGAATTTATATAGATGAATTATATACTACTAATGAAAATTAAAACTAATTATTTATAACTATTTTTGTTAAAAAAGTCATCTGATACTATTAACGTACTTATGATTTATGTTATTTTTAATGGATGGATCTAAATACACAACATATTATGGCATCGTCAAAATTTTCAAATTTTCATGTATTATATAAAATATATCTAAATATTTTTCTTTATGTGTTGTATTTGACAGTGGAGAAACGCTAGTTCGTTTAATATTTTCAAGAGTAACATTATTAATATACAATGGATATGTCGCTATATGCCGATATATTCATATGTAAATTAAAGAAAACATTATCAATATAAATAAATAAATGATATACACATAAAATAATTAATAGTGACATATATATGCACATAAAATGTGTGATAAATAATTAATAGTGACATATATGCACATAAAATAATATATAATAAAAGTGTAGATAAGGTTAACGATCGAACCATGCACGAAGCGACGGAGATCAGGCCTTTAAAACCCTCCTGGTGCGACCACCCACTACATAAATTTTAAATTTTGACCAAGAGGTTTTGAAGCAATTCTTTAATTAGTTGGTAGAAAGTTAAAGATGTATTTTCTTTGCAATTTGGGTTATGTTTTTCAATGTTTTAGTTGAATAATGAATGACAATTGATCACAAATTCACACACCCATGATAGATCTACTTCTCATGCAGCTCTAAAGCTACATAAATAGATAACATTTGGATAATTTAGGATAATTTGACATCTAAGACTCGAACTTACGACATCTGGTTAGATGAGAACTCTGCTTATCACTACACCCAAATCTCACCTCCATAGTTGAATAATTTAAATAGTAAGTTTAAAAGGCGTGAATTTTATAAACTCATTACGCTGGGTGGTGTGAACACACACACACACATATACGTGCATACACACATTTATATACTAGGTTAGAAACATTTTTATTATACGTACAAATTCAATAAACTAAAAATTAAATAGTTAGTAAGCAATATTTAAAAATTTACCAAATGATATTTTATGTTTTAAGTAATTAATAAGACAATAATATTAAAAAGAAATGAAACGGTAAGAAAATCTTAGGAAACTAGAATTGTGACACGTGATAGCATAGTGAAAATAAACTGAAAAAGGGATATTTAGGAAGCTAGAATTATGACATTTTAACAATATAAACTACTTATTTATTAGAGACATAAATATGTGTATTTGGTCAAGAAAAAAAAGGTATGAGTTGAAAATAATGAAAACTACTCTTTAACAACTATACATATAGCTTCATTTATAATTCTTAGACATGTAAGAAAATATGGGTACTTACCCAACACACTACGTGTCAACAACATAACTATCCATTCTATCTAACCTCGTTTTCTTGATTTATAAAGGGATTTATACTACTAATTATACATGTAAAATCATTCACATACATTAAACTAATCAATTTTATATACCTGGTTTTTGTTTCATGAATATCATGTGCAAGTCAATGAAAAATTATTTGACAGAAAATATTACGTGAGGGAAAATTAAGAGAGAAAATGTGAGTTTGTGTAGAAGGGAGAAAATAAATTAAGTTTATAAGCTATCATTATTATTTTATTAATTTTTAATTAACTATACAAGAATGATTAAAATATTATGTGCAAGTAGTTAACATGAATCTTTAACATATTTGTGATTTTTAGTTGAAATATAACATAGTTGTGGTTTTAATTGAAGGAGCACATAAGCTGCTTATGAATCCGGTTTAGTTAGGAAAATCTTAAGCTAAAAAGATTCAAACTGACTAACCTAATAAAACAGAAATGATATATACATGTTGAAAATTTTTGTCAACATGAAACACGAACCAAACCTAAAAAAAATGAAGCAAAACATATCAAATTTAACACAAATTAAAGTGGGAGAAAAATAAATCAGCTCAAGAGTAACACAAAACTGTCTGGGTCGATTGAGTCACGACTTGTGAACCCAAACACAATGTAAATTGTGTGTCTCATCTCCTCTCTCCTCCTTTTAGTCTCTCACTCAAGTTTTATTTTAATTTTTAAAAGTATCTAATTGATTTTGGTTTAATTTTTATACCAGCTTATCAAACAAACAAGTTCTTAAACAATCATATTTTTTTTCCTTTTTATTTTACATGTTTCTCATTTTATTGATAAGCCAAACATGACCATAGTGTTATCAGATCAGTTATCCATATAAGGAAGGCTCAACATGGATCCAAATTGATTAGTTTGGCCAACAGTTCCTGATTAAAAAAAGGCGTTCATTAGAATATTAACATATGATATTTCCCATAAAAAATGTGAATCAGGAATTTTTGTTTCTTGATGCATTGAAATATATTAAAACTTAATTAAGCAGTAGATGTGACATGAAGATAATCTAGTTAAATGTCGCCCACCGGCTATATGGATATATTTACCATCCATCAATTGCTAAAATGATCATACGAACAAAATTGGTTATATTATCAACTAAATGTAACGAAAACGGTCACTAAAAATCCTGATGATAAAATATCTTTTTTATTTTATCTAAAAATCAAGTGTTCAGATCCATAAAATTACTGATATAGTTAATACTAGCTATTTTAAAAAAATGAAAGGAAAACCAACAAATATAATAGGATGAGTGTGAGTCAATTTTGTTCAGTTATGAGTTAAAAAAATATTAAATTTATAACTAGTATTATAAAATATAGATTTCTATAATTGATTGGATTTGGTTATAAAAGGTATTGTTCTTTTAGTTATAACAAGGCTAGTTAATGCCGCATGGGTTAACTCCAACCAGTTGTAGTTATAATTTAAAAAATATAATGGCAGGGTTTTCACGATGTTTCACTTATTTTAGTTTCGTATAACAATAACCAAATCACATAACTCAATCACGAATAAAACCATGATCAGATCACCAAACCAAGTGATGAATAAAACCATAACACAATAACGGGGTTGCTCAAATGATGTCGAATGTTACAATTCAATTTTTTGGTCTTTCAAGAAATTTTTTTTTTTTTTTTGTTTTTGTAATTTCTAGAAATAAAAGTAAAAAATAAAATAGAAAAAAAGGTGAACATAACAACAGTTGAGTTATCCAAGTAGTGTGTGGAGTTGTCATATCAAAAGACTAGAGATGTTGGAGCAATGATCCCATTTTTAAGGGATTTGGGCCTCCTTACTATTCTGCTTTTCCACCTTGTCGGTAAGTCAAACTGCTCCTATTTTTAAGGACACTCTTCCTACTTTTATCCCTTATCCCATATCTTCCATTTCATTTTAAAATATCCACCTTCAAACTTACATAAAACAAATGAGTATACTCGGACTAATTAACCTCCATGTGTCAACACCGTCTCAGCTCAAGACACAGGAGGCAATATGAGTTATATAACATTTAAGGTGGCTAGGGGCGGAGTTTAAACTATTATCTGTATCTTAAATTCACGTTATGTTATTTACCAATAAGTCTAATGTAGTGTTCATCGCCTGTAGGCTAGTCACCACAAGATCCATCTATGGAGGATTGAACCTTGGTTAAAGTTATATCAACCACTTATAAATGCAAACTTATGATCTTGATTTATTTGCTTAAAGATGTAATTATTTCTAAATTCGATGGGTTAATAAGTGAAGTTTGAAATGGACCAGTTTAAAAGAAATGAGTCGGAAATTCGATTTATATCTAAGTTTATAAAAGCTACCAACTCATAATCTTAAATTTTATATAAACATGTAATTTGATCTAACCAAGTTTTACTAGTGATGAGGATCAAGTTTGATTCTCCTTTAAAAAGGAAGTTGTATTCGCTATACACAATGAAGACTTGTCAAACTACGTTAGCATTATAAATAAAGGCTACGCCCCAAGCTGAAAAACAGGATCAGGGGCGCTAAAGTTATCGTATGTATATGAATATCACGTATACGATGCATGCTCTTAGAATATATGGTTGCTTAGTAAGTCATGTAGCAAAGTGATCTTGTGACATTGTTTTGGTTCGAGGTTATACATGCTAACGCGACATGCTTTTCCAAACAATAGTATCGTATTGTGTATTTCTAAGAGTTAGTATTACGACAGAAAGCCCATGCCTTCCATTATATCATTGTTTAAAGTTTTATTAAAAATCATCAGAGGGCGCGAACCCTATGATTAACTACTTCCCGCTTTACCACATTACACTACACTTTACTCTTATATTCAACACAAGTCACATACATGCCTAATCTTGTTCACTTAAATGATACGCATGCAACATACTCACCGCTAATAAGTAGCCAGCGATACGCCATCCTCAGATTGCTCATACCCGTATATTACTCAAGTATAAATCTTATAAAAGGAACAAGAAAATAACATTAAGGATATTCTCTAACGCACTTTATTACTTAACACAAGTATCATTTATTTTAATGTTTAACTAGGAAGTATTTTATCCACAGGAACCCTAACAATTATAATTAACACTATACACTTAATTTATATAATCATTTGACGTTAGTTTTCTATGATAAAAATCTTTTAGGTGAATTTTTTTAAAGTTTGAGATGTTATTTATTTTTATCAAAATAAAGTGATTAAACTAAAAAATTGTAATCTTATTGCATGCATTAACTAATTTAATACAAAAAAATCACCATCAACCAGACATAAACGGTGCGTACATGCAGATATATATGTGAAATACAAATGAAGATTAAGTTACACCAAACTAAATTTAAGGAATAAAATAGAAACCATATTATATTTTACATTAATTGGTTTTTATTAAATTTATATAGAAACGTAAGTAAAAAATAAACACTTTGTAGCTCGCAACAGTCTGTATATTAAATACAGAAAAAAGAAAAGAAAATACATAAAATATAGTATATAAAATATAAAAGAATTAAAGTATGAAAAATAAATAATATGTGTTAGAGCATTCACAGCTCAGTACTTATTATTATCTATATAATTACACTATAAACACTACTCTTTCTCTTATCTTTTCAATTATATAATATTTTTAATACTTTTATCATTATATTTTCTTTTTCCTTCACTCACAAGAAGGGTTGAATAGTATTTACTTAAGTTTACAGATTGAACAGTAATATTTCTCTATTCTTCACTCACAACCACTTACAATCATTTCATATAATATAAAAATTACACTCACATAAATATACAGAACGAGCAATGAGTGCTCTTGAAAAATGCAATTTCGTCACATTTAAATATCACTTATTTTATTTGCTTCTTCATCTTCCTCTCTTAATAAAGAAGAAGCAGTTCTACCAATTTCATTTCTTTCATCCTTAAATATTTCATCCCAGCATGCAACTAAATTTTCTAAAATTGTCTGCTTCAATGGCTACTATGTGTACAAATACACCATTTCTTTTAATAAATTGATATCAAAACTCACAAATCTCATGGTATTATATTGCCATAGACAACCTGTGAAATCCCATCGATCATTCAAGGGACGTAGGGGGTGGATAGTGTATCCATCTTTGGTCTTCAAATCTTTAGCTTCGGTTTATAATTTTTGAATAAAGAACTTTTACAACAAAAATTAAATAAAACTATATATTACATAAAAAAGTTTCAAAACACCAAAAAACCATAAGTATAACTATGCCCAGTAAATCTTATCAATATCCAAGCCATTGACGAGTTCTAGAGAGGGTGAGATGTAGATAAACATTACCTCTATCACAATATATATATAGAGAAGCTACTTCTAAAGAAAACCTAGCTCTAAAGCAATCAAAGAAACATATGGATAATGCGCTGTATAATCACCGTATAGTAGATCATCACAAGTAAATCATGTACCACAATATACACAATGAGCAGATAATGACTATAGACAATAATTCAGCACATAATAAATGGTTAATATACGGTAGGTGACAGAAATCACACAATAAACAATGATATATATGAAATTATAAGCCATCCATACACAATACACATTAAGAAGTACATATCTACATATCTTATAAGTCATTTGTATATCATATACAATGATCAAGAATCAACACACGATGACAGTAGATGGTCAGGTGATAACAAGCAAAACAATATTATGCAAATGATACTAAAAGGATGATAGAACCATAATAATTCCTTAAGATATAACTACGAGTCTACTATATGTATAAAACATACCAGAACCCTCTGCTAAACGTCGTTAGCCTTAATCCTATGTCTCTAGATACTTAATCGTGGACCATATTCTCCAAGAGGTGAAAATCTAGTAAATCATGTCTAATCCTTTCCTCCCATGTTAGTTTAAGTTTGCTTCTGCTCCTCTCCCATCTATCGTAAGGGTCTAGAATACTCTAACTTTTGACATGCCCAAACCATCTTAATCTTCTTTTTCTTATTATACTTGTTATTTGCTACTCCCAACCTATCCACAAACATATCATTTCTTATCTTGACTA
Organism: Flaveria robusta; assembly: GCA_025506415.1. NCBI lineage: Eukaryota > Viridiplantae > Streptophyta > Magnoliopsida > Asterales > Asteraceae > Flaveria > Flaveria robusta. The sequence goes on from CM046465.1 coordinate 8,293,010, forward strand.
ACTTTGTGTGCCCACACATCCATCTTAGCATCCTCATCTCTACTACCTCCATCTTGTGCGTGTGCCTTTTTGATAGCCCAAGTGCCCAATTGTCAGTTCCATATAACACAACCGAACGAATCGCAACTCTATAAAAATTTTCCCTTTAGGTTTGATGGGAAATTCTTAACACACAACACCCTTGATGTTGCCCTCCATCTGCACCATCTTGCTTGAATCTTGTTTGTAATGTTACTTTCTATCTCCCCATTTCATTGTACATAGGATCCAAAATATTTAAATTTAGTTACATGTGGAACCTTGTGACCTTTAGTGGTGATTCGAGTGTCTTCATCATTTCTTGCTCTACTAAAGTTGCAATACAAGTAATCAGTCTTAGAGTGACTGATCTTTAAGCCCTTGCCTTCTAACAACGCTCAACTGTCTCGCATTTAAACTTTGTTTACTTTCGTCAAGTAACACATTATTGTCTGCGAAAAGGATGCACCGTAGAACTGTCACGCGCAACACAACAAAAAAGATACAAAGATTACAACTTGATAAAACCAACTAAATAAACAAGCAACCATGGGTCACTAGTGCTCAATTTTTACACAATCAACCATCAAACGTAAAGGAACAATCTTTAATAAAACAAAGCGTTAAGCTTTTTGTCTAAAGATATAATCTTTTTGTCAAACCTTTGATCTTTAGTCAAAAGATACGATCTTTAATCAAAGTTACAATCTTTTTGTTTAAAACAAACCTTTTTGACAAATAAAAATAGAAGATCTGTAAAAGAATGTTTAAACTTGTGTAAAAGTGGCTCTAATACCACTGTTGGGTATTTTATATTAGTTTTAACCATTGTAGCCGTGATCTTTATATCAAAGTTAGAAACTTTAAGAGTTTTAAAGTGTAGAAGAATTTTTACATGATTAATTAATTCATAAGTAATACCCAAAACTTGCATCCAGTTACACACGATTTAAATTAAACATGCATGCATTTATAAGATGTTTAAAGATTTTACCTTTGGAATGAAAATAAAAAATCAAACAGTGTGGATACATCCAGTTACACAAATAAAGATTTTACCTTTAAATAAAAAATTATGCTAGCTGATTGAATCACAAAAGATCAATTCTTCTAATGTTTGTAACGTGGACAAAAAAACTGACCGATGACGGAGGATCGGCTACCGGTGCTTCGCGATGGTGGTGTTTTGGCTGGTCGGGGGAGGGGGGGGGGGGGGTGGGGGAGGTGGTATATGCAACGGCTAAGAGTAGAGGATTCGGGTTTCCCCTGATCTTATATTTATATTTGTAATATTTACGTTTTAGCCTCCTTCTAATTAACATTTGATAACCTTGACAATTAACGATTAATTTCCAACAACCCTTGTGGTTTATTAGTTGATATATATTTAATTAAATAAACTTATAAACGTTTAACTTTTAAACTTTAACTCGTGTAATCCTTCTATTAATTATTTCATTAAATAATAAATAAATGATTATTTCTCAAAATTATCAAACACCTTAATTTAATCCACGTTTCTTGAACTATAATGTGTTACAATTACATGTAATTATTTTGTTGTTAAAAATGTAATTATTTGGATCGTAACACGATAGCAATGTTGATATACAGATGATCTGAAAATTTAATATCCAATGGTGATATGTATCCTAGTGCTACTCAATTAGATTATTTACCAGAGTTTGATCGATTATTATGATTTTGACAGTTTCTATGTTAATACGAATAAAATAATACTTCTAGGGCTAACAATGTGACAGCAATCACATCCAAATGAAATTCTGAGTTTTAACATTGCACACAAGTGATTTTCAATAAAGTAGATGGAAGGTAACAATCCGTAAAGTAAACTTTATTATATTAACAAAAATATATGATAAAAAAGACAAGGCTTGATTTGATGATCTGATTGATTATCAGTTGCTTAAAATAACATGAATAAAAATTGTAATCAACCAATCCAATACTTTACAATGATTGATGCGGGTGTTAATATTTAAATACTTTTAACTAATTATCTAGTAAAGGACACCGTGTTAAACATTTGCAATATATTAACATTGTATTTAATTGTTAATCTTAATCTTAATCTTAATCTTGTGTAGTCAGGATAAATTATTATATTAATGTCTCACGACAATTTAATTATACTTTTTAACTAATAATTATCTTATGATCAAATTAATATTATTCTCTTATCAATTTATCATAAGACGATTACTAGACATATATAACAAAATCTATATCTTAAAGCAATATGAAAACTGCATAAATGCATGCTGCCAGACCTGAGCCAATGAACCTCAGTTATTAGATATTTCTGTAATCATAATTATAACATGTAAATTATGATAGTATCTTCAAAGTATTTTTATAATAAACCTTGACAATATCATTTTTTAAAATAAGATAATTTATTTTGATAATAATCTATGCAAAATCAGTATATCCACATCTTAAGTGACATCTTATTTCATTGCTTATATGTTCAAACATCGTATATCATATAAATACAAACATACACACACATAAGTTGTATGTATAAAAAGAAAATTTATGGAATATATCAGAGTAGTAACTTGTCTCATATATGTGCATCACATACCTAACCCCTTAGTTGAAGAGCTTTGCAAAGTTGAGTCAGATCATTCATAGTGAATTTCACATTTTTATCCATATAATTACACTAAAAATTACTATTTTTTCTTTCTACTTTTCAATTAAATAATACTTTTTATACATTTATCGTTACATTTTTCTCTCTACTATACTCACAACTACTTTCAAAAATATTAAAAAATTTATATGGATTGAACAGTGATTTTTCAAATATACCAATCAACAGGGCCGGCTCAACGATTCCGGGGGCCTAAAGCGAAATAAAAGTTTGAGGCCCTCGTTTATATATTGTTCTTAAACATATATGCTTTTGAACGGCCACATAAAGAAATTTGTTTATAGTTTGGTCGAAAACGACTTATGGCAGATTAAGTGAATAACATGCAACAATATATTAAAGTGAAGAGAAAAATCAACTGCAATTATAGATTAAAACGAAAATAGACAACAATAGATTAAACTAAAAAAGAAAAATAGTAAATTAAAATAATTAAGCATAAATCAAGATTAGAAGACAATAGTAGTAGATTAGATGATGGATTGCAAACGATAGTTTAGAGTTGATTAACCAAAAAAAACTTTTAGCCATGAACAGTCGATAAACTTTTGAGAAATCAAGTTTCATAAGTTGACCTCAATGAACCAAATTTTGTAAGTCGACCTCGATAAACCTTCAATTATTTTGTTATCCTTTCTTTATCTCTAAGAACACAAATATTGATTAGATTATAATATATATTTTAGCTTAAAAAATATATAAACTTATTTTTTTTAAATTTGGGGGCCCTTAAAATTTGGGGGGCCTAAAGCGGATGCTTTAGTTGTTTATACTGTATAGACGCCTCTGCCAATCAACAATAAAATTTTCTATTTACTTCACTTACAACCACTCAAAAACATTCCATATAAAATACCAAACACACTCACATATTTTTAAGGGGAACCAAATTTTGTCTCTTTATTGCAAGTATTGTTGTAAACTAATCATATAAAGTAGAAGACAAACATATTATTATAGTTACGAAAAGTTTATTCATAGTCACTAAACTAGTTGTATACATTACCAGATATTCTAGTACAAAAAATAATGTGTTTACGAAGCACGCCAAGATGCTAATATGCAAAAAATCGACGTTGCATAATTGGTATAGGTGATCATGAGCTCAGCTTCTGGTTCATCAATATTCGATGCTTTTGTTAAGAGAGCAATATGTTCATATTCTTGCTCCATAGCTGGCAACTAAACTCTTGAAGCTTCATTTCTTTACATAGAGCCATGTAAATTGACTATCTATCAAAATAACAAATGTAGTGATGATTATTTATGAATTGGATACTCAAAAGGTGTAACTTTAGTCATGCAATATCCAACTGTCAAGATCAAGGCAAGATTAAGGCATATATAATGTAGGATTTTTTATATCGTTTTAATAGGTTTAAAACAAGTCAAAACGAGCAGCAGAAGTCTTTGATCAAAATCAAGAGGGGAGTCATTCCTCCAGTGAGCCAATTACAAAAGGTCAAAAAAAATAAATAAATAAATAAACAAACATCTATAATATGTTCGAAACTTACCCGAATGGTTTTGCCACATTACCGCTAAAGAGATGGCACGTGGTGGTAATGAACTGAGCTATCAGCCCTCGTTATCTTGATCAACGAATCCACCAGCACAACACTTTACGTTCTTCGCTCATTCTAATGGGGAATCTGCTCACAAGTCTACGTGTGAACCTAAAATGAAACAAATCGTTTTTTGTAGAACCTTCAACTCAAGAAAATCCTCAAAACCCGACGACGAAAAATGACAAGACACTTCCTTGAGGCTGATGGAGAGAGATGACGGAACAAGATATATGATTTTTTATTTTGTTGTCATTCTCTAATAATTACACACCTCTTAATCCGCTATCAATAATCACTTTACAAAAACCATAATTATCTCCTACATTGACCCTAAAATTAAATTAATTAGGCTAAAGCCAAACTAGTTAATTTAACTCTTTAAATTATTGGATAATTAACATGATTAATTTGTTTTATCTCAATTGTTTAAACTTTTAAATATATACCTTTTATATTTAAAATGTAAATAAATAATTATCCATAATAATATAAGGAGTAAATTACATGGGCAGTCTTTGTGGTTTCATCAAAACTTTGAATGTGGTCTCTAAAGTTTAAAAATTACGTATATGGTCCTTAAATTTTATTTCTCTTTCATATATGATCACTAAGTCAGTTAATTAACAATTAATGATGTTAAAATTATCAAAATGATCATTTTACCCTAATGACCATCCATATAATTTATTTTTTAAACTACACATACACACACACAAACACACACACACACACACACACATATATATATATATATATATATATATATATATATATAAATTAACATTTATATTTTTATATGAAGTTTTGTATTTTGTAGTTTTATTTTTATTATCTTATTATTATTACGTTTATTATTTAAAAAAGTTCATTTATGAACACAAATTACACTCTTTTTGAAATGTCTTTTTTTAAATAATTGTTTTATATTTTATTTTAGTTTTTCAACTCTCTTTTTTAAACCGTTTGAATTTTTAAATAACTTTTTTAAAAACCATGCAAGTATTATTTATTAAACATTATGTTTTCAAACGTCTTTTTAAAAAAAATATTTGACTTTTAAATTTTGCTTTCAAAACCATTCCTTTTTCAAGTTTTTTCCCTAGTATTTAATATTTATTAGAATATTTAAAATCACATTAAAACGTTTTCAAGATTACCGAGTTTTTATTTGTGATTAGACTTAAAACCACCTAAATCGTTGTTTGTCGTTTTATTTTTTTGGTCTACATTAGTTTGGTTATCATTTTGTCGATTTTAAATCGAGTTGTCTGAATCTCAATAATGACAAATTTTAGAATTTTGGATTTATAATCCAAAATCGCAAGTGTCGTAATTTCCAAAATTTTGAATTTGATATTTATTCATATTATTACGTCATATCTTAATTCTAACATTTCTCATTGACATAATGCATAAACTTATTAAGACATTATTTTTTACAGACAACCTACACGACTTTTAAACTATATCATCAATTAGTCCTACTAAAAAGAGCTGGCAAAAAAACCAATTTAAAAACAAAAACTAGCAACCTAACTAGACACGGTTGACAAATTGGTTTATTTTTAATCCAACCCTACTCGTAGGTTTGAGATCGGTTCTTAACCTTATTCAGTGAAACTTTCAACTTGGTAAAACCCAAATTACACAAGTTTCAACTCCAATTCATCCCGATCTAAACCCGCTCATTACCCTCATCCAGATCGGCTTCAACCCAAACCAGTTCTAGAAAAAATACTGATTTTGACTTTTGTTGAGCTAATACGAAACGTTTTCCAACCCAGTTTTAACCCAATGAGCACACCTCTGCTACCGGATTGGAACATATGTTCACTCCAAACAAACTTAGTCTCATACTATTGGGCTAAAACCAAATGACAATTAAGACGTTATTTAACTGGCAAATATTAGTTCTCTGATCACATAATAACGTTTAAAACTACACTTATATAATTTACATATATATTTAGTGACTGTCTGATTCATTGTATCTTTGTTGGATATGATGGCCAACAAAAGTTCTTTCCAAAACTGGAATGCAACATAATTCATAAAGAAGATCGGGTGCTTTATATCTATTTATTTGATATATATACTTATATAAATAATCTGGGCTTTGGTTTTTTCAACTAAGTTAAAATCTTTTAAATTTTATTAAAAACCTGGAATCTCATAGAAATTAGCTTGTGAAGTTACTTTTTTAAGAGACACAATAATTATTAAGACTGATATCGTAAGACACCCGAACAAAGTGTATGTTCACAAGAAGAATTCGTAAAGATATAATGACGAAACTCCTAATATATGTACAACTTTAGAAATGCAAAGTTCATTTAATGTTAGCGCGGTGGAGATCTTGAGATCAAGGATTAATTAGACTTTCGAGGTCTGTATATTACGAGCGAGTTTGTGTAAATTAGTTGTGATCTAAATTAGATAAAGTAGAATTGGTATGGTAACATTTGACTCTTAAAAAAGAACATGTATAGTTTCAAAATCTAATTTTAAACAATGCTTTAATTCCATGGTAATATAAAAATGATTTGTAATATATAAAAAGTATAGGAAAGAATCCTATTAATACTTTAATCAATGGTTAAGATCATATTGTAGATAAAAAGTTTGTTATAAAAGTATTTTAAGATTAGATACTTTTGTAGACTTTTTTCAAGTTTCCTTACTTTTGTTAAATGTTATAACTTTAATATACGATATTATTTTTTTTATAAAAGTTACACAAAAAACGAGTATTTTTATCTTTGAAACGAGTACAGTATCGTAATATCAAAATAAAAAAATTATATTTTTCAACTCATTTCATATCTATTCGTTATTGTGTCCTTTCGTTTGTTATTGTGTTTTCTTGAATACCATAGAGTATTTTTATTGAATTCTAAAAAAAATTATGATGAAATAATATTGTTGTACATTTCTACCAAACACAATGATAAAATAACAACTAAATGATAGAATAACACAAAAAGATATAAAACATAAAATACAATAATAATTTGTCCCATTGTGTTTTTCCATCTCGTCATTGTGTCTTACGAAACACTATTTTGTTTTTCTAAAATAATAAGTTTTGAAAAACACAATAGTGAATATTATGTAGTTTTAATTGTAAAACACAAAGATAAAATAATAATAATTTTATATAATATATGAAAACAATGACAAAAATAATACCAATTGATATAAAATGTAACACATATTAATAATACATATAACTAATGATGAAAAATATTTAATATAATATCTTGACGTATTTAACACAACAACCAGATATGATAGACCTAATAACCAAAATACTTTTTTTACTCTAACCCTACTCTGCATTCATAGGAAGTGTTAAAGGGAATGATTATTTCCCCTTAAGAGGCGTGAAGAGGGTGCTCGTGAAAAGGGTGCTCGCGAAGATTTTAACCGGCGTGAAATGAAAATAATGACCATTTGACAAGGATCTTTTAACTGTTGATTAAAATAAATATTCAATCACAGAACACTATAAAATATATATATTAATTAAAGTTTTATAAACTTCTCACAGTAGAACACTCTCATCTACATATAATAAAAATATATATTTTTATCATCACCATCACCCGACTCCGATGTTGCAAAAGAGCTATTCTTCAAAACAGTTGTAGTCACAACCCAAATTTTGATACAACAACCACACGCCCATTCTTCACAACCTAGAACCAGAAAAGTTACACTCAACTGCAAACAGCTACGTGCACATACATTGCTAGTTAATGATTACTTTATATAGCACCCAACTTATAATTAGACGATGTAATTAGACGTCATTTTTTAATGCACCCACCACTATTCCTTAGAATAGTTGAAGATATGGAGATACTAAACCCGTGGTTCCAACAACAGCATTATGAGAGATGTCGAATTGGTTTTACCGTCTTACTAAATTGTACGGCATTAAACTGTTCGTTTCATTTTAAAAAAACAACGCCAAACTCTTCATTTCATCTTATTGTTTATATTACATGTATAATATTAAATTAAAAAAAGACGGGGAATGTGAAGTGAAAGAGAATGAAACCGTTTCTTTAGTTTAGTAGTAAATGATACGACACCTGTATATAGTGGAAGGGTTTTATTGAATGACCGATTCACATCTTTTAGGTTGTGTAACCCATTTATCAATTAGTTATACCAGAAAACTTCTTTTGTAAATTATCACCGTAATAAAAGTTTAATATTTATAATTTACAGATTTCTCACTTGATCACTTGGAGAAAATTCCTAGTTTCATACTAAGTAAAAATTATTACCAGTATCATAAATCGTAAGCTGTCTTTTGTGAGACACGTGGTCAATTATATTAAAATTGGAAAATCTAATAAAGATGTTTTTGATATGCATTTATTTTGTAAATAGTAATATTTGTATTTGTTGTGGCAAACACTCACGTGGGTAGTTCCTATTCATTTTAGTCATATTGTCCCCTCACTTTTAAAGGTCTGGAAACATTCCATACTTTTCAAATAATCCAATTTTCGAAAGGAAAAAAAGAATACTGTTTGTTTATTCAATAAATTCTAGTAGTTGAAATCCGTACAATTTAGATTTTAATGATACATTGAGGTAGAATAGAATGGACGAGCTAGGTAAGTACCGAAGATCAGTTTATGTCTCCTGATAAATCATCTGTTATTAAAGATATCAACGTTGTTATTCTTATAGTAACACTAAGAATGTAAAACATTTACCATTGTCATAGTCTTTGTGTTTTTAGCATATTGATTATTGTTAAATGTAATAAAATAATTGATAGTTAAATTGTGAACCTTTAACAAGAAAATAATACTTTAATATGGTTGTTGGTGGTGGACATTTATTTTGGATATGATTAATGATGGTGTGGTGGAAATTTTTGTTTGAACATTGATAGTTAAATCTGTATCATTCATGAACATTTAGTATCTTTTAAACAGTTTTCATTTTACTTTTCGTAAAAAGATTTATGATGGTGTGGTGGAAATTTTTATTTGAAAATGATGGTATCTAAAGTTGAAAAACATGACAAGACCATTCATAAATTAAAGAAATGATTAAAAACATCATGCAAGGGAAAAGAAAGATGACCTCTTTTCTTTTTGATTCCAAAAGTAATAAAACAAACAAACACAAACGCAAGGATTAGATTGGATTATATACTTTTAATAATAAAGTTTCATATTTGTTAACTCCTAAAGAGAATATGGATGAACTTATAATGATCACATTGTTTTAGTTATTATAATACACTAACCTGACCATTAAATTTAACATTTTAACATAGAAATGGTAAAATAAATGTTAATCGAACTATTATAAATCGAAGTGATAAAGTTAAGGTCGTAATATAATCAATATTGTTAGGGATTTTAGCCCCAACTATAAGGTTGTGGGTAGTAGCTAAGTGAGGGTGATCATAATATGTTGTCATGTAAACGCCACATAGGTTGGTAAATATGATAAAAAAAAAAAAAAAAAAGGGGGTGCAAAGGTAGTGAGGATTAACAAAAATAGGAGGATGATGTTGTATGGTATGATTGAGAAAAAATCTAAAAAAACATTTAAGCCCTTCATCGCATGAGGGTGATCACGCCAAGCCCCAATCATGCCTCTGGTTTGTTTTTTTTTTTTTTTTTTTTTTTTTTTTTGGGGGGGGGGGGGGGGGTTTATCCGTATGTTGTGATGCATGCCACCTCAACCTTGATGCCCCTGGGTAACGAGGTACTACATATGGTCTAACACTCTTGGTGGTTTTCGGACTAGATCATCTTATGTTAACACCCGAAACGAAAATATGTGTAAAAATGTTTGGAAGTATATAGAAGGTTATAAGAAAAAAGGAATACACAAAATGACACCACAAAATACTTATTTATTCATAGTTTTGTTTTTGGGTGTTAGAAAGTACATACTAAAACAACATTTCAATCAAATCAATCTGCTAATGCTCGTAATATTTATGGTTGCAATGAGCCCTCATGTGTTTGCGTTTCTAAATCATACACACACATAGATATATAAATGTATGTACTTTATAGGTATTTATAATTACCCCACACACATAATAAAATAATTAAAATATATGATTGAAGAATTTAAGAACACATAAATTCTTTTATATCACATTTTACAATTTGAAAAAAAAAATCAAAAAATAATTAAAGTATGTGATTGAACTATTTAATTAATGATAAATAAAAGTTAAATAAATATGTAAATAAAAAAATGATTTATTAATGTAGTTGCCTATATGACACTAAACTAATTAACTTTTTTTTTCCGTCTAACATTTTATCTAAATTTGGGCAACTGATTAATAAAATGAGACACGAGAAAATGGAACATGTCTTTTTTATTATTTATTTATTATATAGTATAAATTATATTTATGTCAAACAATTAACACTCATTACTTTAGTGTTTATTGTATGTATAAACCTAATATAGATATCCATGATTTTTATGTCATTAAGCTATTTTGGGTAATTGAGTATACTTAATGATCAAATATGAGATCATAAGTATATATTAAACAAGTTGAAAGAGGGATACACACAATTGTACAGTTAATAAAGCAATGTTTTGACCCATACATAAAGGTTTTTATTTGTTCATTTGATGTTATCATTTTTATACGATTTCTAGTATAAAATCCACAACAATTTCGCCTAATTTTTCTTAAACTATTCCTTTATCTAATTAAAGATTTTGTGTAGCACCATGATTAATTCAATCTGAAAGTGATAAAACAATTCGAAGGTATATCCAGAAAACTGTAAACAACAATTTCAACAATAGACACGTACAGTGGCGGAACTTGAACCAACGCTTAGGGGGGGCGGGGGCGAAAGTAAACTATTTTAGGGGGGGCGGACTCTATATTTATTAAAAAATTTCCACTACCGTACTGAAAATTTACACTATCGAGCCGAAAATTTACACTACTGGCGAAAAAAAGAGGGGGGCGGGGGCCTCCCCGGCCCTAGAGAAGCTTCGCCCCTGGACACGTATTAAAAACGAGATAAAGATCAATTGGAAGAGGACTTTTGGCTGATGGAATTGCAAAATTTCCATGACAATGAGGAATTGTAGGGAAATGCTATTTGATAATAGTTTATGGAGTTAAGTGATTGTAAAGAAACAAATGATCAAAATGAAGTACTATACAAAACGATTGATGACATAAACGAAATAGAACAAGTAGGGAAATTTCAATTTAATACGATCAACTTATTCGTTGGATTATTACAATAATTTCAATGCATGAAGAATATGGAGTTAGGCCATCACTTAATTACGACAAATTGTATATTCGCGTGTTTTAATTGAACCACGTATAAGGGTATGAATAGAGACTGATAGAGACTGAGACGAAACGCTAAAGCATAACACTTAGGCCTTGAGAAATGATCGGGATGAATTAAAAGAAAGATCATGATAAACAAGAGCAAATTAAAAAGAAAATGAAAATTAATTTCTGGTAGTGATTGCAAAATTTATAACATGCATACACAATTTTAGTTTCACTTACACATATTTTAAAATCATCGCATATATTTTATCGCTTAACTTGTAACTTACTTTATTATAGTTGTTATCGTGAGTTCAATTTCCATCATGATTTGTTGTGTTCCATATGAACATGCATTAAACTAGAATAAACAAGATCTAAACATCATCGATTTTGGATTAAGAATATTTTATTCCTTTAAAGATGATTAGTGTCCCCTAATCAAATGACTATACACAATACTATGTAAAAGTGATTGATGGAAAGGGGAAGCTTTTAGCCCATCGTTTCATGTCTCCGCGGTAGGTCCCGACTGGATCAAACATCTTTCTAACCATTAAATAGTCTAACCAACATCCAAAGCTATGGTGAACCGCGTAAGCCGGGTAATAATACGCGTGTTAATGAAGATGTGATTGCGTGTTTGAATTATTATTTTTTTTATAGTTACGCTATACTTTCTGATTGAAGTTCGTAGTATGACGTTGTCTTAGTTTTAAATAAGATTGGCCTTAATTTTAAAAGATTTAAAAGATAATAAGTCGTTACTTTTTTCATAACAAGAGCTATAAGTCAGGTCGGGAGTTAAATTCTTCAACATGAGGCCGGGAGTTGAATTCTTCAACATGAACAAGATTCGTTTAACCTATCTATTTAAATATGTTAAAAGGGTTGACGAGCAGAAGATGTGATTGTATGTTTGAGTTATTATTTTTGTTGTAAGTACGTAAAGATTGCTTTCTGAAGTTAATAGTATGTTTTCTCGGCTTTAAACAAGATATACCCTTTAAAAGATTTAACTAGTAGTAAGTTATTTTTTATAGCATGAACAAGAGGTGTCAATCAAGTTGGAGGTTGAATATTTAACTTAAACATAATCCGTTTAATCATTTACTTAAATGTATTAAACATGTTGACAAATAGTAATCAAGGTGTGAATGTGTTCATTAAGTTGGTTGGGTTGTAAGAAACAAGTTAAAGAGATGAGCATATTGACATGTTTAATTAAATCGGTTAATCAGTAGATTTTTTAATTAAAAGAGTTATACAAATTAACACAAACACCTCACATTTACTAAACGTATTTAATATGGCAATCTTGAAATGTAATTATTTTTATGTTGCGCTTTTTATGTCTTGACGAAATTAGCCACATTAAACATAAACCCAATCAGAAAATGGCATTCTTAATTGTATATAGACTATAATAACTTGCTTTATTAAAGAGACGTGTACAAAGTCTTGGATCTGAGATTTGTTTTGAGAGGACAGGTGATGGTGCTTATCCTCATCAACATAAGCAAGTAACACACACATGTATATACATATATGTATATGTATAGGAGAGGGAGGTTGCAATTCCTGTACAAATTGTTATTTTTATAAAAAGTGTAAGAAGCAATAAAAGGATGACATGTGTAAATACATGTGTTTTATGGAGATGGTATTTGCGTCTTTTTAAAAATTAGATTATAGACAACTTATATCAATACTTGTTTTTAGATCAAGAAGCATAACAACACATTTATAATTTTTAGCATTATATGAATAACAAACACCAGATATATTTATGATCTACATAGCAACATTTTAAGTAAATAATAACAACACTACGTATATTTAATATATAATATTAAAACACATTAAAAAACGATACCAAGACCATGTTAACATGACATCAACACCGTATTCGCATAGTTCAAAAAACGTGTGTTAATATGATATCAACATCGTTTTCACACAGTATTTTAAACTTTAAAAAAAATATTGGTTTTTTTCTAAAAAAGAAGTATCGGTGGAACTAGTATTAAATTTAAAAAGTCAACAAAGGACAGTTAATTTCCCTCTTTTACCCCTTGTAACTATAATTATTTTTTAATTAGTTACGAAACTGACATATATAAATCTCAACTATTGAATTAGTCTCATAAAAGGTCAAGATTGCTTCCAACATGTACATTTTACAAAAATATCTCTTTGTACATGATTCTCCTGTGTGATATGACGAATAACACAACATGTATATATTTTCATTTAAAAAATACTATTACAATATCGTGCTCAAATTAAACAAATAAAACAATTCACTTTCATGTTGTAATTTTTTTAGAAAACATTAAAGTTTGAAAATGTTATAGTAATTTAAAATCATGGAGAAAATTGGTTTAAAAGTCAACAATTGTAATCAAATAATTGACATTTGTGTAAAAGATAATTAAAGCATCCAAATTCTTAAAAGATAATTATCAATTTCAACTCTTATAAATAAATTTTTTTAAAAAAATTTCTAGTTCTCAAATGTATTATAATATGGGTAGTATTATAATAAAAAAATATTTAATTGAAAAAATCTAAGAGGGATTTTGAGCTTGACACATGTCATTTTATTGTTTTTTATTGGAGAGAAAATTTGAGCATTTTGTTAAATACGTTAAGTTATTGTGTCCAATATATCAGGTTTTTTGTATAATATTTTTTAAATTTAAGTTTTATAATTTAGATCATTTCGTGTTATTTTTGTCATTGTTTTTTATAATTATATAAATATATTGTTATTTTATCATTATGTTACATATTAGAAGTGCCTAATAATATTATTTCACTAATGTATTTTGAGAACTAAGCATTTTATAAAAACACAAATGTGTTTAGTAAAACACAATGAAACATTTATTATTATATTTTATATCATTTTGTGTTACTTTATCATTGTTTTTAATGTATTAGATAAATTAATTGCTATTTTATCATTATGTTTTACATAATAGAAATACACAATGATATTAACATTTGCATTAATGCGATTTTTTATATTTAATCTTTTTAAAATTAACAATAGAACGACTCATTTTTCATCTATATATTCTCACAACATATAATGTTCTTAATTACTAGCGCCCCATAAACACACACAAAACCGTAAATAATAAACACTAATCTAAGACATTCATTTACAGAAACATTTCATCCAACAATAATGCATCCCTATTAAAAAAAGTACATTCAAAAGAGTAAAAACATGTTTGTCCATGATGTACACACCTTTTAATTTATCCAATTTGTGAATGATTGGTGAATATTTGGATGTTGGGACAGCAGAGAGACCAGACCATGCAATGTGGGGGACAACTGATGCACTTGTTACAAAGATGAAAAGGATAATGGATAATGGAACAGCAAGCAGTAGGGTGGTCTTTGGTCCTCCAAAAGAGTCAATTGTCTAATACATTTGGTCGTGCAAATAGGTCAGTCACAAATATGTATGGGTCCATATGTGCTTACTTTTTTTTTTTTTTTTTTTTTTTTTATCTGTCTTGACTCTAACTAGTGCTTTGCTTCATCACTGTGTCAGAAATATTATAAATGGAAAATGAATGTATGTCATGATCTATATAGATTCATTTAATCAATCGGAAATCCCAGTTAAGAAAGCTACTTTTTTCATGCTATATATACTTGCAAGTGTTGATTATAACTTTATAGTGATTGGAATTGAGATGGTGATTAGGGATGTCATCAATTGTATAGGGTTGGTATGTTGATGGGATTCTGGTTGACGGATTGAGTTTTTTAACCCTAACTCAACCTATATACTTATTTGTGTTGTGTTTTTTCGGATCCACTTAAAAATGTATCGTGTTCCGGTCAACCCGTATTATAGTCATTTATGAATATGAACACTAAATATTAGACACTTCTCATCTATAATATATATATATATATATATATATATATATATATACACTAGCTTTTCTAAAGACCTTTAACCAGGTCAACTCACTTAATTAAAATTGTCATAATAAACTTGTCATGTTTGGGTTGACATGTTTAATAAACGGGTTGTGTCTACCTACCCAAAACCTTTTTTCTCGGGTCATGTTTCGGATTATGTCAGGAATTGTCACTTTTAATGGTGACAACATCGTAAATAATAAGAAATTGAAAATGGATGGAAGGGAAAAGGTTAACTTACCAATTCTAGTTTACGAAATGTTTATAATGAAATTACCTTCATGTATTTTATTAGTTTTTAAAAATTTGTATCATAAATTGGATAACTTCATTATTATCTTTAATTTTAATAATTGATACTATCGTAATATAAATTTAAAATAACCAATAATTTTCAACATATGTTGGTGACCTCTTATTATAACGGTATGTCTTAAGTAACTATAATTGTGCATCAAAACTATTACAATGGTACATTTAATATTACAACGTCGCGTCAGACCAATTACAACGGTATGTTTTAATATTACAAAGACATGTTTATGTTGTACAAATCCTGCACACGAATGAATTTGGTGAGTGTGACATGTGTCCGAACTACAATATCTCATTTGAATACCTCTTATAATTTTATTAACAATATCACATTTGAAAACCTCTTAGAATTTCATTAACATATATACCGTCATCTAAAATACACGCGTTGCATCCAACATTACTAGTACATTTCACAATTTTCTACTTAGTTAAGGAACCACCATTAATATTTATTGTATATGTGCTTGTATACATATATTAATATACATATAAAATGAAAGGTTCATCTCAGGGTTTGGAGTACTAGTTTGACTTTGTAATTTGGAAGAGTGGTGTTGAAAGAGAATACGTGGTAGATGGAGGTGAATGTAAAAAAAGATGGGGAATAGTGTGTCATGTCTCCTAACGATTGACTCTTCCATTCCATTCATCCATTCACTTTTAAAATAGTTAATAATTTCTTTTACAAATATCTATTTTTGAACTATTAGATCTTATTTATATGTCTTCTTAGTTTAAGAGTGTGATATTCATAAGTTTAGAGGCTGTATTAAAAGACTATTTTTTATTTTTTCATAACATTTTAATGGTTAAAAGATAATCTAATATTAAATGGTTAAAGTGTTAAATTTTAATGATTCATATTAACCATTCAGTATTAAGATTAGCTTTTAACTATTAAAAGATTATGAACAATTAAAAGATACTATTTATACGACCATTAAAATGCTACCCTGAACAGCCCTTTAGTGACTTATACACTGTACTTTTGGATCATAAGAAACTTCTTAACAAGGTTAAAAAGAAAAAATATCACTATTGCATTTTCAAGTTACAAAATATCACTGTTTACGCCTTGTACAACTTATTTTCAGTGTTACAAAATTATTAAAATGTAAAAGGTTTTGTAATTGCAATGACTCAATACGAATAAGAAAAGGTATATAAATCACAACATCTATTACCTCTAATAAAGCAAGGTTTTCTATGGACACGTGTCAATATATAAGCGCCTTTATAATTAAATTTTCCCGTCTAAAACATATTAAATTGTAATTGTAATTTTATTTTGAAAATTATATTAATCATTTCAAAAGACAATCAATAGCTACTATAATTTAATACAGTTATCATAATTAAAATTTCAAATAGCTTTCACAATAAAATTTGATACATTTTAAATTACAAATAGTTACCATAACTTCTTATTGTTTAAATTGTTTTAAAAATTTCATATATATTAAAGAAGCAACTATTTATAATACCTTGATGTAATAAATAATACAATATTTCATCATTCATTTAAATACGATTAGAAATTAATATTAATTTTATATTAAAAACAAGGCAAATTGAATTTTAATAATCCAAACTATTACCTATTGGCTGATAATAATTCATACTATCAATTTGGCCGGTAACACTCCCAACTTTCATTTTTATTACCAACAACAGTCCCAATGACATAATTTTCAATTTTTTATGTTTGATTTGGACTCGATTCGGTGCACAACAATAATTATGAACGAAATGAAAAAATATACAAGCTAAATTGAGACTAAAATAGATGCAAATTGAGCGTAAAAAATTAAAAATTATGTCACCGGGACTGTTGTTGGTTACAAAAGTGAAAGTTGAGAATGTTACTGGCCAAATTAATAGTATGGATTATTATCGGCCAATAGGTAATAGTTTGGATTATCAAAATTCAATTTGCCTAAAAACAATTTATGATTAAAAACACAATAAATTATCATTCATTATAAGCAATTTATGTCTTGAAATGGCAAATTGTTTTACAAAGAAAATTTAATTACCTATGAACAAAATGTATTAAAGAGTTAATACTATAGTAATCTTCGGATTTAGACATTATTTGACACGACTGATAATCATCTTTATATTAATGATCTGACATAAATTTTATTTAAAACGGAGTTGTTAAAAATAAAAAAATAAGTTTTAAAACTTTTGATATATTAATTTAATGGTTAGGTTGTTATTGTTAAAAAAACTCAACTCAAGTGATTTGTTAAAGCATAAAATAGTGATGGTTTTCTGAGCTTATATATGTGAGTATAAGTGTATAGTGTGAGACGAAATTTTTGTTTAGTTGTGTTTCCTACTCAAATCATGAGTTAGGTAGATATGAATTTAAGTTAATTGGAAGCTTACAAATTTTTTTTTCTTTGTTTGTGTGTGGTTCAAATGTTTTTATCTGTTACACATCATAAAATAATGTAATTTTTATAATACAGCCCCGTGTAATACACGGGGCTATAACCTAGTTCGTAATATAGGATGCTATTAATAAATTATAAATAATATATGAAATTTATTTTTAGTTATGTTACTTCTATAATTGTAAATGGACATGTAGTATTCGACTCAGGAGCAGTTGCTATAGGATATGGTTTGAATGATTAAATAAGTTGGAATATGCTAAACACATCATCCTGAAATACATTTATAAAATAGAATATACTTTTATATATTATTTCAATGTATATACTTCATTTCATTTTATCATTCTATGTAACATTTTATGTTTTTGTTATTATCTACAAAACAATTATGTCAAACTAAATCATCCTTTGCATGTTATCTAACGATGGCACGTTTAATGTACACACATTCAATGATAGAAAACAATAAATTAAATTACATACAAGAGAAAAATATTTAGAAAAAGCTTATTTACAAATTTGAGGGGTCAAACACATCAATAATCATACATTTATTGGCAAATTAACGAGTATGAATTAATAGTAGCGGAATCAAAATCTTTATTGCTATGAAAACAATATTTTTTTATTATTGAATTCTGAAAACAGTTTGCATGAAGACGAACAAGATATCCTCAATAGGATGAAGATGATGAACAGATAAACAGATGATCAGAGGATGATGTTAAGGAAAACTAAGGGGCTGTTTGATATGAGCTGACCCGGTCTAGTCAGAGCTGACTGCTGACCGGGTAGGTGGTCAGGCTGTTTGATTTTTCTTCCTCACCTTCTGACCGAGTCTTTTGCTTCTAACCCACCCTTTCCTTTGCTTCTGACCCGGTTTGAATTTTTGATACTTTTGACCCGGTCCGATCCATACAAAACATTCAAACAGTCCCAAACTAATCATATAGGTCAAACATTTTTTGTGTAAAATCAAGATGCGCAGCTATGTAAGGCATGTGGCCCAACATTAATCTAAGCTCAAAACAATTTTTAAGAAGAGTCCACCAATCTAATCTTGCAGCTACAGACTCAACAACATTCGAACATCCATATCCAAATATCAAAACAAGTGGCCCAACATGAAAGAAATAGAACACCACAATTAGAATATAGTAATATGTATTTTATATTTGACATTAAATTGAAATAATCCACATATTTCAACAGACTTGATAACAACCAAATCCCTTTGTTATACAATATCTTATTCAAGTATAATACATATATTAAATCAACCTTCTAATACTTAAGATTTGTTATGAACCTTAGTGTAACCTGACAAATTATTTGTTATTAATCTCGTATTAAGTTATTGGAGCATGACATATTGGCTAGAAGTTCACATGAAGTGAAAATTAAATTAGAATATTAAATTTGAGATTAAATAATTTGACCCAGCCCGTAAGAACATGTACCAGCCCACGTCTGCAAACAGTAAGGCCCTAAATTCTGTTTACGATCAAATCTAAGGCCCAAATCAGGGCCCATTGTGTATATTGTTCTTTTAAAGGTAGTCCATAATAAACAAAAAACATCATTAATAGTCTAACGTGAATAAAGTTGACGAATATTGTCATCACAGCTACAAAATTAAAAGAGACGACGTTAAATATATTGAAACTAACGAAACTCAAAATGCGTACAAGTAAAAACTTAGTAATTTGTAAAATATTCATGGTGGTTAAAAATATATATATCCATAACAACATACAGATTATTATTATTATTATCATTTGATGTGATATAATAATATATATTGTTAGTGTTAATATTATGATTCCCGTTGAAGAGCCTCTTCTAACAAAAACTCCGACTGATCCATCAGATCCGGGCTTAATCTGAACATAAGAACACAAAACTCCATCTGATTGAGCGCACCATCTCCATCATTATCTCCTTCCCTCAACATACTCAACAGATCATCGTCGCTGAGATCTTGAAGCCCCAAAAGTGAAGAGTTTTTCTTCAAACTGTCAAACGTGATCACACCTTTATCAGCATCCATCAACAGTTGGAACCCTTTACACAATTCTTCGATCAGACCATCACCGCCAAGCCTCTCCTCAATCAAAGGCAGATGATCCTGAAACTCGAAGTGATTATTATTCAATGCCGCCATCGGGATTTTAAAGAAAGAGTGAAGGGAATAAGGGAATAGAGATTGTTGATGATGAAGTTGTGAATTGATGTATGGATTATATATATGAAGAGAAAGTTGACCAATTCAATTAGGTGTTTTCATGGAAATTGGAGATTGTGGGCTTTTGGAATTTTGACAATTTCACACGGCCGATGGCAAAGTTGTCATTTTGCTTCATGGTGAGAGGAAAGATGCTTCTTGTTAGGGGGAAATTCCCATGAAACTGGTCAAGTGAAATGACGGATTTAACCCTTGTACAAAGAAAAGTGAGGCATTGTGATCGACCTAATTTGAAGATAAAACTACTATTTTAATTCATGTTCTTCTTTGTTTTCTGCATGGGAGAGATATTTTAGTATATATTATTGGTTATATTTTATTATTTTATTGAGAAAAAGTTATAATTGTGAAATGTTTTCTTTTTCATTTTAAGATTTCTTTAATTCTAATTATTTGATTTTTTTTGACTTTTTATTTCTTTTTAGGTTTTATTTTTTATTTTCGTGGTTTTTCTTTTTTTTTATTTTCACGTTTCTTTGTTTTTTATTGTAATTTTAGTGTCTTTATATGCCACCTATACTTAGGTTGTCCCGAACATACCCACGCAACGTTCAATTTAGTTTTTTTTTTTTTTAACGTTATACTGTTTATCGTTTGGTTAAATGATTTTTACGATTTGCTTTTCTATCTTTTACCATTTTATATTTACAACGATGTAATGGATTAGCAAAAACATGTCATGAAACGTGGGCCTAATTTGCTTGATAATATCTATAGTACATCGGATTAACACGACTAACCTGGAAACAGCAATGAAAATACAAAGTTTGTGTACGGATAACCTGATAACAAATATTGAAACAAAAAGGATGGACGTTAATTGTTTAAATTCTAATATGATTTCATTTATCGTGTAAACAATTTATAATTTATGGGTTTGCACACAATTACAAAGCTCATAATATAAAAGTGAGTGCACACACTAACACAAGTGCAGAAGTGCTTGGTGTATTGAAAGTTTGATGGTAATCGGAGGGAATAAGCTGAGGGTATAAGCCGAGCAAATTAAATTAAAAAGGTCAAAAAGACGTTTAAGTACGTCTAAAGATTTATAACATAACTTTAATAAGTCAAGTGGCTTAAAAAGTTCCTTAAAATAATTGAACGGTTAAAAAATACGTTAACAAAATCGAATGGTTAAAAAAAGATGTTTAAAAAAATTAAAACAGTTAAAGAAAACTTTAAAATAAGCTAAACAAATTAAACTAAAAAGGTTAAAAAGACGTTTAAGTACGCCTAAAGATTTAAAAAAAAACTTTAATAAGTCGAGCAGCTATAAAAGCTTCTTAAATAATTGAACAGTTAAAAAAAATACGTTAACAAAATCAAACGGTTTAAAAAAGACGTTTAAAAACCGATTGTTAAAAAAATACATTTCATAAAACCAAAAGATTTAAAAATACGTCAACAAAAACTTTACAAATAAAAATATAAACATTTCTTTAATATATATATATATATATATATATATATATATATATATATTATGCTTTTGGTCCCTGAGGTTTTCTACAATTACCAATTTAGTCCAAGGGCATTTTGGTCATTTTATTAGAAACTAACAGAAAAATCTAATCGTGTTAGTACATTGGACTAAAAAGGTTATAAAATACAAATCACAGGGTTTGATTGGTTAAAAGATTACTTTTTAAACTCAAATAGTTAAAATGCTCAAATCACAGGGATCAAATTAGTAATTTACTCTTGTTAAAAAAAGTTCTTCAAGTTCATAGACATCTAAAAATTTAAACATTTAATCATTAGTAAATGTCACCAAACACCACTAAAAATTAAAAAGTTTTGTAGATAATGGGCATGATTTTTATGTAAGAACGCAAGCATCATAATATAGTAAATCATAAAATTACAATACTAATACTTTCGCTTTTATTGTTACTTTGTTAGAAAAAAGTGTAACTAACTATAACAAAACACTAAAGAAACTTGGTTTTATTAGGTGAAATATTCATAAATCGCTTTAGGTTATGATTTTGAACATGATATTAGCATTGTTCAAAATACTTTATGTGTGCATATTGTACCACTTTCAGAGTAGAAGCCAATACAAGAAGGTTATTTTTTGGCTTTTTCATGTATTCCCCTATATGTTAATTTGTAAGTGAAATAAACAGAGACAAAAGTGCATTGCTAGTTGTATCATATGCATACGCAAATTGTACGCTAGTTTATATATAAACTATGGCTGGTTGTGATATTAATATATGGTTTTGTAAGCTTGTCTTGGTTTATAAGCTATCAATCGGTGGATTTTAGCTTGGTAGGTTGTGAGTTCTAACATTTGTTCTCTTAAACAAGTGTTATTGTGTTGTCTATTTTTGTTGTGTTTGGCGAGCCTTTTGAACCTTTTAGCTTTTCATTAGCAACCCAACCAAATTAACCATCTTATATTAAATAACAATAATTTATTTTAACGTTTATTATATTAAGAGATTAGGAGTAGAGAGTGAGCAAAGATACGGAAGTACGTTCATACTGTAACTTATAAATATATAAAAAAAGATGAATTTTGATAATTCTTTTAATCAGATTATGTTATATTTTTATATAATAAGTTTTATTAAATTAAAAATATAACGAAGCAACTACAATTTAACAGTTGGCACAGTAATTAAAAAAATACAATTAAAAGGTGGGAATAACCCAAAATCAACGATCAAGCCTTGGTCAGTCCACCAACCCAGTTACAGCCACTATATGATTTTTTGTTTCTCTTTAATTGTTTTACCACCAAACGACCAAACGAGTTTCTCCCGATGGGAGTAGTTTTAGAGGCTGTTTGTTTCAGTGTATTAATGGTTCAAATGTCTGAACGACCAAACATTTTAATTTTTTTTACTTTAAAGATTAATTTCGTATATAATCTTAGTTTTCTTTTCTAACTTGTTATATTTAACTTTTTAAAAAGATCTAAATACCCTGTTTTGTTTAGTTTTTACAGACATTCTGATATAAGTTCCGTTAACACTGAGTTTGTTTTTTTCTTAGAAACCATGTTAAGAACGCATGCTCACCTAGAAAAAATATCGCTTTACACATAGGGCTCTAACATATTAAATCCATGCTCGACTCTTATAACCTAAATGAAGGGGATCAAGTCGAGCTCGTGCCCGGCTTGTTTACACCTTTTACTCGTGGTTCGAGCCGGAGGTACTTATTGTTAAAACAGAACGTAATGCGCGGTTGAACATTTTTGGGTCCAAAATTCACCATCCCCGTCAGCGTACCCTATCATTGTAAATGCAGAAGCACCTCCATTTTTGTTTATATTAATTTAGTTGCAGGATATACGCAACCAACGTCTGTCTATCTGATTCCAACAACAGCAAGCATCTTTCTTTATGAACAATTAAGCATAGAAAAGGTCCTTATTATTTGTACCTTCTCAAAATGCAGTCAGTAACACCACCTAGATAACATGCTTACATACTATTTAGTTTTAAGCACAACATGTAATTTATTTTTTTTTCTCGTTTGGTTTTTGTATCGACCCTCTAGTCTCTCTTTTTTTCGTCTCTCTATACTTTTATCTATATTCTTATATAAACATCTTATATATATAAAATTATTACTTTAGTCACATTTTAACACATTTTTGCATTTAATACATTTGTAAACTTTTTTATTATATCAAAATTGTGCTGTAAGCATGATGTACAAGTAGTCTAGCATTTTAAGTTTTTATTGATAAGTTTAATCAAAATTTTTTAATATTGTGGAATTTAATCAATTTTATTAATATTGACAACGATGATTTATAAATTATTATATAAGTGTTATTTATATAAACTATTATATGAATTATATAAATTATTTTATATAAAAATTATAACAATAGTATGTTTTAAATGTAAAACCAATTAGAAAAAAGTATCCTAAATATTAAGAAGAGTTTTTTTATGACTTATACATTTTTAGAATATTGGTATAATGTTAGCAAAAATATACGGTGGGGCACTCGAGATACAGTAGGTTATGGAATGAATTATGCTTGAATTTCACTATAAAATTTTCGACCATTAGTGGCGACTATTGTCCCTGCTATTAATGGCCAAAATCGCCGCTAAAAGTATTAGCGGCGACATGTCGCCGCTATTAGTTCGTCGCTATTGACTAATTGTTCGCCGCTAATGATGTCGCCGTTAATATAGTCATTTGCGGCGACAATGTCGCCGCTATTTGGTTAAATAAAAAAATTCATGTCGCCGCTAATGATGCGTGTCACCTCTAATGATCAAATTTCTTGTAGTGGGAATATGTTAAAGGAGGAATTACAATTGAATACAACCTCTAATTGCAGATCGAGATAAAGATGGAAAAGATAATGTGATATATCACAAAATAGATAAAGTGATAATGGTATAATTTAACAGTTTTTCGTAGTTTGAACAATAGGTGAACGAATGCTCAAACTGGATTTAAAAGAATGATGTAAGTGTCGAGGTAGCCTTTTGGTAAATATATCCGCATATTGGAATGATGAAAGGATATGTAGAACTCGAATGTGGCCAATGCAAACTTATTCACAAACAAAATTGATATCAATTTCAACAAGCTTTGTTCTTTAAAGTTGAATTGGGTTTTTCATAAGTAAACGGTTGAAACATAATCACAATAAACTATAGTTGCCTTTCGTATTGGGATGTAAAGTTCAAACAATAAATTACGTAATAATGTACATAGTCTCACAGAATGTGTTAGCCACACCATGATATTAAGCCTCGACAATTGATTGTGAAATTGCAGGCTGACATTTAAATGACCAAGAAACAAAATTGTCATCCAAAAATATAACACCTTGAAAATTTGTGTATGAAATAATAAGAACTAAAAGTTTAGGGTCGGAAATAAAAAATTTTCTTTTAACCTATTTACAATATATCTCGTTAATTATAGTAAAATCACCATTTACGTATTCGTTATTTTTCTTCTCTGTTTTGAGATATTTATTTTTTATATTATTTTTTCTGTTACACTTTTTATCAAAGTTTCGCGTAATATTTTTTCGTGTAGTTAGTACTAACGTATAAATCATCAAAATTAAAGCTTTCAACTTTTATAACCCCCGCTGCATAGTGCGGGTTATATCCACTAGTAATCTCTTAAAATATTTTAAAATATAAACTCTCAACATGCTGTACATATATATGTTTTTCCAATGTGATAGTTTACATCTACTATATGTATGTTATATATATGGCATGAAACATATGGTATGATAAATAAAATAATGAAAGTATTATGCATAATGGAGAGAAATGTTAAATGATTATGAAATGACAATGGAACTAGATGAAAAGGAAATAAGATCCAGTTATGTTTTGGAAAGTTTTGCAAGCAATGGAATGGAGCTTTAATTGTGCATGCTCAACTAACATTGGCTCTTATGCTCGAGATTGATAGCTACTAGAGGCTTGACATATGCTGTCAAACCAATGGTATGAGGTCTTTGTATTTGCGCAAACCAATGGCTATGAAAATAGAATCTGTTGCTCACTATTACTATGACATGTATGTTCGAGGCTGATAAAGGTATAGTAATGGCACAAGTTCATGCATGTGGATAATTAATGAAAAGAATAAATGAAATAAACACAATAATAAAGACGTAAAAACCATGTGATATGCATGCGTGATTATTATGTGTTCATGAATGATTGACAAAGTTTATTTTAATATATAAAACTAATAACTCATTTAGCAACGATAACTTTTGTATTCATATTAGTTGACAAATGAGTTGTTGGGCTAAGAATGGGCAGTTGTGGTTATCAAGCTACTTGACACGAGAAGTTTGGCATCCTACTTTTTCTTTTACAATGACATAAGTTTTTCATGATTTCTTATTATAATGTCATGACGTGTATCTCTTTTTACATACTTAACAACGTCAAATATTAATATTATCTTCGAAACACGTGCTCACCACCACCTAGTTACTTATAATCTGTTTGGAGTAATTGTGGCTAACTTATAAACCAAAATTTCATTTTATCGTTAAGCAACGTGCTATCAATAACTAGAGAGATCAACAATAGCTTATTCCGTTTCAATAGCTTCTAAATATAAAAACAAACAATTGGGGTCGTGTTCGTGCAGATTTTGCCACTAATGGAATTACTTCAAATCATTTCAAAAGATTTGATACTGAAACACCCTCCCTAACTATTAACCTTTACTTGCTTTTCGGACATTAATAAGGATATATTTTTGTTCAGAAATTTTATGCTTTTTTACTAGATCGTTAAGTTGTTGTTAAAAGTCAAATCAAAATTTTTAAACAACGTAAGAACCTTGAAACTAGAATACTTACATGGATTAAAGTATAACTTTACTTCTTATGACTATAA
Organism: Flaveria robusta; assembly: GCA_025506415.1. Taxonomy (NCBI): domain Eukaryota; kingdom Viridiplantae; phylum Streptophyta; class Magnoliopsida; order Asterales; family Asteraceae; genus Flaveria; species Flaveria robusta. The sequence goes on from CM046465.1 coordinate 8,319,875, forward strand.
ACGTATAATACACTAAAAAATTTAATTATTTCATTGTTTTCTAATGAACATGCATGTTGAATAATAATGATATTCAACTCAAGGACTATTTGGTATTAAAAAATTACCTTTTAATGGTTCTAACCTGTTAATTGTTTATAAACTCTTAATGGTTAAAATGTAACTGTAATACTGAATGGTTAAAAGGTACTGTTAAAATTTAACCTCTACACCATTCAGCATTAAAATTATCTTTTAACCATTAAGAGATTATGAACCATTAAAAGATAATCTCTTAACTACCATTAAGATGCTACCAAACATCCCCTGACTCATTAGGCATGTGTTAGTCAATAGAGCCACCACGAAAGAATTTAAAGGTTAAAGAAGGCTAGGCAAAGTGACCCCTATCCCCTGCGAATGTCTCTATTTCTCTTCATTATTGCGATGGAAGTTTTAAACGTTATCACATGTCAGGCATAGTCGTTGGACATCCTCTAAGGTATCTCCATTCCGAATAATGGTCCTATTCTTTCTCAGGTTTTTGTGCACATGAAGTCATTTTCTAGAGGGAATGAACGACCTACAATTTCCACAACTTGGTGAGACTACTTACAAGTTCTTTTTAAAGTTTGTGCTAAAAGTTAACTTGGATAAAAGTAAAGTAGTCGAAGTTGGAGTTGAGATACATACCGATAATATGGCAAGCATTCTCCATTGCTAAAAGGATTCCTTCCCTTTTATCTACATATTTGGGTCTACCAATTGACTCCAACATGAACCTAACTAGAATGCGAAAATTAAACTTGCAGAGTTTCTTCGGTTTAGAGAATTTCCGTTAATTCTAAAGATTTATCAACACCCTACGCATTAACTCCTTAATAAAAAGATAAATGTATTTATCTATCTAACATTTCATAATTACTAATTTGATATCATAACTACTAACCACTAACCATTAATCTAACCGTTTAAAAAAAAAACAATTCATAAAACATAATTAATAATAATAATCTCTAAAAGTATATTTTAAAATGTAAACCTTCAAAATGCTTACTTTTTTCCTAATTTCACACCACTGACAGTCCTTGTCTTAATAAAGACAACATGATGATACTCTAAAATCAGTAAGCATCCCCTACCCATAACAAACTCTAATTCCTATATATTTTCTCACTATAGACACCACAACCCAAACACACATACACCCCATCTCTCTCTAAAAACCCTAATACTTTCCCCATCTTCATACTCTAATAATATGACAGCTTCAAAGCCAACTGAGTCGACTCAGAAGAAAAACAAGCAAGTTTTTAGAGGATTCGGCGTTGAGCAGCTCGAACGACTCCGGCTACACGAACGACGGAAGAAAATGACTCAACGAACCACACTTCCGTCGTTGTTCAACCTAGCCTTTACCACCTCCTGCACCACTGTCGTCCCAACCGCCCCCGGTCCGTTCCCACCTGCTCATGTTCCAACGCCGGATATGTATCCGGCGTTAAAGATCCATAGACCGGGTCTGTTGTTTACAGACCCTGTCACGGGTCTGGTATTTGCAGACCCGATCATGGATCCGTATGGGATCGGACCGGGTAACCCTGGGTTCCGATACGAGAGCTCTCAGGAGCTCTCTTCGATCCCAAAGTATGTCAGATGTTGTGATGGGTGTGGTGTTTGTCACCATGTAAACCAATGTGTAAGTTTTGTCCGTTGTTGATATGTTGATTGATTATATTGTTGTTATATGTTTGGTAAATTGTAGGTTTTTACTTTTTAAAATATTTTTTTGTTCGCAGGAAATGCGGAGCGGCGGCGGTGGTGGCGCGTGCTTGGTGAATCGGTTCGGTCGTATGGAAATTGGTCGTTCAAAGTTGTAACAGATCGGAAGTTTGTTAGATTATTATGAAGGAGAAGTTTGTTATGTTATTATGAAGTGGTGTTTGAGGGTAGTAGTTAATGTTTTACTTTTTATTTGTTATGTGTGTTGTGGTTGTTTTGCTTCTGATTTGTACGTTGACAGCCATATGTAGTTGGTTCTTATGTATGTGTGACTAAATTATATGTCATTTTGTTGATAAACTTATACATTCGAACTTTTTTTTAATAAATTTTTAAACGTGACAACTATGTTTTGATAAGGTTGGAGACTAACAACGATAAGTTAAATATTTTGTTGACGGGTTTTAAAGGATTTTTTGTGTAGTTTATTTTTCTATCTTATTATATATTTATATAAAAAAAAACTATTGACTACATGTAAGTTTAAGATTTTTTAATTTTGACCATAAGAGTTTTTTTCTTTATATGATGTGTCAAGAGTATATTATATGAACTTTTATATAGTAAAATGCACTTTTTGTTTTTAGTTCTAAACCACAAGATTTTAGTGAAACTGATAGCGGTTCGATGAGCTGAACCGACAACGAACAAAGTCAAGTCGCGTAAAACCGGGAAAAATGACCAAACTCCCGCGTGCGTAGCGCGGGAGATAACACTAGTTTATTCAAATTTATTGGTGGAATAATAAGAACCTCCTCTCACAACCTTTGTGTGCCCTTCTTATTATAAAAGAAAATTTTTTTATATCTTTTTTCCAACTTCTCTCTTAAATTATCCCACTAAAAATTATTCATTAAAATATCATTTGCGGATCCTCTATAAACAGACGCCCAAAATTAGCATTGCCAGCGACCACGACAATGATATTAGAGAGGCGATTGCTTAGGGTACGTCTTATTTGATAGAGACATTTTTAAGAGATAATTATCTTAAAAAAAACATATTTAGGAAAAAAAAATGAAGGAAAAACGATATTTTGAGAATTATCCCTATTAAAAAAAGATATTCCTCTCAGTAAAGGATACTTTCGGTGGATTAGGCACTACCAATAATTACCACAAATGGCTAAATTGCAAAAGTGAACAATTTGGGGTGGGTAAGGTAACAGCTTTATACTGAAAACCTATAAAAGGTTATGTATTTTTGTGTGTGTGATAAAGAAAGTGAGTTTGAAGAAGGTTTCTGTTACACTTTTGAAGTTAAGGAGTGCTTGTTTAATGTAAAAGAGGCTACTGATATCTGGAGATCTGCAGAAGTACGAGCCTGCTATAAGCATGTTAATGCAGCAGCACAAGCATAGCAGATTCAGTGAGATTAATGTATAAGGGCCAAATTTTGATATTGATAATATGTGTATATATACTTTATGTAATATTAGGTGAAGTTTTTAAAGGATTCATATCACACATGTGGTAAACATTTAAAGCTCAAGTGTTCATACCATCCCCCGGTTTTTTCGATCAAAAGTGGAAATTTATACGTATTTCGTCCGGAAAATGTATGTATATTGAGGCCGAACCATTGATATAGGGATAGAAAAAAATTATGGGTCCCCCGACTTTCGGCCCCTCTCTACATATTTGTTCAAGCTCCGTCACTTCAAGTGTCGAAACCCATAGTGGTTGCAAACCATAGTCGATTGCCACTCCGAGACAATAAATTAAATGGTTTTTCAGATCTCATCATAGTTTTCACAATTTAGTTTCATAATACTCCATTAATAAAATGCTCAAAAGTTTGATGGTCAAAATAGAAACCAAAGAAATTTCAACATTCCATGAAGTTCTAACTCATATAGAAGCAAGGATGAATTGGTTCGGTGGTTGTACCGGGAACCGAGTCGGACTGGCCAGTTCGAACTGGTTCGGTGGTTGGACCTGGAATCAGGTCGGACCGGATTTTGGATATATATTTTTTTGGATTTTAATAGGTTTAACAGGCGGGTTGAACGATGAGTGGAATGTTGGACATAAGATTATTGTTGAGATTTATATATGACTATAAAATACACATGTAAAATACTTTTTATAGAATTATATATATAACTATAAATATAATATCGTGTATATATATATATATATATAATTATGATGTTATCCGATTATTAAATTTGATCCGACCAGTTAACCAGTAAGGTAACCGATTCGACGTCTGATCTAGTTCTGAAAATATTGATAGAGAATTGACATAATACATAAATCATTTACCTTCACAAAATTGGTCAATAAAATAATTTATTTAAGACAGAAAGAAATGATATATAATTATAAGAATATAAAATTTTAATTTGTAGACTTGTTCAGTAAAGAAGAAGATTTCCTTCTATCAAACCGAAAGAAAACAACAGATATAGCACGCCGACTAACTTATTATTTTCAAAATTTTAATTTCAATATAACAGAGTTATTTCTAAAAGTATATGGTTTTATTTAATTTTTCATTCTTTGTTGGGCCAGGGTGAATCAACTGGGCCTGACAGGTGGGGCGTCTACACTCTACACTAGCCCAACAGTAGAAGTGACATCTTTTATGACACTCTACACTGACCCAACAGTAGAAGTGACATCTTTTATGAAGAAGCAACTTGAAGGCTGAAGCAAGAGGTTGGTAAAGTTCTAATGTGGACTATAATCCCTTACATTTGATTACTTACAAATTGCACCTATGTAGACAAATTATTTTGCATTTAAGACTCATGTAATGACTTCGTAACTTCAAACTTCTTAGAAAAAATTAATTACATGTGTGTTGGCAACTACTCTAAAACTAGTACAATTTTGTCGCTATCCGTGGCAGAGAAAACATAACTGGATATAACGTAGTATCAAGTTTGATTATGCAAAAAATGTCCCTTCAATGAAATATAAAGCCCTGAAAATATGTAAAAAGTGACGAGATATATTTAAACAAAATATTGATGTTCAAATAAATTATAAGAACGAAATGAAAGAAACAAAAGATAAACCTATAAAAAATAAAAAAAGATAGCAACATTAAAGAAAAGTAAAAAAAGAAACAGAAGTTAAAAAAAAAAAATGAAAGAAGGATAAGGGAACCAGGTTGGGGTGGCCATGGCTTGAACTTGCGTTGGGTAATCAGTTGGCCAACTATAATTTCGTTATTAGCTTTCAATTAATTCAATATAAAATATATAAAATTAACTAAAAGACAGGAAAAAAAAAACAATCTAGGGTCACGTTTGAGGTACTGATTTCACCATCATGAAACCCTTTACTCAAACACAACCCACATAAACATGATTTTGTTTCTCATCAGTAGAAAAGAAATAGTAGAAAAATTATTAATTCTATGTTGATGCTCTTATAATACCAAAATATGCTAGGATAGTCTAAAAATCACAGAGTTCGCAAATTTTACTTCCTGTACGTATCTATATGTTCTACTCTAGTAATTTTTAAAGATGATTGTTGAATTTTAATAATCTTAACTTTCGTTTATTGGTTAAGATTAATCCTAATTCAGTAAATGTTTACGTACACTTCCCACTTCGAGCTTATTTTCCTTACACGATTCTTTGCTAACTTAGAGTTAATACCGTTAGTTTTTGATAATGTGAACAGCTTATATGGCCAAAACACTAAGCCAAAAGTTGAAATCTACTATAGAATCTGTTATTCTAAAACTTTTGCACCCTAAAACTCATCAATCTACACCTTCTTATCTGAAGCACTTGACTCGTTAGAGGTAGATTTTAGGTGACTGATGGAGGCTACACATTGAAAAACGAATTTGATGGAGGCTGGGCAGCGACGGATCTAAAAAATAGCTCAAAATTGGCCCCGGTTAATAAAAAAGAACTAACAGTGGTTAACTATATCAATTATTAAGTGATCGTTGGAGAAAAATAACCTTAAAGTTGAAAGTGTTTGCAAATATTTTTTAAGTTGAGATTAATCTCGACCAATAAATAAAAGTTGAGATTATTAAATCGAATAAACCTTTTAGAGATAACAGTTCAAATTAGTATCCCACTTCTTTAAAGCACACATGATAATATTTTTATGTTTCCTTTTACATTCTTCTCTAATAATTCTAGATGAAAAAACTCAAAACACATATCCTTTTTAATCGGCCAAAAGTGATTCTTGATGTCGTTTACGGCTTGTTATTACAATGTCAAAAAGTTAGGGGCTGTTTGGCAACTTTTGAATGGGTAAGCGTTGAACTATTAAGAGGTTTGAACCATTAAGTGTTGAACCAGTAAGAAATCTGAATCATTAAGAAATAGTATATTGCTTAGCTATTTAGAGGCAAAAGTGTAACCAATTCAGATAAAAAGTTTTAACCATTCAGACTTGGTATAATATTTAATCATTCAGAGGCAAGAGTGCTGAACCATTCAAACACCTGCTCACGAAACAAACACTCTGAACCATTAAATGTTAAACCATTCAAACATTTGAAGCATTAAAAGGCTGAAATAAACAACCCCTTATTTAGGTATTTGAAAATAGCCGATATGAAATACATGAGTAGTAAGTATCCTCAAAATAAATTTTAGTAAAACTAGGCCTGTAAATGAACCGAACGTTCATGAACAGTTCATGAACTGTTCGGCGGGAAGTTCGTTTATGTTCGTTTATTTAGTAAATGAACGAACATGAACAAAAAGTTTGTGTTCGTTTAGTCAAACGAACAAACATGAACACATGTTTTGTTCGTTCGTTTACATTCATGAACGTTCGTTTATGTTCGTTTATGTTTGTTCATTTACGTTCGTTTATGTTCGTTCATTTATGTTCGTTTATTTATATATATTAATTAATATATTAATAAAATGGTATTATGTGTTAATATGTGAAACATAAGTGTATTATGTTATATTAGAAAACTATAAGTTTAGTAAGATTTCAATTTCCACTAATACAACTAAAAGTTCCAAAATGGCCATTTAACGTTGTTTTTTTGTGTTCAGTTATGTTTGTTTATTATTGTTCATTTATGTTCGCTTATTATTGTTCATTTGTGTTCGTTTATGTTCGTGAAGTGTTCATTTAGCTTTTTAACGAACGAACATGTACGAACACGAACATTTTTATTTTCTTAATAAATGAACATGAACATAAAATAATGTTCGATTATGTGTTCGTGTTCGTGTTCGGTAAATGTTAAATGAACGAACATGAACATGCTAATGTTCGTGTTCGTTCGGTTCATTTACAGGCCTAAGTAAAACCTTATAAAAAATCGATGGTTTGCGCCTTCTCTATATTACCCAATGTATTTAGACCTAGGCTGGACGGCAAACCGGATGTCTTACTATTCTGCTGGTCGGGCCAGATATAAAAATAAGATAAAATTATAATTATATTAATGAATATATGTAAAATAAATATTGAAAAATTAAAAAATATATAAAAAACCGGTTCGATCAGTCCGACCTCCTATTCGACCGGTCCGACCATCGATTCAATGTCAAAATGTTTTTAAGCACCGAAACGGGTCGGATTGAAGTACGGTTCCCGATCTGCCTGTCAGTCCGATCCGATTTTCAAAAATGAATTTTATTACCAAAACAACAAGGTGCTGGTTGAACAAGAGTCCAAATTACAGGGGTTTAGACTTTTGAGCGAATCAAATATTATTACTTGCGTGTGGAATTAAACAAGAACTCCTCTCCAAGAAACCACAAACACAGAGGTCTCACCTTCGTCACAAAGTAGCTTTCAAATCATAATTAGGGCAACGAACACACACATAATAATCATCTTCAACCTCTGATCAATTCATCACAACTGCCATCTGAACGTTACGATTTCATCAGTCGGAGGAAATCACATGGAAATGGAGCTTCTTCGAACGCATCTGTCAAGGGTTCGGATTCCGGAGCCTACGAATCGCATTTACAAGCAGGAATGCTGCATTAGTTTCGATACTCCGGTGAGTTGTTCTGCTTTCTAACTTTTGTTTGTGTTTGAGAAACGAGGTTTACGAAAGTTGGATGAATTAGGGTTTAGTGCGATGTTTGTGAGGGTAGAGTATGGGAATCTGAGTTGTTTGATGGTAATAGAGGTTGGAATGATGGTGTGCGTGTGTTTTATATGTGCGTAATGATTGCTCTTCATTCGTTTCGTGATTCGGTTTGATTTTGATGCGAACTATAAGATTGCAAATGCAAAAATGTTGTAGATATTGGGCATTTGCATCCACTCACAGCGATTTTATGTGTTTGGATAATCTGTTAAAGTTTTCTGCATCTATTTTGTTGTTTTTCTGTGTGAGATATGGCTTATGGAAGTAGATAACTGAGAATTTTGCGAATTTTAGTTGGATGGAGGTCAATATTGACTAGTTTGCAACTATAGGGTTTGGTATAGTGGTGAAGTTCTCTCATATGTGTTATGATGTCTTATGAAACTTCATTACCCATTTTGTTGATTTTAGAAGATACAAATTATTTAAAGTGATATGTATTCCATTTAAAGTATTTCTTGATTTATAACCCGTTATGCTGTGTGATGTGTACTTCAGTACTTGAATTTCTGATCTTTTTAACATGTGTTTTTGTTGCTTCAGAAATCTGAAGGTGGATTGTTTGTGGACATGAACACATTTCTTGCATTTGGGAAAGATTACGTTGGTTGGAATTTTGAAAAAACTGGTAACCCAGTTTATTTGCATATAAAACAAACGAAGAAGCCGATTCCTGAAGATAGACCTTTGAAGAAACCTACTCTGTTGGCTATAGGTAAATACCTATTGTCATTTTTCTTTTGTAACGGAGGTTATGGGGCCTATATTCATTAATGAACCTTACGGATATTGAACTGGTATAGTGGTATGACTGATTGTATTTATATGGTTTTCTTGTAGGCGTTGATGGAGGATTTGATAACCAAGAACCCGAATATGATGAAACTTACAGCATAGTAATATTACCAGATTATACATCTTTTCCTTTTCCATCGGTGGCATTGCCTGAGAAGGTTATATTTTCACTTGTGCTATATAACTTGAAATATTAGAGTTCCATGATCTTGTTAACTACAAAAGGCGGATTCTTGTGTTGTGTACAGGTGAGGTTGGCAGTTGATACAATTTTAATAGCAGAAGGTGCTGAGCGGAAGGAGCAAATTGCGTCATGGACAGCAGATAAAAAGCAAATTAGTGAACATGCATTGACCTTGAAACAGATAGATAATGGTGTCAAAGTTCCTCCATCTGGATGGAAATGTGCCAAGTGTGACAAGACTGATAATCTATGGTTGAATTTAACCGATGGAATGATCCTGTGTGGGCGGAAACTCTGGGATGGCAGTGGTGGTAATAACCATGCAATTGAACATTACAACGAAACTCATTATCCTCTTGCTGTGAAGCTTGGGACGATAACTTCTGATCTGGAAGGAGCAGGTAATGCCGCCTTGTTTAAGTAGATTGCCAAGTCATTATGTTCATTGATGATTGTGCATCACATATGATTATTTCAAAGGTTATTGTTTTTTCAAATATAATTATGAGTTCCATATTTTGGCAGCTCAGATGTTTTTTCATATCCCGAGGATGAAAGTGTGACTGATCCTCTTCTGGCGGAGCATCTGGCATTTTTTGGTATTGATTTTTCCTCCTTGCAAAAGGTAAGCATCTGATACTAACTGTATATAATATGGTATATTTGTTTGACTTCCGTATATATTTTTGTGTCGTATTTAGTAAACTAATTCTTATAGAATTTATGATCTTGTTTGTGGAATATGAGTTAGATTGTTTAATCATAGCCTGTGAGGACTCTCTGAAATTTTCAAGTAATAAGTGGTATTGTTTACAATTTATAAGTATGCTTTTGTTGAAAAGTTGCAGCAAAGCACAAAAGATGTATTGGCATGCGATTTTCCTGGCATCTTGGTTTACTCTATCTTCCTGCTAGAAAAACACTATCTAAAGTAGAAATTGAGTGTTAAAGTTTTGGTATTTGTATTTATTCATAAACATTAGTTGGATATTCAAATAACGACACTGATATACGACTTCATAAAACTCAGACAGAAATGACAACTGCTGAAAAGGAACTTGACCAGAATACTAATTTTGATTGGAACCGGATTCAAGAAAGCGGACAGGAAGTTGAACCACTTTTTGGGCCTGGGTATACAGGACTTACAAATCTTGGTAACAGGTAATTTTTGATGAAATATTTTTAAAAACATAAAAGTCATTTGTGCTAATGTCTTGTGGTTTCATTGTCTCTTGCAGTTGTTATTTGGCTGCAACTATGCAAGTTATCTTTTCAACACATTCCTTTTGCTCACGGTCTGGATACTATTGCTTTTTGATGAGCTTTATAATTATTCAGTGTCCACATGTCATGTCATCTTTTTCACCTTTGCCAGATACTACAAGAACCAAAGTTTGAAAACGGCTTTTGATATTGCTCCCGCTGATCCTACTGTAGACCTGAATATGCAATTGTAAGTTATTGGACTTCTAACAATCTAATAAATATTTTAAAATACAATTAAAAAAGAAAGGACTATTCACTTATACATACATGGACTCTTTGTTGACACATTATATATAAGATTTATCCTTAATAACTCTTCTTTTTTTTTTTTTTTAAACTTGTTTGGCAGAACCAAACTTGCTTATGGTCTTCTTTCTGGTAAATATTCTGTTCCAGCTGTGCAGGTACGTTTAGGATTGTAACTTATCTTTGTTTTGCATTCCTAGTCTCTTATTGCAATTTGACCATCATGCGTGTGCTCTTCAGAATGACGATGTGGCAAAAACTGTGGACTCGTCTCCAAGTGCTGTAAGTTTTGTGATTGATTGAATCTCTTTTTGTTGTCTCGTGTGTTTACTAGTCTTTTGATGAAAATTGATTTCATGGTGAAATCATTTCTGATATGATGTTCAACTTTGTTATATTTCTTGTGCTGTATGCATTTATATACATTTATTATGTGTGCTGGTGCTTTGCATCTTTTGCAATTTTGTATCTACTAACAGATTACCTTTTCTGCTACTTTTTCTAGAAACAAGAAGGCATTCGTCCCAGAATGTTTAAGGCGGTAATTGCAGCCAGTCATCCCGAGTTTTCAACCATGCGTCAGCAGGTACATTAATTGTTCTACAATGTATTGTGTTTTATTTGCTTATATATTCTTTTAGCGCATTATATATGTACATGTCTGAAACTAAACTATAATGTAGGATGCACTTGAATTTTTCCTACATTTCATTGACCAAGTTGAAAGGATTAATGCTGGCTATCCTGAAGCGGACCCTGCAAGGAGTTTCAAGTTTGGTATTGAAGAACGCCTTCAGTGTCCTTCCGGGAAGGTTGCTTACAATAAAAGAAATGACTACATTCTTTCCTTAAATATTCCCCTAGAGAAGGCTACTAACAAAAGTGAGTTCATCTCTTTTAGCTTTAAAGTTCTTTCCTCATTGTCTGGTAGCCATTTTTATATTATTTTATTTGCCAATTATATGTCAGAGGAACTAGAAGAGTTTCAAAAATTGAAGGCACAGAAAGAGGCAGAGGGAAAGGAAATGTAAGTCTGATGTCTGATATAACTTTATATAGTGGTTTGTTTCTTGATGGGATAAATCATTTCTTAAATTAGTTGATTAATGGAAATATGTTTTTTACTGGTATCAGCACTTCAGATGAAATTGTACGCCCCAGGGTGCCATTAAGTGCTTGCTTAGATAGCTTTTCTCATCCAGAGGAGGTGCAGGGCTTCTATAGTACTGCATTAAAAGCTAGGACAACTGCAATCAAGTATCTTATCTTTTTTCTGCTGCGTCTACAGTTTCATACTTTCATTACATGTGAATTATTCTTGAGGTCTGGACTAGAGGTGGCAATTTCCCCTCATTTACGCGTATATTAAGTGATTTGTATTGTTTTTTCTTATCTCTAACAAGTAAAAAATTTGCTAAAAAGGGAACCGGTAAAATGTCTTGAGACACCGGTGCATTTTTAATCCATAAAACCTCCCAACTTATTTTTTTAAATCAAATTTAGACTATCTTATCAAATAATATAGTTTTTGTTTGTAATTATGTTTGATACATTCATTTTATTAGAAGTTAAAAAAATTTGGATAAAAGGTGTTTCCTGTCAACACTACCTGCCCAGCTATCCACATCTTGTTCAGACTCATGGTTTTTGCTGGCTGATATTTTTTTGTGTATGTCTTGCTTTATTAAGTATTTACTCTTTGCTCTTTGGCCTCCCAATAGGACTGCAGGTCTGACTACATTCCCTGATTATTTGGTGCTGCATATGCGGAAATTTGTTATGGAAGCTGGGTGGGTGCCGAAGAAGCTTGGTACGCACATACACACACCTCTTTTCTCTATATGATTTGTTTTATTTTATACAAAGTTGTATTGACATTTTGGTTTGATTGTAGACGTCTACGTAGATGCTGATGACGTCATAGACATTAGTCTCATGCGGAGCAAAGGTCTTCAGCCTGGTGAAGAGTTGTTACCTGAAGATGGTGTGGAATACTACCATACAATATACAATGTTTGATTCAAATAATTTGTAGCACTCATTACCACTTTATTGTACCATGTAGCCCCTGGAAGTGAGGAAGAGTCGGCAAAGGTTTTGCCTAACGAAGATATCGTTTCTCAACTTGCTTCAATGGGATTTAACCATCTTCATTGTCAAAAAGCTGCAATTAACACCTCAAATGCTGGGGTTGAAGAGGCAATGAACTGGTTACTTTCTCACATGGATGATCCAGGTTTGATATTCTTACAAAATACACCTGGTGCACTCGTGTTAAGATTGAACAACATTTTTATTCTAACACCATTTTTTTTCCAACTATTTAGACATTGATGCTCCCATTCATAAAGAGTCAAAAAACAATGACGTCGATCCATCAAAAGTTGCTACACTGGTATCGTTTGGATTTGAAGAAGAAATTGCACGCAAGGCGTTAAAGGCTTCGGTAAGGAAAATGATTCTTTTTTTATTTTCTTGTTTTTATTATACTTTTCTTTTTAGAAAATGTTGATTTGAGTGATTGTTTACTACAGGGTGGTGACATTGAGAAAGCAACAGATTGGATTTTTAATCCCAGTGCTGCATCTGGACCGTCTGACATGGATGCTACACCAAGCAGTGGACCTACCGTGGATGCCACATTACCTGATGGGGATGGAAGTTAGTTTCTTACCATTTCTTCTTGCATACTTTCTGTGTATATGCTAAAGATTAGATGAAAAAATATTAAATGTATCAATATTGGTTGTTGCAGAATATCGACTGATCGGGCTGGTGAGCCACATTGGCACCTCAACCCAGTGCGGGCACTATGTTGCGCACGTCTACAAAGAAGGAAGGTGGGTGATATTCAACGACGATAAGGTGGGTGTTTCTAAAGACCCTCCAAAAGACATGGCATACCTTTACTTTTACGAGAGGATTCAAAGCTGAGTCATTTTTATCATAAAGACGGTTTCAGTCAAACTATTTGACTTATCTGTTTGTCCTGGATCTTTCTTGCTTACCTGGGAGTTGTCTGTATTCGATAGAGAGAGGAAACGGAAGAAGAAAGGGTGTTTTTATACCTTTTCTGGCTGGTGTGTGTCGGGTTGGGGAGCGGGGGGCTGGTTTTTAACTTTTCGATCATTGCAACTTATGGTTTGTTCTGTAACGGTGGTTTAAACGGTTTATAATTCCAAAGAGCTTACATAATCCCCTTTTTGCTATTCTAAACCTGCATCTGTGATTGATGGATCTCAACTTTCATGGAAAGTTAAATGTAATATTTGGAAAATTCTCTCTTTGAGGGTATATGAATAAAAAAAATCATAATAACGGGGACGTTTTGATCATCATTCCCCATTGTGAAGGCAATCCCTATGAACTCATCGCCATTCATAGTGGCGAAATAACTCATTGCCATTTACATTGGCAATGATGTTATTGTGATGGTGATCAAAATTGTTTCTTCTTGTGATAAGATGTTTTTTTGGATACCCTCAAATAGAAAAAAAAATGCTCTACCATGTTTGGATGGTGGAATCCTTGGAAAGATGTCCTTTTAATTTTGTAGGATAGTTTGCAAATGTTGTGAATTTAGGTTTTTTTATGTAGTCGCATGTGATTTCAACTTAACGTAAATGCACACGCACGTGTGTAATTTATATGTGAATTACTCTTATGATCAGAACTACTTTAACCCTAACGACTAAAAATTGTAAAGGTAAGTAAATTCATAAGCAAAAAGCTGATAAAACTACTAATATTTCTTATCTTCTGTATTAAAAGACAAAATATAAGCCAGTGTGTTGGAATGTAAGCACTCTGTTTATTGACACTATAATATTTTTTGAACCGGGAGTTTCTAAGTTGATTTGTAAATAGGTAATAGGTATAAATTTCATGGGAATTCATTATTAGCTGACGCTTTAAGATTAAATATTTGCTACGATGCAAAATTTGTGTTTTAAGTTGAACACGTATGAGATGAATGTGTTTTTATTTTTTAATTTTATTTTTAAATATAATCAATAAGTTAAATAAAATGAAAGTGCACGACCACTTACCAATTACTATTCATATATGTTTTAACCAAAAAAGTTATAAAGACATAATCAATCAAAAATTTTATGACTCAACCGTTTAGAACATTTTTAAGGTAAGTAAGTTCTGTGAAAATAACAATACGTAATTATCTAATACTAAACCAATAAAATAAAAATAGGTTTCACCAATGAAACTTTTCCATGGATATTACATAACTAGCTTTAGTAATATACATGGCTTATATAAAAGAAATTTTAAATAAAATAAAAATTTATTAATTATAAAATGATATTTTGAGATAAATTATTATTGAAAATTTTCTTATTATAAATAGAATGGAAATTTTATTTCAAGACAAATATCTTTTAAAAAATGCCATTTTTAAAAATTTCTTATTATAACTCTTAATTTTAATTTTTTTTTTATAAAAATTTTACTTTCTAAAAACACTAGTTTTAAAATATTTTTTGTATTTTCTAAAAAGTTTCATGTTTTGGAAAAAAAATTTATTTATTAAATTGATTTCTTTGAAAATAACATTAATAAAAAAGATTTTTTTTAATTTATTAAAAAAATATTTTAATATAAAAAAGAACTAAATAATATTATAAGTAATTAATATGATATTTAATAATACAGAGAAATGAAAAAACTGGTGAGAAGTAATATAGTGTTGACATATGTACTTCGTAGTTAACTTTTGATTAGAGTAGAGAAATACATTATTATAGCATCCATATAACAATAATATTATAATTGATAGTAAAAACGTTTTTTTAACAAGTGGTTGATGAACCTGGTTTCATGATAAATGCTGACGTAGGGTTACATGTACATTTTAAGTGTGAGTTAACTTTACACTAACATGAGTGTTGCTGTTTTTCAAATAAAAATCAAGGGAAAAAGAAAAAAAAAAAATAGATGATATTTGGAACATGAATATGTGGTTGAGTTACCACACTTCTCCTCCATCCACCATTACATTATCCACTACAATCACTCCTTTAGCATCCATCTCCTCACTTCAAATTCAAATACACATAACTTCTTATCAATCCCATCTTCTTCAATGGCTTCCTTTACTCTCTCTCCTGCAACTTCTTCTCAGGTAAACCCTAAATCACCACTCAATTCTTCATAAACTAATTAATTTCTGCATGAGCAACTCATTATTTCTCAATCAATCACATTCCAATTCATGTAATTGTGGCAGTTGCGATCTGGTAACAATGGGCTGTTCTCGCCGGCGCAAGGGCTGATGGCGAAATCCCCCGCCAAGAGCCTGCCGGCGGGACGGGAACGAGGGATGAAGGTGACTTGTCAGGCGGCCAGCATCCCCGCGGATCGGGTTCCCGATATGGAGAAGAGGAAGCTCATGAATTTGCTTTTGTTGGGTGCCATTGGTCTCCCTACCACCGGGATGCTGCTCCCGTATACCTATTTCTTCGTCCCACCCGGGTTTGATCTCTTCTCTATAACTTACACTCGTATTTCAAATTGTTGCGTCGTCTGTACTGGTGTGTGATAGTGATAAAAAACGGTCTAATGGTGTTTGTATGAACGTGATAAGGCCTCGACCTCGGCCTATTAAAAATTTTGTATGATTCAATTTTGTTAGTTTAAAGTTCTAATAATTACATTTGGTTAATAATAATTCATATCGACAATCTCCTATGTTTTACTTATATTCCTAATGATAATCTCATTTTATGTTTCATCGTTTCACCCATAATATATATATTCTAAGTGAAAGGCCGTCGATATCTATAATACTTGTCATAGGAAGTAGAAGTTAAGAATGTTATTGGTTAAATTGATAGTAGCAGATTAAAATTTGGATTATTGTAAAACAGTTCAGGAGGTTCTGGCGGTGGTACCCCGGCTAAGGATGCACTTGGAAACGATATCATTGCAAAGGAATGGCTAAAGACTCATGGACCGGGTGATCGAACCCTTTCTCAAGGTCTAAAGGTACATATTTCCTTTTTATTTTACAATGCTTGATAATATTTTGAATATATGGTAGCTAGGCCGTTGACGCTTGGAAATAACTTTGATCATGAAATTTGTAGGGAGACCCGACATACCTAGTGGTCGAGAATGACAGAACCCTAGCCACATACGGAATCAACGCGGTGTGCACCCATTTGGGGTGTGTGGTGCCATGGAACAAGGCAGAGAACAAGTTCATGTGCCCATGCCATGGGTCTCAATACAATAACCAAGGCAAAGTTGTTAGGGGTCCTGCTCCTCTGGTAAGAACCCTTTCCTTAATCTTTTAAGTGGTGTTTACCGTTCACTTTCGAAGGTTTTTATCAAACTGTGAGCTAAATCGTTAGTAAATGGTTTTGACCATTGTAAACCAGAAACCAAACTGTTAAAAACTAAAACCAAACCAAACCAAACCAAACCAATGGCGAAGCTTAATAGGGGCCGGGGGGGCCGCTGCCCCCTCTGTTTTTTTCGCCAGTAGTGTTAAATTTTAGTCCGATAGTGTAAACTTTTGGCCAGGTAGTGCAAATTTTTGTATAAATATCGAGTTCGCCCCCTCTAAAAAAAATTAATTTCGACCCCGCCCCCCTACGAAGGAATACAAGCTCTGCCACTGAACCAAACCAAACCATTATACCATTACAAATGGTTAGCCGTCGGATATGATTTATGGGTTTGGCTTATTGAGCCTTTATTACTAAAGGTCCTTAAAATATGATCAAGTTAAAGAAGTGATAAAGTTGAGCGGCTAAAAGTTAAAACTTAAAAGATTGATAGTATTGTATTGTCAAGCAAAATCTATGATAATATATAATGTCACATAGTTGTAAACCAAATTTTTAGACACTGTTTAAAAACCCTTAACCTACCAATCGAAAATAATATAAAACCTAGACTATGAAACCAAACTAATGACCAGTTTGAACAATTTCATATTTCTAAACTGAACCATGAACACTCTATTTACATGTATATGTGTTGATGCGTAAAGTACAAGTAGTGATGCGATAAGTTTTAACTTGTGAACAGTCATTGGCGTTGGCTCACGCGGATATTGATGACGGGAAAGTTGTGTTTGTTCCATGGGTGGAGACTGATTTCAGAACCGGTGAGGCTCCATGGTGGTCTTAGAATCCTCCATCATTAGGGGATTCTTGAATTGTTCTTCTAGAATCAAAATATGTACACACAACTTAACATTTTATGTCTTGTACTCAACAAGTTTATAAAATTTTCAAATGCCTACCAATAATATATATTTTATAAGTTGTTTCTTGTTTAATGACAATTTTATTTGTTAAGTTAATATAATTGTAAAACCATACATAATACATACATACGATCCATGTACATTTTGTTGGCATCATTGACAGTTAATAATGTTTAACGAAGTTCTCATTTCTACACACCAAAACCGACAAAACCACTATTACACATTTACACCTAAACATAACAGATCATACGCCACTAAATACAGGATATCACTCGGATATGCTTTACTAGTGTTAGTATCTCATATGCTATGTAAGTAGTATCCACTATTTGGAGGTGTAACCATCTTCGGTTGCAAGTATTGAACTATCACTTGATCTTTATTTCTTGTTTCCTCTCTTGTGAGTGTTCTAATGTAAGAGAATTCGAATTATGAGCAATACGTTTTCATGTGAAAATGGTTTTTTAAATTTGAATAGACTCCACCCGCTCAATATTAAAGTGTGAGTTTTCTTCATGCTGCTAAAGTAGATCAAAATAAAGGATATAAAAGAGTTTTTGTTTTAAAATTCTAGAAAACCCTAAAGAAATCTACTTCTTACTTACATTTTTCCAGTGAAGATTAAGCAAAACTTGATTGACTATGTCTTATTATTATTTTTATTTAGACTTTATTCATTTATGTCATAAATGAAATGCGAAATTCTTGAGTAATCCATTTCTTGACCGGTGAATCCTGTAATTTATATCAAACTAAAGAGGGTACGTTGAAATTCAATAGGAATTTTTTTGTCATGTACTTTTTCATCTGGTCTCTTTAGTCTCAAGTTAATTCTATTTTATCGCTTTCTTAGAGAAAGATGATATATAAATTAATTTCTAATAATGGTCCTTGCGGATGAGATCATTCTTATGGTATATAAATTTCACGTATTTAGAATCTTTCTCTTTAGTTCTTCCCTTTTTGGGTGCATTTTAGCACACTCGGTAACTACATTTTTCTGTTGGTTGATTCTACAAATGGCACCCTCTTATATTTTATTTTCTTTTCTTTGAACAATGAACACACCTTTTAATCTACATATTGCTTACATTATGAAACACGAACTCATATCAATCTAACAAAGATAAACATTAGATGCCACTAGTTTAAAAGAATATATTGTTAGTTATATGTTGAACGAAAAATCTCATGTATATTTTTTTCCTCGCAAGATGTTGCAGTTTATTATAGGATTAGTCAAAAAACTTCATAGGTGTTGTACACGTCCATTGAAATACTTTCGTGGTTTAAGTTTTAGCCATGTCACATAAAATCTTTTGTTTGATGTTTATTTAACTTTTGTATTTTATCCGTCTTTTAAGGGAGCCCTTTAAAACATACGGAACGTCTTATGCTTTCATAAAATTTTTTATTTAATTTTTATTTAAATTTTGTACATATTTTTTTTTATATTTATACTTATAAAAACGTTTCATACAACACAAAAGGAAATGCAAAATAAATCAAAATATTGAGCGCTTTTAAATATTATTTTTTTTAAATAATTAATTTAAGCTAAACTCAATAATTGATGAATATAAACTAGTAGTCAACTATATTGAAAAGAAGGTATGCCAGACAGAATATAATTAGGGATACATAGTATATATTTCTGTAGTACATAACATGACTAAAGACAGTACAATTAGTACAAGGATGGGATGCAAGTACACTAGCGAAAACCCATGTAAAGTAACATATTTGAGTTAATTTACTTAGGAAGTTCAATGAATGACAAGAAACACTCACGACCTGTATAAATAAACCATAATCGTATTAGAACATCCGCAATCTTGAAACAACAGGTCTAACTTTTAGAGAACTTAAAACGTCATTGAGTGCAGCGTTGATGAACTTGGTTGAAAATACAGTTTGTCAACACTGCACTCAATTATGTTTTTTCTTCTTTTTTGATTCTCTTTTTAGCTTATTGATGGTCAGCAAGATCATAAATCATGAAATTAGCCCTTTTTACTACTTGTAATCAAACTTTTGTCGGTGATAAGTTTTGCAGCTCGTCTTTGGGTGAGGATGTCAACCTTGGTGATCAGTTCGAAAATTTTCATTTTTAATCTGTTCATAGGTAAGAATCACAAATGACTACTTTAGTGATGGATCACCAATGGAGCAGTGCAAATATCACCAATAGATCACTTCATGATGTCAACATCACTGGGGCAACAACGATGACATATTTACTAGAATTCGCACATGACTTCTTTACTAACAAACCCTTGACCTTTTGTCACCAATGGTTTGCCACCGGTAATATTTCTTTTTACAAAACTCAATGAGTGACCGTTGTTTCAAAACTCAATTTAACTTTTTATTGTTGGGTAAGTTGCCTCATATGATCGTAGTTTGTGGTGATCACTGACGGACTTTAAATAACTAGTTCTTTAGATTTTTTTTATTTATCGGTTAATTTTTAATTGATAAAAGTCTGTTTTCTAGTAGAGGGTGTATACGATCATTATTAGCTCCATAAATCTATGATGCCTAACTTGCTCAAGCAACTATTGCATGCATTCTTCATGATACAATGGGCCACCTTCTCCATAGCCTCATGACACAAGAAATTTCTCCACATTCGTCCTTGTCACGCCACCAGGGCGTCGCTGATCAATAAAATTACACACTTAAAAATATATAACATAGGTTGTGCTAAATGCACCTCAACCTTGTTATTTTTACTAAATGCACTCCCTCGTACTAAATCAGTCATTTTATTTCTATTGTTTGTACGTTTAGCATTCAAAAGGGTATGTTTGGCATATTACATAATACACATAAAGAAGAGTCTGTTATTTGAATTTAATGACAGCTACAGGTTTTGAGCAGTTTTGATGTTCTGAAATTTTAAGGGTGTGTTGAGTTGCAGCACGCGTATCAATCTCATGAAGAACTCAATTAGATTGACCTAATTACATGCCTTAAATTGTTACTTTAGCTCTGATTCACAGGGAGCCAAATGATAGATGCGGGAAAACTATATTGAAGTTTGACAAAAGTCACATGTGTGAGCTACATCATAATGACATGAGAGATTAAACATATATATTCAAGGCAGTTCATAATCATGACTAATTTGTCTGAATCGAACATAGAAGTCAGATTTTAGGTTATTATTTTCTTATTTTGGAGGATTCATTTAAAGTATGAACTGTAAGTAATGTATAGCTGATAATACTTGGGCTTTTGGTTAATTAATTAGGCTATACGTAGTGCCACCACCGTGATGTCTTAGTGAGTAGTGTGGCATGCGTGGCAACATGATACGTACCCAATTATGGGTCAAACTGGGTCGGGATAAACCCAGTTGCTGGATAGAGGTGAAGTGGGGAACTAGACTGAGGGAAAATGGATGGCGGGAAAATATTCAAAAAAAATCAAAAGGTTGGGAAGGGGTGATCCATGGAATCAATAAGTGGGGAAACAATCCTAACCATTCCCACCAATGTTTAGCTTAAGTAGTAGTGTTTCTTTGCAATCTTTTTTTGTCTTGTTTTTAATACTTTGATTAGGTTATTACCTTGTTATTGAAGATCATACCCTTCTCGAATTAGGTACACTATCTGTAATCCTTTCGTTTATCTAATAATCAAGCCTTCTATTTCGGAGTTCAATTCCTATCACAACACCACTATTGTGGTACTTTTTGTCATGCCATTGGGGTGTCATGGCTGCCTCTCATTAATGCTAATTGTGTATTTTAGTTTTTTCCTCTCATATCACTTTTAACTTTTATTATTTAATATGCACGTGTAGCTTGATGAAAACACCAAGATGGAAAGAGGAGTTATCATGTGTTGATGTGACATTGAGTTGGATAGTAATGTGGCGTGGTATGATGAAGACATTAAAATAGTCGTAGATGGTTTGATATGTGTATATTGAACCCTCATACATTCAAGTTTGATGTTGATAATATTTTTCTTAGTTTCAGCTAGTTTTATTAATCAAACACTTTTTAAGGGTAAATAATGTAAGAATAGATGTTCTTACACACATAAGGAAGCACACTTGTTCATCTTTACTAAATAATCAACCATCAGTTACCATTCCTAGTAAAATGTCATAAACCACACACTAGTATATGCAATTCATGAATAGATAACACACAAGTTTTTTTTTTTAACACAATATGGTTATAACACTGACAAGATTCAATATTACATCAAGGTAAACAAGCACATACAATCATTGAAGAATACTCATAAGATTGTATTGAACACTAACATAATCATCACCAAAAATTACATACAAAATGTCAAAGTATGCTAAGCTTCTTCTAATGTAAATGATAAAGAGTATTTAGCACATAAGGCTTACAAAAATCACAACCAAACTCATAGCAATAGGAAAAAACATGATGAATATAAAGATTTTCTAACAAAAGATGAGCAGAAGTGGATTGTGTGGAGTTGAATTTTCTTTAAAATGCATGATCTTCAATCTTAGCTTAAACTCTTGAGAAATTCATTCCAAAATCACCACAAGATTTGAAAGAATAGGGTTTTCTTCCCCAAAATTCGACATGCCCATGTGAGGAAGAAGAAGGGCTTAAAGGGGATCATGATGCGTGTTATGGCATGATAGAATCGGTCATGGCCGGCAAGGGAAGACCTGATGCTTGTTATGGTCATGCCTTTAAACTTTCAAAATCTTCATTGATTTTTTGTATTTCTTTTTTGAGATCACCAAACAACCATCCAAAACTACAAAATCCAAATTAATCACAATTAAGTATCAATAAAAATAGTTTTTTATCAAAAAATGCTCAAAATGGGAAAAGATGTGTATTTTTAACATGTATATTTATTCACATATCAATAATCATATTTAACCGTGACCGACTGTTACGTGATCATATCATGGCTAATGTTATTATAATTATCATTATCATCATCTTAAAGTGATTTTTACTATTTAAAAACTAATAATACTGTAAACCTAATAAAAGAATTGCATTTAAATTAACGCTTTTAGACAAAATGATTTGTTTAAAAGCCTGATGTTATTATTACTTTAAACGCACTTTTATACCTAAAATTGTGATAACACCTTTAGGAAAAATGATTTCCTTTAAATTAAAAAACAATTTCCACTAGTTGTTTGTTTTGTAATGATGATAAATTAGAGTTAAGAAAAATGTTTATCTAAGATTGGTTTGTTTTTGTGAAAACTATATTAATTCATCTTTTTAGTATTTATTTTTCTCCATATTTGCTACGAGTTTTGCTAATATATTTTAACTCAATATGTCTGTAGCTAATTCTAAAGCAAAGTCACAATGAAATTATTCTTAGCAAAAATTCATCACCAAAACGTGTTGCTTATGTTGTACAAAAAGGGTAATGGTCAATTTTATTGAAGAGATGCTACATCTCATAGAACTCACATATACACAACATATTTTCTTTTGTAGTACAAAACATGATCAAAGACAGTACAATAAGTACGATAATAGGGCACAAGTACAACTAGCAAAAACCCATGTAACCCAATAGATTTGAGTTTAGGAAAGAAGTACGAGGCGTTACTAGTACTAAAACCTCATATCCTCCGGCTATTTCGATTACCAACGTAGTCATGATCTCGTCCATTTAAGAGATCAAGACCGTAAATCCGCAGGTATAACTCTCAGAGAACTTAAAATATCATTGAGGGCAGCGTTGATGAAATTATTTATAAATATGTGGTTTCGTCAACTCTGCCCTCAATTATATTTTTACATCTCTTCTTATGTCTTCAGTTTACTTTAAATCTTTAAGTCTTCATTAAATTTGATGTAATGTGCTTGTTACTATGCACATGAGACATTGAGCAAGATCATCGTGGAATTAGCCCTTTCCAATAATGTTATTAGGATCGGATCGGACCGACTGGTTTGACCAGTAGGATCGGGATTCGGTTGCCCACAGGTCCAAAATCCACCCTAACTCGTTTCCTTCTTCAAGAACTGACCGTTTCGAACCGATTCGGCGGTTGGACCAGGAACCGGAAACCGGTTCGGTCCGGATTTTTAATTTTTTATTATTTTTGCATTTTAATGGGTTTAATGGGTAGATCTGATGATAAATTTTTTATGTTGGATGTATAATTATTGTTAAGTTTTGTATATAACTATAGAATATACATATAAAATATTTATATTGAATTATATATAACTATATATATAATATAAATATATATATATATATATATATATATGACGTCATCGGGTTTTTAAATCTGGTCTGACCAGTCGACCAGTAAGATAATCGATTCGTTGTCCAATCTGGTTCTAAGAATATTGCTTTCCATTACAAATAGGAGGAATTTCCCTAGAAGTTTGTTAGTGAATTTTTTTGTTATATCACCTATAAAGTTTTCGTAGTAGTCTATTTTCTACTACGTGGATGTTCAGAAAGCTTCCGGTTCGAAAATAGTTCACTCAAAATTGACTTAACATATGTGTGTATGTCTAATATACATAAATTTGTAGGTGATTTATGGGAACGTTTTATTGAAAAAACAAATAAAATTTCAAGATTCTATAAAAATAATTTATTGCTATTTTTGGTTTTAGTTTTAATTTTCTATATATCAACTAGTATTTACTTCCTGCCCTATACGATACCTTGGTTGTGAATAAAATTATATTGTAAGGCAGATAGAAATAAGACAATGATATTTGCGAAATTAAAAGAAAATTATTTTGTTTTAAAAGAAAAAACTAAAAATACAATGTTAGTATGATATAATTATATATTTTTTCAATGTAGTTTTCTTTGTATTTTAAGTAATTTTTGTTACAAAATTCATAATGTAGACACTTATTTGTGTTTTATTTGAATTTTGTAGTTGTTGGATGAAGCTCGGTGATTTTTGTGAATAAAACTCAAGATTTGAAAACTTTCAAGAGGAAAAATGTTTTTGATATGACCATATTGAAGTTGAATATGGTCATATCAGCTGTAAAAACCCAAATTTTTTATTTTTGAAGCTAAATATGGTTATATCGCTTCAGATATGGTCATATTCGGGCAGAATACGGGTTTATAACCTAAATGCACCTTATTTCCAAAAAAATCTTTCATATCTTTCAAAACCCTAGACTCCTTCAAACCCTTAGATGACTTGGAGCATTTCTCAAGAGTTTTTGGGAGATTTGAAGGCAAAGATTGAAGATTTCACACTTTCAAGAAGGATCTAACATCATCCACACCATCTCCACTCAAAAATTGGTTTGAATTCTTCTAGATCTACTATGAGTTCTTTTATGTTCTTGAGTTTGGGTGTGCTTTTTGTAAGCCTCATAGGCTAAATACTTATTATCACTTGGATTAGATGAAATTTAGCATGATTTAACAACATGTACATGATTCTTGGTGATGTTGATGTTATGATAAAGCTTGATTATTCTTCAATGATTGTGTGTGTTTGTTCTAGTTTGATGAAATGTTCAACCTTGTGGGTGTTGTAAGCATGTTATGTTGGAAAACCTCATGTTTTTACAAGACTTATGCATATAATTGCATTTTTTGTATGTAATCTTGTGACATTTGACTAGGAATGGTGAATGAAGGTTAAAGGTTTAGTAAAATTGGTCAAATGTGCATCCTTATGCTTATGTTTGAGAAAACCATGGTGTATGTCATGAAACTCTCTTGTCATTGGTTATATATTGTTTTGTAATCGTGGTATGAAGTTTATGAGTTGAAGAGTAATTGTAGTTTTGTCTATTTTACGCAAGTTGAGATGGTTATCATGTGTTTATCGTGTTAGCTTTCCAAAAATTTGTGAAATTTGGTAACCCTAACGGGAGTCTAATTCATCTTTAACATTGACATAATTAGATCATTAGTTCCTTTTGGCATAACTTCAGATGGCTATTGTGTGTTTATCGTTCTAGCTTTCCGAACGGTTATATGTCAAGATATCCTTGACGGGGGTTTAGGCTAATTCCATATATCATGTGTAAAAATGGTCTCACCTCGAGTTTGTATTAGTTGTTAGTTCTATGCTAAGTAGAATCAAAGTCCAAGTGATATATTTAATTGATTGTGTATCTCCGCCTTTATTTCTTCTCTTTATTAGTTTAGCTTGCTAATCGTTTTATTTAATTTAATATTTACAAATCCAAACTCAATTGATTGGTTAAATCGTGATAATGATTTAGTATTGGGAGCTATTGTGTCCACGGATCGGTACTCGGTTCTTACCTCAAGCTATACTACTATACGATAGATGCGCTTGCCTATTGTGTGTAGTAATCTAAACGCGATAATTGTTTTTTTAAAATTAAAACAAATTGTGTGAACTTTCATATCAAAAATATATATATACTTTACATACATCAAGTTTTTGGCGCTGTTGCCGGGGACACGATAATTTCAAGAAAGATCAAAGTTGCTACTTTAAGCATTTGTGCATAAAAAGTTGATGTGTGTAAAGAGTATATATATATTTTTGATATGAAAATTCACACAATTTGTTTTAATTTTAAAGAAACGATTATCACCTTTAGACTAACTACACACAATAGGTAAGCGCATCTATCGTATAGTAGTGTAGCTTGAGGTAAGAGTCGAGTATCGATCCGTGGACACAATAGCTCCCAATGCTAAATCATTATCACTATTTAACCGATCAATTGAGTTTGAATTTGTAAATATTAAAGTAACTAAAACGATTAGCAAGTTAAATTAATAAAGCGAGAAAATAAAGACGAAGATACACATTAATCAATAAAATATATCACTTGGACTTTGATTCCACTTAGCATAGAACTAACAACTAATACAAACTTGAGGTGAGACCATTTTTACATATCATATATGGAATTAGCCTAAACCCCCGTCAAGGATATCTAGACATATAACCATTCGGAAAGCTAGAACGATAAACACACAATAGCCACCAAAAGTTATGCCATAAGGAACTAATGATATAATTATGTTAATGTTAAAGATGCATTAGACTCCCGTTAGGGTTACCTAATTCCACAAATTTTTGGAAAGCTAACACGATAAACACATAATAAACATCTCAACTTGCATAAAATAGACAAAACTACAATTACTCTTCAACTCATAAACTTCATACCACGATTACAAAACAATTCATAACCAATGACAAGAGAGTTTCATGACATACACCATGGTTTTCTCAAACATAAGCATAAGGATGCACATTTGATTAATTTTACTAAACCTTCAACCTTCAACCTTCATTCACCATTCCTAGTCAAATGTCACAAGATTACATACAAAAGATGCAATTATATGCATAAGTCTTGTAAAAACATGAGATTTTCCAACATAACATGCTTACAACACCCACAAGGTTGAACATTTCATCAAACTAGAACAAACACACACAATCATGGAAGAATAATCAAGCTTCATCATAGCATCAACATAAACATCACCAAGAATCATGTACAAGTTGTTAAATCATGCTAAATTTCATCTAATCCAGGTGATAATAAGTATTTAGCCCATGAGGCTTACAAAAAGCACACCCAAACTCAAAAACATAAAAAAACTCATAGTAGATCTAGAAGAATTCAAACCAATTTTGAGTGGAAATGAGGTGGATGATGTTAGATCCTACTTGAAAGTGTGAAATCTTCAATCTTAACCTTCAAATCTCCCAAAAACTCTTAAGAAATGCTCCAAGTCCCCTAAGGGTTTGAAGGAGGCTAGGGTTTTGAAAGAAATGAAAGTTGTGATGAAATGAGAGTGAACTAGGGTAATAAACCCGTTTTCTGCCCGAATATGGCCATATCTGAAGCGATATGACCATATTCAGCTTTAAAAATGAACAATTTGGGCTTTTACAGCTGATATGGCCATATTCAGCTTCAATATGATCATATCAGAAACATTTTTCCTCTTGAAATTATTCAAATCTTGAGTTTTCTTCACAAAAATCACCGAGCTTCATCCAACAACTACAAAATTCAAATAAAACACAACTAAGTGTCTAAATTATGAATTTTATAACAAAAATTACTTAAAATGCAAAGAAAACTATATTGAAAATATATATAATTATTAGCATATCAACACTTAAAAACCGTCATGGTGTCTTTTAGTAGATTGTCTTGTAAGGGATTTTTATTCCAAAAGTAACTCATGTACATAGTTTGGTTAAAAAGGAGTACTAGTTTACTTTAAATTTTATTTTCAGATGTATTAAAAGATTTAAACATTGTGTTGGGAATATGGGTGTTACAGTGTCAATTATAACCAAACCATATGACAAAAAATGAAATCTATTTTATCATTTATTATATTTATTTGTGTTATTATTAGAAATGAATAAATTATTAAAACTGATATGACATATAACAACAAATCTATCGATATTAGACTGTAGATGTTAGACCATACGGTGTTGTGACCGGGAAGATGTGACGAAGTCCCGGCCCCGGCTTCAACTTTTAATCCCTGACTTGATGAATATTTTTCAGGCTTCACCGATTGATTTTGTTTGTTAGTAGTTGTACTGTAACACTTTCACAATGCACTAGGAGAATGCGGGGAAAAATGGGGACACCCTGCAACAAGGGCAAACTTAGGGAATTTGAAAAATCTGATGTAGCAACTCGAAAAACCTGGGACGACTCTCTCTCCTCTTATGAAAAAAACTAGTCGCCATTGAACCATCAAACTAACTATTTATTTCAAGACTGTCTAGCCAATGATGTAGATGATTATTTCATGTTATAAAGATATATATCCAAAACTACCAACAAACTGTGTGTCTTGTAGCATGTGTTTTAAATCTATCTAGGCTGTTGATATGTTGATATAAAAACATTTTGTTGATAAATATGTGAGTTCAATAGTAGCATTAAACGGTGTTCTAAAAAAATAGAACATTTTAGCGGACGATGCAAAGTTTTTTTTTTTAAACATCAATACCTTTTTTAGGGTCTATTAAACTATTTCTAGCCAGATTTGTAGCTGAGTATTTTCGAAAATTTTTAACTTTTATCACTAGCTTACCAACATAAATAGCAAGAGGATACAAATCGACTCTTTAGTAGGGCTGTTCAAGAATACAAACAAAAAATCAAGCCATATCCATAACCGAAAAAACCAGACCAAATTGTGAATTTGGTTTTCAGTTCTATCACTAACCGTATCTGAATTGTGAATTCGACTTTAGGTTTGGTTAACGGTTAAACAAAATCTTGATTTTCAGTTTGTTATCCTAATAAACCGGATAATAACCGGTTTAATCGGATAACCAAACCGAATAAATCGGATTAAACGCTTTAATCAGTTGAATTTAGTTCGGTTAGACCTAGTTCTAATCTGATTCAGTAAACAATTAGCCCCAAGAAATTTTCACAACCGTATAAACCAAATAAACAGTTAACCGAACCGTTGAACACCCCAACTCTTTGTACATAATAACATATGCAACACAATAAAGAATCCATAGCTGACCTAATTACCTTCAATTTCTATGCCAATAACCAACAAATGGGAGCAACCAACGAGGCCTGAAAGCTGCCTCTTTCCACCACTTCTTTAAACTATACCCCGAAAGCGACTCTTCGACTCCCCTTGATTCACCCGCATATTGTTTTTCACTTTGTCATTTCATCAAACACATGGTATGCATTTATACCCACTTCACCCCATACATAAGTCTCCACCTCGAAGATGAGCGGTGGAGCCGTAAGGAAAGCGTGGGTCGTCGCCGCTAGTATCGGGGCGGTCGAGGCGTTGAAGGATCAAGGTGTGGCACGTTGGAACGGCCCGCTTATGGAACTTAACCAACGTGCCAAAACCAAGATATTGTATTGTTATTATTATTGTAATGCAACGGTTGATCGCGCTAGCCCGTTGACGTATACGGGTGGGAAATATTATTATTGTTCATCGACCGCGGTGACTGCGGGGGAGTGTAGAGTGAAGAGGAGGAATGAGGAGTCGATGAACAAAGTAATGGATGTGAGTTGCTTTGGTCCTAATACTGTTAGATTTTAGAAGCAAAATAAACGACATAAAATATAACTACTACTGTTTATAAGTTTTGTCCATGCATTGAAACGATGAGAAATTTGCATTCAAGACATGTTATGTAAAATATAAGACATAAAATAATACTGTTGTTTTGAACGGTTATGTATAGTGTGGGTTAATGTTAACAACATATAATCGACAGAGAGCAAATAGATCCAGAAACGATAAGAAGTTTGCATTCAAGACGTTACGTAAAATAGACTCAAGTAGTATATGTTTTTTCACGCATCCTAAATAGAAATGACAACACAATGAGTATCATTAACTTGTGATCCATTTGAAAAGTGGAAGGACGATTGGTCAAGATACTAGACGAATAAGCTGTCGTATATGATCGACTTGTATACTGCTCGAATTTGGTGGTTTGAATTAGATCAACCTTTTAAAATAATCATGTGGCCAAACATTGCACTTTATTACCATGATAACAACACTAAGATCTAGCACATTTCTAACATTTAAACATTCTGATAATATCAATTGCAACTTGTTTTCAACATTTTAAGTTGAATATGTAATTTATGTTCAAACCTTCTAGTCTGTTGCTAAGATGAGAGTGTCTAGGAGATGCTCTCAACATAATAATTTAGATGAAACCACATGTTACGTTGTATATATTTGTATCATATAATGTTTATAATATATGTTTTTCGTGAAAGAAGTTTCGTTTACACCTGCTTTGAAAGGTTGTCAATATAGAATCAATTAAAATAATTGTTGAAAGATGTTATCTTCATTAACTTCAATTGTCGTAATCATTATGTTAAACAAATTTCTTGATTATTTTACGTATATATTATTTAATTATGTCTCTTACTAAATTTTAATTTGGTTATGTATTATTAGTTGTACATCATGCTTTATACGTTTTACTTTTGTTATTTTTTTAATTTTTTACTTTTAACCCTAATAGTTTATTTTTTTCACTATCAACGTTGTTTGCATTACTTTTCATCTTTTATAAATTTTTCGTTTTTACATTTCGGTTTTAATTTTTTGAGTTAACATGCCACAACACCCAACACCCATATGGGATTCAACGTTTTTACCTTTATTTTATTCCGCTTAACAGTCCCGTTATATTTTACGTTTTGATCTAATTTTTGCACATTAAAAAACTACAACAGACGTACATGATTCAATGTTTTTACATCTAATTTTTCTTTTCATTTTTATTTCTTTTGTTTCACGAGTTTTTCCGATGGTGATTGCTTACAACAGTTTGACATTGATGCTACTTGCAGGGTTTTACGGTCTCGTTGCAATACGGGGACACTGTAATAGTACATCTCTATATCATGACCCATTTGGGAATTGGGATTCTACTTTTGAAATGTCCTTATCATTTTGACTTTTCATAAAGCGTACTAAAAGCCCTCAAACTCTGGATTATTTTCACTTTGAGTCCCTGTACTTTTTTAAGCTTAATTTCTTGGCTACTTTTCTTGTAAAACGCTTTACATGATATGTAAAATTTGATTTCATAAAAAAGAAACAAGATAAACAACACTCAAATCGGAATCCCGCCAATCAACTTCCTTGACTTGACAGTTGACTCGAACACGCCAGATTCTTTATCCCTGTAATGTGGTGACGCCCGATCACACAAAACCACAGTCTTAATTATAACAATTCGCAAACTCAAACGGGTGTGTATCTCTTGCTTAACTTCCCCCACCATGATTGCTTTCCTCCTTCGCCGTTTGCAATTTTGGCCTTGGTCTCCCTTAGACGGTTCTTGTACTCTTTCTTCCACGCCTCGAATCTCTCTTTTACCTTTCTATATTCCTCTATTTGCTTAGAATATGACAACTTTCGTTCAACAACGGCTTTTGCTTCGTCATCAAAATTCTGTCTTTTTTGTTCAAGCTCCTTGGCTAGGTTATCCACAACACCACCTGAGGTGTCATCACCTGATTCGCCAGCACCAAGACTCTTCTTGGCTGCAGACAGACTCGTCTGCACCATTAAACCGACAACAATTAATAACAAATAAAACAGCATTATAATGACCAATGTTGTAGGAAGCCGAATCCTCTAGATGTATTTCATGTATTAGTGGAAAGTGGTCGGGTTGGGTACGAATCAAAACACGTAAACTTTTAAGTATTTATTATCTTATTTCCAAAAATAATAGTTTGCAGCATAAGTAAAAAACTAATGCCAGTGGTGATATAATGGGTCAAAAGGTATTAATTTAATACCTTGATGATTTCAAAAGCACAAATAAAAATGACAAAAGCTGTAGTATATAAGTTATAACCTCCCCTACATCATTATAGAATTCAAACAATAATAGCAAAAAGGTGTTAGCATGTCAACCCAGCCCGATCCAGGTCAAGTCTAACGGATTTTTAAGTTTTAGCACATTTGAGCCCGTTTAGATATGCTGTTTATCCGAAACAACCTCAAAATATAAACGGAAAAGCCCAAATTAACCTAGTTATGTCCAAACTGCCCTTTGTAATTCCATATAAACATGTACTAGTGGATAAAAGGGTAAACTCACTTGTAAAGAAGCAGTCTGTTTTTGCCATGTTTCCTCAACCGCCTTCATTTTGATTTCATGTTCTGACCATCGTGCTTCAAATTGTCTTATTTGCTCTCTCAATGCTGAATTTTCTTGCTCTTTTTGGCTTAGGGACACTTCGGCCTTCGTAACTAGCTTCTGCAGCTCTTCAACTTTCGAGGGCGAAATGGGGATATTTTCTTGCAGCGGCATATCCTATACAGAAAATAAAATTAGTTTGTATAACCATCTTATTATACTTTTGGTAAGAACTAAGAAGAGATTGAAATACCTTTTGCCTGGATTTTGGACTCCCGAAAGCTGATTTCTTCCACCTACACAAATGACTGAAATACCTCCGAGCCAACCACCCACGAGTAACTGAAAAAGAGAAGCTTTGTATTACAATCACTGAACCAGAAAAGAAGGACGAAAAGATAAAAAGAAACGCATACCCGATTGTATATGTACAACTGCTGTCAAATTATCATGTGATTTTGGTGCAAGCTGGAGTCTTGATTTTGTTAAAACATTGCACTTCCTTGAGTTTTCACCACGAATAACTGCAAAAAGTTCCGATTACTCAACAAATAGATAAGTAATTTAATCTTTGAAAGAAAATATTGCAACTTTCTTACATGATTGCAGTGTGACAATTCCCGACATTAATTCACGGAAGTCACGGACAACTCTGCCACCAAGAAATTGGCTTCCTATGCCTAGTATAACTTGTTGTCTAAGTTTCTCCAATACGCTAATCTGATCCGCTCGAAAAAATATTTTTGTAAATCGTTGGTATCTCTTTTGACATTCTAACAGTCTCCAAAACCCCATTACACCTCAGCTGTTGCAAGACGATATCTTTTTCATACATTCCACATAGTTGTTTAGCATTAGGTCTTATGCACTGGATAAAATGTGGCTTTGAATTTTCCAACCGTTGAATCAATTTGAACAATTGGCCCTGAATGTTGGAATCAGATAAAAATGCTTAAAATTTCATATCAATACTCGGTTTTCTTACTTGCTATTTATAAAATTTTACCTTGAATTTTGTACCAACGGTTTGTTTATCCAAATCAGACGAATTCAAATCGTCTGCTAAAAAATTCTTGCAGCTTGATGAGACAAATAAGGTGGTATCAGACTCTAGTGTATCTCTGTTCTTTTCCAAGAACCCAGTTGACTCGTATTGAACCTCTCCAGCATAATGCTGAACCCTAAAAGCTCCCTTTTCATCATTAAATGACAAAGTAGAACTTAGACGTTGTTTGAGCTTGTTAACAAAGGTCAAGCTCGTAGCTTCAGAATCACTAGAAACCTCATCTAATGTAGACAATATACCCACAGGTTTCTGCAAAATCAACATAACAATAATAAATAGAAATTTGGTTTAAAACCACAACGAAAATTCCAGCTAAGTAACCCAAAATAGGGATAATCTTGGTTTTAAAAAGCACGAGACGCTTCAAGGCAAATAGATCAGGAAAAGCAAGGGGCGAGAGCTTCACGTACATGAGACCTTGCTTTTGTGTGCATCATAAAGTTGCATCTGTTTCATCTCATAACCTTTTAATCAAGTAAACTATTTATAATCTCTTCAACCCTTTGGTTGTTTTTACATATCGCCATCCTACAAATCCTAATTTTGATCCAAATGTGCATGAAGCACCACCTCAAAGCCTAGAGGAATTTTCCCACTCACCTCCGCCTCAGGCACGCTTTTTAAAACCTGTGGGATTGTCTCATATATCCCCCACAAAACTTGTTATAATATCATATTTATCCAATAAACCATCAATAATATCATATTTATCCTTAAAACTTGCATTAAGAAACTAAGATAGAGTTTGGAGTGTAAGGAGAAAATCAAGGGTATAATGGCATATTTTAAATTGTATTCAACAATGAAATGGGTTAATATGACATGTCGACGTATCTCAAATAGGTATATCTAATATTCATTTTTTGATCGGGTAAATATGATATTATTAAGTTTTCAAGGGTATATATGAGATTGTCCCTAGAACATACAAAACAAAAATGGAATCGTTACCTTCTCAAAGAGATCTAAACAACCTTGGTTGTCTACAAACTCTACTTTTTTCCAGTCAATGCCCTCTGATTCATACTCCTAACAATAGAGGAGTCATTGTTAGATAAACATAAAGTTTAATTATGATAATAATAATAGGCATAATAAGTTATACGATGAAAAATTATCAACATGATTTGTAGGAGAATGAAATAAAACATGGCTGTAAATCTGACCTCTTGTTCAAGCTTAAATATATGCCGAATGAAGTGCTGGTGTTGCCTCTCATCAGCATAGTTTATTAACAATTGTTCAAAGCTATTTTTCTGAGAAATTGCAGAAATGAGATAACAGATTGAGGTTTATAAATAAATATATTAAAGGTCAAATCACTTGTATACCTGATATGACTCAAATCCACAGCTGTCTAGAATGCTTATCGATCTTCCAGTAAGCTCGCCCTCGAATGATCCATTAATTGTTTCTACAAGCCAACTGAACAAGCTTGTGTAAACAAACTTTGCCAATGCGTCCCTTGTATCAATAGCCTAAATTAAAAGGATTAAATATTCAATACTTGTAACTAAAACGAGTGGTGTCTGCTATTTGAGTTCTTCATGTTACCTGCTGCAGCATCATGGTTTGATTTTTGCGGGTAGATAGAGCCACTGTGAGGTCGTTCATCTTGCAACCCAACAACCTAGCAGCACTTCGACTAGCTGTCAAAACACACAACCCTTCATAATTACAGGTCAAGAAAAGTAAAACTTTAAGGCAGGCCAAGAATGAGTGGGTCAGGTTGGGTTGACCTACCAACGATTCAATGTTAAACATAGCTTAATATCATGCATATGAGACTTATACACAAACTTAAAAAAAGAATTATTATATAAAACCAAATATGTGTAAATATGAAATTTTAATCAAAAGATTTATACCATATGAAACACAGGTTATAATGATAAGGAAGACAAACGTAAAATTTTGTTCGAAAATAACATGGAGAACATACCTTCATCAGAAACTACTGTGACATGATTTTCATTGTCAGTTACTTCAAATGAAATATTCCCTAACCATAAGATTGCAGCAAGTAATTTGAAGATACGCTCTTGATCATCATGAGAAATTTGAAGAGCATCCATGGCTTCCTGGTCCAATATATATCCTTGTTAAAGTACTTTGTTCCCATATCAACAAATAATAATATCCAATTTAATTATGATTTAAATACTACTCTTCAAGTTTACCATCAATTTTTTGAAATTGTGGGCATCATCAACATCATGGATTTTCAAGCACCCACTCTGATTGAGGAACTTGTACTCACTTGCCATCATAAGATTCAGTTTATCTGTGAAAGAAAAACACGAAATTTTAAGCAAATAAGTTCTGTCAAGAAAGCAATTGTTATATGTATGTGTGTATCCAAACCTCTCATATCAGAGGGCGCCCCAGCACACATTTGGTAAAATACATGGTATGACCTTTCGCTTCGACTGAGGTGAGATATTCTTGACTGCTCAGAATATCATAATCACATCAATATATGTTGTTGTTAAATGAGACAGTTAACCTAAAACATTAAGTACAATAATGCAAAACTGAAGTACCTTTTCAAGAAGAACTGTTCACAATATCACAGGTGTTGATGTTTACCATGAACATTTTAAGTTGGTTAGTGTAACTTAAATGGATTAATTTCCCCTTGATATAAAGTAAATATGCTTACGTGTATGGATATAAGCTCCTCGAAGTATCCCCTTTTCATTATAATTAATATCAATTAATTTGCCCTGCACCAAAATAAAGTCCATGTCAGACACCTTGCACAAGAATACCAAACTCATTATCTAGTTAAAAAAAAAAAAATAGAACCCACAAATCGACTAGAGTTTTTGTTCCTTGATGTTTTTGCATTTCCAAAAGCCTCAAGTATAAAGCCAGATTCACGTATTCTCCATGCTATCTCACTATTGTCACCTCCAACTTCTACCAAATACTCTATAGCTAATTTTGCCGTTACAGTCTTTCCAGCTCCACTTTCCCCGCTATATCAGAAAATAACAAAAAAAAGAGTTTCAAAGGAGACTCTGAAAAAGGATATAGGACAAAGCAATGAATGAGCGAATACAGCATTGAAGTTGATACAAATCAACTAACCTGATAATGATAGATTGATTTAAACCATCTGCAAGTATCGTTATGAAAGTGATATCAAACATTGGTTGATTGACTAAATATAGATATAGCAAAGCATTTGGATGTGTCTTTTAAACATTGGTTGAGTGACTAAATATAGATATAGCGAAAGCATTGGTTGAGTAAAGGACCAGATGTGCTTCTACTGTTTCAAGTTGCAATCATCACATAATCAATTTAGTGTTTGGAAAATTATTCTTTGAGTAATCGGAATTTGTTATTTGCCAAACATTAAATTTGTGAACTTCACCTCTCATCATATCACTATAGGCAGTGTCAGCTACGGCAAATACATGTGGGCTGTCCAAAATCTTCTCTCTATAAGCCATGATAATATCACTTCCAGAAAAGAAGGCATCTTTATAGGGATTGATTGCTAATAGCACAGGCCCCGCCATAGTCTGCAAGCAAGATTACAGGTTAAAGCAATCCTGAAAAAGAATATAATTATACAGGCATGGAGGCAGGCAATAAGACATGGAAGTTATGCATACATAAATTACATCACGGTGATATCTATACTGAAGATTACATAGAACTGATGGCTCATTCAAATAACCAAGCTCTACAAGATTATTCACACCATCAAGGATCTCCGAATTTGCAGGTAACAGCTCTCCCGTGGATACAGTCAAGACCTACAATTACAAACAGTAAAACTATTTATACACCCTCATTCAACAGAGTTAGCTTCAAACTTATTCTCTTCAACAAAACTCACAGTTCCATCCAATAGTGTAACGGATGCTTTTCCTTTAGCGGCTGATTGTATGTTTCCCATTTCCCACTGCCCATTCTGGAGCCGACACCATACTCGGAGTTGCTGAAACAAAACAAATGTCAGACATAGTCTGACAATTTTACATATATCTTCATAATCATGGCTACTTCCTACCTCGCCTCAAACTCTAATAATCTTGACCATAGGCATCCCGAAAATTAGTTTTTTTCCATACACCATAACTAACTATTGCAACTTGATATCACAATAATAAGTGTTGCCACACATCCAAACACCCAAAACAAACATATCCAGTAAGATCCCACATAGAGCGGGGGGATGCGAAGGGTTAAGATAAGAACAAACCTTTCCTCTATCCTAAGAGATAAAGAGACTGCACCCATTAAGACCCCCGGTTTAAAAAACCGTCTTTTTGACAAATAAAGCATAAACATACATATAACATATACGTGTATGTAAGAAAACAAAAACAAAGTACTAATAACACTACTAAACTAGTAAACTACCCTTAATAACTAGGGGTGTTCAAAAATATCCGAATCAGAAATTTCGGATTCGGATTCGGATAGTGATTCTGAGAATTTTCGGATATTCGGATATCCGAAATATTTTTATAAAAATTATAAAATAATAAATATTAATTAGATATTTCGTATATTTTCAGATATTTTGAATATTTTTATAAAAAAATTTGGATGTCCGAAAACTTTTTCAATAAAAAATATTAAGATTTTATAAAATTTATTAAATAATACAAATTTTTTTGGAATTCAAATATATGAACGGATATCCGAATTTGAACATCCCTATTAACAACAAGTAGTTATACATGTAATACTACTAAGATTACTAAAAAGGAAAAGAAATGATCACGAAGCCCTAGAGGTACTAGCACCGTCACCAATGAAAAAAGGCGAACAAAAGGGTGGGAAAAGATAAGACCCTAAGACAAAGCTAAAAGAAATCTATACTCTCGTAAAAATCCCTAACCTTTATCCTACGTCTTAAAGAAACTCCTAAAGTCTACCTTAAATTGATACACCCAATCCTTTTCCAACGAAAACCTATTAAAAAATTATCAGACTAATCCATTTTAATGTATGCTGTAATTTTGTAAGATATGATAAGAACCTTAGCAGATTGTTGAACCACAAACATACTAATTGAATAATTGTGTGTGCAATTATCAACACCAATTGTATGTAATGATGAATCCTACTTGCTTTTAGTTATTGCTAGTAACATGACTAATGATTTATCAGTCTAATCCTACTTTCATGCTCAAAATTTAGTTATATGAACTCCAACTTTATATAGCTTTGCTTTTTAGTAGTAACATGACTACAACTTTTTCAGAAAACTTTATCAGTCTAAAGATAACATCATGATCCATTTCATGCTCAAAATGCAAATGTAAACTATGAACCAAGAGTCATGAATTCACACCTTCTTGATGTAATAATCAATGCTATTATCCCACCCTGCATCCGACGGCGGAGCCGGGGCGGTGGCAAGACCCGCACCGCCATTATCCGCCAATCTACATTCATGCACAGCTGCCATGGTGTAAGGTGATTCACCACTTTCCTCTGTCTCCACCACATTCCTCCGCCCAAAACTACCATTGCCAACATCATCCCTCCGGCTGTGACCACCCTCCGGTGGCGCGCCAAACAACACGGGCAACGGGCGCTTCGGGAGGCGCGCCTTGGAGGCCGGTCGGGCCGGTAACGCCGGTGGTAAGTCCGATGGTTTCTTGATCTCATCTCTCCGTTGGAGAGACTCGAGCATTTCTTCCAACGAACTACGAACCACCGAAGGCGACGAAACTGATATCATTTTCCCCAAATTATCACCACCCAATTCGAAATCAAGAACCCTTAAATCGATTCATGAAACAAACCCATCGCATTCAAGATTCGAACAATGGCGTAACGAACTTCAAAACCCTAATCAAATTCAGATTAAAACTTGATAATAACCGAAACCCAGGTCCCAAAACAACAAATTCGAAAAGGGTATTCAAGTTTCAATCGATTCAACACAATCCAAAACTAAAACACAAAAAAAAAAACCTAACCCAAACAACTTGAAATCTTTTCAAGAAACCCAATTTGGGGGCGAATAAAGATTTCAATCCAACAAACAAATACGAAACTACGAGCTGTAAAAGGTGGGTACAATCATCATACAAGGTTGTGTGATGAATCAGATGCAAGAAATCGTCGGAAAGAAGCAAAATGATGAGTGGGTTTTGTGGTGGGTGTGTTGGTTTACAGTAATTTGTACTTCTTGAAAGCAGAAATCGCATGAATTAGAGGAAGATGGATGAATTGTGGAGAGGAAGAAAGGAAAGATTAATGGCGAAAGATGAAATTATGTGGTGAGGAGAGAAGACGTGGTGGGTGTTTGTAAATTGAGAAAATTGAGAAAATTGGGGAAAAAGGGAAAACATATGATTTGTGTTGATTGTGTTGTTTGTTGCTTAAAGCGAAATTTTGAATTTATTCAGGTTGGTGGTAGTGGCGGGGTGTACCATAACTCCATAATAATCCGTTGGGATCTGATTTACTGATTGTAAATTTGTACTCATAATTGGAAGCACATGAAACTTATAGAAAGTGGAGTTAATTACATATATGGTAATTATAGTTTAGGTAAATTAACATAATTGAATACCAACTTTGAAACATGTTTATGCTTTTGATTTTGTAACGAGCTGTGTGGTCTGAAGTTACAGTTTTTTAATTTTCTGATATATCATTTGACTACTTTGCTATAAAAACCACAAATTTAATTTTATTCAAAGACAATTTTTATACTTTACGTAAGAAAATAACTAAAGCGACATAACCAATTATGTCCCCGCTTCTCCTCGCCTCTCTAATTGCACCCTTTCTCGTCTATGTGTAGTTAGCGTTTTGTTGTCATTTGTTGTGTCGTATGTTGCTGATGGTGCATGATTCCTGATTATTTAGATTCTTAGTTGAAAAAAAAAACTCAACGTGTATTAGTAGTCTTGTGTTTACTTTTAGAGTTCTAGTAATCACCAAACAGATCATTTGGCTAGAATTTGTGTTTTCATGATTTTTGAGTTCTAGGATAGATTGGTTTCATGTTGGTTGCGATCTAATTTGTGTTGGTTGTTCATTGGAGTTTTGGATGAAGACAGAAGCATTCGTGGATGGAAATAATGATGGTTTTAGGAAACAAGGAGATTGAGATATGAGTTGGGTGGATGTAATCCAAGGTGGGTGGGGGCTTGCCAGAAAATGAATCGCTAAGTAGGTTTATCTGCGTCGATGTTGATGGTCCTAGGTTACTAAAAGTCATAAAAGTTTCATCATGTCTATATTAGTTTTAATGGCCAATAATGGCAACTTTAAAGGAATGACAAAATCACAACAAGGTGGTCGGGGTTGGAAACGTTGATTGTTCAAAGAAGGTATTGACTTCTTAAGAAGAATTGGGTAGGGGTGTAGCATGAATAATTACCCGCTAGTTAACAATTAAGTTGATTTTGGTTAAACTGATCTTTTGTGGTTCAAAATTAGTAATTCATATTAGTGGAATTCGAAAGATTAAATAATAATAAAGGATATTACGGTAGGATATTATGGTGAGAGTATGGTAAGTAAATTTCTTTTACCATTGTTATTGGTATTAAATAAGTAATCAATTTTTTAAGATGCAATAGGTAACCAAAGACACACGATAAGTCATCCATCCCTAATGTGATCGACAAATTTGCAAATGAAGGATCATGCTTTTTGTATGGCGAAGAAATATCTTAAGAGAAAAAAATTTCTTAAGATGATTAAGAGGCTGTTTGGCAAAATCTGAACCAATAAATACTAAACCATTAAAAGGTCTTACTAGTTAATAGACTCTGAAACAGTAAGTGCTAAATCAGTAAGTAATGTTTGGTTGAATCTTTGAATAGCTATATTAAATGACTATAGACCCTTTTGATTATCATCATCACTTCTTTCTCTTCTTTGTATCTATCATCATCACTTTTTTTCCTAACTATCATCATCCGTTGTTTATCTTATTTGTATCTATCTTCTATTACTTTTTCCTTAATTCTTATATACCATCACCATTAATCAATCTTTACTAATAGGTTCTTCTGTTTTATATAAGAGGTGTTGTAGTGTTGCAGAGAAACCTAAAAGGAGAAGAGAATGGATGGCGATGATGGGCTGATGTAGAGAAACACGAGATGAGCTCCGACGAGGAGTGCACCAGTGATGGCTGATAGAGGGTGAGAGGTTGTCGGGTTCAGTTTCACGATGGAAAGAGGCTCGCGATGCAGAGGGTTAAGTTCCGGCCAGGATTGGGGGTCGCGACCCCTGCTCGATGAATGACGAAAGGAACGACAATGAGGGATGTTGCGATGGCGAGGGGTGCTGCGACGACGGGACGACGGCGATGGGGGTGGCGGGTGTGGTATGCGATGGGGGAATGATGTTTCGGGAAAGGATGGTTGATGTGTTATGATGGGGTAAAGATGTCCACGTTAACCTTTTACTGGTTCAGTATTATATGGAAGCTTAACCATTTAGATCTGAATGACATGGTTAAGAGGTAGTGTTTTTTTTAATCAAACACATTAACCTCTTACCGGTTCAGAGGTAACCTTTTAATGAAACCATTAAGAGGTTATCAAACAGTCCGTAAGTTAAATACATAAATCTATACATTTATTTGTTTGGAAAATTGAGTTGTTGCATATGGGAACTTTTGGATTAACTTTTGTATTATCTAATGTCCTAATCCAGTTTAAAAGAATAACGGTAAAAAGTTGCTTGTTGGAAAATACTTTTGGAAAATACTTTTTGGATATGCCGTTGATATAATCTCACATTAGAATATTCTTATAATTTTATTTAAAGTCATCATTTATTAAATTTATCTTTAATTTTACAAAAATATTTCATATCTCATTCTTCAATTTTATTCCTATTGAATTTAAATAATATTCTTTTATTTTTTTAAATATATTTTCTCTTTCTTACATTCTAAAGAAAATATAAGGGATGAATTTTAACTCCTAAAAACGAGGGGTCATTGTAGTTTCTTTTAAATTTATAAGAGATGAAGACGAGAATAGTGCACCTAATGTCGGAGTAAATTTACAGGATTTTTTTTAATGTTTCCTCTATAATTCAGAGATAAGTGCAAAGATTGAAAAAAACTAATGCGAAAACTTTTACATTCATAAGCAATGGGTTTCCAAAAACTATGCTAAAACTTCGCATAATGATTTATAGTAAGAGCGTGAGGGTGATCATGATGAGTTCAATTTGTTTATAGTAAATTACAGATTATGTTCTTTATTAATATATAGAATTGCATGTTATGTCATTTAGTTTTAATAATTATATGGAATGTCATTTTTAAAATAATTTGAAAATCTGTCGTCCTTTAGACTAACCTCCATCCAAATTTATAGTTAAGTAAGACATGTGCCACTCACATAAAGAGCACTTAAGTATTTTACATGTCTACAATGAGTTAAAATAGTTATACAACGCTTCATTTTTTTCACCTTCAGGTTAGGGTGTTTAAAGTCAAATATTCGAAATTTTCAGATAGAATAAATCACTATCTGTATCCGTATTTAAAA
Source organism: Flaveria robusta (assembly GCA_025506415.1). NCBI lineage: Eukaryota > Viridiplantae > Streptophyta > Magnoliopsida > Asterales > Asteraceae > Flaveria > Flaveria robusta. The sequence continues at coordinate 8,362,609 of CM046465.1, forward strand.
TTTTGGATACGCATAGCGATTCATATATCCAAACTTCTTTTTTTTTTGCAATCATTAGATATATGTTATTATAAAAATAAAGCAACCACATTATACGAACTAAACAAAAATAAAACAACTACAAACCTAGATAATTACTTATGCTGCACTAATTTGCTTTTGTAGTTCATAAAATTTAAATGATAGTGATATCAAATTGTACTTCAATTAGATTTAATCCGTCGAGGGAAGAGGAAGACGATAGTTTTAGTGATGTTGAGTTGTGCATTAATTCAATTGAATATGAAGGATGGAGAAAAAGTTGGTTTCAATGATGATGCAAGGTAGCATTGATAGTTTTAGTTGTTTTTGTCACTAACTGTAGAATCCGCCTTGACATCGGAGCATCGTTCGTGCTTCTAGCTTCCTATGTAGTGATCTGGACTTTTTAGCTTCATTCTACGCTTTCAATTTAGGATTTAGAGTTTGTTCCCTATTGCTCGTTCTTAAAAAAGAGGACATACGAGTTAGATGATTTACTAAGTCTTAATTACTCAATGCTTTATTAATTACAAATTGTCAAATTACATAAACGCCCCTCATTTGAGGGACACATGCATAACTTAACTGTGAATTTAGATGGAGATTAGTGTAAAATATAATATGTGTGCAATTTTTATAAAAAAAGAACATACAATGTAATTATTGAAACTAAAGAACACACGTTGTGAAGTTTCAACCGGTCTAGACTTGAGAAAAGCATAAAATTCATCTTCTTCTCTAGCACGGATGTTTGGGGCATCGATTGATGTGCTTGTCGAATTGTTCTTAGAAGCCCTAGCCATGTGAAATTCATTGGAGTACTTTTCATAAAGAGACTTTAACTTTATCTATTACATCTTCAAAAATACCTCAAGTACCTTGCAAACCTTTTCAGCCCAAGCCTACTCGTCATTTATAAGAGACCATTCAAAGTTAGAATCTCTCAACACGTAACCTTGAAACGCATGTTTGTAATGAATAGCTGATTCAAGCATTCAATGTGTAGAATTCCATCTAGTTTTTACATCGATGCATAAAGATCGACGGGTGTGGATACCAAGAGTGATTTCTATTTCCCCAAACTTCAAAAGGCTACCCGAAGACTTTCTCAAATACTTGACTCCTCACAAGACAACAATCAACTGTTCCTAAACCATCCTATACTACCAAATTTAGTATGTGAGCACAACACCTTACATGAAAAAACATCCCCTCAAAATGCAATTTTCCTTTTCCTTGAAAAGTATTCCTCAAAATTGAAGCTGTTCTATCATTATTAGTTGTATTGTCTAGAGTAATAGTACCTATTTTGTCTTGAATACCCTATTTAATTAGACATTCCAAGATAGCCAGAAATAACCTTTGTGGTGGTGCATCATTAAAACCAATTATGCAATCAATTAGAGTCTGAGCTGTCACATATACCCAACGGTTTGACCAACAATCACTAGTAAGAGAGATCATATTTTTCGATAAAGAGGATTGTTGTACTTCATTAACACATTAAACCAATGATACTCTACAAACGAGAAAGGTAGCTCATGGGCTACGATCATCTTTGCAATAATTTCTCGACATTTCATATGATTATAAACCCCATTTAAATTAATTTCAGATGCACTATCACTACCAGATAGTTGAAAATTAATGAAACCTTTTGTACCTTTTAACCTTTTTATGTAAGGAAATGAAGTCAAGTGTCGCAAGAGATGTTACGTGGTCCCTGAACGTTGTGGTACATAGGCTTTCTTGTAGTGGATGCACTGATGTTTATTGATTATCTTCCCTTCTTTATTCACTTCTATGTCTATAAAATGAGCCCAAGCTCCAGATGTAGACTTTCGTTTTATATCATCTTCTTCAATGTTTGGAATTTCTTCAACATTATCCTTAGTTGGCTCGACACTTTTTTCGTCACTTAACTCAAAATGATCATTACTAGGGGTATCAGCTCCACCAATTGATTCTTTGTTAGAAGACATATTAGATCCTACAAATGCAAAATATTAAGATCTAAAATATGTTAAAATACAAATCAATAAGATCATTCTCTTAAAATACAAATCAACAACATCATTCTGTTAAAATACAAATCAACAACATTCTGCTAAAATACAAGAGAAATTACTCACAAAACTTGCTTCTACTACTAAAATATCATTTTGTTAGAATACAAGAGAACTTACTTGTTGCAACTGGAGTCACAAAGGCCGGTTGTTGTGGTCGCGGTGGGCTATGGTTGCGGGGGGTTGGTCACGGGGGGTTGGTCGCGGTGGCTGTGGTCGACTGGTCGCAGGGGGCTGTCGCAGTTGGGGTATCTGTCACGATCGTCGGTGGCTATGGTCTCGGTGGCTGTGGTCGCGGTGGGTGTGCGGTGACTAAACTAGGGTTTGAAGTTTGAGAAATGGAGAAGAAGACTAAAGTAGGGTTTCTTACAATTTTGGGGTTTGGGTTGTTTTTAATTACGGGAGTCGGGGCTAAAGATTTAGGTATGGGTGTTTTGTTTGGGCTGCCACAGTAATATTATTATAAACAATAATAATAATAATAATAGTATATTATATATATATATATATATATGTATATATCGAGCCACGAGCCGAGCCACCCCTAGCTCGGGTTTGGCTCGTTTAGAAATCGAGCCGGCTCGGCTAGGCTCGTTTTGGCACGAGCTTTTTCGGACTGAGCTTTTTTCGAGCGAACTTCGAACGAACTTCGAGCCGCTAACATTTTGAAAAGCCCTAGTCTTTCGCCAAGGGGTTCACCCCGGTGTCCGCACTTAAAGTATTCAATGGCTGTTAAAAGAAAAAGAAAAGCAAACAGCCCAAAAGACATAATCCATTCCGGTTACTTTCAACCCAACTTCAAAGCCCATATGTATCTCACAAGTCACAACCCACTGACCCACTCCCTTGATCACCAACCCAACAACTCCAACAGGCAACATAAAAATAAAATGAAACCAACAAAATTGAAAATAATATCATAAAATGTTAAGACATTTAATTGTAACGTAATATTATTTTCAACAGTTAGAAATCACGATTGCATCAGTTTCGAAAAAAGTAACAATAGTTTTTAGTGAACATTGTAATATACGATATTTAAAGTTCTCTTGTAACCATGATAGCTTCTCCACATCCAAAATTTGAACATATAGTTCCTTAAAAATAAATTGTTTATAAAAAATAATTCTTACCATAAGAAATTAAGTACTTGAACAGTTCACATATATAATACCACCAAGGTCATCATGTCAAAAATCACCAAGTAGACAATGCATGCACAATGCACAAATGCATGATGATATCTAAGTTTAACTCAAACGTAGCTCCCTGTTTTTTGGGTGTGAAGCAGTGTCAAATCAAACAGAACACGACACCCATGGAAAGAATGAGAATTGCTCACAAATAATGTTACCAACATTATACATCTCTTTTACACATATTTTTAGTAAGGTATTTTTACACATTTTCATTTCTAAGAGCCGACTCTTATAATGATACAACATGCAAAACAAATCGGATAATAAAGTCTCAGATAAGCAAATTCATCGTCACCGAATGAAGGACAAACCCAAAATGAAATAGAGAACAAAAACAAACATATTTCAGGTTTGACAAACCAAATCAATAAATAAAAGAAAGCCCCAAAAGTTGCTAGCATAAAAACATGTTAACACAACCACAAATACGGCCTCACCACCACCATCGCCGCCTTGAACAGCCCGACGATGGCGGTCGACCAGCTGCACGTCAACTAGATACACAATAGTGCAAAAATTGGGCCAAGAACAATCGTTACTGTCATAAACAACGGCCAGAACTGAAAAACCTAAACGGGAAACCCCCACACATTAAGGTAGCAAGAGAAAATGGTGCGGGGGAGAAAGAAGTTCCTCGCCACCACCATCGTGTCCCTTAATAGAGCATGCAATTGACGACGCCACTGACAACCACTCAACTACCAACGACGATAAGGAGGTTAGGGCAACCTCTGACCGGCACACACTCTCTCCTTCTTAAAAAGACGCGGAGAATCTTGAAAAACACGGCTTTAAACCATCTTGCGGTTGGAACCCAGGTGGACAGCCGCCACGTGAATGCCACCACCTCAAAACCCCGGAATCAGGCCAGAGAATAGGGGCAACTGACACAACAAAGTCCCCGTCCATCGTGAGCACCCGCGCGGCTTTGCATCTCTGCTCATCCATATCCCTAATAACCCATTTTCACCTTATCAAGAAAACCTTAAACAATTGTTTCCTCAACCGACGATGACTCTATGAGTCTCTCTTTCTATAAAAGGCAAGTGTGTTTCAGAGAATAAAGAAACTCTATAAGGGGGCGGATAAAACAAAGCAGTAAAACACTATGCATATCATAGTAGTACTTCAAGCATCACCCAACCAATGAACTGTTGAACCAAGTAACACCTTTGTTTATTTTTTCCTTTAATAATTATATACGTAAAAAATCAAACTATTAAAAAAATTGAAAAAGAGAATACTGTAAAAACCAACCACTCCTTTAACAATTATATATGTTGAACATAAAACTATTAAAAAAATTAAAAAGGAGAATACTATAAAACCGACCACCTAAAATTATATTATAATATGTTTTTTTGTTTTTTAATTTATGAAGCCTTTCATAAACCGCTCTATATGTTTTGCGACGGTTCATAAATTGCTTCCAATTAGAATTTTCGAAGCGGTTTGTTTAAACTTGAGTGGGCATAGCTATTTATTAGCCCTTAAAATGTAAATTAACCTAAAAATTAATTATGTACTAGTGCCATTAGTGGACATATGCACATACATGAACGTGCTCCCAAGTCTCATCTACTTACAAAATAGAGGCGCATGCGTGTTTGTGTCATCAGTGATGTATAGGCCTACACATATGCATATACGCGTATACATATGTCATGTGTGTATGGAGTATGTACATATTATTATGTATATATAAACATAAGTACATGCATGATTATTATGAGTGGTGGGTATTTATGTAATAACATAACTTTTATAGATTATAATATCAAGTAAAAAGCAAAATTCAAGAAAACAAAAACATATAAAAAGACGTAAGTCTTCAAATGCATACGAAAACTTTATTTTCATGTGAGAACTTTTAATTCATGCGAAAACTTATATGATGCGAAAACTTTTGAAAGATTTCGCATGAAGTCCATCATTAATAAATAATTGTTTTTGTTTTGTATTTCATTATTTGTGTTTCATTTGTAAAAGTGCTCTAAGTGTGAGAGAGCAGATGGTTGTGTGATAGGCCGCCCAAGGACTCACCTCGGGTGGATCGAGCTTCAACAACGTAAACTCCATTGGTATTGTAATCGTTTGATTAATAATATCTGATTGAGATTGTTTAATGTTCGTTGATATCACACACACACATCTATCTTAATTGATTATCAAGTGTAATATTTTGTGGATTCGATCATTATAAGAACTTTACAATTTACATGCATTATATACATAAATTTGTAGCACACATCCACAATGATAAAAGCATGATGGAAATGAAGTATTAGTACTAGGTAATGCGTACATGATAAGAAAACGACCATATGATGATAAGACCTGTGGCGACGCAATGTTTCTTCACCATAAATCAGCCTAATTAAGGCGATGACATGTTGTCATCATAAGGTTTCGCATTCCCATTTACTTTTACATTTTACATTTCATTAAAATATTAATAAATCAGCAGGCTCTATGGCCACGTCATGTCGTCGAGATAGCCTGATAAATATTTTTTTTGAATTAAAATTTAACATTGAAAATTTTTTGCTTACAAGTCCTTGACGCGACATGTTGTTAGGATCAACCTTTGTGGCGACATAGTAAATTGACCTATAGCAACAAATGCTTGACGACTAGAGCCTAAGGCGATGACACCATGGGCCTAAGGCGACGACAACATGGGCTTATGGTGACAATTTGTCATTGTTATAGGTCCAGTTTCTTGTAGTGATAATCAAAACATATTACACACCAGAACACTTGGACAGAACACTTGGACACAACATGTGAATAGGCTAAACGCTTTCTCGTATCGTATATGTACACACCATCTGCATCAAAGTGCGTTACACGTTTTTTAAACATCATTTTTAAAATTAGTTATGCTAATAAAACTTTTAGTGTATGATCAAAGTTCTTTTTATAAAATGATAGAGTATATAGAAGTTATTTAAATTTATAAAATAGATTAAGAAAAATCATACATAGGTTTACTTTTTTTTTTTCTTTCAAACCACAAGTATGCTTTAGTTTATTATGGAACGAGGAATGGCTAGTGAGCAATCCAATTAATATATTGAATTGATTGATCCTAAACGATTCTATGCATATACGTCTTTATTTTATACACATGGAACCATCAATCCCCTACTTACATAACATTGAATCTTACCTATCTGTCGCTAACGAAACTCAAACTCAAACTCTCTACTTTAAAATAATCTCACCAGTCATCACTGTAACTACAAATAATTTTACCAGCAAACCAAACCTTCACCCATAAACTCTATCTTAACTGAGCTCGAACTAAACTAAACTGATTATTCACACCGTACTTAATTATTTTTCATTAGTCAGATCTAATTTAATAAATCACCAGATCTATTTGACCTTCTCTCCCCTTAGTTGTTCCCAACATAAGTGTGCAAGTTGAAATAAAAGAAACAAAAACATAACCACTACAACCTTATCTTCAACCCAATATTATTATTGCCAGGCTACATATTCCTCTTATCACCACTAAGCCAACTCATTCCAACACATTATTCCCACCTTACACCCCTACCCCCACATATATAACTAACCACCACCACCATTACACTAACAGTATATCATATCACACCACACCACATCACACCACACCACATCACACCACATCAGACCAGAATGACTCCTCATTTCATCCTCCTAACCCTCACCCTCCTTCTCCCATCATCCTTCTCCCAATCCCCCACCGCCCCGGCCCCCGGTCCGGCCGGTCCGATCAACCTCACCGCCATCCTCGTCACCGGGGGCCAATTCACCTCCTTCCTCCGCCTCCTCAACCAAACCCGAGTCCTCGACCAGCTCCCGAACCAGCTCAACAACTCGAACCAAGGCATGACGCTCTTCGCGCCGACCGATAACGCCTTCCAGAACCTCCCCGCGGGCACCCTCAACGGGCTCTCGGAGGAGAAGAAAGTGAAACTTGTGTTGTACCATGTTCTCCCAAAGTTCTACAGCATGGAGGACCTTGTGACAGTCAGCAACCCCGTCCCGACGCAAGCGGGAGGGGAGCACGGGAGCCTGGGCTTGAACTTTAGCGGTAGGGCGAACCAGGTTAACGTGTCGACCGGAGTCGTGGAGACTCAGATTAATAATGCCTTGAGGAGGGACTTCCCGCTTGCGGTGTATGTGGTGGATAAGGTGTTGCTGCCCTTGGAGTTTAGCGAGGCCCCCGCCCCCAAGGGGGGGAAACCGGCTAACGCGCCGAGCTCCCCCGCCGCGGACGGTGACGGCAACGGAGCTTCGCCGTCAGAAAATGGTGGTGGAAGGAAGAGTGTGGGTATGGGGGTGGGTTTAGGAGGTCTTGTGATGTTTTTCATGGCGTTTTTATGAGGTGATTGTGTATTGTATTGATGGTTTTGAAGCATTTTTTTTATCCATATTGATTCATGTTATTTATTTTGTTTTGTGATGGAATTGTGTTTTGTATTTTGTTTACATAAATACCTTTGATAATGTGGTTAATAAAGTTTTAAATTTATGTAGCAAGGGACTCGTGTGGCGTGACTGCGACGACAATTTTAATGCGGTATTTCCTTTTGTTAGTTTATCAATTCTCATGTGATATATCGTATTGTACGTGTATTAGTTTTCTTGTTCATAACATCCGTGCAGTCTATGTCATGAGCATTACACATCTCGATTAAACAATAACAAACACAGAAATAAGAAAATATACATCATAAACATATTAATTTAAAAATAAAAATCCGAACACACAAAATAAATGGTTTTCAGTGTTTGGAGTGAAATCAAAAGGTTTTAGTGTTTGTTGATGTGTTGTTTGAACTTTGAAGGTTTTAATTAGATCAGGAAAGATAGATTTTAATGCAAGTTTTAAAAGGAAAAGTCAAAGAGTGATGTTTTCCATGACGTTTATATAAGGTGCATAATATTGATGGTTTTGAAGATTTTTTATTCTTATTCATGTTATTTGTTAATTATTTTGTGCTGGAATTGTTTTGTCCTTTGTTTACAAAATCACCCTTGATACTGTTAGTAAACTTTTTAAGTTTATATAAATATATATAACTGTCATCGACTTCTCATACTTTTATAAGCTTTTTATTTAGGATATACTTTTATACCCTTGATAAACTTCACCCTTTGGCGTATGATTCAAAACTAGATTCCATTATCAAGGGTATAAAAGAATATCTTTTGCTCGGAAATGTTTCTCGTTCCCATATTAAGTTATTCTTTTTTATGATGCAACTGAGGAGGAGGTTGATCATATTTTCTTCGAGTATAGTTTTAACTCTCGATGGCTATATGGAATTGACTTGTATCTTGGAGTGGCCTTTTGCATTCGTCACGGGCTAACCCAAACGACGTTGTAGGCACAGGCATATATAGAAAAGATGATCATATATAATAGAGTATGTTAGTCTTTAGAAAAGATGATCATATATAGAGTGAGGGTGTTCAAAAAAACCGATATCCGAAATTCGATCCGTATCCGAATCTGAATAAACCGATCCGAATCCTTATTCGGATCAGATTTCATCCGAATCCGAATTCCTTATTCGGATTTCGGATATCATAAACTTTTTATTCGGATTATTCGGATATCCGATTAATCCGAATAACAATTCAACTATGTTTCTAGCCCAATACTCATTACTCAACTACATATTATGTTTTAAAATCAATACTCAAGAATCTTGACATATTTTAGTAATCTAATACTAAACAATTATACAATAAATTCTAAATTAAAGATTCGAACATTCGGGTTCTATACAATTAACAATTATATTTAATTTTTGCTCAAGTCAAATTTGTATTTTTTGGTTTTATATCTTTTATTGTGATTTTAAACTTATAAAATGTTAATAACATAAAAAAAATTTGCAAAAAAATATGAAAAAAATAGAAAAAAATCATTATTTGGTTTATTCGGATATATCCGAATTCGATCCAAATTGAATTCGGATAGATTCGGATCGGATGGAGATATCCTTATTCGAATCGGATCGGATGGAGATATCCTTATTCGAATCGAATCGGATCGGATTTCGGATAGGGTAATGAAATTTTCAAATCCGAATAATACGTTATCTGATCCGATAAACACCCCTAATATAAAGTACTGTATCATGATCGTTCAAATAAAAATTTTCAAATCAAGTAGTTAAAAAGGAATTGAATTTTGTGACGAATGTGATTTTATAACAACCGCACAATTTTTATAACATACTGATTCCAGTTAGATGACAGGCCGAATGGTCCCAAAAGTCAATCCATTGATTACAACAATAACTAAAACACAAATAATAAAGTTTAATTGAAAGCCCTTTATGCGAATACATGAAATTTTCAGTCCACCACAGGTTTGTGAATTTTATAGAAAACTAGCTTTAGTAAACCCGTGTATTACACGTGTTGAATAAATAAAATATTAATATAATAAATTTATAAATTATAAATTGATATTATAAGATATGATATAACTGAAATAATTAAACAGCGATATTAACTTTTTAACATTTTTTTTACAACTTTTTTTTTTAAAATAAACATTTTGTTTTAAAACAAACCCTATAAAAATGTCATTTTTAAAAATTTTCTTATTACGACTCCCAAATTTGATTATTATTTGTTTTTAAAAAATTGACTTTTTAAAAATATCAATTTATTTAGAAATAACCTTAATAAATAGATTTCTTTCTTAATTTATTAAATATTAAATAGTATTAAAATAATATTATTAGTAATTAAGGTAATTATTTAATAGGAGAGAGAGGCGGGAAAATTTTTTTTAGAATGATTGTGATACTGACACGTGTCATCCCTATTTACTCTTTTATTATAGTAGAAGGATAATTTCATGAGTATTGTAAAGTAAAATGTGGTTTTTAAATGAAGTGTAGGAATGGAATCTAGTCACTGATTTCAGTGAATGTTGATAATTGATTAAATGTTTCGATTTTAGTTAGCATGAAGATAGGTTGGGGTGGGGTGGGGTGGGGTGGGGTCGGGTGGGGTAAGTGGTTTTTTAACGGTAAATGTACGATCCTGTCTTGAAGAACGAATGTTATCTTAATCAGGCATATCTATCAGTATTTTAGTCGGAACCACACCCACAACCTCCCAAGAGAAAACCCATAACTGAGAATACCCCATGGCTCAACTTTAAGCATTTTACTTAGAGTGAAACTTTAACGCAAGAACTCTTCATATTTATATGTTTTGGGTACCACACATACATGTCTTGAGGTCTAGTGGTTAAAGAATCTTACAATCAAGAGGTTGCGAGTTTGAACCTTCATAAAAAATTTAGAAAAAAGTTATTATGCAGGTAAATATTTATGGAAAGTTAAGGAAGAAGTGTAAAAAATAGCGATAGCACACATTAGTTTTTCTTGTAAATTTTTGAAGAAACCATAAAACTAAGGTTTCAAAAACAAATATGAACTTGCAATAACAATTCGTAATAGATATCGTGTATGAAAGAAACGACACTCCAAAATGTCTAGATAAATCCTTTTATATGGGTCGAAATATTGAATTATATATTTGAACAACTGCATATGTTTAATTCACGGTTAAACAATTTGACAATAATAACCGTTTGTAACTGCTTTATTAGAAACCATATTCGGTAGTAGCTTAGTACTATTGAACTTCACTTTCTACCAAAGATAAAATTTCTCCCGAACTTTATTTCTACCGTCTAGGTTTTATTACCAAAACCAAACTTGACATCTACAACCAAAGTTACTATCGAGGTTCAATTACTACCGTAGTTACCCGACCCATCCAGGGGCTTTGCCCCTTGGATCTAGCTATCAGGGGCGTTGCTTTTGGACCATCATGGTCTAATGGCTTCTTATTAGGCTTTGAAATCATAATATTTTCGAAAACAAAATATGCATTCTGTACTTCTCAACTTGTTTGATATTTGGTATTTTTGTTATCATATTTGTTTGAGTTAATTACATAGATTGTCCTTGTGGTTTGGTAAAAATAACAGGTTTGGATATTAACTTTTTTGAGTAACAAATTAGAGTACTATGTTTTCAATTTTATAACAAATTTGGGTTCTAAGGCTAACGTTCGTTAATTTTTCTGTTAAATCAAGATAAAATAACAAAATACCCTCTTATAGTTAAAAGAGTCATTTATGTAATTAACTTTATTTTAATCGCAAGGACTTTTATGCAAAAAAAATAAATTTCAAAGGTACCTTTTGTGCAATTTACTCAAAAACTTAAGATTAAAACCAATGTGTCCCAGGGCTAGCAAAATGGGTACCTGTTTAGACACGATAAAACCTGTTTAGCAAAAAAATACACTATGCATTTTTTTACTTTTTTAAAATAATTAAAATTAGCAGTCTCTGATTTATCATTTCTTCTTCTTGATACCTAAAACATATAACTGTCACACTCAAACCACCAAATCTAAGTGTTAAATGTGTCGTTTTCATGTTTGATACTTGTGCTAATCGCGTCGTCTGTAACCTGTTAAACACGATAAAACACGATTTGCCAGCCCTAGGCCTCATCTCCAACCACCACCTCTACACATCTTCACTGCCGCCGCCCGATCAACACCATTCATCCGCCATGAACACCATTGCTCCGCCACCAGCCCCTTTTGTTCTGTTGCCCCCTCCTTACACCCTTATCAATGGCGGCCTCCATTGCAACCCCCATGCCATCAGAGTCGGTAACAGAAAGGGAGATGGTGGTGCAGTGGTAGGGTGGTGATTAAATCGGCGTCTTGTATCGAAGAAACCATCATCTTCATCCCTACCGATGGTTCTCATCTTTTTCATTTTTTTGTTCTGTGATTGCTTTTAGGGTTTAATTTAGTATGCAAGTTCACTTTAATTGTATTTTGTTGAAGGATCTACGACATATTGTAAGGTTGGGTTGAAGTGTTCATTTGTGTTTGAGGTTTGTATGGAACTCCAAATGGAAATAGGATTTGATTTTCCATGGTATACAACTAAATGTATTTGTTGAATTGTTTATTTTGGTTGGGTTTAAGCCCCTAGAAGCGTAAAGCAAACAATTTTCCATCTTAATTTTGAAATTTGATCTTAGTTTCACAAAATTTTCACCTAATGTGAGTGGTGGCAGAGCTTCATGGCCGATGGTGCCGTCATCCCCCTTCTTTCTAAATATATACACATATAAATAAATTACAAATATGGTCCCTTTAATCAAATGAAGATAATTACATAAATGATCCCTGTACTTATAAAAGGGTATTTGGGTCATTTCACTCTCATTTAAAAGAAAAATTAACAGAAGTTTAATACCCAAATTCATAACAAAATTGAAATCTTAAAACTCTAACTTGTTACTTAAAAAAGTTAGTATCCAAACATGTTATTTTTACCAAACCACAAGGACTATTTATGTAATTAACTCTATTTGTTTATTAAGTAAATTCATAATACATAAAGTTCCTAAATAACATTAAAAACAACAAGGATGTGTCAAACTTTCCAATTGTGGTATGTTGTTGAAATGAGTACTTGATTCACTTGTATTTAAGACCGACTCTACCAATTACAAAGGTTCGTTCGACTTTCCATTTTGTATACACTTTTATATTGAATTTTGATACATATATATAACACTGTCTGTAACTCATTACGATTTTGTGTCTTACTTTACAAGTTTGATTCACTCTTGTGACAGAGTTATGACTTATACACATCCATGTGATATGCATTAAAATGATACGTTCATGATCATCAATTTCACATGCTTGATTCGTTGTTTCTAACATTTCTCATATGGGATATATATATATATATATATATATTGGTGTGTCAAGCCGATTCCGATAATGTATCATGATAACTGATTAACAGAATAACAGTGTTACTTTCTTAAGACATGCTAAAACACTATTAACTAATCATAGAAAATATTAATATATATGAAAACTATTTCAATTATGTTATAGGACGACTATTACTCTATTATTAATAGAGAAGAAAAATGAATAGTAGATCTTTAGTTTTTATTCAAATTAGCAAAATACTTTTCTTTTTTTAATTGACTCCTTTTCGTTTTGGTTTTTGAAAAGCCACATTAGTTTTAATTGTTTTTACATTTAACCATCACTTTTGATTTTTTGACTTTGACCATTAAAGTATAGGATTTTAGAGTTTGACTACCAAACTATTTATATTGAATATTACATTCCTGAGTTTTGCTACTAAAGTTTAGTAGTTTACAATTTGGCTGCCGATTTGCCTTTTTTAATTTTAATGACTAAAGCTTATGATCTAGTTGTCTAGCTGTCGATTTGTTTTTTGATTTTAGCCATTTAATTTTAGGATCTTAGAGTTTGATCATTAAACTATTTATAATGAGGCCTTATTTTTTTAAGTTTACCCACTAAGGTTTAGTTTGAGTTTCATCACAAAATTTTGATTTTATAGTTTATAATGAGCGGCACAATAAACGACCAAAGTAACGTGGCGGTGTGTGTAGAAAAAACGACTGACCTCCCGTCATGTATTTTTAGACTTTGATCACAATAGTTCACATTAATAATTTCCAACAAGCTGACTTGACAACGACTAAAGTAGCGTAGCGTTGTGTGTGAAAAAACGAGAGGACCCCGCAGTGTAGCGCAGAGGGACAAAAACTAGTTTGAATGAAATACCTCTTTCCAAACTATTAGCATTTTCGACTACTATGCTTAATAAACTCAAAACGAAAAAAGAGAAATTTTCATAACAAACACACATTACTGCATGAATGCTTTATAATGAGACCGATGCATACACCCTTCAACATAAAAAAAATACAAAGACATGTACATGTCATACCGGATAGCTTTGCTACGTTTTCGTAAAGAAAAGAATAGATTGTATCTCTCTATACATGATTGTGTCGTATATAACCAATTATTTAAGTATAAAATTAAAAGAACCACATAAAAAACTTATAAATATTGCTTTATCACTTTTTCTTTCTCCAGTTATATATGATGGGTTGTTTAAAATAAAAAGATCACTTTGTCTAAAAAATCTAAAAAACAATCTAGACCATTGAATTTTCTAATTTAATACTAACAAAAGGCTAAGATTTAAGTTTAGGAGAAAAAAAGGTAGAGAAGTATATTTGGAATAGACACTTTTGTTGAATTTTTTAAATTCTCCCACTTTTTTAAACGTTAATAACTTTTTTATCCAATATTATTTTTTTTTAAATTACATCATAAAATCCAAAAAAAATTTCTCTTTAATTTAAGTATAGTATTGCTATATTTTTTTAGAAAAACAAACCGCACTGTATAAAATTGTGTTGTTTTCATAAAACAACACATGAATAGTAAAACAACACATTTAATGATTAAAATAACACAAAACTTACAACAAAACAACACCACATTTATGTGATAAAATACCACATTATTATAAAACAACACTACTAAAAATATAAATTTTAGGATTAAAATAATATAAAAACAATACAAATAAAAAATAACAACACAAAAATTTAAAACGTCACAATATATTTTAATTAGTATGAATAACAAACCAACATAACAAACATTATAAAGACAGCACAAGAAACAAGCATAACAAAACAATATAATAAACAAACACATCAACACAAAACAACAATGTGAATTCTATTAAAAAATTAAGCTATTTCAGATTAATAATTAATATTTTTATATCATCTTATTGGATGTTAGTACAACAATAAGTTGTTACACAAGCTAGTAGAAATATTTAAGTTAGTTGTATATATTAATTTCAATGTGCATGTGTGAACAAATAGTATAAATAGTTTTTATAATCATCATACTTTTTTTTAGATTTTTTAGGAAAATGATTTTTTTATTTGAACAACCCTATATGTGACTACCACTATGTATAAGTGTTTATGCAATTTTTATTATTTTCCACGTAATATTAGACTATTAGTTATGTTTAATGCTTAGTTACTAAGAATCAACAAACATATATGAAAAATGGTAATTGTTATCATTAGCATCATAAAGGCCCTTGTGATCACCTAAACATCAAGAAAAGCTAGCCCACCTACACCTATACTTTCCACCTTTTTCTTACTTTGATCATGGTCTGTTGAAGAGTACTACTTAGTTTGATCAACATTACCTTTTAGGGTTTTTTAGTTACCACGAAAAACACCCAAGAAAGAAGATGAAGGCCCAACTAGTCACTAAAACCATCCAATAAACATTAAACAATATGACATTTTCATGTTAATTAAAAACACATTTATACTTGAACAAACAAACATGCTTACTATCATCTCACTTATAAAATACGGTAAAATTTCAAGATTGTTAAAATTATATGTAACCAGTTTAAGGTGGCCGAATGATTAGATTCTTCAAAAAAAACCAACGTTTGAACCCTACTAGGGTGGGTGGCCAAGCCCATGATGAGGATAGGGAGTCTAGACTAAGCAGCCGTAAGATTATGAATTTTTTGAAAACCCCTTCCTGTGCGGCTTAAGCTCGGGATCCCTTAGACGACGACAGAGGGGCGAAGTCCTTCTCGGGCTTTGAGCTTGATGTGACGCTAGGGTAGTAGTTCAAATTTCTTGTCTTGGGGATCACTTATGACCTTTTAATTAGCACTTAATAGTATCTTCTTTTTTCAACTTCCAATCATTAAGATGATAATGTAATATGAAACATGTTATATATATGCAATACAAATTTTAAGTAAACATCAAAAACCACATAATCGTTATGTCTAGTTGATATAAGATAATCAAATAAAAAGAAAGATATGCGATCGGATAACTATCTTATTTATCAAAAAATAAAAGAGAAAGAGATGCGTTAAATTTTTTTTTTTTTTTTTAAACAAGAAATATATTGTACAAAAACATGCCTAGCAAGAAGCTAGATGAGAAAGAAAAAAGAGATCGCATGAACATAAGCGGATTTTTCAACCAATTCACCCAAGAAAATGACATCGTATGATTCCTATTAACTATCCATAGAAACGAAAATTTTTGAATATGGTCAAAAATGAAAACCTTCTTATGCAGAAAGGATCTAAAAAGCAAAGCATTCCTGAATTTCCAAAGCACCCATCATGTAGTGAAAACCATACTTTTCACTATAATTTTCTTCTTGGAGCACAGCATATTTAAAGAGAACCAATATGATGAAGTAAAAAACAAAGGATCGAGATTCGCAGGGGAGGAAATATCAATCCAATGCCAAACCAAGTTCCAAGAACTTTTCGCAACTGAGCAAGAAGCAAGAATGTGAGACGTATCTTCAACGCGCAATTCACACACTGGGCAAAACAAAGATGGAATATCCAAATCCACTTTAACCAAATTACAATGAGTAGCGATTCTATCTAGCAAAACGCGCCAAGCATGAATATCACCTTCCTAGGAACTGTAGAATTCCACTTAGTGATCCTGAAGACACCCACATTTCGACCACAGATGGAGTTGATAATCTTAACTCAAAGACTATTTGGAAATGAAACATAACGCCACCTTCATTTTTAAAGAAGAGCAAGATGAAGAGCCTATTCCCAACCCCTCTTTCTCCTTAGAAGCTAGAACAAGCTTCCATTTCACCCAATGTTACTTAGAAGCATCAATAGAACCCCCCAAAAAACTTAGCACGAAGACTCTAAGATGCTTATTAACCTGAGAAGGAAGATGAAAGATAGACATATAATAGAATAAATAGATGCCAAAGGATCCCAGAACAGAAGAGATTAAAGTACATCGTCCACCAATAGATAACATATTTGCCTTCCATTTATATAGCTTAAGAGCATATTTTTTCATAAGTTGCATCCGATCTTGGATCTCAAAAAAAGGTTGATGTTTTCAGGAAAAAAATCTTATTTTATAAAAGTTTATTTCTTTAGAAGTTACATATATAAAAATACTTTTTTTAATTTATTAAAAAACTATATATAACCTAAAAAAGAATTAGATAATATAATTAGCAGTTAATGTAATTATTTAATAGAATAGAGAAGCAAAAAAATTAAAATTAGGAGGTTTAGAATTGTAAAAAACGTGCACCCAAAATCTTTTTTTTTTTATTATAATAGATCAATTTTAAATTTTAAAACAGAAAAAATAAAAGCTATTATTGTGGCTCAATGCACCAGGCCAATAAACAAAAACCCGCTGTCGTAAAGCATAAACTAGCCCACAAACTTAAAACTCTCAACAAATTACTAAATAGAGCACTTTTAAACCCATAATTAGGCCCAATTAAGAATAGAAGCCTACAAAACTTCAAATTGTTCTTTTGTCACAATTTGTAGATCTGAACAACAAATGCTTATCGATCAACTCAAAACAAGAATTAGCGTTAATCAAAAGAGAACTCTAATCGAATGCGTACGAACTCAAAATTTCATCATCTGAATGAAGAAAACGAATAAAGACGAAGACTAGGATGAATATAGAAAACAAAGATCAAGAACTAAACTGAACAATCAAATTGAAACCAATGAACTAAGAGAAACTCTTGTATCTTGAATGCCGAAGAATCGATCAGACAATATGTTAGCCATGACAATCAAAATATGACTCTAATCTATTGTCCATAAAAGAGAGAATCAAATATCACAACTTTTTGCTTGTTAGAAACGGGTTTACTTTCTTGCACGCATATTCACAATTTATGTTAAATATAACGATTTATAAGTTATAACGCATACACTTAAGGAAAAAAATATTAGAATAAATATATACTTGTTATATCTTGTACAAGTTAAGGGTTCTCGTTGTTATATATATTATAACTAGCTTTAGTAAACCCATATATTACACAGGTTGAATAAATAAAATATTATACATAATAAAATTTTAATAGTTATAAAACGATATTGTAAGATAAAATATGATTAAAATTATTTATAAGCAAGGACTATAAATAATAAAATAATGATATAAACCTTTTAATCTTTTATTTTTAAACTTTTTTAAAAAACAAACATTTTAAAAGATATAATTTTTTAAAACATTTTTATTATAACTCATAATTTTAATTAATTTTTGTTTTTAAAAATTTTACCTAAAATATCAATGTTGGAATATTTAAAAATTTTAAGAAAGTTTGATGTTTTAAAAGTTTCTTAATTTATAAATATTTGTTTCTTTGGAAACAATATTAATAAAAAGACATATTTCATATTTACCATTTTATTAGAGTAGGAAAATTATGTTTATTTTAATTCATATTTATGATTTAACTATATTTCCTTTGTAATTATTCCATTTGTACAGTAAGTAGTACATAATACTTGAGGAGAACCCGTAATAATCCAATTCGTGTTAGACTCCTCAATTCGTAAAAGATAGCATGACCAAACAAGTTTAAATAATAACCATCGTAAAACTAAATTGTTTTGATGATGTGATATAAGCCTTGTGGCCTTGAAGCACGAAGGGTGTCTAGTCATTTAGATGGTCCAACTATGTAGTATTTATAAATCCATTAAATTGGGTAGATACTTAGCGTATGTGATGCTCATGTGTTCAAAGTCCTAGTAATTTAATAGTTGTTTGGAAATAGATGTCAAAGCCAATGGAGTTGGTAAACATGTTTGCCCATAGGTAAAGCCATTAGGTTTTTAGACGTTATAATATAACATGTCCTACGATACATGCCCTAGGTTTGGAGACCTAGTAATGTAACACAATTCTAGAAACACCGAACGCGTGCTGAAGCCCGACAGGCCATATAGCTAGTAATACAACACTTGTCTAATGACAATTGCAAGCCCCCAAATTTAGTAAACGCCATACATCCCACTCTCATCTCTCCATTTCAAAGCAAGGCAAGAAAAAGAACACCACGTGATTCAAGTTTCTTTTGATTAAATGTTAGAGTATGATTTTTATGATCATTCTACTACATTTATTCATTCAGTTTAGTTTATAGCATGAAATGAATAAAATAGGATTATCAAATAGGAAAAAAATACTGTTTTGTGCCTGATCACCTTTAAAGTTGTGAAGTTGAGGTCTTTAGCATACAAGGTGAGTTTTATGACCTATTTTTTCAATCTTTTGGGTGATATGTATGTTTAAAAATGAGTTTAACAGGAATTTGCATTTTCAAGTGGCTATAATCATGGTTTATTGTTCTTATGATATAAGGTTTATTATTAATACTCATGTATTATGGCTAAACTATGGTGAATAAACAAGTACGATCCTTTTACACATTTACGTTCTTTTGTAAAGTTATATGCGCATATATGAATGCCTTGTTGCAATATGTTTACTAGTAAAGATAAATGAATTGAGATGTTACATGTTCATGTTATGTGTAATAGCTATTCTAGCTATTTGAAGCTTGCAAGTCTTCCATAAAGTCCTGATACGGGGCGTATAACATAGAGTCTCACCCACAGTAGGCGTTACAAAGTCTTGTTACTAAGTCGACCACATAGAGTCCTGCAAGGTGCATGCATCATAAGAGTTCTTTCTTGAACAAACAACATAGAGTTGTACTTCATGAAAAACATTATAGAGTACTCCTTAAGGTAAACAACATAAAGTCTTGTCTTACGATAGTCATTATAGAGCCTTGTTACCCATAATTAATGTACTTAATGTTACTAGTTATATTTTACAAGTATGTGTTTACCGGTGAATGTTACAAGTGAAGTTTATTATATATTTTTTAATAGCTAAGAAACTATGCTTACATTTATATTTACTGATATTGTTAATAACTTAATAGATAGTACTTTTTAGGTTTTTAACTATTAATTTTTAATAAAACTATAACTTACTCAGTATATTTATCTTTTTGAATACACGTTCTAAAGCATTGGTGTTCTTTGGTACTGAATAAAGGCTACTTCTCATATCTAGAGACTAGCAATCTAGCATCATTCCTTCAAAGAATTAATAAATTTATTGGATATTTAATTTGGATTCATTATAAATTAACAATGTTTTATTTCCACTACAATTAAATTTGAAGTTTTAATTTAAGAACCGTGTTTACAATTAGTTGATAATTACGAGATCTTTATGTTGGAGTCTTAGTACAATGGTAGGTAGTCATGGTGGTGGTGACGGGCGGCTAGTGAGTTGGTTGTAGGTCTTGCAATTAGGTTTGGATTTTAGGGAGAAGAGGAGATAAGAGAGAAGGTGTGCACGTGTTTTTATATGTGTGATAGAGTGGTGAGTAAATATATTTGATTTAATTTTGTTTCTTTTAGTGAATAAAAAACATTATAGTTTATTCATATAAAATTTAACAGAAAACATGACAATGTAAAGTTTTTGTATCGAACTATCAATAAATGACAAATTATAATGTTAACATGACAGAATTGTATTTTACTCATTTAATTTCTATACACCCAACCAAAAATATTCATCACATCTCCAACCTCATATCTATAGTTTTATAAAATAATAAAAAAAATATACTCCATCTCATTCCCCTTGCGAATCCCTATAATTTTAGTAGAAAACATACTCAGAGCAATTACATCTTATTTGTAATTCTCATCCTTATATATAAGTTAAATTATTTTTTTCCTCTTTTTTTTAATTAAATAATATTTTTATACAATTATCATATATTTTATCTCTCATTTACTCACAACTATTTTTAAAAAAATATTAAAAATCTTACATGGGTGAACAATGTCTTACAAAATATGCGGATGAACGTTAATATTTTTCCCTTTATTTCACACACAATTATTCACAACCATTTCTTATAATATTATGAAACACACTCACAAAAATATATATATATATATATACATACATACATATATATATATATATATATATATATTAGGAAATAATATATATTTTTCAAATGATAGAGCTAAAGATGAAAAATTAACCGTGAATACTAGATATGAACATCGGGTTTGAATTTCTTTATTGATTATCTTAATCTCATCAAGAGTATAATCTATAAAACCAAAAATCAACCACCAAAATTTAAATAACTAGATATCAACATTAAATTCAAGTAACACAAGATAACAACCAAATTAAACCATTCACCATTTCATCATAACCAAAACCTTTTGACTCTTCTATATTCATCTTTGACTTTAGCATTCAAGATGCACCTAACCCAAACCATATCTATATTTACATCTCAACCCCCCAAAACCCACCTAATTACACTTAACCCCCTCTACTTATCCAACATTTATCTTCTACTCACTCTCCTCCCCACAACCCGACCCGCCCTGTCGGGTCGGGTACCGGATAGCAAACGGGTCGGTCCTGCTGGTAAAACTCTGCGAAAACATACAACCGGAGCTTCCCAACCTTTGACTCCTGATTCCGGCGTTGACTTCACCGTCCGGCGACTCACCGAACCTCATCTCCATCTCTAATGACCGATCAACGAACGCCGAATTCACCCGATCGTTGTCGATTATCGGATCATGTAACCCGAATGCACCCACGCTCATCCAATCATAGCCACCGGAGTTAAATTTAGCAACCCTCCGATCGTCTTCGTTAGACATCCTCACAGAACTGAAAGTCGTAACGTCGTCGATGTTCGACGAAGAAGACGACGGAGAACCGTGGCTCTGATCGGTGCTCGGACCACCGGAAATCGTCTTCTCAGCGGTTGAATTCTTCTTGTAGATCCGGCAAAGCACCCAATCATCCAACTACAATCACAAAACTCACAAAATCACAAAAATTGAGATCGAATTTGACGCAAATTAGATGATCCAATTGGGGATTTACTCACTCGGGTGCTATTGTTCTTCGTTGTAGATTCAGATACCCTATATTCATGCATGATCCAATTGGTTTTGGACCCTTTTGGAGCTTTTCCGACGTAGAACACCAACGCCTTCTTCACTCCGACCTTCCCACTCTCCGACGTGATCGCCTTATCGGTTCCGGTGGCCTTCCAGTAACCCGACCCGGCTACTCTATTGGGTCGAAACCCGTTCGGGTACTTTCGATCTCTAGGGCTGAAGAAGTACCACTCCTTTTCCCCAAACGTCGCCATACCTATCAACAATCAACAAAATCAACCAAAATTAGATGAAATTCACACAAAATTGATAAAACGTGTGATCAAAAGATGAAATTATGAAACGAGTTACTACTGGGTAGCTCCCATGGATTGAATTTGTAGAGATCAACGTCTCCGATGATCTGCAGAGGGAAAATTCGACCGGCGATTTTAGGGAAAAGGTAGTGAAGAATGAGCTCAACGTCGGTGGGATTAAAGCGGAAACCGGGGGGTAACCGGAGTTGGGCGATGGGATCCGTCAACGGCACCGGTAGAACCATTGTGATTTACAGGGGTGAGATGGTGGTTTTTGTTGAAGAAGATGAAGGTATGAGTGGGGGTATTTATAGGGGTGGAGGTGACGGTGGTGATGTGGTGGGGTGGGGTGGGGTCCGGTGGAAGGGTTAAAATGACAAGTAATGCAATAGGGAGACCTTATCCGTGGGGATTAAGGGTCTAAATGCATAGAATTTGGCTAAATTTTGCTTGAGTTTTAGTATCTAGACTAGATTAGTAGGATGTATATGAGACAAGATATTGGTGAAACCACGTATAAGTACGGATTGATTTTATAAGTAATAAAATAAAAGAAAATTTAATTTTTGTTTTCGAACTTTTTTTTATTTTCTTAGAAAAAAGATTTTAAACATTTTGTTTCAAAACGAATTTTTTTAATAGAATGTTAATATAATTTTTTTTTATTGTAACTCTAAATTTTAGTTATTTTGGTTTAAAAAGAATATTTTCAAGAAACATCGATTTCAAAATCTTTTGTATTTTTTAAAAAGTTTGATATTTAGAAAAAATTTCTTATTTTATAAAAATTTACTACGTTATAATAAATGTATTTTTTTATTTATTAAAAAGTTATTTTTAATTTAAAAAATAATTAAATAATATCATTAACAGTTTGTTTAATTATTTAATAAGAGAATGAAGCTGGAAAAATCAAATGTCAAATTAAAAACCTCTTTTTTTTTTTTTATATGAGATGGGTTCTATGAAGAGAAAAATTGTTTGGTTTGATGTTTGTATGAGAGATATTGGAAAGATTTAAGAGTATACGTGTTTAATCGATTTTAATGTGTGTGAGATTGATTAGATCATTCATAGTATATGTGAGAGTTTTTATCATATCATACTAAACATTTTCTACTATAAAAATCAGCATACCAATACTTTGTAAAATGTAAAGTTATAATTTTTGATTAAGAAATATATCATTTTACTATCTAACATGTATTCTTGTAGACTTTTTTTTCCTTACAGGAATAGTCGACATGTTTAATTTATTAATTGTTTGTTTTCTGAAGCTTTTTTAAGTTGATATCGTTATTCAACTTCTATTCAGATAAAAGGTCAAACGATTCTTTCGACTTGCAATAAAATGGAAAGAATACACGCTGCATGTAAAAAAAATTCATAACTAATCTTCTTGACATTTATTATATTGTTTTTAGAAAATGAAATTTA
Organism: Flaveria robusta; assembly: GCA_025506415.1. Lineage (NCBI taxonomy): Eukaryota > Viridiplantae > Streptophyta > Magnoliopsida > Asterales > Asteraceae > Flaveria > Flaveria robusta. Next base: position 8,386,388 of record CM046465.1, read on the forward strand.
AATGCTGGATAATTCAATTTGCTTATTTAAGTTATTCGCTCCTATTCAAATAAAAGAATTTGAATACGCGATAACTTTGCCAAATAGTAAAAAAGTTTTAGAATTGTCTTAGTTAGGTTATCCATAATTTTTCTGTCCTGATCAGATTACTCATAATTTTTTTTTGTCTCAATCAGGTTATTGAATTTTGAGGATTGTTTTAATTAGGTTATTAATAAATTACTAAATATTGTAAAAGAATTAACAATATTAAAAAAACCAAATTATTTAAAAAAATTGTGATTATTTAAAAAATTGAAAAAATACGAGTGACCTAAGTGGAACACTCTTAAATTTTATTAACCTGATTGAAACAAATAAAAATATTAGTGACCTTATTGGAATAAATAAGTAAATAAGTGATTTAATTGAAACACTTCTAAAAATTGCTTATTATTTTATAAAGTTTTTCTTTGAATAATCATATGGACGTAATTCTTTCTTAACAACCGATTTTTTAAGTACCACATAAACTTATAAAAAACTATGGGTTACAATACCATGGATATTAAACCGAATGTCACCTAATACTTTATTCAGTCTTTAAGTCATAACACTCTATAAAAAATTTATATTTATAACCGGTCCCAATCAAATTACTTGTCTTATTATTATCCGTCCCAGATGTTTCGGGTATCGAATTATATACTCGGGTTTGGTTTCTTTAAAATCCTTAGGTGGAGGCTTAACTAAGAATGCACTCGGTTTACATCGTCACTCTAGTCGGTGTGTGGGCACGTGGTCAATGTTTTTTTAATAAATCCAAACATATATTTATTACTCTTTTCCAAGTGTTGCTCTATCATGCTATTTGTTTTTAATCTACACCTCACTCTCACACCCCAAAAAACGTCTTCCACGTTTTTTTAATTTTCAATTTTTATATTCTATGCTAAACCGTTGAAAATGTTCTTTTATAACATTTTAATAATTAAAATCGTGAAAAAACTTTGATTAGTACGCTCAAAATATAATATTCGGAGGTGACTAACTCGTCACATATTGTAAATTTGTAATGTTCTTTTATTGTTTATTATTGTTTGTCATGTATTGGGATATGTTTTTTATTATAAAATACGGTATGAGTGAGGATATACAAATTTCTTATATCTTTATCATGCATTAGAATATAAAATACGATATAAGTGTATTAAATTGGTATATATACTACATGACGTTACATATAGAGGAATAAAAAAATGAAATTAAATTAACAAATGAGAATTCCTTAAATACACTTTGACAAACAAAGTTTAATATTGTATTCATAACTTTACGATTTTGTCAAAATTCAATAGTTTAACTACTATTTTTAGTTTTACTCTGCATAAAGCCACGTTGAATTGACCGTATGTAACAAGCTGCATTTTAAACAATGTTTACAATCACACAAGACAGTGAACCGAATATTTTACCGGTCCACTAGTTTGACCGGATATTAACCGGATAAAATTATAATTATTTTAATAAATATATATAAAATAATACTAAAAAATTAGAAAATATGAAAAATCTGATTCAACCGATCTAGTTCCGGATCCGGTTCCCGGTCCAACCTCCAATCTGACCGATTCAACCGATCCGACAACCGGTTCAAAAGCCAAAACGCTTTTAAGCACCGAACCAGATCGAACGGAGTTCGGTTCCCGCTCCTTCCGGCCAGGCTGGTCCGATCCGATTTTCAAAATAATGGTTTTAAAAACACACCAGAGCATGCATTAAGAGTGTAATTTATATGAATATTAATGATCTTCAATATTTAAGGAAAAAATATATAGTAAACATGCTTTAAAAATATGTTATATATATTTATATAGGAAAAGTTTACGGTACAAAGTGTTGTTTTTATGCGAAGGGTACGAATCAAAAAGTACCATCGATATGAGAGATGAACGATTAAGATTATAAGATGTAATAATCACGCAAGAAATGTTACTGGAGTGGTAGAATTGGTAATAGCTTACAATTGTTGATTTTTTTAAACTTTCTCCCGTATTTTTAAACATATATAACTTTTTCATATGTCATTATTTTAAAAAAAAATATACACCATAAAAACAAATATTTTATCCTTTTTAATATGAGTATAGTATTGTTATACTTTTTTTTAAAGAAACAATATTTTTTAAGAAAACGTCTATGTGTTGTGCGTATAACTTGCGTGATTATTCATTGCTTATTTATTAACATAACTTGCGTAATTATCATATAACTTGCGTAATTATCAATATAACTTGCGTGATTATTTTTTATAACTGAGTAATTTTTCTTTGCGTAATAATAGATATAAATTGTGTAATTATGAATATAACTTGCATAATTATATAACTTTTATGCGTAATTGTAGCGCGGACGAAACTACCCCTCTGCTAAAAAACACGTGTCACACTCTGGTGACTTCGTACGATTCGCACGAAAATTACACTTTGTATAGTAACCGGCCCCTATTTATATATATAGGAGAGAAGTCAAATAAAAATCATTTTTATAATTGAAAACCATGAAAAACATATATTTCTAATCAAATAATTTATAAATTATTTATTTTTTTAATTGTTTAAAGTGTATTTAAGTAAACTTCAACATTATTTTTTGAGGTTGTTATATATTTACTCAATTTAAACCCCAAGCAATGACGATGATGACGAAACAAGTTATATATACGTGACTTGTATGAGTTAGGTATACGTAACTTATAATTTTACACTTAGTAACAAATACTTACATATACGTAACTCTTGATTTTATGGTTTTTATTTATAACATGATTTTTAAAAAATTTCTAAGTTATATATATATATATGTATATAACTTTTTCCTTTATAATTTTTCTTTTAATGACTTAAGCTTATCAATTTCTGCACTGAATAACAGGTTTTTAACTTTGAATGAATTTGACACCGAAAGAAAATCTGGAAAGAAAAGGAAAAGTTAAATAATAATTAAAAAAAATATTACTAAAATAATTAAAATTATAATATTAGTTAATCCATGGGGTCCGTATCCTATATTTTACTTCTAATTCATTCATGATACCTTAAAAAATTATTTGCTTTAGATAATTTTAGGTTTTAAGAAGCAAGGGATGTTGTGGCTAGGGCTGTTCACGAGCCGAGCCGATCCGAGCGGAGGTATGCTCGAATTCGCTCGGATTTAAAATCGAGCCGCTCGGATCGGATCGAATTTATAAAAGCGAGCAGAAAGTTGATGCTCGTGCTCGGATCGAATTTAACCGAGCAGCTCGGTTACGCTCGGTTTTATAACAAATTTAGCATAGCAACAAAATATAGAATCTAGGGTTTGAATCTAATATAGACAAATAAACAAAAAAAACAAACCTAGAAAACTAACCTTACGACCTTAAAAGCTTGAATGCCAGCCGACGGGGTTGTGGGGGATTGGAGTTGTCGTTGGTCGCCGGTCACCGATCTCAGGTCGTTGACTGGAGGTCTATATTAATGTAGGTCGATGGGGTTGTGGGGGACGCAAGGAAGCAGAGAATTGTGAGGCTTTGTCTTTGTGGTGTCGGCGGTGGGGTTGTGGAGGGCGCAGCCGCGCAGGGAAGCAGGGATGCTTGCGGCTGTGGTCTGTGGATAATGGGTTTGAAGTGTGGATTGTGGTGATTGGTGGAATGGATCGATGAAACTTTAGGTATGGAGGTAATGGGTTTTTGAATTAGGATAATAACTATTAAAATATAATGCATATTATATTAAGGCAAAAATGTAATTTTAACAATTTAAAAATGTATTATATATTATATATTATATATTATATATTATATATTATCTATTATCTATTATATATTATATATTACATTACATATATTACATTATATATATATATATATATATATTAGTTCGAGCAAAACCGAGCGAGCGTCTAGCGAACGGACCTTTGCTCGTGCTCTGCTCGTTTGTAAACCGATCCGAGCCGCTCTGCTAGTTTACAACCGAGCAGAATTCAAACGAGCATTTTCTGATCGATCGTAGAGCGATTCTCAAGCGTCGAGCAATTTCGACAGTCCTAGTTGTGGCTACTAAGGAAGAAGCCCATAAAACATATTTACATGCAGTTTCAGATTAGCAGGAAAACAAATGGAAAAAGGATAAAGCAAATTCTCTACAAACGTAAGCAATAAATGCAAGAGATGTAAATAGCAAAACGGGTTAAAAGAAAATCATAAAAAAATGTTAAACAGGCAAATCGGTATGTAATATTAAAAGGATGCTTGCAGCTTGCGTGATGTCGTGAAAAATACGACATGTAAATTATTTTTCAAAAAAAGAAAATAGAAAGATCATATTTAAATTATATAGAATATGATGCTTGTTTTTATACTCTAAATTTTTTTTTTTTCAAATATTAACGTATAGAAAATATATAGTGAATTAAGAATCATAAAGAAAGTCAGTTTAAAGGTAAACATTTATAATTGTATAATTTGCATGTGTACGGGATAATTAAGTTATTAAAATTCGTAAAAAATAATTTTATCTTTTAAACTTTTAAAAATTAATTTAAAAAATCAATGTCGTCATTCTTAAATATATTGTATTATTATATGCTTGGACTACATAGACATCTTTTGTTATAATTAAGACACCATAATCTTTCTATCTCTCTCTATGTATCTATATCTACACTTATTAATAAAAGAATAACTTTAGTGTCACGTGTCATTCTTTTAAACCTCTACTTTTTTTAATTCCTGTCTAAATATGTATATGTTCTTATTGTTAGTCTAGGTTCATTTGACTAAAAGTCAACTTTTGATACAAGAGATATTTAGGGAAATTTTAAAAATTTAACCCTAAATTAGAACACATCTTTTTTTGGAAATTAAATCGTACCTGATAATTTTTCTTTTCTTCGAATAATTAATCAAAAAAAAATATAGAAATTTTTCTACTCTAATAAAGTAGTATCTTGGGGTGACAAATGAAATCACCACATTCATCCTCACTAAAATTTTACCGCTTCTCTATCCGATTAAATAATTAACTTAATTGCCAATTATATTATTTAACTTTTTTTAGAATAAAAATAGTTTTTTAATAAAATTAGAAAAAGATCTTCTTATTTATGTTATTTCTAAAAAATAATTTTTATAAAATAAGGAATTTTATAAATCATCAAACTTTTTAAAAATTAGTGCTTTTAAAAAGTAAATTTTTTATAAATAAAAAATAATTTATTAAACAAAATATTTATTTTTTTTGGAAAAAAAAGTTTTATAACAAAAGTTTAAAAAGTTGATATAATTATTTTGTTACATATTGTTTTTACTCATACGTAATTTCAATCAAATTTTATCGTAAAATGTCATTTTATACTCAATAAACTTTTATTATATTTAATATTTTATTTATTCAACCCATATAATACTCGGGATTACTAAAACTAGTATATGTATAAAGAGAGATAGAGAGAAAAAGAATAATTTAGATATACTGATAACAAACCATTTATAATATAGTATAGATAATTTTTAAATAAATATTTCTATTTTAATAAAAGAGTAACTAAAGTAAACAAGTGACAGCATCACATTTCTAATCATCAAAAAATTTTTTCGTTTCTTTCTCCTATTAAATAATTACGTTAATTACTAAGAATTTAATATTTTTAGATTAAATATAATTTTTTAGTTAATTAAAAAAAGTTCTTTTTTGTTAATGTTATTTCTAAAGGAATATTTTTTATAAAACAAGAACTATTTTCCAAAACATCAAAAGTTTTTTAAAAGGTTATTGGATTTTCAATAATCCCAACTTTTATTTATTGGGCGGGATTAATCCCAACTCAGGATATTTATAAACACTTCCAACATTGAGCTTATTTTTCTTCAACGATACCTTACTAACTGAGAATTAACACCGTTAGTTTTTTTAATGGCGTGGACTGTTTATATGGCCAAAACACTAAGTAGAAAGTTGAATTCTTCAATCTGAAACTTCTACACCCTAAAACCCGTCAATCTTCAGCTTCTGATCTGAACCATTTAACTAAATTTAGGTAAATTTCAGGTAACGTTGAAAGGTAGACATCGAAAAACAGACTTGATGGAGGTTGGGAGGCGACGTAGTAGAAAAATGGCACAATGTTGGCCTCATTTCATAAAAAAAAAGTAAAAGATGTTAACTCTCATTTAGTGGATTGTTGGAGGAAATAAATTTAAAATTAGGAGTGTCTGCAAATTTTTCCTGAGTTGGAATTAATCATAACCAATAAATGAAAATTGAGATTATTAAAATTCAATAATCCTTTTTAAATTATAAAATATTTTAAATTTAATGTTTTTATAGAGTAAAATTTTTATAAACAAAAAACAAATAAAATTTAGAGTTATAATAAGAAAAATTTTTAAAATTACATTTTCTTAAAACAGTATATTTTTAACAACAAAAATATTTAATTTTTTGAAAAAAAATTTAAAAACAAATTTAAAAATAGATATCATTATTTTATTACTTATAGTCGTTGCTCATATGTAATTTCAATCCTATCTTATCTTAAATATCATTTTGTAATTAATAAAAGTTTATTTTATGTAGGGTTATTGGATTTTAATAATCTCAAGTTTCATTTATTAACCGGGATTAATACCAATTCGGGAAATATTTACAGATACTCCCGACTTTAAACTTATTTTCGTTCAACGATCCCTTACTAACTGAAAGTTAACCTCTGTTAGTTTTTCTGATGAAATGGGGCCAACAATAAGCCATTTTTCAACTATGCCGCCGTCTAGCCTCTATCAAGTCTTTTTTTTTTTGTGTCTAGCCTCCAACGACACCTGAAATCTACCTCCAATGAGTTAAGTTATTCAGATCAAAAGGTTAAGATTGACGTGTTTTAGGGTGCAGAAGTTTCAGATTAAAGGACCAGATGATTGATTCAACTTTCTGCTTAATTTTTTTGGCATATAAATAGTCTACGTCATCGAAAAACTAACGATGTTAACTCTCAGTTTGCAAGGGCGATATCGAAGGAAAATAAGCTCAAAGTTGGGAGTGTTTGTAAACATTTCCTTAGTTGGGATTAATCCGGCCAATAAATGAAAGTTGGGATTATTAAAATCCAATAACCCTTTTATTTAATATTTTATTTATTCAACCCCTGTAATATACAGATTTACTAAAACTAGTAATATGTAAATACAACAACAACAAAATATAAAAGTAACTTATATTAAATGAGTTTGAGCTTGTGTTTGTAAACTACACATAAGCAATTTTTTAACATTGGTAATGCTAAAAACATTTTGCGTTGATCCTTTCATAGATATTTGAAAACAACTCATGATCTACTATTATTAACTATCTATATTTACGCCTTACGATATTTGAAGCTTCGAATTCTTGAATAGAGAGAATGTACCTTACTATCACAATGTACTCTTGAGAACATATAATTCTATAGATGTAATTCCTAATTCAAATTTAGACCTTGTTTCGAAAGTTGTTGTGTTTATTAATCTTTGTCTTTATAAGAAGTGTTAGCGTAAAACACATGGATGTAGAGAATTTAAAATAAATAAACCAGATAATCTAAGAGTCTAAAAAAAACTTTTAGATTAAAACTATGTGGGGTTCAATCCAAACGTTCAGTTGAATAAAACTCAAATTTTTAAAAATGATATATGAATCTATGATAGTTTCTTGAACCAGAAGAACAATAAGAAGTGTAGACCAAAAAGCAGGAATTTGTATTTTTGCAAGGATGAGACTAACTGTCAAATACAGTTTTCATGTTTAAAAATAAAGCAATATTCACCTTTGGATTGTTGTATGTATCTATCACGTTCTTAATTTGTTTTTTCTTTTAAGTTTGTAAATGTGATAATAATAAATGGTGGTCAATCAGTATAATTCAAATTTTATTTGTAAATTTTCTCGATTGTTTTTTTGGATTTAAACATATGATAATAGTGATTGTGTGGGATGTAAATGTTTTAAGTGATTAATATGAGTTTATGATTTAAAAATCAAAACTATAGTAAAGCAATTATATGTTTGAGTTCTTGCTGTGGTGTTTAAATCATATTCTGAAATAACTAACGACTAAATACACCCAAGTTTTTTTATGTAAAAAGTTTTCTTTTTATTTCTTCAATTTATTAACTTAAAAAAAAGATAAATTCGTTATGATTTAAACAAACGCATACATAAGGTGTTTTATTGTGTGTTATAAGGTGTTTTATTGTGTAATTGAGCATCAAGAGCGAAAGGATTTGCACATAAACTGATATGAAAAACATGCTAGAGATTGTCATATATTCCTAACAAATTAAAGGTCATTTTGTTATAAGTATGTTACCCCTATATTTCGTTTACTAATCTATATATTTTATGATAAACATTACAATAATATATATACAATATATAATACATAATACGTAAATATAACAAAATTCAAAGAGAATACATAGTCGATTTGGATGAGGACATACGACAAGAATTCAAAATCATGAAGACTCACATGCAAATAATTTTATGTTTTAAAGTATGGACTTTTACATAGATTTAGACCTAATTTAACATATTTCATATTTGTTATACCAAGTGTGTTGACTATGGAACATGATAAGTTTTGTTACTACACATGCACTTATAAGCCATCGGGCAAGTCTCAGCCTCAGCTGGTCCTACCGAACAAATGAACCTCACCCTCACTAAGTGGCAAGGTGAACATGAACCGCAGGCATGCATGCAGTCTGGCAATCTTGAACCCGCGATTTGCAGTGTATCGGCTTTGTGATCGGTTATAACCACCTTGGCACCTTCCACACGCACTTCAACGGTAACTGTTACAAAATATTGCAATTAAAAATCCAAAAGATATAATAAAAAGGAAAAGGGAAAAAAAAACTTACCCATAAGAAGTAAAGTGGATGCAAGAAGAAAGAAAGAAAATAAATAGTTCATTTTGGGCTAGTTATGTTGTGTGTTTGTGATGTGGTGAGAATGGGGATATAAAAGGAAAGATGGGAAGTAAAGGGGGTCACAGGAAGTGGTTTCTTTCACAAGATAGAAGTGCATTCACATGGTTTTCTACCTTGTAGTAATTGTTCGGCCCAAAAAGCCCATTCTAGTGTTTAGTTGGACCAATTGGATCAGTGGTCCTTGAGTCCTTCTGGGATCCGGCCTGTTTGTTGGAGATTAAACAACTAGGGTCTAGGTCTATTGTCGGGGATGCATTGGGTCTTTTAGACGAGTACCATTGTAATTTTCATAGAATTTTCTTAGTAGATTGTACACCCTGCTTTGTGATGGGACCGCGGCTAGGGGTAGCAATCTTTTTACGTAATTTCACGCGTCAATGGAATGACATACTTGGCACCCATTTTCATATTGATGTAAAACACGTGCCAATATCTATTTGTACATGTTGTGTTTTCATTTTTTGGTTATAGAATACCTTTTGTGTAATAGAACATGTCTCAAAGGGACAATATGAGTGATAAGATGCCTTGCGTTTAGGGCTGGCCCAATCCTAACACCAGCACCGGTCACCATAGCCATTGTTTGGTCATCGGTGTTCACCACGTTCTTTTCAACCTCCCAAAATGATCACCATCCCTAGCTGCGAGAGTGTGACGATTACAACTTACAAGATCAATAGCGGCATTGTTCGGTTCGATAAATCCTAACTCAACCCTTTCCATCCAACCGTTAATTAAAGTGACAAATGAAACTACTTTCTTTCTTTCTAATTCAAAGTATAATCTTCATAAAGGTGTTGTGATTATGTTCCCTAGTGTTTGTGAATCTGTGACTGAACGACGAAAGGGTTGCTATCGGATTTTCTTTGTCTGGTTGAGCGATGAAAGGTCTGTGATTGAGCAACCGACGACGAATGACCGAGGGTAGGGGCTACTACCATCGGGTTAGTGTTTCTGGTTTCTTGCTATTTGTGCTTTGAATAGATGCTTGCAAATCAATATTAGTGTAGACTAAATTAGTGTTTATAATTTTAGTGATTTACTGATTTGTTTCTAAATTGTTTTTTATTTTGGATTAAGATCTTATTTAGTTAGCATTTCTCTCTTGATTTGAATCTAGGCTACCGAATTTGCTACTTGAACCTTAATTTATTTGATTATCTCATTGCTTGAGTCTAGTTATTATAATTACTTCATTAGTTCATTTCTTGTAATTGATTTAATGTACACTATATAGTATAACTAGGAATTAGAACCTAGCCTCTTAGAATTTATAATAATGTCAAACCGAATCCGTAAGTTTGAATGTGGTGTATCAAAAAGGGATAAAAAAGCTAAATAAGAAACTTTATATGAATTACTAAAAGGATCAATGTTAAAATTCTTAACCACCACAACATCAAATAATGATGAAAATTTTGATGAAAATCTTGGAAAAATTAATGAGGCCTTGATGAACCTATAAATTATGATAAGAACTTTGAAAATCTTCATAAAAATTTAATAAACCTTCAAATAATGATGAAAACTTTGAAAACATTGATAAACCTACAAATAATGATGAAATCTTTGAATAACCCGATTAACCTACAATACTGATGAACGTACAAGTTACAAGTGAGAATCAAACTAAAAAAACCTTTGAATTATGTTAATCCTAGTAAGTGAAATAATATCAGTAGTAATTTTAGAGATCTACTTGTAAAAAAAAAGTTCAATTAAAATTTATAATGATAAATTACAAAAAGATGAATATTCAAAAAACTTTAATAATTCTTTTTATATGCAAACGCTACCTAATGAATAAAAATATGAAAAATTAGTTGATGTATTCTATAGAGTTGGATGGAGCATTTGGTTTTTATCATAAGTTATTTAATATGAATCAATGTATATGTAAGTTAGCAAACGAATATAGTAACAATTGAGAAATTTTTGTTCTAACCTAAAGAACATGAAAGAAGTAATGTACATACAATGAATATGAAAACATGGATGGATCTATAGATAAGATTGATGAAAAATAAGATAATTGATAAAAAAAAATATTCAAGATCAAGTAAACAATGATAAGAAACATTAGAAAAATATACTAATATACAATCATCTCAATGCATCGCGTTAGGGTTTGGTGTAGTAGTAAACATGCAAGAGTTAAAGTGATTTTCGCACATGAAACAAAGGTTGTTGACTCAAAGTCTTAAATGTGAAAATTTTACATGGATTATTACATAACTAGCTTTAGTAACCCGTGTATTACACGGGTTGAATAAATAAAATATTAAATAAAATATAATTTTATTAATTATAAAATAATACTTTAAGATAAGATAAAATTAAAATTACATATGGGTAACAAATATAAGCGATAAACAATCATATTAACTTTGTTTTTTCAAAAAATAAATTAAATATTTTTTTTCAAAACAAACCGTTTTAAAGAAAATATTATTTTAAAAAATTTTCTTACTATAACTCACAATTTTAATTATTTTTTGTTTATGAAAATTTTCCTTTCTTAAAAAACACTAGTTTTAAAATATTTCATATTTAAAAAGTTTAATTTTCTAGAAAAATTATTTTATAAAATATTTGTTTCTTTGAAATAACAATAATAGAAAGATATCTTACTTAATTTATTAAAAACTATTTTTAATTTAAAAAAATTAAATTAAATTATTAGAATAGAAATATCTAGACGTTGCTGTTACACAATTTTAAAAGTGTTGTATCGTGGTGAAACAAAAACCAAAAAAATCGTTGGCCTAAAAGTGCAAACCAAGAAATACTCAAGGGACTATTTCTGTAACCCAATCAAAGAAACAAAACATCCTTCAAAACCCTAACCCCATTCATCATCACCATTTTTCTCCTTCAATTCACAGGCATCATCAAATAACTCAACTTCTGATCAACAATGGTGAAGAAGAAGGAGAAATCGGTGAACGTATCAGGAAAGCCGAAGCACTCTCTCGACGTCAACAGAGATGGCGGCAACAAGAACAAAAGCGGCGGCAGCGGCCGCTCTGCCGCCACCGTTCGCCGCCTCAAGATGTACAACACGAGGCCCAAGCGTGACGCCAAAGGAACGATTCTCAAGCATGATTTGCAGTCCAAGGAGTTGCCCAGTACTCGTATTCAACCTGATCGACGATGGTTTGGTATGTTCTATACTTACTTTTACTATCTACCTTTGGAATATTGGGTATGTTGGCTGAAATTAGGATATAACTAAAATTTATGAAGTTATTATTATTATTATTAGATGACTTAGATTTGGAAATGAGTGGCATATATTGTTGGATAGTTTGGTTAAATTTAGGGTATAAGCTAAAATTTATATGATTATTTTTGTTGACTGAACGAAAAAAAGGATTCACCACTCACAAACAATGGTATATACTTACATACATATGTACACATATATATGTAACTATTCAAGTCAAAATTAAGCTGGCTCGAGTTTAAACGAGCTGAGTCGAGCTGACTCGGATTGTAAACGAGTTGCTTTCGAGCGAGTTTTTTTGAGCTTTTTCGAGCGAGATTGATCTATTTGAACAGCCCTAGCTATGAACATACACTTGTGTAGGTTATAACCTATACAACATGTATAGGGAAATGTTTAAGTCATGTACCTGCACATAGGCTAAACATGTGTAGGTAAATGTTTAAACATTCTAAACACATAGGAACACAGTAGTTTGATGGTTTTTTTTAAATATATATTTATAGCATACACATTAGTATGTAAGAAGTATGAAATTCAAAAAATATGAATCATTGATAAAAAAAAAGTTGAATGATTTAGGTTTGATCTTTAGGTTCTTGTAATAAGTTAGTGTTTCTGTAATGAACCTTCGCATAAGCGAATTTGAGTTAATCCTGTCTGTTTCTGAAAAAACACTAATTTGGTTTAACTCAAAACTGTAGGTAACACTAGGGTTGTAAATCAGAAGGAGCTTGAGTTCTTTCGTGAAGAGCTGCAAACTCGACTTTCAAGTAATTATAATGTTATTTTGAAGGAGAGAAAGCTGCCTATGTCACTCTTGAATGATCATCAAAAGGTAAATCATTAGCAAAAGGGAATGGAAGGTTTGAGGTTGTATTTGCATTCTTGGATATGATCGATGCATATTCTAATTATGGTGTTTTGTTTATGTACTTTTGAAGCAAGCAAGAGTTCACCTTCTTGATACCGAGTCATTTGCTGATGCATTTGGACCAAAGGGGAAGAGGAAACGCCCTAGATTGATGGTGTCTGATTATGAGTCGCTAGTCAAGAGGGCTGATGGTTCTCAAAGTAACCAATCTATTCTAGCTTTGAGATTTCATTTGTCACTAGAAGAGATATAGAAACTATAATTTGTTTATATAATCTGGTATTGGCCGTTTTTGTAAATTTATCAAGTGAACTGCTAATTGATCAGAACTCCAACTGTGTAGATGCATTTGAAGAAAAATGTGGTGGTATTGATCCGACGGATGAAAATGTAGATGGATTTAGGGACCTTGTTCGCCACACAATGTTTGAAAAGGGTCAAAGTAAACGTATATGGGGCGAGCTTTACAAAGTCATCGACTCTTCTGATGTTGTTATCCAGGTTAGTGGTGTGCTAAATGATTTATTGATTTAATAGAATGTTTATGCAATCATCTTTTGTTGTCATGCACGTATTTCATGTGAAGTGTTGAAATAGTTACACTTTATGCCATCTTTTGGTAGCCTTATTAGTCTTTTTTGTGTTGGGAGGATTGAATTAGTTGAGTGGTACTTGTGCTATGGTTATAGGTACTGGATGCTAGGGATCCCCAAGGCACAAGATGTTATCACCTTGAGAAGCATTTAAAAGAGCATTGCAAACACAAGCACATGATTTTACTGTTGAACAAGGTGACAATGATCTGTTCTTGTAAATTACGAGTTTTTTCCCTATTGTTTGCCCCCATCTCCTTTAAATATATATGATATTCAACTTTTACTGCTTGTGTTTGTGCAGTGTGATTTGACCCCACCGTGGGTTACAAAAGGATGGTTGAGAGTACTATCTAGGGAATATCCTACCCTAGCATTTCATGCAAGCATTAATAAGTCTTATGGGAAGGTATGTTCTTCTGAATTATGATTGATGTGGAATATCTGCAAACAGCTGAAAATGAAATACTTTCTGTACCCAGTTGTAATCATCGTAGAAAAGAATGCTCTTATGATCCCTGATATTATTACTGATTTAGTCATTTATGCTTATGCATTGTTTGTGCAATTATAGCCTCTGCATGATAATAATTTGTTCTGTTGCTTGTAGAATTCTCTTCTGTCAGTGTTACGACAATTTTCACGCTTAAAAAGTGACAAACAAGCAATATCAGTTGGATTTGTCGGGTATCCAAATGTTGGCAAGTCATCAGTAATTAACACACTACGCACAAAAAATGTAAGTTCTCAATTTTTTTTTATAGAGGTCACAATGTGCTGGCTTTCTCTAACATTTGCATCTGTTTGAAATATTTGATGCTTAAATTGTTATCTTGGTTCTAGAGATGACTATTTCATGGACTTGTAAATTATACTTTTCGGCTAATATCTTGTTTTCTCTCGTGAAGGTCTGCAAAGTTGCTCCAATTCCTGGAGAAACTAAAGTTTGGCAATACATAACACTTACAAAGAAGATATTCTTGATTGATTGCCCTGGTGTTGTTTATGGCAGCAGTGATACAGAAACTGATATTGTTTTAAAGGGTGTGGTATGTATTGCCTTGGTTCATTTGCTTGTATTTTTTCAAAAATTCTCTTTAGAAACTGCTTTCTATATTTTTTTTGATTTTGGTTAGTTTGCCATCACTGGCCATTATCTTGTTTAAGGTTGACATGTTTTTCATTTAAGCGTAAAATAAGTTTATTATTTCTGCAGGTGCGAGTCACAAATCTGCATGATGCCACAGAGCACATTGGTGAAGTCTTGAAACGTGTCAAGAAAGAACACCTTGAAAGGGCATACAAAATAAAAGAGTGGTATGTTTTATTCATGGCCTAAACTTGAACCCTAAAGAAAGATTACATGCTTAGGAAATAGGAATTCAAATGTAATCTTTAAGTTGTATTGGGTCTTTTCTATAATCTTATGATAACCTTTGATTACAAGATTGATCGGAAGTTATTTCATTATTTTTGGTCCCTGTATTTCAAAAGTCACCCATTACCTATATTAGTTTTAATTCTAATACTAGACCTATGTCAATTTGTGACTTTCGAATGGTGAAATATAGCATATAGGGTCAGGAATTTACTGTTTAAGAATCTATAGATCCAAAGCTACATGCTGCTTTCTTGAATCTCTATAATGAAGGTTTTCACATGCAATACGTGGTATATTTGTTTCTTTGGCAATGATATCTTGCTTCTGTTATTTTGAAGTCATAATTTGATTTTATTTGCATGTCTATTATAGGGAAGATGAGAATGACTTTCTGGTTCAGTTATGCAAGTTATCAGGCAAACTTCTAAGGGTAATTTTTTTATTGAGTTCCACCCCTCAGTCAAATAATATTCACACTGTTTGGTTTTCACAGTTTTTGATTGCATGGGTTATTTCATGCAAATTTTAGTGTTGGTAAAATGAGAAAAAAGTTAAGACTGAAAACAAAATGCCACAATGCAGTTTGACCCGTTTACTTGTGAATGGATCGGTTTGGGTTATGTTTTATCTTTAACGGCTCAAACATAGTAAATGAAAATTTGAGCTAAAAAGAAAACGGTTCAATGGATCGGAAGTTCTCAAAAGATGTTGTTTTACAGGGCGGTGAACCGGATCTGATGACTGCAGCAAAGATGGTATTACATGATTGGCAGAGGGGTAAAATACCCTTCTTTGTTCCACCCCCAAAGCAAGATGACGTGGCAGGCGAACCTGAACCCGAAGGCACTAGTATGGCAGAGAAAGATACGGTGGTGGTCGATGAGAACAAGGAATTGGCAGCAAAAAGAAGCATAAATAATATTGTTTCATCACAGCACCTGAAAGATGTTCCTGTTCAAGAGGATCTCTTCACTGAGAATGAGTTAAAGGGGGAGGCAAATGAAGAAGAAAAAGAAGAGGAATCATAGATTATGTTTCAATTTTATTTAGTTTTAATACATGATAAGTTCTTACATGCATTTTGTTTTGTAATTTTAAGAGCTTAAACTTAATATTTTTTTGAAAAATAATCTACTCTTGTCATCAACATAATACAATGACGGATATAAATATGTTAATATTTTCTTATAAACGTTAACCATCACCTGGTTGTTACTTCTACAAATATGTAGAACTAGTTTGGTTGTCGGTATGCATAATACAATGATTGACATAAACCAATCCAATCTTATATTATCCTTTTACTTTGTTACTTACATGTAGGTGTCATTGTCTAAAATTATACGCGCCCTTGTCAGATACAAATATAGCGTGTAAACTTATAATGATTATGACTTTGGTTGGCGGCGGTGTGGAAATTGGTCACAACCTACCTACGATCATGACACCCGGTACCTCCCTCCTTCGATCGTTGGAGGTAACTTGTGTAGCTTCACTTAAGTTGAAGCTACTAGGTTATATAAAAACAATGAAGATGAATATGATCTACTAAAGTTATTCTTCTAGACTGGATTCATAATATAAGAATCACAAAAATCTTGAGAACCATCGAACTAAAACTAGACGTTAGATAAAAAGAGCGAACAGAGTGCTCACACGTGAACTAATTGTAAATCACACATGCACGACGTGCGTAGGTATATTCACATGTGATCACTTAAATCCATCAATATGTTTTAGAATTCAAATGCAAAATCCTTATTACATGTTTAATTATCAATCATAAGATGCAAGCTCAGTCATAATACATGCATATATAAATGAACTCAGTGTTTATTTAGTATAAATAACTGTTAAGGAAGACCCAATATGTATCTAAAATTCTGTTATATGGTGAACAGATTGATTTGTTTTTTAGAGCTAAAATTTAAGAACTAGATAGTGTCTGGGGTGACGACATTATACCAATCTTGTTCATTCACGGACCCGTCCGTTTTGACTTTATCAGCGGGTACTATCTCGACCTCATTCAATTGGGGACTCTCGTTACTCTCATGCTCAAGTGAGTTTTGTTCGTGAACTCGAGGACCAGTGCCTGGGGATGCTTCATGTTGTGGAGGAAAGAATGGTTCAGGCTGTGGAGGATAGTTCGGGTCTACTTGAGAAGGGAAGCCTGAATGACATCCAGGATGAACACACCCGGGGTTATAAGGAGGGTAGGACGTTGGCGCACAGTCGGGGGTAACACACCCGGGGTTATAAGGAGGGTAGGACGTTGGTGCACAATCGGGGTTAACACACCCGGGGTTAGGCTGAGGTGGATAAACCTGTGCTGGACATGGAGCAGACGTCGGTTGACATTCAGGGATAACACACCCAGGGTTAGGCTGAGGTGGATAATATTGTCCAGGGCATGGAGCAGATGCCGGTTGACAATCGGGGTTCGGCTGAGGTGGATAATATTGTCCAGGACATGGACCAAATGTCGGTTGACAATCAGGGTTAGGCTGAGGTGGATAATATTGTCCAGGACATGGACCAGAGGATGGTTGACAATCAGGGTTTGGCTGAGGTGGATAATATTGTCCAGGACATGGACCGGTGGCCGGTTGACAATCAGGGTAAGGCGCAGGTGCATAAGGAGGGTACGATGGTGCGTAACGAGGAGGATATCCACAATTAGGTTGGGGAATGTAGCCACTCGAATGACAATTAGGATGACAGTTTGGAACCACATATCGAGGTCCTCGACAAGCAACTTGATCAGCATCACCTAGGCCTACAGGTGATCCAGGTCCGGGTGCAACTTCTAAGGGTTCATTGTTACTTTCTTGAACCGGTTCAAGACTTGAAACACCTTTAGGTGGCATAGGTTCATTTACAGCATGGTTAGATTCTTCACTAAGTTGTCTTTTAGACTGGGATAACGCAAAGTCGTCTGAGGTGATCATGCGTGCTAACACTGACCGTGAGCCATGGCTAAGGCATAGAACCAAGACCAAGAATCCTAACCAAATGCCGTTCGGTGCATCCATTTTCACTTGCATTTTGCAATCCAAGATCAAAGCTTTATAACACAGTTCAGGTGTGAATTAATTCTCAAGACACATGACATGCATTCGTGTTGTTTCTGATAATCAGCCGTAAATACTTATCATGCAATTTGTATGATTATTTGAAACCACCCAACTCATTCATATTGCATTGCAACCCCTTAGATCACATCATATATTCAAGATCTCTATTTTTTCTCATGAGAACCGAACAAATCGTTAGCGCATTATTGCTCGATATAGTAAGGCTTTCTATTTTCGTTTTCGTATCTTCAAACAAGGCGTTTTGGTTGATATTATATGGTTTTTGACTTTTTGATAGAACTAAACTGATATAACCAACCAGTAAAATGCCACTCATAACAAACAAACAAAAAAATAATAATAATAAAAAAAAAAATTGGTAGGGTTGAACTAAATTGATACACACTTGTGTGTTTAAATGTGATCACATTTGACTCCCATAAGTATGCTGACTTAAGATCTGATATATTAGGTTTCAACTGATAACTTACCCTTAAACAACCAGCAGTAACAACTAAAAGCCATTGATACGCGATTATACTGCTTTGGCAGCATAGCTTCAAACGGGCCTATTCATGTAGGAAGATCACGATCCAATCATCTTTGGATAGCAATGTCGACCGTGGATCAACCGTAAGACCAGCCTTTCATAAAATATAGTCATCTCTCGCATCTGTTTAAATTTCTTTCCTTCCAGCGCTTTGATTTATCACCAAATACTCGCAACATACACATGCATATATTACATGTTCACCTTTATAAGCATATCACTTGCTAATCATTGGTCCTCATACTATTAATTCGTTTTAAGCTACATTGATCTATCAAATTTGCACCACTGAAGTTATAATATGTCCATCCATAGATTATTTCTACCTCATTTATAGATTACTTATTATTGTACTTGATTATTCCTTAGAATTAGACTTCTTTTGTTGTACATAAGACTTCTTTAGTTGTATCAAGACATTTTTATATGCATATTTTCACAATCTCTTATTTTTTAGTGGTATAAAAATTAACAAGTTCAGATATTATCTATTAAAAATTTATTAGTATATTTTTTTAATATCAAACATCTCGGGTAGACTCCTTTGCACCCCTACGCCTCTTTCTTTGAGTCACTCTCATAGTCTCATTTACTAACAAAAACCGTTTTGCGGTCTTGATAACATACAAACATAACCTAAGTATATGATAGCATCAACCAAAACACCAAACTCTAGTCAAAATGTCAGGTCAATGCTATAGATGTGACCATTTTCGTACAAGGGCTTGTGTTCATCATCGCTATCTCCAATGACCAACAAGTGGTTGACATAGTCCCTCAAATATTTGTGTAGAGGCTATAAAATTAGTAAAAAGATCATAAATCGAAGAACATTTGCCATCAAATGAAATTTTATATCATTTTGAAGAGTAACATTCGATAGTACTTCAGCAAATACAATAGAATCCAACTATACGTGAGATATTGGAGCTTGAAGTATCCACACCTGTGATATCGTGTAGACATCACAAGCCGAATTATAGAACTAAAAACAAATCTAGTGTATTTTTGTAAAAAAATATACATAGTACCTCTACAAGAACTTCTCTATGGAGGTACAAAGTGTTGATTTTGGAACTGCACCAATAACCGCGTCTTTCTTCTCTCCACCTTTGAATATGATGACGGTGGGGATGCTTCTGATCCCATATTTGCTTGCAATTGAAGGGCTATCGTCAGTATTCACCTTGTAACAAGTGAGCTTCCCTGTGTATTCCTTTGCAAGTTCATCGATGATGGGGTGGATCATGCGACACGGCCCGCACCATGGGATTTAGAATTCAACCATTACAGGGAGATCAGACTCCAGGACAAGTGATTGCCATGTTGCATCAGTGACAGGAAGGACTGCAATTTTGGAGGTAGCAAAGTTAATATTAACCAAGAATGTAGAAGCCAAAAGATCAACTCACGAGTTAGCTCCAATAAATCATATCAATTTGGCATATCTGGAATGTTTATGCCTTCATTTATGCTTCACTTTTGATGAGTGTGGTCTTATGGGTTTTCAGTTTCTTTCCATCTTTTTTTCATTTGAAAACTATTATAGATGTGTGTGCATATATGGAAATCAAGTGATAGCCTTTTTGAAAGTGGTTTATTAGTTCAAAAGCCTAAAAGATTGAAGTTATATAACAAGGTGAACAATGATAGATATAATCATATTGCATATATATTTCACAAATATGCATATTATTGTACTTCATAGCTAAGTTCCTCTATAATGCTTTGACAACAGGAGTTTATAGCAATGTACCATCATATCTTACCAATATGCATGTGCCAACACAAATGGAACTTCCTCACTAGTTAACTTCACATGATCATTCCAAATTTGGTTTGAAAATCACTTTTAACCCACCAAAAGCTAAACTTTGACTTTGTTGTCAAGCAAATTGTTTTGAACTTTAATTTAGTACTCTGTAGTCAAAGGCACTCGCCTAAGCGCCTAGGGGAGGCACAACTATACCGCCATGCATCCATCAAGGTGCTCAGACGAGGCTTCGTCAAAATTTCAGCGAAACTCCAGCCAAACTTGTCTAAGACGTCTAAAGCTAGCCGGAAACATATAAAAATGGTACGGATTATGTTTGAACTAGCCTAAACCAGCTTATAAAACACGTCTAAACCCTCTTAAAATGGCCTGCTCAGACTGTGCTCCCTGCTTAAAAAAGCTCTTGCTTTTTAAGCACCTTACACCTAAACCCCAGGCTCGTCCTTTGCACCTTGGGTGCGCCTAACAGCTTCAACTACCCAAATTTTATATGCAATCTGATCTTCTTAAAAAAAATAGTTAACCGCGTTTATAATCTTATTATGACTCTGCTGCTCTAATATTTGAATCAAAACATACATATCAATTTTGCCTTTCAAAAAAGCAGGTTTAACATCAAATTTGCAAAACAAAACTCAATATACTCACAATCTCCTAAAACAGGCACAACTTCTTCAGCTACAAAACAGTACCAAAAAGCTCATAGTGACCAAACAAATATATAACACTTAGCAATTTCAAAATCACTACATAAACTTAAAATTATCCACTGATAACAAATGTAACAACCAACTGCAACGAAATTAGGTCAATAGCACAATGCAAAACGATTAAACACCATTAAACAGCGAACGATTATAACCTTGAACGGCTTCCTGAGCCTGACACGCAACTCGTGCTCCTCTCCGGCCTAATTTAGACCTCAAGCTCACCGATCCAGAAGATTCCGACGACCGGAGCTTCAAACCTCTCGATTCCGGCAACGTTACGAAGCTCCGGCGAGAGACGATCGGAGACACTGGTGCCGCCGGTAAGCCGGAGGCACGAGGAACCGTAAGAGTTTCAACAACACGAGCCATCGGAACCACTGTGTGTGTGTGTGTGTGTGTGTGTGTGTGTGTGGGTGGGTGGGTGTGATGGTGGTTTTGAGTTTCTGTTGAAGAAGAATTAGGTGATTGGTGGAATGTATGGGGGTGTGGTGTCACGTGATCTGCACGTGGTTTATCTTTTTGTTGGATTGGATTACATGTGTTTGGGCCTTGATGTTGTTGGACCCACTACTTTGGATATGCTTATGTGTATAACAAAATAACAAATAACTACCACCACATATAAAGAAATATACCTTGTACATTAGTGAGTTGTGTGAGTAATGAGTTAGTGACTCTTGAAGTGAGTTGAGAAATGTTGAATAAAGACTAGACATAGGGGATAAATCTATATTTGAAGCCATAAGAATGCGATAACCCTAGGACAAACACTCACGTTTTAGTCGTCAATGTATGCAGGCGGGATGAGAGTTATTTGCGTGTTGGGAATTGACATGGTGCTTTAAATTGTGTAAATTAGGTAAATATAATATTACATACAAACCAGCCTAAAACCATGTAATGATTGGTTACCACAATCACACGTGTAATATGCTTATTGCTAGATTACTAGCAAATATGGTAAGAGAAAAACTAAAATTTGTAAATAATTTTAAAACCTTGTCGAGTTTAATGACAACTTAAATAATAGAAAAATCTTAAACCTTTAAACTTTCAATCTTTCAAGGCTCAATTTCTTGAGTCGGTGATCTGACATTAAAGGCTCTACTTGTCGTACTATGGGGCTAAAACGCCTTAACATCTCTATTGACGCCGAAACATGACAATATCTTCTGAAACAAATTATTTTTCCTCTGATCCGTGTTCTCTTCGATTGGGGGCACAAAGTGCTCTAGATCCTCTACTCCTATGTGTTTAAATGCTACTACAAGTGTCATCATGTACTTTTCTACTTCTTTCATGAACTTTAGTGAACGGCCAGTCTTATTATGCACGTCAATGCCATACTTGACTCCCATGCCTTTCTTATGATAAGCTTTACATGTTGTTAGAATATCGCTTGCACGATCACGAAAATGACCAATCACTAGATCTTCAAAATGCTGCATCCAAAAAACATCAAACTATTAAACGCAAATAAGTTTTTATCACAAATCACTAAGTGTTTATAATGTACAATTCAGCTTCAAAAGAACTTGTTCACTAAGGTTGTGTAATCAATTTTGTACATACAACTACGAGAACCACATAAACATTCTACATATTATTTTAACCAATTATGTAATCATATAACCTTCCATCTTCCTCTCTCCCACGCATATGTAGTTCTCACAGTTATTTACTTAAAACCAGCCAAATTATGGTTTAAGTTAACAAGTTTTTAGCTGCTTTGGTTGGCCCCAAAACACTTCATGCCCATTTTTCTAAAAAGAAATAGTTACGAGTAAAGACATAATATTATTATGTATTTACAGCTATGATAACCTTAGTATTTGTATAAAACAATTTAGGAGGTTATATGTGTTATAATTAATTTCGGGTGACTTTAAACATGTGCGCTTTTTGGCTAATATTAGATAAAACATAATTCGAGTTAAATCCGTTCATGTTAGAATCGATAACATCTTTTATGTATAACCATTGTAATCATACCTTGGGTGGTTTCTTCATGGTGTAAACCATAGTTTTCAGAGAGTAAACTAGAGTTTGCTGATTATATTGCAGTGATTGTTCTTCTCCAGAAACAGTTCCTCTTAAATATTCATATCCAGGTTCATTGAAATAGGGTTTTGCGTTCAAAACCATACCCTGTATAGAGACCAAAACTTGGAGCATAGTCGAAATGGCTGGCGTCCACTTCTCCTCCTTAGCACCACGCCAAGTGTTTAGAACGCTCAAGCAAACGCGACCATTGCAATAGAGATTTGGGTTAATTCGTAGGCCACCCGAGTGATAATATACTTCCTGAAACAAACCTTTTCTTTCTTATTATAGTTCATGTAAGATAAATACCCTTAATATTATAAAAAACTAACATACTTTTTTATTTTAGAAAAACATTAGTCAACTCAATTCTATAATATTTAACTCTCAAAACTTATGAGAAACACTTGCTTTTGAAAAAATTAATATAATAAACTGTTACACCTAGTATATAGAACAATTAAATTTGATGAGGTGGTGTTCCATGTCAAATATGACATCTACATTAGCAAAAGGTTCACCTACATATATAGCATTAACATTTATTGTTGATTTCGTGAACAGATGCATTTTAAAAAGTTTAAAGAGTTTAATATGTCAAAATTAGATTAAGACATCAAAGTATGCTGGTTTTTTATTATATTAACGATAGATAAAAAATAAAATCGTAAAAACAAGAGAAGATATACCGGAGGTTCTCTAGGGTAGTGTTTAGGGAAGCACACATCAAAGAAGAAAAGACCATCACAATATGGAGTCCCTTCTACTCCTACTATCACAGCTCTTAAGAGATCCATTCTCCCTTCATAAACCCTAACAAAAATCTTATCTGCAACCAAACAACAAAGTTAAACCAACGCAAAAAAGATACTGACTTCTAGTAACAGGTTCTCACAGTTAAAAATTGAAAAAAAAAATAATAAAAAAACTAGCAAAACGGACCAGGTAAATCTCTCACAAGAATACTCCATTCTTCATGAATCTTTTTAGCCCAGTCTCTTGGTGGCTGCAAATTTCATAACAAAAACATCAGAAATAATTAAAAGATGGATGAAAGAATTTACTACACAATTTCAAGTAAAACAACACTTTCCTGCCAGTTTGATGATTTTGATTTTGAATAGTAATGATCTGAATGGTCGTCAACAATATCAAACTTCCTGAAGTTCCTATACTTCCTCTTAACATCCTCTGAATCTAGTTCCATGATGTCCTAAACAGTACCAAAAGATCAATATTGTTAGTTGAAGACAAGCTTCATCTTTTGTATATTTTGATTACAGAAGCCAAAGGTTTTCACAACTATATTACTACATGCAAAAAAGTTGAAACAACTTTTAACTATATTAACACCCTAGCTAAATCCTACTCATATGATAAGCTTCGGATTTCCTATGGGACAAATAAAAATAAGCCCGTTAAATTAGAAACTTTTATATAGTAAGGCCGGATGGCGCTAAATCACTAGGTCCAAATCAATTTGGCGTAGGTGATGCGGTGTAATCTATAGTCGATCGGGTTAAAATCGTTGGAATCAAATCTAAAAAGTGGGATATTTAATTTTTTAAATTTAATATCAGTAGCAGGGTTAGATAGACTCCTCTAAAATATGTTATTGAGTTTTAAAACATTTACTAATTTATTAAACATCTCTACAACATAAAATCAATTTATAAACTTTTTAAATATGTTAATCGACACCCAGACCCTAAACAACAAAAAATATATATATACAAGTCACTCGAAAATTTGGGTCCTGTGCGGTTGCCCACCCGGCCATCTGGCACACCCTCAAGGCCAGCCATGCTTCTACCATAAATAGAAAATATGTTGGGTTCATGTCCAATCTCAAATAACATGTACATGTTTAATGTTTAAAAAGAGAACTCAATATTTAACCGTGCTTGGATGAGAGTAATACGATAACAAGTCCCATAAACATAACTAAAAACAAAATCCTAAGCTTGTCATACGTGTAGATTCAAATCTTGCAGAGTGCAAGTAGTGATCTGGTCTACCAGTTAAAAAGACCAATAACAGATCAATGACCCGACATTGATCTTGTATATTCTTACCTCGTTTTGTTTACCATGCATTGTATTCTTGTCTTCTGGTAATCAACAACAACGCAAAAAAGTAATTAAACATGGTTAAAATCGAAGTAAATTAAGTTGCCTTATAATTAACACTAGGTGATTATGATCATACCTCGTGTCGCACTCTTGAATCGTTGCATTATGTTGGTCTCCTAGGGTTTAATTGACTTCAAGAAACAGATGATGATGAATCTTTAAATATCGAGTTTTTATTAATCTTCACCGAGGATTTCGGGGTGATAACACCGACGAATCACAACGAGATCATATTATCATAAATCTTATTTCTAATACAGGCCCCTTCTAGATCTAGCTTTTCTTTATTAACCCTTATAGTTTTCTTTTTGGTTAGTTTCATTTTTAGGTTACGCTTTATTATTGTTAGCAAAATTGCATGTGTGTAAAGGATTATGTAACAACTAGCTTTAGTGAACTCGTGTATATTATACGGGTTAAATAAAAAAATATTAAATAAAATTAAAATTTATGAACTACAAATCGATATTTTAAGATAAGATACGATTAAAATCTTTTTATTATAAATAGAATGAAAATTTTGTTTCAAAACAAACGTAATAATAAAATTTCATTTATAAATTTTTTTTATTATTACTCTTAATTTTGATTAATTTTTAATTTAAAAATTTTACTTTTTAAAAACACCAATTTTAAAATATTTTATATTTTTAAAAAAGTTTGATATTTCAAAAAAATTTCTTATTTTATAAAAATTTATTTCTTAAAATAACATAAATAAAAAAAATCTCTTTCTAAATTTAATTAAAAAACTATTAATCTAAAAAAATTAATATTATTAGTAATTAATATTATTATTTTATAGGAGAAAGAAACAAAAAACTATAATGAGGACCATATGTCTCTCCTAGTTATCATTTTATTAAAGTAAAGAGATTATTTATGTCTCTTGTTTTAAATCAAAGAAAGATTGAATTTTAATAATTCAAAATATAACTCAGTCGCTAATTATAATCCGTAGTGAATAATTGATTAATTACACTATTAGGATTTACTTCTGTTGCCTAAGCCAGTCCAATTGCATAATTATCATTTATTCAAATGTATGTTTTTCTATTTTGTTCATAAATATCATTGTGAGTGAAGTCGAGTAAAACTCAAAGGTATATATTTAATAATTACGATAATGAGATTACCAATGAAAACAAAAGTTAATGTTAAAAGTGTTGTCAAATTTTTAATATGGAGTATTAGTTGGCCATTGATAATAGTTTGGGTTATTAAAATTTAGTTTGATTAAAACAAATACACATAGCTTAATAATTTGGATTTTAGCTATGAAATCAGTTTTCAAATTAACTGTTTGTAGCCTAACAGTATCAAGCTATGTAATAAATATGTTTCTAACCTAGATATTATAAAAGGTATTATTCCCATGATAAAAAAATATATAGCTTAATAGTAGGATTACCAGGTATGTGAGTTGGTCATTAGAAGAAAACTATAAAATTAGTTTCATTTTTAATTAGTACATAAGCTTTGCTAACAAGTAAAAACTAAACACAAGCTTACATATTATGAAAACTTAATATACCAAGTAATCACTTCCATATATATTAACTAGGTTAATACCCCGTGTATTACACAAGTTTAATAAATAAAATATTAAATAATTAGTAATGAAAAATTATTAATTATAAAAAATATTTTGAAATATGATACGATTGAAATTACGTATGAGTAAGCACTATAAGTAATAAAACAATGATATTATATTCTTTGAACTTTTGTTTTAATTTTTTTATCTAAAAGAATTTAAAAAATTCGTTCTAAATCAAGACGTTTTAAAACAATGTCATTTTCTAATAATTTCTTATAATAAATTTGAATTATAATTTTTTATGGTTCATAAAAAATTTAATTTCTAAAAACATTGATTTTAAATATTTTGTATTTTTAAAAAAGTTTGATATTTTAAAAAATTACTTATGTTATACAAAAGATTGTGTCTTTAAAAATTATATTTATAAAAAGAACTTTTTCTTAATTTATTAAAAACTATTTTAATCTAAAAAAAATTAAATAATATTATTAGTAATTAATGTAAATATTTAATATGTAAAGAAGCGAGAAAATTATGGTTAGGAGGTCTAATATTATGACAAGTGGCAACATAAAACCTTATTTTATTAGAATAGATGAGAGAGAAGTGGGAAAATTAGGCTTAGTAAGTCTAATATTATGACAAGTGGCAACACAAAACCTTCTTTTATTATAATAGACTAGCTTTAGTGAAATCGTGTATTACACGGGTTTGATCAAATAACATATTTAATAGAATAAAAATTTATTAATTATAAAATTATATTCTATTATAATATATGATTAAGGACTATAAGTTATAAAAAATTAAATTTAACTTTTTAAAATTTTATTTTAAAACTTTTCTTTGTTTTTCCCTAATATAAATTAGACATTTTGTTTCAAAATAAATCGTTATAAAAAGTTATATTTAAAAAAGTTTAATGTTGTTGAAAAGTCTCTTATATTATAAAATTTGTTTATTTAGAAATAACACTAATAAAAAGATTTTTTTTAATCTACTTATAAAACTATTTTAGATCTAAAAATAATTAAATAATATTATTAGTAATTAATATAAATATTTAATAGAAGAGAGAAACGAAAAAATTTTAATGAGAATTAATGTGGTGCTGTCACGTGTAGTACATAAATACGTTTTTATTAGAGTAGAAAGATATACAAATTGAACCATGCAACTATCACATATTTATTTACATAGCTAATATAAATGTTTATTTTTTTATAATATAACAATATAATATGAGGTAGTGCATTCTTCTATTATTTTCTCACATGAGTAACACCTTTCAAGTTTTCACAAACACGGATTGTAGTGTTCATTGTGATCATCATGGAACATACGGTAAACACTCGTTGAAAAACTATAAATTCAAAAAGGATGAAAAGTGCATGTATATAATTATAAGATAAATGTAAATTTAAACTAGATTATATATATTCTTAATGATATCTAAAATATACTATTTGATACCGGTAATTTATCATAAAATTGCAATAAGGAAAGAATAAAAATAAAATTAGATTACGATTTGAGAATAAAAACTAATAATAAATAAAGAAAATATGACCAAAATATTTAACTTTACCTAATAAATCCATAGTTTATATCTTATAAATTATGAATTTCTCTCTATGTAAGTTATATTAAATATTACGAAAACGTTTGGGGGCATAAAGAATGAGTAGAGAGGATTTTTTTAATTAATATTTAATTTACTTTTTTATTGAAAGGTTAAAATGATCAAATACCATTAGGTGCTGTACCGTACATGACTAGATTTGATACACAAAACTAATTCCTTTTAGACAAAAAACACAATGTGTAACAATTTTTCAACTAAAGATTGATTTTTATATTGAAGTTTAAGAATGAAACTTCAAAAAAAAATTAATATATAAATCTCAGATGAAAAATATAAAAGTAAATTATAGTTTTACTATCTGTGGTTTGATAGTTATAACCCTTTCATCTAATAGTTTAAAAATGCTCAATTTAACCACTATTGTTTATAGGTTGTTACAATTAACTATGTTCCATTAATACCGTTCAAATTTCTTAGTTAAATTTTTATTAAAAGACCAAAATACCTCTCTTTATAAACCTCCCCAATAGAGGTGGCGATGTGGTCCGGTTAAAAAGAAAAAGGGTGGGGTTTAGGATTTGGTAAAAAAAATACCATTTCAATCTAAAGGTGTTATAGTCTTTTTATTAAAATTTAACAACAAAAATGGATGGAGTTAACGATTTGAATTAAATTTTGACAGCTCTTAAATCACATTGGTTAAATTTGGGCATTTTCAAACTGTTGGATAAAAAAAGGTTATAACCAGAGGAACAAAAACAGTAATTAAGTTGAAATGTAATTTACTCGGATGTAAATTAGAGGATAATTGTGTTATGATTAAATATACTAAATATAAAGTAAAATGTTATTTTCGTCCCTGACGTTTTGTTGAATTTGCCATTTCAATCCAAAAATTTTTTTTTTGCCATTTCAATCACTGTAGTTTACTAAATGTTGCCAGTTTCATCCACTTCACTAACACCGTTAAAACTCCGTTAAATGTGAGGGTATTTTAGTCTTTTTCAACACCCTAATTATCCAATTAAAACAAATTAATCAATTAATATTCAATTAAAACTAAAAAAACACATGAAACGACTAGTGAGACCAGACGATTCGATTTAAAAATTTCAATTAACTCTAACCCATGTTGTTCGATTGAGGGTGTCGTGGGATTTCAATTAATCTTCACGTTTTGTTCGAACGTGTACCGTTATTTGATTGAGGTTTGTTGTGGGATTGATGTTTGTTGTTCACATACTTTATCTGATTGAGGTCTTTAATTGATGTCTTTGAACGTGACACTTCAAACCTCAATAGAACAAACCGTGACAACAGTAGAGCTCAATCGAACAACAGTACACATTCAAACAAAACGTGAAGATTAATTGAAATCTCACAGAAGACATTAATCGAACAACATGTGCTAGAATTAATCGAAGAGACCGGTCTCACGAGTCGCTTCATATGTTTTTTAGTTTTAATTGAATATTAATTGATTAGTTTGTTTTAATTGGATAATTAGGGTGTTGAAAAAGACTAAAGACCCTCACATTTAACGGAGTTTTAACAGAGTTTTAACGGTGTTAGTGAAGTGGATGAAAATGACAACATTTAGTAAACTACAGTGACTGAAATAGCAAAAAAAAAAAAAAGTTTTTGGATTGAAATGACAAATTCAACTAAACGTTGGGGACGAAAATGGCATTTTACTCCTAAATATAATATTATTTTACTTTTTATCATATATTTTTAAAAGGAAATTGGCAAGTTATAACAATTAAGAATGAACTAAGATTATAGTTTTGAATTAAAAATTAATAAATAAATAAAGAAAAGATGAAAAAAATATTTAAATTTACCACTAAGAAATGAGCATGACCAATGCCGAAGGAATTACTGACGGACCATACGTTCCCAAAAAAAAAAAAAAATGAAAATAGTAATAAAGTTACCCATCGGTGATATGTCAATATTCATTGATAGAAAAGTTTTTTGTTGCAAAGGTGACATATACTGACGGATCATCAAAGCGATTGTTTGGAGGGAAATGTAGAATTTCGTCGTTTTTGGAGGGAATAGATTGCCAGCAGAAAATCATTGGTGTGTCATCGCTAATTTTAAATATAAGATTGGCATAATGATTCGAGTTGAAATTTGTGGTCTAAAATATAACGACAGTTTTATATCAGGAATAGCTTCCCCATGTGTGCACTAGGCACACATTGAACCATAGGCATACACATAAGAGCACAAGTAGAGATAAGGGCATGTGTAAAATCTAAAAAGATAATGTACTTTTGAAACCAAATGTGTTTATGATTACTTAATCATACGTGATGATCTAACATGATGGTTCATCACTAGCAACAAAATTGATGAGTTGCTCATAGAATTGCTAGAAGTGTACACTTTGAAACCGATTGGCTGATTTAATTATTCGAATTTGTATCTATATATTAATACTAGTTTTATTAGGGGTGAATATATAAAGTATTAATAAAATATGAATTTATTAATTATAAGAAAATATTTTAAGATATAATATGATTGAATTACGTATGGGTAAGGACTATAAATAATAAAAAATGATATCAACTTTTTACTTTTTAAAAAAAAGTTAAACATTTTGTTTCAAAATAATCTGTTTTAAAAAATATCATTTTTTAAAAAAATTTCTTATTATAAATCCCAATTTTAATTATTTTTAGTTTATAAAAACTATACTTTTTAAAAACATTAATTTTAAAATAATTTATATTTAAAAAAATTTGATGTTTTGAAAAAATTTCTTATGCTATAAAAATTTGTTTCTCTAGAAATAATAATAATAAAAAGATCTCTTTTTAATTTATTAAAAAGCTATTTTTAATCTAAAAAATAAATAAAATTATTAGTAATTAATGTAATTATTTACAAGAGAGAGAAAAAAAATTTTGATGAAGAAAATTATTATGATGACATGTATGATCCTAATTACTATTTTATCCGATTTAAAGGATTTCTTAGAAATCCATGTTTACAGTTTATGATGCCAACTTAGGATATCGACCGCCCCTTATGACGAGAAGTTGAAGACTATTATAAGACAACTTATGATGCGACCTCAATATCCTATATTGCCACTTGTCAACTTAATTCCACAAGCATGTGTTGTCATTGATTGTAAAGAAAGGTTGGAGATTTGACTAGTCGAAAAGGATCATCGAGTTGAAGATTTGATCCTCGTGAAAAAGTTTTGATCAGACTATTCGTTGGAGATTTGACGGTTCAAGAACTATTCGTTGAACGTATGGTTCGTTAATAGCACTATTCGTTTATGTTTATTATAAAAGAAACGTTTACATAACTTTAGCAATTTAATAAATATTTGTAGTTAATCATACATAATAGGAATTCATGTCAAGTATATCATTACCATCATATATCTTATCCTACCTTGCGGTAACAGACTCCGATCAGATCAAGGGTTTAATTTTCACAGTTTGGTGATTTAACAATCCAGCAAACTAATTGGAAAATGCACCTATGCGTATGTATGATATTCATGAACCATCTTTATCACATTAAAAACATTGATACATATAGCAATTTTAGAAAAAAAAAAATAGAAATCAATTCAAATCACCAAAACCAAACCGTTAAAACATGCCGTCCAGCCGATACACCCAATCTAGCTGATTAAGTTTGTCGTTCTCTAAAACCATACTTTAACAGTTTAGACCAAAACTTTCATTAAAACAAGCCAAACAATACCATGAACATCCCTACGGATCTCTGTTACTTTATAATGTTTTACCATCCAAACAATAAGCGGAATGAATACAAGACTATACTAACACATATATAAACAGGTGAAATATCACCACAAACAAACTTACCTAAATGTGTACCATTCTTAAAAAAATATATGCACAAAATTACTCCATACCAATTGGATGGTCTAGCATGAGCTGCATGCATCATGCAGATTCCAATTTGGATTTCTTAATGGATCCCAGTGCCTACCACATCTATATATATATATATATATATATATATATATCACATCTCTGCATAAAGTTTATAGATATAGCCAATTCAAATCATCTATATAATACCACTTCATATTATTAACCATGCCTTACTACAGCAAGACTGCTTTGACAAGAGCAACTGCATGGAAGTAACATGATCATGTGTATGTATCATCATTGAGTGGAGATGGTGGCAATTTAAATTTGTTTACTTATGAACGGGTCAATCTCGTTTAGTTTTATCTCTGACGGGTCAAATAGGTAAAGAACCAGGTCAAACATGTCAAAAATAGCCCAAAGAGTATTTTTAATACATAAAACCTCCTAAATCTATTATTCCACGGGACAAAGGTATAAAAAAAGACTATGGACTTCAATATTTTGTGCATAAAATACCTATACTTTGTTTTACTTGATTAAGCTTTTATTTTGTTAAAATTGGAAGAATCTTTTATAGCATTTTAAATCTCTAAAATTGTTTAAGAAGGACATTTCCGACAATCTTGCAAGTTAAGGGAATATACCATGAAGAAACATAGTTTTGACTCCACAAATTCTAAGTCCAGAACAAAATTTTCTGGTTTCTGTGTTGACCTATTACCCAACCAGCCCATTTTGACACCACAAATTCCATGTTCGGAACAAAATTTTCAGTCAAAAGTTACACTTAATTTTCGGTCAACATAGTCGAAACCACTGTTGTCAAAAGACCACAAGGTGCGTGCGTGCCTAGGTCCTCAGGCGCAGTTCAGTGCAGCCTTGACGCCTCGCTTCAAAAGCCCCATTTTCAGGCGCACAGGCGCATTTCAAACCCAAGTTCTGGCCAAAAATTGTCTAAATAGGTCAGAAATAATTACACTAGCCCCTAAACAAACCTGAAATCAACCTAAAAGGCTAAAACAGCCTACACCAGCCCAAAAGAAGGATAATCCA
Organism: Flaveria robusta; assembly: GCA_025506415.1. Taxonomy (NCBI): domain Eukaryota; kingdom Viridiplantae; phylum Streptophyta; class Magnoliopsida; order Asterales; family Asteraceae; genus Flaveria; species Flaveria robusta. The sequence goes on from CM046465.1 coordinate 8,419,793, forward strand.
TGTTAAAACCATTAAAAATGGTATTTGCGTCTTGCTCAAAGAAGCCCTTGCTTTTTAAGCTTTATGCCTAAGCCCAAGGCTCACCCTTTGCACCTTGAGTGCGCCTCGCGCCTTCAACAACTATGGTCGAAACCAAGAAAAGGTAATTTCATTGCTTAAACTCCCTTCAGCTATCTAGAAAAACTTGCGATATCTTTTTTATTTGCAGCACTATGGAGACTGTGGTGATAGAAGTCACTGCAACTGAGAATGATGGTAATTGGTAAGTGCAAGTGCGGTGCTAACTGCAGCTCACCAACTGCACATGAGGTCACTAAAAGCAACATGATGATGTAAATGGAATTCACAAGTGTCGAACAGCTAATGCTAGTCTATGGTTCAATAAAACTGCAAGGTTATTTTCTAGGTTCTAGTAAAAAGAATGACCATAGGCTGGGTCTGTAGATGATCATCACACATATGTGGCAATGGTCTATGCTTATACAAATACACTTACTGTTGTGGTGTAATTTGATTTTTTCGTTTTGTGCATGATGTTATCACAAGAAAATTCACCAGAGACAGATGTGTTTTCTTGGAGGCAATAGCTTGAACCTGAAGATAGCTGGAAGCAGAATTATTATGCAAAAACTTACATACAAAGATAGATGTGTTTACTTACGATGTTGTCATGCTCTACTGCCCAGATCATACAAAGCAACGAATGATTTCATACTGCAAAAAAGTAAGCAACTTGATTTTTGACAACTGATCATCAAGATTTGATGAACAACAGCACACAAATAGAAGCTCATGGTACCAAAATCATTTCATATATGATATATCACAAATCAAGAACTCTGTGGACTGTGGTCATTATTAAAATTCAATCAGTAGTATATGACAACAAAAAACATATCAAAATGAGGATTGACCTCAGTAAATCAATAAACAAATCGATCAAAATTCATTTATTCCGGACGTGCAAGAGATATAGTCTAAAATTCACGTAAACCACTGAAAATAAAAGGTAAAAAAACTGATTATTCTTTCTCCACCTAACTGGTATAACCGATTTCAATACTCATACGTTGAATCCCTCAGACCGAAGGCATAAACGATGAGCTTCAATCCATTTCTCGCAAGCGGATTCACCATGCTCCACAATGCATTCATCCCTCAACTTCTTCGTATCGGGGCAGGCACAGCAAATTTTCTTCTTAGGCTTTGTTTCAGATGCTGCAACAACAGTAGGTCCTTGGTCTTTTGATGCTTTGGTTAATCTTAAGGTGGAAGGAAAGTCCTGAGTCTGTAACCCACTCATAGTTACAAGTACCTGAACAATAATAATATTAACATATGTTATTATGAATTCTAACCTAGAAGAAAACGACCTTAAACCCTACAAAGGCCCTAACTCGAAACGACGCATAATCGTTCATTAAATCTATAAATCATTCAGAAATTATGAGAACCAAAGAACTTAATTCCTACCCAATTCTGATCAATTGAAAAAACCCTAATCTTAATTAACAAGAATACGCCAAAAGTGCAGAAAATCAAGAACGATCGGTTTTGGATGATTCTGCAAATCTTTTAAAGTCAAGAATCAAGAAACCCAATTCCTACCCAATTCTCATCATTCTCATCAATAAAAAAAAACCCTAATGGGAATCAACGAGATTACGCTACAACTACAGAAAACCCAAATCGGAATCAACGAGAATAGGCTACAACTGCAGAAAACGAGTGGATTCAAACCAGTTGATGTGAAGAACAATCTGATATGGATGATTTTCATTTAGGGAAGTTTGATTGTGCGTACCTTTTTCTTTCTTGAAGAAGAGAATTGAAGAGATTATGGAGAACTAAGATCAGTAGCGACAACAAGAGAACTTTAACGATTTCAAAGTTGGTAACTTTCTCTCGTTAGACCCAAATAACGTGTTGCGTTTGTACGCCGCACGAAGTAAGTTGTGCCAGATCGGGTGCGACGCGGACCGTTGTACGCTTCACGATTAAAAAGACTAACACGTTGAAGGCCGATTCACTGTCTGATCCAGTCAAATGATCGATGTTGACCACGAGCATTGCGAAATCATCCATTTTTTCCTTGTTCTCTTCAAGTCGTTTACTAGTCGTTCTAAAAAAACAAAACGCAAAGTTGTAGATCTTCACGTTTGACTCGAACTTACTGAACGTGCGGAATCGATGCTCAGTGTCTCATGTTCGTGATAATAATCGACATGCAATCAAAATCATCATCACACAATAATGTAATTTAAGCGTTGATATTCATTTAATAATAAATAGGGTTGTTCAAGAGTTACACACACAAATGCTTTAATCCACAACCTCTCTCTCTCTCTCTTGTTCATTACCTACAAATGAGCACAACACATGTTATTTATAGGGAAACTATACTAATATATCCTGGAACTATTAGTCTAAGCGAAATTAGCTATACACATGTTATTACTAGTGAGAAATTGCACATCTTCTCTTTATTTCTCTCCAAGTGGTTGAGAAGCCATTCTAAATAAACAAAACACAAAGTTGTAGGTCTAGTTGATGATCTTTAATCTTCCAGTTTGACTCGAATTCACCAAACGACGTGCGAAATCGGTGCTCAGTGTCTCGTGTTCATGACAATAATCAACAAGCAATCAAAATCATCATCACGATGTAATTTAAGCTTTGATATTCATCAATAATTAACGAGGTTGTACAAGAGTTACACATACAAACACTTTGGTTCACAACCTCTATTTTTTTTTCATCATCAACAAATAAGCACAGCACATGCTATTTATAAGGGAACTATACTAATTTCGCCTGGAACCATTAGCCTAAGCAAAATTAGCTAGTTTCGCATACTAGTGAGAGATTACACATGTGTAATTTTGCCTTGTACAATTCACAAGCGAAACTTTACGGACTTTGACCAATTGAAAGCTATATATTCTAATACAATCAAATACGTTTCGAAATGACTACAAACAAACATCCAAGTTATTGTCACATCAAATGTTCCAACAAATAATAATAAAATTTAAAAAAAGAATAAAATTACAAAAGTTTAGTATTTCTCCTTAACACTCTTTTCATCTCCTCAGCATATTCACATTCTGTTCTTTTCTAACAGTGAGCATTTTGAAATCATTCATCTTTTCTTTATTTCTCTTCAATTTGATTTCCTTTTTGATACATGATAAACTACATCAACTAGCCCAACTAAGTTTCTCATATTTTTGTTCATTTCGATGGGCATTGAAGTTTAACATTATTAATCTTTTTCTTTTTTTCTTTCTAAACAGGCGTTATAGTTCTTCTTCAATTGAAAATTGTTGCATTTTCTTCTTTCCTCTTTGTTGGTGCTTGTTGCGTTTGTAGAACAATATCGTGTGACGTTTATATTTCCGAAACAAAGTTGGGTGTCATTTGCATTTTTGAAACAAAGGTAGGTGTTTGTTGGTTCCACCCGACAAATGACAATTGGATGGTGAAACTAATGTCAGATCGAATTAAGGTTAGCCTGATTGATTGTTGGAGATTGAGCGAACAATTTATTTGGAGGTTAACACATACCAAATGGGGGCTAACCTCAACCGAAAGTCTTGTTTTGGGGCATATGGATTCATTCGTTGTGTGAGTAAAATGTGTATTTTGTAGCTAGATCATTTGTACACATCTTCTCTATGTTTTCAAGGCCTCTAGTGAGTTACACATAGAGTTTGAATAGGTCAAATATTTAATATTTAATGATTACATCATCTATGATTGAGTTGTCAAAAATTCTAGATAAAATCCTATATTTGAAGTGATTTCATTCTTGTTAAAGGATTTCTTTCTAGTTGCCCCGACACAATTAGGAGATTCTCTAGGTAGTGACATGCTATTGGGTGATGCTTCCGCTAGTCAAATCGATATGCTCTAAGAAGAAATATTTGAATAACTATCTCATTGATATCATTTATCTCATAAGTATCATAAGAAATCCCATTAATCAAATTACTTTTTCAAGAAGTACGAGACATTTAAGTTATACAAGTAAAGAGATCTATTCATTGATAAGAAAAAGAAAAAAATGTGAAAAAGGATTGGATTGATGATAAAATAGATACCTAGGTTGCAAACAATGATACAATTGATGATGAAAAAAAAGAATTCTTGGTTCAGCTCTCTATTTGAACGACAGAAAAAAAAAAAAAAAAAAAGATTGATCAAATTTTATTGAGTTTGAGTCATATGATCATTTATCAAATAATGACTCAGATTATCAAATAATTGACAACCGGGAGCTATTTACATATCAAATGCTTGGTCATTATCAGACAATCACTTATTTACAAACTTCATGTGGGCTAATAGTTTCCATTTTCCATTTCAATGAAAACCATTTTCGCTCTACTTGGCCTTATCTCTCTCTAGGGGTATTTTAGTTATAGCTTCTATAGGAACTGGACGATCTTATTTGGTCAAATAACTGGCGAAAGACTCCTATCTTCATCTCTTAACAAATTCCTAGATCACAAGTCTTAAGGTTTTGATGATATTGATATTGACAATATTGATGCTAATGAGGATATTGATACTAGTGACGGTATCCTTGATATGAAATTGGAACTACTAACTAGCATGAATGTGCTAATTATGAATATAATGCCTAAATATGAAAATCAAGTTTATATCACCCTTCAATTTGAATTGGCAAAAGGAATGTCTTCTTGCATAATATGAATTTCAAACATTTATGATGATAAGTCAATTTACTTCTCCCTAGGTTTATTAGTGAACCTTCTCTATAGGGATTATGAAACTAAAAATATTCTTGTTATTAGTTCGACTCATATTCTCCAAAAAAAAAGGATCCCGCTCTAATAGCTTCGAATAAATTAAAATGCATGCATTAAGATACGAAGATTTCTTATTCACAATAACAAAAGCAATTATTCACTCTTTATACCGGCGGATTTTACTTAGAAAAGAAAACGTGCCATACTAATGGATTTGGGTCCATAACCATGAGTTTCAATGCACGAGATCTTGTTGCACTTACCAATGAGGCACTATCGATTAGTATTACATAGAAAAAATCATTATAGATACTAGTGAAAGTAGATTCGCTCTTATAAACGAATTTAGGCCCTGGTAAGATCGGTCCAGGATAATATGATCCTGTTCTATCAAATAGGAAAGGTTGTAACACAAAATGTACTTTTAAGTAATTGTGCCATAGATCCTCTATCTATCTATATGAAAAAGAAATCATGTAAGAAACTGGATTATTATTTAAACAATTGATGCTTCGAACTTGAAATGATCATGAAGAAATTAATGATACATATTTATCTTTCAAGTTCTTCTGCTAGATCGGTCACTCAAGATCTAAGTGGTATTAGGTATAAAATTAAATGTTGTATGTATATAAACATATAAGATTATGTGGTATTCACACTAATAATTTTTTAAAGTCTTTTTATTAGGTTTTGGCTATTCAACCTGTAAAAACTCACCTCACGCTTAGAACCCTTACAGAAAAGGAGAGCGGTTTTTTGCGAACGTGAGCCACCATGGCGATCCTCAAAGAAAAGGATGATATTTTTTTGCGAACGTGAGCCACCATGGCGATCCTCAAACATGATATTGAAGAGCGGTCATATGATATTGATTTGACAAATAATAGTGAAAAATGATCATAACACTGTTGCAACTTGTATTCTCAAACATGAACATAAATCAATAGTGCTAACAGGATTGATTTTTTAGGGTCACACATTGGCCACTCAATCAAACGAAACAAATCAAGTTCGAGAGAAATATTGAAAATCAATAGTTTATTATTTGTAATAACAAATGTTAATATCTATTAGTGAATATACAACTCGTGATTATAGATGTTATTTATGTAAATTGGGTTTACCTAAATAATTATTGATTATTATTGGATGATAATTACATATAATTAAAGAATTATTATTTGATAATAATTGACAAATATATTTTAAATATAAGAAGAGATTCAAAAGGGAACAATAAAAAAGAGAGAACTATGGAACTATTTTTAGTCACATATTCTAATTTCAAATTTTAGAAAAAGCAAAAAAAAAAAAAAAAAAAAAAGCCATACAATATTAGCATGAAAAGAAACTGAAAAAAAACACAATTGGAATCAATACAACTTTTTTTTTTGTTTGCGTTGAAATATGATTTTTTTTAATTTTAATTTAAATGTGTGACTTGAAATATTTTCTTAGTTTTTTTTTTATGTTCTTCATTAAACTTTCCCCAATAGATATATATGTATATATTGATACATATGGTAGGTTATCTTGAGAACCACCATATTTTGTGAGAACTCTAAAAACCAATCTCAATCACACAAATTAAGTCACATGCAACTCACATGTCATTTTCACATTTTTTTTAAAACGTTCATAACTTTTTTTCACGACATTATTTTTTCAAAAAATTTACACCATAAAATTCAGTATTTTTTTTATCTTTCCAACGCCTACAATATTGATATATTTTTTAAAAAAAATTCACCTACCTGTTATTTACACATGTGTAAATTATGTTATACACATGTGTAAATCTAGTTTGACACATGTGTAAATCTGGTTTTACATATGTGTAAAATGAATTTCGAAAAAAAAAACGAGTTTTTTTTTTAATTTTTTTTTATTTTTTTTATAAAAGAGGGAAACGAGAGAAACATTTTTATGTATTTATTTTTTTCATTTTCATCTTATTTTTTGTTTTATAATTTTTTATATTATGTTTACATTATTTACCATTTTGCCATTGAAAACTAGTGGCTCATATTGGTTCCTAGAGTTCTCGCAAAAAAAGGAGTTCTCATTTGATCCTTCCACTTATATATATATATATATATATATATATATATATATATATATATATATATATATATATATATATATATATATAATTATTTGGTAATACACATTTAAATTAATTAAAAATTTTAGTTAATTAACTAAATAAATGTTATCTACAAATATCTTATAAAATATATATTTGAATAATTAAATAATAAATAACAATGGAGATAATTGTGGATTCTTAACACGTTCAAAAGTTTAGAACTTTTGATTTGAGGAAAGACGAATCACAAAACATTTATGATTTAGGATTCATGAAAGTTAGACTAGCATCTAGATACGTGTGTCATCATGTGCCATTTCTTCAATAGTAATCTCAACTAGCTAGTCAAGGTAACGTATTCAAAACATCCTATGATGTGTTTTCATTTTGGTTTTCTTTTGTTTTGCAACTGTATCACTAGAATGATTTTCCCGTCTTGATTTGATTAAGATTTTCACTGTGTGTTTAAATTTAGTTTTTAAAACCTAAAACGATACGGGAAAAGCCAACAAATACACGGTCTAATGCTAACGTTTATAGTATGTAGTATCTATAAATTTTTTTTCCTGAAGACATGCAGTAGGGAGAAAGCTGAGACATAAGCGTTATGAGTTCATTGTTTATTAAAAAAAAAAGGGTCCTGATATAATTACATCACCTGTAAACTTAAATACACCATAAGATTTTACATAACCTACAAACGACTGTTTCACATGTTTTCAAACGACTGTTTGCAAGTAGTGTGAGTTAGATTGAGGTGGTATGAGTACGATTGATGTTATAAAATAAATCTATACAGATATCATTTAAGTGAGTACTTGAATGCACAACTTATCAGGATTCTTCCAAACATCCTTTTTTTATTCACCTCTGCACACACATATATATTGTATAGAATATGTCTGATTTGTCTATAAAGATTCGAATATGAAAAAGAAAAAGGTAACCGAACTCTTTTAAGTCACAAGAAATTTTAATAGAAGATGCCAATTGTCTTGAAGTAATTGCTTCCGAGTACCACCAATAGAAGAAGCCTGCATACTTCCAATTTACCGAAGTAGTGATAGCCTTTTTAGAATCCTACACGTTATTATTATTATTCTTATTATTATATGACAAGATCAAGATTCAAATCCCGACGGCAAGTCCAATTGATCAACAGAATAATCAACAATCAAGAAATTTCATACTTTTATCTAGAAATTGGATGATGAGCATATGAAAACAGCAAGACCAAATATTTTCTTTATAAACAAGAAAAAAGACAACAAATCAAGAAAATATGTGCTCCTACAATCAAACAATAAGAAAAGAACCTTCATAACTTCCATTAATGGAAGCCATTTCTTCAAAAGTTCACAGAAGATGATAATCCAAGCTGCAATATCGATCCAAGAACGAGTCTTGAATTTATCCGAGAACCAATCACTCGATCCAAGAACCAATCTTTGAGTTGTTGACACGATCAAGAATCAATCTTTGAGCCATGAATCGATCCAAGAACGAGCCTTGGAATCGATTGTGTGTTCATCTAATCATATTTTTCTCTCCAACTGTACACAAGAAACAACACCCATGAAAGTGCCAAAACAAAATCACCAAAAACCAGCCTGAGCCAATCGCGCCCGAGTTCTTCAAGCTTCCTCTCAAAATAAATCCTCCAAATCGCCATAGCAATGTGCAGAAGCACACACCCTTTTGCAAAAAAGCTCTGAAAGTCCCTATCTTTTACAAATGCCACCATGAACAACAATATCCCAACAGCAAACAGAAGCAATCCAGAGAATGAATCAGACGTTTCGATCAACAACTGATCATGTGGTGTTGATCCCAACAGCTTAACTGCAATTTCATTCCCATGACTGAATGCAAAAACCTCATGACTATAGAACATCATTAGGGTTCCACAGCTTAAAGCTACCACAGAGTAAATCAAACATATTGTGAAAAAACCAGATGATCCCATATCACAGATCACTGAATTGAGCACTCTAACTCACTTACTCACAAACCCTTAAATTAAACAAAACACCAAAAGAAACCAAAAAACCCCATTTTATCAACAACAGTAAACCCTAACGAAAGAACCCAAGAATCACCGCACCAAAATTCACCATCAAGAACATAAATTGATCAAAACCCACAAACTTTTACCACAAATCAGCAACAATTAGCTAAAAATAACAACACCCAGATGAAATCAAACCGTCGACAACCCAAAATCACGACGAACAACAAAAACCCTAATCAAAGATCGATCTTTTTGTTGCTGTACGGTGCCAATCAACCGAACCCACATAGAATTATGAACAGAGGATGAAATACTAACCCTAATTTCGAATCAGTGAGCTGAATCGTGAAGATGGGAAAAGGGTTTATAGAAGAAAGATTGAAGGCAAAGTATGGAGGATTGATTGTTATTATTATTATTATTGCCGATGCCGACCATGACAGCGATGGTGGGGTGTTGATAAAGGATAACAATCGTAATAATTTTTTGGAGATATTTGATGCCGACGATAGTATTTGAGATGTCTTGATCTTGCTACAGTGCATTAGATGTTTGTACCATGTGCATAAAAAGTTGTACGCTGTGAGAGAGTGGAGGTATTATTGTTAATTTATTATGATGTCGAAACTATGAGAGTTATGGCCTATAGGGGCACAACTATGCCATGATATAAATATTTTTATTTATATATCTTTAATTTTTTATTAAATTTGTTATATTAAAAGAAATTTGATATAAAAATTAGAATTTCCATAGAAGGAAATATAACGTGCAGTTTGACATTAGATTCGGCTTCACTTTATTATTTCAAAAAGCAAAAGATTTGATTTTTATTTTGTTTTAGAATAATTACTTTTTATCTTATTAAAAAATAAAGGGATTTATGGGATTCACTTTATATTATTATAGAGATTAATATCCTATTAAAAGTATGTGATTGTCCTAGTCCTAAAACGCCCGTCATTATTAATTTTGGAAGTAGCATTAAATAGAAATAATTATTAGTAAAAATCATAGAAAGAGTACTTATAATAGAATACATAAACATAATAACTATTATTAAAAATCATATCTTTCTACTCTAATAAAAATATATTTATATGAAACACGTGTCATCATCACATTAATTCTCATCAAAATTTTTTCGTTTCTCTCTCCTGTTAAATATTTACGTTAATTACTAGTAATATTATTTAATTATTTTTAAATCTAAAATAGTTTTATAAGTAAATTAAGAAAAAAATCTTTTTATTAGTGTTATTTCTAAATAAACAAATTTTATAATATAAGAAACTTTTTAAAAATATCAAACTTTTAAAATATATTTTTTATAATGGTTTGTTTTGAAACAAAATGTCTAATTTATTTTTGCTAAAAAACAAAGAAAAGTTTTAAAATAAAAATTTAAAAAGTTAATATAATTTTTTATTACTTATAATCCTTAATCATATATTATATTAGAATATAATTTTATAATTAATAACTTTTTATTTTATTAAATATGTTATTTGATCAACCCGTGTAATACACGGGGTTACTAAAACTAGTTAAAAGTATATTGCAATATTACATCACTGAGTCATGAGTCATTGTCTTCAGTCTTCACTCTCATGCTGTATAATCTTTCAACACATAGGTAACGTTTGGTACGCGAAAATGAAAGACGGAATGTAATGAAAAAAAAAAAAAAACGTACTCAAGAAGAAAATTTCATGGATCCATCACTTTTTTTATAGCCATAAACATCTTTCTTGGAAACCTGATCCATCTGCAGCCTCTCCAATCTCCCTACCACAAGAGAACCATATCAACATTACTCAAAAGTCAAAACATATTGGGTTGACCAATATGAATCATTTTGCCAAAAAGTACTGGAGAAGAAACAGACAGACTTATCCTCTGTGATCAATCTGTTTGCTTGGCTTATTAAAGTTTCTTTAATTTGGCTCACCAACCATACCTCAATTCTTCAATATCAAATGACACATTTTGACTTTTTATATTCACACATTAACTCACAAAAGATCCATAAACTCCAACATACACAAACATAATCACAGCTTGATCATGCCCATCGCGATCAGCTAAGAACGCTAGCTATCTTAAACCAACGAAAATGCTACCCCAACGAGTCAAAGTTGAGCGTGCAGATCGAATACATATACATACTCCAAACAAAATGCTATAACATATGATCAGAACTAACTTCTCATTTCTACCTCAAAAATAAAGAATGTAACTTATCGACATTGGTTTCCACTTTGTGCTGATCGGACTAACTTGTTTATAAGTCGTCTAAGCCTTTTAGCTCCTGGGCCTGGTTTAATCCGTGTGGGCTTCCCGACCTCAGAACAAGACGGGCCATCTTTGCACCATCCACCCGGGGTGAAGCTCCCATTGGGTCGGTGTAGTAACTCACTATCTATTCTGTCCAAAACTGCAGTATCTTGGTTGAACTTACGCGCAAATGCAGCCCCACTTTTGATCATTTTAGCGGTGTCACTTATGTTGAGGACATGGGGATGCTGTTTTGGTGGGTTGTCCCATGAGATAAAGTGCATATCATGGTTGATCACAGTTGGTTTAAATTCTGGAACGTTGCATATGACGGTTTGGAAGTAACCTTCGGGTGAGGAGACGAAATTTGTGTAGTACATGAGTAGGGTTCTTGGAAGATTATCCCAACCCCATATGCAGTATTCTACAAATGAACGCGATAGAACCATCCAAGCAGATCCTGCAAAAAGATTATATTTTTTTGGATCTTTTTAACAATTGTACCTCAACAGATTTTTAAGCAGAAATTTTAATTGATCTTAGATGTGCATAACATCATGATTGTAATTAAAGATTCTTTGTTTCGGACTGGAAGACTGATAGGAAATTGATAAACCCATATACAATCCACATATTTATTTTATTAACGGCATCAAGCCTAACCAAGACACACAGACACTCATAAGTTATAACTGTGTCTCTTCTCAACCCAAAAATGACCCGTTTATTTAAACGAGTTAATTATGTCAACCTGAAAACCGTTGGTTTGTTAAACGGGTAAGACACCATTTAACTTAAAAGATACCCTAAATGAACTTTTTTGGAAGTTTAAATAATTTGTTACCTTTTTGAATTTTCCCTATAATGATGAATTTGGTCCAACTAAAAGACAAGTAAAATGGTTCAAAACCATTTAAGCAAGATGCTGGCAGATGGTTATAGAGTTGCAGTTGTAACTTGTAAATGTGAAACTAATTGAAATATTATATAGCAATGCATGAAATTAAGGATTGTGGTAAAACTCACCGGTAAACAATTTAAATGCTGTCGGCAGAGGTCTGTCTGGTTGCACCCAAAAGATATCAGACTTCTTATTCTCATATAGCCCAGGATCAATCATCAAAGGCATTGCTCTTTGATCCCTGCATACACAAGTAATATAAGGTTCAACCAATAATAGGGTTGTCGTGTGTCTGCTATAGGTGGCAAAAACGGCAGATTGTGTGACGGGTCAAAAGTTACTGATCCGCTAACATTTTTTTGCCTTCTATCATTTTTATATATTTAGATGATATATAAGATTATAAAAACTATTATTACAAAAAGGATACATATTTGATAACACAATATATAAACACTTGCTATGAGTGTGATTTTACTGGGTACGCTTGTTTGTTAGAAACACTTTGATTGAGTTTGGGCCACTTTTTAACCAACTCAACCCATTCAACATGTTTTCCTTTTGTTAAATTACAATATTTCAGCCATTCAACTCTTTAGCCCGAAGATCAAGCCTTTTTCATATAGACGGATTGAAATTGCCACCAGGGTCTACAAGTGAGGGAGCTTACTCCTTCCAGCCCAATTGGCTTGTGTGCTCAACAAAATTCCAGTCTCGATTCAGATTACGAAATGCCGAAATAAGATCTGAAATATGTTCAAGAAATTAATAAGTTTTGTTCAAGTACTTAAACTGATATCACTTGTGAGCAAACTTTCCCAACCATTGTAGTTGACTTTCAGTTGCAAATGGACCATTGTTCTAGCAAATGCCGAAAAGAATGCTATGCTTTGCATTTGCTTTACCATCATTTCATGCTCACTCTTACAAGTACTTTTTTGCATTTTCTACAAAAATAATGGGTACTTGTGTTGTAACAAGAAACAAGTATCATGGTTGGAAATGTTAAATCATTTTCATTTATAAAAAAGATTAGAGGTGGCATAATAGGCAGGTTAGGCAACAGGGTTTGGGTCAAAATTGGAAATTTTGGGTATGCACCTGAAACACTTTTTGTCCAAAAAATCCCCTTTTTATAAATAATTAGTTTGTCAAATACGAGTACAAAAGTTATATATTTCGATATTAATCTTAATTTTTGAATGAAATGATGTAGAATTATTGCACTAAATCACAGTGTGGGTGACTTTTGACCCATTTGACCCTTTTCCTCAAAATCTTTGACCCATTAGAGAAAACATAACCTGAAGCAACCCATTTATAAGAGGATTAATAATAAAGATACATTATACAATGCCCAATTCCTCCAACCATTATTTTTTGGCATGCTGCTGCAAACAGACTATTACTCTTGGAAAAACGAAAAAAATAAAGCTCTAAAAAGAGCACCATACTATGTATGAATGATCAATTTTGGTAAAAATTATAAAAATTTAAAGGCAAGATAACATCCAAAATGGTTCATTTTTAAAGGAAAGATGGTTAAAAAATTATCATGTGTAGCAGAGAGCTAACCATCTTGAGTCACTAGAGGATAATCAGATGCACTAAGGTTTATAAACCAATCCCAATCTTTATTCCTCTTCAAAAGAATTGCACACGCGTGAAGTGTGTTCGACACCATTGTGGGCCCTCTATATGTCACCATATTCGCTTTCCTGATCATATAAACATTCCCAACTTTAGCAAACATTGGATCTTTCTCAACTCGTGATGCAAGCTCCATTCTTTCCTCGGGTTCTGATTCAAGATCAAGATGAAGAACATAATAATTCCATGGATGATATAATGCTCTAAGTGTCCTCCAAAGCTTATTCAAGTCCCCTTTCGAACCAGAAATCAAATACGCGAAATGAGGAGTGGAGGGACGAGACTGTAATTTGGAATATGTAACTTTTTCTTCAGCAAACTGTGGAATTGAGTGATTCGACGAAACTCGAGGGTTGAACATTGGGAAAAATGCATTGATTTTGTACAAGGGAGGAAGAAGGCCTATATTGAAACAAGTTGCTAAGAGGAATAAACATACAATTGAGGTTATTGCAAGAGGGAATGCCCATGTTCTTTCTGTATGAAAACATTTAATATCTTTTAGTTTTATCATGATCCAACCCCCCCTTCACAAAATCTTAGTCTCACACTTTCACCACTATTCAACCGCGACTAATCCTCACAAGATCTTATATTGATCGTGACTGACCGACTAAACCCTGTTGAATGAAAAAAAAAACATCAAGAAATCAGTTCATTTTTTATGTTTCCATGCTCAAATTCAATTTTAAAGATATAGGCTACAATCCCACAATTAACAGCGAGCATCATGTTTTCTTATATGCGCAAACCAGTGCACTGGCTCCCTGTATTTTTGCAAGAGGCTGTTTTCACAACTTAAACATGTGACCTTCAGATTACATGACAATAACCTTACCGTTGCTATCGTGTATTCTTATATAACATAAACAAAAAAAAAAGTTGCAATCTTAGTGCAACAAGATTATTTTTGTTCTTTTCATCATGATAGTGAGTAGCCACAAGATCAAAAAAATCCCCAAATTAAGCTATGGTGCTTCTTAACCAGCATAAGAACACCATGGTTATCACATAAACACACACACTTCTGTGTGTGTAATCAGATTCACACAATCCTAAACACAAAAACCTAATGAAAGATCACCATACAGATCAATAATCAAATCAAATCAAATCACACCCATTTGAACCAAATTTCAACATTCAAATCACTGATTCAGAATATTCAAACGATGCAATAATTTGGGCAAGAAAGCATCAGATTTCAACACCATCTGATAAAATAAAGACAAATTAACCCAAATCATCACATACCCATTACGAACAAATCAAAACCCAATAATATTATTCAAGAAATGAATCACCTTGGTTGAATCTGTTGATAGAGTTTTAGCATCCACGATCAAAAGAAAGTAAAAACAGTGAGGAAGAACAGAGTATTCATCGGTTTGATCTGTGTCATTTCTTTGAATCTTCATGTTACAGTTTTGATTGGATGATGACTTTTTGATGGTACATCTTGTTTTATATGAGAATAATGTTGTGGTAAATCATAAATGCTGCTTAAATCGACACGACATCAAGAAATCAGACGGCTGTTTTGTTGCAAGAATTCAATCAAATGATGAATACTTGTTTTCTAAAATAATTGAAAACTGTAATTATTTTTCAGTTTAATCGAGATCTGTTGTTTATTTGAAAGTTGAGATAATTGTCAAAGACAAAGTGTGCGATTTTGACTTTTAATAATCGGGAAGCCATATGAATGAAGACGTGTGTCTAGCTATGCTTGTTTCTTACTTACAATGTCGTTTTTGAGAAATTGACATAATAATTATTTATTTGTATTTTTAGTTATTTTTTATCAACAAACTCACGCGTATACTTTTTCTAATTTTTAATTTATACTATTTATTCAATACGAGATTGAAACCTCAATACTTGAAAATGACACAATCACATTTTAATACCCTTGAGGTAAATTTAATCTAAAATTTTTAATTATTCAATGGACACTTTTCATCAAGAATTTAATATTTAGATTAGAAGGTTAATGAATAATAGACTTGACTTAATTAAGGTTACCAAAATTAATGGCACATAGACGGTTTCAAACTTTCATTAGTACAAAAATTTATAATTATCAAATATATCATTTTTTTTATTTTGTAATTGAAAAATAAGCTGACTTGATGGTGAATTTATGAGATTTGGAATATGTGTTTGATGTTATTTATAACATGCCAGTTAATGTCATCTATTAACAAACATAAAAGGTTATTAAATTTTAATAATCTTAACTTTCATTTATTTATCAGGATTAATCTTAACTCTACAAATATTTACAAACACTCCCAACTTTGAATTTATTTTTCTTTAACGATTTCTTACTAACTGAGAGTTAACCACCATTAGTTTTTTGGGTTATTGAATTTTAATAATACCAACTTTCATTTATTGGCCGGGATTAATTTCAACTCAGAAAATGTTTACATACGCTCCCAACTTTGAGATTATTTTCATTCAGTGATCCCTTACTAACTAAGAGTTAACACTGTTAGTTTTTCGATAACGTGAATTGTTTATATGACCAAAACACTAAGAAGAAAGTTGAAATCAAACATATGGTCTGTCAATCTGAAACTTTTGCACCCTAAAACCCGTCAATCTTCACATTCTGATCTAAACCACTTAACTCATTCGAGGTAGATTTCAGGTGACGTTGGAGGCTAAACACCGAAAAACGGACTTGATGGAGATTGGGTGGCGGCGTAGTTGAAAAATGGCTCAATGCTGGCCCCATTTTATTAAAAAAACTAACAGATGTTAACTCTCAGTTACTAAAGGATCGTTGGAGGAAAATAAATTCAAAGTTAGGAGTGTCTGCAAACATTTATTGAGTTGGGATTAATCCCGACCAATAAATGAAACTTAGAATTATTAAAATCCAATAACCCTAGTTTTTTTTATGAAATATGGCAAACTTTGAGCTATTATTTAACTCTTTCGCCACCCAACTTCTATCATATTCATTTTTCGGTGTCTAGCCTCCATCATCAACTGAAATCTACCTACAACGAGTCAAGTGGTTCAAACCAGGATGTAAAAATTGACGAGTTTCAAGATACGTAAGTTTCAGATTGATGGACCTGATGGTTGATTTCAACTGATTAGTGTTTTGGCCATATAAGTAGTTCACGTCATCAAAAATTAACGGTGTTAACTTTCAGTTAGTAATAGATCATCGAAGAAAATAATTTCAAAGTGGAAGTGTCTGTAAACATTTCTTGAGTTGGGATTAATCCTGACCAATAAACAAAAGTTGTGATTATTAAAATCCAATAACCCAACATAAAATTACACTTTCTTGTCAAAAGTTTGGTATTCTTAAATACGCACGCTATGGCATATGACGTGAACACAAAATTTTGTAAGAGCATATATAACTTAGAAGCTTAAGAATGCTCATGTCATCCTATCTAATGATTTTTCTCATAAAAATGTCTCGTTCTCTTTCATCCTACTCTCACATAGAGGTGTTCAAACCGGTTTTTCCGGCCAAACCGGTTCGGGTTCAAAACCGAACCGGTTTTTTTGTGGTAGAGTCAAACCGGTTTTTTTATGGTAGAGTCAAACCGGTTTTTCTTCAAACCGGTTCGGGTTACAAACCGGTTTGGCTCACCGAATACTCGAACCTGTCAAACCGATTCGGACCGGTTTGAAACCGGTTTTTTTACTAAAACCGGTTTTTCTTACCGTTTTAACCGGTTTTTAACTTTTAAACCGGTTTTGAGTTCGGGGCTACCAAAACGGTATAGAAACCGGCGGTTTGGGTCAGTTCGGGACCGGTTTGGGCCAAACCGGTTTTTCTTTGAAACCGGTTCCGGTTTTTCCGGCCGAACCGGTTCGGGAACCGGTTTTTTTGCCCATGTCTACTCTCACACTTAATCCTTTCCTCTTTCACTCACAGTTTGTGACTAGAATTATTGGCTTGAAGAAGAAGATCAAAATAGAGTTAAAAACTTCTCGGTTTAAAGATTAAATCTGTAAAATATTATATGTAATTTTATGAGGTTACTCGGTTGCAAAACATGATAGGATCCAATATGAACAAAATATTATACTTTTAATACATCATAGCTCTCTACAAAATAAATATTAAAACCTTAGTCATACTTTCAGCCTTTCGTGTGCACCCATTCTACTTCTTGTTAGTTTTTACCTTAAAGTCAGGCGCCAAAATAAAGAGTGTAAAGTCATATGAGAGTAGTATTATTTAAACATAATTAGTAGAAAATGAATGGGCGTGTTTGGTATTGTTTATTTTGGTTGAAAAATACTTTTGATAAAAAACTTATTAACTTATAACTTTTCAGAAGGGGTTTTTTAAAAAAAAAATGTTTGGATTAGCTTATAAACTAAAAAGTTATAAAATGATCAAAAAGACATGCTTTTAAAAATGAGGGGAGTTAATATAAGATAGCAAAAGAGTATGATAGAAAATTAGACTAAAACGAGTTTTCAGAAGTTAATAAGTAACTCACTTTTTGCTTTTCAAAACTTACTTTTTACCTTCCATGAAAAGTCAGTTTGAAAAGTTTAATTGGGTTTGTTAAATATTTTTTTTTTAACTCATTAACTTTTAAAAGTTAATAAATCAAAAGTAATGAGAAAAAAACAATCCCAAACACCCACTAAGACCATGTGTAATGGAGAGTGTTCGTAAACACCCATCCTCTCCACTTTGCATCAGCCAAACATGGGCGGACCTAGGGGTGTGTGTGTGTGTGTGGGTGGGTTGGGGGGGGGGCAGTCGCCCCCCCTAAATTTTTTTTAATGTTATATGTATGTGAAAATATCGAACGCCCCCCTAACATTATGCAATTGCCCTACTTTTGCCCCTCGTAAAAAAATTTACTAGGTTCGCCACTACTGAGCCAAACACCATCGAACCCATATAAACAAGCACTCCATGTCTCCACCTATCTCACATTCGCTCCAATCATATGTCAGTGGCAGTCAACAGGTCTAGAAACTACGTTCTCCTTCACTCCTCTCTTCCACCTTGGTGTCATAGAAGCCATAGACTTCCCCCAATACCCTACTATCAAGTATCCTAAAAGTATAGGTTAAACTAGTACACAAATATAAAAGTCTTTATACTTTAATTTGAGTTATTCTAGTACACTCAATTTCATATGTGCATTTGCTCTTTACTAGTTATTCCATAAAATGCGAGGAACTGCTAACTGGTAGACCATCATCAAGTCAATCAAAAACCTAAATAACCTAAGTAGCTTAAACAAGTAGGGTATCGCAAACATAAAAATGAGGGATAAGGAATAAGTGCTCACATTCAGGTCAAGATTTTGCCGCACTAGATATAGTCTATCTTATTTATCACATTTGAAAAGGCTTCATAGACATAACATGTTTCAAAATTTGGTTTGAAAGGTAATTGCACAACTAACAAATCTAGTTATATTGATTATTGACTTAACAATTACCGAAAAAGAACACACCACCAATATGTATTGACTTAACGATTCATGACGGGAAAAGAATACAATTATATGATGCATTGACTTCTTGATTTAAAATACCGAAAAAGAACATAATAAAGACTATGTCAAAACTAGATTGTATTAACTTCACAATTCGTGACCGAAAAAGAATACAAACTAGAATGTAATATCAACCATCATCGACTTTTGTAATAAAGGATTAACACAAGACAAAGGATCGGGCCGTATCGACCTCACGATTCGTGACCGAAAAGGAATACGTGCTTGGATGTTGTCTTAATGAAAATCGAATTGCACAATACGAGATCCATAAAACAGATTCAACAAAGACTACTCTTTTCTTTAAGATAAAAGCTAAACAAAAACCCAAATCTCAAAAACATATATAAACTACTAGGTTAGTGACCCCGTGTGTTATACGGGTTGACAAATACTTAAAATAACATATGGGTAAATAAATTCATAGTAATATATATATATAGGAAAAAGTTCAAATGAGAACCCTCTTTTATTGCGAGAACCCGCGAAAATCCATCAAGTTCAATGCATATCAATATTATTTTTGTGTAAACAACATTGTTACACATATAGAAGACTATGATCTTTTATGTATACGTGTAAATTCACAAGTATAAAAAAATTTACATTGGTGTAAATTTTGCAAAAAAACATATATATTTAAAGTTGTAAGTAACACTTATACCAATGTAAACTTTTTTACACTTACGAATTTACACATATACATAAAATATCATAATCTTGTATATGTGCAGTGATGTTATTACAACAAAAATAATAATAATTTTGATTGATCTTGAAGGGTTTTCGCAAGTTCTCGCAATAATATAGGGTTCTCAATTGAACCTTACCCTATATATATATATATATATATGTATATATATATATATAGGGGAGGGATCCCTTGAAAACCATGTTATAAAAGAAAACCATGAAAACTATGGGTTACATATATGTAAGTAGGTATTACAAAGTGTACAACTAAGAGTTACGTATATGTAGAGGTTATGTATATGTAAGTACATGTTACCAAGTGTACAAATACGAGTTGCGTACATATAACTCATACAAGTTACGTATAGGTAAGTCGTTTCGTCATCAATATCGTTTATTGGAGTTTAAACTAGAAAATATATAATGACTTCAAAAAATAAGATTGAAGTTTAATCAAATATACTTTAAACAATTAAAATGTTAAATCAATTATCAATTATGTGATTGGGTAGTGGTGGTTTTTACGGTTTTCAATTATAAGCATGGTTTTCATTTGATCCCTCCCCTATATATATATATATATATATATATATATATATATATGATAGAGAGATCAAATGAAAACCAAATAAAGGTAACAAAAAATTTATGCCGTTCCACAATAAAAACAAATAAAGGTAAAATGATTAAAGAAAAAATATCAACTAATGAACAAATTTGATAATATTTACAAAAGTATATAACAATGATACATAACTAAGACAAGGAACAGTTAAAATTAAAAATTAATTGTTCATAAAGATGTAAATACTTCTTTGTGTAATGATATTAAAAAATATAAAAGATGGGTAAAAGTCATATCAATAGAAGGTTGTTAAAAAGTAAACATTACCGAAAATATGAATAATGTCATAAAATTTGAAATTAATTAAAAGAAAAATGTTATTTCAAAACAAAGTATCACAAAATTTATTATTTAATAAAACAAAAAATTGTTAACGGTAATATTAAAATTAATAACTTAATCGTTATTTGTTAACATAATTAGCAATTTACTATTACTTTTGAAAAGATGTCAAATAATTTAAAAGTAATAGTAATCATAAATATAATATTCATTGTAATTGATATGAGTTAATAGTTTTCAAATTAATTGTAACTCAAGATTGAATTATGTTACGACATGTGGCAATGCATATGTGACGCTTAGGTGGACGGGCTAGAAAAAGGCCATGTGTACCCATAGTTAGTTTTTTATTATTGGTTATAGATTATAGATTGTAGATTCACCGGTAAAAATAATAAAAACACGTTCAAGGTCTTTTGACAAGGTTCATAAATTAGACTAAACACATTTGCAAATCTAACATCTACACCCGATTATGATCATACACACAAACTACTCAACCATAAATATAAACGATAAAAACATTGTTATTCCGTAAATCTATATTTAAGGTTTTGAACAAAGAAACAACAAGTGAAAAATAAAGAATGATAACTGCTCGATGTTGTTCTCTTCCTCGGTTTGGGTGTAGAACGCCCTTGTCCCATCAGAAGTAACAGCCCAATATTATTAACTTGAGCCCAATTAATTTTAACCTCACCCAATAATTTTATTAACCCATATTAATTTCTTCTGCTGTTGCAATCCATCCATGTGTCTATTGTTCACATTTTTACTTTCAAGCATACATTCTTCATCTTAACTCTTGATTCTTCAATCCTCTTGCAACATCAAATTCTTTTTTTCTTTTTTTTTTTTTTCTTCAAGGGCTGCCAAAACAAAAAACCAACTTGAATTATTGGATCCTAAATTAATTAGGCCTAAGTTAATATTGATTTCATCCCATTAGTTTTTGTTACTTCACGTGGCCATTTTCTGACTAGCTCAATTACTTTATTTTAATTGACTAATTACATAAACCTACACAAAATATATAATATATAAAATCAAATAAAAATAATGTATTACATGATACTAATAATGCATTTAATCGTTAAATAATACCAAAATTGTTGAAATTTGAATTTTCCTCAACCAAAACTTTAAATAATTACCATTATTGCATCCATTTATCGGGCCTATTTAGTCACCAAGTTAGCCATGTTCTAGCATCCTATAAGTGGGCATATGGACCACCCACACTAAACTATATATATGTTCATTTATCACTCGCGTTCGTTATCTACCACTTTTTCTCAATATGAGTTAATTAGTGTGATTATTAGCATTTTGAGTTTATCAATTGGGAATAAATCTTCCTACGTGTTTTAAATGATTTCCTAGGAGATCTCATACGTTTATAACTAACACATGAGGAACAACAAAAATCATGGAATATATCACAATACGGTTTGTTAGTTAAAATATGAGTTTATCAATTAGTGTGATTATTAGCATTTTGAGTTTATCAATTGGGAATAAATCTTCCTACGTGTTTTAAATGATTTCCTAGAAGATCTTATACGTTTATAACTAACACATGAGGAACAACAAAAATCATGGAATATATCACAATACGGTTTGTTAGTTAAAATATGACTCCTTTATTGTTGTGTGCTCGCGCATCCTATTTCCACCCTATTAAGGTTAAGTAGGTCTAGTTAAGGTCTTGCGATATCTCAACATGATTAGCGACTTAGCGTACTTATAGGGACCTCCCGGATTTTCTTAAGGCAATTATGAGACTGTGACAAGTTACCCTTGTCAAAGTGTCTTCACACACCGTCATGGTTTTATTACCCATTATATATTTCTATACTAGAGTGGTAGAACTTGTGGCAAAATATGTCATAAAGATACACTAGAGGGGTAAGACATCTCTTTTTAAATCACATGTCACTTTGTTCCCACATCAATGTGGGACAAAGTGTTTACCATAATTTTTAGACATTTATTCACACATCCAAAACTTCCAACAGTTAGTACTGCACGCCAGATTTGACTTAGATTGAGTCTCATCCTAAAGTCCATAAAGTTTTTCTAGAAGCGATAGTTCAAAGAGGTTTACTAGACTCTTTCTTTTTCCTCCCCCACGTTCCAATATCCGAAGACCCCTTCCTCCCTACGTTTCAATTTCAGTTAACGTACAATAGTTTCATATAAATCATTCATTTAGGGGGCGCTTGGTTGTAAGGAATGGAATGAAATGGAATGGAATTGAGAAACTCGTATAATTTTCAAGTAAAATTGTGTTTGAGTGAGCAATTAAAAGTAAACCCAAGGGAATGTTTCATCTCAAATTCCCTTGGTTGTGGGATTTCAAAATCCTTCCTCCTAGAGAGGGAACTTGAAATCCCACAACCAAGGGAATTTAAGGTGAAACATTCCCTTGGGTTTTACATTTCATTACCCACTTAAAAATAATTTTGCTTGAAAATTATACTAGTTTCTCAATTCCATTTTATTCCATTCCATTCCTTCCAACCAAACGCCCCCTTATGGATTTTGAAGGTTGGACTTCACGCATTACGATTTAATCGTTGCTTAGAGATAGATATAGCAATTGAACGACGACAACAGTGATTTGCTGCTATTTTCTAACACCGAAATTGCTATCTAGGGGTTGAAGTAGATACTGATTCTTCATAGATTATGTTTAATTCATTACATTACAAATTTCTCGTGAGACAAAATCATAGTATTAGTGATTATGGTGTTTTGCTTATAAGTTAGAATATGTTCAATTGCTTATTTCTACTATTACAAAGGTAATCATCACTCTTAATTTTTTTTCCAGAAGTACCACTAAATTGATCTGACCATTTAATCAGTTGATTTGGCTAGAAATCATATTTTTATATCTTCTTGTGTTTTTACATATCATCAACAAAGCTTCTTATGCGCAGTTGTTCCATCTCAATCGTCACGCTACAAATCATATTGTAGTCCTAATTATGCTCAATTCAATACGAAAATGCAGAAATAGAAGGTCAAAGAAAATGCAGGAGTTTCATATACTTCTATCGATGGATCAATCATGTTAGACGTCCATTGAATTAAGAAAGAGACGTATGATCTCTCAGGCAGGATGCTTGAATCACCATGCTACGATACTTCAATCGATTAGAAGGTTCTGGATAAGCGTTCAAAATTACATACATATAATTGGAGAACTTCCATGAACAGTAAAATGTGGCACAACTTATGAGGCTAGAGGTACAACCCCATCTGCAGACCATCATTTACTAACTCGATGAAAGTGGACAATATAGCAAGGATTGTGTGTTTGATCCCGTGTTAGGTGCGAGATAATTTACTATTCAACTTTCAATTTTTACTTCTTGACCTTCTTAATTTTTTCAAACTTTAAAAATATTACTTTGATCCCTAATTTTATTATATTATTATTTGATATACGTTTTGTTATAAATTTGAGTTCGTCTATATTTTAACATAAATTTTGTTTGGAAACTAGTTGAGTCATATATAAAATGGTTTCATGATTACCTTTTAACTACGTCTTGAGCTGGTCTACGTTTTCACGTTGATTTTGTTTGAAAATAAGTAAGATCAAACATAATACGTTTTCATTTGCCGCTATAAAATCAAGTTACTTTACGTTTTGATGTAAATTTAGTTTGTAAATGAGTTGGTGTGATTGTTGTCTATGCTTTATCACATTGTATCGGCGCCACATTAACTATGAAACAATGAAACGCTTCAGATGGACGTAAAGTTTGGCTGAAGAACATAACAGAATATAGAACATGATTTACTCCATGAGATACAGTTGGGGTGAGGAATTTTAAAAGAGTAAAAGAACTACTCATGTCAGTCCATGGAATGTGGGATTAATGGAATATGAATACATCATTATTATGCAAAATAATCATGCAACTTACATCTAGCAATCCCGTCAACTAAGTTCATATCTTGTGTTAATCACAAGTGCATGTTGGATATGCATGACTTACTAAAGCTAGAAAGCTAAAAAAAAAACATTCAGTATTTAGGTAAATTAACCGTAACAACAACTGTCTATATGTCTAAGATAAATGAATAATCTCTTAAAGACTAATGCCATTGTATTCATTATTAGCACGTCTAAGAGTAAAGTTTTACTCTAAATGTCCATAGTCAATAAGGTCTCAAGGAGCTGATACGAAGTAAAACTATTGTCAGTCGGTTGGTTGGATTTCACGAGGTGAAAATAGACAAATCATTGTGGCTAAAATCACAGATACTTATAACAAAGGTGGCCCTGGGGTGTTCCCGAAGGGCGATCGCACACAGCCTCTTCTATTGAGGCCAAAATTTTTAAATTTATGTCTATAGTATAAACATAAAATTATTTTAAAAGCAGAAGCTAATAAAAAGACAAAATCGCTGATTAAAGTTCCAGCCCAAATAAAACTAAAACTTTATATTTTTAGTCAATCTAAACTAGCCTATTAAGTATTAACCCATTCAACCCCATTAATATTTTATACTTATTTAAATAAAAAGTGAATTTGCCGTCAAATCCTAAACTCCAAATTGTAGCAATCAGCTAAGAGGTTGAAAATATTATAAGAGTCAAAGACGAGAATTGCAGGGTCGTACATTTGCCGTTCAAACAAAGAAAAAAAAAAAAAAGCTAAGAGGTTGAGAATATTATAAGAGTCAAAGACGAGAATTGCAAATCCAAATGACCATAAGTATGTAAACTAATTAATCATCTTATCTTAGTACTGTAATTTTTTTTATTGCTATAACAACTATCACTAATCACAGTACTAACTATTTTCTTAATTTATTTTCAAGTTTACTATTTGTGGCCTTATTTATACTACTCACACATCACACATGAAGTCTCGAAAACGGTCATATTCAAACATTATTTTTACTATATATAAATTCTTAAATGGTCATGTCTGAATTTTGAAATAAATTAACTATTTACTATTTAGCCTAATTTAATTTAATACATAGGAAGAGCTACTTCATTCAAGTTAAAGATTCAATATCAACCTTGAGTGGGCTCTTGACGAAAGTTGTGTAATAAATGATTTAAACAAATGAGCCATAATAAAAATTGAGATGTGTAGTTGATTGTGAATTTTATAGAAAATATCAAATTATAGCAAATGGGATAAATTTTGATAAAATTTTATTCAATATATTAAAAAAATTAAAATCATACTTTCTTGGGCCTTTCCGGCGAATATCATGTTTTCTTGAAACATCATGAAATTTTGGAGGCAAGGTGTAACCAACCAAATGATTGTAAGTGTCCCCAACATTCATTTTTATAGTACGCATCATGCCTCTTTAACACTAAGGTGAAAATTAGGTGACCAAAAAGGAATCAACCAAATTATGTCATATGTACATAAAATTCATATTATTTTTTTTCGAAATTTCTTAATGATAATTAAGATGTCAAGGATGACTCTCACGGTTTTGCAACTCTATATCATGATACTTTGGTTTCTAGGCTAGGGTGACGGAATATAACTAACAAAATTGTCAAATTATCATGTGACTAAATATTTTATTTTCTTAAGAAATCAAGTAATTAATCATTTATATTACATAGTTTATCGAAGTGGTCATGATTTAAATTTAAAATATTTTAACTATTTGATCGTTGATGGGATGATTTTTTATAAAATTTTATCCCAACTAAAACTTGACACATGTTAGAAAATTAAAATGCTGTTTTCTAAGGCTTTCTCGATGAAAATCATCTTTTTTGAAACTTTCTTATGAAATTTACGTGGACAAGGGTGGAAACAAAAAAAAAAAATAATAATAAAATAAAATTTTAACAGCCGGAAACAACCAAATGATGGTACAAATCTATGGCATTTATTTTTATAGCAAAGTATCATGCCTTTTTAACACTTTAGTAAAAATTAGACCAAGACAAAATCAACCAAGTGGTGACACGTATTCTAAAAGTTATGTTTCTTGTACTTCTTTATGAAAATTAAGGTGAAGGATGAACTCTCATGGTTTCAACTCTAAACCATGATATTTTCGTTTTTAATTTGGTGCCCATTTTTATAATTGGATATTAATTTATAGAATATAACTTATCAAAATAATTCTCATGTGGTTAAAAAAAATATTTTTAAAGGCCAACAAACAACTTTATTACTCCATATAGTAACAAAGATGATACATTACATGCACCAGAATTTTACACACTAAAATATCAAGCTAAATACATCAAAAATAAGCCACTATTTCATGATAATTTTGATTTTTTTGCCTGGTGTTTCAACCATAGATAGCCTATAACCTTTATTTTCCCTACCATCTTATCAACATACGTAGATTTTTTTTCAAAAATAAATTCATTCTTGCTTTTCCATAGGCACCAAATAGCGGTGTGTATCAGCATGTATATTATCTTCTTTCATCTTGGAGACTCGTGATTAGATATATGAAAATTAAATAGATCATTCACATCAAACAAGAAGAAAGATGGGAGCTTGCACCAAGTAAAAAAAATTCTGTTTCAAGTTGTTTGCAATTCCCCCTTTTTGATTGAACATCGATCTTGATGTTCTCAGATAATCTGTGTTAGTTTCGTGTTGAATCAGATTTGGGTTTCGTAAATTTTTGATTGTCGACGTGTGAAATTTAAATCTAGTGAAAACCTATGATTTTAGGTTGTATATTTGATTTTAGATTGTTGATCTGGCTATGTTGTATTAAATTATGTTTAATTTTGATGTATGTAATATGTACAATTGAACTCTTGCATGTATGATTGATTTTGATTTGTTCGTAATGGTTGTTGGATCTTGTTGTGTTTGAGATGACAGAATTTGTCGATTATCGATTGATCTTCTTCGATTGGTAACTGTGAGTTATATGATGATGATTAAGAAAAATATGGTGATTGGTGTTGTATAATTGAACTTAGTTTGGGACTAGATATGTGTCTAATCGTAAGAAGTGTTTACAAATTTCTTAAAATCCAATTAATTTGACCGTAATAAATAGAAAAATCATAATCTTAATCGGTTATTCATGTCACTTAATGTTGATGGATGTTACTTTATATGAGTAGTTTTATTAATTTGAAGCAAGTTATGTGTGACCCCTTGACCCAATTGTCTAGTTGTCATGAGGATAGACGAGTCGCAAACATGAATGGAGTGATTAAAAATGTAAATTTCAAAGGAAACAAGATTTGTGAACCATAGCGGACCGCTATGGGTCCTATGTGTTAGCCATAACGGTCTGCCATAGAAGGGAATCGAGGAGTAGTTCACTAGACCTCACAGCGAACCGTCAAAGATAAGGGATAATGGTCCGCTGTGGTGGTTACAGACCGCCATGGTAGTTGCGGATTGCCATGGTCTTACTTAATGGCCTGCGAGAGATATTCCATTTAAAGATGAAAATTTTCATTTTCAATATTCGAATAAACCTTTTGAGGTGGTAGCAGACCACCAAGCCCTAGGTAATGGTCTACCAAGGACCCACTCGGCCAGAATTAGGTATAAAAACCGAAAAGCTAATTTTTCACCATTTACACATTCTCACATCTTGGTGCTCTCTCTACCTGGTTTCGACTCTTACTCTATGGTTTCAAAGGCAGGTCGGGTGATTATATCGGATGAGATTACTCGAGGGATTTCATGGTTAATGAAATTATGTCTTGGTGTAAACAATTGTATATTTATGGTTGTAAGATGCTTGTGGTGCTAGATGAACAGTGTAAGGACACTCTTGGAAGCTTATCGCTATAAGTATACTACCCCTTTTTCTTAACTGCTTTGGGGTTGTATTTGAGCTGGTTAAACATTTTGATAAAATGTTTTGTGTGTGTGTGGTGGTAAGTTAAATTTTCACTGAGGGGCCGGCACCTGCTAGTCACTATGGTCATGGGCAAATCATTAAGGTTTGAAGACGAGCTCTGGACTGAGTCACTGATCACATCGGGACATATGTGCGCTTAGTTGACTACATCTAGGTAAGAAAGCCTCACTTGCAAGTTTTGGTGTGAGGATGGGCTGTGGATAGAGTCACCGATCACCGGGGTTGCGATCCTTCAAGATTAGTCCGGAGTGTAGGATCGCTAGTGTTGTCTGTTACCTTAGAGTGCAGGATCGCTAGGACTGCCTGCAATTCGAGAATGTAGGATCCTTCGGGCTATCTGCTACTTGTATGTTGTGATGCGTCAGGATTCGGTAGGCCAATGTGCCTATAACCTACCCACCATCAAGTTCTGAAACCTAGAGTGGTATATATGTTGACGGACACTTCCCTAAATGTAAAGGCATTAGTGAGATTTTGATTTGATAAACAATTTCTTTACACACGTAGTCATATAGTCTAATTGATTTAGAGTCATTGATTATGACTCACCAATAACGTTGTTGTTGATGTGCTTTAACTCGTGATGCAGGAGCAGGAGGTGTCGAGAGACGTTAGCTAAGTCGAGAAGACTTACCGACTATGAATAAATAAGATCTTTAAATAGAAAATAATTGTTGAGTTAAGGCTGCCTAAGGCAGTGTATTAGATTGAGATTTGTATTTTGAACATGGTGGACGCGTGGTTTGTGGATGCGTTGTTCAAGTTTTAATTCAGTTTAGATTTTATGGTCTTGATTGTGTATAAAACTTTCGCTGTGTATAGTTGTAATGCAATACAACTGGTCCTGTCCATGGATTGGGTTGTTACATTATGCTTAAGGGGGAGAGGTTAAAAAGGTTTTTAAAATTAAAAAATATAAAAAGTAATTTCAACAATCGGTCACAGTAGTTAATGGTTGACATTAAATTATAGGGAAGAAGTTTATTAGAATGTTATTTTATGCAGTCATTTTAGTTGGCTTTTTCAGGTTTTTTATTTTTTAAAATATTTATAACATTAAATATACGATATTATTTTCTTATAAAAATTACACTATAAAAACAAGTATTTTTATCTTTAAAATGAGTATTGTATTATTATACAAAACGATAATTGTTTTTTTTTTATTTTATGTTTTTAAGCTCATAGATTCTGCTTGTCATTGTGTCTTTAGTATGGTTAATTGTCTCTTTTTGTTAATTATTTTTTTTTCTGAATACTATTGTGTTTAATTATGAATTTTAAAAAAATATAATGATAGAATAACATTATTTTGTATTTCTTATATGTAAAACATAATAATAAATTAATAACTAATTAATATAATTTATTAAAAACAATTACAAAATAACATAATGTCTCATTGTATTTTTTGATCGTATTATGTTATCTTGAACATTATTAGTTTTGAAAAATACATTATAACATAATATCGTTGTGGATTTTTAATTATAAAACAACAGTAATAGGTAACAAGTTTATATCATATATAAAAATATTAAATATAATAAAATTTTTATTAATTATAAAATATATTCTAAGATAATATTTGATAGAAATAATTCTTATTGTAAACATAATGAAATTTTATTTCAAAACAAATATTTTTTTTTTAAAATATTAATTTTAAAAACTTTCTTATTATAATTTTTAATTATAGTTGTTTCTTGTTTATAAAAATTTAACTTTTTAAAAAAATAAATTTTAAAATATTTTATATTTTTAACTAAGTTTGATGTTTGAGAAAAAAATCTTATTTTATAAAAATTTATATATTTAAAAATAACATTAATAAAAAGATGTATTTTTTAAATTATTAAAAGACTATTTTAATCTAAAAAGAACTAAATAATATTATTAATAATTAATAGAATTATTTAATAGAAAAAAGAAGAGAGAAAAGTTTGATAAAGAGTAATGTGATGTTGCTATGCAATCTTTATAGTTACTATTTTATTAAATCAGAAAAATTTAAAATTTAGAATGTGAACAAGTTAAAAATATTCTACGTGGCACATATGTAAATACGAGGGGAGTAAAGGGTAAAGATGTAAATTTCAGAGGGGTCTCGTTATCATCGAAGACGATGGGTTCCACACAAGATTCATTTGCCTGCACGTGTTGTTCGACTTTCTCCACTTCTTTCCCTCTATCAACCGTTACCATTTTGTTTTTTAACCACCATTTTTTTTATAACATACAATATATTTGTCATATTTAATTTCATGATTAATAATATATTTGTGAATGGATATTTCAATTATTTTATGAATTTTATATACACTATAGATGGACTTATTCATATCCGAAGCATGTGAATGCTTGTTGTTTTAACTATTGTAAGTTTATGTTATGTTTCATGTTTTGATTGTTTTTAGGCGCAATCTTAGGATTGTGATGAGTAGAAAAATCAGTTAAGACAACCAAAATTGAAAAGCCCTATCGGTTGAGAATTATTTTTGACAAATAATAAAGTTTTGTTACAATATTTACAAATAATATATTACTTGGACATCAAATAATATATTACTTAACTCCTCAAATTTTCTTCATATATTGAAGTATTTTCTACCAGTTTAGAAACCCTTATACTAAATGGGTTGAATAAAAATATCAAATTATTTATTAATATTTAAAAATTACAAAATAATTTTTTGAGATAAAATATGATTGAATTTATGTATAACTAACTAATTTAAGTAATAAATCAATAACAAACTTTTTTCTAAACTTTCATTTTTAAAAACTTTTGCTTTATAATTATTTATTTCAACACTTAAATTTTTTTTAAAACTATTTTTTTGAACAATATCATTTTTTAAATGTTCTTTGTGTTGAATTAAATTCATATTTCATAAATAAGAAGAAACATATTTTTAATTTATCAAAAAATCTATTTTATAATTTCAAAAGTATAATAAATAATCATTAGCATTTTATATATCATTAAATGATCAACTTTCATTCTAGTAACGACGCATGTCCAAAATCTTAGATGAAACCTAGATGAATAAAGTAAAAAAATATCATGTGTCCTCTAAACATTTTAGTTTATTAATATAAATTTATTTGATACAAAACCTTAAACCTTATTTGATTTAAAAACTAAAACAGGCTTAAATTGACACAAATCACCTTATGTACCAACTACCAGAACACCTTCCATAAACCCAAAACAACCAAACATTTATCACCTTAAAAATGATCATTTACAAAAATCTAAATTATAAAACATTAGTTATAAGGAGTTTGTAGGTCATTTACCAATTAATATCACTAAACTCTTTATTTCAATGGTGGAGCATGACCACTTGAATTCTCCTTAGCTTCAACCTGTTGAGTAATATTGCATTTTGATGTACTTAACTTACATTTATTTCTTAAAATTACATTAATATATACCATTAAAGAAAATAACATGTAACAAAAAACATACCTATGACTTTGTCATTTTTAACTAATGCACTTTACAATTAGTATAGATCAAAAGCGATATCTTTTATGCTATATCAAGTAAAGTACTTATCAAATTTCTAAAATCGAAGAAAATATCTATCTATTACACATATAATATAATAATAATAATAATAATAATAATAATAATAATAAGATATATATACATACATACATACATACATTCACACACAAGACACATACGGTAGTCGCCGGACCTCTCTCTCTCACCCGAAGGCATAGAGATCTCGATCAGTGATGCTGTAATCTTCACTTATAATTCATCAGCGATTTTATCTTTCAATCTCCGGTAACCCCTTTGTTGTTTTTAGATCTCGTTCTTTACCTAATTTTACAGTTTTAAGTTGTTCGCAATCTCCCCCTTTTGATTGAATCATCGGTTATTTGAATCGATCTTGATCTTCTCGATGATCTGTGTTAAATTCGTGTTGAATCGGATCTGGGTTTTGGGAATTTTTGTTGGTTGACGTGTGAAATTGAAATCTTGTGAAACTTACGATTTGGGTTGTTTATTTGATTTCAGATTGCTGATTTGGGTAATTAGGTATGTGATATTGAATTGTGGCTAATTTTGGTTTATGTAATGTGTGTGATTGAACTCTTGTGTGTTGTGATTGATTCTGTTTGATGATTTGTTCGTAATGGTTGCTGGATCTTGTTGTGTTGAGGGTGATAGAATTTGCTGATTATCGATTGATTCTTTTTTGATTGGTAACTGTGAGTCGTATGATGAAGATCAGGAGTAATTATGATGATTAATGTTCTCTAAATGAACTTTTAGATGGGCTAGATGGGTGTATTATCTTAAGAGGTGGTTATATTGTCTTAATATTAGATTAATTTGAACGTAATCAATCAAATTTTTTTATCTTAATCGGTTATTCCTGTCACTCAATGTTGATTAATGTTACTTTATATGATTAGCTTTATTAGTTAGAAGCAAGTTATGCTTAAGGCTGCATAAAGGTGGTTGCTTTCTTGATTCAAGATAAATTATTACCTAAAGTTCAATTTATCTTATTTTTATGTAAATTTATGTTTAAGGGCTCGAAAAGGTTAATTTCTGACATCTGATCAAATAGGTGTTTTCAGGGTTTTCGACGTTTGAAGATTGTTGCAGTTGGTTTATCTTGAAAACATAATGGCTATTGATGGTGTTGTGTCTGAATTGGGCCATGTGTCTGCTGAAAACGGGAAGGTAGAGAGCAGTGTTAACGGGCATGTTGGTGAAAATGAATCTGGTTCTCATGTGAGTGAATCTGTTCGTGTAGAAAAAGCACCAGAAACCAGCTTTCCGAAGGATGCTGTTGATGAGTGGCCCGAAGCAAAAAAGTTTCACTCGGTTTATTTTGTTAGATACCGGACAGTTGAAGACCAGATTCTGAAAGCTAAACTTGACCAGGCTGATAAGGAGCTTAAAAAGCTTAACTTGGCTCGCGATCCCATCACTGAAAAGCTGAGGGCGAAAAGGGTATTAGTTATATTAATACTTTTGAGCTTAAAAACACGGTGGTCTTGAACACAAAATACTTATTTTAAATCGATTTATTGCTTCTTTAGAATGAACGAGCACAAGTAATAGGCCAACTGAAGGCTCTAGTTGAAGAAAAAAACCATTTCAGGACCATCATGGATGGCAAGAGAAAAGAAATCGAGCCATTGCAGCAAGCTTTAGGCAAACTGCGGGGCCCTAACAACGCGAATAGAGACAATAGAGGTTACATATGTTCATCTGAGGAAGAGCTCAATGATGTTGTAAGCATGGTTTTACCACATAATGAAGTCATATTTGTAGAAAGAAAATCTCAATGCAGTCTCTTTTTGTTTGTTTCTAATATTCGATTTTTACTTTGCTGCAGATTAAGAGCATGCAATACCGCATTCAACATGAAAGTATTACTCTAAATGAGGAGAAACAAATTATTAGAGAAATTAAACAGCTTGAAGGGACTAGGGATAAGGTTATTGCAAATGCTGCTATGAGGGCTGAAGTTCAAAAATCTGTTGGTGAAAAAGATGCCATTCAAGACCAGGTCAAAGTAAGAACAGCTCTTCTGAAATTTCGAATAGCTAAGTGTAGCGGTGGCAAAACAAGCTGGTTGGGTAACAGGGCATGAGTCAGTTCGACACAAAAACATATTCTTGTCCACTTTGTTTTTTTTATAAATAATGCATTTAATAAGATTATCAAATATTATATTGTAACAATAGAAATTTAGTTTTTTAATTTAGCGATTCAGGGCACATGCTCTAAACTTACACTTTGAGCCACTTTGGACCCAATCTGTTTGACCCGTGTTTTTTTTATCAGAGCAATCTGAGATGAAAGATAACTGAAATTGGCCTGTCTATAAGTAAATGGGTTGCAGCTGCAAGCCTGCAACCTCTATCTACCAGTCTAAAAGTTAATTTTTTTAATCTTTATTATGTTTCCATGTTGTTTGTAGTCTATTGGCGTTGATCTTGATGGGGTCCGCAAAGATCAACAGGCTATTAAGGCCAAACTTAAGACGCTTGAGGCGGAAAAAGAGGCCATAAACAGTGTGATTGCTTCTTTAGAGGAGGAACTGCGTGTAGTGATTGAGAAAAGGGATAAAGTCTACGACAAAATTCGTGAGTTGAGGAATAAACGTGAAGAAGGGGTATGTTAGTACTTTCAATTATGGCTATATTTTGTGTTTCAGACTTTACAAAGGCTATTTTAACCATTTGTCTCCTCTATCTTTTCAGAATACTTGCTTTTACCAAAACCGCTCCCTCTTGAATGATGCAAGAAGGCTGGCTATGAGTAAGGATGTTAATGCCCTTATAGAGCTTTCAACCTCAGAGGTTTGTTAATCCCTCTTAGTCTGTTATTTCTTGAACATATCACTTACATTTGTCAGAACTTTTCCAAACACTCGAATTTTCTAATTTCTAAATTTTACAAACAGAAGCACATTTAAGCACCATCTTCTATTGCCTGTTGTTCACATAATCATTTCTATTCGCTGATTTGTATTAGGTTGACAAATTCATGTCCGAATGGAATAGCAGTAAAGCATTCCGGGAAGATTACGAAAAAAGAATATTGCAATCACTCGACATTCGCCAGCTCAGCAAGGACGGGCGTATGAGGAATCCTGGAGAGAAGCCTTTGGTCTCACAGGAATCACCTGCCCCTGTTCCTGTTGAAACCGAGGCCGTAGCAAAATCAAAGTTAAAACAAGCAAAGGAAGAGCCTGCTCCAACTCCACCTCCACCTCCACCTCCAGTTGCCTCAGTTGAGAAAGAAAAAGACAGCAAAAAACCAAAAGAAGCAAAAAAGAGTAAAAACGAGAAGTTAGTGGCAGAAGAAGAAGAAGAGGAAGTTTACGGATTGGAGAAAAAACCAGTGAAAACTGAAGTTGTGGATGAAGTGAAGCTCAAGGAGATGAAGAGGGAGGAAGAGATTGCAAAAGCAAAGCAGGCGTTGGAAAGAAAGAAGAAGCTTGCAGAAAAAGCTGCAATGAAAGCCAAAAAGAAAGCAGAGAAAGAAGCTGAGAAGAAACTCAAGGTTTGTTCTTTCAAAAAAATATAAACTTTTTTTAACTTTTGGTCGAGTTTGTAACTTATCTGACTTCTGGTCAACCTTGTTACAGGATCGCGAGAAGAAAGAGAAAAAGAAAATGCAGGCTTCTATGCCCGCCCCCGAGGCTGCAGAGGAAGCAACGGCGGAGGAGGCTGTGGAGGAGCCGGTGGAAGTAAAGGAAGTTGTGAAAACGCCACCAAAGACCAAAGAGACTATTAGAGTGAGAGGCCGAAGCTTAAGCAACAGGGGCAAAGGGCCCGATTCATTGTCAAAGGTCATATTGAAGCGTAAGAAGTCAAACAACTACATGTATTATTACGCGGCCGCTGCTGCTGCGATCGTCGTTGTGGTTTTAGCTGTTGGGTACAACATGTACGGCTAGACAAACGAGTCTAGAAAATCGATGCTTGTGGTTGGTACTTGGGAAGTAACGTCGGTTTTGTTTTGTGTTTGTTTTTCTTTTCTTCTGTATTTGCAGCCCTGAGAACTTGATATATGTTTAGAAAAGAGGTAGCTTGAAACATGTACCAGAGGACTAATGTAAGTTTTGACAATTTGCTTTGGTTAAGTTACAGAACCTTGTTATGTGATATGTTTCACATGTTTCTATCTCCTACACAGTTATGCCGGGTCTGGCGAATATGAGAATTAACGCCATAGCGTGTGCAGGTTTCAAGATCTCATCGTCAAAATTATCTGGATTGATGAGGGGCCTTTTGACACCTGTCGTTTAAAGAATTATAAAAAGTGCTTTAGCTCAACTCATATACATGTTTTAACCTGTTATCCAGCATGTTCATTATGTCACCACTAAAATCATGTGACGTGAGGCCTTTGTTAAGTTTTTTCAATTATTACCGTTTTGCATTTGGGTCAGGCACATCTGATTTCTGTGACTGAATGAAAGCATGGTGTGAAGTATACTAATAACACCATTAACATGCAAGACGTGGGTTCAAACCTTCAATAAGTAAACATCTTGGATGAACACCATCGTTAAATAAAAAACTCATGAGCATGCCACCTACATTGAATGAGGATCACACAGTATTCAATAGTTGTGTGACCTCCCAATCCATTTTTCTTTTTCAAAAGTGTACCTAACGAGGAACAACAAGGGACGATCCTCAAATATCACAGTATAAAATATATATAGGAAGAGTTGAATGGGTAGCAACAAAGCGAAGTGGTATGAGTGCCAAATTTGAATGAATCCGATCGGGGTACTAGAAGTGACACACCCACAACCAGTCGACCCGATCCAGTCACAACAAATGTGGGTTAACCTAATTCAGGCGGCTCCATGAAGACTCACAATTCCACATCAAACCCATGTCCCCATGTTTACATCATCATTATCTTTTCCTTCTATGTTTATATTTTTTAGGTATTTTTAAAGTCATTTATGAAAGACACTAATTATAAGCATACATGGGTGGGTTTTTTTTCCATCATTATGTACTGCATGTTTGGAAGGAAAACAATTAGAGATAAATTACCATCGTGTTAATCTTAGTTTGCTCTTGTGAGGAGACTATTTTTGCTCTTGAAACGTTTGTTGCCATAGTCGTTTTCAGTTGAATTCAAAACCCGCCTGATCGTTTACAACCTTGGTGCATTCATTTGATATTAGAGTCAAAACACGACCCGTTTCAACTATGTTTTACTTTCCATATCCAATAACACTCATCTAGTTATATCATTCTTTTCTCTGCAATAAATGGCTAACAAAAAAAAAAAAAAAAAAAAAAAAAAAAAAAAAAAAAAACCATGGAGCAACAAATCAGGAAATTATAAGAGCAACTTTGTGATCTCAACATTGCCATGAAAAAATAGCAACATCAAGACCATTCTCCCTACAGTTACTGTCCTAAAGATGATGATACTAAAGATCAATTACATGTTTGAGGCCACAATTGTTATGGTCGACACACACCAAGCGATCGCCATCATAGTGATAGAGTATGATGGGCGACTTGACTTAGATGAGTTTTTGGAGTGGCTTTAGATAGTGTAACGCTTTTTAATTACAAACAAACCCCCGAATACATAAAAGTGAAAATTGTTGCATTAAAGCTACACAAGTACGTTTACGTTGGTTGTAAAGTCCTTGTCGGCTTTTGGGTTGACATTAGAAGACATATGCCAGGACCATTTCAATTTTCTTGGTCCTTAAGCTACAAACCATAATTGTATTTGTATATAAACCATATCATGTATTGTAATATTAGACAGTGCTAATAAAGAAAAACCCTAGTTGCAATGAACTGAGTCATGTTAAATTCTCATGTTTTTTCTTCTTGTGAGTGTTTGTGTGATTCTGTGTTTACCTGTGTGAAGATACATAACAAATGATATCAAAGCTAAGGCTCAAATATTGTTAAATCTTCCCCTGTTTTACGATTTTAGGAAAAAATCGTAAATTTGTGTTATCACATAACACCAATCTTACAAGTAGGGTTTCAAGATCCCTTGGAGTTGTTCTTGTATAAACCCTACTATCGCCGCCACCACCACCGTTGATTAGGGTTCAACGCTTCAGCGTTGTTGCTGCCTAAATATCACCATTGTTTTGTCGCCATTTAACCATTGTCACGATCGTATGGTTTGGTTTACTACGTGGTAGTCAATCAAAGCTGCTTTAATTTATAACATAATCGAAAACTCGAGAGACGATTGGAAGGATCATTATGAAATGTTATATTTCAGCCGACATAAGAAGATACATGTTTATTCATTCTTGTTTTTTTATTAGGTTTTGGCTGGGTTATTGATTAATTTTTTGGTGTTTAAGTTTCGGGGCGTTATTCGGGTTTGCTTTGATCTATGGTTGTGGTTTGGGTATTTGTTGATGTGAGTATCAGGTTTGGTTTGTTTATCCAATTCTTTACTAGTTATGAACAGTTTGGTGAGCCGAACTTTTTGATTTGTCTTTGTTTGTTATTATGGTCGAAAACGAGAAGATTGATATTGAAAAGTTCAATGGTACTTATTTTGGTTGGTGGAAAATGAAATTAAAAGATGTTGTGTCGAAAGGATTTGGATATGATACTGGAAAAGAAACTAAAAAAGATCGAGAAAGCTAAAGAAACAGTTTAGGATTCCAAGGAAAAGAAAGTTAGAGCGGCTAGTATGTTGTCTTTGACGAAGCGAGTTACTTTTAACATCATTAAGGAAACCACCGCAAGTGGTATGCCGTTGACTTTATCAAACATGTAAGAAAATTCGTTTGCACCTAACAAGGTGTTCTTGATGAGGGAACAATTTATGACGAGAATAAAAGAAGGAAGCTTAGCTACCGCTCACATTAATAATCTAAATTCTATTTTGTTCAGATCAACATTTGTGGGAATAATATTCAATGATGAGACTCCATCTGTGGTGTTTTTGGCTTCACTTCCTTGTAGATGGTTTCGGACACTGACTACTATTACCAGTTCTATAGGTCCTGAAACTATGACATTTTATAAGATTTGAGATATTATGCTAGGTGAAGACATTCATCTGAAAGGTGCAAACGATGGATCATCGTCTGAGATATTACATATTGGCAGGGGAAGGGAAAACAGTAGAGGTAGCAGGAGTTGGGTGAAGAGTTCTACTAGAACTCGAAAAAATGTGAGGTGCTAGAACTGCAACGAAGATGGACATATTAAGAGTCAATGTTCAAATAAAAGCTTGAACACCACCATAAAAGATGAGTGTCTTGATGGCTTGTTACTACTCGAGGATGGAAATAATAATGAATAGGGCGATTTTGGGAAGGTATAACGTGCTAATAATGAGTTGATTAAGGTAACGAGGCACATGAGAGATATTGATTTGGTTATTTCATTCGTAACTACATGGAATCTGAAAAATATCAAAGTGATTCGAGACCTAAATAAGAAATTAATTTCTAGTAGTCAACTGGATGAACAAGAACTAAAGTAAGATCTAGTGGAGGTTCTTGAAGGGTGATCAATGGTAATCTGGTGATTGCCTGTGGTAAGAAGAATGAGTCGTTATACATGGTGGAGGTATCTATTAAGGAAGTGAGGAAGTGATCATCCTGGTTAAGCAAGTTAAGTCAGGTTTGCTAAATCTGTTGCTAAAAGAGTTTATTTTAAAAACGTGAAGTCTAGATTGAAGATATTAGTTAAACAGAGTTGAAAGTCTAAACTACTCAAGGGATTCGATGACAGTGGGATCATGAGGCAAGTTCCAGGTACGATCAAGAAGATGCGTTGGGTTTCGAAGACTATGATTAAAAAATTCTCCCAAGAAAAGTTTTTGCTGAATTTGAAGAGTGTTAGTGTGAAGCTGGTGGAGCATGTAAACCAATTAAGATTGAAGATGGGTCGTTTAGATTAGCTATGACTGAGTTAGATATCGGGGGACTTTCCACTAACCATTCTAGAACTTGATGATGAGAGGCCACCACAACTAGGAGGTATGACTGGAATCTTAGCTTGTTTGAAATAGAGGCTTGGAAGACTTTCTTTTAAAGATTACTGCAGTATTGAATGACAGGGTTGTTTATGCTTGGATGGCGAGCTGGAGTACTCACAATGCCTTCAAGTAGAAGATTATTGGGTTATGAAGTCCTTGTGGGCTTTTAGGTTTCCATTAGGAACCATGGGCCAGAAAGCTACTAACACAAATTGTATCTCTGTATAAACCATGCCATTTATTGTAATATTTGGACTGTGGTATAAAGAGAAACTCTAGTTGCAGCTTGTAAACATAGGTCACACTAACCGAACCATGTTAAATTCTTGTGCTCTTTCTTATTGCTTTCTTGTGAGTGTGTGTGTTACTCCATGAAGATACCTAATATGCTTCCATGTGATGGCTAACATATGTTCGAAAAGAGAGCAACAAGGTAAAGACAAGGTAAGAAGTTGGCACAAGATGGAGAAAATGCTCAAAATAAAGTTCATGCTTACTTACTACCAAGAGAATTTTTCTAGTCTTCATTGACTCAAACAAAAATATCAGCTAGTTGAAGTTTTTGCAATATTTCGAATGCCTACTCATGAAATGTGGTCAAAAATGACCAACAAACTCTCGTGTGGTATTTGGGTGAGCTCGAGCCAGGGTATGCTCACATAATCAAACTCCACCCTTATTCTTCACTAGCTGAACTCATCTTGCTTGTCCATAGGGTTGAACTTCAACAAAAAGATAACATAGAAAATCCTATTCAAACCATGTTACGTGCTACACAAACAATTTTATAAAGTGTATAAGCAAAAAGAGAATATTTACTCTTATGAAAACCATAATGATTGTTCATGTATTTTTCTTAAAATAATATAATGATAATATATTTTTCTTGAAGACTAGAGATGGAGAAAGTTTGGGGTGGGGGTTGGAAAAAAGAAACTAAAGTTGGATTTTATATGGTCGCAAGGAGCGAGGGTGTTGGTGGTTAGGGATTGTACTTTCCGATCATAGGTTTAAAACTAGCAAAAAATACGGTGTCTTTACTTATCAAAATAAAAAAAGAGAGGTTGGTTTTAATCTTTTTTTTTTCTTTCTAGATTTTCAGTTGTTTGGGTATATTGCATTAACAATCCTTGTGGTTTGTAAAAAAGTTAAATAGCCATTCATTTTACATAAACTTAATAAAAAATTTTAATGTTAATTAGTGTTCATCCTAAAAACTATTTCTTTGAAGTTAAACTCAAAACATGTTATTTTTATTGAACATAAGACTATATTTATAAATATCATATATCATATCTTTATGTAAAAGTGTTATCATATTTTAGTTTATGTCGTAAGAAATAGGCTTCTGCACACATATAGCGTAAACCATATATATCAAATCAAAAACCAATCCATCTTCTTTTCGACTTTGTGTAAAATGAAAGCTAAATAAAAAATCGCATAAGTTGTTTTTGTTTTTGTGTTTAGACTCGAAAACATATATATATGACTAGTGGGTGTAACCCGCGCTAAGTAACGGGGGTTATAAAAGTTAAACAATTTAATTCTGATTATTTTATATGTTATACCTAACCATTCGAAAAAAAATTACATACGAGAGACGCTGATAAAAAGTGTAATAAAATAAATAATATCAAAAATAAATACCTCAAAACAGATAAGAAAAATAACGAATGTGTAATAATAACTTTACTATAATTAGCGAGCTCTATTGTAAACTGATTTGACATAACTCGAACGCTTAAATATAAACTTAAAAAAAGTTCAGGTGATTAAATGTAAATTTGACATAACTTGAAGGCTTAAATATAAAATAAAAAAAAACATAATGTATAGGTAGCAGTTTGGGAAAAAATACGAAATGAGAGAAAGTGTTGTGGTTAGTTTCAAAAAATCCTTAGAGATGTAAATGTAAAATTATAAAAAAATAAAGTAGTTTTTTTATTAGTTTGGAGAAATTGAAAATTATCATGGTAACATTAAGAAAACCTACAGTTTCACTACTCATAATTTTTTTGGTTTATTATATATAGTGATGCGACGGGTGTTATTGAGCCTATTTTTCGAACTGTCTTAAAAGTTGATATGCTTGGGTATTATTATGATAATTATTTATATATTTAGTGCTTATATACATAAGTGTTTAAATACAATAATACTTAAATCAAATAGTGTTAAGTTATAAAAATATATAAAAAAAATATATATGTTTTAATATTAATTTAAAATATTATAAATAGGATAATACTTAAAATAAATAAATATAAAATAATATATTAATTTGAAGAAATTTATTAAATGTAGAAAAACTAAAACTATTGTATATAGTACTTGTACTTTACGTTTAAAAAATTATATTAGGTGTGTTAAATTTTAAGTAAAATTACAAGTGTGTCATTATCAAATGATTTATATAATAGTATAGATACTATATATATCGATTATTATTATCATTATTATTATAAAAGTATTTAGTAATTATGTAGTTAATTTAAATTCAAATAAGACAATACTTATATATAAATTTAATAATAATAATAATAATAATAATAATAATAATAATAATAATAATAATAATAAAAGTTTTAGTAATTATATAGTGAAATTTTCAAATAAGATAATACTTAATAATAAATTTAAATATTAATTTAAAGTATTATTAATAAATATTATATATAATGTAATGAATTAGATATTCTCATATTATTAAATAATATATTAATAATATGATATAATTAATGTATTAATTAAAATAAGTTTATTAAATAAGAGGTAAAATAGAGATGATAATATAGAATACTTGTACCTTTTAAAATATTGTATTAGTTATCTTAATTGTTTTGTAAAATTACAATTATGATTTAATTTTTTTTCTTTATTTATTTAGTAGTAAAGATAAAATAAATGAAAAGAAACTATATCTATATCAATCAAAAGAAACTATATCTATACCTATCTATTACACGTATATAAATATATGTAAACAACAACACATTCGGTAGTTCGCCGGCCACACTTCTCTCTCTAACCTACTCTCTTTCCCTCTCTACACATCCTCCGACGGCACAGAGATCTCGATCAGTGATGCTGTAATCTTCACTTGTAATTCATCATCGATTTCTTCCTTCAATCTCCGGTAAATCCTTCGTTGTTTTTGGATCTCATCGTTTACCCAATTTTACAGTTTTAAGTTGTTCAAAATCCCCCCTTTTTGATTGAATCATCGGTTATCTGCATCGATCTTGATCTTTTAGGTAATCTGTGTTAGTTTCGTGTTGAATTGGATCTGGGTTTTGGGAATTTTTGTTGGTTGACGCGTGAAATTGAAATCTTGTGAACATACGAACAGGGATTTGTGATGTGGGTATGTTGTCTTGAATTGTGTTTTATTTTGGTGTGTGCAATGCATGCGATGAGCTCTTGTGTGTTGCGATTGATTATGGTTAATGATTTGTGAGTTGGGTATACACTGATTTGTTCGTATGATTACTGGATCTTGGTGGGATTTGGACGATGTAAATTGAGATTCATATGATGAATGTTAAGAAAAATAATGGTAATTATTGCTCTGTATTGAGCTTAAGAGGTTTTTGGATATGTGATTTCAAGTGATTATTCTCACTTGAAAAATTAGAATTGGATTGATATATATATTTTTTTAAATTAAAGTTAGGAGAGTTGGGTATAGTTACATACTTACATTCATCTCAAGAATAAGTTTTTGTTAAATTATTTTGAAATCCTTTTATTTTGATCTTAATCGATCAAAAAGACAGAACCTTGATCATATTTACAATCAGTGGGAATTGATTGATGTTAGATTATATTGCTGTAATGACTTTAAACACACATGACACATTCTTAAAGTTGTAATTTATTTATATATATATA
Source organism: Flaveria robusta (assembly GCA_025506415.1). Classification (NCBI taxonomy): domain Eukaryota; kingdom Viridiplantae; phylum Streptophyta; class Magnoliopsida; order Asterales; family Asteraceae; genus Flaveria; species Flaveria robusta. Next base: position 8,463,848 of record CM046465.1, read on the forward strand.
TATATATTTGTTGTTATTTGTAAATTGGTGTTTGTGGAGAATGTGAAGCTTGATTTCGTTCATTTAATCAAATAGATGTTATCTTTCCTGTATTTGGCAGACTGCTCCGTTCTATCAGCTTCAGCTTTTTGAATTTTGAAGATTATTGAAGTTACTTTATCTTGAAAACATCATGGCTATTGATGGTGTCGTGTCTGAAAACGGGAAGATAGAGAACAGTCTTAACGGGCATGTTGGTGGAACTGAATCTGGACCTCATGTGAATGAAAAAGCACCTGACACCAGCTTTCCAAAGGATGCTGTTGATGAGTGGCCCGAAGCCAAAAAGTTTCACTCAGTTTATTTTGTTAAATATCGAACAGTTGAAGACCAGATCTTGAAAGCTAAACTTGATCAGGCAGATAGGGACCTTAAAAAGCTTAATTTGGCACGTGATCCCATCACCGAAAAGCTGAGGGCGAAAAGGGTACTAGTTATACATATACATTATACTCTTGAGGTTTAACATACATTTTTCTTGAACGTATAGTAATAACTGTAAATTGGTTTTTGTTTCTGTAGAATGAGCGAGCACAGGTAATAGGCCAACTGAAGGCTTTAGTTGAAGAAAAAAACCATTTCAGGACAATCATGGATGGCAAGAGAAAAGAAATCGAGCCACTGCAGCAAGCTTTAGGCAAACTGCGTGGCCCAAACAACGCGAATAGAGACAACAGAGGCTACATATGTTCATCTGAGGAAGAGCTCAATGATGTTGTAAGCACGGTTTACTACATAATGAAGTCCAGTTTTGTAGAAATAAAACGCTCAACGCCTTCTTGTTTTGTTTGTTTCTGATATTTGATATTTACTTTTGCTGCAGATTAAGAGCATGCAATACCGCATTCAACATGAAAGTATTACTCTAAACGAGGAGAAACAAATCATTAGAGAAATCAAACAGCTTGAAGGGACTAGGGATAAGGTTATTGCAAATGCTGCCATGAGGGCTGAAGTTCAAAAGTCTGTTGGTGAAAAAGATGCCATTCAAGACCAGGTCAAAGTAAGAACACCTCTTCTGAAATCTGTATGCTAAGGGTAGTGGTGACAATATGGGCACTATATGAGATTTTCAAATTTTATATAATCATAATAATTTAGTTTTTTAGTTAGCAATTTAAGATGTCAATTGCACTACATTGGGGGACTTTGGACCCTATCTGTTTGTCTTTAAGATAAAAGATAATCGAAATCTGTGCATCCATAAGCAAATGGGCTGCAACTGGAAGTCTGCAACCTCTATCTATCAGTCTAAAAGTTATTTTCTTAATCTTTATTATGTTTCCATGTTGTTTGTAGTCTATTGGCGTTGATCTTGATGGGGTCCGCAAAGATCAACAGGCTATTAAGGCCAAACTTAAGACGCTCGAGGCGGAAAAAGAGGCCATAAACAGTGTGATTGCTTCCTTAGAGGAGGAATTGCGTGTCGTGATCGAGAAAAGGGATAAGGTCTATGATAAAATTCGTGAGTTGAGGAATAAACGTGAAGAAGGGGTATGTTAGCACTTCCAGTTATTGCTATATTTTGTGTTTCAGACTTTACAAAGGCTGTTTGATCATTTGTTGTCTTTTCCGTGTGTCCAGAATACTTGCTTTTACCAAAACCGCTCCCTCTTGAATGATGCAAGAAGGCTGGCTGCAAGTAAGGACGTTAATGCCCTTATAGAGCTTTCAACCTCAGAGGTTTGTTAATCGCCTCTAGACATTATTTTGGAACTGAGTATCTGATAATCAAACTCCTTTCTGACTATCTGCTTTTGAGCGGGTAAAAAAATAATTTTTTACTTCTTTTCCAAAAATGCCCTGTTTGATTATTTTGTACATAAATACTTGAGCATGTCACTAACATTTATCAGAATTTGCCACATGCTCAATTTATAAGTTTTACAAATGTTCCATCTTCTGCTGGATGTTCACATAATCACTTATATTCACTTATTGCAATTAGGTTGACAAATTCATGTCGGAGTGGAATAGTAGTAAAGCATTCAGGGAAGATTATGAAAAAAGAATATTGCTATCACTCGACATCCGCCAGCTCAGCAAGGACGGGCGTATGAGGAATCCTGAGGAGAAGCCTTTGGTCTCACAAGAATCACCGGCCCCTGTTCCTGTTGAAACTGAGGTTGTAGCCAAAGCGAAGGTAAAACAACCAAAAGAAGATCCTGCTCCATCTCCACCGGCTCCAGGTGCCTCAGTTGAGAAAGAAAAAGACGGTAAAAAACCAAAAGAAGCAAAAAAGAGTAAAAATGAGAAGTTAGTGGTAGAAGAAGAAGAAGAGGAAGTTTACGGGTTGGAGAAAAAGCCGGTGAAAACTGAAGTTGTGGATGAATTGAAGCTTAAAGAGATGAAGAGGGAGGAAGAGATTGCAAAAGCAAAACAGGCTTTGGAAAGAAAGAAGAAGCTGGCTGAAAAAGCTGCAATCAAAGCCAAAAAGAAAGCCGAGAAGGAAGCTGAGAAGAAGCTCAAGGTCGGATTTTTATAAAAAAACAATCTTTTTCGAGTTTTGGTCAACTTTGAAACATCTTTGACGTCTGGTCAACTCTTTTACAGGATCGCGAGAAGAAAGAGAAAAAGAAAATGCAGGCTTCTATGCCCGCCCCCGAGGCTGCAGAGGAAGCTATGGTGGAGGAGGCTGTGAAGGAGCCAGAGGAAGTTAAGGAAGTTGTGAAAACACCAACAAAGACCAAAGAGACTATTAGAGTGAGAGGCAGAAGCTTAAGCAACAGGGGCAAAGGAGCCGACTCATTGTCAAAGGTCATATTGAAACGAAAGAAGTCTAACAACTACATGTACTACTATGCGGCTGCTGCTGCTGCTATCGTTGTTGTGGCTTTAGCAGTTGGATACAACATTTACTCGTAGACAAATGAGTCGAGATAACAGATACTCATGGTTGGGACTTGGGAAGTAACTGTGGGTTTTTGTTTTGGGTTCGTTTTGTTTTTATTTTTTTGTTCTTTTGTGTTTGCAGCCTTGAGAACTTGATATATAAACTAGAAAAAGCTAGTTTGAAACATGTACCAGAGAAGAGTACTAGTGTAAGTTTTGACATATTGCTTTGGTTAAGTTACATGACCTTGTTATTTGATATCTTTTGCATAAGTTTATAAGTCTGAATGATTCTGTGGGAAAATAAATATGTTTTTTAAGCAGATGCTAATTAACATGTTGATTCAATTTCCACTGTTTTTCAGGTTGGGTCGAAGACGCTTTATTGAACATCTTTTTTTTAATCACAATATATATAATCTGTTATATGCGATTACAAAAACATGTTATTTATTGTTTACTATCACATTAGCAATCTATTTTCCTGTAGTAAGGTGATTCAAAAGGTTGTGTTGATTGAATACACTTTGATATGTTAGAGACGTATCAAATCCATACTAGAATCATTGATTGTACTAGCTTAAAGTCTAGACCTCTGGTATTTTTAAAGATGACTAGACCTCTGGTGACCGGTAGCCACTAATGATTTAGGGAGGAAGTGGGTTTTGTTTTGTATTTTTATTTATTTCATTACATATTGATAATTTAATAATAAATTTTAAGGTTTTCTAATGTTAGTGTCAAATACCAAAAATGTTACAGGTCCAAAAACAGTGATGACTAAATACACAATTTCGAAAAGGTTGTGATCAAATGGGAGGGGATGCATTGCGAATAGCGGTGAATGGTGGTGTGGGATGGTTGTGTGAGGGTCGTTGGCGTTAGTCGGAAAAAAAAACAATGGTTAGTTAGCCTAATTAATATAATTTATGGTATTGAATATAATCCTAGAAAATCATATTGAAATGTAAGAATTCATTAAAATGTAAATGCAGAATGTTAATATTATTGAAACCAAGAAACAGAAGCTATTAACACTTCAAGATACAGAAGCTATAGAGGCGACAATAATCATCGTTATAGCCTAGAAAATTCATTGCTAACTGATATAACGACAACACCTAGTCGCTAAAAGGTCATCGCTATATACTCGTCGCTAAAGCACACCCATGTCGAAGACAGGTCGTCGCTATAGTATACACATATAGTGATGACATGTTGCCCTTGTAATGTTGTCGTCAAAATCTTAGAAGACAAAATTAAAAAAAAAATTAAAATTAAATATATAACCATAGCGACGACTTCATAGGCGATATGTCTATGCTATAGAGTCTGTTTTTTTTATTTTTACATTCTTTATTTATTTAAAATTTTCCAGGTTTATAAAATATATATAATCCAGTCCCAATTATTCAACCTATTCAAGCTCCGCAACATTCTAATATAAAAATCAAATACATATATGTCAAAATACATAAGAGTTGTTCAAACATGTCAAACATTTAACATAATATTTATCATATCATTTGATCAAACAAAAACAAGCAACTTCAAAGCTTGTATTATCTTCTTCATCCTCTTCTTCATTTGGTAGACATGACGCCTTGTTGTTGTTATGTGACATCAAAAGGAGTTGATCTATTTGTTCTTGCATTCGTGCATTTATTTGTTGTTGTTATTACCATCTTTCATTTGTTTGTCTAAGTTGTTCTTGCAATTCCTTATAGTGCGGCAGGAGTGCATACATTCTTGCATTTCTTTATGGTGTGGCGGAGGTGCATCAAACATTTCATTATTTGTTGTTGGATTACGTGTGTTTGAGGTCCAAAGGTCTTCTATCTCTAAAGCGTTAGGATATTTCTCACCATGATAAACCCATGTCGTATATGTTTGAAGAAACCCACGATCATGTATGTGTGCATAAATCGTAGATAAATTTTGAAGTGACCGGTTCGAATTAGCACAACATTTACATGGGCAGCATGTTTTGCCTTCACTGTTAAGATGGTGCTTGACAATCTCCATAAAGTTTTGTAATCCATTTAAGAAATCAGGAGATCTTCGATTTCGCAAGTAAATCCAACTCTTATCAATTGTCATAACTGTTTCATTATTAATAATTACATTGGGATGCATACACAAACATGCACATATACATACGATAAATGATATAGATGGCTGTAGATGAGGTAAACTATTACTCTATGACTATAGATCCTAACTCACTTTTTGAATATTTTAGCTCACATGTATACATTTTAACGAGCTGGCTATTTAAGAAAAAAATAACATCATTTCCCTTTAACTTCCTGGCATACGGATAAACCACAAACTCAAAGAAGTAATAGAAAATGATGTTGATTTTTTCTTGGATAGTCAGCTTTTTAATATATATACATATCCTAAATAAGATAGAATATTCAAAAAGTAGTCTCGAATTTGTGACAATTCAAAATTTATCTCTATTAGATAAATTTCACATGGATATATTCTAAAGGTTTATCCTACTTGAATACTAACACAAAAACATACATATAAACATGTAAAAACAAAAATACTCGGTACATATTCTAATTGAAGAAAAACAATCATATATTTAAATTTCATCAATTTTATATAAATTAAACACATATACACTTAGACATTCACAAACACACACACACACACACACACACACACACATATATATATATATATTTATATATAGGGCCATTCAAATGAAAACCAATATTTTGTTAAAAACTAAAAGAACTAATAATGATCATAGATCATGTTAATCAATGGCTGCAATTAAAAGGGGCAATTCAGTAATTTTATATGGTTTTAATTATGTGGATAGAAAATAATAAAGGGTAGAATTGGTATTTCAATTTCAATTTTAGAAACTGCCTTCTAGACAATCACGGTCACGATGAGTCATGTTCCCAGGGAAGGTAATACACAACTTCTTTTAATTTGAAGATACCAAACCATTGACCATCAATTTGCCAAGCAAATTCCACAAAATCGTTTCCTGATTTGAAGATCTGAAGATAATCGGACTTATCATTCGGTGAGCAAAGTTCATAATCGTATCTTGATTCGAAGAACAGCAGACCATCGGATACTAAAACCCCCTTATTTGAGTCAAAAATCCCACAACCTTAGTGATTCAGTAACGCTTTACCCATAAAATTGCAAAATGTATGGCTATTGTATTGCTATGAATCTTTGATTTTGAAGCTTATTTGAAAATATAAGGCTGAAATTTTATTAATTTCTCGTTAGATTGAATTTTTTTTATAGTCGATGCTAGGGCTGAAATAATTTTGCTATTGACATTATTTTGGGGTTTTTTCTTACTTGATATTTGTTGTTGCTATTTGATGTTATCAACTTATAATAAAAGTAACTCTATTTCTGCAACAAGAATTTGTCATGATTGTTTTTATACTTCATTTTCCTGTTCGATAAACACAGATTATTGTAAAAATGCATAGATCTAGAGTTCATGCAACATTGTCAATTTCCTTTGAATGAATGAAAATTTTTATTTAGTTGATAGTTTTATACGTAGAGGTGGCACTGTGGGTGAGTTGGATTGGATTGGTTGCCGGGTCAGGGTCATCTTGAGTTAAGATGGGTCTGGGTGGACATGCCCTAATTAAAAAGGGTTGAATATGTGTATGGGTCAGTTTCGATTGAGGATACTTTTGATTCGGGTCACAATGGGTCAAATCAAATTTATAGTCTATTACGTTTTTAAGTTCAATCTATAAACAGACATGCAAAGTAATAAACCCAACACTAATTTGATGAGATCATTGGTTAAAGTAAATTGATTTTTTTAAAGTAATTATTCTCTAATCGACTATAGCAAATACTTTTATAAAGAGAAGTCCCAGTTAGTGGTCAAGATATATTTTAGTTATTATATTCATGATATGTTCTCGTTTATCCATCTATTAATACTTATGAATGTTTGCTTTTAGATGATAAACTAAGGTCAAAGAAGGTAAAAGGAAGTACAGGTGTTGAAGGTCTAACATTTTGCATTACAAAGGTCATCTATTACATTGGTTTATGTTGATTTCCAAAACCATTCCTGACAACGTATGTTGGTTGACAACTTTTAGTTGTTCGAATCTCAATGAACTTCTATAAACATATATGAAAATATATGTTTTGTACTTGTCAGGTTTAAAAAACCAACTATGTATATATTTGGTGGCAGTACTGCAATTATGCATTAATGCACATAATGCAATTATGCATTTAGGCACATTCAACAATTATGCAAAATGCACATATTGAATTTCTTAATTACACGCTCGTCATTATATAATGTATTGAACTCAAATTTATATTATTGTAAGTTGTATTACTAGGAGCGTGCTTCTTTATTTTGATTTCTAATTGTCATTACTTGTTAACCTGATTGTTCCATAAGGTAAGATTATCATAATTGATCATAAAAGAGTACATGTAGCTTCTAATAATTTCATATTCCTATAATTTTTTATGCATAATTTGTTGTTATTTTATTTTTGTATTACATGGAATGGATGGTTAGAAAAATTTATCAAAGTATTTATATGCAACAATTGAGAGTAAATAGTAGTTTATTCTTACAATATCATTCCCTTGACCTCACCTAAATTCTAAGTCTTCAACGTAAAATGTAAACATCATATTAGGTTACAACATAGTTTATTGTCAACAAACTTGACAACTCAGTATCATATGTTATGTCATAGTTGCTAAGGAAAATCACTAAATATAGATTAAAATAGAAAGCATAATTAATTTAGTGAAGCTGTGAGGGCATTCATCACGCCCATCATATGCAGCTAGTGCTTATTATGGATTAAGTTGTATGTTTCTTTCTCTAATGGTGGAATTGTTCAAGTAGACTAAAAGTTATAATAATCCTAAAAGCATTTTACGAGAAGTGTTAAACATTATCATGATTTGCATGAGACGCCTGCTTAATTGAACACTAATAATTACTCATTATGCAGGAGATAATCTTCACAAAAATCAACCGACCCATAGAAGACTAATTGTTGTTTAGTTTTGAATAAAGAATCATATTATTAATGGCATGATAAAGCTTCAAATTCGAATTACTTGCAAGTGGAAATCAGACGGTTAATTGAAGAGGGAACAGTTAAATTTTTTCAGTCCACTAAGTTGAAAGGAATATAATGAATTACCATTTTGCCCTTTTGTCTAATTGTTGTATTAAAGAAAAATAATATATTTTAAAAAATCCTGATTGGTGGTTGTTGGTTCTTTTAGTTTTTTCCAAAATATTGGTTTTCATATGAATGGATTCCTATATATATATATATATATAAACTGAAGAAATCGTACTACTCAACCGCAACAAGATCCTCGTATATTACAACATAAAATAAAAATAAAATTAGATAAATGTTAAAACTCTTCCCAATGAGTTGTAATTTATAACATAATTTATATAAATACACATACATACACACATATAGATACAATATATACTCACACTAGATACATAGACATAAATAAATACATACACATTATATACATACAAATACACGTACACATACACGCACACGTATACGTACACGTACACCTACAAACACATATATCCATAAACATAAGTAAAGATACATTTACATAAACACATATACGTATACATACACAAACATACGACCTAAGATCTATACAACATCAAAAACTAAAACTTAAATAGTATAAATTCAATATTAATCGAAATAAGAGTAGAATAGGGTAAAACCATTTACCTATGGCCGGTGGGAGGGTACGAGGGTCACCAGAGAGAGGTCGTAAGAGGTTTTGGTTGGTGGGAGTCGGATATCGTCAAATTTGAGCTGCAAATCGAATATTTCGTTTTTGGAGGTGAAATGGCGTCAATGTGAGATGCAGGTCCTTTTTGCCCTAATTGCAACCTGTAGAGGCGAAAGTCGTCGCTATATCCTCCAAATGTCGTCGCTATAGGGTTGAAAAATGACGTCGTCCAACTAAACGCTGATTTTAAAAACATAATAAATACTAACTCTATAGAGGCGACTAGTCGTCGCTAATGTCGCCACTATAGAACTTTTTATTTTTTATTTACCTATATTAGTGGATGAAAAAAGCAAAATAAATAAAAAAATCTATCATCGCTAATAAATTTTCTTGAAACGAGTGCATTATCCTTCACCACGCCAAACTCTACTGCGAATACAAATCGAATCAAAAAACGAGATTTGCTCCACAAAAATCAAAGACTTATAGAGGTAACATGTCGTCACTATAGCCTGACCTATAGGGACGACACATATCGTCTCTATAGGCTTGGTTTCTTGTAGTGTAAGCAAGGCTCTAATATGTCCTAACAATAATATTTGTACCAAAATAATTCAGATTGGCTAACAACATTACATCATGCGATATATTTTGACACTTCAAAAATAACCTAAAGAGGCAAAACCTAGACAATCCTTCATGAAAACTTTTAAATGGTATAAGAGTTTGGTCATATCGATGTTTGATTTAGCTAAGTTTGGTTTGGGTTTTGAGCCGATCATCAAAATTAGTTAATATGCGGATCAAAATACATGTTCATATGAGTGCAACTCCTTTTTATGCTTCTCATGTTCGGTTGAAGGCAACTATTATAAAGAGTGTGGTCGCTTTGCAAATATTATGGCGCTTCAGCATGATCTTGTTGGGTGAATAAGATCATCCCTCATCCTGTTTTTATTAGATTTTTATTAGAGTTATAAAGTTTGTTGTATGAGTAACTACTTACAAAATATTTTATCCATAGGATTGACTCATCTATTGATTGAATTATACTTAAATTAAGAAATAAAAACAATGATAATCACATTAGTTATGTCTCGATTCATCTCATGCAAAAAGTCTACCTTTTAATTTTCCTTTACTATCTTTCTTTTTTGTTAACCATGCGTGTTATCGTCTGATCTGAAAATATTTTGTGTTACTTCTAAAAAGAATAATCATGTCACTTTGTATCTTTAGTTTATGTAGATCCATAATACGCATATATGTGCGTTTATATAATATCTACTTTTATGTAGAAGATATTTTATAAAAAATCTTCACATATGTATACTAACTCAACAGCAAAGTCCATGAATTTAATTTTTGTTCTTTTTAACAAAACTATTTTGTTACATAATATATTTATACCATAAAATACAATTGTCTAAAAAGTGTAATGAGAATTGTGAATCATTAGTTAAAGGAGATAATAAGATCCAACCAAGAAGTTAAAGGGCTAGAGGGTGCTTCCAAAAAACCCACAATTGTTTGTTTTTTTCTCAAGTGTCATTATTTTTTAGTTTAAAGGCAAATAATTTTTATATGACAATAATTTTTAAAAAAACTGTGTTTGCAATAATTTGATGATTAAAATATAGAAGCTTCCGATATGTAATTGTCTGAGAAAATGCATGAAAGTTCTAAAATGGTATCGTGTTACATTAAAATGTATATGATTTTGACACACAACCAATTAGGGCCAACCAAATAATTAAGTATATAGAATATGTTATAATTCCAAAGACTTTATGAAGAAGTTTATTTGTTAAAATTTGACGGGGAAACATAGCTTGGTCAAATGATATAATCAAAGTTATTTTGATAATATTATGAAAATAATACACAAATTAAAGAGAACTACGGAGAGGCATATATATAGAGTACAATATCATTAATCAACTTATTTATCTCATCAAAAAATATAGTTAAAATTATGCCGTGAAAGTACGTTCTAAAAATTGAACATAATCTTTTGATATAACCTACATATCTCTTTATAATATTTTGCGAGATATAAACACTCATTTCATAACTTTTTCATAATACCTTGTTGCGTTTCTAAAGATCATTAAAATCTTGTTAGGTAAATTCAAATGGAACAAAAATACATAATCTTTTATACACTTAACTATATTTTCTCAATAATAACTTTGTTAGAAAAAAAAAAAAAAAAATAGTAAAACGAAGCTACAGCAGAGGAAAAAAAATAATGTTCTTTTTTTTTTTTTTTTTTTTTTTTTGGTTTCACACGAAAATCACATCACTTGTTATCCTTTTAAATGAGCATAATCTCATTTACGGAACCAACGATATAAATATTAAGGTAAGAGCTGTCTTTTTTAATAACATATCGTTTGAGAATATTAGACGTATATCTTGCATATGCATTAAAAGTATTCAAATCATTTTTTTTTTAGTTTGGTTAATAAAACATAAACTCATATCTTTTATGCATTAAAAGTATTCAAATATTTTTTTATTTTCTACTCATACATCTCACTAAAAGCTAAAAAGAAAAGTGGTATATTAAGTTGCGTATGACCGACTAGAGGCCTAGAAACATCACTACAATGGCTTTTAAATACGACAAGACAACAATCTACCTGTCATCTTTCAGAAATTGAAATGGGCTTTTCACAATATTAAGGGACATCATAATCGTTGGAGTAATAAGTGAATGCTATTTATGCATACTAATAACAACTATTTTTTTGTCACTTAATGAATTACTAGTAGGAATCCCCGCGCATTGCGGCGGGTTCGGCTGGTCTAAGATTTGTATGGGTTGAAGTATTAACACACTTTAGTGATCAAATATATTTGTTCCTTGTGTGGATGCTTGTGGAGATGACTGTATTGGTCCTTTCATTCATTTCAACTCAAAATATGATCTACAATCTGTACCTCTTCAACATAAAATGAAAGGGAAGTCAATACCTCTACTGCCATGTGACCATGCATTAGTTGCTGCGGGGCTCATTTATTTATTAGACATGAATATTTAGAATAAATGTGATTACTTAATAGTCATATAGCCAAACAACAAAATAAATTTCTTGAAATCATAGTAATAATAGAACAAGAAAGTAATATGCAATTGCAGATTCACACGCTTGTCGGAGCTCTAATCATCGGCGTCAGAATTTCTTACTCATTCCCCGTCGATTTGTAATCCAAAAACCCTGAACCTGAGAGTGGTTGATGTGGTGGTGATGGTATCATGCCAGTTGGCTGTTGATGGTGAAATTGCATGCGACGCGAAACTTACATTGCTCTGTTTTTATATAGTATGAACACTTTTTTTCACCCTGCTTCAGATAATTTTAAGGTTAAAATGATAATCTGGGTACTGAATGTAAAAGGAGATGAAAAAGAACTAACCGCATGAAATGCATACCTAGATAAAATTTAATGTTGTTTCTGATGACCTGATTCCTTGAGTAGGATGATGGTATTTGCAAGATGCATCCAAAACTGCACATTATATAATACTGGATGTTCATGTATAATATGAAATGAGAGTACATGTTATTCATCACATAGTTGTGATGACAAAAAAAAAAAGCAAGATAAAATAAGTAGGTTGGTTAGGTTTGGTAATAGGTCAAAATGGACAATGTTTACTTATAAATAACTGTATTAATTGACCTAATCACTTATTATTAAAGCTATTTATAATAAACGAAGACTTTATTTTCTGTGGCTTGATGGACTAATGTGATGGATAAAGAGGAGACACGACTTAATATTAAAAAACAACAATAATAACTAACATGAAGTTTAGTGTTAACACATACCTAAATAATGTTGATATTTTTAAAGAATCCATGGTGAATTACAACTTGGGGTGGATTTAATTATTTTTTTCAAAATTCACAATAGATAGACATTTACCAGAGCAAAGATTGTGTTATTTTTACTGCCGAGTAGATTAAAAATTGTTAAAGCAACATGTTTGTGTTCTGAAACAACAAAGATAAAGTACCAAAACTATCAATCAAATTTCATAAATGAAAGCAACTTAGAAATAACCATACTCCACATGGAGTGACCGAAAGCCAAGATATTGAAATAGGTGTAAAGACACATCATGCACAAAAATAACATAACTATCAGAAATTAGATGTCTGCACCATATCATTGATTAAAGACAAATAGTTTCAAGTATATGGTAAACTGCAATTAAATTATTACAACTCACATTACGATTACTAATCTACTCGGTTCAGAAAAGGAACTAAGAAATAAAGCAAAAAGTTAGTCAAAACCAATGAAAGGAAGGATAATAACTTAAAACTTTTATGAGGACACTCTAAATGGATAAATTTAATACCCAAAATCATGTGATTACTAAATCTAGAACTAAGGCACATAAAGGATCTACCTTCTCCAACTGTAATAAAAGAATGACCATGAGAATAAGACGACACAACGTCCTCATTCATTCCTTCGAGAATGGCTCCCTGCAAGCAACAATTATACCACATGTTAGTAAGAATGATAGTTATTATGGCATTCTACTAAATTAAAATAATATTCTAGGATTAGAAAAGCCAACAGTGTGCCGGCCTAAAGTTTAATATGATCCAAATTAGTTTCTGTATTTAATTATTCTAAATTCCTAAAAACTATCAATAAATGTGAATGATAAGCAAGAACTTTGTTCTTCTTTCTTTATTTTTAAAAATTTATGAAGTAATAAACCACCGAAAAACTTATAATTAAACTTAAATTTGAAAATGATGAGTCAACCATCCCATGTTTTGAATCAAAATCTTGTATTCAGATTCTTGAATGTGTGCAAATGGTTAGAACGCCAAAGAGGTAATCATGATAACCCCGTATGTTTCTAGTTTAGAAGGAGTAGTGACTTAACTAATTGGTAAGCTTATTGCATTATCAGAAAGCCTCAATTTTATGCTTGATCTTACTCTACTTTATTCTTTTTAATTTATCTAATAAGCTAAGCCCCGTCAAACACTTGAAAGAGCTTAAAAGTTGTATGATAAAGCTCCTTAGATAAGCTAACCCAAACACTCTCTATGTCAATGAAAAATAGATAAAAAAAAATCAAACTAATAGAGTATTCTAAGACAAATAAACCAAAAAACATAACATTTTCAGAGCAACCACGCATAATCCTTACCTAATAAGAATCACATTCAAATATCAAATTTCCTTGCATCATTCATGTTTGTATCTTTAACTCACTTCAACTGATTGTGCATTAATGATTCAACAAATGTACTTATCTCATCATGTGATAGTCAAAACCTCCAATAATAACTATCATAGTTGAGAAACTAAACACAATTATTCATTTTGACACCATACGTAAAATGATTTATTCCACAATAACTCATAATTAACATTCAGTGAATTCCTAAATCCAAAATTATCCTTTCAATCAAAGCTGATGACACACTAAGTCAATCATCAAACTTATTATTTGCAGATATAATAACCAACTTTTAAAAACAATAAAACAATGATTGGTTGAACCAATAGAATGCAACGACATCAATACCTTACCTATCCATTAGAGTTCAACAAAATCAAAATTGAAGTTCGATAAATAATGGCTCATGTTTAATCTAACAATAAAATGTGAGATTAAGTTTCATCTTGGACCACATCAACCTACATATATCACCTAGAAATCAATAAATAATGGCTCATGTATACCAAATTAAACATCATCATCATTAACATGTTAAATGAAGGTAGCCGTGATAACGCTTTCGAAAAAAAACATCATCGTTAACATTATGCTCAAGATAACCGCAAAATAAACAAATTGCATCTAAACAATCGACAAAACACACCATGGTTATCAATTAATAAGAAGGATAAGATAAGGCCATAAAATAAGGCATTTCATTAAGAGAAAAATATGGTAAAAAAGCCACATACTTTAGAATCGTTTCTCCCTTTAGTTCTGATAAACCTTTTGACACTAAATCATATGAAATCAAGATGTTTACTGTATCTATCCGAATTGAGTACATGATATGACACAACGGGATTGAGAAATACCAAGGAAATTGATGATGAGGCAGCCATTGAAAGATATGTCAGGGAAAGGGGGTCTGATTGAAGACATGAAATCACTCGGTTGGATATGGTGACAATATGTTGTAGGTTTTCGGTGTCGCCGATGTAGTCGTTGAAGTTGATAACAGTACCATCCACGGCTCCTCTATCTCCATCCGATTACACACCTAACAAACAAGATCAAACAACTGATTCTGTAAGTGAAAATAATACCTGAATCGGTGCACCTGGCGTGGGCTCTTTGAATATGGATGGTGAAATTGCAATGTCTAAACCCTAGGTTTTATGTAAATTTTGAAGAAACAATCAAAATTTTTAGTCCAATTTCAAACAGAGAATAAGGGAGAAGAAAGGTACGAGGTTTGGGGTGTGTCGATGATGCTTCTTGGAGGAGGAGATGACTGAGGGGCGGAGGGGTTATAAGGTCGCAGGACTTCAAATTAAACCATTCAATGGAAACGATGGTGAGAGTGAATGCAGGGTAACGGTGGGGGAGAGGGGGGAAGAAAGACGCGTCTTAGGATTATGTGTGAAATTACAATACTACCCATCCTATATGTATTATATATTAGTTAAGATAAGATAAGATGATACATAAGGTTTCCATCTTAAGGTATTCGAGTGGTAACCCAAGACAAAATTGTTTTTCCATACTTACATTCCGATTTTCTTTAATATCCAATCTATTTAAAAAGCTCCACAAGAGTTTCATTCATATGCAAAAAGTTAACATACACAAACAGTTGCTATATATTTACATCTAGTTTAGTGATAATTTGATTACAATATATAAAAAAAATAAACATTTTCCAAAGAACAATAGAAAGTAGTCTAGATCTCGATCATAACTTTTGTCAAAATTCTTCACTTCAAACTCTTGCAATCTTCAATCCAAA
The DNA here is from genome assembly GCA_025506415.1 of Flaveria robusta. Classification (NCBI taxonomy): domain Eukaryota; kingdom Viridiplantae; phylum Streptophyta; class Magnoliopsida; order Asterales; family Asteraceae; genus Flaveria; species Flaveria robusta. The sequence continues at coordinate 8,479,486 of CM046465.1, forward strand.
ATCTTGCAATCTTCAAAATTTCCTTTTTTAGTCATGTAATCCTGGCTAGGGCATTCGATGTGGCGAGTGGTGGTTGCGGTAGAGGACTGCCTGGCAACGGACCGTAGTCCTGAAGGCGGCGTAGCAGAGGGCATGCATGGCAAATGGCCACGAGGCAGCAAATTGTAATCTTGGAGGCGGCTTGGTAAAGAGCAGAGCCGACAAAGTGTAGGCGTGGTGTCCCTCGGTTTTGGTTCATTGTCTCCGAAAGTAAAAACGTGATTGGTATCCAAGTTAAAAAAATAAAAAAAGAAACAAGATGACACTTGACGACCGTGGCCGTGCGACGGTGTTAAGCCTAGGCCGCTGACCACCATGGTTAGGCGGCGCGGCAGAGGGTTCGATAGCAATGGACTTTAGTTCGCCAAGAACAAACAAAAGTAAAAAAATGGGCACCCGACGACCATGGTCGTGCGATAGTGTGTTAGGTGTATGTTGATGACCATGGTCAGGTGATGCGCTTTGATGCATGGGACCGTGATTCGGTAATAACAAAAGAAAAAAAGATAAACACTTGGTGACCATGACCGTGTGGTGGCATGTCATACCGAATGTTGGTGACCATGGCCAGGCGACGTTCTTCGGGGGCCAAGGACCGTGGTCCATTTAGAACAAAAGAAAGAAAGAAAAAATATGATGGGTACCAGATCTAAAACGAGAGACATAAACCCAATGAGAAATCTTCATCGTAATTAAAAACTAGGGAGACAAGGTGAAGGCTAATGACCGTGGTCAAGTTACGACAAGAGTGAGTAGATAGATCCATAGATCGTAGAAATAGATCCGATCTAATTGTGTCTTGATCAGTTGAGATCGGTGCCCACGAGCAGCAATTAAATTGATAGATAAAATTGCAAGATTACAAGTAGGATCAAAGTCAAAATAGAACCGGTGGCAAGCAGCGGAATTGAAGGCTATGACCTTTGATACGGAAGCTAATATCAATATAGAAAAAAAAGAAAATTAGAAAAATCGAACGGAGAACTTTAAAAAGAATGAACAATGGTCGGACAGGGCAGCAACGACAATGATGACACACTATCCTTTCTAGGGTTTTTCTCAAGCGGTGATGACTAGAGTTGGTAGAGAGCTTAGAGTGGCTTCAATATCATGTAAGATGATAAAATACTAATTAATTATTATTGACTATTTGATTACAATATATTAAGAACAAAATACAAATTATAAAACATAACTGTACTTGTAGGCTCACACTAATAACCCTAATAATAATATAGTCTAATATATATATAAATGGCTAGGGGCGAACTTAGTGAGGAGCGGGATAGGTCAACAAACCCAACAATTTTATTTATATGCAATGCGTCTTAAAGGTTTTTGATGCGCCCTCGTGATTTTTTGAACCAACAAATAATTAAATTAAGAGCCCAATTTTGTTAAAGATAATAAGCCTAAAATATAATAACCAAGTAACTTTATTTTGTATTAAATCTACTAAGCCCGTTTATTAGTTAAGATGCATTTACATATTCCATTTCTTAAGATCGTTAATTACATATTTTCTCAAATTAAAAAAATCAATTATATATATCCCTTCTTAAAATCATCAATTACATATTTCTTCAAATCATCAATTACATCTACAAATACAAAAGGTTAAAACTTCATTGAAAACAATAATAATTACTGATAATCAAAGATACATTTACAAATAAAAATGATAATTGCCATAGTTTTAAAAAATTATAACAACAAAAAATTCATATATAAAAATATCTTAGTTAAAATAAGGCTAAAATAATTATTTAATAAGTTAATTTTAATGAAATGGATAAATATGTAATATATGTTTTAAGAAGAAAAAATATGTAATAGATTTTTTGATTTGAAATATATGTAATTAATGATCTAAGAAAGAAAAAAACATGTAAAAGTCTCTTAATTAAAAACCCAATTTATTTTCCATTAACCAATTATGAATCTACCATTCCATGATCATCTCTAAAAATTCACTTAAAAGTTACCATAACCAAAGAGACACTACTTGAGAATTGTTGTTTGTGAAGAAAATATTAGTGACTCTAGCCGAAGATTAGCATATTGCAATTTCTTCTTCGGTGCTTCATGTGGTTATGAATCAAGATGTCAAGTTCACTTTAATTGTTTATTATAACTTTCAGTTGATTTTTTATATGTTCACATATTCCAATCGAAGTGTTGACATATGATATAATCATCGTTTTCATATATGTTTACACATGTGTTTCGATTTACAGTTTAAGTTTTTTTATCTATTTGTTTTCCAAATGAATAGTAAAAATAATTGATTAAATATATATTGAAACATATTAATTGATTTTAAGTTTAGTGTTTATGGAGATATTTTAGAAGAAAACCATTGCCATCAAGTGGTATTCTAGGAAAAAACATTTTAGAACGTATTTCATGAGATTCTTTCAAAGGTAAACCAATTATATTTTATTTATGTGACCCGACGCCTTTGAATCTTAAATTCCGACATAAAATTGAGGCACACTTGAGAATCGAAAAACCAACTCCGGAGAAAAAAATTTCTTAGGTCCACCCTTGTGTATGGCTACTGAAAATAAAATTTAACAGACTAAATTACAATTTTAATCCATATGATTTGAACAAAATTACAGTTTCATTTCAATACTTTATTTATTACACTAATAGTCTAATTGTTTTAGCCTTAGTTTTAATTTTAACTCACCACACTAACACCGTTATAACTTTTATGTTAACTTAATGTGAATTTATGATATTACCCTTGTGATTAAATATAAAATAAAAAAATTCTATCATTATCAACCTAGTAAATTAACATGGATGTCTCATCCTCATAAGCCATCATCATCCCATCATCTAACTATAATCTTTCTTTCTGTCATCCACCACCAGCACTGATATGTTAACAATTATACATGTTAATAATACATATTCTCCCATATTTTGGGTGATTTTTGGTTAAAAACTCATTTATCAGTCACTTATTTATGTTCTAATTGAATATTGTAGTGCTCGGTGAAAACTTGGTGATTTTTGTGAAAAGACCTCAAGATTTAAAGAAGCTTATAAGGAAAAACTTACTGTCACAATTGTGTTCAATTTGAACACAACTGTGTCAGTCAAATGGATCTATATGATATCTGACAGTCAACACAACCATGTTCAGAAGACACAACTGTGTTCGGCCCAGTTACGGGTTTTATACCCAATTACCCTCCATTTAGAAGGGATCCGCTTTTTCACTCAAAACCCTAGTTCTCTCAAGTCTCTTAGGTGATTTTGGGCAGATCTATGAAGATTGAAGACCAAGATTGAAGATCAAGCACTTTCAAGGGAGATTCATCATCACACAACCCACCTCTACTCATTTCGATTTGAAAACCTCTAGATCCACCATGTTTTCTTCCATTTCTATGAGTTTGGTTGTGGTTTTTGTAAGCCCCATGGGCTAAATACTCTTAATCACTTAGATTAGATGAAGCTTAGCATACTTTGACATGTTGTATGAAACCCTTGGTGATGTTTATGTCAATGCTCATTACAAAGCTATGAATGCTCTTTAATGGTGGTGTGTGCTTGTTTAACTTGATGAAATGTTGAATCTTGTGGGTGTTACAACCATATTATGTTGGAAAACCATGTGTGTTGGAACATTTATTCATGAATTGCATAACCTAGTATGTACTTTATGGCATTTGACTAGAAATGGTGAATGAGGATTGAATACCTAGTGAATTTGAACAAGTGTGCATCCTTATACATGTGTTTGAGAAAGCCATTGTGTTTGTTATGAATATATCCTAACTTTGTTTATGTATAACTATAGATAATGCGCAAATTTATGGTTCGTATATTCGTGTTAAGACATTCATATGTTGAAGGATTTACGTAGCTATTGTTACATTACGCGAACAGAGTTGGTTACCATGTGTTCATCGTGTTAGCTTTCCAAAGATTTCTGGGTTTTATATCCTTGACGGGAGTCGAAACCATCTTTAACATTGACTTAATTATATCATTGGTTCTTCGTGGCATAACTTTAGGTGGCTATTATGTGTTTATCGTTCTAGCTTTCCAAAGAGTTATATAATTAGATAACCTTGACAGGAGTATAGTTTATATCCATGTTTTATGTGTAGAAAGTGATCTCACCATAGGTTCATGTATGTTGTCATTGTTTTGCTAAGCGAATTCGAAATCTAAGTGATATCTTCCTTTGCTTGATTATCTTCATCTTCGTTTGTTCTCTTCATTTAGTTCTATTATTAGTTAAATTAGTTAATTATAATTTCTCAAATCATCTTTAATCGGCTAGATAATGACAAAGACTTAGTATTAGGAGCTCTCGTGTCCACGTATCGATACTTGGTTCTTACCAAAAGCTATACTACTATCCGATAGGTACACTTGCCTATTGTGTGTGTAGCTAGTCATAAGGTGAAAATCATTTTATAATTTTAAAGCTTAATTGTGTAAAATCTATTGTTAAAGTTTATATATCAAAACACACATCAAGCACCACCACCACCCATCGACACCACCACCACCCATCATTTCACCCGAATCAAGGATTAACAACCTCCAATCAACCATTGAAGATCCAAACTTGATGATGAGCGGCTAATTTATTTGTAATCACCTCTAGGTTTACCATATTTGTAAGTGGAGCAATATGCTTTAGTTTAAGTTCGAATTTTGGTTTGTTTTTTGTTTAAAGAATTTAATTGTAAGTTTTGATTAAAGTTAAATGATGCGCTTATGTTTAAGGATTTGCATGCTATCATTCACATTCGTTTTTCTTACATCGTGAGACGTTTGATGTGTGTGTGAATACTTGATATATATATGGATTGGTAATTGTTTGACTAAGCGAATATTAAAAGTTTGTTGCATGATTATCACCTTAATTAAATGGTCTGATTACAAAGTCATGCCTATATGATAAGCAACCAATTATAATATGTATTAATCGCTTTGGTCGGTGGCTACAGTGCCACCGTACCAACAGCGAAACATAACGTACAACTTGCGCAAGCACAAACAGTATACCCCATAGAAGTGCAAGTGATAAGGCTGAAAGTACCGTTGGTGATGCAACGATTGAGGTTTTAACGCTGCCGGAGCTGTGGCCCTCGCCCTCCCCGTCGTCTTCTTCGTTTAGAAACCCTTAACCAGCATTACAGCCACTTAACCTGTGAGATCTTGCACATGTAGTCTCTAATCTGACAATCACCACCGGAGGAGGCGGATCTCTCTTTTGGTCTTCGTGACGACCTTCCATTGCTGCAATTTGTTGTCGGAATTTCCATTAACGACGCCATTTATGTCTTTCTTTGTCATTGGTCGAAAGCCAGATCTAAAATAAACAACACTGATGTGAGTGTGGTGTAGGTGGTGCTATGGTGATGGTGGTGCTAAGTGTGAAATCGGAAGAGAAAAATATGAGAGAAGAGTAATGGTGTTTAAACTTTTGAGTTTTGTGAAAGAGATGAAGTTGAAAGAGTAAACAATGAAAATATAAAAAGATAAAGTATTTATTTGGATTTTTCAGGAGCAAAATGTCACGACCCGCCTAAAATCAAGTCGCGTTACTCTGATTCCGGACGTTCCCGGAAACATATGGAGGCATCCAGGGCCGTTCGGATGACTCCGGAACAGCCCAAACAAATCTAGAAAAGCTAGATATTAACCACGTAAAATATCTAGATATTAACCAAAGAAATATCTAGATATTAGATTAGTAAATATCTTAGATATTTAGATTAGTAAATATCTTAGATATTTAGATTAGAATAATCTAGATAAGAAATATCTAGATTCATGCCATAAGTATAAATAGGAGATAGTCTCCTCATTTGTAACCACCCAAAACTCATACAAGTCTAGTGTAATACTCTTATAAAGCACTCTTGTAAGCAATCTTGTAAGCATTCGTTTGTATTACGATTGCAAACGCTTTCGCATTATAACTTGAATCGCTACATCGTTTGGGTCACAAAAGGCTGAACTTAGATCAAATCTAAGTGCCGCACGAGAGTTAGGAAATCACTCCGTGACAAGTGGTATCAGAGCAACGTCGGTTCATTTGGGATGGCAACCGAAACTAGCAAAGGTGCAATCGTTGAAGATAAACAAAGTCGAGATGAATCCCAGAAGGGATCAAAGAAAGAACGAGGTATGTCTAAGGATCGTACTTTGGAGAAACGAGTTAGTGACCTGGAGGCAGGCCTAGTCGAAACGGGATCACAAGTCGACATTTGTCTCCAACGTTTAGACGCCTTAGAAGAAGATTTCAATGAGCTCCGAGAAGGACTCAAGGCTGCTATGGAGCTACTTCGAGACGAAGTAAAGATGATGATCAAAGATGCAATCAAGGACGCCACAACCAAGCTGCAAAAGGACATGGATGAGCTGTCAGGCGACATGCATCGAAGTCTAATGGGCTTGGAAGCTAAAGTTGTTGATTGCAACAAAGCCATGATCACGAATGGAGGTAACATCGTAAATTTTACACCAAGAGTCGAAATTCCCAAACCATCACCGTTTTTGGGCAAACGAGAAGCTCGGGCGGTTGATGACTTCATTTGGGAAATGGAGCAGTACATAGGTGGAGTACGAATCCTTGATGACGCCACTAAAATCAAGACAGCCACTATGTATCTCAAAGATACAGCAGCCCTGTGGTGGAGACGTCGAAGCATGGACATCGAACGAGGTATGTGCACAATAAAAACTTGGGCTGAGTTCATCCAAGAACTCAAAAGACAATTTTATCCGGTAAATGCTGAGCATGAAGCCCCAAGTCGACTTCGAAAGCTCAAACAGACGGGGACCGTCAAGGATTATGTTAAAGAATTTACTACACTTGTCCTTGAGATCCCGGACTTATCGGATAAAGACTCCCTTTTCTACTTCCTAGATGGTCTGCAATCATGGGCCAAGATAGAGTTGGAGCGACGAAGTGTTCAAGATCTTGCTTCAGCTATTGCAATAGCCGAAAGCTTGATCGATCATAAAGAAAAACGACCATATAGGCCCATGAATGAGGAAAGTGATGACGAGAAAGGTGGGGGAGTTAAGCCCAATCATGATCGGAAGGTGGACACAAGGAGACCACCACGATATGACAACGAAAGGCGTCCTGCAAAGTTCTGTTTTATATGCGATGGACAGCATAATGCTCGGGACTGCCCGGAAAAACAAAGTCTTCAGGCCATGGTGGCCAGAACTGATGAAGCATCCCATGAAAACAAGGAGGTTCGTCTTGGGGCAATGCAACTACAACTTCTAAACGCCTTAACGGTACATGAAGGGAAGCCGTTAAAATTAGCCAAGTCGTGCCCCATGGAGAAACAGGGCAACATCATGAACACGGAGAAGAAGGGACTTCGGTTTGTGAACTTGGAAGTAAATGGACGACTTGCAAAAGCACTGGTCGATACAGGAGCAAGTCACAATTTCATGACGCGAGAAGAGGCTAAGAAACTCGGCCTAAGGATATCCACACGAGATGGATTCCTCAAAGACGCCAATGGCAACACTAAAGCTATCGAGGGAATGTCATGGGCCGCCAAGACTAAGATCGGGACATGGCAAGGTAAACTTGACTTCTCGATAGCACCACTAGGCGACTACAAGATCGTGCTCGGGATGGACTTTTTCAGAAAAGCAAAAGCCGTTCCGGCAGCTTTTCTGAACACATTATACATCGTCAAAGGCAATCAAGTACACACAGCACTGATGGAGTCAAGCCATCATGGTAAAACAATATCCGTCTTGCAACTCGTGAGAAGAAGCCGAGGGTCATGCAAGAAACACGACGAGGACGTCGTGGGTTTAGGTGGGGGAGAATGTCACGACCCGCCTAAAATCAAGTCGCGTTACTCGGATTCCGGACGTTCCCGGAAACATATGGAGGCATCCAGGGCCGTTCGGATGACTCCGGAACAGCCCAAACAAATCTAGAAAAGCTAGATATTAACCATGTAAAATATCTAGATATTAACCAAAGAAATATCTAGATATTAGATTAGTAAATATCTTAGATATTTAGATTAGTAAATATCTTAGATATTTAGATTAGAATAATCTAGATTAGAAATATCTAGATTCATGCCATAAGTATAAATAGAAGATAGTCTCCTCATTTGTAACCACCCAAAACTCATACAAGTCTAGTGTAATACTCTTATAAAGCACTCTTGTAAGCAATCTTGTAAGCAATACAAAGTCGTTTGTATTACGAGCTTGCAAACGCTTTCGCATTATAACTTGAATCGCTACATCGTTTGGGTCACAAAAGGCTGAACTTAGATCAAATCTAAATGCCGCACGAGAGTTAGGAAATCACTCCGTGACAAAAAGCTCTGTCTTTTAACTAAAACTACAAGTAAAGTAGCTGACTATTTTAATTCATTTGTTTGTTGTTTTTTTTAATTTACCACAAGATAAAATACAAAATTTATATGGGGTAAACAATTAAAATATTTCTAAATCATTTTTAGTAATATATAAATATTTCCGGTCTAACTTTTATTTATTTAAAGTTTGTATCTTAAAATTTAGTTTTTGGTGTTTATACTATTATAATATATAATATACAAATAGGAACACTATGTTAAAATTATTATTATAATGTTTAACAAGCAATTAAAATACTTATTTGATTTTATAATAATCGTACAAATTGATTGTTATCTTAGTATTATTAATATCTAAATTCGTGTTAAAAAAGTAGCCAAAACAAATACAAGTTCATATTTTTTTATTAATTCTTATGATTTATTGTTTTTAATATAAACACATAATATTATTTCTAAAGCATGGTAAGTAGACACCGCGGCAACGCGCGGGAGCTACTACTAGTTCTTATTAAGCCTAGTATGGATATTTGAACTTGAACCTATGAAGTGATTCCTATTTCATTATTACTATCAAACCCTCTAATCAAGTTTGTCGTTTTCTTAATCAGTTTTTTAATTCATATTGCACTTTAAACAAAAAGCCAAAAAGATCTGTTTGTTTCTTCGTATTTACTTTTCGTGTTTCAATATCTTATGTATAAATTTTTACACCTTTTATAAATTCTCTATAAAGACAATCTTACTTACCTGTATTAGTTATTGCCGGTTAAAACCCTGTCGAAAAACAACTCATTTTAGCTCATACTTAGATTTCATTGGTTTACTTCAGCACATCCTAATTCGTTTTTAAATTTATCATTTACCTAGATTGACCGAGCAAGTCATTATAAAGACCCAAATATAGGTTCCGGAGTTATTTTTTCGGCCTATCAATTTACAACTTTAGTGTGACCCATATATAACTAGCCAATACGTTCATTACCCTTTCTAAAAAATTATCATTAAACATTAATTAATAACATGTCAACGGGTTTGACTCATTCGTTAATTTATTGTGGTTATTCTTGTCAACATTAAGTGCTATGATTTAAAAAAAAAAAAAATTTTAATAACATGTCAACGAGTTTTCTTTGTATTTATTCTCATTGTAATCTATATTACTAACTAATACATATTAGAAGGATAAGATAGTAATTTCATTTAAAGTGTAAGACACCTATACAACATTTTAAGCATAGAGTACAAGTGCTTTATTCAAAAATTTCACTTTTGCCCCCATTTAGTTAACTTTTTCTAATTATTATATTATTTAATACACATTATTAATACATTATTTAATAATATGATATTATTTAATTCACTTCATTAAGTTTTATTTTATTTATAATTATATAAATTGACATTTAAATTTATAATTACTAATCATATTTTTAAAACTAAAGTTTTATTTTATTTATAATAATATAAATTGATATTTAAATTTATAATTACTAATTATATTTTTTTAACTAAATACTATTTAAATTAAGTATTATTTTATTTAAATACTTATATCTATACTACTTTATAATAAATCTCTCTGAATAGAAATGTAATTTTGGCAAGCATACAAGTTTTAGATCAACATGTACAAAGAAGTGAAAGTTATCTTAGAGAGGTATTATAGAGAATTGATTAAGATTTGAAGACACTTTACGGGTAATATGGTAAATTTATCAATTAAATTTTATATACCTTAGCATTTTGCCCTTATCTTTTTCACGTATTTAATAAACATTATTAATACATTATTTAAAAATATGATATTATTTAATTCACTTCATTAAATTTAGTTTATTTATGATACTATAAATTGACATTTAAATTTATATATACTAATTATATTTTTATAACTAAATATTATTTAAATTAAGTATTATTTTATTTAAATATTTAAGTATATAACTTATATATATATATATATATATATATATATATATATATATATATATCTTCATGTTTACAATAACTTTAATACTAATATTTTTCTAGGGGCATATTGTGAGTTTAATAGTTTTAATATTTATCTATATCTTTTTTTATAAAAAGTGAAAGGAGGATTGAATAATAATTTTACATATGGATTAAGACACCCATATGAAAAGTCATGCTTAAATTTTAAAAAAATTAATCATTTTATTTCATTTATACCATTGCAATAAAATATAATATATTATGCTTATAATACAAATGCTGAAGCATATACACATGGCCAAACAAAACCGCCATTTACTTTCAATTCCTTTCATTCAGTGCGATTGAGAACTAATCTCTCTTCCCCTTTCCCTTGCCAGTTGTTAAAAGCTCAAATACAATAAAGATGGTAATTTGTTATGACAATTTCTCTATTAACTTTCTCCAGTCTATGCAAATCACCACCAAAAGCTACATCTGATTATCATAAAACATTCATAAAATGAAACCTCCCTAAAATCTAGATAATAAGTGATTTCCGACCACAAATACCACTCATGCTTTCACTAATCTTGTTGGGATAATATAGTTGTTTTAAATACTTTTGTAATATACATAATTGTTTATTTTCATTCAATTTTTTCAATAATTATATTTTTATTTTTTAATTTACATCATAACGCACCGAGCCAATAACAACTACAATCGAATTCCCAAAAAATCATGCAATAACCGTACCGCCGCAATGCGCGGGGCTTTTATACTAGTATTGTAATAATACAATAAACGGGTTTCTACTATTCTATATGGTTACTTGGTTTAAAGTATGTCAGGTTTAAGTTGATCTCTTCTAGAAGAAGAAATATACGGATCTTGTTTGGCTTCATCAATTGCGACCACACCAACCTAAATTCAACAAGAAAACAGGAAACAATTATCACTCACGCTTGCATCTATCCAATGTGTAATTACAAACTTTAAAATTTTAAGCTTTTCTTCATTTTGTCTTAGTTACATTCATTATTGTTAAAATACCGGAAAAGAACAAAAAGTTACTTGAAAAACCTTATATGTTTAAAGAACCGTGTATTTTTTAAACCGTAATCAACTTGGACTTAATCCATACTTTAATAAACCAACCCTTAATTTTTGTTCAGATATAAATACCTACATTATTTAAATGCTAATCAATATATAATTCGTGTCTACTATTTTATTAAAATTAATTGAAAAGTAGTATCCGTTGACACATCAATTTGTACTTATGAGAGGTGGCATTTTGGTTTACACATTAAGATGTGACCTATCACCTATGTTGAACATGTGGTCACATTAGGGTTTGTCGTATCATCCTTATATTGACTATTAGATCATCATGGTATTTTAAACGTTATCAATGGTTGGTATGTCTATTTGTCAAATATATAAACCAAGTCTTTCATACTATCTATTTTTGATTTTTGAACCATCTTTTATAATATTATGTTTTACTCTAAGATATTTTTTTATATTTCTTTAGAATTATTTATTGAGTTAAATGCTTTTTTGGTCCCCGATTTTATGTCGTTTTTGTTATTTCAATACTTATGTTATAGTTTTCGCTGTTACGGTACCCGTGTTTCAAAAAAATCACCGAGACACCATTACGCCCAAATCCCTAGATAACGTCAGTTACCATCAAGGGTAAAACCGTCATTTCTTTTATTAAACGTCTATTTTCGTCCCTGGTTTTATATCTTTTTTATCTTTTCAGTACTCGCGATCAAATACACCTATAATGTTACGATATGTTTTTGTTTTTGGAGATGTCATTGTTTTAGCTAGTTATTAAAGTTAATATTATTGTAAATAAACTCCTTTTTATTTTATAATATATTCCGGTGTAAATAAAATATCTTATTTTTCAACATGTATTTTATCCACGAAAAAATATGTATTTTATCAACAGCATCACGCGGGTGTAAACTTAGTAGTTAATAACAAAAATGAACTAATTTATTCATAGTACCCAATCGGTTTTTGTCACCATCTCCTTTTAGATTACTTTAGATAACCATAATAATCATACTTGAGGAATCGCCTTAGTCTTTCAACATTAGCAATTCCTGCTCTCCATAGGTGTTTTGATGAATTATTAATAAAAATTAAAGGGGAAACGACAAAGGCTCAAAGCGGGAAAAAAAGCAAAGAAAAAGAAGCCACATACGTGAACGCATTGCAAAACCACGTAAGAACAAAAAAACAAGATCGATGCAAAAGACGTATGAAACCAATCTTGAAAACACTAGACAATAGAGAAATTGAAAAGATAACCAACAAACTAGACAAACAACTTGCTATAAAACCTAACTATAAATTATACAACAATTAACAAAAACCAGCAACGTCTCACTGTTTTTTGAAAGTTTTAAAATCAAATACAGATAATAATCATACTTAAATTATCATTAGTGTTGTTAAAGAAGAAGAAAGGATCGTGCTGAAGAAGAAGAAGAAAGGATGAACGTGATGTGATTGATCGCGAGTACTAAAATAACAAAAATGATATAAAACCAGTGACGAAAATAACAATTAATAAAGAAAATGATGGTTTTACCCCTAGTGGTAACAGACGTTATCAAGGGATTTGGACGAAATGACTATTTCAGTGATTTTTTTGAAACACGGATACTGAAATCGCAAAAACTAAAACACGTACAAATACTGAAATGACAAAAATAACATAAAACAGTAACCGAAAAAGCATTTAACTCTTATTTAATTAAAGAAAGTCTTTGAATGTATCTATGTTTTTACATTTCGGTACGTATGTGCATACTAGAAAAGATAGTTGAATCCAGACAACCCAAGTGTAACACTATGTATCTTAATCCTATCACATGAGAGGTAAATGGATGTAAAAAAAATTATCTACTCACATGGTTATTGAGGGTGATGCCCCTCGGGTGTTAAGGGATACACCATAAGTAAATCTCATATTCTTGATTTGAATGGTGAGGCAATCAGGCAAACCTCATTGAGAATGATGGGTTCATAAGAAGGGGGGATTGTAACATACTAGGTAAAAATCTCACATCGGTTGTAGACAAAAAAGTTGTAGAGTTCATAAGTAATCGGACTTCAAATATCACTAACGCATTCCGGGTGCTTTGGATATAGATTAAAAGAGAACTTTATAGTTAAGTGTGATTAGATGACAAAAATCTAAAGATTGACGAACTCTTATTGGTGATATAAAAAGCCGGTTGTTACATCTCCAATTTTTAAATAAGACATGACAACAATCTATTTGTCTTTTACAAGGGGTTTTTCTCAATATTATAAAGGGCATCATAATCATTAGACAAATAAGTGAATGTGATTATGCATACTATAAACTATTTGGGAGATTGTAATATTCTAAGTAAATATCATATCGTATATGGACATAGGAGATATAAATTTCATAAGAAATTAAACTTCAATTATCACTAACGTTTTTTGGTGATTCGATTGTAGACAAAAGAAGAACTTTATATTTAAGCATGCTTTGATGACAGCAATCTAAAGATAAGTGACCTTGTAGGAAATTTTCATTCGAGAAACCCAAAAAAAATCTGTGAGTTTCATGCGAGCAAAATAGACAATATTGATAATATGAAAAGTTTGTTACAACTCCAATGGCAATTAAATTAAAAAGGAACAATGTACTCTTATTTTTCCGATGGAGTTTTTCATATTATTATGAGTGACATAACATTATAAGGGACATACAATCATTGGACTAATAAGTGAATGTGATTATGCATACTAACAACTATTGTTATGTCGCTTATGATGCATAAGGTTTCATCCTTAGAGTTTTTGAGTGCTAATTCAAGACAAGAAATTTTCTTTTATGGTTTTTAATTCTGTGTTTACTTTTAACTCCAATCTCATTAAAACGATGAAATATATGGATTTTGTTCGACTTCATCAATATCAACTCACTAGCGTGATTCAACAAGACAACACGAGACGATTATCACCCATACTTGCATCTATTGAATGGATTAATTGTGAACTTTGAACAGTCATTTAAGAATCATAAAATTTATCTTTTTTGTTTACTTGGAAATCGTTATATTTTTAAACAATCATCGAGTTTTTAAACCGCAATCAACTTGGAGTTAATTAACACTTTAATTAGCAATCATATTATTCGTGTCTATTAGTTTATTGAAATGAATGGAAAAGTAGTATTCCTTGAGGCATCAATTTGTATGTAATCTAACTTTATAAGATGTAATCTACGTTAAACATGTGGCCACATTAGGAAAGGATCGCATCACCCCTTTCATATTTTTATTGACTTATTAGATCATCTTGGTATTTTTAAACATTATCAATGGTTGGTACGTCTATTTGTCAGATATACAAACTAATTCCATCATATTATCTATACTTATAATATGTATTACTATATGATATTATTTATAAGTTTGTTAGGTTAATTTATTTAAAGGAAGTTTGTGAATGCATTTATGTTTTTACATTTTCTTATTTACATGCAACCTAGAAAAGATGTTAAATTATATGTTTTACAACCTAGTCGTAACAGTACTAAGCCTATCACATGAGAGGTAAATGAATGTAAAAGAGTTGTCCACTCACATGGTTGTCTAATTAAATTGATGTGAGTGTGCATGATACTTTTTTCTAGTGTTTTTAGAATAGAGAACTTGTCCGATTACACTTATTTGAACCGATACATCAGTCGAACCATTGGTTGGTCGGAGGAAAATTCACTTTTTACCTTTCTTTATTTTATTATTTGAAAATATCATTTTTAATAACTTAGTGTTCCAGAATGTATATTATATTTAATTAACTCTTCATATTTATTAAATTTAATATTACTAATTACCAAGTTGTTTACCATTATGTTGTTGTACAATATGTTTCATGTCTTTCTTGTATATATTAATTAGCAACTTAATGTTACATTAATTGTTATATCATAAGTATTAAAGGTTGTACATAGCTTTTGTTTTTATTTTTTTCTTTTAATTTTTTATTTTAACAAAATACTTTTACAACTTAACCTCTATAATTTTTTACTTTCAACTTTGGCCCTATATACTTTTCTTCTCTTACAAATTTCGTCTTACAATTTTTTCTTTTTTATATTTCGCAACGTGCGAGTCCTTAATCGACTTCGTTATTGGTTTTAATGTTATACGTTTCACATGCGTGGTTAAACGTTACGTCTACTATTTGTTCGATTTTATTTTTATTTTTTATCTCTTTTTTAGTATGAGCTTTAGTGGTTTTGGTGATCGCTAACGACATTGATGTTACTTGGTATTGTTTTACGTTCCCGCCGCAACGTACATGGCTTAGGGGCTGTTTGGTAATATCTGAATGATTAAGTGCTGAACCAATAAGAGATCTGAATCATTAAGTGTTGAACCATTAAAAGGTCTGAACCATTAATAGCTAGTATATCGCTTAACTATTCAAAGGCAAATATCTGACCAATTCAGATAATAGTTCTTAACCATTTAGCATTAGATCTCTTAAGCATTCAGCATTAGTTTAATGCTTAACCATTAAGTGCTGAATCATTCAGACATCTGAATTATTAAGAGTCTGATTAAGAGATTGCCAAGCAGCCTCTTAATACTAGTTAATAATATAAATCACATCAAAATATATAATATGTTCCCATTTTAAATGACATGTATTTTTCGTTTATTATACGTATATTATTTATTTTTATTATTTCTATAATTCAAGTGAATTCGACTCAACTAGAATTCAAATTGTTTTTGAACTGTGAACCGGTTTGATTTCGTTGTCAAACCCGAATAACACGATTTTAATAACCTAAACGTGAAAACCAAAGTTTCTGTACGTTGGAGCTTTATGTTCAAACTCAATTAATCTTGAAATCAAGTAATTCCAACGTGATGATGGCGAAAGTTTGACAATACAACTCTATTCATAACAAACCAATCGGTCAACAACTAAGATTAAAAGAATTTATAATTTCATCGAACCAATTTTAATCATTATTCAAATGTACAACCATCACGAGATAGTTTAGTGGTAATGTATGTAAAAAGTCTCACAAGAACCTGATTTAAACCTTCATTTAACAAACATTTTGAATGACAACCACAGTTACATTAAAAAGAACCTACTGAACATATGCGTATCATAAGGATATTACGAATGAGACAATTTTATAGTGGAAATGAAAAATAAACAGATTTAATCACCCAAAATTTAATGACATAAACAGTTACATTTTTTGTTTATTACTGAACATTGATAAACACATAAGGATATTACGAATGAGACAATTTTATAGTGGAAATGAAAAATAAACAGATTTAATCACCCAAAATTTATTTCATAAATAATACATACGGGTTTTTGTTTATTACATTCTCTTGATAAACACTCGTTTGTAAACACTCAAATAACTTACATCAATCTAGAAAAAAATAATTTTACAAGAACTCACAAAAATCGATAAAAAAACCCCAAACGCATAATCAAATCTTTTAATTTTCTAGTTTCAAATCAATAATAAATGCCCCACAAAGCAATAATAACCGTTACAGCTGACGCAATTACACCACCAGAACGCGATGACGTTGCAGCCGACGGTGGCGACGTCGTGTCCGCCGCCGGTGACGGTGGCGAAGGTGGACCTCCTCCGCCGGGGAAAGACGGTGGCGGCGTCAAAACAGGTGTTTCCGACGGTGGAGAAACAGGGGATACCGCCGGAGAAGGCGGAGCAACGACGGATATCGGTGGTGAAACAGGGGACACGGCGGAAGGAGACGGCGGAACAACAGGGGAGACAGCCGGAGACGGCGGAGTAGCGACGGAGGGAGGTGGAGAAACAGGGGACACTGCGGAAGGTGATGGCGGAACAACAGGGGAGACCGCCGGAGACGGCGGAGTAGCGACGGAGGGAGATGGCGAAACAGGGGACACTGCGGAAGGCGACGGTGGGACAACAGGGGAGACCGCCGGAGACGGTGGAGTAGCGACGGAGGGAGGTGGAGAAACAGGGGACACGGCGGAAGGAGACGGCGGAACAACAGGGGAGACAGCCGGAGACGGCGGAGTAGCGACAGAGGGAGGTGGAGAACCAGGGGATACCGCGGAAGGCGACGGTGGGACAACAGGGGAAACCGCCGGAGGCGGCGGCGTAGCGACGGCCGGCGGCGGCGGCGGGCTTCTAAGAGCTAACACCACCACAATCAGCTTCTGACCCTGATCACAATTCGATTTATTACCCGTAATGAAGTAAAACGGCCCTGATCGATCAAATTTAAACGTCGAATCGCCGCCTTCAAGCTTCATGATCGGAGAATTCGAATTACATCCATCATAATCACCTCTGTTCACCACCAAAACAGAGTCTGAACCCCCATTGTACCTAAAATCTGCAAACAATCAAAACCCAAATCAAAATCAAGATCTTGAAGATGAAATCGACGCGAAAGAGATGATCTTACGGAGGGTATCGTTGATCTGAAACCGCAATCGGCCTGCCCAATTGCTGTAGCTTTCTGTTGGGTGTAAAGTCCAGCCATCTCGGCCACCGACTTCGAAGGTGTAAGCGTGTGAAGGCGATATCGAAGCGATAGCGATGACGATCGCCATTGAAAACCAGATAGAGGTCTGAAACGCCATGGTTGATTAGAGGATTTGGGAGTGAAGATGGAGGTGTGTTATATGTTTAGTATTAAAGGAGATGATCACGCTGTTTATACGCGATAAATACATATGAACTTTATAGGGTATTTTATTTAGCTTGAAAGGGACTTAATTGTGTGTAATTGTGATTAGGGGTTTGGGAGGGGTAGTTATGTAATTTTGCATGGGTGGTTGTACGGTAGCTTAGTCGAGCTCGGGTTGAGTGGAGATGGTTAAGTTGAGGCGAGTTAGGGTGAATAGTCGGATGAGATATCATGGCGTAGCTAGACTCGTGTCTAGTTGAATAAGGTTCTGGTTTTTTGTATAGTATATAATGAATTTCTTATATCACTTGTTGATTTTCGGTGATTAGAAGTTATAGTCCTTGATGTTGTTTTCCATGTACCCATTATTATCGTCACAGCCGGCCCTGAGGAGGGGCAAAGTGGACATTCGTCCAGGGCCCATTCGTTCAGGGGCACAAATTTTTTTTAAAAACTGTATATTATATAATCTTTTAAAAAAAATAGTAATAAGTTATAATTCAATAAAAAAACTTAATATAATTATGTTTTTAATCAAATATATATCTTTGGATTCATTTCATTAATCTTATTATTTAATTAAAAGTCTATTTTTCTTATAAGCTATTATCCGTTATTATTTGTTATTTTGTTTAATTGTTTTATAGAATGAATTAACTTAAATTGAGCAGCTCACTTAAGAAAATAGAAATCGAGGCATTCACAAGTGAAACAGTAGAAGGCTACGACGTGTAGGATAAGAGGGTCTTTGTGCGACTGCCGACTTTGTTAGTTGTTTGTGAAAATATGGCTTTACGTGTTATCGGATAGATAGTACGATATGTCATTGTAATACTATGATTTTACTATGTTTATTGTTGAACATTTGTTTTCGTTTAACAAACTACTTTATATAATTTAATTCGTTAGGATCTAGGGGCCTTTTTTTCCAGCTCGTCCAGGGTATTAAAATCCTTAGGACCTGCTCTGATTATCGTCCCATCATTGTTGATTTTTCATGTCCTCAATGTTGGTCAAACCATCTATAGGCAACAGGAAAATCCTATATCAAACTAGGGATGAAAAAAACCACTTTACTCTAATTTAAAACTTAACAAACTTGATATAAAAAATCAAATAATTAAATCAAAGTGACACAAACATAACATAAATTAAGAACATGACGTTATATATGTGTAATAATGTTATTTCAATAAAAAATAATAATTTTAATTGATCTTTATAAAATTAACAAGGTTATCACAATAAATGAGGGTTATCATTTGCTTTGCACCCTATATATATAGGGACGGGAACAAATGTTAACCATCCTTTATTGCGATAACCATGCTAACTTTATTAAGATCAAGCAAAATTATTATTTTTTTGTTGGAATAGTATCATTATACATATATGATATTATGTTCTTTTATGCATATTTGTAAATTCGTAAGTGTAAAAAAGTTATAAGAGTTGTAAATTACACTTACATCTCTAAATATTTGTTAGGTGTAAGTAACTTACACTCGTCATATTTTTTTGCACTTATAAATTTACACATATACATAAAAAAAACATAACGTTATATATATGTAATGATGTTATTTCAACAAAAAAATGATGATATTGATTGATCTTGATAAAGTTAACACAGTTATCGCAATAAATGAGAGTTAACATTTGTTCTACACCCTATATATATAGGAAAGGGATCTAATGTTAACCATTTTTTATTACGATAACAATGTTAAATTTATCAAAATCAAGCAAAATTATTATTATTTTGTTGTGATACCATCATTATACATATATGATGTTATGTTTTTTTATGTATATTTATAAATTCCCAAGTGTAATAAAATTATGAGAGGTGCAACTTACACCTACATCTTTAAATATTTGTCAGATGTAAATAACTTATATTTGTCATATTTTTTTTACACTTGTGAATTTACACATATAAATAAAAGAACATAAGGTTTTATATGTGTAATGATATTATTACAACAAAATAATAATAATTTTGATTGATCTGCATGAAGTTAACACAATTATCGAAATAAATAAGGGTTAACATTCGTTACGCACCCTATATATATATATATGTAAGTAGGATGTTGGTATCTATAGTACCCGCATCCTATTGGTCCATGTGTAAGTTTTGGTTGATCTACGTGACAACTTCATGAATTACTTTTTTTTCCTACATAGGTTCCGCATATATAAAATTGTACCGGGGTTATAACAAGATTGGAGACTTAACCTAGTGGTAAAACGCGCTTTCACCGTAGTTTTGACCCGGTTTTTTATTCAGTGTTTCTCTCGCCTCCCTTTTCTTGGTCTTCATTTTGCCATTTTTTCTTTTATTTATTAATTTTTGCGGTCGGCACATGTAAATCCATCACCACAATTTTCTGGGTGTTCTCTTTAGCCACTATTGCAAAATCACTATCAAATGATTGTAGTTTTTGTTCATCCTATTGTGATCTTGTTAGTTTATTTGCGGTCCAATCCACTATTTTTGTTAACTTTTTGCTGCTCGTATGGTTTGGGTGCTTTCGGTGATGGATGTTGGTCGTTGCATGCAAGTGTCAGTATATGGGGTTGATTTACTATGAATAAAAAATGGGTGACGGAATAAAGTCAGGAAATGAAAAAATTAACTGAGTTGAATTGGGCTCTGAAGAAATTTTTTACAGCAATCATCATCCATCGCTCACAACCACAATCGCTGAAGACCAAAGTCAACTTTTTCTCTCTCATTCGTAATTAGTTTTCCTTATTAATCCCCTCTGACAGCAATCATCATCCATCGCTCACAACCACAATCGCTGAAGACCAAAGTCAACTTTTTCTCTCTCATTCGTAATTAGTTTTCCTTATTAATCCCCACCGATATTATGATTTTCCATAACAAAACTTATATCAAGCGTTCTAACTCAATGAGCGGCTTGTGTTTACAATTACGAGCTAAGATCATTGATTTGTCTCTCTGAATTATGACATACGTTTTCTGATCATATTATTCTTTAAGGTTTTTAATGATTTAATAGAGAGGATATTTATTTTAACTTTAATTTTTTAAAATACAGATTAAACGGTAAATTTATATGGATCAAACACAAAAGTTAACTTCGATTAACTTCTTGAATCATATATGAAAGCTAACATGGTAGTTAAGGACTATGTCTGCAATAACTAAAAATTTAGATTAAATCTAAAATGTGTCTGAAACCATTAAGAACATTCGTATAATATACTCAAAATTTTAAACTTTATTAAGAAAACTAAAAAAACTCCTAGCGTTTTTTTTTTTTCTATTCTTTGACTAGATGAAGGTAGCAATTGAATTAGTACCTCTTATAGTGACTGCTAGTGCGTGGAGGAAAAATATCTTTGTCCTCAATTGCTTTTTCTCATCTTCAGTCAACTCATTCATATTTAGAGAAAGATCTAAGCACCACCTGTACTAAAATCCATGCCTACGATTTCATATTCAACCATGGGGTTAATTATCCACATAATAGTCAACGTATATTTATTTATTTATTAGTGGTTATTATTTGAATATATCTTGTATATGAAAGGTATTATCTCTTTTTTAGTTTATAGGATCTCATATTGTATCCTAGTTCTTATATAATACAAAAATCATATACCATAAACACTTTTGTGGTACCAGAGTTTTGAACCTGAACCTGAATCAAATCCTTATTGTTGCCCATTCATCCCATTCGAACCTCATTGTCTACATGACAAAGTTCAGGTTATTGTGTGTTTCTTGGTGATAACTTGATATGTTGGTAATCGAAATGCTAACCGATGAAATCTCGTTCTAGGGTCGAAGCTGAGTACCGAGGGGTTGCTAATGACCTAATGTTGTGGCCGAAGCAACTTGGTTTTGCTATATATTACTTGAACTTCATGTTTCACTTTGTAAAGTCACAGTTGTTTATCATGATAGCATCTTAGCCATATACCTGTCCAACATCAACTAACAAAGTACGTTGAGATAGATATTCATTTTGTTCGTGGAAAAGTTCGTGTTGGTCATATTCAAGAGCTTCCCCTCCCATCATTATCTCAATATGCCGACATTTTCACAAAGAGTCTTTCTCTAAAGCTTCATTAAACTTTTCAAGCCAGCTCGAACGTCTGTCTTACGTCCCCTCAAATTGAGGGGGAATATTAGTTATCATATTTTTATTAGTTTATTATCAGTTATTATTTGAATATATCTTGTATATGATAGATATTATCACTTTCCTAGTATATAGGATCTCAAATTGTATCATACTCCTTATATAGTGAGATTGTATTCTTCATCCAATGATACACAAAATCCATATACCATAAAACACTTTTAAATCTCAACTAACTCGATTCAACAGATTTGATAAACTTGGATGACACCATTGATTACTTGAAACGATATGAGATTTTGTTTCATGCTCGTATTCTGTAAGCAGTCGTAGCCGACAAATATGTAGATGATATTGATTCAAAGCTTAAAGCAATGAAGCTGAAATACACATATTTGTTAAAACCTATTTTGAAGAACACAATGTAGCTATACCTTCATCGGTGGTAGCACTCTTGAAGCTAGATGCGACTTGTGTTACATAAACAACATGGATCGGTGAATTAACCAGTAACATTTAACTAGGTTTTGATTTTATTTTGATTTTGATTGCTAATGTTACAACTATACTTGCATGGCAAAATTTAAACAAGAAAAAATAACATGTTATGCAAAATCATACTGCATATATGTAATATGATATTGTATATATATAAAATGAAAGTATTACATATATGTACAATCTATATAATATATGTGTGTAGTATTATTATTTTGCATATATGCACTATCATTATAATACAAAATATATGTTGTACCGAAAAAAATTTTCAGCATATTATATTTTATATAACTACATTATACTTTAATTAAAAATTAAAAATAATTATTTTTTTAATTAAATTTTTTTAAATTAATAATAACGGTGAAAGCATTATTTGCGTTAAAAAAATCAGGGGAATTTTTTTTAATCTCACCAAGAAAGAGCTTTCTTTCAATCATTCCCCTATGGCCACATACATGCATAGGGATAAAATTTAGAAAAAACTTAATCTGACAGAAACAGTGATGGGCACATAAATTTTTTTTATAAGGGTTGCATAATTTCTTTGAGGGTTCATTGTCTATAGTATACAATAAATTACTTCGATATGATTCGGGATGGGTTGTTTCTGGTCAGTCGAGTCAGGTCACACATTAAAAAATAAAGTCAAGTTAAATATCAAAATATCATAAAAAATACTTTAATAATTATCAAAATTACATAAGATAAATACAATATCTCTAAAGTTATTCTTTACAACTTTTCATATTTTAAAATCTATTTATTACATACTAGTGAAACATTTTGAAGTAAGTCTTTTTTTACAAATACAATTATCGCTCAAATCAATAAATTCAAGAGTCTTAGAAGACGAAGATTCAAAAAATTTTAAAAAAACTTCTTCATATTGTTAAAATTGTAAGTTAAAACCTAAATCAAACAACGATTCTAATTATATAAACCCAAATCAAATGTTCTATTTTAAGGGTTACTGGATTTTAATAATCCAAAGTGTAATTTATTGGCCGAGATTAATCTGAACTCAGTAAATGTTTGAAGACACTCCCAACTTTAAATTTGTTTTCCTCCTACGATCCCTTACTAACTTAGAGTTAACGTCCGTTAGTTTTTTTGATGAAATGGGGCCAACATTGAGCCATTTTTAAAGTACGCTTCGACCAAGTTCGTTTTTCGGTGTTTAGCCACCAATGTTAACTGAAATCTATCTCGAATGAGTTAAGTGGTTCAGATCAGAAGGTGAAGATTGACGGGTTTTGGAGTGCAGAAGTTACAGATTGACGGACCAGATGGTTGATTTGAACTTTCAGCTTAATGTTTTGGTCATATAAACAGTCCACGCTATCGAAAAACTAACGGTGTTAACTCTCAGTTAGTAAGAAATTGTTGAAGGAAAATAAGATCAAAGTTGGGGGTGTTACTAAATATTTTCTGAGTTGAAATTAATCTTGGCAAATAAATTAAAGTTGGGATTATTAAAATTCAATAATCCATAATTCTATTAACTAATAACTAAACATTAAGGAATTAAACAAATCTATAAATTCTAATAAATCAAGCTTTCTAAACCCACATGTCATTCACTTAACCTATCTTTTTGCCACTTGTCATTTTTTTAGACATTATCATCTTATTTTTCCCTCCAAAAAGGTATTATAGTAATTTAAATATTAAAACTAATTTCTCTCTCTTATTAAAGATTAATTTTATTAATTGTAATATTTCTCTCTCTTATTTTAATTTTTTAAAATCAATGTATCTTTTTAAAGTTAGATTTTTTTAAAAAAAAATAAAAAATCAAAACTTTTAATTAAAATAGAACTAATAATAAAAAAATTTATATAATATGAAATTTTCAAAAACATTAAACCGTTTTGAAACAAAATATTTTAAAACTGGCCTTTTTTAAAAAAAAATATAAAAAATGTGAACTTTTCTAAAAATAATCTTATTAAAACAACCAGAATAATACTATAGTTTTTAATAAACAAGGCTTTTATAAAAATAATTTTTTTATAAAAGAATCTTAATACGAATGTTTAAAAATGAAACTATTTATATAAGAGAGTTAAAAAAAATAATATAATTATTTTATTTTCTTGAACTATTATATATATAAAATTCATATCTTATATTAAAATATCATACTGTAAAACTTTATATTTATTACTAACTATAATCCGTTTAATAAATGGGTTTCTAGCCTATCTATCTGTCTGTTTGTCTATCAATCTATCTATAATAAGAAAAAAATAAAATAATATGTGACGCAATCGTAAGCCTCGTCATACTAACTTTCTCATTTCTCTCTATTATTAAAACTAATATTGAATACTAATAATATTACTCATACCATTTTCAAATTAAAAAATATGTAATTTAATAAATTGAAAATCTATTTATTTTAAATTAAAAACATACTTTTTAAAAACAAAAGGCAACAAACATTTAAAAAAATCATTTTATTTAAAACAAAATATTTGCAAACCATAAATTTTTTATAAAACAAAAGTTTAAGAAAAATATATTATTGTTTATTTACTTAAAGTAGCTATTTATAAATAATTATAACCATATTTTATCTTTAAGCATAGTTTTATAATTCATAAATTCTTTTTACTAATTATTTATTAATTTATATATTCAACCCGTGTAATACACGGGGTACTAACCTAGTAACAAATATAAAATAAAAATTACCTTACCTGGTTAAATCCTTTAAAACATTTGATTCACAAACACAAAACTTAGCATTTAATCGTAAACCTGTAACATCATAAATCATTACTCATTAGAATAATAAAACAATGAAATTTTATAAATTATCATTATGCATACGACATACAATAAATTAATCATTAGCAATTTAGCATACAAAAAACAAATTAACATTATAAATTATAACGCTAAGTATTAAAATAATCAAACAAAACTATCATGCTACGTATTAAAATAATCAAACAAAACAATCAAATAAAGAACTAAACGTTTAAACATTACCGTCTTACCGTTCTTTCTTGCCGGTTGACTTTTGGAACGGCCTAGTGCCGATCTGCCGGGCTATGGTGTTTTGTATACAAAGGCACCGATGGTTTGAATTACATTTTTTATATTGTTTTAATTTAATGGGTTCTAGGTATTGGCATATTAAAAGTTGGGCTTTGAGGATGAGAGTATTAGCCTACTACGTAATAACTTGATGGGCTAAACCTTTTTAAGTTTAATGGTCCAAAATGATTTTATAATAAATTTATATTAGTTATTTTTGTTATAACTTATCGGTTTATATTTATAAAACTTTCAAATTTAATATCTTGTAGGGTCGTTGATAATAAAAAAATATCATGGGGGTTACTGTCAAAATTTCTTGGGTATTAGTTGGAAATATAACATATACACTATTATTAAAAAAAAAATCATAAGGGTCGGGTGAACCCTTACCATAGAGGTTGGGTCCGCCCTTGGAGAGAAAACTAGAAAACTCATCTACTTTAGGGTTAATTGTCATTTTACGATATTAATTAAATAAATAACGATCTATAATTTGTTATTCTTTATGTTCAAAGTTTTCTAGCAGCCCAATATTTATAATATTTTGTTGATCGATTTCATATTTCTTATTTGTCATCGTTAATTGCTACGACTGGAAACTTGTTTTCAACGGTTCATCATGATCACTGATGGTATTTATCGTGATTTGTTGTTGCTTACTTATGCTTGTTTGTACTGATTTTTTAACGTCTTTTTTTGTTTTTTAATTAAATTGATTAAAGATGGCTTCTTCTTAGAGTTCCACATCTAATATGGCAAGAAGAAGAATAGAAGATCGATGAATTGCTGGAATTTACATTGTGTGTTTGAGAGAGTTACATGTGAATTTTTGTGTGTTTTACATATATGATTCACTTTAATGTTTATAGTGAAACAATGTTAAAATCAGGAATTAAACGAGAAAACAAATTGCATTTAAATGATAAAATATATTCTATTTAATTAAGTTTTGATTGAAATTTTAGTGTTTCAGCTAATCGTAGTAACTTGATGGTGTCAATGATAGCAAGTCAAACCTCAATAGTTAATTTAAGAGCTGTCAAAATTAGTAACAAGTTTAACTTGTTATTTAAATTAGCGGTAGCAACTTAAAACCAATAACGCCCATTGCCTACACAACACACATGAGTGTCGTTGCACCCTATAAATCCTACATATGAATATCAATATATATCAAAAACAAGACTTAGAGTATCAATATCAATATATCATATTCATTTTAGATCCGTTTTGAACGCTTTTTGATTTGTTGTGAAGCTTTAACACATTAAAACACAAACCCAATAAATAATATACGTATTAACAATAATGACATATAATTATTGTTCTCCAGAGTTAAAAAGTAATAGTTTTTCCTATTACATGAAAAACTCATTTCTCCCGTATTCTTTCAACAATTTGTGCTCAAAAAACCTACATATGAACCAATGAGACGCATTTTTACCTATGTATTTACTTGAAAATCAAACACTAAATGCATGGGTAGTCTATACGTGTCCTAAGTTATCAAACTTCACATTATACATTGATCTAAAGTATTATTTATATAAAGAACACATTCGATATGGTTGTTCATAAGTAATATTTATATACAAGAATCTGTTGAACCTTTGATTGGGTTTTGATACCGAACCATTGAGGTGTAGTGATTATTTGGTTAGGTGTAACGCTAAATTGAGACCAAAAGAATAGCTGAATCAGCTAATAAATAGTGGTGGTTTACTCAATCTGCCTTTTAACCAAATAAAAAATATATATATTCATATTTGTAGAAACATGAAATTATAATTCACCCACGTGAAAGAACGAAGATGATTAAAATAATTCACCCTCACTAAAAATGAAATAAAAAGAATCAAGTAACGTCTTTATATTTTTCATATTCACCTGCAATCACCGGCTAATCAACCTTGGAATTAGTAATTTGGTTTCAACTTATCAGAAATATCTAAACAAATAAATAATCCTCTTGTATTTTGCCGGCAGCGTATTGCTACGGCATTGCACATGACGTGATAAAGTATATATATTAACAATTGACCCGCCTCTTTTCTAAACATAATTATGTCAAAATATAGATTAATTCAAAGCATACATAAAAAAACAAATAGATTACAATCACCCTGACTCGTTTCCGAACTAAATTTATGTTACAGAATAGAGTAATTTGGATTTATACCGTCAAATGAAAACGTTTTATATTTGACCCGACTCATTCCGAATAAAATTTACGTCAAAATGTAAGCGTACATCGAAATGTAGATCATTTTAAAATGTATATAAAAATATGCACGGAAACGTTTTATACTTGACCCGACTTGTACCTAAAAATACAAACGTAAGAAATGGGTTTTAATTGTGCCCACCTTTCTTTTTCGCAACCGGGACCACACCCTTAATCCGCTTAGGAGAAAACACACAAATAGAAAAACTCACTTGGCTCAACTCTAAATATTTTTGCTTAGAGTGAGACTCAACCCAGATCTTTTCATTTTAATTGTCTTGGGTAACTAATCTTAACTCTCAACCATTTAGGCTAAGTATCATTGGTTTGTTATCACTTATTTTTTTCATTGATTTACCTATTCAATCTTGTGTGTGTTAACTTAGGACATAAATGATATGAGTTAGGGTAATTTGATAAGTAATAAACATCTTAAAAATTACGAGAATTAATATAAACTAGGAACGTTCAGCAGCGCTTCGCGCGACCTCAATTATCGTGTTTCTAAAATATACAACATGAGAAATATAAATTGTCAGAAGTTTTACGATTTATTTTTCATTAAGTTTTAAGATCGGTTATTGTTTCAAAAATATAAATGCCTTCTACTTTCTCTTACCATAAAGCAATTATATCTGTACTATCTAGAAAAACAGGAACACAACAAAGAAAAAGAAGTACTTTGTTTGATATAGGAAAGAAAATGGACTCCTCCAAACACCTATAATAATCTAAAAAAAATAACTTTACATACAGTAAACAAATGCTATTCAGCATATGCAATTATAAAAATGAATTTACAAATATATGAGAAAGAATTGCTAATTTACAGAATGATTTCACGACATGGACCTCGTGAAATTAAGTGAAGATTTGTAGCTTTGAGTAGAAGAAAATTAGCATAAATAAAATGAATAAAACAGATCAAAATTAAAACATTATCTGGGAGACAATAGGGAAGGACTGACACAGTTATAAAGCCGTATCTCGATGGCTTTAAATTAAAAAAACCATAGCATCTTACTGTTTTAAACACCTAAAGTAAAAGCAAGCACTCGTGCCTCTATCTAGAAGGACTTGTAGATTTTATCTACAAAAATAAAAAAATAAAAAAATAAAAAAATAAAAAAAAAAACAAACAAACTTTAGAATACAAAAATCAGTAAAAAAGCAAGGGTTTTAAAAAACTCAGTGACAAAGATCTAGTGAGAAGATAGTAATAAAGAAAGTATAAAAACAAAGATAATAACTAAACAACATAGCAAGCCTTAGAATAACTAAATTGACCATTCGCTTTTTTAAGTCAATTACCATTCAAAAAACATCATGTTAACAGATTCAAAGAAAAAAAAAAAAGAACATTACAAACCTCCTAACAGCAAGCCTCCAATAAATTTGTAATGAAAAACTTTACTATAAGCAATGGCACAAAGCCCCTATTGCTAACTCTTTTAGTTAGACTACACCTGTAGTTGTGTTTTAATATAGTAAGATTCACTTGTTATAATTGAAACATTTACATTATCCTTCTTTGCTATTAACAAAAGATTATAAATACATTATAAATACCCGCAAAGATTAACATAATTCCACTAAATATGCCAAAAAACATATATAAACGACATACATTAAACGAATACAAAATGTCAAAATCAAGAAAAAAAACACCAAGAAAAAACTAACTTTAGCTAAAGCAGGAAAAGTACTACAATTCTTATGAGACATTGCACAAAATTATTGCATTTCTTGTAAGGAGTGGGAACACAAATAGAAAAAAATAGACCTATAGTTTCTCACTACTTGTTCTTCAAATAAAATAGTGGCTTTCTCTAGATTTTGAAGTAATAAATCTAACTTAACATCCCTGTATAGCAATGATGCTATCACTAATTGTCATGCAAAGAAGACACATATTAGTACATGTCAAATATGTTGATTATTCTCAACCTTATGGTTTCTAAAAGGGGTTTTTAAAACATGAATTCTTTGATTATTATCAAATAACAACTTTAGTTGAAATTAGAAGCTCTAGAAATAATACGGTATGCAAAATTCCTTAGTGAATTGTTGATCCTTATTCATTTATGATATTTGGTTTCCGATGAACCACACAATTAAAACTTACAATTGAAGACTTGGACACCTAACTTAAAAAATAGAGTAAAGTGTCATTTTCGTCCCTGACGTTTTGTTGAAATTGCCATTTCAATCCAAAAACTTTTTTTTTGCCATTTCAGTCACTATAGTTTACTAAATGTTGTCATTTTCATCCATTCCACTAACTCCGTTAAAACTCTGTTAAAACTCCATTAAATATGGGGTATTTTAGTCTTTTTCAACACCCTAATTATCTAATTAATATAAATTAATCAATTAATATTCAATTAAAACTAAAAAAACACATGAAGTGACTCGTGAGACCGATCGTTTCGATTAATTCTAACACATGTTGTTCGATTAAGGTCTGCTATGAGATTTCAATTAATCTTCACGTTTTGTTTGAACGTGTACTATTGTTCGATTGAGGTCTAATATTGTCACTTTTTGTTTTATTGAGGTCTGCTACTGTCACGTTCAAATACTTCAATCAAAGACATCAATCAAATAAAAAATGTCAACAACAAACCTCAATCCTACAACAGACATCAATTCTACAACAGACCTCAATCAAATAACAGTACACATTCGAACAAAACGTGAAGATTAATTGAAATCTCACGGCAAACCTCAATCGAAAAATATGGGTTAGAGTTAATCGAAACTTTTAAATCGAAGCGGCTGGTCTCACTAGTCGTTTCATGTGTTTTTTAATTTTGAATATTAATTGATTAATTTGTTTTAATTGGATAATTAGGGTGCTCAAAAAGACTAAAATACCCTCATATTTAACAGAGTTTTAACGAAGTTGTAACGGTGTTAGTGGAGTGGATGAAAATGGCAACATTTGGTAAACTACAGTGACTGAAATGGCAAAAAAAAAGTTTTTGGACTGAAATGGTAAATTCAACAAAACGTGAAGGACGAAAATAATATTTTACTCTAAAAAATAATAGCAACATTAGTTGATTTTGGAAAAGGTAAACACTTGAGAATATTTTCACACATGGAGTCCTTCTAATTTTCCTATAGTATAAAATCTTTATACTAATAAATAAAAATAAATCCGGACACTTGTCACCATTCTAGGCCATCTAATAATTGGTTTTTCCGCTTCTCTCTCTTTTTAATTATGAATGCTATAATAGCTATTTATTAATTAATAACTATCCATAATTAAAATCTCAAATATGTTAACTTCAAATTTTCAAATGTGTAATGCATGGATTAATAAATACGTATAATACATAATATTTAAGACATAGCTTTTTATATAATTAACCATGTGACAATAAATTATTTAAACTGTGTATTACACGGGATTATAATCTAGTATAAAATAGATAAAGAAGATAATATATACCTGCAGGTCTTCCAAGAAATTCTTTTCTCTCTACTTCCTTTGAGATGACCTATTTGAACTTTCTTTGAAAGAATCAACCATCTTTGGTGTTTGATTCACTTTTCGTAAAATAAGATGTTGTTCAAATATTGTAGCTTATCTTAGTCTTGAATTCAGATTACATGAGATTAGGAAAACTGGATGATTTGAACACATACAGAAAGATATAACCTGGGTTAACTGGATGAGGGCCAAACTATTCTTCACATCTAGCCTCAGTCTGTCTCTTCTCTGTCAATTAACATCTTACGTAAAACACAAAATAGCTATAAACCAGTTTACTCCTCTAACTTTCCTGTTTCCATCTTCATTGTTGTTGTCATAATCGATTTTCAACCGCCGGCCCACATCTCTCCTACTTATTACCTTGTTTCTCTATCTACTTCTCGGCTCAACTTCAGTCTTATTCGTTCTTCGTTTAGCCAACTGTACAGCGTCAATTGCCATCCGGTGTGGCCTATAGAGACATAGAGGTGGTTTAACCAGCACAACCCTTAGCTAGTTGTCACCGATTGGGCGATTGGTTTTCTGTCTAAATGGGTGCAGATATGAGTGTTGTAAGGGCTTTGATCTTCATATTCACCTCATGTTTTCATCTTAATCGTGGCTGTCGAAGAGCCATTCTAATTTTCGTACTCCGACTCTAGGAAAGAAGAAACCCTAGTTGGTAGAAAGAATTGGAAACAATAGACAGACATACAGATGGTGGGGCATGTGCCAAGTGTGGAACGCGTCAACGACTTCACGCCACGTCAAAAACTAAAAAGGGTAAAAGCTAACACCTGGAAACCATTAAATCAAGTACTATTCATTTTAAGTGTTAAATAATTATAGAGTGATAGTTCAAATTTAAATTTTTATATTTTTTACACAATTATGTATGTTTATATAAATTAAAATTATTCAAAAAAACATAAAAACCCATCAAACTAATGTTTATATATTTTTTTAAATTATTTATGTTTAGCTACACATGTGTAGATAATATAATCTACTGATTTATAGATGTGTAGATTACAAATTCATTCATTGTTTTCTTTTTGAACTTCAATAGCGATTAAACATTATATTTCAATAATTTTTCATGTGAAACATAAAAAAGTTTTATGTTGATAGAAGATCTTATAAATCAAAAAATATTTGTGAATTCTCAAATGATCCCGCCTTAAATGATATATAGTGTACTAGCTATAGTAAACCCGTGTATTACACGGGTTGAAAAAATAAAATAAAAAATTTATTAACTATTAAACGATATTTTAAAATAAAATATGATTAAAATTATGTATGAGTGGAGACTATAAGTAATAAAATAATGATATCAACTCTTATAAATTTTTATTTTTAAAATGTTTTTGTTTTAAAAAAAACATTTTATTTCAAAAGAAACTATTCTAAAAATATATTTTTAAAAGGTCATTATATAACTCTGAATTTTTATTATTTTAACTATTAGTAATTAATATAATTATTTAATAGAAGAGAGAAGAAGAAAAATTTTAGTGAGAAAGAATGTGGAAATAACATTAATAAAAAGATATCTTTTCTAATTTATTAAAATATTATTTGTAATCTAAATAAGAATTAAAATTATTTAATCTTTATTAATTTAGGTAATTATTTAATAAGAGAGAGAGGCGGGAAAAATAAAATTAGGGGGCCTAGAAATATGACAAGTGCCCCCCCAAGTTACTCTCTTAGTATTATATATAGATATAGATTTAGTGATTTAGTGATACGGAAATCCCCTTTTAACCGTTTCTATATCCTATTGTTAACTTAAGATTTTTAATTATGCCAGTCTAAACTCTAAAGTGATAAGAGCCCAATAAAGGCCCATCACTTGTTTCTTAGGCGGTAGGCCTATAGAAGAGAGCCCATTTTAAAAATGTATTCATCCAGAAAAGAAAAGCAATAAAAGAAATAAAGAGAAGGAACAAACAAGAAGCACTAATCACTTATGAGGACCTACTGCTATGTTTTGCTCATTTCTTCCATCACCAAAATCTCATTTCTTTAAGTAATTCAATCATCAATGTTATGACTTATCAAATAAGAAACCATGGCTCCATCCTCCATGGATAACTTTGATAACTTGTCCTATCAACACGTAATGAACCAATGGCCTTAGACAAAGCCCTAGTAGGAGTGTAGAATGAAACCTTATGCCAATAACCAAGGTCGTAAGCCAACTCCGGACACTATTTTTCTGATCCTATGACTTTTAAAGATAAACTGTATCGAACAACTACGACCAACAAGAAGTCTGTGGTGGGTTGGTTGAAATGAATTGCCTCCGCCCACGTTCGAATATGATTGGTGTTTTAAATAAATGGGAAGAAATAAACCTTGAAGGTATGATACATTCTTATCACTTGATAATTGTATATGCTCTCATTTAGAAGTGTCAGTAGGTTCCCCAGGACGTGTCAAAGTGTGATTCGTTCGTGTCTTTTTCGTTTTTTATTTTTTTTGTTTACTTTTTATGTAACTTTAGTGTACAGAATACCTTCCTTTCAGATGCTAACAATAAAGGTAGTTTACAATAGCTCGTCTTTGGTTGTCATTGGACGCGCTTCAGTGTGCTTGGTTGTTAGTTTGAATCCCGCGCCCAACAATTTTTTTGAGGGTTTTTTTAATGCTTTTCTTATATTTTTTAGCTAAAATTACTTTATTTATATAACTATGACGCAACGCGCAGGTTAAAAATATCGATTTTGTGTTTCGTAATAATTGTTTTTACAACTCCAAAGCTTTTTGTTACTTTCGATGCGTTTTTTCCCTACCTTTTGGTTTTCATAACCGAACATATTCAACTTCATATGTTTCTTTTTAAATATTCTCGTCGATTCATTGTCATATCCGGGCTCGCATCAACTTTTTGACGTTGGTTTAGAGCTTTGCAAACACACCCTTTATCACTTATTTTATATACTTAACCACGTTAGTGTCACTGTGACAAAACGCGTAATGAAGTTCGCAGACGCTACGCCACTCATCATTATCCATGCCACACAATATGTAACAAAGTTAGTAAGCGTATCGCTAAGCATACTCATGCCACAACACGCGGGTAACTTTGCTTGTTAGATATTCATTCTCAAATGTATGACTTGATTTAACCTTCGGCTTTTGCTTCGAGTTTAACCCACACACATTCTTTTTGCTTTAGTATTAGACATCTCTAGTCATACAAATAATAGATGTGATCAAGTATCAGCATGACCATGTATGTGAAAACATGATAATTCAGATTTTATATTTTTGCGATCGGTCAAATAGACAAACTTAAAAATCTTTGGACAAATTGTTTTTGAACTTTCTTAAAATGATACTTAAAATAGGAAAGGATTGTAGTCAATCATCAGCCAAGAAAAAAAGTGGGAGAAATATAGGGTTAGGAAAGGGAAAACGAAATTTCAGGAATGAATTTGTTAAATCTCTTTTGAAAAGTTTATTTTTTTGAATTTTTTTAAACAAGGTGTTCAAATTCAATCATCTATCTATTATAATAAAAGAAGGTTTTGAGTTGACACTTGTCATAATATTAGACCTTCTAATCCTGATTTTTCCGCTTCTCTCTCCTATTAAATATTTACATTAACTACTAATTATATTATTTAATTATTTTAAGATTAAAATAGTTTTAAATAAATTAAGAAAGAGTTTTTTTTATAAATGTAACTTTTAAAGAAACAATCTTTTGTATAACATAAGTAATTTTTTAAAATATCAAACTTTTTTAAAAATACAAAATATTTAAAATCAATGTTTTTAGAAATTAAATTTTTTATGAACCATAAAAAAAATTAAAATTCAAGTTACAATAAGAAATTTTTAGAAACTGATATTTTTTAAAACATTTTGATTTTGAACAAATTTTTTTAGATTTAAAAAATTTAAAACAAAAGTTCAAAGAAAATCATATCATTGTTTTTTACTTATAGTATTTACTCATACGTAATTTCAATAATATCATATTTCAAAATATTATTCTGTAATTAATAAATTTTTACTATTATTTATTTAATATTTTATTTATTTAACCCCTGTAATACACGGGGTACTAACCTAGTGAACAATATCCCCAAAGTCTTTTGTTAGCATTTTTCTTGAAATATAAATAAACTAGTAGATTTTATATTGTTAACATTTTTCTTGAAACTAGGGTTTGTTCCCCGACGCGCGTTGCGAGTCTTAAAACCGAGCCTCAGACAAACAGGTGAGCGTGTGGCTCAAAACCGATGGTCGGTTATGACTGCCAAGCCAGGGCAAGCGACATCAGTTTTGGTGTATCATCACAACCACACATCAGCCAAAACGAAAGGTCACAAATGAGCCTACGTCCATCATCATCAATAAAATTCAACACCAACGGCAACCTGAGTAACTGTTACTAACCAAAAACCGTATGAACATGTAACCTAAGAGACTGATATCCTGTGTAAGTATAAGTTAAAGCATGCACCAACAGAAGTAAACCTTCCAACAAAAAGTAATAAGTAGAAACCCAAAAACAGCCTAGATCCCTCAACAACACCCCCAACAACAAATAAGATAGTGTTCTAAACCAAATAAAGCAAAACTTCAACATTCATCGTCGTTTCCCACAATCATAAGACCCAACAATAAAGGCTAACCACCAACCCCTATAAAGGATAAAGTCTACCATTATCAGCACCTTCAGATATGTTTACATAGGCCTCAGATGAATCGGTCATCATCATCATCGACCTAACAATAGCACCGCCACCCAACACATGACAGTCAACATAATCGAGTGAATTAAACAGATTAGAGCCACCCCAAGCCATCCCAAATGAGCAAACCCCAACGTTATAGACCAAGCATTCCCAACACAAAAAAGATGGGTCTGGTCAGTAAGAGATGTAGTATTAGGTCACACTCTCAAGAATTACGAACGAACAACATAACCATGGAATCTAAGGATCAGAAATTTTAGTTCTTTGTGGCTGCAAAAAATCATTCACCGAGCCAAAAAAATAGTTTGTAGTTGTAAACGATCACTTATTGAAAAGGTGTTTGTTTTTTTTATCAATGAACACGATATTAATTTTTATAATCATCGCCTGTTGACCGTGTGGACCGACTATTACTGAAAAACACCTCTGATGTGTGAAACGTAAAGGTGTTTTTCTACTACTAAGTTCAAGTTGATTTGGAGTTTCACCATTAGCAAACAGTGACATAGATCAGCCAACAATCAGAGACTAATGGAAAATCCAATAAAGTAAATATCGGCAAGAAATACATCTAACAGCAGAGCGGTAAGAACATATTTAAGAAACAACCCCAAAAATATATGAAAGAAAACGGATCTGAAATATTGCTCGACCAAGAATGTACCAAGACCCAAAGCTTACACATTTGAAGTTGCCTTAGATAAATCAATATTCATCATCATTGACATAACACCACCATCATCAAGCAATAATGGCCAAACTAAACAGAATATAACGGTCCTAAGCCGTCTCAGATAAGGCAACCCCCATCATCATAGACCAAATTCCGCAACCACATAACATCTCAGATGAGGCACACCCCATCATCATTAACACATACAACATAATATAAACCCGTTTGAAGACAACATCAAAAAGCAGGTTTGCATTTTCAAGCAGAAGCATCAGCCAGTCTCGGTGCGACATAGACGCCACCAAAGGCGGTTATAAAGACCACTTGCAACATCCTGTCTCCGTAAAGGCATACTAAAGATGTGGTGGCGATGGCATCTACTAAGGGGCGATGGCGACACAGATGCCACCCAAGGCGGTCACGGAGACTAGCGGTGGCGTCTTGTCTCGATAAAGGTATATTGAAAAGGTGGAGGTGATGATATCTATGGTTGTACACAGAATCGGTGGTAATCAAAACCCTTGGGTGATCACCCAACAACGTCGGAGACCAACCATGCCAGACGGCATCAAAGGGCAACCACCGGAGGACGGTAGCAGAGGTTAGGGCTACCAGTAATGGCAGTAGAAGCCCAAAGGACGAGAGCACATAAAAGTAAGTGAAGAAAAGGAGATGGATAATAGCCCAGTTGGCCTATTCTCTCTCCTAAATACGTGACAACTCAAAAAAACAGGAAACTTTGGTGACCAAAATCACAAATCACCAAACTTATCTATTTCTTTCATTTTGGTAAATTAATATTAACTAGGATTGAACCCCCCGCGCGTTACCGCGGGGTCTTCACGCAACGCTATAAAAACCATATTAGCACAAAAGTGTAAGAAATTATCAACATGATTTTGGTGTTGAAATGACATAACATTTTTAAACATAAGAATCCTCGACGTCTTATATCCCAACGATTATACAAAATAATAGTTTGGTTAGATATATACATAAAGTAAGTGATATACCGACCAACAATTGTAACAAAAAACATATCTATCAATTTTCGTAAAGTAAATAGTAGTTTATTTAACTTTGTAATTTTACCCTAAAAAAGATTTCTAAACATGTCTTTTAGGTACTTAATTATTACACTACAAATTATTGTTCTTGACTTAAAGCCATCAATGGATGCTATTGGTTTTAGTTAAATTTATGTGTAATTATTGAGATGCTATTGGTTTTAGTTAAATTTATGTGTAATTGTTGAGAAAAGAGAAAAAGTAGACGCTTAGGAGACTCAAACCAAGGACCACTCATGTAGAGGAGTAGTAAATTAACCAACTCTGCTAGCTGCCTCTTTGTGTTGTAAATCGAAAATATAATATATATCAATAAATGCTTTTCAAGAAAATAAAAAAAAATTAGTTGGTAGCACTGTAGCTACCAACATATCACTTTAAAAATATATATAATATCATGTAATATAGATATACTAGTAGGTTTTGTCCGTTTGTTATGGTGGCTTGGTTTTGAATAAAACTTATAACGAAACGCAAGTAAGGGAAGCTGGAAGCACTTCGTAAAGATATATTCGTGATTTAAAAAACGTTAAGTTGTGAAAAAGATATCAAATATTATATTTAACCTATTCATTTTGGTTGTGCGTTAAAAGGGGCTTGATTTTGAATAAAAACATATTTATTCGCAGAAACGATGACAACGTAACGATATATGTAGAGTTTAGAAAAATGTTACGTTGTGGTGAAAAGAAGTTAGAAAATTTATTATATTTGAATTTGGATCAATTTTCAACAAACCTATACCAAAAAGTTCGTAAAATAAGCTTGTCACGAATCTAAAAAAACAGTTGTATTTTTAGTTATAGAGTAGTAACATGAAATTGGATTAATGGTAGGTAATTTGGTCAAAAAAGCATGCCACAACCCTTTATAACAAAGTATTTAGGGCATGTAAATAAGCCGAGCTGAACCGTACCAGGGTGGGCTCGAGCTTGGTTCGTTCAAAAATCAAGCTATGCCGAGCCAACTTATTTTTCTTAACAAGCCAACAATGTGATCTTGGGCTCGGCTCGCTTATATACGAGCCGAGCTCGAGCCGGCTTGTGAGTCAACTTGTTTATTAAACATAATAATTTTGTTACTTTGTTTATAGGGTTAATGGATTTAAATACTTCAAACTATTGAGAATTGGCCACTGCCACCCCCAAGTATCACTTTGGCGAATATAACTCCCAAATAAATATTTCGGTGTCTGTATCACCCGTCGTTTGTCAAAATATTTTATATTTTATATTTTATATTTTTTTGTTTTTTAAAAAATTATTTAATTAAAACAAGATATGTTTTTAATTTATCAGAAAAAAATTATAATTTAAAATATATAAGAGCTAATTACGCAAATATTCCATGTGGTCTATTGAAAATAACGGGTTTAGGTACTAAGGGGTTTTTTGTAATAGGTACGGATATTGTGTTTTTAATTTGTAACAAGTTAAGGTATTAACAATAACAGACATTAACTTTTCTGTAAAATGTAAGGGTATTTTCGTCTTTTTACCTTATAGTAACTGTTTATGTCATTTAATACATAAAAAGGATTGTTTGTGTAATTATGTATATATATAGATATATATTAATGTGTGTACATATAAATGCACAAAACACCCACACACACATACCTTACATTTTAGAACCAATTTCACCATAACCACTGCTAGTTTCCACCACCACCCCAACCCCCACTTCTGGCCACCACCACCCCAGCCCCCACTGCCAGCCACCACCACCCTAGCCCCCACCACCCCAGCCCTCACTGTCGGCCACCACCCCCCAAGCCCGCACCGCCAGCCACCACTCCCCAACTCCCACTGTCGGCTCCCACCCCCAACCCCCACCACCGCCATCGGCCACCACCCCCACTCAACCCCCATCGTCGGTTACCGCCCCGGACAGCCCTCATCACCGGCTACCACCCTGTCATATCATCCTCACTGCCACCATCCTCTTCAACTTTTTAAATAAAACAACAAGACTATCAACGTCATCATCATCCGGCCATCACCACCACAATTGTGAATCATTATCGTCGCATCATCACCACTGTCGCACCATCCATTGTCGTTTCATCACCATTGAAACATAAGGACCAGCAACACCATCATCATCTGCTACTGCATACAAGCCCTAAAATCAAGAATCCCCAATTAGTTAAAGCTTGATTTAGGTTTTAGGGTTTTGAGAAAAAGCCGGTTGGGGGGGGGGGGCGACGGTGTGTTTGGTATTGATTGTTGTGGTGTTGTCGGATGGGTATGGTGGGACATAATGGTTGTGTTGGTGGCCGATGGTGATGGCGAGATAGGCGGCGGTTGTGGATTTAGTGGTGGTGGTTTGAAATGAGAGTGGGAGGGAGACGACAGTAGGCAGGTTGGGAGTTTTTGTTATGGACGGTGGTGGATTTAGTGGTGGTGGTAAGCAACGATGGTGGCTAACAACAGTGGTGGATTCAATCTTATGGTGGTGGCTGATTATGAAAGAGACGAGGGTGGGTGGGTTGGGTTTTAAAAAGTTATAGGTATTACACAAATGGTCCCTGAATCAAAAAGAGACATACAATTACAAAACTAGTTCCTCAAAGTGTATATTATTCATTTTATTTAAATTTAACAGAAAAGTTAATGTCTATTAGTTTTAATACTCATTATTGTTACATAATTAAAACCATAATACCCCCAACC
The DNA here is from genome assembly GCA_025506415.1 of Flaveria robusta. NCBI lineage: Eukaryota > Viridiplantae > Streptophyta > Magnoliopsida > Asterales > Asteraceae > Flaveria > Flaveria robusta. The sequence goes on from CM046465.1 coordinate 8,520,067, forward strand.
TGTTAGAAAAAAACTCTTAATATCCAAATATGTTATTTTCAATAAAACCACAAGGACCATTTATGTAATTAACTCTATATATAAATAATCATGTGCATTTAATGTATCATTAAATGTAGTATTGTGTGTGTTCTTAACTCAATGATATTTAACATACGTAGTGTTGCGTAAAATACCACCAAGTTATACTATTTAAAATCTCTTTTGCCGGATTTCTACACAAACAAGCCATAAAAACTTGAATATTGTAAATCCGAATATCCCATGAACCATCAATTTATAAGTTTAGCTTCGAGATAATAATAATAATAATATTACTATTATTATTTCCCAACACGTATCTCATGTAGCGCGTGGAAGAGTTCACACCACAAAAGAGAGTCGTGAAATATGACTTCTTTCATAACCAAATTTTGTACCTATTGATCTTCAGTCACCATCTCAATCCCCAAACCCTCAAAATAAAAATGCAGAATTTCCAACACCACAACACAAACACCAAACACCTACACTTGGGTGTTTTTCAGTTTTTCACCACTTGTTCATCTCAATCTTCAAACGCATGCACAATCGCACACACCATCAACACCTCAATTGAATCCATCATTCAATCAGCAACACAATGGAAAAAATCCAAACCCCAATAAATGTGACGATTAAAGGGATTCTTGCGATGCTGATGGCGAGTGTTGGTGATGATAAGAGGGTGATTTCGCTTGGGATGGGCGATCCCACTGCGTTTTCTTGCTTTACGACCACTGCTGTTGCTCAAGATGCTGTTGTTGATGCTGTTACTTCGCGTAAGTTTAATGGGTATTCGCCTACTGTCGGGCTTCTGCAAACGAGAAGGTATGTTGAGTTGGTGTTTGTGGGTTGATTTGATGTGGGTTCGATTGGTTATTGTCTTGATGGTGTTTGAGTTTTGTCGATTGAATGTGAGTTGAGTGATGAACACCAAGTGTTTGTAGAAATGTCGAAAAGACTTAAAATGAAAACTTAAGTTTGTTTAAAGAATTAATGAGTTGTAATTTGTAATATGTAGAGGATTATGAGATTATCAACTGAACGTCTATATTATGTATAAAGTACAAACAATTAAAGCAATTACGGTAGGACCCAAATTTTAGAGGGCCGAAATTGAAAAAGAACAACTTTTATCTATGTTATAAATTTATAACTAAGAAAATATATGTCATACTCCATATTTTTTTGTGTTTTTGGAAAAACAAGAGGAGGGAAAAAAATGATCGAAGGTTTATTTATGTATTTTTGTAATTATTTTAGTTAAAAAAGAGTGTTATTTATGATAATATGCGACACATTAAATTTTAGAGGGCCGAAATTGAAAAATAACAACTTTTATCTATATTATAAATTTATAACTTGAAAATATATGTGATACTCCATATTTTTTGTGCTTTTGGAAAAACAAGAGGGAACAAAATGATCGAAGGTTTATTTATGTATTTTTTGTAATTATTTTAGTTAAAAAAGAGTGTTATTTATGATAATATGCGACACATATTGATTTATGCTTGAGATAGATGCTTTATGATTTTCTGTATAAACGAAAGGGAAGGGAATTTTTCTTTTTTTTTTTTATGAAAAAGACTCGATTTCATAGTTCGTTTTAACTCTCAAATATATTAAGTCGAACCGTGTTGTCTTGGAAAAAGTGTTTGGTGTGCACGTTCTAGCACTAGAAAAAAAAAGAAGAAAAACATGATTTTAGCTTAAAACATTATAGGTATTGGTTAAAGACAGTACCAAATCATAAATTTTGTACCAGAAATCTGTTTTTGGTAGGCAGTCCAAAAAGTAAGTTGTTATTGTGCCTAAAATATTGGATAATCTTTTACTTATGAATGAAAAATGAAATCTACAAAAGTAAACTTGTGATTGAAGCTCAAATCAAAGGAATTTGGACCCAGAATCCAAACATAATAAAAAAAATCTTAAAAATGATGCTGATTTTGAACAAATGGAATATTCCACTGAATAATAAGCAAATTTTTTTTTGCTTCAAGTGGAGGTCATGGGTTAGAGACTTAAGTGGTGCAATATGCTTCAAGTGGGCCAGTGGTTTTACCACAGTGAGCCTTCGGGTGGTGGGTTTCCCCGGGATTGGTGGGCGGGCCAGGTCACCAGCCCTGTCTGTGTTCGCGGGCGTGGGTGGCCTTTCGCCAATGGGTTTACCCGGGTGACCGGGCTTAAAAATATTCGTTGGCCATTCTAAAAAAAATAATAATAAGCAAAATTTGCCAATGCTTTACGATAGTCATACATACTTTTTAACAACAAAAACTGCTCTAATATTAATACTGTTTTATGTTTTATTTTGCGAAAACTTTTATAAACGTTAATATTGTTCCACTTGGTGATAATTTTTTTTTTGACCCGAAGTAGAAGGTAAATGTGTAGGAAAAAAACTTTAAATAATAACTAAGTTTCATAATTGTTTAAGTCAAGTCAACTTGAAAAAAAAAACCACTAAATAACAATCAAGTTTCATATATATTTAATTTAAGTCAATTTAAAAAAAGAAAAAACTGAACATTTATAAAAAAAACACAACAATAGAACATTAAATGAAAGTTGTGTGGTTTTATAGCTTAAAAGTTATAAGTGACTTTATTGTAAGAACATCTAAACATGGTTATTATTTCATGATTTTGTCCCTTAAACTTATAACTTATATGTTATCTGGTCAAAACAGTGCAATCTGTGAATATTTGTCCAGCAATCTCCCATACAAGTTGTCCCCAGATGATGTGTACATAACAGCCGGGTGCACACAAGCTATAGAAGTTGCTATATCGATTCTAGCCACACCGAATGCAAACATATTGGTTCCAAGACCAGGATTCCCAATCTATGAACTTTGTGCAGCTTTTAGAGGTGTTGAAATCCGCCATTTTGACCTTCTATCCGAGAAAGGTTGGGAGGTTGACCTTGATGCCGTTGATGCATTGGCTGATCAAAATACCGTTGCTATTGTAGTTATAAACCCCGGGAATCCATGTGGAAATGTTTATAGTTATAACCATTTAAAGAAGGTACTTGCATACTACATACATGATGCTTGTTTGAGTTCATTACGCAATTGGCTAATGATTTGAGGTATTAATTTGGATTTCATTGTTCAAATGTAAGTAGATTGCTGAAACAGCCAAGAAGCATAAGATTGTTGTTATAGCAGATGAAGTTTATGGGCATTTAGCCTTTGGAGCAAACCCTTTCGTGCCAATGGGTGTTTTTGGGTCCATGGTGCCTGTTCTTACACTTGGATCTTTGTCAAAAAGATGGATAGTGCCAGGCTGGCGACTCGGGTGGCTTGTCATGACTGACCCAAATGCCATTTTCAAGAATGCAAAGGTACATGAACCGCGAATTTAACTTTTAGCATACAAATGCTCGTTCTTAAAAAGCTATACGGAAAGCTTGAGTTACACTTGTTTATTTGTATGTTTATATGCAAGGGAATGTTTAAAGTTGAATTATCAGCATGCTTTCTGTCATATCTGAATTGATTGCAGTTTCGTAATGTATTTCTATCTGTCTTTTCAGACTGTTGAGCGCCTTAAGAAGTATTTCGATATTTGTGGTGGTCCAGCAACATTTATACAGGTATACTTCCATAATCTTTATTTTACATGTATCTACACTAATTAACGCGATACTTTGAATCAGAAAATAAAAATATAATCACTTGCTAAACAAGCTCAAATTCTTTTGTTTTCAGGCTGCAGTACCTCAAATTATAAAGGAAACAAGTGAAGCTTTCTTCACAAGAACTTTGAGCATACTAAAACACACCTCAGATCTTTGTGTCAAGAAAATAAAAGATATCCCTTGCTTAACATGCCCAACAAGACCACAAGGATCCATGGCCATGATGGTGAAGCTAAACATTTCACTACTAAAAGATATCAAAGATGACATCGATTTCTGTTTCAAGCTAGCAAAAGAAGAATCTGTGATCCTTCTTCCAGGTGATAAATCAATAAAGATTTCAGCTTTCAGTCGTATTCAGATATGCATCCATGAGTTGTGGGTCAGTTTGATTGAGTAACGGGTCAAAATGGGTAATCTTGGTATCTGTCCAAATTCTGTTGGTCCGGACAACCCAGGTGACTACTACAGAAAGTATATTGTTAAACAAAATTAAGATTATCTTAAAATGAAACGATTTAGGAGAATTTAAACAATTTGAAACATTTTTCGCTACATTTAAGATTTAACCGTTTAGCTAAGTTTTCAGATTTTATATGTTTGATATAAAATATGACAAAAACTGAGTCCTTTATAAGTAAATGGGTTGAAACTTGTACATAACAAAAGGCTTAGGTTCGAATCCTGCTTCCTGGATTTTTTGTTATAATTTGGGTCACTTGTCCGGCGCAAGCTGAGATTTGTTTGATCTTGTGTAATAATGTGTACCGACAAGTGACAAGTCATGTGAGTTTACAGGTAATAGGGTCTCATGGGCATCCAAAAATACTGACACGTGATGACGGTTATTTGTTTTTGCAGGACTTACAGTGGGATTAAAGAATTGGGTGAGGATAACTTTTGCTGCAGAACCATCTTCTCTGGAAGAAGCACTTGAGAGAGTGAAGTCGTTTTACTATAGGCATTCTAATGATCAAAATGGTTCACTTAACCATGATTGAAGAATAAGTCAGTTCACCACAAATATTTTTATAATTTTTTTTCGTTTTTTAAATAATTATCTAGATGTTTCAATGTTGTATTTAAAGAAACAGTAGCTTATTTATAAAAAAAAAAAAGGTAGCGTAATTTCTTTGTGCGGTGGTGCGGAATTTAATTTAAAAGTAAAAGAAACTAAGAAACAGAAAATTAAATTTAAAAATTGTGCAAGCATAAACTGTTTGTGAACTACAAAATACGTTCTATGAAACTGAGCACTAGATACAACTAACTTTAAAATAACATATTACATTCGATTTGATTCGGCTTTTTATAAAGCTTATATTGATGTGTAGATAAAAATAAGTATGTTGTGATTGTATATCTGTAATTTAATGAAATTACGTTTAAAAAGTTACAAGAGAATAATAAAATATGTTTAAAAATAATTATAAACATTAAAATAATACAAAACTTAAAAAGGCAAAATAAAATGTGTGGTGGTGCAACTATTCACCATATTAAACTTTCATTACAAACTAGAAAGGTTCGACCACGCTTTATGCGGTTTCTATTTTATTTGTATTTGAGTATTTGAAGCATGTTATAAATATAAAAAAACTATTTAATTTTGACTATTAGATATCAGCCTAATTTCAAAAGATTTGATTTATGTTGTAGATACAAAAGTAGTGGGCTTGTATAATTGTCTTCGATCAAGTTTTACGAAAAACTGTCTAAAAGATTATGTTCAGTCAAATTTTATCAAAAGTATGTTAATTTTTTAAAAAGTCTATAGATATATGCTTTTATATACATGAAAAGAAGTGAACATGTATACTTTATTTAGGTGTTATTTATAAGCTGAATAGAAAATTCGATTATATATATATATATATATATATATATATATATATAATTCTTTAGATTCAAATGACACATACATAGACTATTTATACTAATGTTATCAAACTTTTCATGCAACCTGCACCATAAAATATAAAATTATAATTCTACAAACCATTTCGATTGTTAAAGAGAAAATTACATTTAACAAAAGGCATTACTTTCTTGACTTGCTACCAATGCAACTTAAACCATGAAACAATCAAAACCAAAACCAAAACCAAAGAAGCAATACATGTAAATAGATTAGAAGTCTTAAGTACATGATCTTATAACACAGATTCTCTACAACAGAGAATGAAGTCACATCTTTATTTCCTACCATCTGGTGAACATACAACACCATCACCATCGTCTTCTTTCCCCACGGTGACCGTGATCGTTTTTCGAATACGCTGATCCCTCTGCCCCCCTACTAGCTAGCGGCACGGTAACGACAATGGTGCCCCAGTCATCGTCTCCTTTCCGCCGCCCTCCCTCTACCTTTTCCCGATATGTTTTTCTTTCTTTCTGTCCCTCTACACCGATCTTTCTTTGATGAATGGACATTAACCTGTACCCTCATGCATTAAAAGTGTATACATTATTATTCATTTGCTTACATTTAATAATAGAGTAATATGGGCACCCCTAAACTCCGACTAAAGATAAGGAGTAACTCATTAGTTGAATCAAAACTGAAATATAAGATAAAATTATTCAATGATGAATAAAAGCCTAAACCAAATTGTTTGTTCATAAGATAATCCATAGGGCTGACGAAGGATGTGGCGCTCCGCCCTCCACGCGGCCATGAATCGCCTCCCTCTCTTTGCCCTTCACAAATCTCACCCTTACGTACCTTATCAATCCGATTTCACTCACCACTTCTTCTTCTCAACATGACCGACCCTCCCTTCCTTCCCTCTTCCACGTTAGTCATCACAAAGGTCTACGGCGACATAATTTTCTGAATGGTTATTTCACCTTGCGTATAAATGTGTATTTCAAGAAAATTTAAGACGATCTAAGTTTATTGATTAGATGTAACCACATGTGTTATTTCACCAAATGTGTTAACAAGCTTTGTTTAAAATGAATGGTGAATTGATAGTTTAATGATAAATAAAGATGTTAATTGATAAGTTCACTAAAGATTCTTGAAGGAAAATTTAGCAATAGCTTGAATGGAGAGATTTAAGGTGACACCGATCATGTTAAGAGTTTTATTTCTAAATCCATTATAGCAGGTGATTCAATTATTTGTTAATTCTTTGTCTAACATGTTTCTGCCTCTAACTGAAATTCATAAATTCAGTATTGGTTACAAAATAATATTTTCTAATGTGATATTAGTTTGTTCAAATAAATAATCATATGCAATATTAACTTTTAACTATTTTGTTAGAATTATGGTGACAATAGTCATGTTACATCAATGCTAGATTACATGGCCTTTATGTCAAATAGAAGTATTTAGAAGTATTGAACAATGTATCTTAAACTGAAAAAAATATTTCTTGTCAAAATATGTGAATTTCAATTTTTATATTATTTATTCATATGTAATAAGCTACTATTACAATATTGTTTACAGTGTTAACACGTTAATTGTTATTGTTTATGTTATCATTACTATTCTGATTATGATATTCGTAATTACTATATGCAAGATAACAATTATCAGGAAATTTATCTTTACCTTCTATATTATTGTTACATTTATGTTTCTTACTAGTATAGTCAGTGCAAGTGACGGAGTAAATGTGAAGTAATTTTATGTAAACAAAAACTATAAATCATATTACTTTGTTTATTTTTAGAAGTTATTTTATTTTACACATAATTAAATAATACAAACATCAAAACAATAGAAAAAAAGGTTGCGCCTTTGCCCCCATGCAGGATCGAACTACAGACCTCCAGTTTACAAGACTGGCGCTCTACCACTGAGCTATAGGGGCAAGATTGATTGATCGAAGTGAGATTAATTACTTTACTATAGTATTCAAGAAACTGTTAAAATCCTTGTGTCCTTTTTCAAGTATAGCGAGAAGCACAATAATAAAACGCAAAGGTATTCAGAAGAATCACATGTTAGGACAAAGAAAGTATCTAGATTGGGGCGTTTATGGCTCGGTTTTCAAAATTTTTCGTTTCAAATAGTGAGCCAAATGGTTAATGACGGTTTTTTATTCTTGTAAACTAAAACACGATTGTTAAATATTAAAATAGAACCGAACCAAACCAAACCAAACTGTTATCAATAAATAAGTTTGGCTCTGATTTTGTTTTCGTGTTATTTTTTTGATTTCCAACTCTATTGTATGATTGTAACATTGAGTTGGATACCAGAAAACAAAGTGTTTTGCATTCATAATTCAAATTGTTGGAAAACTGTATGGAAACAACAAGACAAGTAAAGTATTTACTAGGAAAATAATTTTTGGGGGGGGGGGGGGGGGGGGGGAGGGTTGCAATATACAATTACATTTAACATCCTTCTTGTGTGATGAAAACATACATTTAGTTGATATGATTCTAGCTTAAAATGATATAAGATGTATCTTTTATACAAAAAATTAAGAGTTTAAGTCATGCAAGATGTAGATATAAATGATTAACAATATAGATTATGAGTTGCTTTTTTTTTATTATATGATTCTATGATATCTTGACTTGTCTTTATTTATGGACACATGAGTAGATCTTTGACATCTAGTCCATCTAGTGATGGACATAACAATAAAGATATTGTAGTGTTTCTAAGAAAGAAACATCCATCTCCATATTACACATCATGATATTATTTTACATGAATGTATAAATGCATAATCAAGTCTAGAAAGTATAAATTAGAAAATTACACACTCCCCATCTAGTCCGGTCGGCTTTTGCTTGAAACCGAAAACCAAATTCCCAATATATTTTGAAAAAGTTTAAGCCAATTAACCAAAAACTTTTTAAAAATTGATTGCGAAACCAAAATGCTAAACAGTTTGGATAGTTTTTTGGTCTTAAGCATACTAAAAGCACCCCTAACTCAGACATTTAGTGTTCCTTAAACTCCTTTCAAAATGGTGTGGTTGTTAAGAGAAATGTAACCCTAATAATGATTGCAAGGACCATGCTCAATGATGTAAAATCCTAAGGACTTTTTGGATATATGTTGTTAGCACAACTTATTTTGTCCATAATAAGTTCATTTTTGACAAAAACATGGAGTCACACCCTATAAAGCCCTTCATTTGGGAAATCCATTTATTAATTAGTTCTTTAAATCCATTTGGAAGACATTGTTACATCCTCGACACAAACGTGTATCTTTTTAAGTTTCACTCCTAAACCGACGAGGGATTATTCCTTTGGTACTTATCACTCTTAAAGTCCCCTAGAGTGTTTAACAAGAAGGCCAAACTTGTTGAAAAGTCTTCAAATGACAAATTCAATGAACTTTTAATAACATCATCTCGATTGATATTAAATTGTTCAAGCTTTTCTTTCTTGCTTGATTTAGATATGTTATTTATAACAAAACCTTTCAAATGGCACTCAGGGAACATGAAGTAGTTGGCAAAAAGAAGATCATAAAGTTGAAGATCATAAAATTGAGTTGCCTGATATGGAAAAGAAAGTACAAGTATTTTTTTGCAGTAACTCGAGTTCTTACTGATATATCATATAGCATTTAAAGTTGCAAACAACACTGTATTAACAACTAAAGTTTCTACTAATACATCTTCGATAGAAAAATCACAAAGCATAACCTCCCTTGCATAGGTAATGGGTGGTTGATTGTCATCTGTTAATTGAGTATATATTATGTGTTTTTTCATAACTATGTATGAAATAAAGTTACTTTGAGAATGTTCTATGCTTCCAGGTTGAATACAAAGAACATGCAAGTCGTGGATATATGGGTGCATGTACATGATTTGGATTAGACAATTAGCAAATAAAAATGAGAAATGGGAAGTTACCCAACAGATTCTACACATAGGGGAGCGTATTATACTCCCAAGACAAGCAATGCACCATTTGGCGTTCAATAAACATATTATAGAAAGGTTTGGGTGTGATGTGGGCTACACTTGGGGGCATAGTCTACTTAAGCAATCAAGCTAGGGTTTTAATTCGGTTTTGGACGTCTATTTAAGCAATCAAGCTAGTGTTTCTAGAGGAATCCACACATGGAGTTGAATGACAATATTCTGAACCATTGGTGATCAAAGAGGTAAGTCCATCATTATAAACATCAAATCAAAAAAGAATCAAGAATAGAAGTTCTGCCATAAGCATACAAAGCTAGTTCATTAGTATTTAACCTTAGTTGTAGGATTTATGTTTATTGTTGTACTTCATCTGAATTTCTACCTTCTTAAGATATGATTCTTATTCTAATCTTTGCAATCTTATGATGATCAAGTTAGATTTATACGTTTCATGTTGGTATTTAAATAACAATTTACCTTTTATGAGTGTAGTTAAACAATCTGCAAGTCATTGGCTTTTAAATCAATGGCAGTTTTAATGTTTGATTGAGTTTATAAAGTTTAACTAATAACCACTTAGATATCATCTTAGCAAGTGTTCTTATTCGATTTAAGATCGTTAAGTAGTATCATCAGATTCCTTAGTCTTATAATTGTCTTTCAATCTATATAACTAAATAAATTATGCCTATATATCTTTACAACTAAGTGTTTTAAACCTAAATATAATTTGCGCTTCATGATTGAAAACCCAGGTGTGATCATCTTTTTATTTTTTACAACCTATCTTTCAACTTCATGTTTATGCTTTTAATAATCAATTTCAATTAAAATTATTATATTCTTCAATCAACCTTTGTTTAGTGTAGTTAGGATGGTTAGATTTAGTATAAATAATCAAACACAATGTATAATATTAATCACATGCTCTCATGAATATGATACCTTACTTACCCTAGCTTACTATGTTATTTAGGTTATTCCATAACCATAGCAATAGGTCATAAAATGGTGGCACTAACGGGGAGCTAATGCACTTATTTTTATTTACTTTGTTTTTGTTTAGTTATTTAATTACTTTAAACTCTAAAAATCAAGAAACATTTTTACTTTTGGTTACTTTTGGTTAGATGAAACTACATGATGGCATATAAAACCTCACACCTGTTTTATTCATGCCTTGAATCACCTTCATCGCTAGAATCTCAAGGATTCCCTCTCAATTTAGAATGAATGATTACTCAAAATAAGTTATATAATATAACATGTATGAATCCTAGATGCAATCTTTCTCAAATGACGATGAGCAATATAACAACCATTGCTAGGAATTTCCTTAAACTTAATGTCAAGTGTCAAGTGGTTTAAGGTCGCAAATGGATGAAATGCTAGAGATAATGAAGAAAGTAATTCAATGTAAAATTGTTAGTGAGAAAACCATCACATCACTTGGAGAAAAAAATCATCCAATTACAAGAACAATAAAAGAACAGGACAACAAAAGTAATGAAATCTGTTGAAAAATTTGTTTAAGATATGATTTATTCTAAAGCTGGGAAAGAGGTTGTATAGAGAAACACCTTTACAATTCCCTCAATTGTTGAAGAATCATATTTTGCACCGATCAAGGTTAATGATGTGTAGAAGAAAACATTATTCTATGAGTCTCTTGGAATATTACATTGGGTGTTTAAACCCAAGTGACCATGCAACACCTTTTGAGGAACAAATGACAAAGATCCTACCATGTTATATGTTTTCCTCATTTAAGTTTTATTTGCATCGATAAAGTTACTAACGATAGGTTGATTTTAAAGAAGAGAATGAAGAACATGAAAAGATATTAGGTAGTTTATTAATAAGCTATCCCGCATTGATGTAATAGGCATGCTAATCATAAAAAAGCAAGTATGGAATTGACTTGTCATCTGTTGAGCATTTATGGGAAACTCGTAGGAAATTGTTCCATTCAACTACATTAAGAGCTAAATCAGGTACGATCTAGCTAAAAACTTAAATCATATTGTTGTTAGGAGGCAACCTGGAGAACCTTGTGGGTGTGCTCCTTAAAAACCCCGAGGAGGCTTCACTCTTAATCTTACTAAGAGATTTAAAAGGCTTCTTGTATAGTTAAATGTAATCATGATTCACGCGAATATGATTTTTAGAAATTTTTAGTTGGTTTTAAAAAGTAATCATTTTTAACTACATTTTAACTTAAATGTTGTATTGTAGATAATGCAATGTTTTAGGTTGAGAAAGTGAAAGTTTACATATTTGGTTTGTTATTATGGCGTAATAATCTTAATCAATTAATTAAAAAGTTGCAAATTTAAAAATATTTGTGTGTGGTATTTGTAGTGAGAAGATTGATTCTACATATTTTTTGTTAAGTTTTGTTAGTTGTCGTGTTAGACTTTAAAGATTATCACTACACATGAGGATCTGGCCATAAGTTAAACTTGTTTTTCTTTTCAAATTGGCTAACAAAGTAACAATATTTGGTTTTTATCATTTTGCATCAAAAGTTTAGCTAGGTCATATACTCATATGTAGATACTTTTGTGTGTATTTATGAACTGTGTGTTACATACAATGAAACCGATTAATTTTCTTGAATAAGATGGTTTTTATGGTGTTCTAAAGTTGATAGCTTTAAATTTTGTAAATAAAGTAGGCACTTAAACTTATATATTTCATGTAGAAAGCTTGAAATGATGAAAAATTACATTAAGCTTGAACTAATATGTTGTGGATTGTGCATGCTAGAATATCAATTGACGATTTGGCATTGACAGACATACACTTTTTTTTCTTTTCAAGTAGCAATAGGTCGTGGTGTCTGAAGATGAGCTGGTCAGTATTTGAAGTTGATGGAGCCACGAGAGGACCCTACGATTTCCACACCCTATTAAGGTTTTCAAATATGGGTTCTGTTAAAGGTCTCAAATTCAAGTTTATGTTAAAGGTCTCAAAATCTCTCTGGATTTGACTCTCTACGCACGTGTTTCTTCTTTTTATTGTCTCTTTATAGGTAACTTTCCCAAATCATTGTGTTGAAAATTAGGTTTTTGGAGCTGACCATCATCTTTGATGTGCTGTCGAAATTAATGATTTCATAATGGAATTTAGCAATTTCTCCTTTGCCTTCATCGTCTTTCATGTATTTTGTTTAAAATTTTGGGTATTAGACGATTCAATGAAGAAGATTATGATGGAGTGCTCTTGGAGAAGAGGATGAAGGCGAGTGGATCCCATGACTTTGTTGTTTTTTGTTTTCTTTATATCTTTTAAAAGTAACTGTAGTTTAGTTATCTTATATTTAACAATAATAGAAAATCTAAGATCTTGGGAAATTAAAGGACCTAACATATTATAAACCCCTTAGTTTAAGGATGTAAAGTGATCTTAAAAATTTAAGTATCAAACCTACAAATTAATATTTCATAAAAGACGTTTTATATGTTCCATTAAATTTTAATTACAATAAATCTTAAACCATATCTATAGTATTAACAAAAATATTTTAAAGTTAGACTTACTGATTATGAAAACGTCATAAAGTGAAATTACACCAATCACCAAATACTTTTAGTGTAACAATAAAGGAAATGTATGAAACTTGGGTTTCAAGTCATCAGAAGATTTGCATACATATTTGGCGGTAACGTTTGGTGGGATTGACAAAGCTCAAAAAAACCAAATACAACGAATAATATCATAAAAAGGTCCTCTGCCAATACATAATTTTCATTCCTTACCTAAAATTTTACACACCATCTACTAAATATAAAATTTATATCAATTTGAGTATCATAGATTTGGATTCAATATAAACATTTACATTCGGTTCCATATAAGTTATTATACACGTTTGGTTAAATGGGTTGTGCTTAGTTCAATCAAATGAGTCTATGAATTGATATGTTTAACCCTTTCATAGATATAATTGTTTACAAATGTGTTTTATCATGCATTTTTAATTTGTAAAATATGTTACTTTAAATTTTAGAAAAAAAGCGAGTATTATGTTTTATAGTTTAAAATTAAATGCTTTATACATATTATAGTTTATGGTAGTAAATTTCTAACTTTAGAGTATTAACATGCAAATAAATAAATAATAAAATAGGTGTTTATATCAGGTTAAACGAGTGGTATTTGTTACATCATGCGATTACACTTGTTGTATTTTGATAATATGTGAATATGTCTACTAGGATTTTCATATACACATAAAAACTTCATATTCGTTTGGTTTCAACTTGTCAACCCATGAATACGCCAAAAATATAACACACAATTAGCTTAGTAAAAAATAATTCAAAGCGTTAAAAGGTATTTATTATGTTTATTAATTGTTAAGCTTAAAGATGTCACTTTGTGAATACACATGACACTTCTTTGAAATTTAAAAACCTTTATATTTTTCTGACTCGTTTAAATCTATAGAGCTCAAGCTATAGCTTGATGCATTTTAAACTTTAATCTAAAACCTAAAAACCGTATCACGACCCATTTGTATTTACTAATTGTAATATTATATATACACATATAATATCTATTATTTAGCTTTTGTCAAAATTACAAAACACTATAAGATTTATCATTAAAAATAGGCAAATTGGATTTTAATAATCCAAACTATTACCTATTGGCCGATAATAATCCATACGATTAATTTGGCCATCAACACTCTCAACTTTAACTTTTGTTACCAATAACAGTCTTAGTGACATAATTTTCAATTTTTTACGTTTGATTTGTATTTATTTTAGACTCAATTTAACTTGTATGTTCTATTTCGTTTATAATCATTATTGCGACTGAAATCGAGTTCAAATCAAACGTGAAAAGTTGAAAATTATATCATCGCGACTATTGTTAGTAATAAAAGTGAAAGTTGGGAGTGTTACCGGCCAAATTAATAATATGGATTATTATCGGTCAATAGGTAATAATTTGGATTATTAAAATCCAATTTGCCTTAAAAATAAAATTTTTACATTTGTATAAATAACACACTCTTTTAACCTCATGAGTCGGAAACTCAGAAATCTCTTAAGAATAAATTCTTTTTCTCTAAGGGTGCTAAGTTAAGATCTGATAATAAACAAGGGACTAAACACAAACTTTGTTAAAGATATTCCACCCCCACTCTCACCACCACCACGTATACTCAACAAACCAATTATCCACCCAACGTCCAACGTGCGCGTATATTACACGCGCTCACAAATCACGTGGTCAACAGCCACCCCATATTTATCCGTTTTAAACTCCGTAACCCAAAAAACCCTTTCTCTACAAGAACCTCCGCCCCTGCCTCCATTTCACATGAAACACAACAGATATATACATACACCTATACATACAGAGTGAAATCGATACATATACACACAGCGGAACCCTAATCAGACCCAATCGGAGGTCGCAGACTCGCCGGAATCGGATCGGAAGTGCGACGGATGGTTTCTAGGGTTTCAGTTTCGGTTACGGTTTCGGTCTTTCCATCGCAATCAATCGGATCAAATTGAGGAGTTTTTATGGTAAGTGATTTGGTTTCGTTGTGTTGAGGTGTTATACACTCGATTTGAAGTTATGTTTACGGATTGCATTGTGTGAATCACTGAACTGTGTTGAATCGAGGAGGTGTGCGTGTGTGTGTGTGTAGGTGTAGGCGGAGTGTGTGTTTATAGATTGTGGTGGCTTTTGTCATGCGATTGTCGCGGAGTGGGATATTGGCTAAGCGGAGGAGGAATCAGAGGGTGATTAGGGTGAAACAGAAGCATAAGAGGCTTGATGCGATATGTGAGACGGTGTATACTCAGAGCCGGGATAAGGTGGAGTCTCCTAAGGTGAGTGAGGTTAATGGTGATGCGTCGTCGGAGGTTAGGAGGAGTTCTAGGGTGCGGCGGGCTCCGTTGGTGTTGGATGCTTCGCCGGATCCGCCTAAGAAGAGGCGGAGGGTAAGGGAAGATGGTGGGGATGTTTTGGGTAAGAGTGCTGGGGATAGGGATCGTGTTGGTTTGAAAACAGAGTCGCCAGGTTCAACTGAATTGAGGTTGGAAGAGGAGGAATCGGGTGAATGGAAGTCTAGGTTGAGAGATAGGGGTAGGAAAGTGAATTTTGTGACGGGGAATTCTTCGCCAAGGAGTAAGAAGAAGCTCTTTAGTCATTCCAATGGTGTTAAGGAACAATTGGATTTGGTGGATTCACGAGTAAATGAGAAGAGATTGATGGTTGTGCAGTCGAAACGACCTGGGAGAATTAAAGCTTCAAATGTCACGAGCAATGGAGAGATTAGCTTGGAGAGCAGTGGTAAAGATGGAGAAGATACAACTGTTCAGCAAGTAGTAAAAGACAAGGATAAGGGATTTGAGCTGGAGGATGGGGTAACAGATAATGGTGCTGTAGATGAATTAGTAGATCAGGGGAATGAAGTTCTAAATAGCTTTCATTCTGAGGACATTGCCAATAACATTGTACAATCTGTTGAACAGAGTAGGCCTGCTGAAGAAATTGAATCCGGGGGAAAGGAAAACCACAGTTCACATCAAGACACTACTCTTCATTGCAGTGATGATCATGTAGGAGAAGGTACAGCCAATGGTAATCATATGCAAGATGAGAATTCTAAGAAGGTTGGGGAAGACAAATATTCTCCAGTTCATAGACAGCATAAACCTCGGATAAAAAAGGGAAGGCGATGTGGTCTTTGTGGAGGAGGAACTGATGGAAAACCTCCAAAAAAGTTGGTGCATAATGGGCCTGGCAGTGATAATGAGGCTTACAGTGGATCCTCCTCGGAGGAGGAACCCACTTATGATATATTGGATGGGTTTGGTGATGAGCCAGACTGGCTTGGACAACTCTTGGGTCCCATAAATGACCGGTTCGGGATTGCTGGAATATGGGTCCATCAACATTGTGCGGTATGGAGTCCAGAGGTATGTTTTGTTCACTAAGAGCTTTTATTTATTATTGTATAGGTTTGCTTGTACTGTGATCTAGACTTTAAAGTGATAGTTCGAAACAATGACCTTATTGTGTTATTTACTTCAGCATCTCTAGATTTTGAATAGGGAAGTCTGCTCTAACATACATGCCAATCTATTTGTTTGTTATCCAAGTAGATTTATGCTGCAATGATACAATTGTATATTTTCTAATTTAGCATTTCAAATGGTGTCTAGAAAGAAAAAGAATTATCTACACAGTAGAACACCTCCACACCATGCCTCGCACCTCCTATAAGAACTATTCTTTGTCAAGCAAAATACTGGAAAAAGGACATAAACTCACTACCTGATCCACCTTTCAATCAGAACTGTAGGTCTCTTGTTCTTTTGCAATGGGCTATATTGACACATTAGAACAATTTTGCCTCCACTTTAACGTCAATTTCTTTGCTTGTTTTACGAGTTGACCATGGTACTCATAGGTAGGGCTGTTTTGAAAGTTCTAAACCTAAACCAAACTGCAGACTGTACCTAAATTAAATGATTTTATGAATTGAAATATTGATTTTAATTGAATAGTTATGCAGTCAGATGATAGGAAAATTAGTCTTTTTAAACTGGTATGGTAGATGTGTATGACTTTATGCATTAATGATGGAGACGAACTAGATAGGGTGGCAGAAAACTTCAGAAGAAGGTAGTGATGGTAGACGGTTTTTGTTTTCTTTATCTTTACTTTGTATTGTTTGTTAGTTTTGTCAGCTGTTTTTGAGCAAAAAATGCATAATTTGCTTGAAAAATGATAGGTTATAAGAGAAAAAGAATATACTAAACTTACTAAATACTCCTGTAATGGAAAAAATAATCGAGCCTAAACATCAAACTGTGTTTGAATGGCTATCATTTAGTATGAACTATACTTGGGTACTGAAGTTTAAAAGCTTTTTTTTGGCAACTTTAGGTATTTTGACAATTTGACATATGGATCACTATGTTTCCTTTATCCATGGAGGTGAAGAAGAACTTGGAAGAGAAACCTATCTTAGGGGTATCTGTCTAGTTATTCTTGTGTAATTTTTGAACCAACTAACTTTGTAGTCAGGAGCGCTTGAAAATTTAAGTCATGCGGTGATCACACTTTGTCAGTAATCATTGTAAACCTTTAACAATATGACACATGGTTGATTGTCAAAACTTGCAATTACTTTCTTTTAACCCGAGAAACATTCATTCACTACAAACATTGTATTGCTTGAGCACTCCTGAATTTATATTTTTATAAGAATTGTTTAAGCTGTTGTGCGGCTAGCATTATAAGCTAGTATTATAACATTTTCAAGGCATAGCTTTATTTATGGTCCTCAAAGATACCTTTTGGTGCAACACCAGTGTTGACCATTAAACACTCTATATTGAGGTTACCTTGTCTGTCCCTTCCTAATACTTTAGTGCGGTATTCGTACTTTTTTCATCGTGCTTTTTTATCTCTATGTATCTTTTTAAACATTTTATGCAAGGATCACTTGTTCTACGGATGGAATTATGTTGTTGTATGTATAATTTCATGCTACTATGCTATCTAGTTCCCTCCCTTTTTTCCCTCGCTGTTCTGTTTATCCTTTTCTACTTTAGCACAGTTTTTACTTCCACATTTGATTATATTGGATTATGGTACCAATTGACTTGAAAAGCATTTGACTGTCTGCACTTGTTGCTTGTGTATTTAGTAATTTTTGTGGAGCTAATTGACTACTTCAATCACTTGTTTTTTGGGTTCAATGCTCACATATTTTCTTTCACAAGCTGGATAATCTGTTGTTTCACTACCAACTCTGCTTATGATTGCAGGTTTATTTTGCTGGTTTGGGATGCTTGAAAAATGTGAGATCAGCGCTTTTCAGAGGAAAGGTATTGAAATGCAGTCGGTGTGGGAGACGAGGAGCAACGATTGGGTGTCGTGTGGACAGGTGTCCAAAAACTTATCACCTGGTAAGTCATTTGTTGCATCCTCCGGTCAAGCACGCAGGGTCTTCTCATTTCTGCTTGTAGTTTTCTAAAATTTATGTTCAAAATTTATGTTCTGTCTCAAACTATCCTATGTTTCTTAAGTAAACTATTTAAGTAAACACATTATAAACTTTCTTAATATCTTTTGGCAGCCATGTGCTCGTGCCATTGGTTGCATCTTCGATCATCGTAAATTTCTCATAGCCTGTACAGACCACCGGCGTCTATTCCAACCTCATGGCACTAAATATTTAGACAGGTTAAAGAAAATTAAAGCTAAAAAGATTAGATTAGAATTGAGAAAGCAGTCGAATGATGCTTGGCGCAAGGATCATGAAGCAGAAGAAAAATGGTTAGAAAATTGTGGGGAAGACGAAGAATTCTTAAAACGTGAAAGCAAAAGGCTTCATCGAGATCTATCAAGAATCACACCTGTTTACATTGGTGGGCCCTCATCAGAAAATCAAATGCCATTTCAAGGTTGGGAATCTGTTGGCGGGCTTCAAGATGTAATCCAATCTTTAAAGGAGGTTGTTATATTGCCACTGTTATATCCAGAATTTTTTAATAATATTGGGCTTACTCCTCCTAGAGGTGTCCTTTTGCATGGTTATCCTGGAACTGGCAAAACTTTGGTTGTTCGCTCGTTAATTGGTTCATGTGCTCGTGGTGATAAACGAATAGCTTATTTTGCTCGTAAAGGTGCAGATTGTTTAGGGAAATATGTCGGTGATGCTGAACGCCAGCTCAGACTTTTATTTCAAGTTGCCGAGAAATCTCAACCGTCGATTATATTCTTTGATGAGATTGATGGTTTGGCTCCTTCACGCACTAGACAACAAGATCAGACACATAATTCAGTTGTCTCAACTTTACTTGCTTTACTCGATGGTCTAAAGTCTCGTGGTTCAGTTATAGTGATCGGTGCAACAAATCGGCCTGATGCTATTGATCCTGCTTTACGGCGGCCAGGGAGATTCGATAGAGAAATTTACTTTCCCCTCCCTTCAGTTAAAGATCGGGAAGCTATTCTATCACTTCATACCCAGAAATGGCCTAGACCTGTCAGTGGATCATTATTGAAGCTGATTGCAAGACGAACCGTTGGGTTTGCTGGTGCTGACCTGCAGGCTCTTTGTACTCAAACAGCTATTAATGCATTAAAAAGGGGATGTAATTGGGAAAAACTTCTAAAATCTGCTGAAGAAAAAGGATGTGTGGGTAAACGTCCTGTTTTACCCACTTTTGTAGTCCAAGAGAGAGATTGGTTGGAGGCTCTTTCAAGTGCACCCCCACCTTGTTCCCGTAGAGAAGCGGGAATGGCGGCTAATGATATAGTATCGGCCCCGCTTTCTGTTCATCTGTTTCCTTGCATGCTGCAGGAACTTTCCAGATTGCTTCTTTCATTATATTTGGATGACCGTGTCTCCTTACCACCACCTCTTTTTAAAGCTGCTGCAACAATCAAGACTGTAATTGTTTCTGCTTTGGACAAAAAGAAAGAGAACAGTGACTGTTGGTGGTCTCGAGTTCAGGACTTCCTTACAGAAGCTGACATTGCAAGTGATGTGGAATCAATTCTTTTACGTGCCAAAGTATTAGTTGGAAATGGTACTTTTTCTGGTTACAATATCTTTAATGATGATATTGATGACTCTAAAGTGCATAATGGATTCCTGCAAAAGAATTTGGTATATGGTGCAGCACATTCATTGGGAAAGAAACCAGGATTTTGCTTATTAATTTCAGGAAGCCCCAGAAGTGGTCAGAGGCATCTTGCTTCTTGCATTCTTCATTCTTTTGTTGGAAATGCTGTGCTTCATAAGATTGATTTGGCTACAATGCTGCATGAAGGAGCTGGAGACATGGTTCAGGGGCTGACACAAATCTTATGTAAGTTTTGTTTTATACCTTTTGTTCTCTAGATGCAGTACACATGAATAATTTTTAGCAGGCTCACGTTCATTTCTATTCATCTAGTTGACAAATAACATGCAACTGTAGCTTTACAGGGGATGACACATTTTTAACTGACAACTATGCTATTTTATTGTGATTTGGAATCATTATTCCTTTAACTTGGCAGTCTGATAAACTACTTCAAATTATTTTTTTTCCTGCAATTTTTATGGGTTTCAAGAAAAATCCATGTCTGCGTAAAATAGTAGTAAACCTATAAATCCTGTTAACCACCGCCGCTGACCATTGTTTATTGCCACTGTCCGCTGTCACCCCCACTTTGACTGATGCCGCTGTCACTCACCTACATCCTTGTATATTTTTGGAGTTTTTGATTTTCTTTTTAACATGCTTTTCCAAAATTATAATAATTAACACAAATTGCTGCCGGTTCTTTTAATCAAGAAGTCTAATTGTAACTCTTTTTTGGGTATTTCATGATATGCTAATATGAGAGACCGAGATGTGTTGATTGATGACCAAAAAATATATTTTCCAGGTTTTATTTTTAGAGCAAAAAGCTTTTTATATTGCTTGGATTGGATATAACTGGAACTAGAATTGTGTTTTATCATTATGACCTATATTCTAAGTATTTATTTTGCCGTTGAATTTATTTCCACTTTTGCATTATGATAATATTATAGCAATTGATTCTTTCCTTGATATAAAAGGTTTGTGAGGAAGTAGCATGACCTGAGCAAATTGACTTCAAAGACTTGTGTAGCCTAAATTATGTAATGCTCATTATTTTGCAACACGTTTCATTTTGTCATCTTAGTGGCTTGTAGATGTTGGCAAAGAAAATAAAAGAAATGATCCACAACTAATGACATTTATGCTCATGTCCTCTCTTAAATATTTGAGGTGCTACAGTGTTATATTGTATGTTTATAGCACCTATGTTTTATATTTTTACATAGTTCTACCACATGTTGATACCAGTTAATTCGAATTCTTTACAGTGAGATGTGCTAGTATTGGTTCATGCATGATATTCATGCCAAGAATTGATTTGTGGGCCTTAGAAACATGCCATCAAGTCACTGATGAAGAAAATGATTCCTGTCTGAAATTATATATGCATTCAAATAACATGGGGAAATCTCAAGATCCGATGTTAAGGGCTTCTGATCTTTGGAGCTCTTTTGTTGAGCAGGCAGAGTCAATATTCATTTCTGCATCCTTGACCATTTTGGTAAGACTATTTGCTCTATGTTACTTTATCAGCTTTGACCATGTTGACCTTTTCTAGCATGACAATGAATGTGATGCATGAAAACCGGTTTATCTTACTGTCAGTAGATGTTTTTTGAAAGCGCTAAAAGTTAATGTAACTGAGAAACTTGGTTACATGTGACATGACATAAAGTATCTTTTATATATTATGTTTCCAGTTTGTATATATATTCATTCATGATATAGGTTTTCTACATCATGTGGTATTCTCTATTTGTTATATTTAATTGTTCTTTTTATGCTTAAACAGGCTACAACTGAAGTCCCATTCGAATTGCTCTCACCAAGGATAAAGGATTTTTTTGGGGGAAATAAACAGAACCTTAGTCCTTCAAATCAAACAGGGAGTAGCATACCAAGGTTTTCTGTACATGTTGTGGGGAACTTCAACCGTGATATGGTTGTTGGTTCATCTGCAACAAAGTTATCAAATGATGTGGTTCGATACTTTGTTGAGTTGATTTATCAAAAAACTCATGTTCCTGAAAGTTTGTTCAAGGCTAATGAATCTTTTGATATGAACCAACTACACGCTGACCCAGATTCTGCCTCAGCTATAGAATATAGGTTTAGAAATCAAACATCATTCCCACCAAACAAAAAGGAGGAAAAAGGGAAATCAAACTTGCTTTTGGCTATATCGACATTTGGATATCAGATCTTGCAATATCCTCATTTTGCTGAACTTTGTTGGGTCACATCAAAGTTAAAAGAAGGGCCATCAGCTGAAATTGATGGGCCTTGGAAGGTCTGGCCATTTAATTCGTGTATTGTTCGGCCTAGTAACATTAAAAGCAAAGAAAAACATGGTTTAGTCCATGGCTTAATTGCCGTTGGTTTATCAGCTTATCGAGGTCTCTACTCCTCACTAAGAGAAGTTACAGCTGATGTTCGAAATGTCTTGGAGATTTTAACTTCACAAATTAATGCCAAAGTTGAAAGCGGGAAAGATAAATATCAATTTGTTCGGATTTTATCTCAAGTTGCTTATCTTGACGATATGGTAAACAGCTGGGCGTACACACTGCAGAGGTATATCTAATTAAATAAAACAAGACTTGAATTATATGATTTTTTTTTTTTAAATTTACTCTTTATTTCTTATCTTGTGTGTACAAATTCAGTCTTGAGGCACCTCCTCAACTGATGGAGGCAATCACAAAGCTTGATGACAATGCTCTTGTTCAAGGTGATGATTGCATGGACAAACCTTCAAATTCGGAATCTTTGAAAGAAAGTACCGAAAGACTTGAAAGTGATAACCCCGCTGAGCATGTGGCTCCTATGGTTGATGAATCCAGCCAGCTTTTACAGACTCAAGGGTCTAGCTCCTTTAAGGATCACACAGATAACCCTTTTGAAACGGAGCCAAATGGGGTTGTTCTAGAACGTCCTGAGCTTAAATCCATTGAACATTCTAATGGATTCGTGTGTGAAGAATCAGTTCCAGTTGACCAAGCTTCAAAATCAACTACACGTGGTGTATGCTTGTATCAGTTTTGCTCCAAATGCTTATTCAACCTCAAAAGTGTGATGCAAAGAATCATAATCTCTCAGTGGGATGTAAAATCAAGTAATTTAACAACAGACGATGTTGATGATTTAGTAACATCATTATCTTTGAATCTTTATACAACTGTATCGGAATTCTGTCTATCTGGAAGCCAGGATAATAGTACGACCTTTATCAAAGGTCGGAGCTGTGAGTGTGAAGTTTCTGCAAACAGAGGATTGGAGTGTGGTTGTCATTCAGAAAGCAGCAGCAGCACAACTGACCATGGAGTCGTATCAGAACTAATATACAAAAATGGTGTCGCCGCCCCCACCTCTATGCTAGACGACCCCGAAACCGAGTCTGATGCTCGTTTAGACTGTAAATTTCACACACTATGCCTTTGTTCTCTTATAGAGTATATATTAATGACGAAGCAGCCTTCTGGTTGATATTCGGCTTTGATCGGGCGATTTTGATTTAGTTCCCATCAAGAGATTAAAGAAAAAAAAAACACAATTTTGATTTCAGAGCCAATATGGGTTAGTTAATTTCTTCCTTTTTTTTTTTTTTTTCTTTTTTTAATTTAAATCAATCTTTTTTTTAAGGCTCATTTTTACTCTGCTAGTATGGTTGCATGCCAACTTCATGTTATGAAATTCATCATTATTGATTTTTTAAGGTAAAACTTGATCAGATTGATCGAGTTTTTCAAATCCAGTATTGTCATACAGGTGGAGCCGCCTCTAGATTATGGTGATCTTATGGCGGCATGAGGCTGTTTAACATTGTGCCGAGTGTGATCCCATGTTTACAGCACAAAGTACATAAACCAGAAAGAAGACTGCCGTCAACACCTTTTGGTTAAGGTGTTAGGAAAATTCCTATTTTAAAAACCGATAACGACCACCACCACCACATCTAATATTCTAATGACCCGAGGGGGTTATTGTCCGCCATCACCACCAACTCCACCACCACAACCACCACCTGCCACCACCACTTACAGACTGATCCAGCACCACTAAAGTTGAAATGAAACTCCTTGTGTGTGTGCTGTTCATTATATACAAATGTGCTTTTGAATGTGTTCTTGAATTTGGATTTTATTATTGGATGCATTCATGAATGAGTTAAATGTTTTTGTAAATTTTGAATCCGGATTTGATATTTGCCTATATGGACATGAAGATGAGGATTATAGGTTTATGATTGATCGAAGATGACGATAAAATTTGAAACGAAAGGAAGCTTGAGCAGGTGAATTTTCTGAAGTACCCTTCATGTTGATACCTGTTAATGAAGGCTCTCTGATAACCCTAATTGCCCATGTTAATGAAACGTTAATAGCATGGGCAATTTAGGTTATTATGTCACTCGGGATGATTTTATATATTAATTAATCAAATTAAACGATGCCCTTATAAGTTACTACTTGAATCATTTTCTTATTGACGAATGAATAAAGCTACAAATCATATAAGTGATAATAAAGACACTTGTTAAAGTACACAAATGTAATTTCAAGTCAAGCATTTCTAGTACCTGAATAAAGTTGTAATGTAATATTTATGAATGAAAAAGAAACTCGCAGATATATGCAATTTCAAGTATTATGAAATATATTTTAATCAATAAAATAAAGTTAATTGGTAATAATTTAAGGACTTACAAAAGGTATTTAGATATAAGAAACAGACATTGAGGTAATAAAAACGCTTAAGGGCATTAGGAGGCTGGGAGCCTAGAGCAATCCTAGAAGTATTCCAAGTGTATGGTTTATTTAGAGTCAAGATTAAAAGAGTCATCATCATCAAATAAAAAAAAACTATTGTTTCTCAATAGTCACAACTAGAGTCAAAATCACGACGACAGATTTATAAACATATCCAAACACCTCCATACATGAATTCTGGGAACAAAAAGTATTTTGTAGCTTATATTGAGCTTTTGTGCAAATTATGTCTTTGTTCCTTTACATCAATTGATATGTGTACAATATGTTAGACTAACAGCCTTATGTTAAAACCACAAAAAACAGAAAGCATCAGCTAAACAGAAAGCATCAGCTAAACAGAAAGCAAAACCCAAGAATCATGCAAGAGAAATATACCATAAAAATAACTCTTGAAGCCTAAACATTATCTACTTGGGCATAAATCTAATATGATCTGTGTATGCAGAACAACTTCAACTAGCTAGAAGCAAAGAACATAGAATTTAACGAAAAACCATCAAGAAAACTCTATCTGACTCAAGCCTTTGACGTCAACCCAAGAATTCGACATCAACACAGACCTCAACTTCGACTCACCAATTTCTTCCGGTCCCAATTCCAAACCCTATTACACATCCGCTTTGAAAGACAATATATTTGATTATTATGTTACCAATAAAACTACACCTTAACATTTTCCATACATAATTAGTGCAATTGTGCAATGTTAACATAAATTCTGTTTGTACTCACTGGTGTTAGTTTATTCCGCCATAGCACAACCATGAGTAGAAGACACCTCAACACAAAATTTCTATTTTATGTAATGTGAAACCAACTTAAAAATGCAATGATGAACTCAAGCAAAAGCCTTTGCAACAAAACCCCAAATTGGCATGTGGACAATCAAATTACACTATTAACCATTAATGATTTCTTATTCTTTTTTAGAATTTCTCTTCCTCTTTCGTTTGATTACCTTCGGCACCTTCAACATATAGAAACATAGATCATCACCGGAATCCTAGAAAATGACCTCGATATTCTTCATCGACTCTCTGTATGTGTTCGCTTCTATGGATTTCTGTCTTTGCGGCAACGACAACTAAAACCGCTACCGTGCCCAACTCCACCGCCATTGCCACCCATCAGAGCCTCTGTCGTTCCAACTTATACAAAACATAGAAAGTTACATATCAACTAGCAAGCCATTATACATTTGAAAGATTATCAAAACTATATTTAAACTAATTAGGCCACTTTAAAATCTAATATTTATCTATCCTCATCCATAGAAGTGACTTTAATTTTTATTTATCCTCACCCATAGAAATGACTCCCCCTATTTTTTATTGGAAACGAATACGGGTCTGATGAAGAACTTTGATTTGTTTTTAGCTTTCCAAAGACATCAATATTATGTAAGTATGATAGAATGTACCTATACTAAATCCCTAACTTCAAAAAAAAAAAAAGAGTTTTTATGTACAACGTGCTTATAAATAACTAAATAATATGTCAGAATATGGTCCATAGTTTCAGGAGCTTCCCCACATAATGAAAACATTTGTCTTATTGGATCCAACAAATAAGATAACATGCTGCAATATGGTCCATATAGTTTTATTCTGAATAAGTAAATATGCTATTTATGTGCTAGGAAATCATTTGTCTTATTGGATCTAGCAAACGAGATAAAAAACTTCATACTCTTAATGTATCTAATACTAGCCTTGATTATCCCTGCCTAAGTAAGATTGCTTCTCGTATTACTTAGCAAACACATGTCTTTAACATTTCTGATCGAAGATTTGCGGTCTTATTTCATGGCGTTTGTATCCAATGGTTGTAATATAACTGCTCGCTAGTCGTGCATGGGAGTTGGTCATCCTTTGAATGCTTCTTCGAACGAAGATTCTCAATCACCCGCTTGTTTGAGAAGAAGTTGTTCAATTGTTTGGCTTGACTTATGAATGTAAACAATTAAATTCAAACGTGATTTTCCATTTACTCAAATATGGTATATATACATAAACTTTAGAGAGATTATAGGAAACAGTTACACTAACCTAGCCTCCATCTAAGCTATCTATATTGACTATAAATATTCTTTACTTAATAGAATATTGACTAAATAAAAATACATAATAATGTATACAAATAATACAGTTAATACACCCCTTCAGTCTGGACAGGAGGAGAGCGGATGCACAGGCTGGATCTAAATCGAGTGAATAATTGTCTCGGGAGCCCTTTAGTAAATATATCCGCATATTGAAAATCTGCTGGAACATGTAGAACCCGAACCGTACCGATACGAACTTTTTCTCTAACAAAGTGAATGTCAAGCTCTACGTGTTTAGTACGTTGATGTTGCACAGGATTTTCTGATAAATATACCGCAGAAATGTTGTCACAGTATACTATTGTTGCCTTTCGAGTTGGGACAAATAGTTCTAGCAGTAAATTCCTTAACCAACTTGTTTCCGCGACCGCATTTGCCACCCCACGATACTCAGCTTCGGCACTTGATCGCGAGATCGTGCGTTGCCGTTTAGATGACAAAGAAACTATGTTGTCTCCCAAGAATACACAGTATCCTGAAGTGGATCTTCGTGTGTCGGGGCACCCCCCCCCCCCAATCGGCATCCGAATATGTAGTAAGCTGAGTGGACTTGGATGGGGAAATACGTAGTCCAAATTCAATTGTACCTTTTAAATAGCGTAGGACACGTTTCAGCAATTGAAGATGCGGTTCACGGGGAGCATGCATGAAAAGGCAAATTTGTTGCACGGCATACGTAAGGTCGGGTCGTGTAATAGTGAGGTATTGCAATGATCCGGCAAGTTGTCGGTATAAAGAACCATCTGATAACAATGCACCACTTGAAGCACTCAATTTTGAGGAAGTATCAACCGGGGTCGAAGATGGTTTGCAATTTGTCATGTGACCTCGTTTTAAAATGTCAGTGGCATAGGAGGCTTGTGATAGAAATAAACCACCATCTTTCTTTTGAACTTTAATTCCAAGGAAATGATGTAGTTCTCCGAGATCCATCATTGCAAATTCAGTAGATAGAGTGTGTATGACGTGTTGGAGAAGTGTAGTGTCAGATGCCGTTAGAATAATGTCATCTACGTACAATAAAAGATAGGCAATTTGATCTCCCTTTTTGTAGACGAAAAGGGACGTGTCACTAATGGTGCTTCTAAAACCACACTTTGTAATATATGTTGCAAATCGTTCATACCAAGCCCAGGGTGCCTGCTTTAACCCGTATAAAGATTTCTTTAATCTACAAACATGTTTGGGATAGTTTTGGTCGGTAAACCCCGGTGGTTGAAACATAAATACAGTCTCTGACAAGTTTCCGTGTAGGAAAGCATTTTTGACATTGAGTTGGTGGATTGGCCAACTCTGAGAGACGGCGAGGCTTAGAACCATGCGGATGGTTTGGGGTTTCACTACGGACTGAATGTCTCGTCACAATCAATGCCAACCTGTTGGCTTTTACCGTTAACTACGAGACGAGCTTTGTATCGTTGAAGAGTTCCGTTTGCATTAAACTTATGTCTGAAAAGCCATATACACCGTATGATATTAGTGTTGGGAGGTCTTGGTACTAGTTCCCAAGTCTCATTATCCATTAAGGCACGATATTCGTCGGTCATGGCGGCGTTCCAACACGGATCGGAAAGTGCTTTGATGTGGGAAGTTGGAATCGGGGAGATAGGAGGGGTTGCGGAAGTGTGAAGATTGAGAGGAACTCGTGGTTTATGGATACCAGCCTTGGAACGAGTAGTCATGATGTGTTTTGCAGGTGGAGGTGGTGGTGGTGGAGGTGGGATCGGGCTGTCTTGTGAGGTGGATGGAGGTTGGAGATGGATATTAGGTGAGGTGGTTGACGGTTGGGTGGGGGTGGTATGTGGGATAGGACGGTGTGTGAGGTGTGAATTAATTTGGGATGAACTGTTTGCTAGTGATGGTGAGGGTGACGTTGGAATGGAAGTGCATGGGGATGTGGAGTTGGTATTAATAGTGGAAGTGGAGTTAGAATTTATTGGAGGTAGGTTTGATTCTGTAGTTGTAGGATGAAACATTAGTGGTGAGGGTTCGACATCAAGAAAGGAGTAATTATGTGGGTGGTTGGATGTAGTTTGTGAAAATGGAAAACAAGACTCGTCGAATGTTACATGACGAGAGAGAATTATTTTACCGGTTGTGACATCAAGACATCGATATCCACGGTAATCAGTTGGATAACCGAGGAATACACACATGGTGGAGCGTTGAGCAAGTTTATGTGGACGGGTGGAGGACAAGTTGGGGTAGCATGCACAACCAAAAACACGTAGATGATTATACGAAGGTTGGCGTAGATACAAAGCAGTTGTAGGGGTGTTAAATTTAAGTCGGGTGGTGGGAAGAATATTATGTAGGTAGCATGCGGTATGAAGTGCCTCAACCCAAAAGGTGGGAGGAAGTGAGGCATGGGTAAGTAAAGCAAGCATGATTTCGTTGAGACGTCGAATCATTCGTTCGGACTTACCGTTTTGTTGTGATGTGTGTGGGCATGAAAAATGAAATTGACGGCCACGATTATTAGCAAACGACTTAAAATGGTTGTTATCAAACTCACCCCCTAAGTCGCATTGAAACGATTTGATGGTGGTGTGGAATTGTGTGCTTATATACTTGTGGAAATTAGCAAATTTTGTGAACGTTTATGATTTGTATTTGAGTGGGAAAACCCAAGTGTATTGTGTGTAGTCATCCACGAGTACCATATAATATTTATAACCGGTTCTACTCGTAATGGGAGACGTCCACAAATCACAATGCACGATGTCAAATGGTAAAATGGTACACGATTGAGAAATAGAAAATGGTAAGCGTTTATTTTTAGACCACTGACAAGACTTGCAAACAAGTGTTTTAGGATGTTTATTACAGGAAATGAAATTATTTGAAACAAGAAAATCAAAAACCGGGATGCCCGGGTGTCCTAAACGATCATGCCAAAAGTCTTGAAAAGTAGACGACAAAGCTATGGGTGAAACCGGATACGTGAACGGATAGAGATGACTTGAACTATTGATTCTTGAGTTCCTTCATAGAAAAACCATTGGGGTCAAATTCAACGGATACATCATTATCAATGGTAAATTTTCGTACCGAAATTAGATTTTTGATGATATCCGGAGTGTAAAGTATATTATTGAGGTGAAGGTCACGGGAATGGGTTTTGAGGGTGGAGTTTACCGATCCAAGTATTTTCACGCGAGCACCATTACCTACAAAAATAGAACCAATAGGATAATTTAACGAGGGATTAGTGAGTTTACCTTGATCACCCGTGAGATGGTCAGATGCGCTGGAGTCCATATACCACTGCTCGTCGGTACCGTTCAAATTCATAGCTTGGAAAGCTTCTCCAATTTGAGTGGGCTCTAATGGATCATAAGTAGTAAGGTTTGCAGATGGACCGGACTGGACTGAAGCAGATCTACGGTTGGTGCCTGTTGAAGGAGAGGGCCGAGGAGTGGTTGTGGGCCACTGACCTGGTGCAGACCATGGTGCACCCCATCCTGGTTATGTCGGGTAAGGACAAGGGGGAGGCATCCAGGGGTATGGGGTAGGCCATGGAGACCATGCCGGCTGCCGGTTGAACTCGGCATGTTGGTTTCGTGATGGGCTTGAGTTTTTGGGTTGCTGATTTGAGCTAACAATTGAATTCAAACGTGATTTTCCATTTACTCAAATATGGTATATATACATAAATTTTAGAGAGATTATAGGAAACAGTTCCACTAACCTAGCCTCCATCTAAGCTATCTATATTGACTAGAAATATTCTTTACTTAATAGAATATTGACTAAATAAAAATACATAATAATGTATACAAATAATACAGTTAATAATGAAAGGGCGTTGAGGGTCGTGGAATCCATGGATTCTTGCACTGACTTGTGCCTTACCATCTCGATTATACTTTGCTATATCGACGCTGATAAATGTTGGGGACGTAATTTTTGAGACCCTTGGCTCATACATGTGGTCAAAAGTGGCTTGGGTTAAAATCCCTATCGAGTAGGATTAGGAGATTATTTTTAAAAGTAATATTATCTTAATTGAGTTAGGGATTAGGATAAGTATTTGAATTGTTATCCAAATCCATATGAGATAGAATCTAACAAGTTAGGTTAGTCTATATAAACTCAAAGTTAGGTTAGCCTATATAAACCCAAAATGACAAAGACATTTTAAGGTCCTCGTTTTCATCTTATTCAATTTTAGTCTGGACAAGAGAGGTTTGGTCTAGATCGGTCAAGTCCTTGACACATGATCACTTCTAGCAAAAGATTTGTTGTAGCTACGTTAGTCGTAGTGGGTTGTCGTCCGCTTATTATCTTCTTCTACGCCATGGCTTATCATCGACAATTAATAAGTAAATGAGTTTCCTTATGGTATATGAACATCACCTCTACTTTCATGTATTTCCTTAATTCGTTCGTTTTTTTATGACTGTAGTTCCTAGTAGAGTATATTATCATTAGGGTTTAGTAATTATTATTATTAGGGTTGAGCCCACGGGCCCGTTTAGGTTTTTAGAGTTTCATTGTAAACTCTATATAATGTAACCTAAGCTATCAATAATATTCAATTCACTCTTTTACCATTTAACATGGTATCAGAGCCTTAGGTTTTGGTTACCTTATTTTCCGCTGCACCACCATAAAAATACAAACCCTAGCCGTCACCACCATGTTCAAACCCTAGACAGGGCGGCGTGCCACCGCCACCGCCCTGTCCATTCTCTTTACTTTTAGTTTTTTTTATCTTTTCCGTTCTAAATAAAGATCCGTCTCGGTTTTAGATTCAAGCCACTTATCTTAAATATTTCTTCTCCACAAAACCCATATGCCCATATACCATCTTGTTTTTTTTCCTCCTTCGTTTCTTCTTACCGGACCACGGTCCGTTGCCACCGAACACCGTATGGCCACGGTCACCGGCCTTCGGTATGACACACCACCGCACGACCACGGTCGTCGGGTGTCATCTTGTTTTTTTTTTTACCTTTTCGATTGGGATATCGATCACATGATCATGTTGCCGCTGCGGCGCTGCCTGCTAGACTACGATCCACCGTCGCGCCGCCTCTACCACGCCGCGGTTCGCCGCTGCGCTGCCTTATGCCGCCGTCTCACTGCAGCATTGGAAGCCCCTCGCAAGATTGCATTATTATTTAATATTGTGGATTGCATTTAAGGTTTTGGATTGAAGATTGCAAGATTAGAGAATTTTGGCCGAAGTTGTGACCGAGATTGAGATTATTTTTTATTGTTCTTTGTTTCTTTTTTTGTTACAGTCTGATAGTTCGATTCTCTACCTCTCTGACTGCGGGGGAGTATTAGAGTATATTATCATTAGGGTTTAATAATTATTATTATTAGGGTTGAGCCCACGGGTCCGTTTAGGTTTTTAGAATTTCATTGTAAACTCTATATAATGTAACCTAAGCTATCAATAATATTCAATTCACTCTTTTACCATTGTAAACTCTATATAATGTAACCTAAGCCCATGGTATCAGAGCCTTAGGTTCTGGTTACCTTATTCTCCGCTGCACCACCATAAAAATACAAGCCCTAGCCGTCACCACCACGTTCAAACCCTAGACAGGGCGGCGTGCCGCCGCCGCCCTATCCATTCTCTTTGCTTTTAGTTCTTTTATCTTTTCCGTTCTAAATAAAGATCCGTCTCGCTTTTAGATTCAAGCCAGTTATCTTAAATCTTTCTTCTCCACAAAACCCATATGCCCATATCCCATCTTGTTTTTTTCTCCTTCGTTTGTTCTTGCCGGACCACGGTCCGTTGCCACCGAAGAACGCCGCCTGGCCACGGTCACCGGCCTTCGGTATGACACACTACCGCACGACCACGGCCGTCGGTTGTCATTTTGTTTTTTTTTTTTACCTTTTCGATTGGGATATCGATCACGTGATCATGTTGCCGTTGCGGCGCCGCCTGCTGGACTACTATCCACCGTCGCGCCGCCTCTACCACGCCGCGGTTCGCCGCTACGCTGCCTTATGCCGCCGTGGCACTGCAGCATTGCAAGCCCCTCGCAAGATTACATTATTATTTAATATTGTGGATTGCATTTAAGGTTTTGGATGGGGTTCTTTTAACTTTAGCCCAAGGGAGTCCATGTGTCAGAAGCAATAGCAATTTTTTCAGAACCGGATAGTATGTTGAAACGCACGCCTTACGGGTTCGGTAGTCGGACCCGTTGGACCGGATTTAAGAACTGGATGTTATCATAATTATATATAATTATATAATTTAGTATAAGTAATTTATATGTGTATTTTTAATAAATAAAAATTAACAATAATGTATCCAATACTTCAATTTATTGTTCAACCATCTGTTTTTACCCATTAAAATTAAATAGAAAACCCAAAATCCAGTTCTACCACCGATCCGGTTCCTGGTCCAACCATTGAACCGGGACGAACCGGCTTGTCAAACCTCTTCAAAACGAACTGATGCATACCGGTTCGGTCACTCCTCCAATTTCTGTCTGATCGGAGACTGATTCGGTCTTCCAAACAGTGGTCATTACTCATGAGGGTATGAATTAATTCTTAACGCAATATAATTGTTTGTCTTTTAACTTTCCACAGTAATTAATGAACACATTTAAAATTGTGCGTGTTCACCATGTTTCAAATTTTTATAGGACCAGAAATTCGCAAGACTAGTATATGTATTTTATAAATCGATTTTTATTCATTAAAGTTTATTTTGTAGATGCATAGTTTCTCATAATTAATTACTCTTTTATTTCTTTTGTTTAGGCATTGATAAGCATCCTAGTTAAAACCCCAAAGCCTTCTTGCTTCAAAACTTCAATGTAACATCTCATGAACAAATAACATATTATCCCATTTATCTCAATCTCTTTTCTACCATATCATTTACGTGTAAGAGCATTTCTGTTCCTATATATAATAAAAGAACAATGTTCGATTTGGAGTTTGAGTGCAGCTGTAAATTAAACCTGAGCTTTGGGGAAAGAGTTCATCACTTGTGTTTGATGATGTTGATTTGTTTATTTATCATGTACATCATAAGTATACCTGGCAATTTTGACCCAAATATGTAAATTTGGGTTGATTTGGATATTAAATACAAAATAATAGGTTAAGTTGGGTTAAGCAATGTTTCTAATGGGTCAAGGTGGGCAACTTTATAAGTGAAGAAAAAAATGAATGGGTCAAGGTGGGCAACTTTATAAGTGGAGAAAAAGATGAATGGGTCAAGATGGGTTTAAAAAAACTCAAACGGGTCAAGATGGGCTATTACATATCTTCAAAATTACACGAAACCTGTCTTCTCCGTAGTCCACATCCTTCCCCTACCGGCTACGCAAAGGATACAAACGAGTATCTTCACGTAACTCACTGTCTTTTTCTCATTTGTTTAATATGGACCCATTCTGACTAGCACCCATCTTGATCCGTACCCATCTTGACCCGTACTTTTCTTGACCCATACCCATCCTAACCTGTTTTTTAAATTGGCTCATCCTGACCCTAATCCATCCTAACCCGAACCCGTTCTGACCCGACACCCTGCCCGACCCAGCCCGCCCATTTTGCCAGGTGTACATAAGTTTTGACCATCTTTTTCATTTACGTTTATAATATTGCATTTAATGGTGAACACATGATAATAATTTTTTTTGGCCTTGTATTCAAACCGATCAAGCAAGATTTTTTTAAAAAAACATAAGGTTTTTATAATTTTTTTTTTGTTTTTTGTTTTTTGTTTTTTGTTTTTCTTTTTGTTTTATAATTTATATATCTGTTTTCAAGGACTTGAGAATTACTTGAGCGTGAAGTACTGAAGAGCTTGAATTTCTCTAACGATCCTTGAGGTTGGTATACACCTAGATGAATGTGACGCTTTGTACATGTTTCTTGTTTTGATTGTAGCGTAATATGTACAAGTCAAACTTTCCAAATAGAAATCTCAAGATAAGTAAGACTTCCAAACCTTAGTAGGTCAGAAATTCTTAATATTTTAACCATGGGTTGAATTATTTCAATATATTTTCTTGTTGTTTCAAGCGCAATCAATGGTGTTGACAAATGATACAAGTAATTAATTAGATAAATTACACATCTTCTTGTAGTATATATTTATCAGTTTGTTCTTTTAAGTATGTAACTTTCATATAAAGATGTCAATTTGTTTATTATTTATTATTAGTATTTTATATATTAAAGAGTAATTTTCATTTGTTACAACCTATAACAAAGTTTTTGAGCTTCTTAAAATGGCGTGAGGTTTTTGTTTGGTTTTCATTAAACCTCCATCTTTATATTAAAGTTTTTGGACTCTTCAAATCGGGCTCGAGGTTTCATTTGACATGAAACATTTTTCACATAAATTAAAAGAACAAAAATGAGCTATATTTAAAAGTTATTATTTATAATATAATCTTAACATAATTGTTTTTACCTTTTTTGTTATATAGGAATTTTTAAATTTTTACTTTAGTTTCAACATGTATTTTATTTTGAAGTTATGTATTTTTTCCTTATTCAAAAACTAGTTATGCATAATAATAAACAAGTTATCTAAACACAAATGTATAATT
The DNA here is from genome assembly GCA_025506415.1 of Flaveria robusta. Classification (NCBI taxonomy): domain Eukaryota; kingdom Viridiplantae; phylum Streptophyta; class Magnoliopsida; order Asterales; family Asteraceae; genus Flaveria; species Flaveria robusta. Next base: position 8,555,647 of record CM046465.1, read on the forward strand.
TGTCAAAATTGCGTCAACGTATTATTTGTTTACAACTTTTCTTTCGCTTCTTATAATGGTTAAAGGATGATAATTTTATATAAGTTCAATTTTGTCATTGTGGATTTGGTGATTTGACTTATATTTCAGTGTGAATCTTGTTCAAACCTGTGTACGTGTTTATTTTTATTAACATCTCGACGTGAATTTTGTACACGAGTTGACTGTTAAGGTATGATTCGTCGAAGTTGAGCCTTACAAATATTAACACTCCCATGGTAGCGTGCAAGTTTCATCCACTAGTATAAACATATATACGGAAAATCAAATCATATCACCAATGGTCGTTGAGTCAAAACATTTGGAACCCTAACAAGTATTCATGTCGGGTTTAGTTGGGTGAATTGGATACACAATCATCTTGCACACAAGAAACATTCTAAAGACCTTAAAGTGCCTTATTTTACCTTAAGGCACAATTAGGTTAACTCACACATTTACGGACTTTGCTAGTTTCTTTTGTCTGCTACATTGCTTGCTTACCATGTGAATTTCACGGTCCCCCTCTTTTAAATGGTTTTGCTTTTAAATACTTAGCGGAGAAACATGCTAGAATTAGGGCTATTCACGAACCGAACCGAACCGAACGCAGCTTCGCTCGAACTCGGTTCGGTTTCAAACCGAGCGGCTCGGTTCGGTTCGAATTTACATATTCGAGCGCAAACTTCATGCTCGAACTCGGTTCGGTTTCAAACCGAGCGCTCGGTTTCGCTCGGTTTCGCTCGGTTTCGTGTTACAATTTAACCTCAAATCTAACCTCAAAATACCTCGATTAAGAACAAGATCAGGAAATGCAGGTCGGGAAATGTAGGTCGGAGGCAGGTCCGGTCGCAGGTGCAGGTCGAAGGCTATTCTTGTTCGCAAATGGCAACTCAGCAAGGTCCGCGCGCGGCTCGTAGCAGAATTTGAGGCTGGAGGGTCGAGACTCGAGAGGCTGCTGGAGTGTGTGACTTGTGTGAGGTTTGGAGGCTCGCAGACTCGAGAGGCTGGAGGGTCGAGACTCGAGGGCTGGAGGCTCGCTGCAGAATCTGAGGTTTGATGATGGGCCGCTGTTCCGGTTCGCAGGGGCGGCGCCGCTGGTCCGCGGCCGCAGGGGGAGGTCCGGTCGATGGAGGGCTGGAGGGTGGAGGCGGGCTGGAGGGTCGAGACTTGAGAGGCTGCTGGAGTGTGTGAGTTGTGAGGTTTGTTTTGGACATTTTGGTCTATTTGAGAATTAGGGTTTTGAGGGTTGTAATTTGTTTGACTTTTTGATCAAAAAATTAAAATATTTGTAATTAATAAATAACCAACTAAAATAATATATAATTATATATAATATATAAAAACTAAACTAAAAATTAATTCGAGCGAAACCGAGCGAGCGACGAGCGAGCGTACCTTTGCTCGTGCTCGGTTCGTTTTGAAACCGAACCGAGCCGCTCGGTTCATTTACAATAGAGCGGAAAATCGAAAGAGCAAAATTCCGAGCATTTTCCGAACGAGTTCGAGCGAGTTTCGAGCGTCGAGCTATTTGAACAGTCCTAGCTAGAATTATAGATGGGAGATTATCATGACTCCTTTGTTGCTTGAGTAGGATTCATTATCACTCCTAAGTCCCTAGTATATTATGACTATTAGCTATGAGTAGAGGAGAAAATTATGAGTAGATCTACATGTGTTAACACACTCGCTCATGATTAGTTGCTCTAACGATAGGATGTCAAAACAGGTGCATATTGTCCATCTTATTTCAATGTTCTCAATAAGACATTGTAAGGGATAACACTAGTATCAATTAAGTTTGGCCATGAGAACTCATGGTAGCAACATCATTATATGTGTTCTCTTTAATTGGCTATACTAAGTGTTCAGATCTCTTTATTTGGTAACAAAGTCTTTAAAGTGAAACAATATCCTTGATTCAATAAAACATGTAAACTTAACAACATTATTGTTGACAACTTAAGGATTTTTTTTTTTTAGAAAATTAAGGATCACGGAGTCACATTATTTAGGAACTTTTGGGAGATTTCTTTTTTTAGCCTATTTTTCAAAGGCCATAGATGTAAAAGCGTCACATATGAAACATTTAAAACTTGTCTTTTGGAAACAATTTGGTACTTGTTGTTTGAGAAACAATTTGTAATTGTCATGCGTAAACATTAAAACCCTTTTTATCTATATGCAAATTTGTGGTTGTTTGATGTAAGCAAAGGCTATGAAAACCATGATTATTACATTTCGTGTTTTCGCTTGACGGGGTGTGACACACTTAGTCATCTCTTCCTCACTACGAGTCAACACCTCCTAAAGAAATGAAGAACTTCATTCAGTGATCAGCGATCACCCCTTGAATGATTAGTGGTAATGTTTGAAAATAAATTTGCGCAATATCCATTTCTCAATCATACCATAACAGTGTAGTAGCGGGTACATTGGCAACAATAACAAGCCAAGTAATTTAAAAAAAAACACCATAACGCCAATATTAAACAACACAAACTATTACTTAACTACAAATATAAGGTTAATATCACAGTAAGGGTGAAAGAAAGTAATATGATTTTCTATGTAAGAAAACTTTGTTTATCTTTATTTTCATAACCAATTAAAACAAAATATAGTATTAAGAAACCACCCACACTCGTACATCTATAAAAGTCACAATTGTATTATTAAAACTTACTTGAATATAAGTAATGGTGTCTTTATGTTCCTGTATTTTTTATTTAACCTTTTGATCACAACATGATTAACTTTTATTCAGATGTTTAACATTTATTCTTATTATATATTCAAATAAATAATGAAAAGCATAAATGTTAAAGTTTCAAAACATGATTAACTTTTATTCAGATGTTTAACATTTATTCTTATTATATATTCAAATAAATAATGAAAAGCTTAAATGTTAAAGTTTTATTGTTTTGGTGTTGATGCTTTAACTAAATTTTAACATAGAAATGATAAACTTAATTGTTTTTGAGATGGAAAATGTTCTATTTTTTCTATTTCCATAATTTTTTATAACTTTTTAATTGATGCTAATATATATTATGTGGTTTTAAAACCATCCTAACTAATTAAACAGGTAGGAGGAGATCCTCAATAATTAATTACTCTCTTTTAAAAACTACACCAATATGATACTTTAGTTTTATGACTTCTAATAATTGAACAAATAACATTTCTAGGTATATCATAGGAACTTAATAATAAAAATAACCAAATGACACATAGTTGGTTCTTTTTGTAGAATTACATAATTGCAAGTTATTATAATTGTTGTGATTAGACATTTTTATTCCATGGTTTTGTCTTGCATTTTGTGCATAGTAGGATTGTTGTCCATAAACAAAGAATCTAGCACATGGGTCGTTTGCTGGCAATACCCAACCCCTTTATTCCCTCTCTAACCTCACCAACCAATCCAATCTGCCACCTCAATTAATAATATATATACACACACACACACACCATATATATATGCATGTATATATATAAAAAAAGTTTAGAACAGAAAATATAATTTACAAAGTGTATGTGGTCCATTGATCTAATTAAGTTTCGTTAAGATGAAAATATATAATTATCGAGGATGAAAAAAAAAAAATTTATGACACATGAAAAGAGTCTAAAGGAGTAAGCTGGTATAAACTACAATTGTTAACCCCTTTTTAAATTTTTTATTTTTTAAATCCATGTAACTTTTTATATGAAATTATTTAAAAAAATATATATCATAAAGTCGAGTATTTTATTTACTTTAATTTGAGTAAAGTATTGTTTTACTTTTTTTTTTGGAAAGACGACTTAAAAGAATGTTTAAGTGTTGTGCGTATAATTTGTCTGCTTATCATCCTGTGCAATTATAAACATATATAATTTCCATAATTATCATATAAACACCATAATTATATTTTATAGCTTGAGTAATTATTGTTGCGTTTAATCCTAACATAAGTTGCTTAATTATAAACATAACTTGCGTAATTATGAACATAAGTTACGTAATTATTTTTTATCAGTTGAGCAGTTATTATTACGTGTAATCAAACATAGGTTGTGTAATTACAAACATAACTCGTGTAATTATCATATAATTTGAGAGACTCTAATGTTGACTTGAATTAAATCTAGTTTCACTAATGTAAATAAATTTTATATAGTTCATTATTTTTTTAAAGTTTATGTTATAAAATCTAGAACTTATTATATTTAATTTGAGTAAGTATTGCAATATATATTTTTAAATGACTTAAAAAATATGGATAACCGGTAATGTAATGTCTTTAGTTATATACATAGATTACAACGTTGCATAATCATACACACACGAAATACAACTTCAGGGTAGTTATATATATGTTACGTAATTAATACATACAAAACATTGCGTACACGTGTATTTCTCATCCAAAATACATGCTTGGATCATGGTGACTACGCATACCTAAAACAACCACTACATATAATATGCTAAAAACTCGTGTGTTACATATGTTAAATAAAAACATATTAAATTCATAGAATTATAACAAATGTTACTCTTATTTACTTATTTATTATACAAAAATGTGTATTTAAATTTTCATGAAAACATCAAACACCACATATTACTTGCACATTCAATTTCGCAACAATTTGCAACGCACATGGCCCACTTGATTCCTCCAATCATAGTCATCTACGTTGACAGCTTTCACAACAACTTTTTCTAAGATCTCATCCTATTTTCCCAGCTGGCTTATAAGTTTGGTCACAACCCTTTTAAACCCCTTGTCTAATACACCCAAGAAACTGAAATAAACACAATATCATCTCATGGAACAAACCTTGATCTACACCAATACAACAACACCCATGTCTAGATTTTACTCTAATCCTCCTCCATTGGGTCATAATCAAGAAATCTTGATCAAAGAACCGTCTAATAACGAAAAAGACTCGACCTTTTCTTCGCAAGAACGAAACCAGAGTCCTGAATTGACCCGTAAAGGGTCCGTGCCAACTTTGGTGATCGGAAATGATGAGGAAGAAGATGATATTGAAGATGAGGAGAGTGAGTTCAAGATGGGGAGGTTGATTAGGCAAGCATCTCTCAACTCTTCTCTTATGTCTACTCCTCAACAAACCAATAAGGTATGTAGATATCATATTGGGATATATGTCATTCTCCCTTCTATTTATTTACGCGAGTGTGATAAATATGAATGTGATCTTATCTCGCGCCCTCAACTCCCCTACACATAGCTTTGCTATGAGTGAGATACAGTTGTAATGTGAGTTTGACAAATATGAATCCAATAGTGATCTTAGTTTAGTCTTTTACAATCATATAACATTTTATGAAACTTTTGTATTAATGATTATAATGATTTCCTATGCAGGTTATGACAGGAAACTCGAGTTTACAACGATACTTGTCACATAAACCCGAAACAAATCAAGAAAAGATTATTGACATGAGGAAAGTGGAAAGCATGAAAGAGAGAAATAGAAGTAGAAACTCCATGAAGATGGGAAAGATCAATGGTGCTGCTCCAACAATCCCAAGAGGATGGATGGATAAAGGTTCATCAGAAGACATGAAAGCACAGATCAAGTTTTGGGCTAGAGCAGTGGCTTACAATCTGCATCAAGAGTGTTAAAAAGCAAAATGAACAGATACTAGACCAACATGTTGATAATTATAAGTTTGATCCGGATGATCATAAATATAATATGAAGCTAACTGAAATCATTTTGTTGTGTTTTTTGGGGTTTCATTTAACTTGATGGATCGATAATGTAATTATTATATTTTATGATGTTGTCTAAATTATTGTTGTAATTATATTTTGTTGCCTTCTTTTAGGTAGTTGTTTTATCTTATAATGTACAAGTCATGTTGTTCGTGATTTTATTGTTCCCAAGAACATTTTGGTGTAATTAAATTATTTAACACCCAAGGAAAATAAAAATAAACATTTATACGAGTTAGGACATATTGTTGGTTCCTCAAGAATGAATTCACACATACACAACATAGGTTTAAATGCAAAGAGAAAGAGAGAATACACACAAGATATGTACATTCATACAACATTTAAATGACAACATGATGCAGGTACTTATACCCTTCTTGTTAGATATTTTAGTGTAATTAGATTTTTTTAGTTGAACAATATGATTATAAATTTATTAAATAAGTCAGGAGGTGCGAAGTTTTCATTTATTTGAGTTTATTGTGATTTTCAATATTAGAAACGTTTTAGGGGTGAAACCCTTAAGCAATGGGGGTTTCAAGTGGACAACGCACTCTTAGCGGGGGTCCGGGAGCAGCGCACCTGGTAACGGGTCCAAGGGGCGGCAACCCCTGGTAAGATCCAATGGATAGAGCCTTTGGCTAGGGTCGAGTTGACAGGTTAGCTTGGAAATTTTATATTTTGATTAAAATTCCGTTTTAAAATATGCATCAGAAATTGAATTTTCCGAAATTCACATGTGAAATTTCGGAATAATTTTGGCTCCAATTTTGATTTAATTTTGAATTAGAATGTAACTGTTCGAAAGCAGTTTTTTGCGGATTTTGAAGACCTTATCCTGAAACAAATACGATTACAATTCGAATTGATCAATTATCTTTGGTTCACGAAATCTCTCTTGAATATCCATACTTGTTTTTGATTCACTCTGAGTTTTATCCGATTGAAAGTTTGTACTGGACCCCCAAATTGTTTCAATCTGAAAACGTTTCGTGATTATCAGATTCTCAAGTTCATGATCATTAAATTACGAATCCACAACACTTCTATTATGATGGTAACAGTCAATTACACAAGGCTATATGACGGTTAAATATGGCGCCAACACGACGGGTAGAGCAACTACCATATTACCCAATTACGCCTATTTGGCCCATATGTTTCGTATGTTAAACTCATACAATATTAATGACTCTAATACTAAACTTTGTAGTTTCTTGATTACATAATCTCAACAATCACTCACTTCATCGATAAATTTTGTTCATTTTATGCAGTCCATCTTCTTCCTCATACCAAATTTTTTGAGTTCTTGGATGCCTTTTGCGTCGTTCTTCCAACGTCTCTTAATGATCAACCTTGAAATCCTTCATCTTGATGTACAAAGTTCTCACACTTGAATCCTCCTTGCTAGCCCTCAAAAAATGCTTGATTCATTCTGGTCCGTGACCAAATCCAAGCGCCGTATCCATCACCGAAACTACTTTAAATCCTTACTTCTTATAGCAAACCGATCCTCCACGCTTGCCTATTTTTTTCGACACAAAAGGCTTCCACTCGCATCTTTTCCTTCATATTATTTTCCGATTGCAATTTCGATTATAAACTCTCTAGATACAATTTGATCAAGACTGAAGCGGGTTAGTGCCGTCAGTAACAGATTAAGGGGGCGTTTGGTTGGAAGGAATGGAATGGAATGGAATGTAATTGAGAAACTAGTATAATTTTCAAGTAAAATTGTGTTTGAGTGAGCAATTAAAAGTAAACCCAAGGAAATGTTTCACCTCAAATTCTCTTGGTTGTGGGATTTCAAAATCCTTCCACCTAGAGAGGGAATTTGAAATCTCACAACCAAGGGAATTTGAGGTGAAACATTCCCTTGGGTTTTACATTTTATTACCCACTTAAACATAATTTTGCTTGAAAATTATACTAGTTTCTCAATTTCATTCCATTCCATTCCATTCCTTCCAACCAAACGCCCCCTGAAATTGATATTCTTTATGTTGATGGTATTTGTTTTTCGAATCACCGTGCCAAGATGACTCAAAAACAAGATCAACACGTGGCATGACTAATTGGAACGTGACGCACATGACCATGCCAATGTCGACGCACAACAGGGCTCTTGAAGCGGCGCACAACCGTGCTGAGGACAACTATGGTTACTATGAATAGAAAACTCCTGTTTGAATTATGAAATCACCAGAAATATCTTCTTCTCACTTAAACGTTGAAGTTTGAAGATGTTTAGACCCGCTTTCTAAACTAAGTACAACCTAGTAGAAGATAAGAGACCTTAAGGTATATTATGATTCGCTCTAAGTTTAAATAAGTAAGATTAGGCTAAGCAGGGAATTGGGTCATGGTCATAACAAAGACACAATTATAGTTAGGGGTGCAAATGAGCCGAGCTGCTCGTGAGCTATTCTAGATTGGATTGATAAAAAGCTCGAAATGAGCCGAGCTTTATCGAGCCCGAGCAGAGCTCGAGCTTGGAAAAAAGCTCATTTAATTATCGAGCTCGAGCCGGCTCGCGAGCCTAAACGAGCTTTTTATTTATATATTTTATTTAATTTATTTAATATATTATATAAATAATATCTATTATATATAAAGTTATGATAAAAAACAATTAAATAATATGAATAATGTTCTATATAAATTATATAATTATAAATATATATATATATATATATATATCAAAATTAAATATAAAAATATTAAAAATAATATTTAAATAAATAAACGAGCCGAGCCCGAGCCAAGCTCGAGCTTGAAAAAGTATTGTCGAGCCGAGCTCGAGCTTTAAAAATAAAGCTCGAAACGAGCCGAGCTCGAGCTCGAGCTCTCCTAAGTCTTCACGAGCCGAGCTCGAGCCCATACGAGCTCGGGATCGGCTCGGCTCGTTTGCACCCCTAATTATAATTATATGACTGAGGTGTTAGAGCATTCACATCAGCTTTCATATCTTTATCCTTATAATTACACTAAAAAACACTACTATTTCTCTCTCCTTCTCAATTAAATAATATTTTTTTATACTTTTATCATTACCTTTTCTTTCTTTTCTACTCACAACCACTTTCAAAAATAATAAAAAATTTAGAAGGGTTGAACAGTGATTACTCAAATATACAAATTGAACATTAACTTTTCTCTCTCCTCCACTCACAACCATTTACAACCATTTCTTAAAATATAAGAAATACACTCATATAAATATAAGAAACCTACTGTGAATGCTCTTACTAACTGTAAAAAGGTGAGGAGATACTAATTACACATAGTGCATGTTTGGGATTGCTTATTTTATCCAGACTTTGACTTATTAACTTATGAGAATTTAATAAGTTAAAAAAAGTGTTTGGCAAACTCAAAAGAACTTTTCAAACTGACTTTTCATATAGGGTAAAAAGGAGGTTTTGAGAAGTAAAGTTGGGGTTACTTATTGACTTTTGAAAACTCCTTTTGATCCAATTTTCTATTATACCCCTTTACTATCTCCTATTAACTCCTATCGTTTTTAAAATCATATCTTTTTTTGTCATTTTACAACATTTTAGTTTATAAGCTAATCCAAACATTTTTTTTAAAAACTCCTTCTGAAAAGTCATAAGTTAACAAGTCATTTTTGTCAAAAGTCCTTTTCAATCAAAATAAGCAATCCCAAACATGGCCATAATCAAGAGGATTGTAGACACTTGGAGTAAGAGAAAGCCTGACCATCCTGTTAGTATAGTCGAGATACATGTGTTTTGAATGGTAAATTGTGTTATGTTTTACATATTTAGCATTTAAACTTTATACATTGACTATAGCGGTATCTGTATATTCACTGTGTAATAGCGCTGGTTAGTAAGACCGAGGATGGAATGCCTCAACCGAGTATGCGTAAGACAGAAGGTGGAATGCCTCAACCCCGTATGCATAAGATAGAAGGTGGAATGCCCTACAAGTAAAGAACCTAAAACTTGGATATGTTTAATGTTATAATGTTTGTATATGAAAATAAGCTCATGCATAACCAAAATAAATATGAAAAAAGATTATGAATGTTATGTTAACTCACCAACATTTTTGGTTGACGTATGTTTTGTTATAAAATGATGCATCTCAAGTGACATATTAGAACAGAAGTGAACTATCTTGAGATATACTAAGAAAGGTTTAGTTGAAAGTTTTTTTGTTCAAATTCTATTAGTGTTGTAATGACTATAAAGTTTTAATAGAAAATTTTATCGATACATTTCCTTTATTAAGTTGTAATCAATCAGTAGGCTTCATTCTCGATAGGGCGTGATGGTGTGGTGGTGCATAAAAGTAGCCATTTTGTTCATGGTAGTCTAGTAGTTCAAACAATACCTGCTAGTGGTTTTTCATCGTGGTGTGTCATGTTTGCCATGTATTTCTAAATTTATTATATTATTAATGTTTGTTATTTAGCATGTTGGTTTCCTTCTTATATTTGCTTGCTTTCTTCTCTTATGAAATCACAATTCACATTTGTTTTTGGATGAAGATTATTTAATGAAAAGATACGCATTAAATAATATTATAATGTAATATGGTTTGTTTTTAGATACGAGGCTTCATGGCTATCAAGTTTCAACCAAGGGCAGAGACTAACTGGTTTTTATGCTACCTCCTCCTATGAGACCTCATCAAGGGTCCCTATAGTGTCGGTACAAGCCTAAAACAGATACACTCATTTGCAACTACCATCAACTTCAAGTAGGCATTCTACAAGAACCTCCAAAGCTCGTATACTTTTTCAAGATGATGTTGATCCTGGGCCTCATTTTGTGGGTCTGGCGCTACCACTTGGCATAGTGGTATACGAGGCTCGTAAATAGAATTTGATGATCTATTCAATTGCAAGGCACCGTAGCATTCCCATCTCAGAGTTATGCCTGAGGTGTACTCTCTTCATCTCTCACACAACATAACATCACACACACACATAGATGGGTCATGTCATTAGAATTAGCTAAAGAGAAATGTGTAAATGGGTTGAACTATTCAAATCAGATTAAAGTCATCCAAAGTCTATTTTTAATGCATACAACATCCCAAATCATATCATTTAAAGATTTAAATTATTGACATAGTATTAATGTTTTTGAAATCTTAATTAACCCATTAGTTATTTAAAAAATAAACTTAACAAAATAGTATTACTGGTCAACCCAACCTTTATCTGAAGCCCTTTTAAGTTTTAACCTATTACGTAGCTCGCCACACCCACCTATCTTGTCACCTCTGGAAAATATATGAACAAAACACTACACTTTGCACGAGTAAGTGATTTTATAAAAAAAGTGGCAAAGATAAAGGTTCTTTTTGCATCTATGTTTTCCATGCATTCTTTCAAACTATGAATGGCATTTTGCAAGAATGAAGATAGTTTGGCAACAAAATGCCAAATATGACTTGTCAATCACATTGATGCCTATGAACTTTGAAAGTCATCTATTTATTATATCTTTGTTGTTGTGTTATTATCATCACATAATTCTCGACCCATTTTTATTTCCAGGCAGGAGCTTCTTGCACTAGGTGAACATATTGGCAGCGCTGACTCAAGCTTGTCGGATCATTGTATTTCTGTGTCACATTGGCAGCCCCATTTTCATCTGAAAACAAGAACATTTGCCTTAGACCTGGCAAAACAAGTCCAAAGAATTCATTTTGGGTAATTTTGAGTTGTTTTAAAACTTAAATGGGTCAGGACGGGTCATATAAAATATCTAAGGGGCTTAGAGTGGGTTGAGAAATTCAAACATGCACATATTATGGGTTAGGATGGGTGGTTAAGAAAATCAATCATGGGTCAAGATGGGTGATTAAGAAGAAAAGAAAGAATACCTTCCGGTATTGGACTCGGTATTGGGGACAAACACAAGAAAATAAGAGAAGAAAAAAAAACTAAACCCGGTATTGGACCCGGTTTCGGACCCGACCCTACCCTACCCGAGTATAACGGGTAGAGTTTTCAAGAGGGTGAACCCGAATCGGGTTCATACCCGGTTTCACCTCAACCCCGGTACAAAAAAGAACCCGGTTGGGCCAAACCTGTTTTGCCCATAGCGATATACATAGATCTATAAACATCTATGATTTGGGTAAGTATGTTCAGGAGCTTGCGGTGATGAAGCGGCAATGATGAGCGGCGGCAGACGGGCAGCGACGAAGGGGCGGCGATGAAGGGGTTAGTGCTATGAACGAAGAATAAACCTAATTGATGAAATGATGCTAACTTATGTATATCTATCTATATATATATATACGGATGTTACGTGTCTAGCTATAGTTATGCATGATGAAGCTTATGTGAAATGGATTCATGCAATTGGGTTCAGTGTTGTAAAACTCGGCCGAGTACTCGGGGTGTACTCGGAACTCAGAGTACACCCCGCCTAGAACAAGTACTCGTAACTCACCAGTCGACCGACCTGGTAGCGCCTAGCGACTTTTACAACATTGATTGGGTTTACATAAATTACTTTTGTTTGTTCATAAAAATAAGCTTATTTGATTTGAAATCAACTTAACTTTGTGATGTTTGTAAGTTTGTTGCAAACAAATACAATGAGAGTAATGATAAATTTTAGCATCAACCCACCCTGATCCGAATCCATCCTAACACGAATCCATCTTGACCCAAACCATCCTAACCTTTTTTTTTTTTTTTTTTTTTTTTTTTTATTTATTTATTTATAATTGTCCATCCTAACTTCAACCCACTTTAACCCAAACCCATTTACACCCACCAACCAACCCAACCCAACCCGCCCATTTTTGCCACCTCTAATTTGCCTCTTCAGAATATTTAGTGCCTGCTGATAAAGACATGAAAGCTATGGATTGCTGATCAGGACCATTTTGAAGGTAATCTATTTATCATCTGAACACAGCATCCAGAACCTTTTCGAATAGACCTTATTTGCTGCTGCCCTATTTACTCAGTGGAGTGATTGCTGTGTTAACCTTTGGGTTAGTGTGTTATATATTGGTACATATAAGCTGGGGATCATTTGGATGCTGGTGATTTTGTATATATGGTTAAATTTAGTTGATGCTAAAATCAATTTTAAGTAAACCACAAAAACCACATAAACATTTACACCTATTGTTTTAACCATACATGAGACAGTTCTATAACTATGTAACCAACCCTCCTTGCAGGCTCTAGACAGTAAACACAAATGTTCATACAGTTCTCTACTTAAAATTGAGTGCACCGCATCCCTACTGATATACTCTTCTGATCATCTTTATAATGTATGTATGTCACAACTCACAAGTTAAAGGAACTTTCAAGAAAAGACTTAGATGCTTGGAGATTTTGCTCCATTTGAATACCATATAAGACAAAATTTAAAGACGATTTACCACTAATCATATAGACGGGAAACAAACAAATGCTGAAACGGTTCGACTTGATAAATGCCAAATAAAAGATATTCTTTAATATTACAAAAAGAATCATAGAAATCACTTATGTTACTTACTAGAGTCTATAACTTGTACCCTGTCACTTAATTTGCAGGCTCAAACCCATTTCCAGAACCAACTTCAAGAATAGTGTCGCAAATCCTACATGCATACTATAATTAAAAACACACATACAAATGGACCAAATAATGTTAAGTAGAAGATACTTACTCAGATAAATCTTAGGGCATCCTTAAGCAGAACAGCAACCAACTTTCTTGACAGCAGATGCATCATCCTTAGACCCCACATTAATAGTTTGCCCTTTAGGCAGAGTCGAAGGATCATCGCCTGCTTCAAGTGCCTTTCGGCTTACAACATGGTATATATGCGTAAGAACTTCTGTGAAAGCGGTTTCAACATTCAAAGCCTCGAGAGCTGATGTCTCCATAAAGTAAATATTCTCCTTTTCAGCGAACGCTTTTGCCTCTTCAGTGGGCACAGCACGCAAGTGTCGTAAGTCAGCCTTGTTTCCTACCAACATTATCACAATGTTGGAGTCAGTGTGATCACGAAGCTCTTTTAACCACCTCGCCACGTTCTCAAAGGTCACATGGCGTGACGTGTCGTACACAACCAGCGCCCCAACGGCTCCTCTGTAGTATGCACTTGTAATCGCGCGATACCTTATCAATAAACCAGTGTCAGTTGCCACTAAAATGAATTCCATAACTAATTGCAGATATCAAAACTTGAATAACAACATTTCAATAATGGATCTGAATAACAACACATTTAACCACACAAATTCAACATGATTCTCGTACTTTTAAACAAAACGGAGATCAGCGACTATATGTGAGATCTTCTTCGATCGAGATCTCAGATAAACCCTAATCCTATATATAAACCCTAGAAAACATCACAGATCGAGATCCAAACCACCAGAGGTTAAAAAACGCCGATGAATCACACAGTCAGAGCCTACATCTATCCGAAAACCTAAAAATCATCCAATCTACAAATCTCACACAACCGACAACCAAATCTTCAACAAATCGATCAAGATTTCAAACAATAGAACAGGAAATGATCGACTAGATGAACAGAGAGACATGAAAGTGTTAGAAGGTGATCAATCATACCTTTCCTGACCGGCGGTATCCCAAATCTGAGCCTTAACAATTTTATCATCAACACGAATGCTTCTGGTGGCGAATTCGACGCCGATTGTTGACTTCGATTCGAGATTGAACTCGTTCTTAGCGAATCTCGAAAGTAAGTTGGATTTTCCGACGCCGGAGTCTCCGATCAGGACTAACTTGAAGAGGTAATCGTAGTCGTCGTCGGCTCTGTAGGCCGCCATGGTAGGTGGTATTAGCTTCGAGAATTGAGTGTTTAATGGAGAGATTGAGAGTGAATTATGGCGAATTTTGTGATTGTTGATTCGATTGGGATTTATCTGAAGATTATTGAAATCTGATCAACGAGATTCACCGGAGAGAGAGAGAAGCGGGGACGCTTTTCGAAAATGAAGATTCAAGAGATAAATATTATTTTTTTCAAAGAGTTTAGAGTAAATTACACGAACAGTCCCTGGGGTATGCACGTACTGTAACTTTAGTCTCTACTTTTAATAAATTACAAATAATGGTCTGAACTATGTAAAGAGTGCACACTGACGGTACCTGATACTAACAAAGGTTAAGTTTCTCTGTTAATTTTTTAAAAAACAAAAATACCCTTTCATTTTTATATGTTTCTGCACATTCAACAACCACCACCAAAACTACCACCACCTCTACCTTCAACCCGCCGCCGCCGCCCCCTCTACCCTCAACCCACCACTGCCGCCGCCGCCTCTACCCTCAACCCACCACCACCGCACCACCTCCACCCTCAACCCACCACCAACGTTAGCACCTGCACCCTCAACTAGGGGTGTTCAAATTCGGATATCCGAAAATTTCGGATAGTGGATTTCACTATCCGAGTCCTAATCCGAAATTTCGGATATCCGAAATTTCGGATTCGGATTCGGATATCCGTTCGGATATACGAATTTCAAAAAAAATTTGTATTATTTAATAAATTTTATAAAAATATAATAAATTTTATTAAAATTCTTTTCATATATTCGAAGTTTTTATTAAAATATCTGAAATATCTGAAAATATCCGAAATATTTAATTAATATTTAATATTTTTAAATTTTTATAAAAATATTTTGGATATTTCGGATATCCGAAATATCCGAAAATTCTCAAAATCACTATCCGAATCCGAATCCAAAATTTCGGATATCCGATGTTCGGTTATCCGATGTTCGGATATCCGAATTTCGGATATCCGATGTTCGGATATCCGAAATTTCGGATATCCGAATTTCGGATTTTCGGATATTTCGGATTCGGTTTCGAATTCGGATATTTTTGAACACCCCTACCCTTAACCCACCTCTACAACCCACCACCACCCTTAACCCACCACCACCGTCGCCACATCACCCTCAACCCACCACCAACGACATATAGCACCCTCAACCAACACCACCATCGTCGTAGATGACGAAGACGAAGAAGAGATGAAGGCAAACACAGGTGGCAGGGGATTTGAACGGGCGACGGGGATGATGGGTGTTGCCATCGATGTTTTGATTTGTTTCACAAATATGATTCGATTCGATTTTTGAACTTTGCAGGGTGTTGAAGGAGAGAAAAATGATGGTGGGAGGAGATGTTGGAGACGAGATGATGTTGGAGAGATGGTGGCGGTAGTAGATTTGGTGGCCGCCGCTCGCCGGAGAGTTTCGCATATGCAGGTAAGTTCGAATGGGGTGGGGTTTTGGTGATGATTGTGACCTATGGTGGTGGTAGTGCGTAGTGGTGGTGACCGTGACCAGTGGTGGTACTCGATGGTGGTGCTTGAGTTCTTAATTAGTGGTGAAGTTGGAGGATGGTGATGGAGGGGTGGTGATGAAGGGTGTAAGATGAAGATGAAGAAGATGATGGAGGAGGTTGGGTGTGGTTGGTTAGGTTTTATTTAATATATAATATATAATATTAGTAATTTATTTTGGTGTTTTTTAATTTAGGGGTATTTTGGTAATTTGACGCTAACTTAACAGAGAAAGTTAACCTATGTTAGCGTGGGGGACCATTGGTGTGCAAACCATGTAAACTTCAGGCTCACATCTGTAATTTATTGAAAGTGAGAACTAAAGTTGCAATATGTGTATACCCCGGGAACAGTTCGTGTAATTTACTCAAAAGTTTATATTGGTACTTTCAGTTTATTTTTAGAGAAAATTGCATAAATGGTCCCTATGGTTTGATCAGATTGCATGATTGGTCCTAAAATTTTGAAAATTACAAAGTTAGTCTAAACTTTTGTGTAGTCATTGCAAATTCGGTCCCCACATTTTAAAAAAGTGCAAAGTTAGTTCAAATTTTTATGTGGGCATTGCACTTTTGGTCCCTAAATTTAAAAGTTAGTTTAAATTTCATAAAATGCATACAAAATGAATTAATTTAGTGTTATGGACCAAACATGCAATGATTACACAAAAGTTTGAAATATTTTTGTAATTTTTAAAGTTTGGGGACTAAACATGCGATTTGGTTAAACCATATGGACCATTTATGTAATTTTCTCTTATTTTTATTCTTATTATTATTTCTATACATGAAAAAGATAGAAACAATAGTATGTCTCAAAAAAATAAATATATACTTGTATAACACAATTCTTTTTATTTGTATAGTAATAATGATGTGAAGATGCTAAAATATTGATTTTGTTTCTCGTTGAAGTTTCTTTTAGTTGGGTTTTAGTTTTTGATTTTGAGTGTAGATTTAGTGCTACAAATTTACAAAGTGTGGGATAATCGTAATGTTGTATTTTTATTTTGGACCGTTTGATACTTGTTACTTTTTATTGGGTTTACATGTCTTAGATATGTCGGTTTAAATTGTACTGTAATTAAAAACTATTCATTGAGTTCGTTATTTATAATCCGATCATATATCATCCTAGATATCATGATTGTGATGCATTTAAAAACAGTTATATGTGTATAGTTTCAATAATAATTTACCATATTTGGTTTTAATATGATGTAACACATATGTGATCGGTTTTCAATCAATAGACAGATTTTACTTAATGTTATACCTCTTTCAAAGGCCGTAAAGCTTATTAAAAATAATCTAACAGACGACAACTACACACCATACAAATAGTTGTCTAGGATGTTTTGAGTTCTTAGTGAGATTTGTAAATATCATGAGTGCCAAAAACACACCAAACAGTCTTGGGAATCATATCCAAACCTTGAGGTGTAGAAAAACATGTCTTGAAATTGGATCCGGTTTGTAACCTAGAACGAAAACCATATACATAAAAACAAAAAAAAAAAAAAAAACACTACTTAAGGGTTGCTTGACAACTTTGTGTCGAGCCATTAAAACACTTGACCGAATAAGAGATATTCTTTGAATTAATCAGTATATTTCTAAAACTTATCCATAAATAAACTCTATAAACCATTAAAATATGTAAATGAATCAAACACATTTTATCTTTAACCGATTGAGAAACTACCAAACAACTCATTAGTTCGTAAATAAATATTAAGAGAGGACCACATCATAAATGATAAGCTGTTAACTAGATCACACACGACACAAGTTGGTTGTCACTAGAATCTCGTCCCTATATCAAAATAGCCCAAGCCCATTTATTGGTTCACGCGGAATTGGGAAACATATTTGTGAATTAGCACTTTATTGGCATGTCTTATATCTAACATAATTTTTCTGATAATATAAAAGTTTATTGGTTAAATGTGTTACAAATGATTATAAATATAGAGAAAGTTTATGTTACAAAGTTGAAAACACGTGCGAAGTGTGCGAAATAATTCGAACCATTGATTTAGTAGATGGACTGTTCAGATTAAAGATAAAATAATCACGCATGAAATGATTGCTGGAAGGGTAAAATCGGAAATAGCCTACCATTGTTGATTTTTTTAAAACTCCTCTGGTTATTTCTGAACGTATATAACTTTTTTATACGACGTTATTTTTTAAAAAAAAAATTATATCATAAAATCGAGCATTTTATTTTCTTTAATTTGATTATAGTATTGCTATACTTTTTTTAAAAATTAACACTTAAAAAAAAAAAGGTCTATGTGTTGTGCGTATAACCTGCGTGATTAGTTAATGCGTAATTATGAACATAAAATGTGTAATTATCATATAACTTGCGTGATTATAGATATAACTTGCGTGATTATTTTTTATAACGTGAGTAATTTTTATTTGCGTAATAATAGATATAACTTGCGTAATTATGAACATAACATGCGTAATTATGTACCTTTTATGCGTAATTGTAGCGCGGATGAAACTACCCCTCCGCCAAAAAACACGTGTCACGCTCTGATGACTTCGTACGCTTCGTACGAAAATTAGACTATGTATAGTAACCGACTCCTATAAATATATACCATCAGAAATCCTAAAAGAAAAAGTAGGTTTCGATTTAATATTATATGCTCATATATTATAGCTTGTAAATTGTAGATGTATGAATGAAATGAAATAAACTTCTCTTTTGTTTCTCTTTTATTTCTCTAGCTGTTATCAGCATATATTACTAACCAACCCATTGTTAAAATCATAACATAAACACAAAATAACATGGCTGAGGAATTTTTTCTTGATGTTTGAAGGGTTATGTGATGGGCGTTCATAGAAGGTATGTGGTTGTCAACTCGTTGGAGACATACTTACTTGATTGACGTCATACAAAGACGATCTCTACATAAATCAAACTAACGAGTTGGGCACGACTCAAGGCTTGCACCCCTTAACCCGTCATAGGGTTCCTTTGACATGAAATACTTCGCCAATTTGGAGAGGAAAAAGGGGCATTTGAGGTTTGATCAAGGACGATTTAATGGTGGTAGAAAGGATAAGCTTGTTTTGAAGAGTTCTTCAAGGATTTTGCAAAGTCTATGATTAAAATAGGTGTCATAAAGCCATTAACAGGAAATAGAGGTCAAATTCACCACAACGGCAGAAAAGTTAATTTATATTATTAAGAGTTGATCAAGGTGGTTAGATTGTTTTAAGATAAACTAATTATATTCTGAATTTTCGAGTTTTGTTTTCCTATATTGTAAGATTTGTTGAGAATTGCTTCCCCATCTTTAATTTAAAGTAATTTGGATTATAATGTAAGTTCATTCATTAATGTAATATATATTGATAATTTTATCTAAGTTTTTTTGACAATCTGATAATTCTATGCATAATTTATAACGCGTACATTGTACAATACAAAGAATTTCATTTTAAAATCAACACAAGAAATTTATTTCTACAATACTACCGATAGTACATCTAAATTATACGTTGACTTTAAAAACTTAGAAATATGAATGATTATTTCAATCCAACGTAACTTGATATCATAAACTTCTATTCCATCGTTCATTTCTCGTACCTTTGATTTTGTAATAAAAACAAAAAGGTGAACTTTGGCTGGATCGTGCGGCTTAGAAACCTTCTTTTGATCATGTAATTTATTTATTTTTGGATCTCGTCTAGTTCTTTCTAGACGATATCAGTTATACATATACATACACTTCTGTTATTCTAAGAAAAAGAAACTTGATAACATCAAATAAACAAATAAATGAATTCACAAGATTTCAAAATCTGAAAGTATACAAACCATCATGAAAAAGGAAGAAAAATAGCAATCAAAGAACCTAAGGTTCTCTAAACACATACAAAAGTACATTTAAACGAATCTTTCATCATATACACAACGTTGAATCTTTTCGAAAACTCAATATATACGACATCCCCATTCACAACTACCTCCATTAAACTTTAGTTGTTAAAATCCACCTGATGGAAAATAGCCTTGAAAAAACAATCCTTGATGGGATAATACTTCCACTCATAGTGGATGATAAAACCATGGTGTTTAACCCTTGTGAGGACCCTCTTGATCGTGAGAAATCTCAAAGATAGATTTGAATGTCTAAAGTTAGTAATCTTTTCAAAAGCTAGCTTGTTACGATTTTATCCGTTTATTTCTAAGAGAGTTAGTGAGTTTTAATACGCCCTTATCCAATTATATTAGAAATTAAAACAATTCAAAAAGAAAATCACCAATGACATAGTAGAGCAAACGTTCTCCACATACCATGGGTCTATACATATTTGTTCATGTATAACAATATTTAAAACATGGTTTCATAAACTACTTGAATTTCATTTCATGTTGTATGGTCATTGAGCACGATAACAAGCTCCTACTTAAGATAGTTGAAGTTGTCAAAGTAAGCACTGAAGACTAGTGGCGAATCTAGCAAAAAAATTTAGTGGTATCCCAAATAAATTTCTTTTTGCAGTACAATCATCCGATAAAAACACACTAATAAATAAAGTTAAACAAATACTTAATAGATCTGTCATCCTTTTGTTTTTATCGCTTGAAATAGATCCATTACATCTTCATCTGTTATTTTATCAAATGTTTCTCTTTCGACCACACAAATTAGAGTATTTTTAAGATATTCCTCACTTATCCAATTGCGTATATCCATATGATAAGCCTTAATTTAAAAAAACATCTTTCAACAGTTGTTGCTGCGATCGGTAAAATCAACGCCAACTTTAATATCCGATAAATCAAAGGAAAAGAAAGATCTTTTTCGGTTTCCATAATTAGATGAGCAAGGTCACACACTCCATTTAATTTTGCAAATCTATCATCTTCCTTTATAGAGTGATAAAAGACTTTGAGATCGTCAAAAAAACATCCTTTTTTAGTCGTACTAAAATCATTCAGATAAATAATAGAAAATAACAATGTCTTAGATGTGTCAAACTTAGAAAATCAATCAAAAGTATTTAAACCAGACATATTTTTAAACAAAGCAGGCTTTACCTCATTGAATCGGCTTTCCAATTCTTAAATTTGCATATCTAAAACCGTATTAAAAACCTCAACCTCAAAATGATGTCGATTAGTAATGGCATTCTTTTGGTTTTTGGGTTACCATAACTTTCTGTCATATCTAAGATTTTAATATTATTCCTTTCATAAAAAGAAGTCACTTTTTTCAAAATCAAACCAAACCCATTTTGTCTTAAATCACTTAATGCTCGTTTTGTTCCGTATCACCTTAGTCGTAACTAATAAGTCTTGACTTTTTCTTGTGCTCATAGAATATCTTCTATCAAGTGCACATAGAAAACAAATTCAAGTTTCTTAAAATATGATATAATATCTATTGTATTAGATCGTTGTTGAGTGTCATCTTCTTCTTTTTTAACATAATGAAGTACCTCAACAACTTCTGGAAATAATATAAGCAAACTTATGATCATTATGAGAACCCCATCATGTATCTTCGGCTCGTACAAGGGAAACCTCTTGATTTAGTTTTTCCCGGTCTTAATTTCATCTTGAAGAATTCCTTCTTTCACTCTCTTTCTTTTTGCCTCTCGCATCATATCTTTTCATTTGCAAGAAGCAGAAACCGTATCAACAACCATGGAAATGTATTCATAAAAATCTTTAACACCAGAATGTTTTTTTTGCAACAGTCACAATCACTAACTGAAGTTGATGAGCAAAACAATGTATGTAATGGGCTAATAGATTATATCTCCAAATCAAAACTTTTAAACTATTAAACTCTCCTCCATGTTGCGTGCACAATCATAACCTTGACCCTTAACATATTTTAACAAAAATAAACTATAAGATATATTAAATATTAGTTTTAAAGTTTATGTAATGAAAGTATGAAACTTATTACTTACTTGATATATGCTTAACTGGTTATTTGCTTATAAAAAACAATGGCTTCTTTAAGAGTTGAAGAAGATGTATATTTCACATGAGTAATTTCAATAAAATTCTCTTTAATAACTATGAGTTTATCAACATATCTCACAACTATAACCATCTGTTCCTTAAAAGATACGTCACTAGACTCATCCACTAATAACCCAAACACATCATCTTTAATATTTTGAATACAAAAATATTATATTAAAAATAAATAGTCTTTCAATAAGTTAATTTTAGTGAATTGATAAATACGTAATATATATGTTTTAGAAAGAAGAAACATGTAATTAAAATTTTAACTTGGGGAAATACGTAATTAATGATCTTATGAGGGGGAAATATGTAAATGCCTCACAATTAAAACACATTCTCATAATGTAATTCTTGATAATTTAATAAATATAGTTTTAAATGTTTTTTACGGTTAACTTTGTAAATTTTCTATCTTCTAAAATTTCTTAAAAACCATTCTGGTAGACCGTGACAAATTTCCGTATACACTAAGACCTTACCGAGTGTTTAAATTATACAAAAAAACGAATTGTTTTGTAAAAGGATAAACTTAATAAAGTGAAAAAAAACCAGTAATAAAGACAAGAATAATAAAAAAATAATTTGGATGGATGAATCCCAATATCATCTCAATGAAGACGAAGAAGTGTGCCTTTTTATTGACAGGCAAATGCATTTAGTTTTTTTATTTTAAATTATATTTAAGTTAGACCGGATTTAAACAAACAACCTTGATAAAAACATATGCACATTTAATGGTTGAGATCTAACTTGTGTGATATATATTTATCTCGTACGAAAATAGTATAACATGTAGTAGAAGTGTCAAGTGGAAATATTACTCTTCATCAAACAAAATTATATGTATAATATTTAATTTAATAAGGAAACAAGAAAAAGACATACACCAGCTAAAAAAGCGACAATTTGATATATACCACCTCCATGTGGGTTCATTGTTGGGGGGCCTTTAGTTAGCCAACTGACATGTGGAGTCGTATAATTTTCATTTTCAATTCCTTTTTAAACCTTTTTAAGCAACAATCTTATAATATTATTATTTAACTTATACATTAGGGAGATTTTGTATGTGATCGAAAATGTGTCACTGTCACAATCGCCGTTCTAAAAGGGTAACTTAATTTTCAGCAACTCATAATACACTCATCAGTTTTAAAATTCAATATTTGGTTTTTCTTAAACCATGCATTCCTTAATTAAATTTTATATATAAACTATTTAGTTTTATATAAAAAGTATGGTCTGCTGCCCACACAACAAGAAACAAGAGCTATAGAGGTGAAAAAAGTCGTCGTTGTAGGTTACAAAATTATATAGCGACGACATGTAGTCGTTAACACGTTGTCGCTATAGGTTCGGCGCTAAATGGATAAAATGTCTTCGCAAATGAAGCTGTCGCTGATGTCATCGCTATGGGGTTTATTAATTTTAGTTTCTGTATTAGCGGATAAAAAAAATCTAATATCTATGGTATTAGCGACAACATGTTGTTGCTAAAAATTTTTTCAAAGCAGGGAAGATTTTCCTTTGCTATGCCAAACTTAAAATTTGGTCAAAAAATTCAAAGACCTATAAAGACAACTTGTCCTTGCTATAACCTGAGTTATAGGCACAACATTTGTCGTCGCTATAGGTGTTGTCACTATAGGTATTAATTCTTGTAGTCTCATAAGTCATGATATTTTCTTAAATTTCTTATTCATTTTTCTCTCATTTCTATAAATCTCTCTTTCTCTCTCTCTCTCTCGTTCACACACACACACACACACACTCTCTCTCTCTCTCTCTCTCTCTCTCTATCTCTATCTCTCGATCTTAAAAGGTTCTGAGTAGCCCAGTGAATTTAAGAATGATTATGACCGAAATCACAATGATTCATGACAGAGTTTTAGGACAATTGAAGATAGAGGTCACGACCTGAGCGGGTTTTTAGTTAAAACGTATCACATCAGGAGTTTAGATCAAATGAGAAAGGCGGAAGCGACAATGTCACAGCGTAAAAGAGTTGAAGCACTCGTGATCTACTATTACAAAAATATGGGCTTTTTCCAATTGCAATATTCGTGAGAAATTTGTCGGAAACACCCAATAGCGATGAATTTGTAGAAAACGGAGATGTTGGAAAAAACCTCATGATTGGTTCGCTAAAAACTCGAATGTAATCAAGCTTAAACAAACTCAAAACTAAGATAAAGATCATTTTGACACAAAATTTTGCGTCAGAAATTTACGTAACAAACAGAGCAGTTTTCTAGTAGTATGAAGTAGTGAAATTTTTATTTTTAATTCCCCTTTAAAAATTTTAAATAAACAATCATCCATACACGTAAAAAACATGTAGGGTCTAGAGAGTATATTTTGTATGTTAGAATCTATCAGCATTGCCGTTCTAAAAGGGTAATCTGATTTTTGTGTCTTATAATACAATCAAAAATTTTAAATTTAAATATTTAATATTTATGTTTTCTTAAATAAATCATACTTTTTTGTTGTTCCTTAATTACGTTTTATAGAATGAACTATAAGCCATTACCCGCATGTTACAATACTTTCTTAATTTTTTTTTTTCACTACTATCTCATTCACATTCGCAAAAAATCTCTCATTTCTTCTCTTAAATAGGGCCAAGTCACTCCTGGCGAGTTTAACAATGATCGTTTAATCCGTTTTTACATCCACCAACCCAATTAATATATTTACAGCTTGATTATTGCCTACCCATTTGTCATATTTTAGTTAAAAGGGTTAAACAGATCTTGTGTGCATAAAAGTGATTTGTTGTATTGATTGCAAGAGAATTAGATTTCTAATATTGAGAGGATTGTTTGCAATGAAAGGATTATACACTAAACTATGTTTAAAACAAAAGAATTATATACTAAATTCATATTTACAGAAACTATTCTCGCATAATACTAATTACTATTATGATCTAATATTTTGAGTTTTTATGATTTTAGGTGTACACAATTTAGGGTTGGTATTTTTGACACGAATTAAAATTGTATCCCGTTTAGGTTTAACACTTAAACACATCAAACCATTAACCTGACAAGATTAATATATACCCCTAACAAAAACCAAACATGGATTAACAAAGAGAAAAAAGAAAACGACTTATAATAATTCAATGTTTGGAGACAAATTTGAAACCAAAAACCGAAGTTTGAGCTGAAGAAATTTGTGACCCTCAACGTACATGTGAACCATGACTAGATTTGATGATTATAATGTGGTGCAATTCCGATCAAACCGTAAGTCAATTTTATCCTAAATCATGTTTACTCCAAGTCAAATTTATCACAAGTCAAGTTTAAGTCGGTATCAAGTTTTAAGTGTTCAAGTTGATTTGGTTTTCTTACCTTGTTTAGCAAGGTTAGCTAGTATGAATACATGGTAGGTCGGACCAAGTTTATTGTGTTGTAAGTATTCGATGTTTTTATCGATAAACGAGACATATTACTAGTTTGCGTAATAATCTTTGTTTGGTTTGGTCTTCAAAGTGAGTCACATCCGTGTTTTGAGTCACATCCGTGTTTTGACTCAATTGTAGACTTATCTTTGCTCCGACTTGTAGTCATTTGCATCTTAGATTCCCACGTGTGATGTTCAAAACGACTATAGTAGACTTATAGCACGATGTTGCTTTTATACAAAACGACTATAGTAGACTTGTAGCACGATGTTGCTTTTATACTATCAGTGTTATGCCCTTTCAATTCTTTACTAATTTTAGCACGTACCATTCAAACAAGTTACACAAGATATGGTTTTGTATTTCATAAATTGCTCTTGATAATCTTTTGAATCGTGTAGAATTCATTTTTAGATTAAAGTTTTTCATGGGTACCAAATAAATAGTCGGATACAACATAAAAGTTTCCACAAGAAGGAGAATGTTTTTCTTTATGAAAAAGTAATTCCGATATCATATGTTCAAACAAACCAACAACTTTCCTTCTACAAATGTTTTTAATCGTAACTAAAGTATTGCATGTATACAAAATAAATAATCGGATGCAACAGAAAGTTTTCACAAGAACATGAATGTTTTTTCTCTATGAAAAAGAAATTTTGATTTCATATGCTCAAACAACCATCACAATGTTTCAGTTGCCGGCTATTATTGATATACCGTCAATAGTTATTCAGTTATGTTAGTATTAAAACCTTAAGGAGGAAACTCTATCAACAATAGCTTAATTACATACTAACGACTAGTGCTTCGTAGTTACCACTTTTCGCAGTTGATGATGCTGAATTGTGTTGCCACTATTGATCAAATTGTGATTAACTAGTGGTAACTTAGTACTAATGACTACTCACTAATAATAGCTGATGTTTAGTTGCTACTGATAGACCAATTTTCACGCAACTTTCTAGCAACAAGACGAATTCGAAACAACTTCAAGTGAAATTTTATTTACTACAATAACAAATAATAAAAGATCCAGAGTGGGTGTAATCTCTACCCCTTTGAACCCTTGGGTTTGTTGATGTTTGAATTTATAATATTTTCGGACAAACATATAATCTACCTTTTAGCTTGTATTGATATGTATATGTTAATTCTATTTAGATCTTTAAGTAAATTTAATTACATTAAAATAACATTAATATCACTAAAATCATCAAACTCAAACAAATAAAGCATACAATATAATTAGAACCCTTTTATTGTCATCTTATAACATTTATATCAGCTTCATTTACTTAACTTTATAATTACGCAAATAGTCCCTGTGGTTTATTAAACATAACATGTTTAGGTACTAAGAGTTTTTTGTAACAAGTTTGGGTATTGTGTTTTCAATTTGTAATGAGTTAAGTTATCAACACTAACAAACGTTAACTGTTCTAGTTAAACTTAAGGATATTTTTGTCTTTTCACTTTACAAGGACTATTAATGTATTTATAGGGACTATTTGTGTCATTTAGTATATATAAGGGACTGGGTGTAATTTAACACACACACACACACACACACACACACACACACACATATATATATATATATATATATTAAATTACTTAAGTTTCATAATAATGTCTCCACCACCACCGCTAGCCCCCATCGCCGGCCACCACCAGTAACAGCCACCACCACCAACAGCCCCCACCGCCAGCCACCACCACCAACAGCCCCCATCGCCGGCCACCACCACTAACAGCCACCACCACCAATAGCCCCCACCACCCGCCACAACCACCAATAGCCCCATCGCCGGCCACCATCACCAACAGCCCTCACCGCTGGTCACCACCCCCTCGAATCATTCTCACCACCACCATTTTCTTCAACTCTTTAATTGAAACAACACCTTCAACATCATCTTCATCATCGCATCATCACCACCATCACACAATCCACCGCCATTTCATCTCCATTGAATTACCTCATCTTCATACAAGCCCCAAAACCAAGAATCCCCAATTAGGTTTTAGGGTTTTGAGAAAAGGTTGAGGTGGGGGAAACCGACGGTGTGATTGCAACTGGTTGTGGTGGTTTTGTTAGATGGGTGGGGCGAACGAAATGGTGTTGATAGTGACCGATGGTGGTGGCTAGATGGCGGTGGTTTACCCTTTTGATGATATTAGGGTTTTCTGTAGTGGTTGCTTTGTTTATGATGGTGGTGGTACTGATCACATTACTCCCCAAAAGTCCAAAAAAGAAGGGTGTTAACCAAGGTGATGGTAGGGTGGGTGTTGATTTAATGGTGGTGGTCTAAATTTAGAGTAAGAGGGAGACAACAGCGGGTGGGTTGGGGTATTTCTTATGGGGCGCGACGATGGATTTAGTGATGATTTGGGGTCTGAACTAGGCGTTGACCATGGTCGTGGTAGGTTGCAGCGATGGTGAGTAAC
Source organism: Flaveria robusta (assembly GCA_025506415.1). Classification (NCBI taxonomy): domain Eukaryota; kingdom Viridiplantae; phylum Streptophyta; class Magnoliopsida; order Asterales; family Asteraceae; genus Flaveria; species Flaveria robusta. The sequence continues at coordinate 8,583,634 of CM046465.1, forward strand.
GACGGTGGTGGATTCAGCGGTGGTGGTGGCCGTATTTTCAAAAGAGATGTGGGTGAGGATTGTGGGTGGAGGTTGGATTATTTTAAGTTATAGATAATTACACATATGGTCCCGAAATAAAAGAGAATACCATCTAGGGGTATTTTAGTTATTTTATTTTAATTTAATAGAAAAACTAACGTCTGTTAGTCTTGACACCCATTCTCGTAACAAAACTGAAAACATAATACCTCAATCTGTTACAAAAAACTCTTAGTATCCAAACCTGTTATTTTCGATAAACCGTAGGGACCATTTATGTAATTAACTCTAAAAATTATTATTTTTTCTTTTCATTTCAAATAAATAATATTTTTATATACTTATATCACTACTTTTTATGTCTGCTCCACTTACAAACATTTAAAAAAAATATTAAAAAATCAATAAAGATAAACAATGTTTTACTAAAATACAAATGAACAGTAGTAACTTTTTCTCACCTTTATCTATCATTTATATTCATAATCATTTTATATAATATAAAAAACAGTCTTACAAATATATATAAAACTTACTAAAAGTGTTCTTACATGATGAGCCCAACATCACCAAGGAAAATACCAGAAACGTGTATGCTTTCTGCTTTCATATACTAACCAACCCCACAACTAGAATCACACATATTAATTAAACTAACCCTAACTTAAAAGAATATTTGCATTTGCACAAGATAACATATATCACCACTTTTCCAAAAACACATTAAATATCAAACTAATGTGAAATCAAGATACAGAGGATGTATGTATCACATCCATCACCACCACGTGTCGTCGAGATTCCGCCAGTGAGTTTTCCGATTAAACTATCACACACACTCAAACCACCGGAACTCATATATATATATATATATATCTCACACACTCAACACACACACACACACAGAGCTAGCTGTCTGTTAGCTGTCATCATCCTTTCTTCCATGTGATCCACCACCACCAATCCCTATATACATTCACCCCTTAATCACCTTCATCCTTTCAAGGTTTTTGAGCTCTAACAATGGCGCATTTGCCTCCAAAAGCTCCCACAATGGCGCAGAATAAGTGGCCGGAGTTTGGCTACCAGACGCCCAACTGGATCGACGATTTTGCTGGATTCTCGTCGGCCAAGAGGAGCTCTCACCGGAGATCCGGCAGCGATCCGGTGGCCTTCGTTGAATCTCCCTTAACTAATGATTGTAATAATGGTGATAATGCGTTTGAACGTTTGGATGATGAGCAGCTTTGCTCTATGTTCTCCGATGAGTTCGCGGCGAATGTTGGTGATAATGAAGAACGTAAAGTGACGATGCCGATGAAGAGTGAGCCTATGGAAGATGGTGGTGGCGGCGAACGTGAGCCGGAATCCGGTGAGAGTCGAGTTGGTTTTTCCGGCGATGGTGGCACCATTGTTGATCCAAAGAGAGTTAAGAGGTAACATTGATGTTCATTAGTGCGATTAATGAGGTTATGATGATGATGTTAATTGTGGTTTTGAATGTGATTAATGGTCAGGATCTTAGCTAATAGACAATCTGCTCAGAGATCAAGGATCAGGAAGTTGCATTATATATCTGAACTTGAACGTAGTGTTACCACTTTGCAGGTATCTAACTCTGGCTGAATTTTTGGATTATTAGGGGTAACTTTACGAAATAATAATCAAGTTTTTAATGAGTTTCGTTAGCTTGGGTGGGGGATTTTAAAATTGATCTGACCATGAATGGTTGGAATCGCCGAGGCGACGCATGAAATCGCTTGCCACGTGAATATATTATATCATGTTAGATTTTTCTACCATGGTATAGCGAACTCTGAAAAATCAAATAGGGTATTTTAGAAATTGCTAAGGAGACACGTGAAATTGTTTGCCACCTGAATACATCGTGTCAGATTTTTTAGAGTTCGTTACACAATGTCAAACTGCTCCCTAGAAACTAAAACATTTTGAAAATCTACTAGAAACTATTATGTTTTCTTTAGAACATCAAGAAATTCTAAAACTTTCTCTCTCGTTTATAATTTGGATTATTCTTGAATAATTACATGAGCAATTGAAGTTATGGATTTATTATACTTTTTTTTAAGACCGAGGTGTCGACGTTATCACCCCGGGTAGCCTTTCTCGATCACCAGAGGCTAATTCTAAACGTCGACAACAGCTCGTTGAAACAACGGATAGCTGCTTTGGCTCAAGACAAGATATTCAAAGATGGTAAGAGGATTTTAATTTCATCTTAATTAAAAGTTGTTCTCATAACATATAGAATAATGGATGTTATAATAATGGGAATCCCTGAGATATATGTATATTTAATCAACTATTTATAAGAATACAGTAAACATAATTAAAGTAAAAGATAAGGATAATTTTAATAAATCACATATCTAACATATTTTACCTAATCTTAACAGTATATTTATATTTATATTTAATATATATCGCTAACAGTTTCACATCACAGCACATCAAGAGGCATTAAAGAAGGAGTTAGAGAGACTGCGCCGAGTCTATCATGAACAAAACATGAACAAGACAGATAACACCACCACCATGACAACCAACACCGGTTCACCATCACCGATGAGATCTCCTCCGCCGCCGCCACCACCATCATCCCTAAATGGTACGGATGGATGACCTTGGATCTGGGAACTATAATAAGGATAACGAATGGGAGTGTGTGTGGGGTGGTGCTAAACTGCGCCCATGCATGCACGTGATGTGTTTAAGGCTTTTGGGTGGTGGGGTGAGTGGTCCCATAATTGGCATGTGACTATTATAATATAAATTGGCTTTTTTTATGCATTGGCCAGTATGAGAAGGAAGGGTAATTGTGTAATATCATCAATTGTCTTTTACTTTTATTTTTATTTTTATTTTTTACATTTTTTAAGGGTTTTTGAATTTTTTTTTATTTAGATTCTTTTTCTTAAAGAATTCATAGGGTTTGTGTGAGGTCTTGTTCTGATTGTCTTTTACATTTTCTTTTTCTTTTTTTTTCTAATTTTCTAACCATCCATAATGGTTTTACCATTTTAGCCACAATGGGCCTTGACTGCTAGTGATTTGTAATTTGTAATTTGTAATTTGTATCATGTACCATTGGGAATTGTTGTACAATCAATTTAATTGCAAAATTTGTGTTATATAATGGGTTTTAGTTTGTATTTAGGTATTGTAAGTGCACGAGACATGTTAAAATAGGGTCTTCCTTGGTTGTCAAATTAGATTGGTTCTATTTTAAGTATGTGACAATATGTAAACAATCGTTAAAAGGTGACTCGAGATCAAGACAGATCGGTAATATATCGTACAAGTAATGTGTATACGATGAATACTATTTTGATAGAGTGAAAGAGAGAGGATATATTGTGTAAATAGTGTGTGACGCTAGTATAAAAGAGACGTAGAAAGCTGTGTTTAGAGGACGGACACTACAACAAAAGGGCCATCTGTGACAACCAACTGCAAAATTGTTGTAAAAAAGGCCTTCTTTGACGAGTTTGTCACTAGACAACATGGCATCCCTAATCATTTTCGTGATGAATTTTGTGATTGAATTAAAGCATCTCTCAATAGTACTGATAGTTTGTTTGTTTTTGTTTTTGTTTTTTTTTTTTTTGATGAAAATGGAACCACAAAACTATTGATTGTTTGTCGGCAAATCATTACTTGAAAAATTGAAAAAAATAGCGGATAATTTTAGATCGATTGACCGTTAGAAAATCACTGATGATTATTAACGTACTAGTGGAAATGCCCACGGGTTGGGCGGTACAGCTGTTGCGTGATTTTTTGAGAATTCGATTTTATTCAGTATCGGCTTGGTACGTTATGATGTAAATTAAAAAATCAAAATATAATTATTAAAAAAATTGAACGAAAGAAAACAATTACGTATATTACAAAAGTCTTTAACAAAACTATATTATCACAACTAGATTAGTGAAAGCATAGTTGGTATTTCTGGTCGGAAATCACTTCTTTCCTAGATGTTAGGAGGGTTTCATTTTATAAATATAGGTTAGAGCTTTATGATCATCCGAGGTAGTTTTCGGTGGTGATTTGAATAAATAGAAGAAAGTTAATGGATAAATTATCACAACAAATTACCATCTTGATTGTTATTGAGCTTGTAACAACCGGCAAGGGAAAGGGGAAGAGTGATTAGTGCTCAATCGCAGTGAATGAACGTAATTAAAAGTAAATGACGGTTTTTTTAGCCATGTGTATATGTTTTAGCATTTGTATTATAAGCATCATATATTATACTTTATTGTAAGGGTATAAATAAAATAAAATGATTAATTTTTGAAATTTAAGCATAACTTTTCATATGGGTGTATTAATCCATATGAAAATTATCATTCAATACTCCTTTCACTTTTATTATAAAAGATATAGATAAATATTAAAATTATTAAACTTACAATATCCCCCTAGAAAAATATTATTATTATAGTTATTATAAACATGAATATATATATATATATATATATATATAAGTTATATACTTAAATATTTAAATAAAATAATACTTAATTTAAATAATATTTAGTTATAAATATAATTAGTAAATATAAATTTAAATGCCAATTTAAAGTATCATAAATAAAATAAAATTTAATGAAATGAATTAAATAATATCACATTATTAAATAATGTATTAAAATTTTTTATTAAATACATGAAAGAGACAAGAGCAAAAATACCAAGGTATATAAAATTTAATTGATAAATTTACCATATTGCCCCTAAAGTATCTTAAAATCTTAATCAATTCTTTATTCGACTTCCTCTTAAATGCCTTGCACTTCTTTGTACATGTTGATTCAAAACTTCTATGCTTGGCGAAATTACATCTCTATCCAGAGATATTTATTATAAAGCAGTATAGATATAAGTATTTAAATAAAATAATACTTAATTTATAGGGGTGCAAACGAGCCGAGCCGCTCGTGAGCTACTCGAGATCGGATCGATAAAAAGCTCGAAACGAGCCGAGTTTTTTGGAGCGAGAGCCGAGCTCGAGCTTGAAAAAAAGCTCATTTAATTATCAAGCCCGAGCCCGAGCTTCACGTATCGAGCTCGAGCCGGCTCGCGAGCCTAAACGAGCTTTTTATTTGTATATTTTTATTTAATTTATTTAATATATTATATAAATAATATCTGTCATATATAAAGTTATGATAAAAACAATTAAATAATATGAATTATGTTCTATATAAGTTATATAATTATAAATATACGTATCAAAATTAAATATAAAAATATTAAAAATAATATTTAAATAAATAAACCAGCCGAGCACGAGCCGAGCTCGAGCTTGAAAAAGTATTTGTCAAGCCGAGCTCGAGCTTTAAAAATAAAGCTTGAAACGAGCCGAGCTCGAGCTCGAGCTCTCCTAAGTCTTCACGAGCCGAGCTCGAGCCCATACGAGATCGGGCTCAGCTCGGCTCGTTTGCACCCCTATTAATTTAAATAGTATTTAGTTAAAAAATATGATTAGTAATTATACATTTAAATATCAATTTATATTATTATAAATAAAATAAAACTTTAGTTTTAAAAATATGAGTAGTAATTATAAATTTAAATGTTAATTTATATTATTATAAATAAAATAAAACTTAATGAAGTGAATTAAATAATATCACATTATTAAATAATGTATTAATAATATGTATTAAACAATACAATAATTAGAAGAAGTTAATTAAATAGGGGCAAAAGTGAAATTATTGCATAAAACATTTGTACTCTATGCTTAGAATATTATATAGGTATCTTACATTTTAAATGAAATTATCATATTATACTTCTAATATGTATTAATAATATGTATTAAACAATACAATAATTAGAAGAAGTTAATTAAATAGGGGCAAAAGTGAAATTATTACATAAAACACTTGTACTCTATGCTTAGAATATTGTATAGGTGTCTTACATTTTAAATAAAATTATCATATTATACTTCTAATATATATTATATAGTAGTATAGATATAGATAAGATCAAAAGACATTTAATTAATATTTATTTTCAAATGTTATTTACCCATCAGAAATTAGCTACGAACTTAGTGTCCATCATGGGCATGAGGCCATCAATTGCCACCAAAGAGACTCTTTATGTTCATTTGCACTATAATGGTTTTTGACACCCTATTCGTCGGAAACATGATCTTCAGAAACGACGACCATTCCAAAAAAACAATACGTTTTCCCATAGAGCGTAGCCAATTTGATATAATAAACAAAGTCATCAATTTGATATAATAAACAAAGTTGGGACACTAGCTTACAAATTAAAACTAAGATGGATACATGATACATTCCAAGTATCAATTTTAAAGAAGTACTTGACCCGGAATATACGTGGGGATTAGAGGATGATATGAGAAAGAGATACCAACAACTTTTTGTGTAAAATTTTGAGAATATTTTTTTATAAGGGAGGGAGAATGTAATACCCCTAGTTAAAAATAAACTTCACAACCAAATGATTGTCCGGGGCAGCGTCCCTATTAGCAAGGTTCAAGTGACGGCAATCCCCGGTGGGGTTTAAGGGGCAAAACCCCTTGCTAGAAATAAGCTATAGTAGAAAACTTCATTAAATTAAAAATCTATAAAAAGGGTGGGGGCACCAACAAAGAGTTTGACAATCAGCTAAAAATCATATTTGGGAGACTTAGATCAAAGGTGGTAGTACACCGCTACCATTCCCATAACGGTCTGTAAAGAAACTAGTAAAGCAATTTATGAGAATTTGACATGTGTTTGATAACTAATCGTTGAGTCTTAACACGCGTCTGATGACTTAAAACTATAACGGACCATGACCAAGATCGATAATGATCCGCTTGCTGGTTGACGAACAAGGATGTATACGGCGGGCTGCCACCTAGACCATAGTGGTTTGCAACAGAGCTAGAATCTAGCATATAAATGAGGGTTCGAACCTCAGCAATTTCTTCGCCATTTCAAACAAAATTTCACTTTCTAGTCGTCATTTTAATAATCTTACGAGCCTCTTCCGATCCACTAGCGTCTAGCAACTTCAGGTATGTTATAGGTTTGATTTAGTTATTTAAATTCGATTCAAGAACATGGTTGGGAAGCATGACTAGGTTATGAAATGGGTAAAGTGGTATTAGATTATGTATAGTTTGATCAAATATGTTTAAATTATAACTAGTCAACCAAAGCTAACTTCGATGATGATTAACCATTCCTCAATCATATTTGTAGTTATGTAACTAAGTATATCTCGATAATAAATATGAATGCAGCTTTAGGAATCCTCGTAATAGAACCAGACTAATAACTCTAATGAGTTGTTATGATTATTTTACATATACAATTTACTCCCGTGGTAAACTATTAATTAACAAGAATGCCACAATATGCAATTTGTTGATGGGGGTGTGATTGTATCCTTTTATGCGAGTGTGAGAACCTAGAGGGTTCATAGGGCGGTGTTACCCAACGGGGTGAGTGGCCCTTAGGACGATTAAGTCCATGTGAGACACTCACACCCATCAAACAATTGGGGACGTAGCCCATTTTCGTTGAGTTGTTATATAGAAGACACCAACCCTCTAGATGAAATACAACTCATATTGTGATGCGTATCAATCTATCCATTTATAAACTCATCATTTAATAGAGTCATTCAGAGTTTTAACCAAAGATACATTTTATTTAACATAAAATAGTTTATAGGGGTAAATAATCATTTTGATAGTTATTCAAAGATCCAGCCAAACAGGAGTTAGGGTTGTTTGATAGGGTCTTAATGGTTGTTAAAAAGACTATCTTTTAATGGTTAATAGCCTTTTTAAGGTTACCTCTTAATCTTAAGAGACTTTAAACCATTAAAAGATAGTATCTTAATAACAACTAAGAGACTAACAAAGAAACTTTTGCTTGGCATTCACTAACTCAGAGTCTCTTAACATGTCAAACCTTTTGCTTGTCCAATAAATAGGTTCAGAGATTATCAAACAACCCCTAGCTTTTGACAGAATACCCCCCATGCCATGCATGTGAGAGCATTATTGTCAATTTGTGAATAACATTGTGTTAGTTACACAGATTGTTGCTATGGTTTGGGTAAAGTCACAAGTTTATGAATTAACAAAAAAATAATATGTTTGAATATTAACAATTATTTTTATAACAATTTTATGTACTAACACTATTAAAGGTGTAGTAATTTATATCATTATTAGAAGATAAAATCTAATTTGGTTTAATTTGTAATTATTCTTTTTTCTCTTTTAAATACTTAATAATATAAAATCCGATTTGGGATTTTGATTATTCTATATGATGTTGGAGTCTTAGGATTTTTACTTTTTTTCTTATCTCACTCTTTCTATTTCTTTATGCGGCTTTTGCTGCTATGAAGGTTGTTAGGAATCTTCTCTTATCGTTCCTTTTTTTGTGACTTTCTTTCTCTTTTTCACTCTCATATTCTATCATGGGATGCTTGTACATACATATAAATAGATTATGTTTTATTTAATTTTTATTTTGTTTCCGCCATCATACCCACAAAGTCATGTTAGCTATCATTCCAGTTGTAACTCCCGTCATTAGAGCTCCAGCCACATAGCTCGAGTCGCCTTATTTTGTTTCCTCTAAAGCCATGGTGTTGTCGTTTATGTCATCGTAGTTTCGATCGATGTCGAAGGGTCGATCAATTTTTTTAAAATCAAGTCCTAATCACTTTTAACTATTAAGGGTAAGTAGGGTGTCGTATCATGTAGACTCAATAAAAAAATGTTGTTAACTAAATGATTAACTAATCTAAACATAAAAATTATACTTAAATTTGATTTGCTTTGATGATAATAAAAACTAAAAAGCAAATTGATAATGGTTTGGAAACAGTAAGAAGAAAAAGGATCACATCTGGGTTTTAGGTTTGCAACGCCACTTGTTTGCCCTAGAGTTTACTAACTAGAACCACATAGACATGGTTTGTTAAATTACTAGAATTGATGAATAATCCAAAAGCCAAATTACTAGATTATGATGATTAACGATATTAAACCGAATAATATCACAACTAGGTTTTCTACCTTTAAGATTTTTAGTATAGAAAACATAGAACATTAATAATCCCAATTGTTATTGATCAAAACCAAAAACTAATAAAAATTGATTGATTATTGAAATTTAAAACCGTTTAACCAAACATGCAAATCAAACTAAGCAAATTCATTAAATTCAATTTACATCCAAATTAAAGAATCATCGGTTGAACAAGCAATTAATACAAAACGCTACAGACGGGAATGATCTTGAAAGGTTTAGCCCTTAATCATCATGATTAGGTCTTCAATCCTTAATTTTATCTTTGAAATACGAAAGAGGATGTAATCTAGATGATTTGGAAGCGTCTTGATCACTAATTGTAAACTTATGGGTCTTGTATGTCTTGAAAACTAGGGTTTCGGGCTTTTAAAGACGGCTTTAAAACACAAAAAACCAAATTTTGACGCGGCCCCCGGCGTACCCTATGCCAATATTGGCGTAGCTACGCCCCAAAGGCTGAAAACGCTGAACGCCTTATGTTACGCTAAAAAAGTAGGCTAAGTACGCTGTTAGTGTAGGCTAAGTACGCTGTTAGTGTAGGCTACGCGGGAAGTTGAGTAGGCTACACTGGTTGATGAATATTCTTCAATTTTCTTTATTTTTCGCGTATTAATCCCGTTTCTCAAGTACTCATTGTTGACTTATAAACATGAAATATATCCAATGTAACTCCATTCCATGCATAAGTATGATTAAAAGTACATATTTAAACGCAATTAGTATTGTTTTAACTCCTATATTTTTATTTTGTTCGTCTACCACCATTGTGTCATGACTAAAATTTTAGCTCCTATCATCATAGATTTGTTGTTGTGCCTCTTGCCCCATAAAGTTCTCCTACTAATTATGTTTTTGTGTTTTTTTCCTTTATTTTTCAAAGTTGTATGTTTTCCTAATACCCATTTGTTCATTAGTTTTGCTTCGATGAGAGCATTGAATATCGTCTTTGTGCATATTTAGGGTTTGTTTTCATTATTTATAATTATGATAAAGTTTACTACAATAAACCTTAAATATATTTCCTTTATAATAATATATATGGTGGCGAACACAACTTTTTTCATAGGGGTTGAAAGCTTTTAGGGTTGTTAACATTGTTTTCATTTCCCGGTTTGAGTCGATTCAAATTAAAAAATATAATCAAATTAAATTTCAAATACATAATAAAATTACGATAGTAACCAATAAAAATGCATAATAAAAATATAGTATCTCTAAAGAATTCTCTATCGTCAATTATTGTTTGAATCCTAGCCACTACATTATCTAGAGAAACATCCCTAAACATTTTTTTAAAATAACAAATACAAGCATCGCCCAAATTCTTATCTCATCTAAGCAAATAAGTTTTTACGTATTTTATAGCAAAAATAATATCTCTCAACACTTGGTATTGAGATGTGTAAAACGATAACTAACTTCAATAAATGATATACCAAGTTAAATGAAACGTATTTTTTTTGTTCCAATCATCATTTGTATGTTTTATCACTTTCATTAAAACAAATCTTTTGATTTAATCCAGCCACTAAATTCCTTGGTAACAAGCATATTTGTGATTTCCAAATAATCTTTAATAATCCAAACTATTACCTATTGGCCGATAATAATCCATACTATTAATTTGGCCGGTAATACTCTCAACTTTCACTTTTATAACCAACAACAATACCATTGATATAATTTTTAATTTTTTACGCTCAATTTGCATATATTTTAGTATCAATTTAGCTTGTATGTTTTTTCATTTCATTCATAATTATTATTGCGAACCGAATCGAGTCCAAATCAAACATAAAAAATTGAAAATTATGTTATTGGGACTGTTGTTAGTAATAAAAGTGAAAGTTGGGAGTGTTACCTGCCAAATTGATAGTATGGATTATTATCGGCCAATAGGTAATAGTTTGGATTATTAATTTCCAATTTGCCTAAAATAAATAATAGAAAGTAATCAACTCACGAAATAAGACTTAGTGAAAATTTTCAAAAAAAAAAAAAATAATATTGGGATTGTTACATTATAATATTTACAATTGTTATTCGTTTTATAATAATCTTATATTTGTAAAAAACTTAAAATCTTGAATTATTTTTTCATGTGCTCATTGTCTAAATATTTTAGGGGTCCATGTCAAAATTTTGGGGGTTTTTAGGGTTAAACCCCATATATATTTCAAAAATATTCTTAGGATGCAAATGACCCTATCACCCAAACCTACGTCTAACCTTAGCATCTTCGCTTTTTGATCTTGCTTTAGTTATTACGTTGGTGCTTAAATTTGATCCTTGAAATCACAAAATTGAATCAACTTCGAGTAGTTACTTAAAGCACTTTTATCAGCCTTTAGGTTGTTAAGTACGACTTTGATCTTAAAAGTGTAGTTGTTGCTACATTTACTATATTGGAGCTGCTTTGCTGTAGATTGAATCGTGTCTAGCTTTCTCAAACCGAGTCTTTCTCAAACCGAGTCTTAGTTGCATTATGTAAAGAATTTGTCACAAGTTCTATGTAAATGTATAAAGAATATGTGTTAGTATTCATGTTTTTAGACAATTTATACTAGTAGGTGAAAACTTCAAGAACTTAATTATCACCATGTACTGTCTATCTTATTCTTATACGCCTAATATTACACCCGTAAATATCCAGCTACTTTTAGATGACACAAGATTAAGATTTTCTTTTCTTTTCTTAGCATCGATTGTTAATTGTTTATAAAAATAAATACACATACATGATTTAAAGTTCTAACCGGTGTTATAAAACAAGAATGTCCCATTGGGGCCAAGTTAATTTAAGAGTTTCTAGGTCCATTAAAATAAAACCAAAAATCATATCTTTTTAATTTTTATTTCTAACCCCAAATGTCAAAACTATCTATTTCTAAAAGAAAAAATCTCAATTTCGTTTCTAACTGATGAATGGCTCTAAATAATTGTTAATAAACCAAATAATGGATAAATAGGTTCTTGACCGTAAAACACCCGCCACTCACATCAATTTGATATTAACATTTCAGTTTGTACAATGTTTTTATGTTCACAATTGTTTTGGACCATTTAATTTTTACAAATTTATATAATTTGATATTTCTACCTAGTTCCTTTTTCTACCGAATATAAAATATTCTAAATACAAAGACTTTAAAAGTTTTGATCCATCGTCATTCGACTAGTAAAACCTTTTACTTGACGCTAACAAGATTTTTCTATACCCTTACATGTAGCTTGTTTTTCAAGAACAAGAACTACATGTAGGGGAAGGACATACGCGCTGCACGTCTCATAATATATATCATGATTGCTTTAAAAATTAAATTGAAATAGGAAGCCTGAACTCGTGTATAATGTGTACAAACATTACATTTGGAGTGTAGTTATATGAGCTCATTGTCACCAACCAATTGCCTATAAATTTACTTTTTGTTCTTATGCTAACTTACTAAAATTCAAGAATTACATAAAGAAGTGGCAAAAGTATCACTTCTTATCTTCTTCCCTCCACAAACAACTCCTGTATTAACATATTCCTTACATTTTCAATAATCATATTCACTCAACCCAATCACTATTTCAAAATGAAGAAAATGGTTGCAGGATTTGCATGCTTTTCTGCTTTGCTTCTTTCCCTTTTTGTTTGGAATGTAACGGGTCGTTTGTTGCAGTATGATGATAGTGAGCGTGTTTCAGATGGAGTTAGCTATGGTGCATATAATACCATAGGATCTTTCCTACGACCTCTCGAGGGGTCAAGCAGTTCTGAAGAGCACTGTGAGCAAATGTATGGATTTTTACCATGTTCAAGCAATCTCCCCGGTCATTTGTTTCTTATCATCGTCTATGAATACCTTTTGTATCATGGAGAATCTTATGCTGGTGGCGATGGACGGATTTTTGGTGTTCTTGGAAACAACTTTTTCGGTGCAAGTGTTTTCCAGCTTCTTGATTCACTTCCAGATTCTCTTATTCTTATTGGTATTCAACTTTCGTTTCATGCCATAATCCTTAGAAATAAATATGTTTTCTATGAATCGAATAAGAAAACAAACATACAAAGTATAACTCTCACTTATAGCGAAACTGTTGGTATGGCTATGAAAAAAATAAAGGATTACATATTATTTACCAAAGTTGAAAGAAGATTACGATTGGCAACATTGTCAAAAGTTAAATTGAAGTAAAATTGATTAGATATCATAATACACTAAGACATTTGAGGTTGTAGACGTGCTTTACTTTCATTCTAGTTCATATATTTATTTACATTTTATCCAAGGGTGGTTGTATAATTTATGGTCATCTTCTTCTACTTAAATTCACAAGACTTTGTTTCATTTTAAGTCCTAAAGAGTTTTTGGTGGCATTCTATTTATTGTGTTTGTGAAATATGCATGATGATTGTGAGGATGACCCCGCCATTATGCCCGTACAATAGAATTTATCATCATTAAAGATCTCTCACTAGTTAGGTTCGAATATTTTAGTATCATAAAGGCTATTTTTAACTAACTGGATTTATTTAACATCAAAATAAAATTGTATATAATCAATAGAAATTAGAAGGTGTGAAATGTACGTTTATTTGAGATATTATGATTTTTAAGATCAAGGTAGGGTTCTATGGGGAAGCCAGCCCCCTAGACCAATGTGGTTCAAAGGGTCATACCTATGCTAGGATACAAAGGGCAATGAACCTAGGAGGGGTCATACTACTCGTTTGCATGAGAAAATAAAAAAAATTAGTCTCGTTTATTATATATCAAAATTTGTATTAGATTTACATAATTAATTGATAGTTGCATAAACTAATAGATAGTTAGTACTTAGTAGTTAGTTGTTGTCATAAATGGGAACGGAAGTTTAGCATCAATTTGGTCCATGACCACAAAAGTTACTTTTACTATATTTAGTGAATCCGTTTATTACACAGGTTGATAAATAAAATATTAAAAAAATAAAATTTCTTAATAATGAAATGATATTTTAATATTAAATATGATTGAAATCTTACTTATTATAAATAGAATAAAATATTTTGTTTAACAAGAACATTTTAAAAAATATTATTTATAAAAAATTTCTTGTTATAACTCTTATTTTTAATTATTTTATAAAAAATATTACTTTTTATAAAACACTAATTTTAAATATTTTGTATTTTTAAAAAAATTTGATGTTTAAAAATTTTTACTTTTTATAGAACACCAACAAAAAATTTTCTTATTTTATAAAATTTGTTTATTTTGAAATAACATTAATAAGAAGAACGTTTCTTAATTTATTAGAAATTATTTTAATATAAAAAAGAATTAAATAATATTAGTAATTAATATATTTATTTAATAGCAGAGAGAGACGGAAAAAATTTGGTGAGGATGAATGTGGTGATGCCATATGTCCTCTACATATACACTTTTATTAGAGAAAGAAGAAGAAGATTTCACACTATTTAAAACTAGGTTAGTACCCCGTGTATTACACGGGTTAAATATATAAATTATTAAATAATTAGTAAAAAAAATTTATGAATTATAAAACTATGCTTAAAGATAAAATATAATTATAATTACTTATAAATAGCTACTTTAAGTAAATAAATAATAATATATTTTTCTTAAATTTTTGTTTTATAAAAAATTTATTTTTTGTGAATATTTTGTTTTAAGTAAAATGATTTTTTTTAAAAAGTTCGTTGCTTTTTTATTTTTAAAAAGTGTGTTTTTAATTTAAAATAAATAGATTTTCAATTTATTAAATTATACATTTTTTAATTTGAAAATGGTATGAGTAATATTATTAGTATTCAATATTAGTTTTAATAATAGAGATAAATGAGAAAGTTAATATGATGAGGCTTACGATTGCGTCACGTATTATCATATTTTTTTCTAATTATAGATAGATTGATAGACAAACAAACAGATATATATATATATATATATATATATAGATAGGCTAGAAACTCATTTATTAAACGGATTATAGTTAGTAATAAACACAAAGATTTATAGTATGATATTTTAATATAAGATATGGATTTTATATACGTAATAGTTAAAAAAAATAAAACAATTATATTATTTTTTTAACTCTCTTATCTAAATAGTTTTATTTTTAAACATTCGTATTAAGATTCTTTTAAAAAGAATTTATTTTTATAAAAATCTTGTTTATTAAAAACTGCGGTTTGTAATTATTTTGGTTGTTTTAATAAGATTGTTTTTAGAATAAGTTCACATTTTTTATATTTTTTTAAAAAAGGACGGATTTAAAATATTTTGTTTCAAAAAGGTTTAGTGTTTTTGAAAATTTCATATTATATAAAATTTTCTTATTATTAGTTCTATTTTAATTAAAAAAATGTGATTATATATTTTCTTAATAAAATCTAACTTTAAAAATATACATTGAGTTTAAAAAATTTAGATGAGAAAGAGAAATATTGCAATTAATAAAATTGATCTTTAATAAGAGAGAAAAATTAGTTTTAATATTTAAATTATTATAATACCCTTTTGTATGGAAAAATAAGATAATAATGTCTAGAAGAATAACAAGTGGCAAAAAGGTAGGCCAGGAGAATGACATGTGGTTTTAGAAAGCTTGTTTTATTAGAATATATAAATATTATGAAAACTCTAACTATGTATAGTTCGTGGATGTATCAACCATATGAATAAGTGTATCACTTTACCCTCTCTATCATTTCTGATTCGTCTTGCTATTATTCGTTTTAGTTTGTTTATTTGGTGATTATTTTTTAACGCTACTCTTGATTATTTGATTGCAGCATCAGGACTATCAAGTAGTAAAGAAAAAGCTCAAGACTATGTTGTAACTGGAGCAGGGCTACTAGCTGGATCGTCCATATTACTTCTTACCCTTTTATGGGGAGTTTGTTTCATATGTGGTAGGAGAAAGTTCTATGCGAAACCTAACTTTAAAGTGAAAAGCAAAGTGATACAACTATTAACCGGTCTGCATTCATCATCTCTTCTATTTATAATAACTAACATACCATAAAGCTACATATAATTGTTACAAAATTTGATGACTCATTTGTGATCTTAATATTCATACATTTTTACAGGTTCCGGTGTTGTTACAGATGCAGAAACCAGTTATCATGCCAAAGTTATGTTCTTTTCGCTTGTACCATTTATAGTCATCCTATTACCGAGCGTATTTGGTCTATCGTACGCTAGTCATGGATACGAGATCGTCATTCTTGTTTCACTTTGTGTTTCGGTTATGTGTTTACTCGCTTACTTCTTTTATCAGGTATGCATCGATTGCCCTTCAAAAAAACACACTTATATATATATATATATATATATATATATATATATATATAATGATGATGAAAATACTTAAATAGTATATATTAAGTTATATGAAAAAATAATATGTATATATATATTTGAAAAAATAAATAAATAAAATTATAAAGTAAAAGATGATAAAGTTACAAAAAACATCATTTATGTTTATAATAACATAAATAGTCCTTTATAGGTAGAAAGACCAAATTATCTTTCATTTAACAAAAAAAAAAAAAAAAACTTAACAGCAGTTAGTTTAAAGGTTGTAATCTATTACAAAATGATAAGATAAATGATATTTAGTTTTAAAGATAAAAAATGATACATGCAGTTTCATATAAATTTATAGTATGTTTTTGCATTTTTTTCTTTTATCTATATATATAGTTGACTAATAATACAATACCTTACTTAGTTATAATTCTTTTACCGTAAGTTTGTAAACCATCCAAATTTTATTCCGTTCTACAGAACCTATTAAAACATTAAATACTTGTATTACTCAAGAAAAGGCCTCACTTGACCAATTCATTCTAACACTTCTACAAAACAGTACAAGATATATATGTGGGAATTAATCTTGGTTAAAGAGGCTAAATTGGTGAACTAAGAAGTTGATGAACGATTGGGTTCACATGTGAAAAAAAAAGGTTGGGTACATATGAACCAAAGGAAGACCGAAGACTGATTTTTTGGTTTTAAGTCTTTTAATTAATATTAGCATGTTTCTCTTTAGGTTGAGTCGGTAATTAGTTTGGTATTGAAGTAGGATTAAGAATCTTTTTTTCCAAGAATTTACTAGTAGAAATAAGGGTTCAGGTTTGTGTTTTTAGCATTTCTCTAGTTGATTAATAATATCAAAAGTGTCGAAAAGTTCCTCAAGTATTCTTGTGCTTGTTTTCTTTGATCTTTAAGCCTGATTTTTCAACAATTGGTATCAACGCGACAACACTTTGAGAGGAGCTTGACGAAAAGTTAAAGGTCCGAGGGGTGGATTGTCTGGTGCACAAAAGACAACAGTCGGGGCTACTGTCGGTGTAAACTAAGGAGTTGTAAGGTATCAATGGGAGCATAAAGTATGTCATGATCATAGATATAAAGAAAGAGGGAGGAAGAAATAGAAAGGCAAAATTGGGCAGTAAAAGAAGAGAGGAAATCAAATGTGTGAACCAACTAAGAGGAGAAACGAAATGTGTTCTTACACCATATCTCTAGAACCAAGCCTTTGTAGTTTGAGTAACAAGAAGCAAGAGCAAGGATCAAACCTATGTGGCTCAAGAAGTAAGAGTAAGAGCAAGAGCAACAAAAACAACAAGAACCACACCCTAGCGGTTTGTATGGCAATGGGTTCCTAGTAAGTAGAAAGTAGCAAGAGCAAGAACGATACATGTGTGGGACGAAACAAGAAGAACCGAAAAGAGCGTGTGTAGATCTCCCGATCAATTCAAGCAAGACAACAAGATAGCAAGAAAATAGTCAAGGTAGCAAGAGCGTCAAGAAAGTAATTAAGAAAACACTGAAGCAAGAGGAAGGGATTGCAGCTCGCAAGAATGATGTTCGAATCCGTCATTAAATTGAAAATAAAGCCGAAGAAAAGAAGCGGCAAGTTCAAAGGAAGGAAAGGTACAAACAAGCACACAAGAAAAAGAAAAAAAAAAAGTTTTGTAATATTAATAATCTTGAAGGAAAAAAATCACAATTTAAAGGGGTGAATGTTGGAATTAATGTTGATTGAATAACTTGAAGGAAAAAAATCACAATAAAGAGATGGATTGGACTCACATGTTCAAAAAAAAGGTTGGATAAGTAGGCGAAACCTTTTTGGTAGATCTTGAGAACTTTCATTTAAGGAAAAATACAGTTGTGTTTCAGAGTTTTTTCTAATAGAAGAAGAATAAGAAAATTGTGTTTCGAGTTTACTTAAGAAGGGAAAAGTAGAGAAATATAAGGGAAATGAAGCCTAAAATCAATCCTTCAAATTGAAAGAAAATGGAGAGAAAAGAAAGGAAAGAAAAAAAAGAAGATAAATGAAAAAAAGGAAAAGAAAGTATTTTCTTTCTTTTCTTTCGTTAAATAAACTCAGGAACACAGTAGAGTTATAGCGTGAGATTAATCTTGATCGGGTCAAGCCAGGTAAAAAGGGTACGGGCCGGCAGTAAGTTTTATTTAACCATATGTTTCTTATTGTTTTTAGTAAGTAATGTGTCTTTCACGTTGTATGTTCTACATGAAATAAGGGGTCCTGGGTTTAGTTGAGTAGTGTCTTAGTTAGTTTTTCCCCAATTTAAGAGTTCATAATTTCTTATTATCGTGTAAGCAAGAGTTCAAACTAAAAATCATCTATATGTGAGTTTTGTGAGTGTTAATGGGGCCTAATGTCACGGCCCGCCAAAACACAGATCGCAACACCCAAATTTTTACCGGTTAGGAGCTCTTTTGAAGCAAACTAGGCTGCCCGGAAGACTCCGGAACAGCCCACACAATTCTGCAGCAACATGGCAACATCGGAAGACTCTAGAACGTCCCACACAACACTAGAAAACGTTGCTCGAAAGGCTGCTATGAAGAAGCAACTTGTGCAGCCCTAAAAAATCTCGGAAGTCTCTAGAATACACTATAAAATTCAGCTATGGAGATAGATAGATCAAGAAGTAGCCTAGAGAATTCCATAGAAATATCTAGGTATAGATATTTCTAGTACATGAAATAAAATATGTATAGATAGATCTAGATATAGGATAATCTAGAGATCATAGTACTAGTATAAATAGGATGGTGGTGCTTTATTTGCACACACCTAAGTTCCTTGTAACTCAAAGCCTTGTACTTGTGTTTATAAGTAATACAAGCTTCATACTTGTGTTGTAATCACACATCACAAGCATTCCACTTGCGTACTAAAAATCTAACGTTCCCTTACAAAGATTTCCGCTGCATAAACCATCCGTTCGAGACCAAGAAGGCTGACTTAGAACAAATCTAAGTGCCGCACGAGAACTGAACAAATCAGTCCGTGACAAGTGGTATCAGAGCCGCGTCGATTCATTGGGATGGCATCTAATCCTGAAAAGGTTGTACCCGCAAGCATTGCCGGAGACGAGACCCGTGGAAGGGAGGATACTCGTAAAGGTGACAAGAGAACTCGAAGCATGTCCAAGGACTTGGTTGCAAGCATGGACAAAAGAGTTGAAGATGTCGAAATAGCATTGTCTGATTTCAAAAACGAAATGGATGAATTCAAGGCTGAAGTAGATATCTTCAAAACACACACCTACGACTCTTTGCAACATGTTGAGTCGTTAGGCAATGACTTTGATGAAATGAGAAGCGATCTCAAACTCGCCCTCTCCTTGATAAAGAAGGAGATGGAAGAGGCATTCACAAGGGAGTTGGGTCAACTCAAAGCTAACTTTGAGAAAGTGATCAAAGACTTGCAAAGTGAATTAAGTGTTTGCAAGCGCGCACTAGCAACTGGAGGTGACAACATAATCCAAGCCTATACAAAGGTAGACATCCCCAAACCATCACCATTCGTAGGTAAACGAGAGGCAAGGGCTGTGGATGACTTTCTCTGGGAGATGGAGCAATACTTTGAGGCCATCGACATTGTTGAGGATGCTAAAAAGATCAAGACGGTAACTCTTTACTTGAAGGAGACCGCAGCTTTATGGTGGCGTCGAAAGCACTTAGAGATCGATAGAGGTACGTGCACCATACGAACCTGGACTTATTTCATAAAAGAAATCAAGAAACAATTTTATCCGGAAAATGCCGAACACAAAGCAAAGATCCGGCTTCGTAATCTAAAGCAAAAGGGTAGCATCAAGGACTATGTCAAAGATTTCCCTACCCTTGTGCTAGAAATTCCGGACTTGTCACCAAAGGACTCTCTCATATACTTCATCGATGGCTTGCAAACATGGGCAAGAACTGAACTTGAACGACGAAATGTTCAAGACTTGTCCTCAGCCATCGTTGTTACTGAAAGCCTGATCGACCACAACGAAAGGCGATCACAAAAACCCATCTTTACGGAGGATAACGATGAAAAAGGTGGGGGAGCAAGACCCCATAATAATAACCAAAATCAAAATCAGAGAGATGATACTTGAAAGCCACAAAGGTACGGGAAGGAGGTACAAATAATCAAAGGATGTTTCCTTTGCGATGGGCCACACAATGCGCGAGATTGCCCGAAAAAGGCTAGACTAACAGCCTTGATAAGATCTGATGATGAACCATCAGACCCAGAGGAGGTTCGTTCAGGAGCAATGCAACTTCAACTACTTAATACTTTAAGTAAAGTTGAAGGCAAGCCCTTGGTGATGGCAAACCAATCAAATCCAACCACAATCAAAGACAACCCGAAAAGAGAATCAAAAGGTCTTCGGCTTGTAACTATGGAAATAAAAGGGCAACATGTGAAAGCGTTGGTTGACACCGGAGCAAGCCACAACTTCATCTCACCTGAAGAGGCTCGAAGACTTGGCTTAAGGATCACCACGCAAGAAGGATGGATCAAGGCCGCCTCAGGAAACGCGAAGCCAATTGAAGGAGCAGCATGGGGCGTGAAGACAAAGATTGGATCATGGTCAAGCAAGTTGCACTTTTCAGTCGCTCCACTAGACGATTACGACATCGTACTAGGAATGGACTTCTTTCGAAAAACAAAGGCCTGTCCGGTAACATTCATCAACACCATGTATATCATCAAGGGAGATGAAGTACACATAATTACCTTGGAGCTAGATACAAGGCATTGAGGCAAAACCATCTCTTTCCTACAACTCATAAAGACAAAACATGGGGCATCTAAACAACACGACGAGGACGTCGTGGCATTAGGTGGGGGAGAATGTCATGACCCGCCAAAACACAGATCGCAACACCCAAATTTTTACTGGTTAGGGGCTCTTTTGAAGCAAACTAGGCTGCCCGGAAGACTCCGGAACAGCCCACACAATTATGCAGCAACATGACAACATCGGAAGACTCTAGAACGTCCCACACAACACTAGAAAACATTGCTCGAAAGGCTGCTATGAAGAAGCAACTTGTGCAGCCCTAAAAGATCTCGAAAGTCTCTAGAATACACTACAAAATTCAGCCATGGAGACTAGATAGATCAAGAAGTAGCCTAGAGAATTCCATAGAAATATCTAGGTATAGATATTTCTAGTACATGAAATAAAATATGTATAGATAGATCTAGATATAGAATAATCTAGAGATCATAGTACTAGTATAAATAGGATGGTGATGCTTTATTTGCACACACCTAAGTTTCTTGTAACTCAAAGCCTTGTACTTGTGTTCATAAGTAATACAAGCTTCATACATGTGTTGTAATCACACATCACAAGCATTCCACTTGCGTACTACAAATCTAACGTTCCCTTACAAAGATTTCCGCTGCATAAACCATCCGTTCAAGACCAAGAAGGCTGACTTAGAACACATCTAAGTGCCGCACGAGAACTGAACAAATCAGTCCGTGACACTAAGCCAACATATAAGTCTTTTATCTAATATTTATACCTGTAAAGATATAGGAGTATTTAATAAATACTAGCATGTTTGTTTGTAGGTTGAGTCGGTAGGTTGTTTTATATTGGACTAGATTTAAGAGTATTGTTATGCGAGTTTTTACTAGTATAAATAGGAGGTAATGTTTAAGTTCTCAACGGAGTTTTTTTGTTCCTTATTATTAAAAGTATTGAGCAGTTACTCAAAAATTCTTGTGTATGTTTGTTCGATCTTTGCGCCTGATTTCCAACAATATATCATACAAAGATGTAGGATAAGTTTTTGGTTCTTGATTTTTCCTTTGGACTTTGCAGCTTTTTGATGAGAGGATTCAGAAAAGAAGATTGGAGTATGCAGAAGTTGAAAGAAAAGTTGAATTGCATGTGCCATTTTATGAAGTGCAAGCACTTATGCTAGATAGGGAAAAACATCTCATGCTTCGGCAAAAAGAAATGGAGAAAATCATGAAATCTCCCGCGGTGAACGACAAGAAATCTATGACCAGAGAGGAATTCTTTGACATGTTTCAAGATTGGCTTGATGTCACGCGACAATTGATGGATGATCCGTATTCACTTGATAAATCAGGGGCAGAATATAATCTGGTCAATGCCACACAATAATTTCCAACTATAACTAGTTTGAGTTTGTTTGATTTGATCTATCCGTTGAGTGATTGTTTTCGCTTGATTCCTTCAGGTTGCAAAGCTATTGCTTGAAGATAAAAACCAACTGATAGAACTGATATCCCTTATGATGGAACGCGCTTCAGGAGAGAAATTGCTCAAGGAAGATGGAGCGCGAGATGAATCTGCTATAGATAGGTGAGACGAGACTATGCTTATATGCATATTTGACATTGTACTGATACAAATTTGTGTTAAACTTTTAGATTCTTTGAACGTATTGATACCAATCATGATGGACTCATTTCAAAATGTGAACTGAAAAACTTCATCATGGAAGTCAACTATGAGGAGATATTGATGGACGACGAGATAGCAGAGATTATAATGAGACACTTAGACATTGATGGAAATGGGAATATTGATAAACAGGAATTCAAATCCGGGGTTACAAAATGGCTTAAAGAGATCGATCGGGTAGCTTCACGTAACCAGAGAAAGCTATCAAAAGACGACAACAAGAACCAAGTAAAATGCATAATCATTTATCAGCTAGAATAGAACAACTTTGATTTCTTCTTGTGTATTGAAATTGGTTCACTATTTCTTTTTTTTATACAGGAAACAGATAGGTACCAGCGTGCAGAGGCAAAGGCGAAGGCGAAAGAGAAGTTGAAGGCGATAATATTATTACTAATTGGAATCTTTATGCTGACCGTGCTGGCTGAGCCTCTGGTGGAAAGTGTTAGAAAATTTTCAGAATCTGTCAAGATAAAGCCTTTTTATATCTCATTCATCTTAGTCCCGTTTGCTACTAATGCTAGAACAGCCATTGCAGCCATTAGAGCTGCGAGTCAGAAGCGACATCAAACAACGTCTCTAACTTTCTCTGAGGTTTGTGACTACCATAATTTAGATTTCATTTTTCATGATTCCAATACGCAGACAGTAATTGTCATGCTTAAATCACTTGAAATGCAGATATACCATAGAGTTTTCATGAATAACATCCTGGGCTTTTGTGTTCTTCTCTCGGTGATATACTTTCGCGGATTGGCATGGCAATTCTCAGCTGAAATTCTTGTCGTCATCATCGTTTGTGTCATCATGGGGCTTCTTGCAAGTGTCAGATCCAAGTTTCCAAATTGGGCGTTGCTAATCGCCTTCCCTCTCTACCCTCTATCTTTGGTTATGGTTTACTTTGTTGACGATAGTTTTCGGTCCACTTAAAACTTGAACTGCCATATGCATAAAGCTTATGCAACATAGTTTGCATATCTAGAAGAATTTTAATAAAAAGACATCTTGAATACAATGAAAGAGTTGTAAACTGCATAGATATTTCAATTTGTGCCACTTTAAACCTGCATAGGTTCGATTGTTATAAGAAAAATACGATAAATCTGATTATCGACTCAAGGTTTTGGGAAGCAATCCACTCGTCGACATACACTGATACGTGCCACTTCCCACGTCCAATTGCATAACATCCATGTTCCATTTGTTTTGTTTCATGTTTTATTTGTTTCTTAATTAGTTTTATTTATGTATGCATAATCTCCATTATCTTAGATAGTGGGTTTAGTTAGTTTTCATCTTTTGCATATTTAAGAGTTTGTATGTGAATTGTTCAAGTAGTAGAAAATTGGATTAAAAGTTTGTGTCTTTATTCTCTCATCTTTGTTCTTGGAGCCAAACCCACTCAACGGGTCTATCGGGAGATTGACCATCTCGAATCGGTCTGTATCAATGGTGCTTTCATTCTCGTCGTCTCCTTCCCGCACGGACACACCGTCGTTGTATGACACGCTTACTAGATCACAGCAACTCTTGAATTATTTCACAGCCAACGCCGACCAACTCGCCGCCAACTTCCGCCGTCGAGTTGCATCCCTCTCTGTTTATCAAAAAGCCGCAATCAAAGCCAGCCTTAATAGCTTGACCGCTCAACTTGCCACATTACATCCCATCTCCGTTGATACCATACCACCACCCACACTACCAAATCCACCACAACAGCACAATCCTCCACCATCATTGGTTCTGCCAAAGCCTAGTTCCCAACTGCCATCGTTGCCACCCACTCAATTCCCTTCTACCAACCACCCACAAGCCACAACAGTCCTCATTCTGTCCAAAAGCCTGGTCCCATCATTGCCATCCCCAACCCTACCATCATCACATCCAAAATCTCTTCAACCTATGCGGTTGCCCATCCACCGTCAACAAAGTTGTTGTCACTATGCCAAACATAAACCAAATATAACCCAGTTCCTACTACCTCTAATGTTTGAGATATATACCCTCATACCCACCAAAACAAAAGCTATTGTCATCACCCCTCCTATTGGTATCAACATGGGTTCTGCAGTTTTAATTTATACTAATGACTCTAGTACACTCATGGTGAAAGGAGAGGGATTCTTGCTAGAGAAACCATGTGCTGGTCAAGGCGAAAGAAGAGACTGGCGACCACCTTGGCGACCTCCTTGGCGTGTGGTTGTGACCGCTCCGAATGCCGATGGAAGAGTTGAATGGCGGCCACCGTGGCAAACCAATCCCGTCCTTGAAGACAAGGGCGTTTTTTAGGGCGGGAGTATTGATACGTGCCACTTCCCACGTCCAATTGCATAACATCCATGTTCCATTTGTTTAGTTTCATGTTTTATTTGTTTCTTAATTAGTTTTATTTATGTATGCATGATCTCCATTATCTTAGATAGTGGGTTTAGTTAGTTTTCATCTTTTGCATATTTAAGAGTTTGTATGTGAATTGTTCAAGTAGTAGAAAATTGGATTAAAAGTTTGTGTCTTTATTCTCTCATCTTTGTTCTTGAAGCCAAACCCACTCAACGGGTCTATCGGGAGATTGACCATCTCGAATCGGTCTGTATCATACACTAACTTTTAAAAAACTAAAATACAAATTACGATGACCCATAACTCCTACTTATACTACTCCGAAATCATTCAATTTGGCCAAACACTAGTATGGTACCCGAACCTTGATACAGTCGTCCATAACTCATCATGTTTCGTACCATGATGTTGTGTGCAGTGTTCTTTACCTTGACACGAACCTTAATAGGATTTCCATTTGGCCTCGACAACTCAATGCGTTCAATATTGGTTCAATATTGGCATATCAAAACAACCTTAAGTATCGAAACTATAATTCATCAAAGTGTTCCTTACCCACGATGTTGCATAATTTTCCTTACTCGCTATATAGACGTTGATGTGTCCCGTAACAAATTCCACTAATGTAAGACCTCACATAATACCAAATAGCTCAAACATTTATCTTAATTCATTTTCATAAAAATTTCATTCTACTTAATGTTGGCGTTTTAAATATTTTGGTAAAACAATTTTTGTAATTAGTTCAATATTAGCACATCAAAACAATCATAAGTATTGAAACTATAATTCATATGATTCACATCAAAAGTTCGTAGGCATCATCTGAAGTTTGCATATTTCTAAACTAGGCACACATCGAAAGTTCATTCGTCAAATCCTTTCCATTAGTCGAAACTTACTCCAATAAGAAGTTCCTATAACTGAAAGCCCTTCAATCGAAACTAAGTTTTGATGAGTTTTTTACCAAATGGGTGTTGATTAAAAACTTATTTATCAAAATGGGTGATTTAAAAAATATTTACCAAAATAGGTGTTTTTTAAAAAACTTTTTCCTTCTCACTCATAATGTTATTGGATAAACCAACTTACATTTAATTTCATGTATTTATTTTAAAAAATATCTAATGAAATCAAGAAAACAATTTATTAGATTCTCAATTTTAAAAAGTTTTTCTAATTTTTTTTATTTATTCAGCTTTCATGATTGTTTGTTATCCTAAATAAAAATACAATACTATAAATTGTTGAATGGGTATATCGTTCTTTTGTTTTTTTAAATGCCTAAGAAATATTTTATAACTATTTACACTAAAAGGTCGGTTTTTCAAAAGTGCGTAAAATCAATTTATTGGGTTCTCAACTTTCGTAAGAAATAAGAAATATTTTATAAGCGGATATTCTAAATTTACATAAAATATTTTACAAAACAGTCTAATCTTATGCTTGTTAGTCGTAAACATCCAACTTTTTTTTGTTTGTTTATTCAATTGTATTTGCGTGCATTCGCTAATATGTTTGTTTATTACGTATGTTTATGTTCATCTACTAATTTTTTTCTAACCTTTTTAGAAGTCCTTCTTTAGTTATTTAAAATTTTCACGTTCAAAGTCATCTTGCGTCAATTGTTATCACTTAAAATTGACTAAAATTAACCATGATAGTTTTTTAAAACGTTTCTGAAAGATCATTTGTATTTTTTTATTACAATTGCCTTTTACTATTATGTTTTTAAATTATTTTAAAAATATTTTAGAAATCAAACAAAGGGTATAACCAATGTTTTCAGAACCGGATCGGACGTCGAACCGGACGCCTTACTGGTTTGGTGGTCGGACCGGTCGGACCGGATTTAAGAACCGGATGACGTCATAATTATATATATAGTTATATATATAATTAAATATAAGTAATTTATACATGTATTTTATAGTTATATATAAAACTTAACTATATTTTTATATCCAACACACTAATATATGGTTCAACACCTTGTTTTTACCCATTAAAATCAAAAAAATAAAAATAAAAATAAAAAAAAATACGAAAACCGGTCCGAACCGGTCCGGTAACCGGTTCAACCGCCGAACCGGTTCGAACCGGCCGGTTCAACTTGCTGAAAACGATTTGGGGGGATCGGACCGGTGGACCAGCCGAATCCCGGTCGAACCGGTCGGACCGGCCGGTCCGATCCGGTCGTGAAAACAATGGGTATAACCATCAACTTGATTGTATTTTATTTATATGTATGATAACAAAATTCATCAAAGTTGACCAAAATTAAATGTGACGTTATAATTATATATCATATAAATAGATAAAAGAACTAAACAAATTTTTTAAGAAAACCTTTTAAAAAAATGAGAATCCAGTAAATTATTATTTCAATTTTATTAGAAACTTTTTCTTAACTTCTAAAACAAAAACATTAATTTAGGTATAATATGGTTTATCCAATAACATTAGGAGTGAGAAAGAGAAAAATTTTTAAAAAACACCCATTTTGGTAAATATTTTCCAAATCACCCATTTTGGTAAATAAATTTTTTATTAACACCCATTTGAATCGATGACTCCTCTTTCGATTCAAACTTTCTATAAAAATTGATTTCTATAGCCTTTATTTGAAGGGTTATTGGATTTTAATAATTCTAACTTTTCTTTATTGATCAGGATTAATCCCAACTAAGGAAATATTTACAAACATTCTTAATTTTAAGCTTATTTTCTTTCAACTATCCCTTACTAACTGAGAGTTAACACCGTTAGTTTTTTGATGACGTGGACTGTTTATATGCCCAAAAAACTAAGCAGAAAGTTGAAATCAACCATCTGGCACTTCAATTTAAAACTTCTGCACCCTAAAACCGGTCAATCTTCACCTTCTGATCTAAACCACTTAACTCATTAGAGGTAGATTTTAGGTGTCGTTGGAGGCTAGACAGCGAAAAAAAAAGACTTGATAAAGGCTAGGCGGCATAGTTGAAAAATAGCTTAATGTTGGCCCCATTTCATAAAAAAAAAACTAACGGTGGTTAACTCTCAGTTAGTAAGGATTGTTGGAGAAAAATAAGTTCAAAGTTGGAAGTGTCTGCAAATATTTTTTGAGTTGAGATTAATCCGGCCAATAAATAAAACTTTGGATTATTAAAATCCAATAACCCTTATTTTAAAGACTTTCTATGGCATACGTTCTAATTAGTAACAATTTTCTATCGAGTAGTAGATTTTCTATTGAACATTCCTACCTTCCATCAAACAACTAAACTTTCTTTTAAAGCAGTAATTTTCAAATAAAATTGTTATTGAACAACTTAACTTTCTATTTAACAAGCTTTCTATTAAACAACCAAACTTTCTATTAAACAAATAAACTTTCTTGTGAACAAGTGAACTTTATATTGAACAAATAAACTTTTTTATTGAACAATTGAACTTTCTATTAGACAGGTAAACTTTTTATTAAACAATCAAACTTTCTACTAAACAAGGAAACTTTCGATTGAATAAATCAATTTTCTATTGAGTAACTGAACTATCTATTTAAAAATTAAACTTTTGATTGAAAGACTTCGTCCACATCCAACGTGTCAATTCTTTGAAAACACTTTATAATAAAACATGAATTAAGTATGCATTACCACCCTACAGATAAAAGAAAATGGGACATATAACTCACTTTGGTTGCTATGAGGCATCCCGTTAGCTAATCATAACAAATGGATTTTTGATATCTTGTAGCATGCGTTATCATTATATCTGACTTCTAAAGGTCTTAGTAACGAACCATTACCATATGTTCATTATCTACGTAATATCATGATCTTGACATTTCATTCAACATAAAAAGAGCTAAAAACATAACTATGCGCTAATGTGCCTTTACCATGCTAAATACGAATAACTCGAAACTAACTCAAACGAACTCAGATTTAGGTGATTCAATCGACCACAAGTTCGTAACATCAAGCCCTAAAAGCCCCACTCTTTCCACCACCGACACCGTCGCAATAGAAACAAACAATCGCCGTACTTACTGTTCCACACGCTTGCATTCGAGTAGCTTGAAACTACCCCAAAGGAACTCTTATTGAGGTGATTCAAGCGAGCGACCATGATGTTCATATCACCGAGCTCTACCATCTCCACATGTCATCACCGGTGGCCACACGACAGTCTAAAAACCAAACAGTGGTCTGAATTACTATTTTGATCGGATTCTTCATCAAGTTTCATCCCCATCTTTCTGTAAGAAGTAGGTTCAATTTTATACTAAAAGATTGTAATTCTAACGATACTCTCGTTAGCCATGGAAAATATTTTAGTACAATACCGTTTACAAATACGACTAGAAAAATAAATATAATAATATTTATGTACCAAACTTGATTCGAACATCCATCTTTACTATATACTCCAACAAGTCTTCATATAGTATTCTTGACTTGAGTTTTTATCACGTTTGAATCTTCAACTATACCTCTTGACTGCAACAATTAACAAACAAAAGATTGACGGTTGTGGCTGAGGATCGTGTTAGACACGGGTCCCTTAAAACAGATTTCGCGTCTCTACTCAAGACAACGCGTCTGTCTCCCAGGGTACAACAGCCAAAGCAGTATAAACTGCCGGAGAGTGCCTCGACCTGAGAGATCACGTGGTAAAATATGTGTTATGATGTTATATGAAAAAAGGTCAAAGATGATGGTGTAGGAAGAATAATTTAGAGAATTCTCATCTCTAAATTTCTATGAAAACTTGTTGACAATAAAGAAAATAAATTTCTTATATACTCATGCTAAAAAATTCACATTAATGTGAGTTTTATGACTAACAACCAAAATTCCATTTGATTTATGAAATGTTTTATGAGACCAAATTAAAACTCTTATTTCATTCATGACATGCTTAATGCCAATTTTAAAAAAATAATAAACATTCATAATATTTATTAAAAGACTTGGTCAAAACATAAAACATCCATGTTAGTCAATACATGGCTTTATTAACATTATGCAAGAAATTTCAACAATTCTTACTATAATCACCCAAGTTTCACTTTCTTTATTTCGACCACTCAACTTCGAGCATCGATATCTAATTCATCTTAGCTTTAATTTGGACATGGTATAATTCGTTACAAAACGAGAACTTAAACCAATAAATAAATAAATACATAAATATAATTATTTTGTGTCCAAATTTCCAACAATCCCCCACATGAATGGAGATCGATCAAAACACATAAAATTCCCAATGAAAACTCGACAGTTGAGTCTTGCAGGATAGGTAGGTGTTCCCGTTGAACCTTCCTTTGTGAAGCATACTTAGCCTCCTGGTGGTGTGTAGACGTGATGTCTTTGAACAGACCCCGTTTTGTGTAGACGACAATACACATTCACACAAGACTCTCCCTAGTCGGGCACATCCCCTCATTGTCGTGTCCGTTATGGTCATGGATCACTATCCTGGTTTTGCGAGAGCTTTAGGATTTGCGCCTCCCCACAAATCCATTCGAAGCGACCTCACTTCTCTCTAACATAGATGATTCCATGAATCATTAAAAGCATCATGGTCATATTGATTCCCATAATCATTTAACCTGAATATGCTTAACCTCCTCTTGGTCACTGGTTCGGGGTACTCCCCCAGAATGAATGGACTAGGAAGTTCATGACTCCCTTTTAGTTTTAGGGTACTCCCCTATAGTGACACCGTTGGTCATATGATTAAGTTGTCCTATTGAACCTAGATCTTGGGATCTCCAGTCAGCTAGGTTAGGTTTCCCTCATATTCCTTATTCCTACGGGCTTTAGTCCAATTCCTTTTTATCTCATCTTTTTTTTCAACCCGCAGGTTGTTGGATCCAAAATTATTATCTATCACTTTGTCAAGTCGATATAGATAACTTCAATCGAGATAAGTTTTCATAATGTGTTCTTAACTCATAAGTTAATAATGGCTATTATGAAACTTCTAAGTGTATTTGAAGAACACAATTCTAATTTCAAAACAAACACATCTTCTTTATGCCTTTGGTAGCATCTATCAAGATTCTAAATTTAGCCAATTAGAATCCAAGTCTATCATAGACTCCTTATGACCTTTGTGTCAAAATCAATATTGCTAAAATTTCATTTTCAAATGCAAGAAACCCCCACATTTAAGTGTTATTGGATAACATCCATATGGGTTAATGAAAGGTTCTCCATTTCTAAATAGGTTTGAGAAAACTTTCTCACAAAACCATTTCATCATACCTTAAAGGATTGTTTCTACAATGGCCTCTCCCCCACATTTCTTGCAATTTGATTTAAAATGAGGTTTGCGATCAAACAAGCCTAGAAAGCTGAGTACTCCTCATTAGACTTTGTAAACTAGATAACATTATCTAGTTAGTTAAGTTTTCATAGGTTATATCAACCTTCTTAAACCGGATGAATATACTCGTTTAAATTTGTCTACACATGATTGACCTCCTTAGAGCATCATAATTGATAAGTACTATTCTAGCATGCTTTAGACTATAGTACTCTAGCATGTGAACAGAAGATGCATCATTCTGATCCTTCACAGCTTTTAGGAATAACACACTATCCCTTGTCCATAATCATGTCTTATTTTAGACAAATCATGAGACTTATTCTTAATCATTCGGTTAGGACATAACTTATTTTCCTTTACTACTCTCATCCACAGGCCGGTAGCCGCCTTAGCACCAACTTAGCAGCAGCCAGTCGGTAGCAACCGCCGGACCTCGGCATTAATACAATAGGTTGGTAGCAACTCAAAGGCAAGCTTATTACCAATCTAGCGTACACACACTCCGGTAGTTGGAATTGAGTTAAGACCAAGATCTCGATAAAATCTGTCAAAACTAAACAGCCAACTTTCAAGCACAGCCGTGCGAGTGTGTGAAGTGCAAAGTGAACCATTTTCCCTTTAACTGATAAAGACTTAATAACAAGTCTTGATCCAATTCACTTTGGTGAACACATTCATCATTAACATGATAAATGAAACTCGTCTACACTCAGTATTACATTAAGACAGAGTCAAACACATTGACACTCAATAATATGCAATTCATAAAGTTTGCATAGAGTCATTAGCACACATGTCTTGTTGTTCCCTTTAAGCTATGTATAACTAAGATACTTTCTCAAACGAAAGAAAAATCCTCCACATAGCTCTAACAACATTAAGATGGTAGATGCATTTACATTTAGATCTTTCAAAATGAATTTAGCTAAATTCATTGAAGATAACATATATTGCTTTCATATGTAGATTTATCCACACTCGTGAATTTTTATGATAACTTCAAATGAAGGTTATCGGTATATCTAATACTTGAGTATTTCATCTCAGCACACTTATCATATTTTCGATCTCATGATATGATATGACATTTGATGTTTCATCTTCGACACTTAAACAATTCAACAACTCTCAAGTTGTTTCTTATGCAAATCTCATATTGCACTATCCGTTTAAAGTTATATATTTTTTAAACATTATATAATTGACGTTTAAAATTATTTTCGTTAAAATCATTTTGAATGTTATAATAAAAATTGATTTATTTCGTTGTAAATATTACATGTGTTATCTTAAGATATTGAACACAAATAATAATACAACCGAAATTAAAACGTAAAGTGTAAAATACTTTTTAATAATAATTCAAACGGATAAAAATTACATTTAGGCATCAAATCTCCAAGTGTTATTATCTATAACACTTTCATCATTGTAGCAATGATATCGATTTTATGCCATGTCTTGAGGTACTCCCTCAATAATACTTCATACACTCATACGATTAAGTTTCTCATTTCATCTTGAGACTCTAAATTTGAATAGTCAAAACCGACCAAAAAACAACAACGTTGTGTATACACTATTTTATTTATAAGTAGTTGTATTTCAACAATTATTTCTATTCACAACAACCTCGACTTTTGTTTTTTTCTGAATAATCTCATCGAGACTATTATGTTGTTTGAGACGTGCTACTTCTCACATGAGTAGTAACCATTTTAGATTGCAAAACACATGTTTTATTAATTCAAAACATATCGTATTTATTTTATTTCTTGATCACAAAAGTCAAGATCATAAACTCCAAAATTGGTTTTATTATATAAATTAGTATCTAACACGCTCGTTAGAAGACAAACATTTACAAATGTTTTTTTTTTTAATTTTTTTTTAACACTTTTCGATTTATATAAAATAAACCGTTTCTAACACATTTATTAGAGAATAAATGATTATAAAACGTTTTTAAGTAGAATAAACCGTTTCTAACATATTTATTAGAGAATAAATGATTATAAAAACGTTTTTAAACACATTTTCGTTTATATACATAAACCGTTTCTAACAAATGATTACAACAATCATTTTAAATATTATTGTTCTTATTAAATAAATAGTTTTCTAATGCGCTCGTTAGAAAATAAATGATCACAAATAACCTTTCAAACTTATCGGTTAAAATAACCACTTCTAACCCGCACGTTAGAAATAAACCAATACAAAGATCGCTTTAAAAGCTTTTCGATTTATATAAAATAAATCCGGTTCTAACTTAGTCGTTAGAAATAAACGATTACATAAATCGTTTTAAATCTTTTCGATATATAAAATATAAAACGGTTCTAACACGCTTGTTAGAAATAAACAACTACAAAACATTGCTTTTAAACTTATCAGTTTATATACAATAAGCCCGCTTCTAACACGCTCGTTAGATCTAAACGATTGCAAAATCGTTTGTAAGCTTCTTGGCTCATATGAAATAAACTATTTCTCTTTTTATATCAAAACACTAGTTTCTAAACAAAAATTGATTTTGCTTAAATCATTGTAGTCGTAAATAATTTTAAAACTATAAACCCATGATTTCATAATGGCTTTTAAAAATTAAACCATCTCTAACACACATGTTAGATTGTTAAACATTTACAAAAATGTTTTAACACATGATAGAATCAAAGTATTCGTTTGGTAATACGGTATTTTGGATATTAGATTGTACTCCAATCTTTATTAAAATCCAAACATGACGTTGTACTACGTTATTTCCCAAAAAAAGTTCGTTTGATTTTAACAAAAATCTCAAATAACATTTTCTTTAACATTTCGTGAACCTTAAAACCATAGTAATAATGTTTTAAAAAGTCCAATCACAAAATCTGTTTTAAGTTTGTAAGAAGTAGGTTCAATTTTATACTAAAAGATTGTAATTCTAACGATACTCTCGTTAGCCATGGAAAATATTTTAGTATAATACCATTTACAAATACGACTAGAAAAATAAATATAACAATATTTATGTACCAAACTTGATTCGAACATCCATCTTTACTATATACTCCAACAAGTCTTCATATAGTATTCTTGACTTGAGTTTTTATCACGTTTGAATCTTCAACTATACCTCTTGACTGCAACAATTAACAAACAAAAGATTGACGGTTGTGGCTGAGGATCGTGTTAGACACGGGTCCCTTAAAACAGATTTCGCGTCTCTACTCAAGACAACACGTCTGTCTCCCAGGGTACAACAGCCAAAGCAGTATAAACTGCCGGAGAGTGCCTCGACCCGAGAGATCACGTGGTAAAATATGTGTTATGATGTTATATGGAAAAAGGTCAAAGATGATGGTGTAGGAAGAATAATTTAGAGAATTCTCATCTCTAAATTTCTATGAAAACTTGTTGACAATAAAGAAAATAAATTTCTTATATACTCATGCTAAAAAAATTCACATTAATGTGAGTTTTATGACTAACAACCAAAACTTCCATTTGATTTATGAAATGTTTTACGAGACCAAATTAAAACTCTTATTTCATTCATGACATGCTTAATGCCAATTTTAAAAAAATAATAAACATTCATAATATTTATTAAAAGACTTGGTCAAAACATAAAACATCCATGTTAATCAATACATGGCTTTATTAACATTATGCAAGAAATTTCAACAATTCTTACTATAATCACCCAAGTTTCACTTTCTTTATTTCGACCACTCAACTTCGAGCATCGATATCTAATTCATCTTAGCTTCAATTTGGACATGGTATAGTTTGTTACAAAACGAGAACTTAAACCAATAAATAAATAAATACATAAATACAATTATTTTGTGTCCAAATTTCCAACACTTTCTTCTGTGGCTTAGCTATAGATTAATCGCTTGATATTCATGCAAAACCACCCTCTAATTGGTTTCATGGTAGACTAGAATCCTTTAATTCAAAGTAATCACAATTGATGAAAGAATCATCATGAAATCATTAATATAAAAAAACCCTAATCTTTATCGCACCTTCTTCCCTTGCTCACATTTCTACACATTTGCATCTAACTTATTAAATATAAGTTTTTATTTTATTTAACTTTGCTACCAAAATTACTTAACCATAAAATCCCCAAATTTCGGGATGTTATAAAAAGAAGAGTTAATTACATAAAAGGTTTCTGTGCTTAAGTCTGTTTTAACTTTGGTCCCCAAGTTTAAAAAACTACAAGCTCGGTCCAAAGTTTTGTCAAAACGTAACACAAAAGGTCCCTGATGTGGATGGTCG
This sequence comes from Flaveria robusta, assembly GCA_025506415.1. NCBI lineage: Eukaryota > Viridiplantae > Streptophyta > Magnoliopsida > Asterales > Asteraceae > Flaveria > Flaveria robusta. The sequence continues at coordinate 8,619,490 of CM046465.1, forward strand.
TTAATTTTTCCGTTAATTTACATAAAATGACTAAAATACCATTCATCTTCTTCTTCCTCAAGTTTAACTCCAGCAATTATACCCACCACCATCGGTCTTCCACCCTCATCTCAAACACCACTAGAATCTCACCACCATCCCCACCACCGACGATCTACCACCACCACCAGTTTACCACCACTATCTCCAACCCCACCAACACGCTACCACCATCCCCACCACCACAAGTCTGCAACCAACATCCCTATCACCATCGAAACGCCAACACCACCATCCACACAACACCGGTCTGCAACCACCATCTCTAACATCACGGGTCGCCACCTCAAATCCAATCAAGGTTAGGGATGCTACAATGGTGGTGACGGGTGATGCTTTTTGTGGTGTTTCGGTGAGCAAGAAATAGTGATGGTGATGGTGGGTTGCGTGGTAGGATGAAGATGATGATAAAGGGAGGGAAATGAGGGGACTGTGCTGGAGGGGGGGAGGGAGGGAGATAGAGAGAGAGAGAGAGAAAGAGAGAGAGAGAAAGAAAGAATTGGGCTGAGATGGTGGGTTGCGGTGGTAGGCGGAGGTGGGGGCGGCAATGGTTGTCTGGTAGGTTGGTGGTGGTTGTGGTTTGGTAGAATAATGGTGGTTGAAGTTTTAAGGTTGAAGATGAAGTTATGGGTCCTATTTTTCATAAAGATTGATTTTTAATAGTCAATGATAATTTAGTCATTTTACTAGGACTTAAGGGAAAAAGTTAACGGCCATCAACGTTAGTGACCTTTTGTGTTAAGTTTTGACAAACCTTTGGACCGACCATGTAGTTTTCAAACCTGGGTACCGAAAGTGAAAACAGATCTAACCACAGAGAACTTTCGTGTAGTTAACTCAAGAAATTTCAGCATGCCACTTATTTTCTTCTATTTCTTTGATGACAATCCTTAAACAGCAATTGGGCTTTTAAAAAGCAGGTATATAACCATTGTAAACAGGATTTTATTTTAAACACCTCATACATATAAAGCGGTTCACTAACCGTTGTATTAAATCTTTATATATGTTTTATAATATATTTTTTGTATTAGTGTTTGTATATCCATATATGTATATTTGTATTCATAGGTATATGTATATGCAATGGGTTTCAAAACCAGATCAGACTGTGAAACAAACGTCTTATTTACCGGGTTCGACGGTGGGAACAGATTTGAGAACCGAATTAAATTATAATTCTTTTAATGAATATATATATATATATATATATATATATATATGAAAAAATAAACACTGAAATATTTAAAATATATAAAAAACTGATTCAACCGGTCCGACCCACAGTTTGACCGGTCCAACTGGTCAAACCACCGTTTTTAGGCGTTGAACCAGACCGGATTGAGATGCAATACCCGGTCCGACCGGCCTGTACAATCTGGTTTTCAAAAAAATTTGTATACGTATATACATATCAGATCTGCTAAGTCAAACGCTTTAAACATACTTACCTACACCTTTTGTCCATTGGTCATGAACCCTCACATGGGGAGGGGCAGGTTGTATTAATTAATATTTATATAAATAAAATATATTACGTAGATAATTTATTGTAATCATTTTTATTAATCTGGGGTTATAATTATATGAGGTTTCTTTTGTAAATATTTGTATTAAATCTTTATTATAATTGATTGATAATACATAAATACCTTAGATTTGTTTGTTTTACAAACGCGTCTTCAACATTCTTGGCACTTTGGTACCATTAGGTACGTAAGGGTTTTCTAAATTTATAGTAGCAATTCATTGAGACTCCACATTATCAACTCAAATATTTTAAAACCAACTTAGTAGACATAATATTTTTTTTCACTCAAACATAATTGTAGTAGGTCGATGATAATAGTTTGAGTTTTGACCAACTAGGTTCACACCACCGAAATCTTATAATATTAGCTCTTCATGTTGTCTAGTATATTTTTTAATTTTATTAAATATGATTTACTCTTTAATGATGAGAACGTGAACTTTGGTCTTGAGTCTGAAAACAAAAGAAATTGTTAGTCATCAAAATTCAAAGGTATTTTTTGAATTAAAAAAGACAGTAAGGAATAGTAAATGTTGACTTAAACCTCTCCTAACTACAAGGATCCCCGTATATATTAGAAAAAGACCCATATTTAATATATTTTTTAGCAAAGATTCTTTTACTCCTAGATATTATTTAAACCTTACATTCGTAATAAATTTTACCCAAAGGGACAATTATCAATACTACTTAGCATTGATCACAAAATCAAATACCAAAGTATATATCATTTCATTTCTATCATTCAATATTTATATATAATACAAGATCCCAATCAAATGAGGAAAAACTGACAATCAATACTAGAAAATTAGAAGTGATAATCATCACATAAAATAATAAAAACTCTATACTTTCTCTCAAGTTGGAGCACTCCTTCTCAAGTAGGAGCATGAAGATCCCAATTGCTTAACTTGTCTAGTAAAAAGTGCAAGTACGACACTACTAACGCCTTAGTAAATAGATTAGCAACTTGTTCATTCGAGTCAATATACATTGATTGAACTTTTTAAGATTCCACCCGTTCTTTAACAAAATAATAATACATATCTTCATGTTTCGTTCTTTTGTGAAAAACAGAATTGTTGGCTATATAGTGGATGGCCTAGTTTTCATAAAACAACATAGGCAGGCCAACAACCTTCACATCGAGTTCTATCAAAAGCCATCTAATCCACAAAATCCAACTCACCACAGCAGCCATTCCCCAATACTTAGCTTCGCTCGAGGACCGAGGCACAAGCAATTGTTTCATTGACTTTCAAGAAACCAATGATCCTTCTAATTACATCAAATAGTCGGTTTGTTTTTTTTGAAAAAAAGGCAGCCTAGCCAATCTGAGTCACAAAAGCCATTCAGATTCATCCCTCCTTCTATTGAAAAAATGATTCCTTGCCCGAGTGTAGCCTTAATTAAGGTAACAAAAACCAATGATTCCTTGCCCTAGTGTAGCCTTAATTGAGGTAACAAAGACCAAGTCGGCTGCTTCCAAGTATGGGTGTATCGGGTCGGGTTTCGGGTTCATCGGGTCCGGTTCCTAGGATTTTCAGGTGTAGGAAATCAACCCAAAGACCAAACCAAATAAGCAATATTTAATCGGTTTTTGGGTTTATTCGAGTCGGGTTAATCGAGTTTTTAGGTGTAGGAAATCAACCCAAAGACCAAACTAAATAAGCAATATTTAATCGGTTTTTGGGTTTCGGTATTTCGGTATTTGGTTTACTCATGTCGGGTTAATCGAGTTGACCCGAATCTCACAAACTCAATCCAAAGGCCAAACTATTTTATAAAAATTGGGTTCAGTTTAATGTAATAATCAGGTTGGGTTGCTTGGGTTTGTCCTTAACTGGTTCGGGTTGATTATGTTCACTTTTGATATTCGGGTTCAGTTGAAAAACACACCCCTACTTCCAAGTGACCTCATTGGCTACGTTCAAATGACTAGTATGTCGTTAGTCTTGGATCCCCTCGACTAGGGGATCTTAATCCCCTTTGTCAAGCATGATATTTTGTTCTGTGGGAAAAGTGGTGGAGCAACAAGGTATTTTTTTATTGACTTAGTAAAAGACTATCTTTTGTTCTATGTCAAGAGAATATTTCAAGGATCCAAGCTTTTTAATACTAAACTCTATGTCATGAAAGGCCTTCGTTTGATTTATTTTCTTCAAGAAAACATATATATGTATATGTATATATATGTGTGTGTGTGTTGGGACACAAACCTCTTTGCTTCTAATGCCCATTAAGAAAGCATTGAGAGTAAGAGAAAAAAGTTTATAAGAGGCAAAGCATGCAAGGGAATGCATCGTTAATGATTGTTGACTGGAATCAGGTTCTACATGTTCTGTGGATAAGGGAATCTTGGTCGTAAAATCGTTAAAGTGTTAAGGCTGAGACTGAGCATTATTCTCGGTTACAGGCACTTCCAAAACATTTTGGGACATCCATGGCCTCATCACCATATGAAATAATTAGCTCATCATCACTTTCGATTGAGCCTTGTGGAATGGACTCTTCTTTAATATTTTTATGAGGCCAATCGCCCCTTTGCATAATATCACCTTATGTGCTTAGATTAGGCTCAATAGCAGGCTTTTTTAGCAGGATTGTCATCCTGATGATCTTAAAAACTTGGAAAGCCTTTTTCATCCTTATTGTTTTCTAGGCAGGCAAAAGGGAAAATATGTTTGATGCACTTAACATCTATAAAAGTTATCTCCTTCTCATGCTTTATGTTAAGAACTCTAAATCCTTTAATGCCATATAGGTAACCCAAGAACACACCTAGTCTCCCTTTTTCTTAGGACTTGTCTCCTTTCGTCCATACTCCTATAATAGGGAAAACATCCAAAAACCCTCACTTGGTCGTAGTCGGGTTTTAAAGTATTACAACCTCATACGAAGTCTTGTTCTTCCTAACACATTGATGACAACTTGTTAATAAGATAGGTTGTTGTTATCACGCATTCACCCTAGTACTTAGTAGGTAAGCTCACTTCAACCTTAAGCACTTATGTAGTTTCTAGTAGGTGTCTATGCTTCCTTTCCACCACGCCATACTCTTGTGGTGTGTGTGGACATAGGATCCCTTCCCTTGTAAACAAAGTCATCATCCAATTTGAAATGAACTCCCCACCCCACCCTTACTGTCAAATCTTAGCCTTTTAATGCTATTATTAAACTACACCTTTACCATCTTGTGAAGTCAACCTAATAGTTGTTGGCTTTATCCTTATGTTTCAAAAGACTAAACAATTCTACTAAAATCGTAACAATTATAAGAAAAGGGGTTGCTTTAGAAAAAGAGAGTTTTGGTAATTTCTCTAAATGCCTCAATGTATTAACTCAAAACAATCAACACCTTTAGTTACACTAATTAGAAAAGGAAACCTTGTATCTTTAGCTTTAACGCAAGAATCACAAAAACTATCTTTAGAATTTAAACAAACATCATTAGAAAACTTAAAATCACAAAGTCTTTAGCGCGCGGTTGCAATCATGCCTTGTCTATTTTCCCTTGTTATCTCCATTTGAGATAGATCCTTGATGCATCTACCAGTTGCGATCAACTTCATCGAATGCAAGCCCTATATAAAAAAGGAAATTGGGAAAGAATGTCACTAGACACTTTAGGTTTTTTGATAATCTACTAACCAACAAGAGAATGTAACATCATTCAAACAAAAACAATAAGTTCTAATGAAATTTAGGGATGTGTAGGACATCCATGATGGGGTCCCATCTAGTCTCTGTTGGGAATAATAACATGTGCTTCATAGTTACTTTTAACTTTGTTTTTAAGAAAAAAAGAGTTTTGTGGGTTATATGCGCGGTGGAACCCGAGTTGACAATCAAATAGATCAATTTGAGTGATATAATGTGTTGTGTTTGTGTTTTGGTCAGGTTTGAGAGAACCAATCTCAAAGAACACAAAGAAAAGACAAGCTTCACACATCTGAATTCATGAGTCCATATTCATTTATTTTACTTGCTTAAATAGAAAAATAATCAAAAGATAACAACCAAAACAATATTTAAGTAAAAGATAAAGATGCAACCATGCGTGAGAAATTAAAGGGATAAACATTAGACTTCTTTATTTTGACTTGTTTCATCCTAATCAAGTCAATCCTCCAAAAGAAAGGGCTAGGCGGTCAGGTTACAGTCAACTAGCCCAACTCAGATCAATACCCCCCCACCCCACCCCCCCCCCCCCCCCCGTGGGAGTCTTTGAAGGAACCACGAGCAGATAAGTTGGTGTTGTGATGTTGAAAGGAGATAGATGGCCTAAAAAACCAACCATGAGTGGTCCTAATGAGCGCAACCATGCAAAACCAAGAACTATGTCAGCACCTTCAATCAATAGAACATACAATAGAATGGTGAATGATGCCTTGGTCAGTTGGACGCAAACATTTGGGCAAAATCTAGAACAATGAATAGGTTCATCATTTTTTATTAGAACTAGAAACGAAGGAATGGCGGTAATCAGAATGTGTAAATAGGAGGTGATACGTGGTTGCATAATGTTGTAAGTACTACCTGAGTCATTAAGGATGGAAACGGGTGGCCCTGGATAAAGCCAGTGAGACGAAAAGCTTTAGAGGAAGCTAAGATAAAGAATGTAGCAGGGGAAAGGGAAAGATAATGTGTTTGGGTGGATGGATCGAGTAGGGGAGGCATGACAGTATCAACAGCGATAGTATGTGGGGTTTATGTGTGATGGTTATCACAGAGCTCAATTAAAGAAAGTGGAAAGGCATGGTCCTTGTTATCAACAATGAGCAAGAATTGTGGAGGGTTTGTATTTATGTTTGGGGAAGTATTTCTCCGGACATCTAAAGCAAAGTCATGTTGCATGATGTTGTTGCAATACTTCAAGAGATAAACAAGTAGAGGGTAAAGGTGAGGGTGTGGTAATAGGGGTCGGTAGCAAAGGTAAGGTGGATGTAGAAGGAGAAGACGTCAACATTTGTGTATATGTTTGTTTAGGAGAAAAGGCGGTGAAACGGGTGAAACTGCAGTGGTCTTACCCTTAATTAATTTGGCAAGACCCACGACATGTTGGAATGATCGAGGTTTGAGTACCGATAACATATTTTAGATATGGTCCTGTAACTCCTATTAGTTTTCCTTTGGGGTTACATCATTCTTACTTGTGTTGAGTCCTCCAAATACTTTCACGAATTACTCATGCTACTCACAAGAAAGACCTGGTAATGGACTTGAGGTTTCTTTAGAACAAACGACCTTCGGCTTTCCTTTTTCTTGCTTTTATTTACCCAGACACCAATCCACATACCTAATGATTTTAAAGCAACCATCATTCTTGTGTCCATCTCTCACGTAATATTGTAAAAAGGACAGTGTCCGACCAGGTCTGCTATTGTACACTTAAGTTACCATCCTAATTAATGTATATATGGTTCTCTTTTGCTATCATCATTGGTCCCTTTCTATTATAACCGGAGCATGGAAGACAACTATGTCTCTTTTTTCTTTACGTTTGAGATAACCCTTTATTGTTCTTCTTCAATCAGCAGGTGATAAGCAACACCAAGTGTAGGAGTGGGCGTTTTGGCGAGAATATGGGTCTGATTGTGAAAAACTAGATGTTAAGGCTAGAACTCATATAGTGGTTTATCTTTCTCTTTAACTTTGATCAGTTTTTTCTCAACCCCACATTTGCAACCATGAGAATTTGGTGTAGGTAACTAAATGTGCTATGTCCCATATCCGTGTGTAGTTTAGTATAATACACTTAGACTGAGACTCCATCTTGTATTGTAATGGTGAGAGAGTGTTTTAGTTCTTATGCCTCGGGAGCACTTTTTTCCTAAAGCACTCTTTTAAATCATTCCAATCTCTTCAATGGTGTTTGCATATTTCACGCTAACATTGATATCCTACTCCCTAGTTTGTGGAGCCAACCTTTGATCCTAGAACCACATCTCATCCAACTCATGTAGGTTGGTGAATTCGGCTATGGTTTCTTGATGAACCCGATGATGAAACCAGCTTTGTTCTTAATTGGCAAAGAGAAAGTTCAACATCTCTTGAAAACAATTATTATAGTTGTTATCATTCAATGCATCATTCTCATGTATTTACGTTGTATAGTCAAAGTCATAGATATAATAAGGAGAGTTATGATCGAGGACATTGTTGTCAGTTTTGAATTCTGTTTTTTCATCAAACATAAGGAAGAAATGGGAGACAGTGATTAGAGGTTTTCGTTATGAATGATCTGTACTTTGACACCATAACAAAATATAAACCAAAATATATATTGTTTCATTCCGACGTTCAAGGTTATATAATACAAGATCGCAACCAAATAAGAAAAAGCTAACAACCAATCCCATATAATAGGAAACGATAGTCATCACATTAAATAATAAAAACTTTATATACAAAGCCATGGGCACCTCATTACAAGAGCCAAATGCTATGGAGTCGTCAGTCTAGGTTAGTGTTGTTGTCGCCATAGGCTATGGCGACGACAAGTTGTCACAGACCTGTCACTATAGCCCTAGTCACCACAACCCCAATTGTCATAGGTATACTCGTCACACGGTCTTTTTCTTGTAGTGTCTAGATATAGTTACTTAGAATATTTGTTGTATTTATTATCCTTACAAAATTTCTCACATAAGTAATTGTCCAAAAACAACACTTTTTCGTCAACTTTTCAACAAAAGGTTTTTGTTGGAAGAAAGACTTTTTGGAAAAATTTCCCGGCAAGTCACCAACAAAACTACTCTTGTACTATTTATATCGATCATCTGGCTACGGTTTTTTCATATCATAGTAACAACCCAATTCATAGTTTTAATACTAACTTAGTAGACATATATGATATATGCATGTTGTTGGTGTTAGTTATAGCTAGTGTGGTCAGTGATGAACAGTTGTGTTTTTTACCTACCATGTTCACACCACTAAAATCTTAAAAAATTAGTTCTCCATGTTATCTCGTATATTTAATTACATTTATATATTATTTACCCTTTAATGATGGGAACTTTGCACCTTGATCTTGCTTTACATAAAGGAAAGAAATTGTGATTCGTTAATGTGCAGGGATGACTTCTATATAATATCTAAAATAAAAAAGAAAGACCATAAACATTAATAATAAACCTTGACTTTCATACTCTCTTAACTAAAAGGATCCCCAATGACTCTATATATATATGAGCTTGCAGAAGTGTCCTTCAACCAAATTACCATCTCCAAAATGAGAAAATTATATGCATTTTATTCTGCTACCATTCTTTTCCTTCTAGTGGTGAAAGTAGTAAGTCGTCATTTGCAGTATGATGCTCCTGAGTTGGTGTCGGATGGCGTGAGTGATGGTGCAGTTGGTCGAGAGGTTGAATCCGTCCTACGTCTCAAGGGAATGGATTCTTCTGTTGAGCGGTGTGAGCCAATGTACGGCTTTTTGCCATGTTCAACCAATGTCTGGAGTCATATCTTCCTCATTGTGATCTATGAGTACCTGTTGTATCATGGCGAATCGTATGCTGGTGGTGATGGACGGATATTTCGCGTGCTTGGCAAAAACTTTTTTGTTTCAAGCTTATCTCAGCTTCTTGACTCACTTCCAGATTCTTTGATACTTCTTGGTAAGTTCTCTTTATTATATGCTTGGTCCACTAGATTTAAAAAATAAAAAAAAAGTGTGCTAGATTGAAAAATTGATGAGATGAGTCCAATCTGTTAGACAAATTACTCACTTTGTACCATGTGTGGTTAATATTCAATATTGTACTATGTGTTGTACAATGTATATAAATTAGGGTGGTGTATAAATTACATCCCTTTAAGCTACCAAGCATAATAGTAAAGGTCTCATGCTCGAATATTGTTTCCAGCGGTATAATAGTAAAGGTCATCTACTTGGCACAAGTTGCAATTTAGTAGCGTATTGACGGGTTTAAAAAGTATTAGCAGTGACCCATTACACATGAAATCATCTATTGGAAACTAGCGTAGTAAATATCTAGAGAAATAGAAAAATGTGAATTTCAATTAAACAAACACAAACAAATCTTTGTGATATGTTCAAAACAAAACATGTAAGCTCATGTTGTAAGAATAGTAATAGATACAACACCAACAATTACTAAATATCTAAAAACTTATCATGGGTACACTTGTTTCCTTTTGTTAGTCAAATCTGTGAATTATCTTGTAAAGTATAATCTTATAACTTTCAAGTAGCAAACTACTAAATCTAATTGTACCAAGTTACAAGCTGATAACCATTTTCTGACATTTTCGCGCCCTTGATGGTTCGAAATTTAGCAACTGGACTGTCGAGTAGTGAAGAAAAAGCTCAAGAATACGTCTTAACTGGCGCTGGGTTGCTAGCTGGATCGTCAATATTACTTCTCACACTTCTTTGGGGAGCATGCTTCATCTGCGCCCGAACAAAGTTCTATGTGAAACCTGGTTCCATAGTTCAAAATCAAGCAAGACAAGTGTTAACTGGTTTGCATTCTTCATCTCTCTAATCAACAGTTTGAATTTGCTCAAAATGCATGTGGGATTATTGATATGAAACTAAATATATGTATATAATATACAGGTTCTGGTGTTCTTACAGATGCAGAAACCAGTTTTCATGCCCAAGTTATGTTCTTTTCACTAATACCATTTCTAATCATCCTATTGTCAAGTATGTTTGGTTTAACTTGTTCTAGTCAAGAATACAAGATCGTCCTACTTGTGTCACTTTGTGCTTCGGTAATTTGCTTGATCGGATACTTCTACTATCAGGTATGCATTAGTTTTATTCACAACTTGCTAAAAGCGCATCGAATGTGTATATGTCACATATTTATACATTTTGCCTTTTTGGGAACCTTTTTCTGCAGCTTAATGATCAACGGATATGGACAAGGAGACATGAGTATGCAGAAATTGAACAGAAAGTCGAAATGCTTGTACCATTTTATGATGTACAAAAACTTATGCTGAAAAGGGAAAAACATTTGATGATAAGACAAAAAGAAATGGAGAAGAAGTTGAAAAATCAAGAAAGTAAGGAAGAAACAATGAGCAAGGAAGAATTTTATGATATGTTTGAAAAATGGCTCGATGTGACGAGAAACTTTATGGATGATCCATATTCATTGGATCAAAAAGGGACAAAATACAATCAGGTCATTGTTTGGTAAATAACTTGAATGAAAGCTGGTTTGAGTTATGAGCTATCTATGAATGAAAATTTTCAATTGTATATTTCAGGTTGTCGAACTATTGCTAGATGAAAAGAAGAAACTGATAGATTTAATGGCGCTTATGATGGAACGTGCTTCGGGACAGACATTGCTAGGGGAAACTGGTACCATAGAAAGGTAAGGAAAGGCTATGCCGGTATGTGGTAGAGGCGGCAGTTGTGACTCATCTATTTTAAACGGGTCGATCATGATTGTGCTTTTATCTAAAATGGTTCAACTTCATAATGTATCAATTGTTTATTAAAAATTTTAAAAATGTACCAAAAAGTGTCTCCAGATCAACCCGACCCATGAGTTACCTAGGGTGCCCAACGGCCAACCCGCCATTGTTGCCACTTCTATGCTATGCATATTGTAATGTGATCTATAGGGTCTAACTGTGTGTTAAACTTCCAGCTTCTTTAAAAATATTGATGCCAACGGTGATGGATCTATTACACGAGAAGAACTTAAAAACTTCATCATGGAAGTTAACTATAAAGAGATACTGGTAGATGACAAAATAACAGATATCATGATGAGACATTTAGACGTTGATGGAAATGATAATATAGATGTAACTGAATTCAAATCCGGAGTTGAAAAGTTGCTCACTTCACGTAACAAACAAAAGCAGTCACACGACAACAACCAAGTAAGAAACATCTTGATCCAAAAACACTGCAGTGTTTCTAAAACAATATGTGACAAAGAAGTTTAGAGATGGATTGGTTTATCTTTTATCTCTAGTGGGTCAATTAAAAACTTTCGGTTATAACAAAAACCGGTTAGATTAGTCAAATGTTTTAAAGTCATTCACAATGTAATCTATTCTAAAGGCCCCTTCTAAGTCATTTTTATGGAAAAACTTGGATTAATACTATGTTAAATGTTTTTGACCCGTTACCCAATCCATTCAATTTGCCACCTGTTATAATTTCTTTGTGTGCAGGAAACAACAGACAAGTACCATCGGACTGAGGCAAAGGCGAAGGCAGGTGAAAAGTTTAAGGCAATAATACTACTGATAGTTGGAATCTTTATGCTAACAGCATTGGCTGAGCCTCTTGTGGAAAGTGTTAGACAATTTTCAGAATCCGTAAAAATAGAGCCCTTTTATGCATCATTTATTTTAGTCCCATTGGCTACGAACGCTAGAACAGCATTTGCAGCCATTACAGCTGCAAATCAGAAGAGACATCACACAACGTCTTTAACTTTCTCTGAGGTTTGTCCCTCCCTTGATTATGATTTCATTATTTACTACATGTGGCAATTTGCACACATAGTTACTTGTCAATGGGTTGACTTATGGTGTGTTTTATCTCAAACGGGTCAAATTGGACAAATCAGAGAACTTTAAAATGCAAATACGCCGAATGGGGCAAAAGGCGCCCAAAGTCTATATCTTTATGCATGCAGTCTACTAGTACATTATATTAGAACTTTAATAATATTGTTTGTCACCACAAGTTAAAAGACAAAAAAGTTTTTCGATTTCTTAACTAACCCAATTGAACCCGTTTTGAAAAAACTCAAGCCCGTTTAATTCATTACACCTGACTCGTCCATCTTGCCACCACAATTCTCTACCATCTGTATTTGCTCCTGTGGTAATTTACATGTTTAAATTTCTTAAAATGCAGATATACCACAAGGTTTTCCTGAACAATATTCTGGGATTTTCTGTTCTTGTCTCGGTCATATATTTCCGCGGGTTCACATGGCATTTTTCAGCAGAGATTCTAGTTGTGGTCATCGTTTGCATAATAATGGGACTTCTCGCGAGTTTTAGATCCAAGTTTCCCGACTGGACTTTGCTCGTTGCCTTCCCTCTCTATCCTTTATCTATGGTACTTGTTTACTTTGTCAACGACGCTTTTCAGTTTACTTGAAACTTGAATTAGAATCCATGTAAAACATTGATGGGCCGTTTGATAGAGTTTGCGAGTTACGATCATAAACATATTCTTGTACCCCTTATGTAATTCCTTAGTTGATATTAGAGTTTATGTATGTTGTGTTTTTCACCTCAATTCCATGCACATGCATGTGTTCTGTTTGAGAACTATGGAAACTAATCATATATGCAGGTTTCAGAATTACGAAAAGTAAATATATGTCGGTTTCAGAATTCGTAAGAGATCTGGATATTTCAATGAACATGTATAGATCAGTATTGTCAGATTCGATTACTTTGTTGGTACTACGATGATCAGTTTATCAATGGCTTCCAATTGATAAGGCCATTTATCAATCATGCAGTCCTACGATGGTCGGCTTCTACTATCACAGGGCGCCACCCCGGACCCCGCCAAGGGGCAACGACCCATTAGAACCACCTTGGCCTAGGGCACTTCGTCCCTAGAACCCTCAAGGTTCCCATAAGTACCCAAAATTAGAATAGTTTTAAATGAGCATGTTGTCACGGAGTGTTTCCCAAAACTCTCGTGCCGCACTTAGTCACCGTACTAAGTCAGCCTTAATCTCGACTAGATCACCACGTCAGCAGCGATTCAACGACTTTGTAGAGATTGTGAGAAAGATCACAAGAAAGCTTGAAGAAAGAACACTTGTATTACTTAAGAGTGTGATTACAAGGAAGCTTGATTACAATAGTTGTGAGGTGGTTTGGAATGAACCATTCACCATCTATTTATACTTGTCTAAGAATCTAGATTATTCCTAATCTAGATTGATCTAATACAAATATCTAAGATATTTACATCTTAATATCTAAGATATTTAGTACATAATATCTAAGATATTTGCTTCATAATATCTAGATACTTCTATAGTAATATCTAGATATTTTTAAGTCTTTTAAAGACTATGTTACTTGATAGAATGAAATGAAGATTTTCGGGGGTTTCGGGGAGTTGTTGTCGGGCCGTGACATTCTCCCCCACCTAAGCTCGCGACGTCCTCGTCGTGCTTCCCTCGTGGTACTTCTTGATCTCGTCTTTGAACTGCCAAAGTGTATCCTCTGGTTCCCAGCTGGCCTCACTATCTGGCATGTCCTTCCATTTGATCAAGTACTCCTTGTAGCTTGGCACTCCCCTCCTACGGACAGTGCGGTCCGATAGAATTTCAGCAACCTCTCGATCAAAAGATGTTACTATAGCGGTTGGCGCCCGTTTGGATACTCCTCTTTCTAAGTCTTCCATGTCTTTATGGTATGGCTTAAGAAAACTCACATGAAAGACCGGGTGTATTTTTAGTTTGGGCGGTAGTTGGAGACGGTAAGAAACTTTGCCTACCCGTGCTATTATGGGGAAGGGACCTTCGTACTTCCTTACCAGGCCTTTGTGCACACTTCGTAACGACTTGAATTGTTGTGGTAACAACTTTACCATTACTTGGTCCCCAACTTGGAACTCGACGTGCCTTCTCTTTTTGTCGGCCCATTTCTTCATTTTGTTGGTCGCCTTATTAAGTGAAGCTCGTGCTAAATCCGACTGCTCATGCCACTCTTTAATAGCCTTGAAAGCGGCAGGGGTACTTCCATCATAAGATGCGGCTAGAGCGTTTGGAGTTAGTGGTTGTCGCCCTGTTACTATCTCAAAAGGGCTCTTACCGGTTGCCTCACTTCGTTGCATATTGTAGGAGAACTGTGCCACGTCGAGCAGTTTTGCCCAGTCACGTTGGTTGGCACTTACATAATGCCGGAGGTACAACTCTAGTAGTGCATTAACCCGTTCCGTTTGCCCATCGGTTTGAGGGTGGAAGCTTGTTGAAAAATTCAAGCTTGTTCCCGCAATCTTGAACAACTCTGACCAGAATTTCCCTGTGAAGCGCGGGTCGCGATCACTCACAATGACTTGTGGAATACCCCAATATTTCACCACATGCTTAAAGAATAGTCTTGCTGTCTCTGCTGCAGTTACATCGGCTGGTGCGGGAATGAACGTCCCATACTTGGAAAACCGATCCACCACCACAATTATGCTTCCGTTTCCTTTTGACTTTGGTAGGCAAGTGATGAAATCCATGGAGACGCTTTCCCATGGGCCATTGGGTGTCGGTAACGGTTCTAGCAATCCCCCTGGCTGACGTTGCTCGATCTTGTCTTGTTGACAGACTAAACATGTTCTCACGTATGCTTCAACGTCATTCTTCATTTGGGGCCAATAAAAAGTATCTTCAATAAGTGCCAACGTTCGTTTTATTCCGGGATGACCGGCCTATCTTGAGTCATGACACTCCTTCATGATTGTACGCCTTAGGTCACCCCATTTAGGCACAAAGAGCCGATCTCCAGTGGTTACTAACAAGTCTCCCTTCAACCAAAATCGCCTAGTCTTCCCGTCACGAGCTAAAGAGACTAGGTGGTTGGCGAAGGAATCTCGTTCTAAGCCTTCTTTGATTTTGTCTTGGATGTCAAATGAAGGCCTTGCGATTGCAGCAAACTCGGCCTTACGACTTAAGGCATCGGCCACAATGTTAGCTTTCCCCGGTTTGTATTCCAAGACATAATCAAATTCGGCGAGGAAATCTTGCCACCTAGCTTGCTTTGGGCTTAACTTCTTTTGTGTTTGAAAGTAACTAGTGGCAACATTGTCGGTTTTTATAACAAACCTGGACCCGAGAAGATAATGTCTCCATGTCCGTAGACAATGAATGATGGCTGTCATCTCTTTTTCTTGCACCGTATATTTCTTCTCGGTGTCGTTTAGTTTGCGGCTCTCAAACGCCATCGGATGTCCTTCTTGCATAAGTACTCCACCAATTGCAAAGTCCGATGCGTCGGTGTGTAGCTCAAACGGCTTGGTGACATCGGGTAGCCGCAGAACTGGTTCAGACATAACGGCCTTCTTTAATTCCTCAAAGGCCCTTTGACACCGCTCGTCCCACTTCCAAGCCTTATTTTTTTTTAGTAAGTCCGTCAGGGGGGCTGCTTTTGCGGAGTAGCCCATGATGAATCGTCGGTAGTAGTTGACCAACCCGAGGAATGAACGTAGCTCCGGAACCTTGGTTGGTGCTTCCCATTCTTGAATGGTTTTTACTTTGGTGGATTCCATCATGAGTTGTCCCTCCCTGATCCGGTGGCCCAAGAACTCAACTTCCTCTTGGGCGAATGAGCATTTCTCCAGCTTGACATATAGCTCATTTTCACGTAGTACCTAGAATACTTGTCGCAAGTGTGTCACGTGGTCTTCCATCATGCGGCTATACACCACAATATCATCCAGGTACACTACTACGAACTTGTCCAAAAACGGGTGGAAGAGTTTATTCATAAGCGTGCAAAAAGTGGCTGGTGCGTTGGTTAGACCAAACGGCATCACTAAGAACTCATACGATCCATACCTTGTGATGCAAGTGGTCTTAGCTTCGTCCCCTTTAGCAATCCTCACTTGGTAGTACCCTGATCGAAGATCCAACTTTGAAAAGTACTTTGCGTTGCCGAGTTGATCGAATAGATCAGCGATCAGTGGAATGGGGTACTTATTCTTTATCGTAATCTTGTTTAAGGCCCGATAATCGATACACATACGAAGTGAGCCGTCCTTCTTCTTTTGAAACAATACTGGGGCACCATAGGGGGCTTTAGAGGGACGAATGTAGCCTGCATCCAACAACTCTTTGAGCTGCTTTCGTAACTCTTCCAACTCTAGCGGTGGCATGCGATATGGGGCCTTGGCTGGGGGTTTAGACCCTGGTTCCAGCTCAATTTGATGGTCAACCTCTCTTCGTGGGGGAAGTTTCTTTGGTAGTTCCATTGGCATAACATCCTTGTATTCTTCAAGTACGTTCTGGATTACTTTTGGTACAGCCTCCTTGGCAATTATCTTGTCACCCATCTTTGCTACTGCCAAGTAACATGGCTCCTTCTTGTTGTATCCTTTTTTGAATTGTATGGCAGAAAGGGTCTTAGGCCCACCCTTTTGTGGCCCCCTTTCCGTGTTTACCATACAAGTCTTTCCCTCGTCAAGGATACACAAGGAATTAGCAAATGGCATAGGGAAGGCTCGTACCTGGTCGAAGAATTCTATGCCGAGAACTACTTTGAAGTCATCCATTGCTACTACTGTGAAGTTGATTGGCCCCGACCATTCTCCAATCTTTACTTGAACATCACGGGCCTCCCCGTGTATTGGTGTGGCCTTGGCGTTAACCGTCTTCATTGTACCACCGCCTTTAACAAAACTAACACCGAGTCGTTGAGCCTCTTCGACAGACATAAAGTTATGAGAAGCTCCTGTATCCACAAGGGCCCGCACTTGATTGCCCTTGATGTTGGCCTGCACGTATTGTAGTCCTTTACTTGTTGTTGTTCGAGCCTCCACTCTTGCTTTGATTGCACTTAGTACTTGCATTGATCCCATGCAAACGTCTCCTTCCCCTTCATCATGGGAACCTTCCTCTCTTGCAATCATAGCATGTAGGCTCGATTTCTTTGGACAGTCCCGAGCTTTGTGCGGCCCATCACATATGAAACATTTATAATCTGTCGTAAGCGGTTTATTTTCTCGGGACTTCCAATGGGGTAGTGGCTTACGTGGAGTATTGCCTTTTCTTTGGGCTGATTTATCTCCCCCACCCTTCTCGTGGTTACTCTTCCGGTCCTTGGGTTTAGAATCCCTCCGGTTGTAGTCGATTAATCCTTCGGCTATGGCGATAGCCGAAGAGAGATCCTGAACACCACGTCGTTGCAACTCCGTCTTGGCCCATGGTTGTAGACCATCGAGAAAGTAGAACAGGGAGTCCTTATCAGACATATCCGGAATCTCAAGGACAAGGGTAGTAAACTCTTTGATATAGTCCTTGATGGTTCCGGTTTGTTTCAGCTTACGTAATCGACTTCTTGCTTCATTTTCAGCGTTTTCCGGATAGAATTGTTTCTTTAGTTCCTTAATGAAATCAGCCCAAGTATTGAGGGTGCACGTACCTCGTTCAATCTCACTGTGTTTACGTCGCCACCACAAGCCTGCAGTTTCTTTCAAGTAGAGTGTGGCTGTTTTGATTTTTGTAGCATCATCGATGATGTTCACACCATCAAAGTAACGTTCCATCTCCCATAGAAAGTCGTCTACAACCCTTGCCTCGCGTTTTCCAACGAAAGGTGTGGGTTTAGGGACTTCTATCCTTGGTGTGAAGTTAACGATGTTGCCTCCTGCTGTGACCACGGCTTTGCTACAGTCACTCACCTTTGCTTCCAAGCCGATAAGGCTGCGATGCATGTCGGCTGAAAGTTCATCCATGTCCTTTTGGACCTGTTTGAACGCATCCTTGATAGCCTCTCCAACTGTATTATTTATCATGATCTTCACTTCTCCACGAAGTACCTCGATGGCAGCTCTAAGATCTTCCCTTAGTTCGGGGAAGTCAGTCTCCAAGTTTTCTATTCGTTGTAGCTGGTCATCAACTTGGGTTCCAAGACTTGTCATTGCTGATTCCAATTCAGCAACTCGTTTCTCTAAAGTCTTGTCCTTTGACGCCCCACGACTCTTCTTGCTTCCATGGGAAGTTTCGTCCCGACCACGATTCTCTTCTCCTCCAGCAACGCTTGTGACCCCAATCCTCTCCGATTCAGTCGCCATCCCAATGAATCGACGTGCTCTGATACCACTTGTCACGGAGTGTTTCCCAAAACTCTCGTGCGGCACTTAGTCACCGTACTAAGTCAGCCTTGATCTCGACTAGATCACCAAGTCAGCAGCAATTCAACGACTTTGTAGAGATTGTGAGAAAGATCACAAGAAAGCTTGAAGAAAGAACACTTGTATTACTTAAGAGTGTGATTACAAGGAAGCTTGATTACAATAGTTGTGAGGTGGTTTGGAATGAACCATTCACCACCTATTTATACTTGTCTAAGAATCTAGATTATTCCTAATCTAGATTGATCTAATATAAATATCTAAGATATTTACATCTTAATATCTAAGATATTTGCTTCATAATATCTAGATACTTCTATAGTAATATCTAGATATTTTTAAGTCTTTTAAAGACTATGTTACTTAATAGAATGAAATGAAGATTTTCGGGGGTTTCGGGGAGTTGTCGTCGGGCCGTGACAATGTGCTTCACACTTCGTAACTCATATCAATATAGTAAATTTATGTTGCAACAGATTTGATGATAGGAAATATCAGTTGGTAGGTTTCGATGGATATTGCGACATGACCATTTTGAGACACATTTTTCATAGAATTTTTGCTGCTAATGTCTGTAGCTAATGGTTTAAATGAAAAAATGTTATATTATTTCATTTATTAACTTATAAATAGTTGGTTAATAACATCCGTCACTAAACTTTTAGAGAATAAAAATGAGTTAATAACATGTCTCTAATGTCATGCCGAATTTTAAAGTCGATGTATTCTTAACAAGGCCTGCAAGGTGTGGAACGTTGCAAAATTCGTCGCAAGTCATTATTATATATACTTGATTACTGAGTTGAGCCATAACTCATGGCTTAACAAAACCAGAATATGTTCCCAATCTCCTGCAATCTTCTCCAAGTCTTCCCATTCCATCATTTCACTACTATAAAAACAAGAATTTGTTACGTTCAAACCCATAGCAAACACCCTTGCGCTACAGATTTGCTATAAATTTCGTCATTAGCAATTAATTTTTGCTACCACTTTTTGCTACAAAACGCATTCGCCACTACAATCTCACATTCGGCTACCAAATTTTTGCCATCTGTCACTATTTCACAATACTATAAATTGTTCTCGTCCTGGTTTCTGCTGTTGTTTATTTTATGTTCTTGTCGTTGCTTTAGTGTTTCAGTTCTTACCAGATTGTTATTATTCCAGCCGTTTATTTACTGTTCGATAACCACCAATCAGAATCTCGTCTATTTTCTATCTAAGAATTGTTGTTGCTATTTTTGACCCATATTTACTGATTTAGACTTACTAATGCTCCGAGAGCGTCATACAGTCCATGATTACTTCGAGAACTGTACATGAGCACCGGGTTACTATTCTTGTTTGTCTTCATCAAGCTCTCTGTTTGAGTTGGTACTGTTTCAGATTTCTTGTTCGCCACTTCTGTTTCTCTTGTCGCAGACACACCTTAGCTACTTATTACTCTTCCAGAACGATGCAATTGTTTAACGTTCGCTAAAATACCCAAGTATTAAAGTCCAATCATATTGCAGTAGTTCAAGATGCAATCTGATTAAAGCAAAACTACCCTGTGAAATGCTTCTGATGTGCCAATACACGATGCTGACGGCTAAACCAGCCTGAGATGTTTGAAAAGTGTATTTGATGCTGGAAATTTTGCTTGAACATGTTGGTGTATTTTGAAAGGGGGCCATTAGGTTGTATGAAAAAGGTACGGTTTTAGTTGAGAGGAACCCGTGGTTATGTTTGGAATAGTGTTTTGGGCCAAATACCAGATTGTGTTCATAAGTTTGATGCTAGAGTTTAAATGTGACTTACATTTCAGTTCTTTTCAACACTTATGAGACACTCAATAAAATTTGTATGTATAGTTATTCTCTGTTCTTGTGTGTTCCATTTCTCTTATGTTTCAACTTCTGCTTGTGGTTGCTCTAAACTTTTACTTTTATCAATATATCTAGTAAATCAAACTGTGATTGCAACATTATATACATAAATATGTGTGTGCCAGCTGCTCTTAAGAGGGCACCAGAGCAGACTCCGATTAGTAGCTTTGGCAGTCCAAAGAAGAAGGGGAAGAATTCTTGAGGAGGCATATATTGTTTGTATGCATAGATTGCTTTCTGTGTATTCTGAATATCTCAGGTTTGTGAAGACCAAGAAATAATATTATAGAACTATTAACATATGTTTTTTTCCATGAAACGTTACAACGATTCATTAAAAGTTAATTACACTAAGTTAAATTATGTAGACATGTAGTATTGGTTGAAATTGCTTATGTATTAAAGTACTGTAGCCAAAAGTTATAATAGCCAATCTCAATCACAAATGAACGTTCAAGAAACCAAAAATATAAGGCCAATTAACTAAGAAGATTAAAAAACAAAGGTAATATTACAGATATGAACATGCTGCAATATAAAAAGGAGGCATTGTCTTTTGTTTTTAGTCAAAAACTAGCTTCTTGTTTTACATTGATGTGACCCTAACCGAGTGAAAGAACTAACCTTGCTGTTGGTACAAGCTAAGTAGCAATCAAGTCCGCCTTCCGCCTTTGATTATTGCTTATCCAGTCAAGAACATCGGAACAGTCCTCTTGGCTGATGAACACTCTGTATATGTTTAAGATCAGCTTAGCTTGAAAAATAGATGGTAAAAACTAAGAGGGGTGGCTTGACATTTTGGCCAAACCAGTTAAGGATGGAAACAGGTCACAACACTATTTTATCCATTTTGTAAAAGCATATAAATAATTAATGTGCTAATTATGATTACAAAATTTCAATTATTAGTGGAATATTTCAATGAAGTGACTTAGGAGAATGTATGCATTAAAGAAAAACATGTGATTTACAACCTACTGTTTTTCAATTAGTTTTTTTTTTTTTTTATGTAATAACTGACTTGAATCACTGCCCATATAAAACCATTCATAAGTAAATGGTTTGAAATTGCCACCTCTAGACTAACTGTGTAGTGCATACCCTCTTTTAGTTCGATATGTTTTCAGTTGTGCAATTTCTCGTCGATCTGATATATCTTTGTCCATTACAAGTGAACGAGGTACTACCAGTTTTCCGGTTTGATCATGGTATGCATTATAAATAAAATCGAGTACCTCTGTCTGCAAAAAGGTATAACTTAGAGATTACATGATTGGAGAAATCAAGAGCTGACGTTTAGAAGATGAGAGGCATACAAGGGGTCTAGAAGCATCAATCCACTGATAAATTGGCTCGTTGCGAAACCATGTCAACTGTCGTTTTGCAAAATTCCTGCAATACTAATCCAGATCAGACAAAAAATCTACATTTCAAGTAAAAATAAAAGTATAAGGTTTCCATCAGAAGGTAAATAGAGAAAAAAAATCACCTTGATGCTTTCTGAAATTCAGATAGGAAAGCATAAAAGTCACGTGTCGAACTTCTGCCTCCTTGATTTTCACAATTTAAAAGGTATTCCATAGCCTGCAGTTTACCATTAAAAAAATACGAAATTGAGGCAAAGACTTCAACTTTCAAAACTAAACCATTGTCTATAAACTCACTATGTTCCACAAGGGTTTGATGACATAAAATAAGCTGGTTGAGTAAAGGTCAAAATGGATAGGTTTTTGAAAAGAGTGGGTCATGTTAAGAACTAAGAAGTTGGGCTGATCCACAAATAATTGTCTTTTTTTTTCTTGAACTTCATAAATGATTAGTGTCTTATATATAATTAAAGATAACTATTATGATGATTATCTGACTTCAACATGAAACACTTTAAGAGGTTTTATGGATTTTGAATATGTTTTGGGTGACTTTTGACGTGATTATCCCATTATCATGTAACCACAAACAACATGGTTGGTTACCCATGATCTAGAAAAATATTAGAGTGCAACTGATCCAAATCCACAGAATCATTAGACAAATAATAGTCTAAAGAAAATTTAATAACAAAAACAATAAAAAGTTAAAAACACAATGAACTAATAAGCATGTACATAAGAAAGGAAGCAGCATAAAACAGAAAGCAATACAGAATACCTGTCTGTAACCTATTGCTCGTGTAGCAGAATTTGAGTTTGGCTGAAGTCCCATATCAAGAAGCCATCTTGCTTCAGACAATATACCATTATCTCCTAATTTCATCACATGAGAACCAAAATATAAAAAGATAATCCCTTAAAGAAAGCCAAAAGATAAAAATTAGCTATACCTATGGTTTATGTCACAAGTAAATTTTTGACCAAGCACTAAACAAAGTAAGTTACTTGCTAATTTCAAAAATTATAATTTAAGGTAACCAACTCTCAAAAGTTTTGATTAAAGGTAATCTGACCTATATCTGTGGTCAGAATGATGATGAGGCATCTGATTTGTAGTTAAATTTGACCTTGATGACATGCAAATGATTTCGCGTCTGGAAACCAGTAAACTTACAAGGTTACCCAAATTGAAACTTAGAAGTATGTAACCATTTTCTAGGTGAAAACAAAGTTTGTCACCAAAGATAGGAATCTGGCTAAACTAAGTTACGATTTCATGTAATTTGCTCTTTAAAGACCATGACTAAAATTGGAGCAAACATATTCAAGTTTTCCATGTATATAGAAATTTGCAGCTACAATGGTTATTAGAAAGCTATAAAAGGTAACACTTAGTAAGATGCAATCATTCAATTACGACTTGCCTAATCAGACAATGAAAATCCTACTTCCAATACCTGAAATCATATCTTCACACCGAAGGTCGATTGACCTATAAAGATCCAATCTTGATGTTGAAAGAAAAAAACAGATAAAATCATAATCCAAATCCTTGCGCTTTTCATCCAGAATTCCATCAGTGGAAATGTCAACGCCAAGATCTGTCGAATGTGAATCTGTTTGTCCTTTGAAAGAATCATATGGTACTGGAAAAGCTGATGGAGGCAACCCAGTAGACTGCAATACGAATGATGAACTTTCAAAATAATGCTCCAAACTCTTTACAGAGTATTTTGAATCTCAATAAACCAATTGATTCATGTGTTAGAAACTTCTTGCTCTCATTTAAATTGTCAAACATCATGCTATATAAAACTTGGCATAACCTCTATCAAGTAGATCATGCCAGACATGCATATCAAACAGTTATTTTAGAGATCAAAATTTTGGCCCATTTACCTATGAATGGCCAATTTTTTTATCTCTAACCAGTAGAACTGGGAAAAATAAAAGAAATATGGGTTAGCTAGAACCAGCCAAACGCATCGAAAGTCACCTAAAGTGTATTTTTATTGCAAAAATCTCCTAAGTTGTTTTTTACAAAAAGTAATCATTACAGAAATAAAATTTTGTTGGAATTATATGACAGACTAATTAGGAATTATATGACAGACTAATTATTTTTCACAAAAGTTAACAATTTTCGCCAAAAATTATTCCAGGTTAATCCAATGTAACATGAGCCATGACAAAGTACCATTTTGACTAGTTAAACCCAACCATTAGGATACGGTATGACTTTTATCTATTTATACCATAGTTGCCGAAGGCGCAAGGCGCACCCAAGGCGCAAAGGGAGAGTCTTGGTTCTAGGAGCAACGCGTTTAAAAAACGAGGGCTTAATTAAGTGAGGCTCATGGCATAAAAATATCATTTTAGGGATTTTAGATACGTTTTAGGCTTGCTTTGGGCTAGTTTAGGCGGTTGCAGGCTAATTCCAGGCTTATTTAGGGCTAGTCTAAATTGTTTCAGGCCTATTCAGATGATTTTTGGCCAAAATTTGGCCAGAGGTTTATGTAGTACACTTTATGAATGTTGAAATGCATGTTGATCTTGATCTATATAATCATGTGCATTGATAGAAATATAACATGATTTATCTTTTCACATCATGTGCACTGGTACAAAATAACATCATTATGTATGCTGAAAGGAAAACCGACCTTGATGATTTCAAGCTTGCGGTGTAAACGATACCAATCATTGGCAGGCAAAGATTGAGCAGTTGGATCACCTGCTTTAGTGACCAACTGCACAGCAGCATCCCAGTCATAGGTCCTCTCAAAATTGGCAAGCTCAGATTGCACTTCCAAAGTAATCTCTGGAGTCGACTTTGGAACATCTGGTTTCCCATATATGAACCTAAAACATGATTGAAAAAGATTTTCATGAACTGGAAAAGCCAGAATCTATAGAATTAAAAAGTTGAATATTCAAATAATATACCATCTTAAGTATAATCCGGTTCCTCCAGTAACTATTGGAACACGACCTCTATTAAGAATATCTTTGGTAGCTTGCCTACCATCATCATAAAAGTTTCCAGCAGAATAATCTGGTTGGAAGATCTGGTTAGCTTGTGGACTAAAACAATGATCTGCAACATGTTGCAAAGGCTATATACCTTCAGCAGGGTGTAAAATGTCAACTAAATGATGTGGTACTTCCTGCAATGTCCATAAGAAGCTACGAATCTTGTCACATTTATAGTCTTTAAACCTGGGTTTTAAAAAGGCAGCCTGACTCGTGAGGCGCATGAAGCGAGCTGGAAAACGCCTTAGGGGTTTGAGGTGGTGACTCATGTACATCTAGTCAAAAATGTTCAAGAATAGGGTCCAGGAGACTGATATGTATAAACAACCAAAGGAATGAAGAAATTATGATATATTTACTTGAACAAAAAAGGTTGATATGAAAATCAAATGATAGAGACAAAAGCTTCTTGTTGTAAAGAAAGCTTATTTGGCTGCATATAAAGCCACGCCTCATGTACGTTATGTGCATGCCTTGCATCGGCTTTTGGTACCTAAACACCTCAAAGTTGTTTGCACTCTTTTTAACCAAACTTTGAACTATGATAGTACTAATATGCTATAACTTTCTCACTGTGAGAAGCATTCATTTTGCAAGGATTGTAAATGTATCCCAACTTAGAATTACCTGTCTTTCACTCATAGAAGGTTTTGCAGATCCAACATCAAGTCCTCTATAAACCTGTCATAAGAAAGAAAATTAAGAAGAGTTACTGAGCAAAATCTTACCCTAAAGAACATCACAAGCAATAGAAATCAACCAATTGATTGTAGATCCGAATCATAAACTCTAACATCATTTCCCAATTTGAGACAATTAGTACCATTTTTCTCATAATTCACTCAATTTCCTTAGCAATTTCAACACTGAGAACATGTAAGCATTGCCAAAGTTTCACACACCAATAAACTCAACAGGAAGTACCAATTCTGTATATACCTACATTGATAATGAATAGAGTTTACTATTGAATAAAACAAGAGACATTGTGGATTATACCTGTACGGAATCTGCACTGATGATTTCTCCATTGAGTTTTTTCGAAAGCTCTAATGCGAGCCTGCTTTTTCCGGCGCCGGTGGGACCAGAGATAACGATGACTTTCTCCTTGTTCGATTTGGTGGAAGCAGAACAGCGGAAGGTGGTAAATAGGCGTCTCCGGCGGCAGTGGCGACGGTGTATGACGGAGGATACGGCGGCAGGAGGGAGGAGAAGTGACTTCGCCGGTGAATACGGTGGCCGGAGGTGACTCATGATAAACCTTCCGATGACGTTATTCATTCGCCGATGGTGTTGTACGGTGTTGCATTAGACATTGTGAGCAAAGATAAAACACTCCAAGCTTCATAAATAAAATAAAAAATAAGGTTCAATTTTAAACAAAATTTAAACAAAATAACAGAATAAGTAAAATATCATTTTCGTCACTAACGTTTTGTTTAATTTGTCATTTTAATCTAAAAATATTTTTTTTTTCATTTTATTTACTGTAGTTTACTAAATTTTATCATTTTCATCCACTCCACTAACTCTATTAAAACTTTGTTAAAACTCCGTTAAATATAAGTGTTTTTTAGTTTTTTTCAACACCCTAATTATCCAATTAAAACAAATTAATCAATTAATATTCAATTAAAACTAAAAAACACATAACATGAAGCGACTCGTGAGACCGGTCGCTTAGATTAATTCTAACACATGTTGTTCGATCAAGTTCTGATGTGATATTTCAATTCATCTTCATGTTTTGTTTAAACGTGTACTGTTGTTCGATTGAGATCTACTGTTGTCACGTTTTGTTTGATTAAGATCTGCTATTGTCACGTTCAAATACCTCAATCAAATAAAGCATATCAACAACAAAACTCAATCCCACAACAGATCTAAATCAAATAACAGTACACATTCGAACAAAACATGAAGATTAATTGAAATCTCACAGCAAATCTCAATCGAACAACATGGATTAGAGTTAATCGAAGCTTTTAAATCGAAGGGTCTGGTCTCGCTAGTCGTTTCATGTGTTTTTTAGTTTTAATTGAATACTAATTAATTAATTTGTTTTAATTGGATAATTAGGGTGTTCAAAAAGACTAAAATACACTCATATTTAACGGAGTTTTAATGAAGTCTTAATGGTGTTAGTGGAGTGGATGAAAATAACAATATTTGGTAAACTATAGCGACTGAAATGGCAAAAAAAAAAAGTTTTTGGATTGAAATAGCAAATTCAACAAAACATCGGGGACGAAAATAGCATTTTACTCAAACGGAAAACGTTTTTTTTTTTTTTCGGTATATAAAAATTTGTATGTATAATTCTTTATTTTTGAAAAAAAAATATTTTAGTTATCTTTTATGTAAACCTTTTGTAACAGATTTAAACGTTTTAGATGCATTGTTAGTAAGTTTTTCTCTTAAATCATCTTTATGTGCTGAAGGACTATTAGTGTATCTTTGAACACAAAGGATGTTTATGCAACTTTTCATCTTTCATTTTAAAATTTTATTTATTTATGTATTTTTACAATTATATATACACATATGATTTTTTTTAAAAAACATAATATATATAGTCTAATTATACCCATCATCATTTTATATATTTAGTACTTAATTTATATATATAATTATTATTTTATATGTTATCTATTTTAATTATTTTTGATACTTACTATATACTTTACCTTTAATATTTTTCAAAAGATAATTTTTATATAATTATATATAACTAGCTTAAATTTCCGTTCGTACTCGCACGTATTATTTACAACCTTGTCTTAAACTTTATTTTCTATATAAAATGAGCACACATTTAATATTATAATATATATTTTTACATAAAAACTATAATTAACTTTATTAAAAAAAAACACGAGAGTTCTTTTATTTATAAACAATAACACTTTTTTAGAAAAAGTATCGTATATTTGTCTGACTAAATAACGAAAGCAAACTTGCAGCACAATCTTACACCTTAAGCTTTATAACTTGCATATTATTGTAGCTAAGAAACTTGTTTTTTAATTCCGAAAATGTTGTTTTATAATAGAAAGGTGTCTAGATATCAGGTTCCTTATTTTATATCATGTTTAGTTAGACAAAAGAAATGAATAAATAAAATACCATCACCTTAACCCAAAAATCAAAAAAGAAACCTAATTAGGAGACAGTTGAGAGATGAGAGAAGATTATGATAGTTTATCCACACTACATTGAAAAATTCAAGTGGAGATTGATTATATGGATTCTAGATGTAGCTTGTAGAAACACAAGATAGTTGGAAACATATGACACACAAGCTTTTTAAGTTATTAAAACTTATTCGTCGTAATATAAATCGTATGACACACAAGATAGTTGGGTTGTATAAACTGTTCGCCGCTCGTTTGCGCTTATACGATGTGCGCTAGAAAAATTAACTCTCGGAAAATGCTCGTTCGATTTTCCGCTTGGTTGTAAACGAGCCGATCGGCTCTGTTCGGTTTGCAAACGAGCCAAACACAAGCAAAGATCCACTCGGTTTGGTTCGGTTAGGCTCGTGAGCAGCCCTACTTTAATTGTATTTAATTTGATGTATATAATAAACCTTATTCTTTATCATATGATGCATCACTGTATCAGATTACCTACATAACACGTCATACGTTGTTCTAATTTATTATTTTTTTTCTTTAACTACTAATATTTCTACATTATTATAAATAAATATGTTTATCACAAAATGCTATTAGTTTTACACACTCGACCCTTCTCCAATCCATTCAACTCTTCAAGGATGTTTGATTTCAAAGTGGTGGCAAATGGCGGTAGTTAAAGATGGATACCTAAAACAGTAAATTAAAAGTTTAAATTGGTAAGATATCACATCACAAATATATTTGTTAACATCAAATTAACCTATATATTTAAAAACCAATGAAAGAAATAATACACTTTGTGTTATTCAAACTTTGGCCACCATACTTTTTCCTTTTTTTAACCTTTTTTTTTTTTTGAGGTTTGAGTTGGCATAGCAACTTTGTTTGTTCATTGTTTTAAAAAGACTAGGGTTTATGAGATAGGTGGCTGGGTAGAGTCGGTTGCCTCTTGGCTGTCACGCTCGGTCACCCTCCTACCTCACAAACCCATTCTCTGTGTGGGTATCAGTTAGATTATTTGAAATCATCTGGGCGTTGTACTAATATGTTGTTCATGCTTATAGATTCAAATCTAAGAGCCGAACAACGATGTCGATGATAATGGCCTTGTGCTTATCTTAGATGTGGCCGCACCGTATGTTGTTTCACAGGAACGTAATCTGATATTGTAATTATCTTTGTGTTTACCTATATATGTTGGTAGCGATGTTATATTAATGATGATAGGATTTGGTTCATCTAAGATATCACCAAGTTGGTTATGGTCATGTTATACGGTCGGTGATGATGGAACCTATTTGCTGTTAACTTTGGTTGGCTCCATTTGATAGGCGATGATGATGCCAAAAAAAAGATGTGTTCATTGTTATGGCTCGGTAAACGGAATGTCTGCAGCCCCACCGAATTGTTGTTATCGAGCCTTTAAATTTGATACATATTATATTATACTATTTATAAATTTATGGTTGTTTTATTAAAAAAAATGGCTATGATGGTAAGAATAGGAAAAATTAGACAATGTGTGTTTATAAGAGCCTCGGTTTATCCCGTTCATCTCGCGCGCAACGCGCGCCGTGAGACAACACTAGTATGATAAAAATTGGAAGTATGATTTTTCTGTTAAAAGAAGTAAGTCTAAAATTAGATATTATTGGCGAAACCAAAGAGGATGCGGGATCTGTTGACCACTGGATGATATAATTTTTCTATAACAAGATGGTAAATCCTTATAATAGACACATGAATGGTAATTTCTCAAAATAAACATTAAAAACAAAAATTAGATTTTCAAAATAGACATGTAATCTTTGGGGGGAAATATTGATTACTGGAGTAATATTTTGCTTGATGTGACGCTTTTCATGTGTCCACATGTTTACCTTGACGTTAATAATGTAAAAATAAATATTGCACAAGGGTGCAAAGACATCGTCCACGTCGATTTCCGCTGACTTCCGGCAAGTGGCCGGTTTCTTGTCGAATGACCGACTTTTCAAACGAGTGACCACTTTTTTTCACTCAAAAGGGCACATGTCGACTCCCTAATGTGCTCATGCGAGTGCATTTTCGCTCTAATGATGTCATGTGAAAGGCTTTTCCG
Organism: Flaveria robusta; assembly: GCA_025506415.1. Lineage (NCBI taxonomy): Eukaryota > Viridiplantae > Streptophyta > Magnoliopsida > Asterales > Asteraceae > Flaveria > Flaveria robusta. Next base: position 8,649,406 of record CM046465.1, read on the forward strand.
CTCTAAGGGTATATGTTTATTTTTAAATTTGACTATTCAAAAATTATTTCGAGAGACTTAAGACTTCTGATACGTTAATTTAAGAATTTTCTCCTAACATGGTCTCTAATTGCTTTTTTTAGAGAATAAAATAATATTTAGAGAAACAACTATAGTTCCACCAAATTTTATAAAAGAAATATAAATAATATGGATTAGAAGTGATCGATTTTACCGAGTACTGCTAACACACATGTACCGACCCACCACTAAACACCTTCGACACTTGTACCGGTGCATAGGTACATGTTTTTCATATTTTTAATTTTAGTATTTTCAATGATACCGGTACCAACAAGTACCTAACCATTAAAATTGAATACGATATTCGGTTTATACTTTCACTTGTGCTACTTGAATTTTAAAACTAGTAAACTAATTCTTTTTTTTAATTATATAATAATATATTTTTTTTTAATAATATAATAAAACTAGTAAACTAATATATATTTTTGATTTCGGTTTTACATATAGTATACATATTCCGTTTTTTCATACTTTTTCACTAGAATTTTGAACATCAAAATCTAAAGGCTTTAATTATCTTGCTTGTTAAACCGAAGATACATGAAAATGTTGGGTCATCACAAATTAGCAACCAAACCAAACACTGCATACACCAAATGGTCAACCAGCAGTTCACCTAGTAAAACCACACACACAAACACACACACTCAATCTATACATTAACTAAATTTCCACCCTACCCCCACCAAATTTCTTTTATTCCACACCACAATAGTCAACCACACTTTTGCATGCAAACACACACAACATAAGTTAGTTGTGTTAGCTCATCTCCTTCAAATAATAACCTTAACTATTTCCACCATCCTCCCCTTCAAACACACACTAATGGAGCTGCCGGTCAGGTCACCGGCGACCCCCCGTCGCCGGAAAACCTCATACAAGATTGAAACCAAGAATCTTGCATACAAAAGTTCCAATCTTTATGATGATTTCAAGTTCAAAGGGGGTTGCCTTCAAAGTTGCTTCAAGAAACCTCAAAAGTTGATCTTGAATGATGTGAGTTGTGAAGCGCACCCTGGGGAACTCACCGCGGTTGCGGGCCCTAGTGGGGCGGGGAAGACTACTTTGTTGGATATTCTTGCTGGAAACATCTGTTCCAGCAGAGTCTCTGGGCGTGTTTTGATTAATAACTGTGTTATTGATACAAAACAGGTCCGGAGACTCGCGGGGTATGTTACTCAAGATGATGCTTTGTTTCCATCATTAACCGTTGAGGAAACTCTCGTGTATAGCGCGTTTTTACGGTTGAGATGCAGTCGAAAAGAAGCAGTTGATCGTGTCAATATTTTGCTAAACGAGCTCGGTTTGGCCCGTGTGGCGAACTCGAGAATAGGCGAGGGTTCAAGCCATGGGATCTCGGGTGGTGAGCGGAGACGGGTCTCGATTGGAGTTGAGTTGGTGCATGATCCTTCGGTGGTTCTTATTGACGAACCAACTTCCGGGCTCGACTCAAACTCTGCTTTCGGTGTCGTGTCACTCCTCAAATCGATGGCAACCAACCGCGGTAAAACGATAGTGTTAACAATCCATCAACCGGGGTATCGAATCTTGGAGCTTCTTGATCGACTCGTGTTACTCTCGAATGGATTTGTTCTCCATAACGGCTCGTTAAAATCGCTAGAACATAGACTCAAAGTGTCCGGTCATTGCATCCCACCTCGAGTCAATGTTCTCGAATTCGCCATCGATGTCGCGGACACGTTGACCATACAAATCCCAAAAACACCACTAGAACCAATCAAGATTCGCGAAGAACACGAAAAACACGAAGAACACGGAAAACAAGAAAAAGACAGTGAATTCCCATACCCGAATACCCGTCTCGAAGAAATAACAATTCTTAGTAAAAGATTCTTCAAAAACATATTTAGAACCAAACAACTATTCCTCACAAGGATCATTCAAGCCATACTTTCAGGGCTAATACTCGGGACCATCTTCGTAAACATGTCGAACAACAAAGGGAAACTCGCGTTACAAGCGCGATTAGGGTTCTTCGCGTTCACTCTCACCTTCTTACTCTCATCATCCACCGAAGGATTACCGATATTCCTCCAAGAAAGACGAATCTTGATGAGAGAAACCTCAAGAGGAGCATATAGAGTATCATCATATGTGATCTCGAACACCCTCATATTCATTCCATTTCTTCTAATGATCGGACTTCTTTACACCATACCCGCGTACTGGCTCGTGGGATTACGCGCGACACTCGCTAGTTTCTTCTACTTTGCACTAGTTGTATGGATGGTGATCTTGATGTCAAACTCATTCACAGCATGTTTTAGTGCACTTGTGCCCAATTTCATCATGGGGACATCTGTGATCTCTGGTTTGATGGGCTGTTTCTTTCTGTTTTCGGGGTATTTTATCGCGAAAGATAGCATACCGAAATACTGGATGTTTATGCATTATATGAGTTTGTTTAAGTACCCATTTGAGTGTTTTATGATCAATGAGTATGGGGGTGAAGAAGGGAGGAGTATGTGTGTTGAAATGGAAGGTGGGAGGTGTAGAATGTATGGTGATGAGTTCTTGAAGCAGCAGCAGATGAAGGAGACTCAGAAGTGGAGTAACTTGGGGGTCATGTTAGGGTTTATAGTGGGATATAGAGTGTTGTGTTTTTTCATTTTGTGGTTTAGATGTCACAAAAGCAGAAATTAATTATTTTTTTATTTTATTTATTTTTTTTCATAATTGTATTATGTTCGTATACTTAATTCCTTAATATTAATGTCATATCATAACGATAGTGGTTAGATTATATCTTAGTATCCATATGAATGAATAGGGACATTCGTATAGCACGTGTCTCGAAGCTCGTTTGTAGAAAGCCTGCTTGAAATCTACTTGTTTGTAAACAAGTCGAGCTCAAACTAAGGTAAGTTCACTCGTTGATTCGCTTATTTGACTCGATTAAATCAACCCAAATTTCAATGTTTTTTAGTTATAAGGGTATGATGTTTACTCCGTTAAAAAACACCTATGAGTAAATATGTGGTCGACACTCTCAGGGAATGCCACTCCTTGTATCTGTAAGCGGGTCATGAGGGGCTCACGGGCGTGAGTTGAACATATTCACTCACACATGTATATTAGTTGTATAACACTCAAACTCATCAACATACCACTTTTTTTAGGGATGGCAATGGGACGGCTATGAGTAATCCCTATTCCATACCCAATTAGAATAATGTGTTACATACCCGACCCAAAATCCATTAGGTATTTTTCGGGTATTTACCTGTTGGGTATCGGTATGTCCGCGGGTAATCAGGTATACCCGTTAAGATGATAAAAATTGCATATTAGGTATCTATTGAAATTAGGACATCATATAAAACTAAATACTATTTTTTGTTGATGTTTCACTACTATTACTCTTTAACTTTAAGGACAAACAGCAAGTTACATTATAACTTCGTAAGATACTATGGAGTGCAATAATATGAAGATTAATAACTTATATTCAACACATGATTACTAAGTAGAAAGATAATAAAAAAGTAAAACCATATAATATATAAATTATATATATTATAATTATTAAGTCAAATAAATTAAAAATAATTTTTTTTGTGTATTTAATCGAGTAATTGAGTCGGGTAAACACATATACAATACAATACGATACCCATCCCATACCCCCAAAGTAACAAAATTATTCACATCCCACGTCCCATATCCCCTTCCCCGACCCCATACCCGTCACGAATATGTCGGGTTTTGAGTATTCCCATAAGGTTCAGGTTTGATTGTCATCCCTACTTCCTTCCTCTGTGAATGATAAGTGATAACTTATGTGGCCATGGTCTCAATTAATACTTACACTCACTTGAGTACACCTGATGCCCTAACTCAAATAGGAGTCCATATTTAATTTTTGTAAACCTAGGTTTTACATGAATCTAACCTTATTTGCTCGCTTCTCTCGTATTGAATCAGTTCATAGGGCCCTTAGTACAAATTTTGTTAAATGTATTATTAGAATGTTTACGATATTGTCTTAACGATTCTTTTGAGTAATTTAGACTTTAAGTTGCAGTTTGGATCATCGGAAAATGAAACCAAACTTTTGAAATAAAAATAAGAGTAAAATGCTGTTTTCATCCCTGACGTTTTGTTAAATTTGTCGTTTCAATCCAAAAACTATTTTTTTGTCATTTCAGTCACTGTAGTTTACTAAATTTTGTCATTTTCATTCACTCCACTAACACCGTTAAAACTTCGTTAAAACTCCGTTAAATATGAGGGTATTTTAGTCTTTTTGAACACCCTAATTATCCTATTCAAACAAATTAATCAATTAATATTCAATTAAAACTAAAAAACACATGAAAAGACTAATGAGACCAGACGTTTCGATTCAAAAGCTTCGATTAACTCTAATCCATGTTGTTCGATTGATGTCTACCGTGAGATTAATCTTCACGTTTTGTTCGAACGTGTGCCGTTATTTGATTGAGGTCTATTGTGGGATTGAGGTTTGTTGTTGACATGCTTTATTTGATTGAGGTCTTTGATTGAAATCTCAAAGCAGATCTTAATCGAACAAATTAATCGAAGCGACTGTTCTCACGAGTCGTTTCATGCTTTTTTTTTTAAATTTTAATTGATTAATTTGTTTTAATAGGGTAATTAGGGTGTTCAAAAAGACTAAAATACCCTCATATTTAACGGAGTTTTAATGAAGTTTTAACGGTGTTAGTGGAGTGGATGAAAATGACAACATTTGGTAAACTACGGTGACTGAAATGGCAAAAAAATAGTTTTTGGATTGAAATGATAAATTTAACAAAACGTCAGGGACGAAAATGACATTTTACTCTAAAAATAATAATAATAACCAGACTCAACCACTACTAAGGGTTTGACTTCAATTTGATTTGATCATTTAATTAAGCTTTTGTAATTGAACGATTTGAAACCAAGGACTGGTGATCTACAACATTTAATTCAATCAATCTACAACAGTTTCAACATTCAATAAAACAATATACAAAAAATGTATTTCAAGAACTAAAAACCACAACTTTGTGGTATGTAGATTGTCGATTAACAAGAACAGAAAGCTACTTATTGGTACTATGGTATGTTGATTGTTATTTTCGATTGCTAGTACCAAAGTGAAATTTATAGTTACTGATATGTTGATTAACAATTTTTAACAAGAAGGAAGTATTATTTATCATATCGGAATATACTTGACGGGCTGCCCGCTGCTAATAGTAAATGAGTTGATTTCTTGGTTGAAGAAACAAAAATCACAAGCTTCTCTGTTCAAAAATCACTTTCAGAAAGCTTCTGATAATCTAAGTTGGGAGTTTCTTCCTTTGGTCCAATAACATATGCATTATCCTACTTTAAAGAGAACATGGATAAAAGGACTTTTGGCTTTAGCTCGATTCGTGAGTGGCTCACCAAAGCTTGAATTCCAGTGTAATCCATTATCTGTAATCTTAGACATTATTTATTATGGTTTTATAGTATATTTTGATACATATCTTGCATTTAATACATGCGTTTTTGTTTATTTTGTGTAACATGTTTTTGGTGAAATGAAGTCCACTATAAATGAATTTTATTGTTTTGTAGACGAAAAAGACGGTCGCCGATGTGCACATAAGAATTGGAAAACTTTAAAAGAATATCGAAGACAAGGTGTTAATTATTGAATACTTCAAAAAGATAAATTGATATTAGATTGACAATGTCATCTCTTAAGTTGGTTTTATCTTCTAATTTTAAATTAAATTGTAACTACTTGAAGTTAAAAAGAAAGAAATAAAGATCAACAAAAAGAGAATTATGATGGTTCTAAGGAAATCATGTGGAGGGGAGGTATATATAGATCATAGTATGCATCATCACCACACTTTTTTTTCTGGGAAATTCAACGCACAAGGAGGAGAATCAAAGCAATAATTATTTTTTTAGGATTTAATTCATTTATTCTTTGTCCTTTTTATGGTTTATTTATTACCTGTTTTGACTGATTTAAATTTCAAGCTAATCAATTTTAGTTTTAGTTTTAGAGTTTTATTTCTTTTGTTTATTTAAACATTTATGTTAAATGTTTATAAGATTAGATTACTTTATGATTTTTAATTAAAACTTGAAATATTATTTTGAATACATATTATATTATTAATAAAATTGGTTATTTTGTTAATTATTATAATAAAATTCTTTAAGTTTTAGAACCCGAATACATTTTAATCTCGACAAAAGGAACAAATAACAGTTTGAGTTTATTTATGAATTCAACTTCGTTTTACATAGTCTAGTTAAACCCCAACATCATGTATATTTAATTATAACTATTACTTTTGTCTATGCAACCGGCAAGCTAAGATATGAAGGGCGTTAGCTTAAATTACCGGGTTGACACTAATCAAAGAATGACATTTGTTTAGGCATTAGATGAAGTGGATATTGGGCATAGCTAGGGAGTTCAAATAGTATCTTCTTAGTGAAATTGATGAAGATTAAATCTGATCAATGTTGATAGTTATGGGAACTAGTTCGCTTTGAAATGGAATAAATGGGTGTCATTGAAGGTCAACATATTTGAATGACATATAGAAACAGATAGACAAACCAACACTTACAGCGTTTAACAAAAGAAAAATTCACATAGTCTCATTGTTAATTTGCGGTCTATGTGGAGAAGCTTTGGAAACAACATAACATTCATTTACATCTTGTTACATCTCAACAATTGTTTGGCAACGAATTAGTTTTTGGAGTGGTATTCCTCCATTGTATGTGTCCATAGTTAGAGAATTGGTTTATCACAAAACAATAATTTTATCTAGAGTGCTAGAAATAACCTTATATTCTCCAACAAAAACGTTCATATTAGGACGTTAATGAAAAAAATCGAAGTCATAAACTATCTTCAGATGAAATATAGATTCTACTTGTAAAATTTAAAATGGATAAGTTGGCAACTTTCAATTTCGTAATGTTTCAAATTAATTCTATATCAATTTATTACATACACTAGCTCCTTGCTAGTACATGTTGTTTCTACTCGAGTTATATAAAAGCTCTTTACCGTTTTAAAAACAAATTGATGTAAAATATTTAACATTTACATAACATTTCTCATGATATCTAAATTATCTTACGAAACACTAAAATATTCATCTAGTGTGTCTATAAATATAAATACATCTTAACATATTCTACAAAAAGAAAAAAAAATTACATCACTTTGAGAAAAAAGTTAGAACTATAAAATTTATAACGTTTCTTTCACATTCAACTTTTCGTTCGATATAAAAATGCAACTTTCAAATCCCCATTGCTACAATCATCCTATAACTCATAACAAAATCATCAAATACCAACAACAACGATCAATCGGCCCAAATCCACCAATTTTTCGATCTCAAACCGATGATCATTTGATGCAATTCTTGAAAACCATCGATTTACAGTCATAAATTTACAAAAGAAAACACACCCACATAAAATGGGATTCTCTGTTGACTGAAGGACTTGACAGCATCATCATTGGTGCCATCTGTTGAGCCATGGAGCATTGTTCGGGCTCACCGAAGGCCACTTCTTCTGCTCGCACACGCACCCAACAGTCTTGAGAACTGTGTGCCGAATTGTTGATAAATTCAATGCGTTTTGTTCCGATTTCGCGATTTTCGTTTACCCAAATAATAATATTATTATTCCCCGTAATGGTATGAACCCTAGTGGTTTTGTGATGGGAATGCCGTCGGAATGCGACGATTGTTGAAGGGATTTCATGAGGATGAATGCGGTGGAGCTTTCGTTGATCGTCGTGATGAAGGTATTGGTGAATTTTATGTTCGATTTGGTGGGAATTTTGGGGGGATTGACGAATTGGAAGCTCTATATTTGTTGGGATTTTGTTTTGATTATTATTATTGGATTTGGGTCAGATCCTTTTGTGCAATCAATGTGGTTAACCATAGTTTGCTAATGTAGGTTTTACAGGTGTGTGTTCTATCTTTTATGATCATTGTATTGGTTTGGTTTGATTTGAATTGTTTGTGTTGATTATGTGGCAATGCAATTGTTGATGGTTGTTATACTGTTGCATAAGTGGAATGTGGATGGTGCATTATGTTTCCATCATTTTGATTTCATTGACAAAGATATAGGATAATTTGTTTCGAATATTTGTGCATCATTTGCAAAAGTTCTTGAATATTTTGCTGGATTAGACTCATTACCGCGCTAAAAGTTTGCAATGTGGAAGGATGAATTGTGAATGTGAATACGTGCTTTGCTGTTTTATAGGTTTTGATTAATGGTTGGATGCTTTATCTTTGAAGATTTAGTATTGCATTCCTTAATCACAGTTTGATAATAATTTACTATATATGCGTGTGAGGAGTGGCTTTATTTGAGAACCACAAAACACTTGAGAACCAAGGAACCAATCTGGCCCGTAGATCAAAGAAATGAAGGGTCAAGATTGAGTAATCACATGTGATTACTTAAATCTTGACCTTTATCTTTTCGATCCTTAGGGGCTCAACCGGTCTATGGTTCTCAGATGAACTTTCTTCATATGTATATATAGGCAATCTATGTCTAGATTTAATTATCATACAATAATGTAACTCAATTAGAAATATCATTTACAAATGTCTTGATCTACATAGTAATATGCCATTTGTCATTGCAGTTATTGTGACATTCATCATTGTCATATATGATCAAGACACGTAAAATGAAAGGGGAATGCAACAAATCCTTAAAATTGTTGTTAAAGTGCGGAATCAAGGAACTTCATGATGATGGCTTTGAGGGTTCACTAGACGAGAAAGACATTTTTAAAGATGTTTTTTTCGGGCGTGAAAATGGAAAAAGTAGTAAAAGATGTCTTGTAACTGGAGCAATCAATTTTGAAAGCGACAAGAATAACCCTAAAGACATACCATATCTATCAAACAGTGAACATTCGGTTATGACAAACGTGGAGCATCCTGAAGAAGTTAAAAAACTGAAGCGAAGAAAGTTGTCAGATCTAGAACATTCTAGTGATAGCTCTTTTTTACCAAAGGTAGTTAAGTCTGCAGTACAGTCAAAGGATATTCACTCTTGTTTGTGTCAGCCAGCTTCCATTGTAACATGTCGTTTGGTTGAATCATCTGCCTCAGGGGTCAAATCCAGTTGCTATTTGCTTAAAGGACATATTCGAGATCTGGACACCAATAAATGTAGATTATGTCATTCCAACACTAGTTATCCAAAAGTAAATGACGTGATAAACGCTAATGTTTCACCTGCCTCACAAGAAAGTCAAGCTACCGCTTCATGTTCTAAGAAAAGAGGGAAAGATTCTTCTGTTATGGAACTCAATGAAGATGAAAACGGTGAGATTAGTGCTCAACTAACACCAAATATAACAAAAAATGATCATGGAAGTTGCAAAAACAAGTCAAATTCAAAGTTAAAATTCAAGAAATTGGTCAAACATGTAAAGGGTAGAACTAAGAAGGGTAGTGCAGGGGATTCTGCAACCAAATTAAGAGGTGTAAAACGGAGTTCCCGATTCCGGAATGTTCTGAAGAAGTACAAAAACCGAAAAGGTAGTTTCAGGTTGCTTCCGCGTAAGCTGGAAGAGAATTTGTCTGGCTTTAATGTAAGAACAGTATTATCATGGTTGATAGATTTTGGGATTATTCATGTCAAGGAAGTTATCCATTACAGGAACCCACGGGATAGTTCAGTGGTCAAAGATGGTTTAATAACCCAAGATGGTATATTATGCAAGTGCTGTGAGAAGGTATTTTCTGTTTCTAGGTTTAAGCGTCATGCGGGTTTTAGCTTAAATTGTCCATGTTTAAATCTTTTTATGGAGTCTGGGAAATCCTTCATTTCGTGCCAATTGGAAGCTTGGTCAACTGAATATAAAGTTAAAGGCACCACACATGCTGTAAACGTTGAAGAAATCGACCAAAATGATGATAGTTGTGGTGTGTGTGGTGATGGGGGTGAGTTAATATGCTGCGATAACTGCCCGGCAACATTTCATCAAGCATGTTTGTGTATGCAGGTTTGACTTTCTTTCCTTGCAGCTATATTTTCAGTTAATGTATGTAATTTATTATAAGTATCTTGTTCAAAAGTTTTAAAAGTTATATTACTCAAATGGGTAATTTAAAAACTAACTAAAATGGAAATGGATCTAACAGATGCATAAAATCATCAAAGCTATTTTAGTTTTAATAAATAGATTATTGCTGTAATAACATTTGTAACCATATTTAGTACATAGATAATTCAATCTAATATAAGACAAAAGTGTTTCGGGTCAGCCCTGCCTGCTTATTTTCCCCATTGTCATTTTTTCTATGATCTTGGTTATCCAGGAAATACCTGAAGGCGATTGGTATTGTTCAAATTGTTCTTGCTGGAGTTGCAGGAACGTGGTCAAGAATAACGAGACAGTGGTTCTGAAATGTTTGCAGTGCAAACATACATGTAATTCTCTGTACTTTTAACCAACTAGTCTCGTTTTATTCCATGTTGATGGTTTACTTTTGAGTTATAATTTTGGTTGCAATTTTCTGATCCTTTTTTTCAATATTTTCCCCTGTATGTCAATGGTGAAAAGTGTCTCTCTCCTTTAAGTGATTAAATATTTGTCATGTTTTATGTAATGATGTATTTTGTCACTTACTGTTGTATAGAAGCTCTTATATTGCCCATTTCTTTATGTTGTTCTCTTATAATTTTCAGAATGTAAACATCATGTAATATTTGTTATTTATCATAATGAATCAATACATACTGTTGACTATTGTGGCGCTTGTAAACAGACCACAGGGAATGTAGCAGCGTGAGTGGACTCGGAAGTGGAATGATACCTTCTCAGTGGTTCTGTGGTGACAACTGTAAGGAGGTGGGATACGTAGGTTGTGCGTGTTGGGAAATGAGTTCTAGTTGAAACGGGTCGATTTTAGTACGAGCCAGGACACTTGACCTGCAAACACTACTGTTACATGATATTTTATCCATTCTAACAAGAAAAAGCAATACTTTCAACTTGTTCCGCTTTAGCTAAACTTTTTTATTTGACCTCTTCAAATAAAACTCAACCCAAATCGACCCATTAGTAAGCGTTTCAGAATTGCCACTTCTAGAACTCAATTCACTCGGGCCTTGATTTGGAGTTATACATGGATACACTCAACATTCTTTGTTATTTATCTTTTACAGACTCACTTGGGCCTTGAAACACGGGTTGGGCTTATGAATTCAATATCTGATGGTTTCTCGTGGACCCTTTTGAAGTGCACTCGTGGAGACCAAAATCCTCTTTCTGATAACCATTTTTTTGCTCTGAAAGTGGAATGCAATCTGAAACTAGCTGTTGCCCTTACAATCATGGAGGAATGTTTTCTTCCGATGGTGGACCCGAGAACAGGCATTAATATGATACCCCATGTATTGTACAATATGGAGTGAGTAGTTATTACTCTCATTGTTCTTGAATTTCTCCTTCTTTACGTCACTACCAATTTTACATAATTATTTTGCTAAATTTTGTGCAGATCAGAATTTGCACGCCTTAACTATGAAGGATTCTACACTGTGGTCTTGGAGAAAGATGACATGTTACTAAGTGTCGCATCCATAAGGTACCTCGTGATACAATTTACTGTTGCTACCCAACTATAAGTGGATCTGATCTGACCCATTAGTTAATGTATTGTGAAGTTAAATAATCTAAACGTATGGATCATGAGTCATGACCCATATCGACCCGATTAGTTTTTATTTTAGTATATGATAAATCTTGTTCAGGATCCATGGTTCAGAAGTTGCAGAATTGCCACTCATTGCAACATCCAGCAAATATCAGCGCCAAGGAATGTGTAGGCTCCTCATGAATGCTATTGAAGAGGTATCATAATAGTTAGATTGTTATTGTAATAATATAACTTTTGTAATCATATCTAACATGCTAATTATTTGTAAAAAAGTGAATAGAAATTGGAAAAAAGGTTCAACTAACCCTATCTCTCAATATGCACATTTAGCCACCTCTGCTGCTCTGCATGCACTATTGCACTTTGTTTCTTTTTGAGTTGCTTGTCGATGGTTGACTCATTAACGTGTATGTTTGACTAATCAACTTCTGTTGTGCTATGTTTAGCTGCTGAAGTCTTTGAAGATCGAGAAGCTGGTGTTGTCGGCCATCCCCAGTTTGGTTGAGACATGGACCAAGAGCTTTGGTTTCACCCAACTGGAACCCGAAGACAAGAAGAAGCTGACCAAAACTAACCTGATGGTGTTCCCAGGAACAGTATGGCTCAAGAAGCCCATGTACCAAGGGTCCATTCAAAGTTAGCTCTTTCACACCTTTCTTTATGAACCACACTTACATATTTAGCAAAATGGTCCAGGTTGCGTCGACCCACCAACACTATTTTCTTTATTTTTTATATTAATTATATATGATTACATAAAAACACACATGGTGTTTAGAGGTAATGCCTATCTAAAAACCTTGGATTGATCACCAGTCAAAAATGGTGAACACAATAAAAAAAAATAACAATTTAGGAGGTTGCAAGGCCCTAGTACAATTTGAGTAAAATCTTAATCATTTTGGCCCATTTTACTTAGTTTTAGTGTTTCCACATTTGATCTTTTGGCATAAACGTGTTAAAGACTGCAATCCATACGACTTCCCTTAGACAAAACCAATCTAAGTTGGCCTAATTAAACCCGATGTTTAACCTTCAAGGAATGACAGATGACATAGTGGTAAAGTATCTGATTCTCTCTAGCAAAGGTCTCACAGGCAACTCTAGCTTCCACCGGTGCCTTTAACTCTATGAAGGTCACCTGTCCAGCACAATCTGCGTTTTACAGGGTCCCATTTGCTAGCATGTTGTTGTTGGGTCTCGTGAGTTTCTAGTGACAGTTTTCACAAATATCAAAACAAAATTAGGCCTGAAATCTTGTTTTGTGAATAGGTACTCCAATGGAAACAATAGCTTCACATCAGAATTTTAATCTTGAGGAAGATAGGATTGTGTGCAAGGGGTTGTTGCAGAAAGATGGAAAGCAAGGTGATGATGCTTTAAAGCTCTCAAATGAAGAACAACTTTCAAGATTTAAAGGAACTTTTGAGATGGTTTGTGGTGTTAAATGATCATCTTAATAATATGTAATGGCAATGTTAGAAAAAGAGGTTTTGCTACAAACATATAAGCAATTAGGTTGTATATATTTAAAGAAAAATGAAGGTGGAGGCCAAGTTTTGCAATTAGAACAAGAATATGAACAGAAATAATTGTACATATTTTAATTTCTTTTCTAATACATCCAAAGGGGTTTTGGTTCATAAGTAAAGAATTGTAGTATGTTAAAGTGCATAGAATTTGTTTAAAACTGAATCTGTTAACAGAAATACAATTTGTTTAAGACAGTTTTCTTTTTCAAAGAAATTAAAATAAATTAGAACATGAAGGAATTGAGATTGAAACATATGAAAGAACTGGAAATATGTATTTGAGTGAATTAGTTAGAACTGAAATTCGAATTTTTCAAATCTATATATCTTCTAACGCTCTTAATAAATAAAATAAATGTATACATGGAAGCAATAACTTTTAAATCCTAGATTTTCTCTTAATTTGTTTTCAAAACATCAAAACTGCATTTTTTTATATAAAACATTTTAAACGAATTTATGATAGACAAAAATTTAATTTTTAAAACTTTGCATAATTATATGTATTAGTTTTCTACAACTAATCTTCTATATAATTATACTACATTTTTGTATTTCATATTTCTATTTCACTACCAAAAACATTTTCTAAAGAACAACATGATGAGAGATGCTAGGTAAGTTTTATCATATCATATTTTCTTTAGATTTCATATGATAATCATTGCATGTTTCACCACACATACTATATATATACACACACAGTGTATATATATTCAATATTTCACTACCACCGCCAGCCCCCACCGTCGGCCACCACCGCCAGCCCCTACCGTCAGGCCCTACCCCGTCACATCATCCTCACCACCATCATCTTCTCTTTAAATCAAACAACACCGTCAATGCCATCTTCATCATTGCATCATCGGCACCATCTCACCATCATCAGCATCTCATCATCACCACCATGGCACCATCCACCGCCAATTCATCTCTAATTAACCACCACTGCTGCCAAGAATTTCCAATTAAGTAATGTTTAATTTGGGTTTTAGGGTTTTAAACAGAACCACTAATGTGTTTGGATCTGGTTGTGGTGGTGTGATCGGAGAAGGAAGGGTGCAACCGGTTGATGGTGGGCGGTGATGGTGGTTTAGTGCTGTTGGTGATGGTGATTTGATTGCGAGTGGGAGGGAGACGAAATTGGATGGGTTGGGGGTTTTTGTGGGTTAACAAGAGAAAGGGAAGGGGGATATGGTGAGATGATGCTATTGTGTGATGGTGGAGGTGGGGATGACGGTGATGGTGGTGATGATGCAGTGATGATTTTGATGTGGTGACAGTGATGATGTTTCGATGATGGTAATGCTGCGATGGTGGTGATGATTCGATGATGGTGGTTACTGTTGTTAAATGGCGGTGACTGTAGTCTTCGTGTGTGTTCGGTGGTGGCCGGTGGACAGAAGGGTTGGGTGGTGGTGACGGTGGGTAGATGGTGGTGATAGTGAGTATATGGTGGTGATGGTGGTGATGGTGGCTGATGGGGAAGGGGGTTGGGTTTTTAAAAATTATATGTAATTACACTAATGGTTTCTGGATAAAAAAAATATATAGAATTACAAAAATAGTCAATTAAAAGGTATTTTAGTCATTTCAATTAAATCTACTAGAAAAACTAACGTTTGTTAGTCTTAGTATTTTAACTCGTTACAAAATTTAAAACACAATAGCCTAATCTGTTACAAAAAAATCATAGTATCAAAACCTGTTATTTTTTATATACCACAGAACTATTTATGTAATTAACTCTACTTTTAAATTTATATTTATTTTTATCATACTTGAACCTTCTACCCCACAAAAAAACACCTTCCAACACATCGTGGTGTATAGACATTAATTACAATAATCTTTCCGTAAAACAATCAAAACTTAAATTATACATTGTGTTTACATAAGCAATTAGGCTATCAATCTTCACCTCCTTAGTCGCCCCAACAAGAAAAACCTAAGGGATGTAATCAGATTCTTGCATGTGATCAGAGTCACTAGGCGAAAGTATTATCTTTATTCATAAGGATGTCGATCATACACACACATGTTAAAACCATTGGAGGTCAAAACACACATAATCATAGGGTAATCTTATGTTGTATGGGGGAATATGACTTGATTGTCAGAAGGTGATCACCGAGGAAACGTCCTTGGGACCCCTTTTAACGGTGTCTTGCGTTAAAGCTATAGATAAGTCTCGATAAAGGCTACATCCAGCCCACACTACTCCCAGGCCCGACCCCGACCCCGACCCCCACGAACAAAGTAGCAACAGCTAAAAAAAAGATCTCAAAAACAATATCATACACACAAAATTACTTACTCCAGACCTTGCAACAAGCCGTATAAAAAGATAACAATTTGAGTTGCACAAACTAAGTGTGACATGTGCATCTTTTTCGTTTCCAATCGGTGAATACTTGAATTTTCACCCCTTTAGAACTTGACCCGCAGCTTTATGGTTACCATTAAGCCAAAGGCGTGTCGTATCAAAAATACCTCTACAAACCATTCACAACAAACAAACCAACACAAGCTCAAATCTTCCACACAACACCACAGACTATTGAGTAGAAGGGTCATCGTTAGCCATTTTTTCACTTGCTTCCATCTCATCCACTCGACTGCTAGTAGCGGATACTTTCTCACTCATGGGCATGGTATCTGTCACGGGACTGCTGCCAGCGGATACTTTCTCAGTCATGGGCACAGTATCTGTCACGGGACTGCTGGCAGCGGATACTTTCTCAGTCATGGGCACGGTATCTGTCATGGGACTGCTGGTAGTAGATCCTTTCATGGACCCGCTATCTTGTTTGATCAAATTGAGGCCTGCACCTTCCATTGGTGGAGATGTAGCATCAAGGGTGCTGGTAGTACTAGGAGAACTGGGGCTTGAGTTTCTTGGTCTGTTAAGAGCATGACAGCGTGGACAATAGTATGTAATGAATGGGAAATCCTCTTCCCTAGCAAGACCTGTAGATGAACATTCTCTTACCATCATTATGTTGACATGTTAATATTGCATCTTATTTTGTCACAAAAAAAGTAAATATTGGGTATGGGTCGAATTGACGCAGAAGGTCAGAACACTTTCGCCTAAAAGAATTGTTGTTGTTTTGTAAATAACTACTGTGACAAATATGATTACAAAGATTATAGTGTTTCAATAATAACCTTATTCTTATGAACCAGATGGTTTAGGAGGTTCCGTATATGAAAAATACACCTATGAAACTTTCGACCCGTTCATAAGCTGATTGGTACACAGAGCCACCTCTAGAAACCAGTATCATTGTTTTTTCTAATGATAACAGGAAAATAGATGATTAGAATGTCAAAATTCCCTAAGATGGTCATGATCATGATGAAACTTCATGTGACTTTTCCACAAGAATTGTTAGGCTAAGGAAGTAGCTATGACTTTTGCTAATATTAGTTTATCAGATGATATTTATAATGTAATTTTGCTGATGAAAAGTATTTACCATTATGCATGTGGCAATTACCACATATAAGTGCATAAGATTGCGAGGGGTCCTCTCCCACAAGCAACTGTGCAAGTCGAGCAATCCAGCCCCCATCTTGAGACCCAAAAGCTTTAGGGTTATGATGCTCAACAACAACCGGATTATGTGAAGAAATCTCATTATCTGCATGCTGATACATTTCCATGTCATTGCCTCCCTTAGATGTAGCTTCTGATGTATTTCTTTTCCTCAAACCACCAGATGTCACAGGCTCAACATCATGGCTCTTCCCTGTAGCTTCAGAAGAATGCTGCTGCAACTCATCTCCTAAGAACACTTTTAGCCCTGAATCTGCACCCAATTTTGAAGCAAGTACAGATGCAGCTGCTGCCTTGGCTGCTGGGTCAGTGTCATATTTCTGCAAACACGGCAAAGTTGTGTTGACCTTAAACAACTATAGTTGACTTAGGGACCTCTCTTCGGGATGCATGAGACAAATCATCAATGATAATATGCAGCTATGAGCGGTACCTGAATTAGTTGCTGAGTAATATAATAATTGGTTCGTTCTTTAAGTTCATCAATTTTTGCTTGCCTTTCAGCCCGAAGCCGATCTACAGTTTTCTGATCCCTGCTATCACCTATAAGAGACAACAAAGAAAAGCTATTTAGTCACATTCTTAACTGCTATCAAAGGTCAGAATAATTGAAGAAGCTAAAAGAAGAAATGCTTATTCTTTGGTAAAAACAAGCAAACTTCATGTAACCAAATTTGTTTCAATAAATTAGGTCACAAATTTTAAAACTTACGCATTCTTGTAAAGCTGAAAAGTGCCCTGTACAAAGCTGATGATAATGCAGGCAAAAGAAATATAGGTAGAACTCGCAGCGCCCTCATTTGCCAATCTAAACCCACGGTTCTTGTTGTAGTTATAGCATAACCCAATGCAATTACCTATAACCACACAGAAAATCAACATGTGGACAAGAAAAAGCCCTAAGAAAGAATTACTCATACATCATTCAAACCAAGCAATTCATCTAACAAATACTCACCACTTTGGTAATAGATTCAAACTGAAATTAACCGAAAATATGTACTTGACATCCTTACAACAATTTAATCACCATTTACAGTAACTTCCTTTGGTTCAGACAGAATACTAACATTAACCATATCTACCTAATCTGCATTTTACAAGCAACATTCGCAAAGACAAGTAGGTAACAAAATGAGGACTGTTTGGTGGCCTCTTAATGATTCCATTAACAGGCTACCTCTTAATAGGTTAAAGATAGAGTGTGTTTGGTTCACTTAAAAGACACCTCTTAATGGTTTATAAAGCCTCTTAATGGCTAAGTTTTAGAAAGATGCTAACTGATCCATAGGCTACCTCTTATTCAGTCAGACCTCTAAATAACTCAACACAAGGTTGCCAAACAGCCGGGAAAATATTATGAACACTATTCAAAGCTGGTTAGAACATATAGTCACCACCACTACATATGCCAGCAAGTATAATTACACTATAATCAAACAAATACCATCCATAAGCCATCAATCTGCCATTAATAACTCCATAACACCACTCAAATCTCAAACATTCCAGCAATCAATTACCTCAAGTAAAACAGAAACAACAATCAAATTCCTAGCAGTTTTCCTCCAACTCGATGATCTCCTCTTCATTCTAGCAAGAAGAGTGGCCTCTTCTTTCGATATGTACTGCAATCTCTTCTCCAAATCATCACCATCTAACCTAAACAATCCCTTCCAGAATCGAGACCAAAAACCTCTCTTCGTATTCTTCTTCTCTTCGTCTACTACCTTTTCGGCTTTCTCATCGTCCATTTATAATATCCTACTCAAATCATTGAATAATCAATCAGTCGATCGCTATTAGCAGGACTAATCAGCGAAGTAACGAACCACACGAAGTGCAAAAACGGTCCGGATGTTATGATCAACGAAACGACGGTGTTAATGTATTGAAACAGTAAGAAAAGGACGTTACGAACCTGAGATTGGAGGATGAAGATGAAGGTTGTGCAGATGGTGTGATTGGAGAATCTGTTTTGATCGGTGGTGCTGGTGGTGTTTGCTGGATCGATGGGGCTTGGTGGTGATGGTGGTGGTGTTGGTGGTGACGGTCGGAAAGGCGATAGGATAGAGTGTGGATCTTCGGTTACAAGTTCTGTAACTAATACAAACTTTATGCTTTAAAAGTTTAAACAAAGTATTTCTTATTTTCATGAACTTTTTCTAACGTATAATTGGATTACTAACCGTGTTATTGATTCACATCATTTGTGTTATTTGAGTACGTAACTCGAGATCATCTTTGGAAGAAAACTCATTATAGTTAAGAAAAAAAATATTGATCCAACTAGAACTTCTTAATGAACTTTACATCTCTTATTTTAATAAAGTATTGAGTTATCTCGTATTAACCATTTAAACTAAATATTATTGGTTTTTTATGAAATAATATTAGAGTTTGATATTGTGTAAACAATTAATCTTAGTAGTTTATTAGAGTCAACTAGAATTACAAACCCGTGCTTTGCGACGCTTAAAACCATAAAAAAATTAACATTTTTTATTCTTTAAATATACAACAAAAATTGGTCGCAAAGACCAGTGTTCGGAGTAAGACGTTGCAGTCAAAACTGAAAGCTCATGTCGTCGTCCGTGGCAGCCAGAAAAGACTGAAAACTATAATGGAAACGGTGGCAGTGGAAGTGGCACATAATAGAGGCTACAACAGTCACTTTGACATTGTCAAGCTGTAAGGGTATATTTAACGTCAACGTTAAGTAACCTTTTTTACTCAGTTTGAAAAAGGAGAAAGTTAAATGTTAAATTTATAAACCCCTAAACTCCACTAATAAATGTTTATCTTTCTACTCTAATAAAATAGTATGTTTGGGTGACACATGGCGGCACCACATTCACTCTCACCAAAATTTTCCCGCTTCTCTTTCCTATCAAATAATTACCTTAATTATCAATAATGTTATTTAACTTTTTTAGAACAAAATTAGATTTTGTAATGAATTTAAAAAAAGATCTTATTAATGTTATTTTTAAAAATAATTTTTATAGAATAAATTTTTTTTACAAAACATCAAACTTTTTTTATAATTAGTGTTTTTAAAAAGTAAATTTTTTATAAACAAAAAATAATTAAAATTGAAATTTATAATAAGAATTTTTTTAAAAAAAATGATATGTTTTAATATGGTTTGTTTTGAAACAAAATATTTATTATTTTTTGGAAAAAAAAGTTTTAAATCAAAAGTTTAAAAAGTTGATATAATTATTTTATTACATATTGTTCTTACTAACGTAATTTCAATTATATTTTATCGTAAAATATCGTTTTATACTTGATAAACTTTTATTATATTTAATATTTTATTTGTTCAACCCGTGAAATAAACAGGTTCACTAAAGCTAGTAACTAATATATACTGTAGCCACCACAACGTAAGTGGTAGGTTGAAATGGGCGGAGTTGGTTGAATCGCCGAGGAGAGTCGTAAAGATCGCAGGAGATTTGTGGTAGGAAAGAAAGACAGAGAATATGTGCAGCACCTTTATGCATAAAGGTGTTGATAATTAGAAATATATATATATATATATATATATATATATATATATATATATAGAGTAAGAGAGAGAGAGAGAGGAGGGATCTTAAGAAAACCACAATGTTACGTGAAAACTAGAAAAAACCAATGAAACCGGTCACATAATTTATAAATTTTTTATTATTATCCTCTATATATATGTGTGAGTATGTATAAATAAGAGTATGTATCAAATGAAAACCGTAGTATGATTTTACATATATGTCATATATAAGTTTTATATATATATGAGTTTTATAATTTAGTAAAAGAACAAAACTTAAATAAGTTCATGTTTTAAAATTATAAAATGAGTGTCCACTGGTTTGCTAAACATACTTCACGTATGTAGTGTTGATTATCTTGCTTGTTTTTCTTACTAAATTTGTTCGGTTGTGCTAATGATATTAACCGAAAAAGGAGCCGAAGTGGATTAGTGGAACTAAACCGAAAAAGAAGTGTTGAAAAATACTTGAATTTGTGTTGAAAAATAAATAATGATACTTACGCCAAGTTTTGTCTAACTACATTATTGTTTTGCATAAACATATATTTACAAATCTTCTGAAATAGTTTAAAATATGAGAGTGAATCGAGTTTGGCATAATAATTTGAAATGTCATCTTGGACCAAGACATTCGTGATTTGTATCGTAATCTTTGGATATTTTTACAGAAACCATGTTTCACACGTTTGATCAAAGAGTATAAACGGATATTGCTAAACGCACTCCTTCCTCTCACACCATGGGCGAAGCTTCTTTGGGGGCCCTCCTCTTTTTTTCATCGGTAGTGTTCATTTTCGGTTCGGTAGTCGGTAGTGTTCATTTTCGGTTCCAAATATAGAGCCCCCCCCCCCCCCTAAAATAGTTTACTTACACCCCCGCCCCCTTTAAGAATTGGCTCAAGCTCCTTCACTGTCTCACACGCTTGGTGGGCCTTTTCCCATTAAAAAATAACATACCTCTCACAATGAAAGCTACGTTCAATACATAGACGTTTTATTTCTCCAAAGCTACGTGGATTTGATTTTTGTCCCCTACCGGCGAAAATGAAGCTGGGTTAACCATAGACCTAAAACAAAAAGTGCGTGTTAAATTGGATGAAGAGGGTGATATAACAGAGGAGGAAGTTAGGGTGCAAATCGTCATTATAACAAAAATTTGTGGCCAAAGTTAAAAGATTAGAAGTTGAGTAAGATATTTTGGTCAAACTCTATTTCAGTCATTATGGTTTCTTTAGTTTGCCGTTTGGGTCATACATACAGAGGGATTATGAAATCATAGTAGAATGTGGGTCACTAGTGATGAATCTAGAGTATAGTCTTGTTTCTTCCTTTGTTACCTTGATTATGTGTGACAATTTATTAGAATTAACAGCTTCTCAAGTTCTTGCTTTAGGTTCAACACTCATATGTATCATGAGCCTATCTTAATGGTACTCATAGTATTTGTTCAAAAGATGTTTATTAATTAGGGGATGCATGCTTGAAACTCTCAGCTGCTTGAAACTCGCTTCGGAATTTGATAACACTAGCGTAGTGGATCTACGAGTGAGATTTTTATGCGT
The DNA here is from genome assembly GCA_025506415.1 of Flaveria robusta. Classification (NCBI taxonomy): domain Eukaryota; kingdom Viridiplantae; phylum Streptophyta; class Magnoliopsida; order Asterales; family Asteraceae; genus Flaveria; species Flaveria robusta. The sequence continues at coordinate 8,671,382 of CM046465.1, forward strand.
AGTGGATCTACGGGTGAGATTTTTATTGGGCAACACGTATGTATATATGTAGTGTAGTGAATCTGTCTCATGCGATTTGACTCGAGGATGAAACTCGACATTCATAGCAGATCTGTGGCTTCACTTATATGAACGTTCTCCCTGCTAAACACGTGCTAAAGCCTTCTAGCGATTCATTATCTCTTCCAAGTTACCGATTCTTGTGGAATCTTTCGAGCATCACATTGTTGGCTAAGATTTTTCGTAACCTTTTCCGAGCTCATTCAATCTATCAATGTTTTCGTTCTCAGCGCTTTTCTTAGATGAAGAAAAGAGGCAAGGCAACTGGTGGGCAATTCAATTGTCTAGGAATAAGTTGACTCGCCATCTCTCCTTAAAGCGAGTTTCAAGGCTGAGATTTTGAACAAATATTCTTTGTGATAATGGTTACGCCATAAACGTAAACTCGATATCATGGTGCTAAAAGGCTTACGGAAACTAAAATGTCTTACCTGCCATATTTGCCAGCATGTAAACTCATGCTCTCGCATGGTTTCAACCGAAGTTTTGCTATAGAGCTAAGTCCTCATCGGTTAGAGCATGGGCAATGAATATACCAACCAATTAATGTTTGAACATCAAACATTTGTGGTGCTGGAGTGCTAGACTTCCAACCTACATCATATCCTTTTACCAGCGATCAAGCCAGCCCTGATACACCAATATCAGACCTCAAACTCTTTAGAGTCTCTCTCGGTCTTCTTGTTAGTAACGGAATGTTCCAGATGTCCAAGGGGGAGGGGGAAACTTACCGATTACATCACATATGAATAGCAACTTTACAGTTGGTTTGGTGAAACCAGCCATAAATGTATAATGTTACAAAAAATGATTGAAAATCATCCATGGGTATGAACCATTAAGAGGCAAATCCGTTTACATGAAAGAAAATGCAATCTTCGATCACTAGATGTCTGAATGAATAAGTGGCCTAAAATCGTTTAACAAAGAAACAAACAAACAAACAGAACCTAATAAGATTCTCAAATCACTGCTTTAGAATTCAAGCTTACAAATAAAATACATAGCCCTTTCTTACCCTTTGTTGAAGGATTCAAGGTGGCCATCGTACAAGTTTACTGCACACAAGATATCGATAGAAAATTATTAGGCACAAATAGAAGTAACATTTCAACACACTTAAATAAAGATGGGTTAACTCTAGATACTTATTGATTATTGGTCAAATGAGTGAAATCCCAAACAACAGACTTGCAGAAAACTGATCGACTGGGTCAAATATTGCATAAAGTGTAGTTTCAAATAATTATATTCTCCCAAATAATTTAATTTCAGAAAAAGACAGTTCAATTATCTCTTATCATGATATGATATAGTTTTATAATCACACTAATAAGTATATAATTCAACAAAATTGATAGGGATTGATGGGGACTCAACCAACCCTACTTGGCTACTTGGCCCACACTTCAAATACATGTTTTTGACCTGGACCCATATATGACTTGTTGGCCAGTATAGTCCATTTTTTCTACCTTATCTGATCATATAAATTGGATTTTTAAAATGAAAAAGGCAAAGGGTTTTAGCCAAAGAAGCATAATGACTATGGATTGCTTACCTCTGCATCTTCTGCACCAGATTTGGTGATCTCCATTTTTTCATCTTCTGCAAATGCAAGACACAGCAATAAATACAGAGCATAGGAATCTACTTTGTTATTAGATCTAAATGACAAAGCAGTTTTAGTTACTGTTTGGCTTAAAGCAAAATACGAATGTGTGGTATCTACTAACAACACGTTGTGCGGATCAGGAGTTTGGTGATATGACGAGTTAAAAACAAACAGATAAAGCTAACCGAATCAGATAGTACTGTGAAAAATACCTCCATCCTCTGGAATGTCTGAAGTCCACAAAGTGAGGTTGTCCCTCAGGAGTTGCATAATTAGCGTGCTATCTTTGTATGATTCCTCACTCAGGGAATCAAGCTCTGAGATAGCTTCATCAAAAGCTTGTTTTGCAAGGTGGCATGCCCTAAAATCAAGGTAAACGACAGTTTTGAACATATTGTCATATTGTGCATCAAGCGTAATCGAGAAGATTGAAGAAAAATCTTAAAATATACCTTTCAGGAGAGTTCATGATCTCGTAATAGAACACAGAAAAGTTCAACGCCAAACCCAGCCTGATTGGGTGAGTAGAAGATAATTCAGCTTCTGCTGAGGTGGAAGCCAACTGCAAACAGCAATTTAGTGGTTGTTTTGTGTGTTAGGCAACAAAAGAATAGTTCATACGACTGTAAATGTGGCTCGCAAACTAAACCTAATCACAAAATAATAGAAACGAAAAAGATGGCGATGATGATGAATTGATGATAAAGGTATTACATAAGGGAGTTATCAAGATGAATGTAATATGCAACGTCAATAAGAAGGCATCTTGTCATGGAGGGTAGATACAATTGCGCATAAATGAGATAACCTTTAATTACCTTCCTAAAAGTTCTATAATATCATTTATAAGATATTTGCATCATTGAAAAGGAGAATTAAACATGAGAAATAAGTAAACCGACATCAATTGCTACCTTATGGAAAAGGATAAGCTACATTAGAATAACTACTTACTTTATAAGCCTTCAGCGACTGATCAGCTGCCTCTTTCTTATCATCTCCAGTCTTGAACTCTGCAAGATACCTATAATAATCTCCTTTCCTGCACCCAAACAAGAAATCATTAAAACCAACAAACTTAAGACAGTAGGTTGTTCAGTTTTACAAATTTCCCAGATAGAGCATAGTTATAGTCATGGAACACTATCTTAAAAAACAAGGGCATGTTAAGCCCTGCCAATTGGACAAGAATATACTGTGAAATATAATTTGTAACATCTCTATAAGTGGGAACAAACTCACATTTTGTAGTAGAAAACAGTGGATTCTCCAGCAGATGAAGATGGAATCAGATGTTCATCAATCACAACCATGATATCATTGCAAATGTCAGTCAACTCTGTTTCAACCTTCTGCCTATACCCCTTAATCCGGTTTACATTCACTTCATTGCCTCTTGATTCCTCCTTCTGCTCAATCGAAGACAATATCCTCCACGACGCCCTACGTGAACCCACCACATTCTTGTACCCAACCGAGAGCAAATTCCTCTCTTCAACAGTCAGTTCCACATCCAACTTTGCTACCTTCTTCATAGCATCCACCATTTCTGCACAAGAAGCAACAACAAAAGTAAACGCAAGATCTAAATAAAAAGTTAACCTCAAATCAAATTCACAAGATTCATTGATACCATTCAAGCATCAAACCTAGTTGTATCATAACTAATCAGCTTCCATCTGTAATACTTCACAACTTCTCGCATAGATTAAGGTCACAATTCAACATTTCTCTATTTTCTTCAGATCAACTTTCATTCGCTTAACTAAATGTTAGTTCCTTCACTTTCTTCGGCTATTTTCAACAGATCAAACAAGCATACTCAATACCTCTAACGTACAATACTCCTAACAAGTTATTCATCATTTATAAGTTATAACCTAATCAATTACCAAGATCTCAAATCATCATCAGTTTCTATCTGTAATACTCCAATACTTCTCACATAGATCAAGATCACAATACAACATTTCTCTAATTTCTTCAAATCAACTTTCATCCACTTAACACTAGATGTTACTTCCTTACCTTCTCCACCTCTTTTCATCAGATCAAACGAGCACACTCACACCTCCAATGTACAACATTCCAAACGATTTCCTCATCGTTTTCAACCAAATCACTTTTTAACATCTCAAATCACCTAATCAGATTTGAATCTCAACCACAATAACAAATCAAATGAGCATATTCAACACCTCCAACATACAACATCCCGAACAATTAACTCACCGTTTTCAACCTAATCACTTACTAACATCTCAAATCACCAACAACAATTCGATAACACACACAAATCTCCAAACAATCTTACACAGATTTGAATCTCAACTACAATAACAAATCAAATGAAAACACTCAACACCTCCAACGCACATCCCGAACACTTTACTCACCGTTTTCAACCTAATCACTTACTAACATCTCAAATCACCAACACAATTCGATAACACACACAAATCTCCAATCGATCTCACACAGATTTGAATCTCAACAACAATAACTATAAACAGAATATCGACATCTAAACAACGGATCTAGAAGAAGAAACAACACATGAAGTACTGACCTTCATATCGTTCAGCTTGCTCTGCAAGCTTTGCGACATAGATGAAGTTATCACGTTCCGTTGAAGAAGCCATGGCCGCCGATCTTCGAGCTCACCGATTACTTTCTCTCTCTCTGCTCTGTCAAAACGAGTGGAAAGCGGAGGGAGACTTTGTGACCTTTTTATGTGTTTGTGGAAAGTTTAGGGGTTTTCATTTTGGCCACAAAAGTTTTTATGTTTCTGAGTTTGGCCACGAATTCATGTGAAATAGTAATATGGCCACTACATTACATTTATCTTTTGAACTTTCTCCGGATTCGTTAGAGGTGTAAATGAGCCAATCACTTATGAGTTACGCAAAATCATATTGTTAAAAGCTGGAATCGAAGAGAACTTGATACGCTTATTTAATAAACAAGATTGAGCATGAGTTTGAGCCCGAGCTTCACGTATTGAGTTTGAGCTGGTTCACGAACCTAAATGAGTCTGTTATTTATATAGCCTTGACATTGGATGTTAGCTACCGCAGTAAGTATATAAAAATAGATTTACATATATTTAAAAAGTAGTTATAAATGTAAATAAATTAATAGCTCGAGCTTGAAATACTACACACAAGTCGAGCTTGAGCTTTGAAAAGAAAGTTTGCAATGAGTTAAGCTTGAGATTGAACTCTGGTAAGTTAAAGGAATCGAGCTCAAGCCTAGTCGAGCTCGGACTTGACTCGCTTACAATCCTCTATTTTTGTTTATGTAAAGACTAGCTTTAGTAAACCCGTGTATTTCACGGGTCGAATAAATAAAATATTAAATTAAATTAGAATTTGTTAATAATAAAATGATATTTTAATATAATATATAATTGAAATCTTTTTTATTATAAATAGAATAAAATATTTTGTTTTAAAAAGAACATCATAAAAAATATCATTTATAAGAACTTTCTTATTATAACTCCTAATTTTAATTATTTTATAGAAATTTTACTTTTTAAAAAACACCAATTTTAAATATTTTGTATTTTTAAAAAAGTTTGATGTTTTAAAAAATTTTCTTATTTTATAAAAATTTATTTCTTTAGACATTAATACAAATTTTTTTTTTTAATTTATTAAAAAATATTTTAATATAAAAATAAAATAATATATGCAATTAATATGATTAATTAATAGGAGAGAAACGGAAAAAATGTGATTAGGATGACTATTATGATATCATGTGTTCTTTCAATTAATATGATTAAAACTTTCCACCTATTGACTCTGTTAGCATGAATTTTCTCTCTCCCAACCAATATTTATTCTCGCATTGGAGTCTCGTCATAGTAAATCTTCGGACAATCACTGTGACAAGACTAAGAGTGTCTTATTTTGTTGGAAAAACTCGATATTTAGTTATGTCCAACCTAATTGCACCGGCGCACCACTATCTCGACCCCAATCCATCTATGCGGTTTTGGTTGGAACAATGTTTAATTTCAATTAGTGTAGATGATTGTGTGCCATGTAACTATAGTGGTTATAAAAACATATGTCCTTGCTTTTATAGGTCTAGTAAACAAAATACAAATACTTTTATGTATTCTTTAATCATATCATAACCGAAATAACGAATCATAACAACCAAAGAAAATGAGAACCCATAGTTTAGTATTAATATTACTGATAACAGATTATATCAGCTCGTTACATACACGTATCAAAAGATAACCGAATCATTAGCAACCGTGTTGAACCATTAGATAGTTAAACGGATGCTTCAAGCTTGATAACCTAACCATTAAAGATTTGGTCTAAATGTTTGATATCATCATAATTTTATTGTTTCATTTTAAGAAGGTTTTCTTCATAAATTGTTAACTTATATAGTGTACTAAATTTAAACATTCAAAATCGTGTTCCCGCCAAAAACAAGAAGCATAAAAGTAAGTAGAAAAGACCATTTCACTTGTGAACCATTTATTCCAAAAGTACAAACATTCACTTGTATCCTGGACAAGGTACCATCAAAGATGCACGTAGTACACTTCACGTCCTCGACAAGCAGCAGGCTCAACTCAAATTTCCCTCGGCAGACAACCACAACGACTCGAACATAAACATTAGATAACACATAACAGACCTAAACAAAACAAACCCGAAACATTATTTTGTCCAGGGTGAACACAACATTATTTTGTTAACCGGTGTTCTGCATTCCAGCAGCGATGCCCTTCATGGTCAAGATGAGGGTGTCTTCCAGACCCGGGGCGTACTCACTCTTTGGGTTTAGCTTGATGTACTCATCAGCCGGCTTGCTGCTTGGCTCGCTATACTCTTTAGAGATATGAGGCCTAAATGTCACATGGTAGTTTGGATCACGGATCCGTTTCAGAGTGTACGCTTGACATACGTTCAGGGTCGTGATGTATGAGTCACGCAGACGGAGTCTTTGCCTTAAGTATGGATCACCCTCCAGAAGATCCTTGTGACCAGCAATCTACCCCACGAAAGGAATGATATTAATAATATTAGCATATCGGGTCGGTTCATGTTATGTTTAATTTGTAACAGGTAGAAATTAAGAAACTATGTTGTAGTTAGTGTAGTGAAAGTTTTATATTGATTTGGGTGTTCATACCTTAAGGAGAAGATTCTTGGTTTCCTCATAGTTTGCTCTTAAAGATTCGCCAAATGACCATAAGTCTTGAGAAACGAGGAGCTTGTCGTTTAAAGCAGCGATGCCAGGGTCGCCCTTGGCGAACACCATTTCGACTAGATCAATTGTGACTCTAAAGAAAGGCCATGTTTTGTACATTTCTTGTAGCATGTGAAGGTTCTTGATGTCTTTCTCAATGGCATACTTGAATGCTGCCCCGAACCCGAGCCAAACTGGGAGATGGAACCTGGTTTGAGTCCATGCAAAGATCCATGGAATGGCTCGGAGTGATTCTATGCCACCACTTGGTTTTCGCTTTGACGGGCGGCTCCCAATGTTCATCCGTCCATACTCGAGCTCTGGTGTGGCCTGTAAACATATCAAGTCAAAACCAGTATACAGATGACATATTATGTCATTATCTGTGAAATAATATGATATGATAAATGGTATTGATACTTACAAGGCGGAAATACTCAACAAAACGTGGCTCCTTAAAGACGATTTCACGGTATTGCTCGGTTGCATGAACCGCCATCTCATCCATAAGCGCGCGCCACTCTGGTCGTGGTGAGATCGGGGGGTTCATCCCATGCTCGAGTGTAGCTGCACAAAACCTCTGGAGTGTTCTAAAACACAAATGCTCTTCACCAAAAGATTGCTCTATAACCTCACCCTGAACAGTGACTCTAAGAGACCCATGAATGGTCTCGGGCGGTTGAGACAGTATAGCCAAATGGGTCGGGCCGCCTCCTCGCCCGACGGTCCCACCACGTCCGTGAAACATGGTGAGCTTAACCCCGAATTTCTTAGCAACATTAATAAGCTCTTCTTGAGCCTTGTAGAGCTGCCAAGCAGCAGAAAGCCTTCCTGCATCCTTTCCTGAGTCAGAGTACCCGATCATAACTTCTTGTTTACCATCGATGCGGTTTTTGTACCACTCGATTGAGAAAAGACGGGCCACGGCTGCTGGAGCTGCTTCAAGATCCGCGAGTTTTTCAAAAAGTGGGACCACCCGCAACGGTTGTTTCACATGGCATTCCCGCTGAAGCAGCTCGACAGCAAGCACATCAGAAGGTGACGTAGCCATGGAGATGATGTAAGCACCAAAGCAATCGGCTGGAAGTTCAGCCAACACATGGAATGTATCCAAAACATCTGCAATTTCTTCGGTCTTAGGGAGGTCGGTCCCGAAGAGAGGGCGCTTTCCACTTAGCTCAGACAAAAGCCATTCTTGACGTTTCTCTTCAGACCACTCACGGTATGACCCGATTTCTAAATGCTGAGTGACGGCATCAAGGACGTCTGTGTGGCGATCAGATTCTTGACGGATATCGAGCCTTACGAGTGAGAGACCAAAAGTGGAGACTTGCCTTAAGAAATCCAGAAGGCTGCCATCAGCAATCACACGATCGCCACAAGCACATAACGATCTGTAGCATAACTCAAGAGGTTCCAAGAACTGTAAAATTTTAAAACATAGTTAAAAATTTAGCATAAAATTGATAACAATTAAGATTATAAGCTTATGAGCAAATCCTAAGATGAACGAGCGATGGATACCTGTTCGACATTGGTATAAACCAACTCCTCTGGTATGTCAGACACATCATGGGCTAACAGATGGCGAGCTCTTTCACGTGTGTTATACAATTTGTCCCTCACATCACCAAGAATAACACGGTACGGTTCAGTAGGAGGAACCTGCTTCCAGAACTCTGAGAAAGAATGATCATTAAGCAGCTTTAGAAGAGCCAAAGTCTTATATGTGCATAGTACAGGTGGCATGGGGGCCAAGGGACTGATCGGTTAAGTTGGGCAACAGGTCAAAACAAGTTTTTCAGACAAGTCGGGTCGAGTTGAGTTGACCCGAAACACCTTTGGTCCAAAACTTGAAAAATTTTTTGTAAGTAATTATTGTGAGAAATATGATTAGACGAATTATATTACTTCAAGCCTTCAACAGCCATCCAAATTTTCTAAAAAAAGGCTGAAGAGATCTTATGCGTTAAAAATACACATTGGGTGAATTTCAACCCATTTGACCCAACACGACCTGAATCAACCCATTCAAAAGTTGATGGGTCGAAATAGCACCTCTAATGCATATAGATACAGAGTTGTCATAGTTACTAGCAACCATACATTAATATATGGAAATGTTTGCATCAATTACCAATGTAGTGTTTGACATCTCTCTTTGAAGATGATCTATGGAGTTCTTCAGCTCGAACACGGAGTTCGTCACTGCACCGCCACATGGACATCTGGCAATAACAATCCAATTGTAAGAAAAACAATCAAGAATATAGTACATGAAGCAGAAGTAAGCCACAATTTGCATACCTCAAACATGAGATCCTCTATCTGAGAGAAGTACATGTTAGCAGCCATCATTCTTGCAAGTAAGCAGACATCCCTCGTAACTTCAGGAGTTACCCTCGGATTACCTGCAGATTTTATGACAAGTAATTAGCTTCTAGTAACACATCATCATACATATACGATTATATAATAGCTTAAGATATGTGTTAGGAAAACATATACCATCACGGTCACCACCCATCCATGAAGAAAATTGTATAAGTGGAGCATTATACGGAACACGTTCATTGATCCCAATGTTCTTAAGAGCAGTGTCAACGCGGCGTAAGAATTTAGGAACACCCTTCCAGATTGTTTCATGAAAGTAACTCATTCCAGCTCTCATTTCATCTTGTGGGGTTGGAGGTGTCCTTCTGATCTCATCAGTGCGAAAAGCAGCTTGAATCTACATAATTCATCAAAATTGAAGAAACAACAATCAACTTGCAGTTCCAGCTGAAGTTGAATATCTAACAGACTAATCATCTAATACGAACAAATGGCACACTTGCGCGCTTTTTCTAATACAACGTGCAATAATACGTCAAAAACGCTATGAATTTAAGGTTTTAAGAATATATTAAATGCTGATACATACTTCTCTATGCAAAGCTTCATCCAATTCCTGTTTATCATCAGGAGTGATGTCCTTAGCATACAACTGTGCAAGACAGTCCCGAATCCTGAAAAGAACACAAAGAAGTAACATTAACATACTATTTTCTTAAGATCAGACTCGATTCAAATTAGAGTAAATACCTTCCATGCTTCTGAAGCAAAGATCGGCGGACAGATTGGGTTGGATGAGCAGTGAAAACAAGATCAACAGTCTGATTCTTGAGCGCATCAAACACTTCTTCCGGGGACTTTTTCAGCTTATGCACAAGCTTCTTAAAAGTTTCTTCAATATCAGATTCAGTTGTCGCGTGAGCCTCATCAGCAAAATCACCCTTCTTGAGTTTAATCCTCCTTCGGTACGCAATCTGAACCTCTTCGGCCAGATTAGCTAAGTTAAGCATGTGGGAGAAAGCTTTTGCAATGACAATAGAATCCCCTGGATCTAAACTTGTCAGCACGTTCCCGAGCTCCTCTAGCTTCTTAGGGTCATGCTTTCCTTCATACTCAGCAGAAAGTTCATAGCATTCTTGAACCTACACAAACACATATCACAGTCAGATATCGCGTTCGGATACGCGATTCGAATGTGATCATCACAACTTGAATGATCATAATCAGATGATCAATTCAAATGCAAGCAGAAACACCACCTATAAACACAAAATGCAATAAGATTCACTAGAAAAATATTGAAAAAATCCACTTGGGCATTTCATCAAACACCTTACAGTCAACAAAAAATGGGTTATATTCTGCAAAAGATCACATGCTGGTTTTAAACCCTTAAAATATTAAACACTAATGTCTCTTCATCACTTCATCATATCACTAAACAACAATCAAAACCACAAATCTAACACGAATTTCCATCGATAACACCAAGAAAACAACTCACTCGATAACAACCAAAAAATCAATTAAATTATCACAAAACTCACAGTTTCTTTGAGCCCTTCACCATGTAAATCCTGAAGAATATCAAGAAACTTATCCAACAGCAAAGCATCATACTCAATCAGCTTATCATCCTCCGACACTTTCCCAGGCACCAAAAGCCTCAATTGCGCATCGATCGAAGCCAATTTCTCCAAATTCCGACTAGCCATTCACCACAAACACTCTTTACCCTGATAACCCACAAACAAAAACCCAAAATCTTTCAAAGTCAGTGGATCTATCGCAGCGTACTGATCAAGACTGAAAGTAAGAATCTTGAAAGCAACCCATGTGCAAGAAACAAACTTTGTACCTGATTGTTGGTGGGTGTGAGTCGAAACCCAAAGCCGATGAAATCGAAGAGTGTATTGATGTGTAAAGATCATGGGGTTGGGGTTTGGGTATATATAGAGGAACAATGGGATGATGGTGGCATCAAATGTAACGATATACGGAGCTGAAGAACACCAGTATCATCGAACTCCCTTCCAAGTTTGACTTCATCCACGTCACTTTCGTTTCTAATAATATACAAGTTGAGAGGAAAGTCGAATTGTAATAAGGTGATGTTTGGGATCGTTTATTTTTCATTTGCTTTTAAATTTATTAATTTTTGATATAATGTTTGGCGGACTTAAAACGACTATGGGGCTGTTTGGCAGCCTTTTAATCAGCCTTTTAATGATTTAGATGTCTGAATGATTCAGCACTTAATGGTTCAGACTGTTTGTTTCGCGAGCAAATGTCTGAATGGTTCAGACATTTGCCTCTGAATGGTTAAACATTATACTAATGTTGAATAGTTAAGAGGTCTAATGTTGAATGGTTAAGAATTCTTATCTGAATTGGTCAGACATTTGCCTTTTAATAGTTAAGCGATAAACTAGATCTTAATGGTTCAGACATCTGAATGGTTCAGCACTTAATGGTTCAGACCTCTTATTGGTTCAGCATTTAATCATTCAGATATTGCCAAACAGCCCCTATATATGATAAAAATAAGATTTAAAAAAGTAAAAACGTAGTTAAATATTAACTTTTGAAATTTATTTTAGTTTAGTTTATTTATTATATCCTTCTACTACGTTCTATCAACTCCTTTTATTTTTTTAAAGTATATCGATTTTGGTCATTTTACAATATTTTAGTTTATAAGTTAATTCATACACTTTTTAATTTTTTTTAAAAACGTCATAAATAATTAGTTATTTTAGTCAAAAGTTTTTATCAATCAAAATAAGCAATCTTAAACATGCCTTAACTAGGTTATCGGTCGATACCGATAATACCCCTTTAAATTTCACTTTTGATTTTAAGAAAATCTTACTTACATAATTTTTCTAGTCATAGATTTATACTTGATATATTTAATTTCAACTTGTTCTCGTTTATAAAAAAGAATTTTTTCTGCTTTACTCGTAATTGTTATTGTCAGCAAAAAGGAAATAAATTGTAAATTTATTAAAATTATCTAACTAATATTGTTATTTACAACGAAAGCGAATATTAGGAGTGATATTGGTTAAATTTGATGAAATCTTATCAAACAACAAGTTAAAATTTGATTTATTAACATCTATATATTACCAATTGGTGGATTCATAGTATGCTTCTTTTATTATAAAGAAGTAAAAAAAAGTAGAAATTTATATAAAATTCAAGAGTGAATTTTTATAATTCAAGTAAATAAGTTGAAGGTTGATTTTTCTTAATGAATGTGCTTTATATATCCTTAACACTTTATATGTTTTATCTTTATAAAAAATTGGTCTCTTGGTAAATGTTTTCTCATTTCATGCAAAAGTACTTACGGAATAGAATTCAAGTACGTACCACTGCACTATCTCTTTGATAATTCTATCTTGTTTTTTTCTCTCCTTTTTAGCTACTTTCTTACTTTAAAAGCAAAAGATCACTAAATAAGTAGTATTGGCCATTGGGTGCCAATATATATACTTAAAAAGATTCTTAAATATAAGAAATTAAGATTATCTCCATATGTATAGTGTAGCCTATATCATTTTTTTTTTTATCTTGAGATACTTAAAAGTCTTGCAAAGACCACAAACTCTAAAAATTCTTTTCTTACCACGAGGATAGAAAATATAATATTTCTAGCAAAAAAATCAATGCTATTTTCTTTTTGCACATGAGTTATAAAAATACGAGGGGATTGCATGAATCATCTCTAAATTTATAAAATTACATATTTTTTTAAAAACATAAATTTTGAATACATAATATATAATATTTTTTATTAGCTTAAACTTAATGACAAATAGATAAACTAAAAACTTATTAGAAAAAGTTCTAAAATTTTGCATGTCTTCCTGTCATTTCAGGAGATAAAACAAGGAAAGTAAAAGCAAAAGGTTGAAATGACAAAGAAACTTTAATTGAAAAATATGCATTAAATATATTAAATTAAAACTAAAAAATGATCATAATATATTAATATAGGATGAAGAATCCAAAACAAGGTCAAATTTCAAGAGAATATGCTTTTCAAGATCCAATTCTGTTTTCTTTGGTTCCTTGCAGATGGGTATCTAGTGCGTCTTCCTTTTTCTACTTATTATTCTCATCACTAAATTTAAATAGTTCTAATTGTAAAGTTCTTTATGCAAAATTAATTACATATTATGTTTTGTGTTTTTTTTTCCGTATATTATTATTGTAGATTATGTTTTTTAAAAAACAGGTTGATGCATAAACGTTTTTTTGTCTTCTAATATTAATTGTTTTTTCTATATAGCTTTTAAGTTTAGTTATATACACCTTTTATGCTCTAAACTTATGATTTATTTAATTATAATTAATAACATAAAATTCAACATATGTTATTTTTTTCTTGCACAAATTTCTTAACAACTTTTTACTTTTGAAAACCGATATGTTTTTTTTTTCTCAAAAAGTCTTTTACCAATTTTTAAACACTAAAATTCATTCACATATTACTCTATGCGTTTAAAAAGAAACTGAATGAACATTGCTTTTGTATATATCAGTCGTTAGTTTTCATTAAATTTAAACAAACATGTAACCAACATATTTTTTTCTCCAAAAGTCTTTTACCAGTTTTTATACACTAAAATTCATTCACATATCAAATTTAAACAAACATGTAAAAGAAATCAAAAATTTGAAATCAGTATGTACGGTTGTTTTGATTACACACACTTTACTTATTTGTTATATAATATTTTATAAGAAAATAATAACTTATATTTGCCAAATTCAACATAAATGACTTTAAATGATAAAAGCTGAGGTACGATTATAGTAAAAAAAAAAAAAAGTATGTAATCTAAAAAACATAAGAAAAATTGTGAGTTTGATACGTGTCTTTCTATTGTTTTAAAGATGATAATTTTTTGGTCATTCGGTCAAACATGTCAACTCATTATGTTAATCATGTCAACTCATTATGTATTATGCGTTTATTATGTCATTATTTTAAATCATTTGTTGTATATATTAATCATTGTGTTTTACATTTTAGATAATTTTATATTATTTTTATCATTATTTCTACATATTATATAAACTTATTATCTATCATTGTATTTTACAATTAGAAGTACACAATGTTATACTTTCATTAATATATTTTTCAAAACTCATAGTGTTGAAGATAACACAATGTGCTATTTTTGTTATTGTTTTCAATATATTATAAAAACTTGTTATCTATCATTGTATTTTACAATTAGAAGTACATAATGATGTTATTTCATTAATTTATTTTTCAAAACTTATAGTGTTTAAGATAATACAATTACGATAAAAAATTATAATGATACATTGTGTTATTTTGTCATTGTTTTTAATGTATTAGATTAATTAGTTGTTAATTTATTATTGTATTTTACATACTAGAGATACACAATAATATTATTCCGTCATCGTAACTTTTTAAAATTTTTCATTTTAGAAAAACACAACAGTATTCAGAAAAATACAATTACTAACAAAAAAACACAATGAATTACACTAAAAACACAATGATGAGATATAAGTTTAAAAATATATAAAAAAATTATTATCTTTTTATATAACAATATTGTACTCGTTCTAAAGATAAAAAAACGCTAATTTTTAGTGTGTGAATATGTTACATGAAGTATAATAATGTGTTATCTTAATGTATGAACTTAATTGTTATGTATATAATTATATATTGGGTTTGTTGTAGGAAAAACTAATTAATTTTACTTTTATTATTGAAAAAGCAAGACAATGTGCAATGGACGCGCGAGGAGGGCGTTCATTACTTTAGGTGGAAATAACATTGTAGATAGTGCTTATGCAACGAAGATAGGAACAAGCATATGCTTGTGGCTATAAACGATTTTAACAAAAAGCAGGGGTTCTACGTGTAGAGAGCCATGACAGATGTAATCTATTTTATAAAAAAGACTTTTAAACTTGTGAGAGATCTGCCTCATGCTGATTCTCCCAACCCTTCCCACGGTAGCAATCACCACCACACTCATGTTCATCAAATATATACATTGCCTTCTATTGTCTTGCCACCTCTAACTTTATGTTTTTGTTCCTTGGTCCATTTTCCCACCTATTGCTATGATGCGTGCACATTTAAAATATCATCTTCTTATAGGGCTGTTCAAATGCAACACCAACAAAATAATCATAAAGTTCGTACAAGAAATCATTTTTTAGGGATTACTTGCAAATTCTTTGTTTCTTATTCTAGAGTTTTTGATTTCTTCTACTGTTTTCTTCATAAGTCGGTTTATGTTTCTTCAATACTTTTTGAAGGGGAGAGATCCAGTTGTATAGTATGAGATATGACTGATAGGACTAGCCTATAGTACTTTGTACAGATATGCTACCCCTACATAAAGTTCTTAACAAGAACAATTTTGGTCTTTCAAGTATCATTTTCATCCATGTTTCATCCCTAGTTTTATGTATGCTACGCCCTATATAAGTTACATTATATTCAGTATACAATGTTGCATATCGTGAAATCTACTATATTTCATCGCCCAATGCATATAATCATACTTATGATTCATGCAATTTTGATTAATAGTCATTTCAATCGTATGCTTACCCTATGTTTTAAAACCACCAATGCCATTCAAATTTTATACTAATATCTTTCTTATATTATATAACACCAAATTAATCATCCTATCAGATTCACTAATCTCATTAAAAGATTTATTGATCTCATTTCATCATTTACCTTCAAACATCCTCATGAAGTTCATAATTTCAATTGAAGGTCTCTAATATGAATTTCAATATTGTATTTCTTATTCACCAGAGAATACACCTTGATCGTTCACTCACCACTTTCACCCATAGATTACACAAATTGCATGTCTCGTTATCTTAAAATGCAACACACCATCAAAATTAAGAAATATTTCACAAATCCTCGAATAACATCATATAAACATGCATATGCAATAACAGAACCACATACGTTACACCAATTAAAATTTAGGAAGTTGTATGCACTTACTTGACTTTTAGCCTTTATCGCTTGCGAATCCTCTATTTGTTTTTTACTTCTTAAATAGTTAATCAAAGTTACTAATAACTCAATTACTACACTAGTTGATCTATTTGACTAATCTTGCCCCTAACCAAACCATATTTACTTATATTAAGTAACTGGCATTTACTAGCCCACATTACAAATCACATGACTTGTTAATTCAATAAATTTTTACTCGTTTAATAGAAAAAACTTGCACCAATCATATTAGAGTGTTTACATTTGCACCTTTAATACCCTAGCACCTTATATTAAACACAAATGATCATTTATATCAACTCTTGCCAATTAAACGAGCTAATACACCATTTTGGCCTTTTAAGTGTAATATAGACAATAAACACCAATTTATTTAAACTCATCATTTTTAGATTTTGAGTTTATCTAATGATCTGAACATATTTTAATATTCAATTTAGTTCATTTTCATTACTTAATGGTCATTAAACACCAATTTTATCCATAATCCTTGTTTGGGTCAAAATTAGGCCAATTTCATTAAGAACACGAAACACCCACCCCCAATTCTTGAGATCGTTTTCATACTCACCACTAATGAATTCTAACATGGTGTATACACCAATCAAGATGTGTCTACACCGTTAGGTACCTCAACCACTAGAATAGCAAATTGGGTTAAAACCTCTAAGACACCAATTTGCTAACATCACAGATTTGAGTCCTTGATCAAACAAATTTGCTTATATCACAAATTTGGGTCTTTATCAAACAAATATTACCTCACCCTTGATTCTTAGGCAACACCCACTTAGTACGAGAGCTGGCATATAATATATATGTATATGTGTGTAAGGTAGTTTCATGAGTAATTAAATTTATTGTTGCTATATCTAATTATCATTTGTTATAGATAATTAAATGATTTTCAACTTAAAACTAAAATTGCTAATGATTTTCTTAGTTATGTTTATTTAATATCCGTTGGAAAGTTGCTAATATGCAAAATCAATTAGAAAAGGGTGTGGTTAAATAGACACCTCAAAATTTTAAATCAACACCCATGTACCCTATACGCTGCGTATGGACCCATACGCGGCGTATAGGGTACATGGGTGTTGATTGAATGTCAGACGGTGGACGGTGGCTATACGCGGCGTATGGTACCATACGCCGCGTATAGCTTCTAAATTCTTTTTTTTAAGTTGGATGAGTAGCATGATGAAGCTATACGCGCGTATGGACCCATACGCGGCGTATAGTTTATTGTGTTATTTTTGCATATATTTTTTTTATGTGTTGACTATATTTGCACGTTAAGCTTTAGATTTTGCGTATAAGTTATGTTTTGTAACTTATTAACCGACAATTTTAAATATCAATTAAACAATAAAACATATAAGACAAACGTAAAATTATACTATAAATAACGAAGTTGTTAAATACATAACAAAATAAAAGTTACAATTAATAATATAAAAACTACGGTGAATCTGGGCAATGTCGAGGCGGTGGCAAGTCTGGAGGATCAATACCAGCAGCACGTGCTCGCGCAATCTCAAGCTGAACGTGCCAATCCATAAGATCCTCAACTCGATCGAGCCGACGACTCTGGTCCCGTAAACTTGTAGAAATCTCTTGCATAAATGTCTCCATACGTGCAGGCAGCCTCACATCTCTATAAATATGTCGAGGGAACTGTGGGTGAGGTGGCGGCTGGTCATGCGGCTGCTGGTCGTGTGGCGGCTGATCATGCGCAACATGCTCCTACTGCTGCTGTGGATCGTCAACGCCGAGCTGCTGAACAGGTTCCGACTGCTAGATCTGACCAGGTCGAAGAGAGAATCGTATGCCACCCGGAAACCGGCGTATAATACGCATGCCGAATAACGTACGACGATCTAATCTCACCGGCTCGATCGGAGGAGATATGTCAGCAAGATAGCGAGGAAGATAACCAAGAGAACGTGCAATCACCGTGATGTACGCGCCACCGTACACCGCTCCTTGCTCCTGGCGATGATAATACGAAGCAAAATACTCCGCCAAACATCTCGCCAGATTGTCCCCGTAAGCAAACAATATAAGTAAAATAAGTCGGGAATGGTACACCACTCCCGACTCTTACCACGTCCCGTGATAGATGGGGCGATCATGCGATGCAAGTAACGAATGAGAGGATCTCTAATGCCAGTGACCCTGCCCTTAGTCCTCTGAAACGGACCTCCGGCAATCTGAGGCCACCAATCTCTCAATCGAGTCTCCTCAATCTCAGTAATACCCTCGGTGAATAGAGGGGTAATAGTCTCCGGCTCAAAATAAAGTCTCGAGATAACGGCAAACTGCTCAATGGACATCTGATGTGAACGTCCACATAGCATAAACGAAATCTTGGAATGCTGATCGTCCTCCTCCATCTCATTAGGACGAATATAAGTAAAGGTGGATAAAAACTCCACCGTCAGCTCCCGGTAAGAAGGTAAGAACGCGATCTCAAATAAACGACTCTATGGCGTATCATCTCCGATAATACCAGCAAGTCTATCACGCTCTCCGAGCTCGGCCATCACCTCCCAATCGACTGCCTTTTGATGAACGATCTTCATACGAACGAATTTTGAGCACTTCGCATGCTCAATGGACCCGGGCTCAAACTGTAGCCAAGGATGATCGGCAATAACGTCAACGTCAGCCTCAATTTCAGAATCGGAAGACATATCTGCATAAGAAAACGAATATAAATACAACGGTTTTAAAACGAAATCGACTCACCCCCACCCTATACGCCGCGTATAGCGCTATACACCTCGTATAGCGCTATACGCCGCGTATAGCATAGCGCTATACGCCGCGGGCGTATAGTGCTTAGGCGTATGGTGCATTACCCACGTATAGCCCACCCACCCCCCCTATACGCCGCGTATAGCCCTATACGCCGCGTACAGTGTTTAGGCGTATGGTGCATTACCCACGTCTTCAACCTATGAGCTATACGCGACCCAGTGCCTGCATATAGAGCCATACGCGGCGTATAGCCTATCTGAATGACTGATTTGACTTTCCCAGTTTTGTCGTCTGAAAAGGCTATACGCGGCGTATGGACCTATACGACGCGTATAGGCTCCACGACAACTTCTGATGTGACGGGGAATGTTTGGCATTTATGGGGGGAATCTATACGCCGCATATGGACCCATACGCGACGTATAGGTGGGTGTCGATTTATCAGGAGGGGTGTCCCTATAGTAGGACCCTTAGAAAATTGCAGTTTGCACTTAATCATGGTGAGCACTTTGAGGACTAATAATCTATTAGCCAAACTCATGCCACTGATTAAAATTATGTCAATATAACATATAATACTGCTTCTATGATTCAATCTTAAAAAAGTTATCATATTTTATCTGATAAGTTATTTATAATGTGATAAAAACATTAAAAAGTATTTAAATATCTTTTAATAAAACAACTGTTGACACCGTCATCACAAATACACAAGTACAAATTCGAAAATGAGTATTTTTAATTTGAAAACATTGTTCCAATTGAATTGAGGAAAGAAGAATCGTAATTCATTAATAAAGACAAAGATATGCCATAAAAAGCAAATGCTCATGTTACATTAACATTTATTCCCTTTTTTTATGGATAATTTTAAATTATTTTAAGAATATGCTACTAGTGAAGTTAGTACTCACCCAACAATTCAACATTGAATCTGGTTCCCAATTTGTTGTTAGGAATCTCAAAAGAAAATGGGAATCTTTGGTGCATTTTTTGTGGCAAAATTTATTATATTTAAATTAATAAAATAATATTGAAAAATGATTCTTGTAATTAGAAAATTTAATAAACGAGGTTGGATAAAATAGACCATTAATGATAATTAATTGATTAGTAATATTTTTTTTAAATGCATAAATATACGGCCATATAAGGACGTTGCAGGACCGGTGAAGGTGTTCAATGCAATCACTTTCACAATGAGTAGAGACTTAGAATATTTAACAGATCAAATAGGGAACTGGAACCTTTAGATTGATACTTAGAAACACAAGCAAAGCAAAGTGAGACAGAACCAAGAACAACAAACAGAATGGTTTTCAAGGATAAAGTATATTGCTATCAAGTTCTTTTACAAGTGTTACAAAGCATAGTTTTAAAATACAAGAACCTGAGATACTTTATACTACACCCTACAGCCGGCCATACTTTGAAGGGCAGCTGGAAACACTAATTTAGATAACAAGATCAATGTAAAGTCAAAAGGCAGATTGCCTTTTGGCTAGTGACTATGACATGCCATAGATCACATCCTAATGTAATACAAAAAGTATAAAAGTACATAAAGTAGAAAGTTACAAACTCAAGACCATAATCTACAGCTTCCTAAAGCATAGACCTTTTCACCAACTTGGGTAAGTTGGTGAGTCTGCAGAGTGGCAGCGGAAAGTTGGTCAGCTTTTTCTAAAAATGGTTGATCAGAGAAAGCATATCTTCTCTGTATTCGGAAGAAATCAGTCTTCTATCTTTGTGGCTTCGGAAGACTTTGTCTTCTAAGCTTCGGAAGACTTCATCTTTGGATTCGGAAGATTTAGTCTTTGGCTTCGGAAGATTTTACACTTAGAGAGATTTCTTTGCAGTGTCTAAAACTTCTGAAGTAACTTCTACCATGCATAAAGTGCATGCATGCAGGGAGCACCTTGACTGTTTTGGGTGCATCAGCCTCTTTCATATACCTTACAGACGTGTATACTCCCTCGTACACTACACAACCGCTTTTAACTTTTATAAGCTCGTTTTGACAGTGTATATGATTTCTTGTACGTTTGTATATGATTTTTTATATGTCTATACAATAGGCAGGTTACATTAGATAAAAACATAAGTAAAAACCTTGCCTTTTAAAATGAAAGTTTTGGGTTCAAACCTAGGTATGATATAAAATAATTTGTAATAGTTTAGGGGTATGAGTAAAAATAGATTTGTCGTTTAAAAAAAAGTTAAGTGAAGGTAAATTTAGTACAATCTTTAATGAAAAATAACACACTAAAAAGAGTTTATTACACAAATGATCTATGTGGTTTATTCAAAATAATATGCTTTGGTACTAAGAGTTTCAAGTAATAAGTTTGGGTATTGTGCTTTCAATTTTATTATAAGTTTGAGTATTAATGTTAACGGACTTTTGATTTTCTCTTAAATTTAAATAAAATGACTAAAATGCCCTTTGAATAACTAACTTTGTAGTTATAACTATCTTTTTATTTTAGGGACCATTTGTGTAATAATTTATAAAACAAAAAAAAACCTCACTCAACCCCACACCACCCACCCTCGTCTACCTCACGAGTGAAGGATAATAAGGGCCGGGGGGGGGGGGGCTTCTTTTTGTTAGTAGTTAATTTTTGGTCAGTTAGTGTAAATATATTGCCCGATAGTGTAAATTTATATATATATATATATATATATATATATATATATATATATATATATATATATATATATATATAGGGAAGAGATCATATGTAAACTAATTGAAATTATGTAAACCAATAAAACAAATCTCAGCCACTCATTAGATTGAAATCAATGGTTCAGAGGGGGGCTTCTTTTTGTTAGTAGTTAATTTTTGGTCAGTTAGTGTAAATATATTGTCCGATAGTGTATATATATATATATATATATATATATATATATATATATATATATATATATATAGGGAAGAGATCATATGTAAACTAATTGAAATTATGTAAACCAATAAAACAAATCTCAGCCACTCATTAGATTGAAATCAATGGTCCAGATTTATTAGATTAAAAAAATATATTTTGGTTTAAATGATGGGACCCACATACAAAAAGACAAAAAAAGGTAATTTGGTCTTTTCTCAACCAACCTACTTTTTGACTTTTAAATTACTCAAATCACCATCATCTTTAATTCAATCTCCATCTCTCTCTCAAAAACTTTCACCATTTTAATTTCATCACCACCATCAATGTTGATTTCGACGACAGTGGCGATGACAGTGGTGACGGTGACAGCGCCGACGGTGGTTACGACGACGACGATGTTTACGACGACGACGGTGGTGACGATGGTGATGGCGGTGATGGCGGTGACGACAAACTGATAGGTTTTTTGTTGGTGTTCATGGTTAGATCTATGTTTTTTGTTGTTTTAAGAACTTTATATTCTCGTTCAAGTTTAGATATATCGTTTTTTTTGTTGGTGATGATTTTTTAGATTTGGCTTGCATGTGTTTTGTTTTTAATGTTCAAGTTAAGAAGAAGGCAACAATGAAGACGGTGGTTGACCACCATCTACGAAAGATGACGACGATGACTCCGGCGTTCTTGTGGTTTTTTGTTGATGTTCAAGGTAAAATCTGGGCTTTTTGTTGGTGTTTAACGTTTAAATCTGATTTTTTTATTATTAATGTTTTTAGTGAACTACTTAGTGTTCAACTTTAGATCTGAGTGTTCAACAAGTTCTATGTTCAACACTTTTGTGGTTTTTTATTGTTGTTCAAGATAAGATTTGGTTTTTTTTCCCAAGGTAACATCTGGGTTTTTTTGTTAGTGTTCAATGTTAAATCTAAGTTTTTTATTGTTGATGTTTTTAGTGAACTACTCAGATCTGTGAGGTTATAAATGTGTATATATTTTTTATGTTAATTAAATCTATTTTTACATATGTGTACATATGTAGTTGATGATGTTTTCTAAGGAACTACTAAAGTATTATTGTTAAAAATATTAGCTTGAAGTGTGTATATAAATTATTACACATATGTATGTGAGATACTTAATTCTATATTTTTTATCAGATCTATTTTTACTGGGTTTTTATGTAAACATGTGTAACGTGAGTTTTACACATGTCTTAACCGAGGTTTGCACATGTGTAAACTGAATATACACATATGTAAACTTCTCGTTTTTATATTCAGATTTATATTTTTATAATTTAAATAGTTACTGATTCATGTTATGTATTGTTTTTCATTTTCAGTACACGTTGAATAGTCCAGATCTAAGATGTGAACAAGGCGTAATCAACAAAGGAGCATGTGGATTTTTTTCTTATTTTATAAATATTTTTTTGGATCTTAGATATAGATTATTTTCTGATTTGTGTAAATTCTTCTACACATGTTTAATCAATTATTACACTAATGATTTTTTATTTTTTACTCATGTTAAAGTACTCAGAACTATATTTTATGCATGTGTTAAAGTATTGAAAAACATATGTTAAAATATTCAGAATTATCTTAGAACTATTTTTTATACATGTGTCCAATTGTTTATTGAATTCTTACACATGTGTTAAAGTATTCAGAACTATATTTTACATATGTGTTAAGATACTGATAAAAATCATATCACTAACACTTAGGTTATTGTGTTCATATAATATTAAAAAAATAGTACAAGAATATCAAATCACTAATATATTGATTACTGTGTTAATAAAATAATAAATATAGTACACATGAAAAGGAGAGAAAAAATAGAAAAGGACTAAAATACCCTTAACATTAGATTTCTTTTTTTTAATGAAACATGACACTTGTCAAATTATGAGTGGTGGAAATGATTTATTCGTTTACACAATTTCTAGTAGTTTACAATTGAATCTTCCCCTATATATATATATATATATATATATATATATATATATATATATATATATATATATATATATATATATATATATATCAAGTTCGCCCCACCTAAAAAAATTTAATTTCACCCCCCGCCCCCCCATGGGAGTGTTCAAGCTCCGCCACTGGTCTACCTCAAGTCCGACCACCACCACAACCATTCCGTTCGCCACCCCCACCTCCAATCGCAGTCATGGTGCCACAGTACTAAGCAAACCGCCGGCTCCTCCACCTTTGACGACACCATCTCTAGTCACTCTGGTGAGTACTAACTAGATGTGAGCCCAAACAACATAATCTATGTCACAATCTTATTCTTAAAATCCTTAAAACCTAAAGCTTTTTTTTGGCAAAACCCTAAAGCCGAAATCAAACATTACCTAATTGGGGATTCTTCATGTTAGGGCTTGTAGGCAGAGCTATGAATGTGGTGACTACATTGGCGGGTTTTGTGTTAGATGATGATGGTGGTGCAATGACAGTGATGATGCAATGGTGGTCAATTGGTTATGATGCGATGATGATCGTGGTGGTGGTGGCAGCAGCAGTTAGAGGTGGTGATTGTGTTCGTTAATCGGTGGTAGTGGTGGTTGATGGTTGGTAGCCGATGGTCAGTGGCGATGCAAATGACGAATTGACGATGAAAATGGTGTTAGGGTGGTTGTTTCATTTAAAGTTTGTAAAACATAAAGTTTACTTTAATTAATATATATCCACAAATAGAAACAATCCATTTGTAATATTAAATTACAAAAACAATCCTTTTAAATCGCACTAGTAGTCCTTGTAAAGTGAAAAGACCGAAATGCCCTTAGGTTTAATAGAAAAGTTAACGTCTGTTAGTTTTAATATCTTAACTCGTTACAAATTGAAAATACAAACTCCAATCTTGTTACTTGAAACACTTAGCACCAAAACCTGTTATTTTGAATAAACCACAACGACCATTTGCGTAATTATCTCTAATAAAAATAACATTATAGCTTCTTTTAGAGTTAATTCAATGAAAGATCCATATGGTAATGCCTGATTTTATTTTTGGTCCCTAAGTATCAATAATTACAAGAAAGGTCCAAATGTATACACAAGGGTATCACAAACGTCTCTATTATAGATTGGACGTTAACTTTTCTATTAATTTATTAAAAATAACCAAAATTTTCACACCCCAACCGATGACTGAATCACCGAGACGGATGGATGTGAATCGATTGCTCATAACACATGGTAGTAAATAAATTGAAATAATATTAAAAATCATTTTCATTGAATAATACTAATAAAATAATTCATTACAATAAACTAATAATCCAAATAACATAACAAATTGACTTTTTATTTTTCTAAGTCAATGTCCTAACGAGCATGTAGAAATCCACTAAACTACATTTCCTGAAATCATATGTAAAAGTAACAAGTCAACTAACGAATTAGCCGGTGAGTAAACACACGATTTGCATACATATATAGATTTGATTAAAAGGATTGATACAATTCAGCTCACATGGTAATGTCAAGACTTATAATGTAATAGTGTAACATAAAAGACAAACAAAACACAATCAAACCTAATGACTGAATTAACTCGATGCATAGACGAAGCCTTGTGATAGATTGTGTGAATCTGATTTTAATCATCACTCGAATATCATATGGAGTGGATTTGTCAAATAAATAGATCTATCATTGTTACCATGGTTTCATGAATTAATGATTGTGTTACCATCTAGTTTATCTAATTCTGAACATATATTTGCAAGTAATAACATAACATGCATAGAATTAAATTTTGAATTAAATATCAATGAATAGTAATGATTGAATATGAATCACATAATTTACTCAAAATATAGAACACATGAAAATGGGCTATAAATACTCATCTTGATACTAAGATATAATTTGAATAATAATTTGCTAGATTAGACACCAAGGGTTGGTTTTAACCTAAGGAAAAGCATATTGATGTTAAAATAATAATATGATTTAAGGACTATATATGGATTAGAATTTCAATTAGAATTTGGGTCTGACAAATAGTTTAAATAAAATAGTGTGTATAACTTGATTAAATATAAAATATTATTTAAGTAATTGATTTGAAAATAATAATAACAGTAAGGACTAAATTTGTAATTTCTCAAAAGTTGGGACAAATATTATAATATGGACATATCATAGGGACCAATCGTGTAATTAACTCTATTTGTAATCTTAAAAATGAAGGAAATATAATATTATAATTTTTAAAATGTTTCAAAAATTAATATAAAAATTTTGAATCTAAAACAATTTTTATATTAATATTAATATATATTAAAACTACTTTGGAATTAAATAATAAAGAAAATTGATTAGAAAATAATTATGTAATAAAAGAGTAACTAAAGGGGATGCGTGATAGAGTACATTTGTTCTCATTAAAATTTTCTCACTTCTCTTTTCTATTAAACAATTATATTAATTACTAATAATATTGTTTAACTTTTTTTAGATTATAAATGATTTTTAATAAATTAAGAAAGAGATCTTTTTATTAATGCTATTTTAAAAATTAAATTTTTATAAAATAAAATCTTTTTCTAAAATATCAAACTTTTCAAAAATACAAAATATTTTAAATTGATGTGTTTAAAAAGTAAATTTTTTATAAACTAAAAATAATTAAAATTAAGATTTATAATAAGAAAAAATTTTAAAAAGATGTTTTTTAAACGGTTTTTTTGAAACAAAATATTTAATTTATTTTAAAAAACAAAAAAAATATAAAAACAAAAGTTTAAAATGTTGTTATCATTGTTTTATTACTCAGTCCTTACTTATACATTATTTTAATCATATCATATATTAAACTATCGTTTTATAATTAATAAATTTTTATTATATTTAATATTTTATTTATTTAATTTATGTAACACACGTGTTATTAAAACTAGTTACACAATAAACCATTGTCCAAAAGCAAACATACATTGGAAATCTTGATACGAAATACTAAACAATACATCCCAAAACAATGTCTAAAACAATATAATTTAAAAATTAAAATGTTTAAAGTACATCATACGCCCAAGTCTTGTTTCATTGTCAAAGTGATCAAATGTCAATAGTCACTCATGACTTTTGCCTTTACTGGTCAAGCCATCATGCTTACCTGAAATATATATTCAAATAAGTCAACTTATGTTGATGAATTTTAATCTATACAATTCAATACATAACTTCATAACTCATGATATTATAAGTTTCCTCATCTTGTTAGGTCTACCTAGGTTACCACATCATGTACAGTTGGAATAACTCACATATTCCATGGACGTAATGGTCATGTCTTTCTCTTTGTTCGAAGGCCAAACTATTGGTGACCATCACCATCATAACTGCTAACGTTGATGGACCCATCGCCTCATGACCACCTCCCGTGACCTGGCCTTTGTTGCCATTAAAGTTGTGAGTCTTCAATTGTTCAACACCACTATGCGGTTGTCCTCTCTTCCTGTCAGCTACGATTTCACACATACACACATCAAAACCTGTCGCCAAAGAAACCAAATCATAACCAAGTATCTGTAAGCGAAACACAAATTCAACGATTCCCTTAATTAACGAATCCGAAACAAATCCTTGCTTCAATTGGCCGTTTCTCTTAAAACTCCAGAACTTCAAATACGTTCTTTAAATTAAGTTAGGGTATTTAACTCTCTGACTCCCTATCTAAGTTGTAAATTATTTACACTTGACGCTCTTGGATTCCAAACCACGTGGTTTATAACGTGACATATTAAATCTAAACTTCCGGGTGTTTCAAAGCATCTTAATTAACTTATTTTAGCGCGAAGACACACGCACCCTCTACTCTACAGTTGCTCTGCTCCTAAATCATCACACATCCACTTTTCATTATTTAAACCCACATCTTTTTGTTAGAAAACACACCGTTTTATCATCAGAAGGTCTTTTGGGGACCTTAATTAATTTTTTTAGAACTGATGTAGAGTAGTTTTTGAATTTTTAACTAGCAATTCAATTAGTTAGCATTATACAAATAGTTCTAACATGGTAACATGCATGTATGTTTAAAACCTTACAAACTTCCAAACAGTTTTACTTAAATGATACTTATTACTTCATAAAGTTAATAAAAACGATGACTGGTCAATTCTTAGCACACCAAAAAGTTATTCCCTTTACACCGTTACAAGGATTTATTGACATATTTATTTATATATCAATAAGCAACAAAATTTAAATATCATGCCTGTTCAAGCATGGAGACGCCAATCACGCCTAGTTTTCACAATATATATTTCCCTTTTCACTTATAAAGTTGGAATATATTATATGTTTTGTAAGGTCTAAGAACACATAATATAGACTTTGTGTGCTAGAATGAGAATTACCTTAGATTTTGGCGATTAAATGAGTAACTTTGTAGCCTTTGATCATGGACCGGACAACATGGGCATAAATTCACGATTCATGGATTGAAAAAGACATATAAACGAGATCGTGATCATCCATTAAAACATGATTCAAAGTTTACAAGAAACTTTTTTATTTTCTTGTTAATAAAAAATTCTGATTTGAACTTCAAGAGAGTGTGTTTGTATGTTTATAAATGATAATAATAATTGAAAATAATAGCATGGTTACACTTTTATTTGCTAAATAGTATTAATCACTCTTAACATACTTGAAATAAACATATATAACATTGTTCATGAATGGACGAACAACTAAAGTGAACCAAGATGTGGACCAGAGTCATATATCTAACATGTAATATAATAGAATCCTATACGTGACATGATGTTATAATAATCATGGTGTATTGGATAAAAACATGATCAGACGATAAAAAGATGCATACAGGGTCTATTGAACCGGTCCAACGCTTAATGTGTTATATAAACATACAATCACACAATATGATTTTAGTGATTCCAAAAGGTTTTATTAATATTTGTTTATAAATACCAAACTATTATGATTTATGATTGATAAGCTTACAAAAGAGATGCAAAAAATAGAAAAATAATACGCACCCATGTTCCTTCGGATGGAGAAGAGTAAACAAATACTAAATATTTAAACGATAATCCTGTTAACTAACGAACTATCGATTTTCCGTTGGCGTGATCCAGGTCGACAAGATTCCAAGAAAAGTAATTTGAATTTTAATATTTGTAAATAATAAACTCTAACAACTATCGAATTTTATTTTTTTTTAATTTTTTGTTTTTCAAAGTTCCTAATTAATTTTTTATTATGCATTTTCCTAATAATTTAATCCATTTTTATTTTGTGTGAAACTATTTATCTTAATAATTCTTTGTTACGTTTATATTGATTTTCAATAGGTAGACCGAAGGTTATGATTTTAATCATTTTACCCCATGTGACCTTTAAAAGGTATAATAACATACATTTAATATAGGTTTGATGATAGCATAGTAGCATCTCTTTCTTCATCTTTAATTTTATTCTCAATCTGAATTTGTATCTCATTTTATTTTATTATTGTTTATCGTTTTTAGACACTCATAAAATATATAAGGATTGATGAGTAGTGAATTTTATATTTAAAGAATCACTATTATAAAGCTGTAAGTTTAAAAACAAAGACAGAGATAAAGAATTTGATAGAGGAACAATAAAAATAAAAATTTCATTGGGAATGCTCTAACGAATGATAATTTGATACTTTAATTTACAATGAGAAGGTTTTGTTGTAAGAATGGATTGAGAAGTTGCTTGATCTTCCACCGGAAATGAGAACTAGCTAACTAGTTAACTTTCAAAATAAGTACTCAAAATATTTAAAAAGAAATGATAAAGATTTAAATATGGATTAATTCTACGACACTAAAATAATCATTACAACTCTATATTCTTTCTTTTTGTGTATAACATACACATGTCTAACTTTTTTTATGACATTACAGATTATTAAAAGCAAAATGCTCTCCGTCATATTAACATATGCCTAAGACATTATGATAAGCGTGTGTAGGCACCATCAAGCATGCCAAAATTGTGTTGGGCCCCTAAGCCTTGTCGATCATGTACATTAGGTAGTTTGGGCAGGTCTAGGCCATAGATGCCATGTTTAAGCTCTACTATGCGCGTCTAAGCCTTGTTGATCACACCAAGTTCCTCGAGAACATTTATAAACACCAAAAAGTTTGGCTTTCTAACTCAACCTAAGCATTCACGACATATTTTCTTAAATATCTTGCATAAACATTATCGTATGACAATAAGTCATTTTAATATCTTATAATCATGTTTAGGTGTAATACTTCAAACCCGAGAAGCCTTATAATTGGTCAATCATAACATAACATATTTCATAAACTAAAAACTTTATTACATACCAGCATAAATAAATACATCTTTTTTAGGACAAGGTCTAAACACCGATTTAAATCTAAAACATAAAATAATAATTAAAGCTCTTGATTAGGATGTCAATCTTCATTGTATGGGTATATTTTATGTTAATGCTAATATGAGCATGCTATCTACATGGGAAACAAAAATTAGTATAACATGTATACTAAAATCTACAAAGCACACTTAAACACTTAATCATCATATAACTATAGTGATCAAACATAATCATAGTCAACCTAAATTATGAATCCATATTATTGTTAAGACTTTAAAGCACACTTAAACACATGATCATCATATAACTATAGTAAGCAAACATAATCATAGTCAACTTAAAGTATGAGTCCATAATACCTTAACATGCATAATAGTTAAACATCTGTCTAGACCCCGAGCTCATGTCATTGCCCATAACATGTCATGGTTCTTCCCCATAATTTTGCACTATGGTCCTTCGTAACAATACAACGTTATAGGACTTCCATACAACCCATAACAAATCATGTTCCTTCGCCATGATGTTGTATTTTGTTCCTTACCACAACACAACGTTATAGGGTTTTTAATAATATAATTAGACTGACGCAAGACCATCATAAAACACATAATGCCAAAAAGTATTAAACCATCATTCCAATTCATCTTTTTAAATTTTCACTTTTGCTTAACAGTTGATATTTCAAATTTTAGATAGAACCATGTTTTTATGAAAACAAAGCTACTTGAATCTATCTAACATCATAACATAACCATTTTGCTTCCTAATTAAGCTATAGTTCAATAACATCATAAAGAACACATTACACATAACCTAAAGCTACACAAAACTACTTTAAAATCTCATGTTTTTGTAAAACCATATACCGTACGTATATAATTGAAAAGGACTTGAAAACGGGTTCATAGAACTCACCATAAATATAAATATCTCTAATTTTGTAACTCCAATAAATATTAGGGTTAAACCCTAAGTTTTGACCTACTTGATGATCCTTAATAACCTAAACCATGTTACAATATAAAATTAATGGTAGTATTGACATAGATGTATCAAAGTTAACAACCTCTCGCTTTTGATTGAATGAAAATTTATCAAAAACACCTCTTTGTTTTTTCTTGCTTGAAACCGACCATGGAAGGGTAGGATTTGATGGCTTCGGCTGCTACAAGGTGGGAAGGGGAGGGGAGATTAGGGTTAAACTTTTATGTAACCCTCCCCGCTAATTGTGATAACTTTATCTTTTGATATTTTCTACCTCCTTTTCTTTTTTACACAGAAAGTTTCTTTTATTTCTTTTTGACACGTAACTACTACAAAACCCTCAAACTTTTGAGATGTTACATTAGGTAAAATATAACTGAGATTCATTTTGATATTGCAATACAATATATTTCACTGTCAAGAAACCAAATGCTAGCTTCAAAACAATGCTTATAAATCAAAGGATCATCGTCTCAATGAAGATCTTTCAAATATGTTCTAAAGCCCATTATCCTTCTACTATACCCAAAAACTTATTCTTCTACTATTTCCAAAAACTTATAGCTATAATACCAAATAATCATATTCAACATAAACTATCAAGCTAAGCTTAACCTTGCTACCGTATACCATTCATCTCTTTAGAGCAATACATGAGCATTTGCTCAATGGAAACGTTAATTACCTGTTAACACCATCACGCCCCTTGCCTTCAGTTAACTTCCACTTTCGATCAACAACGTGACACCTCTATTACAAAAACCATTAATTAAAGCCTTTACATCTAAGCTAGTATTTTTAATTAGAGAAAAACTTCGTTGTCACAGATACTCAATCACATTATCACTTAATGTATTTTTGTACATTTAACAACTAGCGAAGCCAATTTGCAAATCTTGAAGCCCTCTAATTGATGAAATGTTTTAATAATTGATCATGATGTATTTTAGTCTAATGTATTGATACTTGTCTCATGGGTCATGCCCTCCTTTTAGTATAAGGTATATCAATGGGTTGACCTAGGTAAAGTGTTCTCACACATGGCATGATCGTATCTTAATTACATGCCATTTTAAGTATACTTTTTAATTAATAATATATCTCAAAAAAAAAAAAAAAAAAAAAAAAAAAAAAAACATGTTGAATCGTTCATGATGGAATTGAAGGGTTTGATGATGTTGAAGGAATTGACAAATAATTCAAACATGTATTCCTTGAATTTAATTTTGTGATAATTCATATGAGGTGCTTGTAAAAACCAATCTCCTTGTTAAGTAAAGATTAAATTTTATATTTAGTTAAACTTACTTTTTATGTAACTTCTAAAATTAGTATTATAAACTTATAAAATATAAATCAAGAATTACACACATTTAGCCATCATTTGGATTTACAAATCAGTCTTAAAAAATACTTAAATGACATCTACATTATCTTAGCATAATACAGATATTCTGATAAACATTTAAAAACTTAGAGCTTCTTAAACATTTATATTTAAATGACAGAGTAATCTATTGTAAGTAATCTTTTTTTAACTTATATTTTTGTAACTTAGTTTTTCTTTTAAACATACTCACATAATTCTTTCTTTCAAAACTATATTATAGTAATTTAAAAATTATAATTATTTTTCTTTCTTATTAAAAATCAATTTTATTAATTGTTATATTTTTCTCTTTTATCTAGATTTTTTAAAATCAACCTATTTTTAAAATAGATTTTATTAAAGAAATTAAAGATCACATTTTTTTTATTAAAATAGAAATGATAAAAATTTTTATATAATATGAAATTTTCTAAAACACTAAACCTCTTTGAAACAAAATATTTTAAATTGGTCCTTTTTTAAAAAATTATAAAAAAGATGAAATTTTCTAAAAACAGTATTACTAAAACAACTAGAATAATTACAAACCATAGTTTTTAATAAACAAATTTTTTATAAAAAATAAATTTTAAAAAAAAATCTTAAAATGAATATTTAAAAAATAAAAGTATTTAGTTAAGAGAGTTAAAATAACTATTATAATTATTTTATTTCTTGAACTATTACATATATATAATTTTAATCATATCTTATATTAAAATATCATAATTTAACTCTTTGTGTTTATTAATAATTACAATGAATGAGATTATAGCTTATCTATCTATCCATCTATCTATATGTTTATCTGTCTATAATAAAGAAAAATTAAGATAAAACGTGCACAATTGTAAGTCTAAGTATACTAACTTTCTCATATACTCTCTATTATTAATAATAATATTGAATACTAATAATATTATTCGTACTATTTTCAAATTAAAAAATGTATGATTTAATAAGGTAAAACTTTTTTTTATTAAAAACAGACTTTTTAAAAACAAAAATTCTATAAAATACAGAATACAATGAACTTTTTAAAAAGAATCATTTTTCTTAAAACAAAATATTATAAAACCTCAATTTTTTCATAAAACAAAAGTTTAAGAAGAATACATTATTATTTATTTACTTAAAGTAGCTATTTATACGTAATTATAATCATATTTTATTTTCAACCATTATTTTATAATTCATAATGTTTTATTAGTAATTATTTAATATTTTATTTATTTAACCCGTATAATACACGAGATACTAACCTTAACCTAGTTTTTAATAAAAACAATTTGTTAAGTATTTATTACATAAAATTTTTATAAAATTATCAAAACAATCACACACTTTAATTCTTACCACGCTAAAGCTTATCACTATAAGGGGTCATTTGGTTAGCAGAATGTTTTGCAAAAAAATTAAAATTGGAAATGGAATTGGAATCTTGTTAAAATTTATAACGTGTTTGGTTGGTCAATTTTAAGTAAAACTGAAATATTAATTTTGAACATTCCATTGGATTGTTAAACATTGCATGAGTAAGTGGAATGAATGTGATTTTGAATGAAAGAGAGAAAATTTTCTAATTCCAATTCCATCCATTGACCAACCAAACATGATTTTAGATGAAAATTTTTCCAATTCCAGTTCAAATTCCTGAGAATTTCGTAAACTAAACGGGGCCTAACACTCTTCATTGCCGTGATTCACATTATGTTTCACTCTCAACTCAGTAAACCATGAAAATAGTTTCACTCCCCACAATTCTCCCCTCCATCATATTTTTATTTCTAAAACGTACAAATATAATATTATAATTAAGTTTTAAACAATACAATATAAATACAACGTAACCGAATTAACAAACCATAACCGAATTACCCGAAACCGAATTTTTCGAACCGAACAATTAACCAAAAGTTCGGTTAAGCCATTAACCGGTTATCCAAAATTACATAAAACCTCGTAAGTTATTATATATTATTAATTGTTTACATAACAAGAATAAGAATCCAATCAAATCATATTTTTTAAATGTGATAAAAATAAATATAAAAACCTCTAAATAATAGATATTATATCTAATATTATTGACATAATTGTTTATATTATTATTATGAAGCAACAATTTAAATAACATGTCGATCTAGTTATCGAACAATTATTCATTTATTTTAGTGGGAAAAGGGCATCACTTTGCGTCTTGGAAGGTTAGTGTGACGTTCAAGCATGACCACGCCAATCACGCCTATTTTTATAAAATATATCTCCCTTTTTGACTTAAAAGTAAAAGAAAAATGTTCAACTTGACGTATAAAACTTTAAACTGATATAATATTTATGAAAGTTCAAAAAAGATTTAAAAAAAATATAACCAAATGAACATTTCGGGATCATCTTTGACGTTGCCAGGACAAACTGTTATAAATGTTTTGATTTTTAATATTATCTAAGAAACGATTTCTAAGATCTATAACAACATTGAATATTAACTGTTATGATAGAACAGTTAAAATGAAACATATGAAAAAAACAAAGGAACAGTTGTTTCTTATTTCAGAAAGCTCAATAATATTCATTAAATATGATAAAAAGTAGAAAAGTAGTTTTTTATTATTATTATTTATGAATTCACATGCGAACTCATTGAATTACTTTTACGTAAATTTCAAAAAGTTAAAGTAGAATATATCTTTAGTATGCTAAATAGTGTGTGTGTGCAATCCGATTATAGATAATCTGTTCAATACTCTTGGCATGTTGAAAAAATGTGTATATGTTTGTTTATTAAGTAGCAGGTTACATCCACGCTACACAACGTGGGTAAACCGATATTAACAACACTTACATGGAAAAATATATGCAATTGTTAAACTAATATGAAACATAATAGAAACTTGAAAGTATACTAACACATTTAAGTGAAAACTAGAAAAAACCTTAAACTAAAATATCATAGAAAGAAAAAAAATCAAAAGAATGAAAAAGCCAAAAATTAATTAATTAGGGCAGCCAAGATCCAAGAGAAGGGATTTAGACATGGGTGGTTGGTTTTTGTGGGAAACATAAGCCTAACCATCATGCCAAACCAATAGTTTGTTATTTATTTTGGTTGTAGCGAGAGAGAGAGAGGGATGAAGGGAGAGAGGGAGGGAGGGAGGGGGAGGGGGAGGGGGGGGGGAGGAAGGGTGGGAGAGAGGAGGATAGGGAGAGAGAGATGGAAAGAAAGGGAGGGAGAAAGAGAGGGAGAGAGAGGGGAGGGAGAGAGATGGGGAGAGAGGGAGAGAGGAGAGGGAGAGGGGAGGGAGGGGAGGGGGGGGGGGAGAGAGAGAGGGAGGGAGAGAGAGGGAGGAATAGGGAGGGAGGGAGGGAGGGAGAGAGAAGGATAGGGAGAGAGAGGGAGAGAAAGGGAGAAAGGGAGGGAGAGGGAGAGAGAGGGAGAGGGAGAGAGAGGGAGAGGGAGAGGGAGTTGGAGGGAGGGAGAGGGGGAGGGAGGGAGGGAGGGAGGGGGAGGGAGAGAGAGAAAGGGATGGAGGGAGATAGAGAAAGGGAAGGAGAGAGAAGAAGGGAGAGAGAGGGAGGGAGAGGGAGAGAGAGAGACAGAGGGAGGGATGGGGAGGGAGGGATGGAGAGATAAGGATAGGGAGAGAGAGGGAGAGAAAGAGAGGGAGATAAAGGGAGGGAGAAGGAGAGAAAGGGAGGGAGAGGGAGAGAGAGAGGGAAGGAGGGAGAGGAAGAGAGAGGGGGAGGGAGAGAGAGAGAGAGAGGGAGAAATGGAGAGAGGGAGAGGGAGAGGGAGAGGGGAGAGAGAAAGAGGGAGAGAGAGGGAAGTATAGAGAAAGGGAGGGAGAGGTAGAGGGAGGGAGGGAGAGAGAGGGAGGGAGGGAGAGAGAGGGAGGGAGGAATAGAATGAAATTAATTTATTTTAAAATAATATTTTAAAATAAATAATGATTGTAATTGCATTTTAAACTATTATTCTATGTTATTTGCTGAATGTTATGGATACAATCATACAAATATACAATGACCAAAATGTGGACCACAATCCTATATTTAGCCCATAATATAATATAAATGGAGCCCAAGTCCATAAAGGCATAAAGCATTTATGTGAGAGTACGCAGAAAAATAAAAAAAATCTCTAACTTGATTTTGCAACTAGATCGGAGCTGAAGGAGGTGAAAAGGCCAAAAGGGTCTATTGACTTTTAGATCATTAAATTTTGTTTGTTACTACACAAAATTTGAACTCTTTTATCCTTTTTTTTTTTTTTTTTTTTTTTTTTTTTTTTTTTAATATAAGCATGATTTTTGTTTATCTTTTCTAGTTTGCCTTATATTTTTCAAAAGTTTACTATTTATTTGTTATTTACATGTATTTTTATTGTTTACCTTCTTACTTTTACATGTTTTCTATTTTCAACATGTTCTTTATTTATTTTTTATCTCTACATTTCAAATTTCCATATGATTTTTTTATTTACTTTTAATCTTTTACATATATGATGAATTCAACTGAATAAGTCATTGGAACTTACTAAAACACCGCTTACACATTCCAAACAATTGTATATCTTTTTCAACTTGTTTTAAGGATCCTCGACTCGTGTTTCGAGTACTTCTTTTTCTCTAATAGAAATACATGCCGAGTTATGTGTATCAAAAGCTGCTTTTTGGTATTAGATTGTGAAATAAGTGTTGAAAGTTCTCATCCTTGATTAAACAGTATCCTTACCCACCTTTAAAGTATGTCTAAATTTAAAATCTAATTAAGTTCCGTGATATATTATGAATAGTTATCTCTTTGAGTGACCCATATCAAATCAACCCATTTTAATAAAAGCTCCTGATCAATTTTGCCTTTACTTTCCGCAAAATAGTTAAGCCGTCCTCTGTACTTATGTGATAACTAAAATTCAAGAAAACAACAATAATGCAAGATAGTGGAATCATATATTTAAAAATTTAAGGAAAACGATGTTCCACCAAACGTTAAATCGATAAGAGCAGTACGCTATTTTTGATCAAGTAATTGACTTCTCTTGTTTGCATCCGATGTCAAGTTGGTTACACGTCGCTATCTTGTATAAGCACTTTAAATGCATCATTTAAGAATAATAATAAATTTAGTTTTCAAACCTAAATATATATATTAATTTGATTCCCTTTTATTATATTTTGACATATATATATTTGCCGGTCTAGTACCATGTGTATTAAACGTGTTAAATAAATAAAATATTAAATAATTTGAAATAAAAATTTAAATAATATAAAATGATTTTGTCAGATACGATATGATTGAGTTACGTATAAGTAAGTACTTCAGGTAAAACAAAAATAATATTATAATTAAACTTTCATTTTATAAAATTGTTTTTTTATTAATTTTTTTTAAACATTTTGTTTTTGTTAATACTTTTATTTTTTTTGAAAAAAATCATCCTTGTAAAACTTAAAAGAAAAAAACAGTTTCAAAATAGTTCATATTTTTAAAAAGCTTTTTTGTTTAAGAACATTTTCATATCTTTTTATTTTCTTAAAGTGTGTTTCTAATAAAAAAATCTGGTTATTAATTTTTATCATATTTATTTTTTAATATAAAAATAATTTAAATAATATAATTACTATATATTAATATCATTTATTAGAAGAGGGAGACGTAAAATTAAAATAAAAAAATCTAACATGATGACAAATGATACAATAAAACCTTCTTTTGTAATATACATAGAATAGATTACAAATAAACTATGAGTGGAGTAAGTTAGCATATACATCTAACATGTCGTCATCTCATGTAAAGACGAGTGATTTTGCGGGGAAACGTATCCTATAATAATTTTATTACTTTATGATATCTTGCAAACAATTTATTATTTATCTTTCTTTTATAAATGATTAATGTATTTAATAGTTATTAAACAATACGCTTATAATAACATAAAGTTAACTATGTTTCGTTATTTACTTCTACAGAATATGTAATATTTGGTGTCAAATATCGTCAAGATTTATAAGAATATGAGTACTGCCTTTTAATTTGGGGCTTTCAAAGAAATAGAAATAGATTTCTTTATAAAAATCCGACTTTTGTCTCTCGTGAAATAAATGCAAAATTAATAAAAGTAATAGAACCTGTTTTACGGTAACAATTAGGTTCGATCTTTACAATAAAACGTGCTTTGTAGGAAACAACAAGACTATGTTTGTACCTTAAAACTATTTGAAGAAATGGAACATTTGCTAGTAACAAAATGTTGATAACAAAATGTTGATAATAACAGTTTTTAAAACTGAAATATCTTATTACAAGCTTAAAGTCTAGGGTTAAGCTATCATACCTCTCTTTTTATTTGTGATACCCCATCACTCAAAAAATATTGAAACTTGTTATTTTCTACTTTCAGATTAATTTTATTTCTAAAGAATTTTTATAATTTAAATCTTTTTGTAATAAATTCAAAACATGCTCGTTTAATCTTTCTGTAAAAAATCTTACTTCTTCAAGCTCATTTATTAAATGAGCCATATTATGAATTCGTGCTTGGAGTTGAGCGTGTTTATGCTTGGTCAGTTTGAGCTTTTTGTTAGTTGATACAGAGTAACTTACGAGTCGACTTAATTTGTTAAAAACCCTAGCACTATATATATCTTCTTTTATTAATTAGTTTAATAGATTTTTAAGTTTTATTTTCGTTTATAGATAGTAACTAAGGGGATGTTTGTTTTTCTGAAAAATATCTGCGCAGGCTCTTTTGTCTGCGCCGCGCAGACCACGCGCAGACATTGTCATCTGCAGACTGTTTGTTTTTTTCGAAGACATTTCATTAAAAAACGTCCGCGCGACCTCTTTTTGGTGCAGACTTGGTCCAGCCACTTCTAAGTTCTGCAGACCTTTTCTTAAGCACCAACACCAACTAACACCCACCACCACCACCACTGCCCGCCGCCACCACCGTCCACCTCCGCCACCAGCCACCGTCCTCCGCCACCACCGTCCGCCGCCACCCGCGTCCTCCGCCACCCGCCACCGTCCGCCGCCGCCGCCGCCGCCACCGTCCGCCGCCGCCACCCACCACCACCATCCAGCGCCGCCGTCCATCTCCAACATCCGTACACTACCACTAGTTTATTTTAATAATTTGCAGACGTTAAAAAACAAACAGTATTCTTCTTGCAGACTGCAGAGGTTTGGTCCACCTCTTCTGCCACAGATGTTTGCAGATCTGGTCCGCAGACTACAGACATTTTACCTCTTCAAAAACAAACACCACCTAAGTGGCATCTGCCCGCACTTCGCGGCGGGTGTAAAACGGCCACGACACTGCACAATGGTATCAATTCGAATTAGAAGGCTCAGAAATGAGATGCCATGGCTGCAAAAGGTCGATAGCCACGCCAAAACGACACATACATGTGTTTTCATATCATTATTACCCTCACACCGTTAATATCTATCTATACCGGCTCGAAAATAGTTGTTCTTTGCGATTGCAAACATTTGTTTACCACGCCAAAGCAATAAAAACATTTGTTTTGTTATTGTCATTGCCAATCACGTTTGTTTCAAGTGCATTTAACAACAACCCTACTAACTTACAAAACACTGAATTGTCAACCCGTTACTAGGGTTGCCAAGAATAAAAAGCAACCAAACAATACGAGTAAGTGACAAGTCTCATTATGACAAACAAGAATTTATTCATCAAAGACATTATCATATAAATAATGTGTTTAGAACCGAACCGGTGATCGAACTACACGTTTTAATGGTTCACTGGTTGGATCAGTTTGACCGATCGCACCAAATTTAAGAACTAGATAACATCATATTTTTAATACTTTATGAATATGACAAATATAGTACAGTTAGTTTAAATATAGAAAAGAAATGAGAAATAAAAGTATAAAAAATAAATATTTTTTAATTTTAAAATCATATATTAAATATAAATATAGACACATATAAATCAAAATGTGCTAGCTATTGAGTTGGTAAAGGTAATTTTAGTTCATACCAAAGTTCTCAAAGATCAAAACTGACAATTTTAATCTTGATTCATTGTCTAAATTTAACTCTAAACATTCATTTTCCCACATTGCTTCACCTATAAAGTTCAATGTGACCAATTATTTATTATTTATATAAAATCCATTGGTACCATGAAAAAAGTTCCTTCTACTTCTCCTTCTATAAATTGAAGTTCATGGAAACATATTTGAACAACTTTGTACTAACCCATGTCCACTTGAGTGGCCCTTATCTAGTTTGAAGTTGCTTTGCTCCGATTCGACCCAGTTTGACCTTTCCCTGGTTCAATCGGAAAAGTCAAAAGCTGGTCGATTAACTAGAAAACGGTTCACAACACGCAAACTAAACCAGCCCATGATGCGATTCCCGGTTGCTAACATGAAAAAAAAAAAATTCCTTCTACTTCTCCGGTTCGTTTTTAAAACCTTGGATGATATAAATTAAAATGCATGATATATAATGTTAAATTCGAGTAAAAGCTGACCTGGCATACCATACTACCATAGTAAGTAGTAACCTACTAACCTTTGCCCTAGTCTTTTAGCATAATCGACCCATCTTGGATGGTTTATAAATTACAAGCTCAATGGGTTAAGCCTAAAAGCCCCACATACTTGTGTATTTTAAGCCGAAGGCCCAATAAACCAAAACATCTTTAAGAAACAAAACATATACAATTGTAGTTGTGTTTTATATTTTTATTTTGGGATTTAATATAAATATTATTTATAATCGGATTAAATTAGTAAATATATCAACCATATCTACCTACTCTAATAAGGGTAACTAAAATGACACATGTCAATACCACATTCATTTTCATCAAAATTTTTCCGCTTCTCCCTCCTATTAAATAACCACATTAATTACTAATAATACTATTCAAATCTTTTTTAGATTAATAATAATTTTTTAATAAATTAAGAAAGAGATCTTTTTATTAACTTTATTCTTAAAGAAATAAACTTTTATAAAATAACAAATTTTTCTACAACATCAAATTTTTAAAAAATATAAAATATTTTAGAATTAGTGTTTTTATAAATTAACTAAAAATAATTAAAACTAAAAGTTGTAATAAGAATAATTTTTAAAATGCTATTTTTTTTAAAACGGTTTGTTTTGAAACAAAATATTTAGTTTTTTAAATAAAACAAAAAAGTTTAAAAAATGATATCATTGTATATTATTTATAGGTTTTACTCATACATAGTTTCAATCAAATTTTATCTTATAATATCATTTTATCATTAATAAAATTTTATTTTATTTAATATTTTATTTATTCAGTCCGTGTAATACACGGGTTTACTAAAGCTAGTTTTCATTTCATATTGTTCTAATATAGAATCACATGGAAGGATGTGAATATTATAATTATTATTTATTATTGATGATTTGTGACATTTTTAACTAAACTCTGAATATAAAACAACATAATTATAAATTTTCAATTTAAATACAATATTGAAAGAAATAGTGACCTTCGTTATGTTAGGGATGAAATTAAACCCCTTTTTTCCGTAAATCATATATGAATCGACGATAAGCTCAATTGTCTCTGTATGTTGATTAAAATGAATGAATATAAATGTAGTATTTATTAGTTCAATAAAATAAATGAATGCATTTCACGGTAGAAGTATGTACTAGTAATTGTTGAATTGATATCCAACTATGGAAAGATGGTCTATTTTCGCACCGTAGGCATATATTAATTTGTAGGCTTATTTTCAACAAAAGATACAAAAACAAGCCTTGGAAAATGTAATATAATAACAAAAAAACACATCATCACAATCACTATCATGGAATATTATTGTCCTCAAGTTTCAAGATTTACTATTCTTTTTCCTTCGTAAATAATTTTT
Organism: Flaveria robusta; assembly: GCA_025506415.1. Lineage (NCBI taxonomy): Eukaryota > Viridiplantae > Streptophyta > Magnoliopsida > Asterales > Asteraceae > Flaveria > Flaveria robusta. The sequence goes on from CM046465.1 coordinate 8,713,977, forward strand.
CTTGATGAAAAAAGTCTTCCAAAATGATCCCATATGTAAATTTCTCCATATGTATAATATTATATATTTTTACAACTATTATTTGTTATATTATATTATATTATACTATATTAATAAGGGTTATTGGATTTTAATAATCCCGACTTTTATTTATTGGTCAAGATTAATCCAAAATTAATAAATGTTTAAAAACACTCTCAAATTTAAACTTATTTTCCTTCAATAAACCCTTAGTAACTGAGAGTTAACACCGTTAGTTTTTTGATGACATGGACTACTTATATGTCCAAAACACTAAGAAAAAGTTAAAATCAACCATCAGGTCCGTCAATATGAAACTTACGCATCTTGATACCCATCAATTTTCACATTCTAATTTGAACCACTTGAGTCGTTGGAGGTAGATTGCAACTGACGATTGAGGCTAGACACCAAAAAATAGACCTGATAGAAGTTGGGCGGCGGCAGAGTTGAATAATGGCTCAATATTTGCCACATTTTATCAAAAAAACTAACGGTGGTTAACTTTCAGTTAGTAAGGAATCGTTAAAGGAAAATAAGTTCAAAATTGGGAGTGTTTGTAAATATTTTATAAGTTGAAATTAATCACGACCAATAAATAAAAGTTGGGATTATTAAAATCCAATAACCCTGTTAATAAACCAACTAAAGGAACAATATATTACAAGTAACATTAATGCATGAGGGTAAAGACGCCACGGTAGCATGAGAGGTTGAGGAGCATTAAGGTGCATCTCTCTAACACCACCACCTCTCCATATCTTTGTCTTATGTTCAAAATGAGAGAAGGGGAAGGCATCCGTCATCGTACACCACGGTAGAGTAAACTACGAGGTTTTGAAGCCGCATATCACAAACCTTGTATGCCAAGTTAGAGTAACATGTTAGTTACTTAACATCACGAAGCCTTCCCAAATGGAAAGTCATGTGTTCGAGTCTCGTTTGACACAATATGCTTTGAATGAGATAGAAGGTTTTCTTAGTTGTGTGCTTTCTCTTGAACAATATAGTCGAGTCACCATGTGCAATAGTGAGTGCAGTTACAGTTGCGTACTTTGACGAAATGCCCCGATTATAAGTGGAAAAATTGTTGTGGTATTGATATTATCGGAACTGGTTTCAGTGTATTCTTTTATGGTTTTGCAAGAATTGAGGTAATAATGACAAAATTCACGCCGCATAGAGTGTTGGGAAATTAACCAAACTCCCGCGATGTAATGCCGTGGAGAAACTTTCGTTCACTAACTTTTTTAAAAAACTGGAATGTTTAAGATATGACAAGTGTAGTTATCGATGAGGTACCATCACGAATTGAACCGATTATTAGCGAACAACATCGTTTTGTTGATCTTGGTATTCTCTGAACATGCATTGATATTTGTTTTATGGTTTTCGATGAGCCGAACTGATAACGACCAAAGTCACGTTGCTTGGCTTGGTATGCCACATACGTGGGGAAAAAACCTAGTTACTATTATTACTTACGTTTTTACTCGAATGAAAATGATTTAATCGTGTGAGCGAATTAAAGAGAGGGTCTAAGAAGTGTGAATATAAGATACTTTTGCTTTTTTTTTTCTTTTTTTTTTTTTTTTTACATGTAAGAGAACATCTTTTTTTTTCTTATTACATCTAATAAACTTTTGATTTGTTACTATTATATTTTAACCTTTTAGAATATCTATATCTCACCAAATTCGATGATATACGGTGTCTATTAATAATTATCGAAAAGTTTTGTTTGTGAGTAGTGAAATTGTAGTTAAAAGTGCCACTGTTGTTGCATGTGGTACAACTTTTGTTGCTATATATAAGTATATATGTATATGAAAAGTTTAGTATATAAAGTGATATTTTCGTGCGTACGACGTTATCACTGAAGAAGAGACGTTACGGGTGGAATTATAATGCAAGTGTTAGAACTAATCATGTAGAGATGAAATTATCACACAAAGATGAAATTATCATGCTAGAATATCTTCTTACATGATAATTCCATCCCCACGTGATAATATCACGCAAGTGTAATTTTTTTTACGTAATTATTACTTATTCTTACGTGATAATTTAACCCAAAACTTCGTACACTTCGCATGATAAAAGCACTTTATATATATATATATATATATATATATATATATAGAGAGAGAGAGAGAGAGAGAGAGAGAGAGAGAGAGAGAGAAAGGGAGTTTTCAAGCGGTGTGCTCGATGCCTTTGGCCACTGCCGTCGTACCTACCACTTTCTTCTTTATCAATTCATGTAATATGTTCATCAGAGACATATAACATGATTTATATACAAGTTATGAGTCAAGATGATCACATAACATGTTTAAGCTAGTTATTAAAGTTTTACGAAAAAGAAGTACATAAAAGCTTAATGGATCAATTGGGTTGGTCCCGCTAGAAATTTTGTATCCTTAGGTGTTATATAAATATTGTGAATTAATCTTAGTTATGACAAAATTGAGCTTGAATTTAAAAGATATTCAAAACTGTATTAAAAAGATGTTAGAATGAGTTTTTAAGGTTAAAAATGGATAAATATGAAATTTTAAGTTTTAAAAGAATAATGGTAAAATAGTATTTCTTTAAATTATTTTTAATAAAATAAGTAAATATGATATGTGTACTTTTTATTAGGGGTGTTCAGATATATCCGTATCCGAGAATCCGATCCGAAAATCCGAATTTTCGAATATCCGAAAATTCGGATTCGGATAGTGATTTTCAAAAGTTTCGGATATTCGGATATCCGATTATCCGAAGACTAAAAATATTTTTTTAAATTTTAAACATATTTTTATTTTAAATTGAGTTTTTTAGTGTATATTGGGACTTTTATGATACGAGTTGGTTTTTTATATTATTTTTATAATAGAATATGTAAAATCATTGTAAAAAAAACTAAAAAAATAAAAATTATCCGTATCCGAAATTTCGAATATCCGAATTTCGGGTATCCAAAATTTCGGATACGGATACGGATACGGATAGTGATTTCTACTATCCGAAATTTTCGGATATCCGAAATTCGGATATCCCAAATTTCGGATATCCGACTTTGAACAGCGACATATATTATATTTTTAATTTAAGTGAATATATATGATATCTTATAAGTTTATAGGGATATGTACAAAATTCTTTTCATATTGAAAGAGAAAGAGAATGGCAATGCTTTCAGAACCGGTTCGGACGTCGAATCGGACGCGTTACTGGTACGATGGTCGGATCGAATTTAAGAAACGGATTATATCGTAATGATATATATATATAAGATATTATATATATAGTTTTATATAGAATTCAATATAAGTAATTTATAGGTGTATTTTATATTTATATATAAAACTTAACAATAATCTTATGTCCAACATACTAATTTATTGTTCAACCCTTCGTTTTTACCTATTAAAATCCAAAAAATCCAAAAAAAAAAAAAAGAAAGCAAAATCCGGTTCCCGATCCGACCACCGATTCAGGACTAACCGCCCGGTCGAACCTCTCCAAAACGAATTGATGCAGACCGATTCAGGTAGCCCTCCGATTCCCGGTCGGACCTGCCGATCCGATCCGGTCTTTACGAAATAGAGTGGAGGAAGGGAACACTAGTAGCTCTGTTATTATAGAAATTTAATTGATTATGTTGGTGATTTTAATATCATTAATATAGTTTTGATATAATTGAATTACTTAATACCAAATTGAAACTATAATAAAAATAAGAAGACCAAGGATATACGGCCAAGCTCCTAAAAAGAGTATCTATACAAGTTATTAGTTGTGGAATACACTTTGTGTGAGAGTCTACTATTGTAGAATGATTTCAGACACCAACGAACCCAAGGGTTTAAGCGGCCTGCGTCCCCTTGTTGAAGTTTCGAGCGCAACGCCCAGATGCAGTCCATGGAGGTGAGCCCCTGATGGGGGTCTCCTTGCTCAGTTAGTGAGTGGTGCACATGAAGAAAAAAATTAAGATTACTATGTTGAAAAGCAACAGGAAGTTGCTTCGAATTTACATGATTGATGAAAAATTACATGAGAGTTGATCATTAGTACAAATTAATATCATTTGTAATTGATTAACAATGATAACTAAGCATCAAGCGGTACTGATTTCAACATCAATTGTGATCAGCAACAACTTTAACCATCAAAAGTAACTATATATCAATAACGATAATCAATAGTAACCAAGTTACTACGGACATGCTAAAGCGGTTACTAAGTTGCTATATGGGAGTTCCTGTTGATCAAGTTACGGCATATGTAACTCGATAAGTGCCAATAGTAATAACCACAGACTAATATACCTTTTCATTAAGAGTTGCGTTGTTCTGGCTGAAACTTTGTGATAGTTCTCTACATAAAGAAGAGTCTTTCGTCTGTTGTTTATTAGTATTTTCTTAGATTTTTTTTTTTTTACATCAATTACTCTCTATTCTTGGTGGCCCTTTTCAAAATTATCTGATTATGATTTTCTACTCATGAAATACTTTATTTAATTATATATAATTCAAAAAGCTATCCAGAACAATTTAAGTACATAACCTGCGCATGCGCTTATGTACGAGTGATTTGATTTTAATTGCTAGGTGTATAAAAAAATGATTGATTAATTAATAATAATTTTTCAATTTTTAACAATGTATCACATGTACGCGAGAATTCAAGACATGAGTACGACCACCATTGATCGAGTCTTTTACTTGTATCTTTTGTTGAATTATTTCTGTGATGATTAAGCTATCTAACAACCATCTTTTTCAAAAACAAATCATACGAGTCTAATGAAAATGACTTATACAATCTTATAATGTTTTAACCGTCATTTTATTTGAGATTTTAGAAGCACGTATAACATTTTTCTTGGTAAAACATCTAAATCTCATGATGATATATATAACTGAAACCCATATTCAAAGTGGATTTCACATGTTTTATTATAATTGAGATCTGAATGTGATACATTTGACGTATCATAAAAAAATAGTTGAATTTATTCACAATATTTAAAAATTACAAATTCTAATATCAAAATTCTACATCATATAATGAGTTAATTTATCATTTTATGATTTTAAATACTTTTCAATGAGCTTTTCATGAATTGGAAAAACAAATTTACGAATAAGAATAAGATAGACATGGATGTCACTTATGCGAAAAAAGGAGAACAATTTTCAATTTTCCCCACAGGCTAAAATATAATTATATCTGGAATTAAAATAATAAAAAGTAATCACTATGAAAACGATATCAAAACGGAAAAGAAAAAAAAAAAAAACAAAAACATCAACAACACCATTTACAATAATAGTAAAATAATACAGAGAAAAACATATTTTCCTTAAACACATCATATCCATCTGCTTATGGTGGTTGTAATAATAATCAAATATTATATATTAATTTGAGATATTCATAGAGAGATGCATATTTGATTATCTGCTTCTCCTTACGTCGGTTATTGCTATTAAAAATATTAATCAATCTTATTTTCTACAAGAAATAAAACCTTAATCTTTACGGCTTAGTGGGTTCTCTTCTTTTAATTTTTCCTACTAATTTTACGAAATATACAGGGATGAATCAATCTTTTGAATTATCATCGTAACAAATGTAGAGATTTATATTGTAACTAAAGATCCTTATATTTTATTACCAATTAATATAATTAATCTTGTACAACCAGTAAACGAGTATGAAAATGTCGACTATTATGATATGACACGGTTATAATGACACACCAAATTTGTTTGGTAGATGATCTGACTTATTCCACTTCAAATAATTTGGCTAAGAGTTTGTGAGATGGTTATTATTTTAGTTAGGGTTATAATAAAAATAATATTTAATTTAAAAGATTTTATAAAAAAATTAGGGTTTCACATGTGTTTTTCAATTGTTTTAAAAAGGAGATTTTAATTATTTTATTAAATATCTCAGCTCATTATGTCTAATAAATTCATTGTGTTATATATAAGTTTATTATGTCATTTTTTTTATAATTTGTTATAGGTATTAATTATTGTGTTTTATATTTTAGATCATTTTTTGTTAGTCTTGTTATTATTTTTATAGATGATTTAAACCTGTTATTTATTATTGTGTTTTATAATTAGAAGTAAACACTGATATTACCTCACAAATATATTTTACAAAACTTATAGAGTTAATGATAACACAATGTCTTATTTTTATCATTGTTATTCTAAATTATATAAACTTGTTGTTATCTATTATTATGTTTGACAGCTAAAAGTACACAATCATGATATTTAATCAATGTCATTGTTTTAATATATTAGATTAATTAGTTAATTTATCATCATGTTTTATATACTAGAAATACACAACAGTTTTATTTCACAAGTATATTTTTTTAGAGTTCATCATCTTATAAACACAATAACTAAATAAATACACAATTAGCTGTACTAAAAACACAATGACGAGCATAGATCATATAAGCTTAAAATTGAAAAAAAAATTATTATATTTTTATATAATGGTACTGTACTTGTTTGAAAGATAAAAAACACTTCTTTTTATGGTCTTATTTTTATAAAAAACTATTTTCGTATACAAAATAATGAACGCTTAAAATAATAGAGATTCTTGAAAAAAATCAACAAAAATGGCTATGTTAAAAATACCACTTTAATGAATTTATTCCTTACAATATGATCTAAACTCTTTACTAAAAACAATTGATGGTTGAGATTACTTTTTACATTTTTTAGATCTAAATCCTTTTTTTTTTTTTTTTTTTTTTTAAATTTCCGTATGTTTTTTTTATCAATATGAACAAGTTTGTTTAGTCAACGTGAGACTAATCTATTTGGTAGTTGTTCTTGTCTTTTAGATGAGAGATCTTAGTTTTAAATACATATATAGGGTAAAATAATTCGGAGCATTTTAGAAATAGGAGTATTATAGTTTTACCGTTCTAAAAATATATAAAAAAAGAATAGGTTTGTTTATATACAGAAGTGTATGGTTATAAGTTATAACCAAAGATGTGTTATGGCTTATACTATATGTAATGATTTATTAAGTTAAAATGCCATCTAGCAAAATATAAATTTATTAAAGCTTCTTTTAAAGCAAATGTACTAGTTTTAAAGTTCTTTTTTTAATTAAAGATTATCAAAAGTGAGAACAAATGAATTTACTTACCCTTTTTAATGTCTATTAAGGTCTATTAAGGACTTGGTTAAACATAAGTTTGAACTCCCCTTTAACTAAGACGTAGTTACTTTAAAAGCCCTATTTTTATCCAAATAAGTCAATTTGATACCCCTTAGGGCACTAGTACGTCTAGTCTTAGTGGCATCTTTCCTCCCAGGAGAGTCACCCGGGATCTTGTTGTCCGCAATTTGCCGGTTCCACTTCAACTTAAAAAAACGGTGAGTAGTTGTTTACGCTGTTGTCCGCAATCGAGACGTATGTTGAAATAAATCCGAGACTAGAATTTGAAATAGATTACACTGTTGTAAAGAAAACTAAATGTATATTTTATTTGGCCCGTATGTTTATAACAGAACAACGGTAAATTCAGTTTTTTGAAAATAAAAAATATATTATTTATGGCAGGGTTGATTTCAAATAAATTCACGTTACTATGTCGATAAAAATAAGCATGGTACAACAATTTATTCGGATTTTTGTAAGATATTATATTTTATAAATTGTAAGTGGCAAACAAAATATGTGAAAAAATAATTATTATATTATACTGTACACATGTATTTATATATGAACATAAGAAATAGTAATTTACAAGTCCATAAGGCACTCATATACAACTTTTATGTGCACCCACCTGCATCCTACTACCCAAGGACAACAACGATCTCCACCACCAGCCTATCTCCCACCTTAGCAACCTAGGAACGCCATCCCTACCCCCACCTCCAACCCACCAGCCCATCACCCACCATAGAAACCGAGAGTGGTTCAGCATTTGGCTTAGGTTCATATGCTTATCTTACCCACCAAAACACAGGTTTGAAGAAGATCGAGATGGTGGATCTTGATATTGCAGCTTATTGGTGATGGCGGACATTAATGTCAAGCTATCCCTCGAGCGAGGGAAGACAGTGAAGATCATAATTTCCACATGGTAGACTTACAACTTAGACTGCCCACAACGCTGAAGAGAGCCCTTCCCATAAACAGTCCCAGTCAGCATGCCACATCAGCTTTCCACTAACTTCCATCCATTCTTCCCACAATCAACTTTTACCCCCAACACCATACTTTCCACAAACAACCATTAAAAATCCATAAAAAAAAAACAAAGCAACAAATATTTTTTGTGACGTGGGCCCCACAAAATGCATCCATGGAACGCCCTTGGGGAAGGGCGGGTGAAGGACGGATGGGTCTGCACAACGCAGCCCTTTCGAAAGGTGGCACAGGCGGGGCTAAGGGCAAGCGTTAGGGACAGTCTTACAAGTAGATAAAGGGCAAAAAAAGGTTTTATGGGACTTTCGAGGAACGAAAAAGGAATATGACGGCACAGGGTCGAATTGAGAGGGGTGGACTATGGCAAACGACGGTGGACGGTGACTGTTTTCAGAGAAGAAAATAAATTTTACTTTATTTGTATGGGGTTAAACTCTTTTAGTATTATTTATAGCAATTGAAAACCGTCTGGTTTTCCCCACTTTTTCTCGTTTGACACATCAATGCCACATCAACTTTTCTCATTTTTCTTTAATTTTTTCTCCTTTTACATGGTATCGTCCTAGTTTTTTTATTTTTCCAATATTTCCAATTTATTTTTTTTAATTTGTATTTGCATTTTATTTTTTATAACTAAATATACATTATAGATATAAAACAAACTTCATTAAGTTATAAAAATAAAACAAACTTCATTGATTATTAAAATAAAACAAACTCCATTTAAAATAAATTAACATTTAGAAAAATACAAATATATATAATTAAAAAAATAACATATAGTATAAGAACTCTCATCCCCAATGTTACGCCTTCTCCCGCTTTCGTCAAATAACAACTTCAACATCGGTCAGGTATATGCTGAAGGTTCTTTTTATATGAATTTCAAGTTCGGTTGTTGTTGTAGTAGTTGTTATTGTTCTTCCAATGCATTTTATAGTTGGCGCATCAATGCAACACGAACTTCTTGTTCCTCTTGCTTAAGTCAGAACTTTTTGACTAGAAGACGGGCTATATGCTTGGATTTGGTTTTAGTTATGGTGTTGAAACTTTCAATTTCCAATATAAGTTCTTCCTCCGACGTTGATGTTACAGTTGATTTTGTGCCCTTCCTCAGCGTCCTTTCGGGTTCTACATTCTCAACATTGTTGACTTTGGTGTCAGAATTTTGGTCTGTACGGGATGAGAACGTACAACCTTTTATGCCTGCACATGTGGAAAGCCTTTTTCTTGCTAACCTCTTTGTATTTGGAATTGGTTTTCTGAATCACGTCTTTTTTACCATCACCGCTACATCGTAAAGCTTTGGCTCTTTTTTTGGTAATAAGAACTTCATTTCTTCTATGCTTGGTTTAGATCTCTTCATTTTGAATAGAGTTTGATCTAACTTTGTTATTCACATTTCATTTGATTTTGAAAATACGCAGTAATCTACATAATAAACAAAAATGAAATCAAACCAAATGATGAAAAAAAAAAAAAAAAATTCAAAAAAAAAATTTTAATGGTTAAAAATTTACCTTCTTTCAAAAACTATCTTAATTTGTTTGTTACCGATAATCGGATCTTCCGAACAATATATTCATGCATTTGCGAACGTGACTTTTCAACACAGCGCGTCTTTTTTATTTTGGTTTTCCTTTTGCCTTGCTTTATTGGTTTTCCGAGTCACGTCTTTTTTACCATCGCCGCTACATCGCAAAGCTTTGGCTATCTCTTTTTTTTTTTGGTAAAAGATGTTCATTTCTTTTATGACTGGTTTAGATCTATTCATTTCGAATAGAGTTGATATAAATTTTGTTATTAATATTTCATTTGATTGTGAGAATACGCGGTAATCTACACAATAAACCAAAATGTAATTAAACCAAATGATAAGAAAATAAATTCAAACAATATTTGTAATGGTTAAAAATTTACGTTATTTCAAAAACTGTCTTGATTTTGTTTGTTACCGATAACCGGATCTTCTTAACAATATATTCATGCATTCGCTAACACAACTTTTTCAACATCGGTGTATCTTTTTGATTTTGGTTTTCCTTTTGCCCTACTTTTTCTTTCCTCTTTTGTCGGTGCCTCATCTTCTGTCTCATTCTCATCCTCCTCCGACACCTCTTATTCCTCGCTCAATGGAGGAAGTGTTTCTTGACTAGAATCAGAAGCTTCGTGTCGATATTCTTGAAAATTGTTTGAATACGTTTGTGACATCGGAAAAGATGTGTATTCGATGGTCACAATTTTTAAACTTGGAATCGGTAAATCCCTGTATATATCCACTAGGTTGTGAGGCAAACAAATTGGGGGCGTGGTGTTCGTAACCGATCCTAGTTTTTCTTTGGCATTCAACACCCATTTACCGTTGCCACTCTGTGTGGCCTAATATTAGGGAGTTTTTTTTTCCAAAATGGTATAAGTGAAAATTTTATTTATCAAAATGTTGTAGTTAAAAAAGTACTTACCAAAGTAGTATATTTTATAATTTTTTTGTTTCTCACTCCTACCCACCTTAAATATTTAAAAAGATATTTAATTCTGAGATGATTTTATTAAATTATGAAAATGTCCTATTAATAAATTCTTTTTACGTTTTCATAAATATTATATAATTTCTTTTGAAATGTTTCGTCTTTTTTCAGATCTAAAATCATAGTATTAAATAGTAATATTTTTTATTTCTGTAATTTTTTTAATTTTAAATAGAAATGTTCTATATATGTTTATCATGATAAATAAACCAATCAAACCGTCGCAAGTGACAAGTAGTTCACCGGACTTCGTGAATGCTTCAGTATATATATATATTTTCTGAATCGCTTCAATATAAATTAAGTTTAGCAACTTCTTCAACCAAATTAAACATTTCAAAAATCTTCTTTATAAAATATTTTAGAATTTAAAAAATTAGTATTAAGCCCTCTACGTTGCAGCGGAGGCATAAAACCGTGTCAAGTTGCTTCAATTTTACACCACCATCAGCGACCATCAACACCGGAAAAACTCGTATTAAAAAAATAAAAACGGGAAAATTAAAACTGAACGGAAAGTAGACGTAAAAACGATGAACCGCACAAGTTGTGGCGTGTTAACTAATAAATTTTAAACCGAAACGTAAAACGAAAAATTTATAAAAGATGAAAATTATAGGAACCAAAGTTGGAAATGAAAAATTATAAAATTTAGAAAAAATGTAGAAACATTAAGGTTAAAATTAAGAAGAAAAAAAAGAAAACCAAAAGTGAGTGCAAGTCACGAAAGCTTAAATAGGTCATTAATAAACAAATTAATTAAATTACATTTAAAAAAAATCTTTGTAAAATACTTAATAAAAATAAGAGTGAGAAACAACAAATTTAAAAGAACATTATTTTGATAAATATATTTACAACTATATTATTTTGATAAATAAAATTTTCATATACACTTCTTTAGAAAAAACTCAATGTTAGGTTGTATTTTTACTTTTTCGATGAGCGTTGGAAATGACGTTAATTTGGCTTGCATAGTAAATCAAAAGATGAAGCAATGGTTTTTAAATTTTGAAAGTAATAATTTAAGAAAGAATAGTACACAAAGAAGTGTAAACATTTACAAGATGCCCGTTTGACTTTTTCTTCATGATTAAATATATAAATTTATGATTTTCACTTCATGTAATTTAAAACTTTAACATATACAGAGTTTTCTTGGTGGAGCGGTTACAATGTGTGCATCTTTTCTTCTTTGTTCCTAGAGTTGTTCTTTTTTTTTTTTTTTTTTTTTTTTTATTTTATTTTATCAGTTTAAATTTGGGATAAATACAACTATAATCAAGATTTTTGATAAAGAGGCCAATCGAGTCTAGAAACTGAAGGATCTGGGTTTAATTTTCACCCCTACCACCCCTTTTGGGTTTTCTTATTCACCATTCTTTTTGTTTTGCTTTCTGCCTAGTTTTTATTTTTTTACTTTTTTTTATCTCTAACTTGTTACATATTTTTTCTTAAAGGTTTTTTCGTAATGCTAGAATTATATGGTTTTCTTGTGTCGAATACCGATTGATATCCATCACGAAGCACGAGGGGAATCCCTTTAGTAAGACTAACTTTACTATTATCATACTTGTTGTTTTAAGCAATACTAATATAATTGTAATTTTTTTAATCTGGGCTTATCACAGGAGGTCGATTGGAGACTATGGTGGTGGCGGTTGTGGTGGTGGTTAGACATATAGAAATGAACGAGAGGGAAGAGATGAAGGTTGTCGACGATAGAGGTTGCTAGCGTGTCCAGAGACTTTATGCGAGGGTTGGTTGTAGGTTAGTGGAGACTTCATATCAAAGACGATGACAGTGGATTGATCAAAGGAGGTGATCAATGGGGGTGGTTTTAAGGTTACTTTGTAGGGGTGGCTTTTCTTGGTTTTGTTAAACCCAAAAGTGATGTATTATGTTATTATATATATTATTATTATTAATTGTTAGGTGTATTTTAATCATTCTATATCAACTTAATAGAAAACTTAATGGTCAACCACACCACAACCCAATGGTTATACAATTTGGCAAATAATTAGGAACAAAGATGTAATTTTTTAAAAATTAAGACCAATACTGCAATATTGGCATACACAAGGACAAACCATCTAATTAACTTTTCATCCCTATTTTAAGTATTTTTGGTTGCGAATTCATTCAATTAGACACTTAATTATTTTAAAATTTGATATTTTTGTGAAAAAAAATAAAAATTTGGTGAAGCTTTTAGGAGAAAAACTCTCTAGCATGTCCATGTTCATGTTGAACAAGCTGAAAGTTCTGTTGATCTTTTGCTGAACATGCCCGTGTTACTTATGAACATGGCTATATTCGACACAGATTTGTGATTTATACGCAAATCTCCCCCATTTGATCCATATCCAACTTTTTGCACCAAACCCTAGTTAATTCTCTTAGGTGATTTTGGGCAACCTAGATTTGTGATTTATATGCAGTTCTCCCCCATTTAATCCATATCTAACTTTTTACACCAAGCCCTAGTTAATTCTCTTAGGTGATTTTGGACAAATCTTTAAAGATTCAAGGCTAGAATTGAAGATAGAGCACTTTCAAAAAGGAACTAACATATTGACCATTTCCACTCTATTTGGTTTGAATACCTTTAGATCTACTATGAGTTCTTATATGTTCTTGAGTTTGTGTGTGGTTTTTGTAAGCCTATAGACTATACTCTTATTATCACTTGGATTCGATGATATTTAGCATGTTTTAACAAATTGTACGTGATTCTTGTTGTTGTTTAAATTAATGTCATGATGAAAATTGGTTATTTTTCAATGATTATTTGTGTTGTTCTAGTTTGATGAAATGCTTAATCTTATGGATGTTGTAAGTATGTTATGTTGAAAATCTCATGTCTTTACAACACTTATGCATACGATTGCATCTTTTGTATGCCATAAATATCTCTTGTCATTGGTTATGAATTATTTTGTAATCGTTGTATGATGTTTATGAGTTGAAGAGTAATTATAGTTTTGTTTATTTTACATAAGTTGAGTTGGTTATTATGTGTTTATCGTGTTAACTTTCCAAAGAATCATGGAGTTAGATAACCGTGACGAGTATTTTAATTAATCTTTCACAATGACATAATTACATCATTAGTTCCTTATGACATAATTTTAAAAGAGCTATATGTCTAGATATTTTTGATGGGGGTTTAGGCTACTTTCATAATCATATGTATAAAATGATCTCATCACAAGTTTGTGCTAGTTTTTTTTGATATGCCAAGTGGAGTCAAAGTTCAAGAAATATCTTTAATTGATTATGTGTATTCGTCTTTATTTTCTTGTTTTGTTAGTTTAACTTGCTAATAATTTTAAATTAATTTTAATATATTCATAAGTGTAAACTCAATTGATGGGTTACATAATGACGATGATTTAATATTGGGAGCCATTGTGTTCAATGATCAATACTTGATTCTTAGAATGACAAAAAGGGAAGAGATGGTCAACATGAAAGTCAAATTAGGGGGCTAAGGTTTGGGATGAAAAGTTGGTTGGGACATTGGTGGTGGTGGTAGTCGAGGGTTATAGTCCCTGCTTAATATGCAGGGGTTAGTGTGTGTGTTCCTGAGAGAGAATAAGGAGAAAGAGAGGAAGGTAGAAAGAGATGTAATATGCTTTTTTACTTAAACTAGTGTTTTAACCCGGACGCGCGTTGCGCGTCTTAAAAACGGGGTAAACCGAGGCTTAGATTTACGTTTCCATCATCATAGCCACTACCTAACAGTTTTTATCGGAGCCAGAGTAATCATTAAACCGATACCCAGTTGCGGTTGCACACTGAACATGGATGCAAAACCAAGGTAACCAGCACTGGTTTTCATATAAACTCACAACTGAACCAAAAGCAGTGGTCTCAGACGAAGACTCGTTCGTCATCATCGACACCAACGAACAACAAGTTCACAAAATAATACGATCATCAACCGACAATACTTTCTAGTACATGCATAGCAACAATTGAACCGATAACCGGTTGCATAACAAAAATGGATGCAGGAAAAAGCAACCGACACCAGTTTTCATATAAAATCACAGGTTAACCAGAGGCAATGGTCTCAGATGAAAACATGTCCATCATCATCGATATCAACGAACAACGGTCTCGAGTAAGCATATGCTTAGCATCATCAACGTCAACAATGGGGATACGAAAGGCCAACAAACCCACCGCAACCATAAAAAAACGTGGCAGATCTGAGATCGAGGCTACCTCAAGCAAAGATGCAAGACCTACATGCAAGTGATCAAACCGACATCACCCCGAAAGCATCGATGACATGCAACCAACCGCACTGGCATCACCACCGAAAGCATCGCCGGCGGTCACTGACAACCAAGCTAAACCACATTGCTACCGACTCGAAAAACATGTCATCCGACCGCACCGGCATCATCACCGAGAGCATCGCCGGTGGCCACCGACAACCTAGCAAAACCACATCGCTACCGACCCGAGAAACCATAAATTTTTTGCTAAAATTGCATATATGTGCAAGAGGGCCGAGCTAGGGTTTCGTTGGGGAAGAACAGATGCAAATAGATGTCGTGAACTATTGTTGGCTCAGGCTATAGCAGCCGCGACACCGCCACCGCCACCGCCACCGCAACCCTTAGAAATCGAAAACCTCAACCAGAGGCGCAACTACCACCGACGTATGCGGTTCCCTCCGCAGCTGCTGACTATTACAGGGGGGTTGGAAACCCAACACCGCCGACCGAGAATAATGGTGCAGGCGGAAGACGGTGGTGATGCAGGTGGTCCCCATTGTCACGGCCACCAACCCTACCTCAACCGTAAATGGGAGGCCGAGCGGGGCTTGTCTCCACCACCATCGCCATCACAAACCACGTAAAGGGAAAGGTAGGCAGGAGGCGAGAAAATGGGGACCAAATCGGCCACTACCGACGTCGCCGCCGGCACCGGCACCACCTCCACCGCCATGGCCATAAAACCACGCTCCACCTCGTTCTCTCTCTCTCTCTCTCTCTCTGCCCACGGTTTTAACCTTATGGTGTTATCAGAGCACGCATATCAATCTTGTATAGTATTAAAATCCCTAAAATACCCCAAAGCATGTGAAGGAACAAAAACAAACTTTAAAAACATCTGTGGCCATACTACAAAGAAACCAAAAGTAACTGGTGATGAAATTGCTTTTTTCTTATATAGTATAATATATGTACTTTTTGTTATTTGTAATACTTAGGGGGTATTTTGAACAAATGACATAAATTTTATAGAAAATTAGGAGTTAGTTAAATGAACTAAAATTACAAAAATAGTAACCATAGTGTGCCATATTCAAGGTTTAAACTTTTGAACTAAAGGGACAATCAGGGACAATCAGGGACTAACCATACGGACGAAAACAAAACATAGTTATAAATTTTATCTAGTGTGTTATCTTTCATAGTTATGATATATAGCTTGATTAGGTTTCCTTTGTACTATCCTCGTTGTATGTTAGTTTATTTACTTGATAAGTGATGCATTTTACCTTACAAGGTTTATTTTTATAGAAACTAAAGAGACACATACATAAACATCATATTCGAACAAATGAGACGCACATACTATATATTAACAAACACGTACATTCAAACAGTAAAACATTGGCTTAGGATTTGGAAGATGTATCTTTTACAAGTTTTATTAATGGATATAACAATGGTTCTATTTCATTGCATGCTTGATTCAAATTCTGATTTTCTTTGTAAGTTTAAGTTCCAATTTTCCTTGCAAATTGCTGGTTTTAATTAGAGTGTGATAGATCGTGAATGGACGTTTATGGGTCTGAATTAGGGTTGGGACTTTGAATTCGAGTTGTGTCATTAAAGATGGTGTTGATGTGACGAAGTTGACTTGCACTACAAGAAATAAGGGCTATGGTGACGACATTTGTCGTCATGATAAGGTCAATTTGACGTTGCCTTAGAACTAGTCATCGCAGCTTTGTCGCTATAGCCCATTTTTCAGTTGTCGCCAAAATCCTAGTCGCCATAAAGGTCTATCCCGATGACAAGTTGTCACCACAGAGTTGTCGGCAAAAAAATTTCATGTTATATTTTATTTAAAAAGTGATTTTATTTTCTAGTCTATGGCGACGATATAGGTCCAACAGTTTTTTTATATTTAAATAAAAAATTAAATTAAAATTGAAAAAACCTATGATGAGGATATTGATGTGGTGTTGTCTGGTACTAGTTGTATTTGATCAATGATGAGTTGATGATCGATCAAAAAAGGATGATCAATTAAAATTAATGACATATCGTATGTGAAACAATAAAAAAGATAAAAGTTGTTATAATAAATTATAACATTTGAAACATATTACACACTATAGCACTTAATTAAGGTAGAGTTTATTTCACGTTAATATTATTAACCCCGTCATGTTTACATTATTTTATTATTTCCACTCGTGGTTACAGCCACAAATATAATGCCAAATGACCCGTCGCGATTCATAATACACTATTACTCTTGAGTGATGCATAAATAATGATCGTACTTTTTGCATTATCTTAATTGATTAATATCATGAAAATCTTTCAGCGTCAACAAGATCATCTTTAGAATATAAGATATGCCGACCACCAATAGAGTAAATAAATTAAAATAACCACATAAAGTTTTAAAGTTAGAACTAGGGTTTGAGTGTATAGAGTAACTTTCTCTATGGTATTGGCCATTTTATTTAATTGGTAATTAACTTTTCTAATTACGTACTTCAAGCAATTCTTATGAAATAATAAACTTGATTTCTTTAGAAGTGTGGGGTATTAATTTTAAGACTATTGGCATTTCTTGAAATGCCAAAATATGTTATATTTAGTATCTTAAATAACTTTCTTCATGGATTATCCTGCTTCTTTAAGGAAAAACCTTTCTTCATGGATTATCCTATTAACAAAATAATCTTGCGATATTTAAATTGATAATTTGTATATGTTATATATTTATATGTAAAAAATATTTTTCTATAAAACCGATCAAATAATAGAAAGCGAGAAAAAGAAAAATAAAAGAGGTAATCCAGGGACAAGATCTTAGTCACCTAAAGTTTGCAAATTATTCAATGTCTAATCTCTTTCATAGATAATTTGTATATGTTATAGATTTATATGTGAAAAATATTTTTCTATAAAACCGAACAAATAATGGAAAGCGAGAAAAAGAAATAAAAGAGATAATCCGGGGACAAGATCCTAGTCACCTAAAGTTTGCAAATTATTCGATGTCTAATCTCTTTAATCTACTATTAACTTTGTTTTAATTAGATTCCACTCCTAATATTAAATTTTGTCTACAACTAATACTTTTAGACAGATTCATTTAAACATTACATAGATATACTTCTAACCTCTTTTATCATAATAACTGATTTTAGTTTGATGAAATAAATTTTCACATTTATTAAGTGGAGGAATTGTATTGAAACTCTATTTATAAAAGTATTAGCATCAATATTTAAAAAATCATTTTTGTTATCTATTAATTAAAATGGAATGTGACTAATTAACTTGGGTTATTACACTAGTTACATGCTTAGTTAATTAATAGTCTAATCATAGGCCCATATCTTGCTAATATGCTTAATAATGATTGCATCTAAAGATAGAATATTGAATAATAGATGTTGTTCAACGAGAAAAGAAAATATTTTTGATATTGTTACTGATAAGATGTGTTAACCTATTTGTAGGTAAGCAAACAAATATATTATTTAAACAAATTAACAAATGGGCAGTGCCATCCAACATTTAGTTCAATGTCAGGGATGGAGTGGCTTCGTGATGGCAACGAGAGTCAATATTGTGGTTCACAGTATCGAGAATGAACACCACCTCACCTCCGGCACAACAACATGGTTGAATGAGGGTGGTCACGAACACGGCAAAGATTACCATTGGGCCATCCATTGGCCAGAGGTCAATATAAGATTTTATTATTTACCTATAAAACAAAACAATTTAAACTATTTTGTATACATTCTTATTTTTCAAACTATTTTCTTATACATTCTCAACTTCAAATTATTTACTTAAAATGGATTCATAATCAGGTATGGTGTTTTCATCATCAACTCGGACAAGCTTTTTGATTGTCCATTTGACGAGTATAGTGTTTTATCATTAACAAATATGTATGTTATTAATTATTATTTAATTAATATTTGATTTTAATTCATTATAACTAGTGATTTAAATCGGCGCACATTATAAACGGGACAAATAAATGCTCAGATTCATCATCATAGCCAAAGGTGAAAAGTCTTAGACGCAAACATGCTCGTAATCATCGACATCAGACATTCAAAGGCGACAGAAACACCAAAGGCAAGCAATAGTTTCACCGATCGAACAACATCGCATCACCAACATACAGACATGAAACAAAGTAGAAGACGATCCAGATGGTACTAATTAGATATTGGCTCAGAACCAGTTCTTGGTTGCGGCTGCATGCCAAAAATGGTTGCCAAGCCAAAGCAACCAAGATCATTTAGGGAAAATCATCACAGCCCTAGTTTCAACCCTTGGCTTAGATCCGGCTTCTCATTGTGGCTGCAAACGAAACGTGGTTGCCACGCCAAGACAACGATTTTTTTTCTCGAAATCATCACAGCCATGCTATTATATCCCTAAACCAGAAAAATCAGACCGAACCATGAAACCAACTACTCATTACATCTGCTTTTTGAACATTTAGGTTCATATAAGTGGATGATGTAATACTGCATTGGCTCAGACCCTGTCACGATCTCAGGCTACAAACCATCTACACATTGCTGCCACACCAGGACAACATGATTTTGGTTGGACCATCATTGCCAACGAACCTCCTGACATAACCAATAATGCACAATCTCATAAATTGAAGCCAACACGAAACAGCATAGCGACAAACATAGCTTTGGCTCAGACCTAGTCACTGCCCCTAGCTGCAGACTATCTACTAATGGTTGCCACGCAAGGACAACAACTTGTTTTTGGTTAGATCACACAGCCAACAAACCACCTAAAATTAAGCAACAATCTGTGATCCAACGAATCGAAGCCACCAACATCAGGCACATTCATGAACACATGGAAAACCAAATTCAATATCATACTAAAGAACAAACTGAAAACCCAAAACAGTATCGTATGCTAGAAGATCATCATCATAGACTATTAACATTCACCATAACCAACATCAAACATTAGAGGTATGTAAGAATCAAAAAACGAAAACCCTAGATGAAGAACCAGAACCGAATCACAATTATATACCGATCTTTGTTACCTACAAAGCAATAACTACTGTGCATTCAGGGCATCAGGAGTGATTAGAGAAATAGCAAGTACAACAATGACTGCCCAAAACGAGAAACGACGGCATCGACCGGCCCACCATCACCGCCTAGGGTTTGGAAAACAGAGCAGAGATGACCGTAGGCAGCTCCGGCAGCAATGGCGGCATCGGCCGCACCCACACCATCGCCGGCCGACCATCGCTGCCTAGGGTTAGGAAAACAGGGCCCAGAACAACAATGGTGGCGGCGAGTAGCTGAAGAGTACAAAGGCGAATGTAAATGTTACAGGAAACAGGCCACCAAGAACGCACCAGCTACACCAGCCGACACCCTTCACGAAGGGGTTCTCTCGGAGAATAGACACAACGAAAACAATTGCCCTAGACAGAACCACCTCCACCATGCCAAAATACTACCGCCTCCACCTATCGAAACCATCATGTCGTACAACCGGTGGAAGTCGGAAGGCCAATGACGTCGGCGGCGGAGACAACCGTCGTAAATCTGAGAAAATGAGGGCATTCCCCTTATAAAGAGGTAAAGGGGGTAAAACGCAAAAGAGGAAAGATGTGAGGGCAAAATCAGAAAACCACGTAACGAACTGCTCATTCCATCTGCTCTTTTAATATATAGGATAACTAGATTCAAAATTAATTTAAATATTGGATGAAAGAATGAGGAGAATTATGGGTATTTCTATATGAACAAGAGTAATGGGAGTTAGTGAGGCCGAGATGAAAAACTGATATGACACCTACGAGTGTGAGAACACGGAATCATTTTTCTCTTATATATACATATATATGTATATATGATATATATGATGTAGAAAAGGTAAATTAGAATAAAAAGGTTATCATAGTATAACAATAACAAAAAATTATGTTGTTCCACAATAAAAACGAATAAAAATAGAATGGTTTAACAGAAAAATGAAGTAAAAATATCAACTAATGAACAAAATTGATAAAATATATAAAATTATGTTGCAATAATACGTAACTAGACACAAAACATTTAAACTTAGAAACTAATTGTTCATAAAGATATAAATACTTCATTGTATAGTGCTATTGAATGCTATAAAAAATGGGTAAAAGCCATAACAATGGATGGTTTTAAAAAATAAACATTACCAAAAATATGAACAATGTCATAAATTTTAAAATTAATTAAATTGAAAATGTAATTTTGAAAGAAAATATGACAAAATCTTTTATTTTAATAAAACAAAAAGTTATTAACGGTAATATTAAAATTAATAACTTAATCATTATTTGTTAACATAATCAACAATTTCTTATAAGAAAATATGTCAAATAATTTAAAAGTAATAAGTGATTATAAATATAACATTCATTGTAATTGATATGAGTTAAGAGTTTCTATATTCATTATAACTCAAGATTGAAGTATATAACGACATGTGACAATGCAAATATGACACTTAGGTGGACATAATAAAATGAACCATGTATACTCAAAGTTAATCTTTTATTACAAGTTATAGATAGATTTATGTTAAATAAGTTAGTGAAAAATTGAACAATGACTTTAAGAGTTTAAAACTCATGTTTTTATATTTATTTTAATAACTCAGTTTAGTCAACGAGACTAATGAACTTTAAGAACAACTACAAGTGAGGTGAGATGAGAGTTTAGTAATAAAATTTTATTTTGTTAGGAAAAGCTATGACGTTCACTTGAATATGGCAAACTTTGAGGAAAAACAAGAGATTCTTTACATGGTTAGACAATAAAGCTATAGCTTATAATATTCGGAATAGAGAGTACTATTGGTTGTTAGTGTATTATGTTAATAAATTTATTTCAGTTTTTGTACGATTGTAAACATAGATTAAGAATATTACACCACCATCTTCATATCATTACCACACCTTCTACTTGAAATCAATCTCCAAGCACTGACCCCGTAACTAGTAGATACCACCACCACCATCATTACATGATACCCATGAACACCACCTCAGAACACTCTTCTCAGTTTCTTAAGAAATCAAATGATGAATGCTAAATAATGTGTTTATGAAAATCAAATGCAAACATTATCTATCTATATAATTTACAACTCTTAGCTACAATAAAACTTTAGATTCTTTTATTTTGACTACATTACTTTTGCAATTTTCATAATGGCTCCCTATTTATCTTCACAATATTCTATGCAATGATTTTGAGATAACTACTTAAAAATAATAAATGGGTTCATCTCATTAAGAATCCATGAATTTCTAAAGTTTGAGGGGCAACAGTTTAGTTTGAGATTTTTTTGTTTTGACCACATGAGCTTAGTTTTTTTTTTTTTACATAATAACCATTTATTCCATCTTTTAATTTTTAAGTTAACATTCTTTTTTTCTTTACCACATATTTTCATCTCCTCTTCTCACGATAACCACTACCGATCAGAATAATAAATCATGAACTTTGGTTAACAAATCAAGTATACGTTGTGTGAGTTCGAGACCCAGTATGGCCTTTTGTTACAAAAAATTTTATTTGTATATATTTTTTTGGGGTATCTACTGTTTCGTTGATATTATTTCTTTTGTTCCATTTTCTTGATGTCTTGGGGTTTCACGTCGTAGTGATAGCTGTCATATATGTTTTGTATTCGCGTTTTGATATTTGTGTCCATGCCATAATATCCCACGCAATGTGCATGTGGAATATTCCTACTAATATTAAAAACTCATCAAACAAATAAGATAGATAAAACAAGCAAATCAACGTACCCAACATACACTCACTCATATAGCATAGATTGAAGGAGATTGGATGAAGGCAAACCTTATACTTATCATATGAGAGAGACTATAGGGATACTGTAAGGGAACCCCTAGCTTAAAGATCAAAAGGAACATGCTACACAGAAAACAATTTCACATTCTAACAACACATAATTAACACAAAAAATTCTATTAATATTGGAATAATAAAAGAACAAGAAACATACCCATCAAATAAAATTTTTAGCTAAGTTATATGGAAACTAAATTTCAACCCTAAGATTACATGCATTCCTATATTTAAATGTGTATTTGTAAATGTAAACTAAGGCACCCCTAAGACAAAAAGTAATGGTCTATTTGGTATGACGTAATAAAATGAACGATAAAATGAAAAAGATGATTGAATGAAATGAGCAAAAGAATGAAATAAAATATTACTTCTCTATTGTCCTATTTGATTAACAGTAATAATAAAACAAATCATTATTTTATCTTGTTTGTTTGATAGGAAAAGACGAATGAATGAAATATATTGGTGGTTGCTGGAGGTGGTGGGTAGTGTTTAGAGAGAATGAGAGTACTTGCTTAATTGACAATTTCATTCCATTGACCAATAAATCATATATTTTTTTCATGCCTCCACAATGATCCAATCCATTTTTTTGATCATTCCAGCATACAAAACACTACCTAAGACTTATCTATAACTAAACACACACTTAAAATTAAAGACATATTTAGAATTGAATGTACGTCTAAAACTAAAACAACCTAAATGAAAGACAGGTAACATCTATAACTATCACTATGGGCAAACCAAGTGACATTCACATAACACTAAAATAATAATGGAACACAATCTACAACTACAACAAAATACATCCTAAGTCAAAATTACAAGCTAAGACACGATGCCCCATCCTATACACTGTCAACACTCCCTCCTAGAAATCACTAGCCTTTATCCAACATCTTTTAGAGCTCATATCACTGATCATGCTCTTAGAAAGGTTAAAATCTAGCAAATACTTGCCTAATCTGCTCTTCCATGTTAGTTTTTGTCGGCTACTTTTCGCACCTAATGTGATGTTTTTCACTATCCTAACTATTGTCTTGATCTGTCTTCTCCTCACTTGCCCAAACCATCTTAATCTCTCATCAATTATTTTCTTAGAGATGCACTTTATCCCTAATTTAGCCCTAAAAGTATACATTCTTTGTTCGATCCAGCCTTGTGTACCTACACATCCATCTCACCATCCTTATTTTCGCTACCTTCAAGTTCTGTGCCTACTTCTTCGATAATGTAAACACATATATATCTTTAATATTTTACGCATAGTTGTTTTTACTTTAAGTAATGATCATCACCTTATAACTGACTACATACATAATAGGCAAGTGTACCTATCGTATTGTATATTAGTATAGTGTTTATGCAAAATTCGGATATCAAACTATGGATACATATCTTCTAATAATAAACCTTCATTACTATATAACTGATCAAATAAGGAGTGATCAAATAAGGAGTGATCTGTGAATATTTAAAGTAACAGGAAATGACTAAAAATTTTACTAAACAATGAGAGAATACAATAATGAAGATAAAAATCAAAGTAAAGATATCATTTAGACTTTGAATCAACTTAGCAGTACGATATTAACAACCACAACTCAATGTGAGATCATTTAAACTTATAATACATGTATGTGAATTAGACTCCCATCAAGGTTACCTAATTGTATAACGTGTATAACGACTAGAACCTCTTGAAAACCACATGCCTAGCACAATCGGTGATTTACTTAATCTCGTTGGTTAGTAGATTATAAATAATTCTTATGAGTTTACTTGCAATGGATTCTCATAGTCATAAAATATCATTTATATGCTAATGACAAGTATATGACGATTAATACACAAATTTTGTACCGTCTCATATGAGGTTGCCAACAAACACAGATGCAGGATCTATGTCCATTGTGAGAGACCGCCCTACGTACATTTTCTTTCTCCATTTGGATATGACTAAATCCAACAATACACTTACCACCTCTAGGTTTGTGGTTTTGAAAACAATGTAATGCATTTAAGAATGAGGATGTTTGTTTGATATTTATGGTAGATGTCTCCGAAGGATGACTGAAAAGAGGCCGGTGGAAACGTATTCCCACCACCAACACCTTAAAAGTTTAGTTTAAACCTCATGTGAATCTTATGTTAATGAATTCTATAGAAATACCGATGGAATACTCGTAAGAAAACGTTCCTGCTGGCAAACACTAAAAAAATTTTAGGCAGAAGCTTGTCTACGTTAGAGCCATTCAAATAGCTCGCGTTCCGTAGCTCGCTCGAAACTCGCTTGAAAAAACTCAAAAAAAACTTGCTCGAAATGGGTTGGCTTTAAAGTGAACTGAATCAAGCCAACTCAGTTTGAAGACGAGCTGAACTCAGGTCGATTCGTGAGGAGCCGAGCCGGCTCGGTTTAGCTCGCTTGTAACATATATAATTGTATTTATATATAAAGAATATAATATATACATTTATCTAATTTTTATGTCAAAGTATTAAACTATAATGTTTGTATTGAATTATTTCATGTGATACTTTTATATATTTATATATTAGAATGAATTACTCAAACATATTTGAAATTTATTTATTAAAAGCAAACTACTGGTTATTATGTTCTGTTATGGGTTTTGTTTGTTCGATTAAATAATGATGAAATTATTTGTGTTTTGTTGAAGTCGAACTTAGTTTTTTTAAAGTAATTTATATTTGTGAAACTTGATATAAACTAGTTATAAGTTATGTACTATTTTGAATTTATTTTGCATTTGATTTTTTTAATTGTGTTTATGAAATTAAAACCAAGCCAAAACAATCCGAGCCGAGCCAGCTTGGTTAAAAATTAAGCCGAGCTCGAGCCCAGATTTCCAGCTTGGTTTTAAAATCGAACCAAGCCGAGAAGGGCTGGCGATTTCTGACACGAAACTGTTAACACGACACGACACGAAAAGAAGTTAACAGGTTTCGTGTCGTTAACATGTCGACACGTTAAAAACACGATAAAAATCGTGTCTTAACAGATCAAACACCTGTTAACCTGTTAACGCACATGTTAAAACATGTTTATATTTTTAGCTTATTAAAAAAATATATATATATATATATATATATATATATATATATATATATATATATATATATATATATATATATATATATGATATATGTCATTATTTTCATGTTTAATTTAAAAGACTTATCCCTTGCACAACCGCTTCAATCGAGTACGACTATCACAGTACCGCCGACCGAATCTCCGGCCTCCGCCTGAGCCCTATTCGTACTCCGTATATTACCTTATTAAACTATGTTATCGGTTAAAATAGACTTTTTTATTGACTTTTGTTTCAAAAATATCAAGGATTACATGCTAAAAATTATGGTATATTCAGAATTTTGATAGATTTCAGTCAATTTTTGTTTCACTAAATATATGATTTTTATCGTGTCTATTAACAGATCTTATCGTGTAACCTGTTTCTAAACAGGTTCGTGTTCGTGTCTGGAAAAATGACACGATTAGTTACCGTGTCGTGTTCGTGTTAGCACTTATCGTGTCCGTGTCTTATCGTGTTCGTGTCTTATCGTGTCGTGTCTGATTTATTATGCCAGCCCTAGAGTCGAGCTCGAGCTTGCCCTGCCTCAGCTTGGTTCTGCTCATGAACAACCCTAGTCTACGTAGGTAATCCCCTGATAATCCATCAAAAATTACCCTTGGATATATCTAGGAATGAAATATTGTTAATGGTTTAATTAATCTACCGGTGATCTTTCAGTGATTATCCACTCATATTTTCATATTTTACTTTTACATTTTATTTTTGTATTATTATGGCATCCATCGATAACCATGTTTGTTGTTGTTGGTGCGTTTTTTAATAATGTGTAAAATTTTGAGTGAATTTGATACAATAAATTATGGGAGTTTAATTGATTATAAACACTAGGGTAAAGCTTCTTTATACTAATTAAAAGTGCAACAAATGCTAGTACCAATTTGAAACCTTAAATGTCACTTATTTATAAGGGTGGAATATTTCTATTGAAAATGTATGGTCGAGCCATGTTAAACTAGTACACCACATCAATGTTACCTGTGTTCTGTATCGACTCTATGTTTTGTTATAATCTTTGTAACGCAAATAACATTTTAGATGTCAAGAAAGTATTCTAAAGGATTATTTCCCATGAGATTTTGGTTTTTAAAACATTTGTGTGACACCTACTAAACTTATCAACACTTGTGTGTCAAGATGTACATATATTCGTTCTAGCGTGTTAAACCATATTTATTGTTTTGATAATTGCATGTCACAATCATTAACACCACTCCCTAAAACTATATCAAGGACCCAGATTTGATTGGAAAAATGGATGTATTTTGTATGGGGTCTTGCTGGGGACACCGCAGGTATTTTTAGGGGGAGACCGGACCTAACCGTCACGGTTAGGCTTAACTGTGAGAGTTTGACGCCTAACCGTGACGGTTTGCCCAAACCGTGACCTCTAATAAAGAGACACGGGTCTGAGAAAGTACACTGGCAAAAGTACACGGATAAAGAGGCAAGGGTGGAGTAGAAACCGTCACGGTTTGACCTAACCGTGACGGTTAGTGGACTAGGTAATTAATGTACGAGGTAAAGTTCCTTGATTTCCGGGTACCAAACACCTTGAACCGTCACGGTTTGGCCAAATCGTGACGGTTTCTACTCCAGATTTCTCTATTTATCATGATTTCATGCAACCAACAATCACGAAACATAACGAAAGAAAATTCATCGTCCCAAAAACACATACTTTGAAAACAATGTCGGGTTTGGGAGATCATTATCAAAAGCCGAAGCTTCCAGATTTGAATGAGGAGCCACCTATCGAAGATTCAAACCAGGTTGAAGGAGTGTTTATTTTTATTATAAATGCTTATATGAAATATTTAACCATTACCTTTTTAAGGAATATTATATATACGGGACTCACCCTTCGTGGGGGGCGGAAGAAACCAACCCGTCGAACACATTTGCCGAAGATGCGTACAACTCATTATTCGAACTTACGGGTTACAGTTAAGGGTACAGACATCCCCCTTACCATTCTTACGAACTTGCCTCGAACCCGTACCACTCACAAACAGAGCTAGATTACGGACATGCCCCGAACCCGTATCACTCACAAATAGAGCTGGATTACGGACATGCCCCGAACCCGTACCAGTCAGAACCAGAAATTAAGCATGTGTTAGATACTTTTAATGGGAATGACACAGATGAGAGTGACGGTTCGGTTCACCTCAAAGAAAATAATGGGGACACCGCGCAGCATGATGGGGATGATGATCGGATAAGAAAGGCTACGGTTTCTTATAAAACCTGACAAAGTATGAAGTCTTTTCATTTGTTTGTTTAAATTATTTACTTATTTGTTTTATATATTGTTTTTTATGTCTTGCTTTATAATTTTTTCAGCATTTTGATTCTCGTGAGGACTTGGAGAAGTGGGCTAAAATGAGAGGACGCAAGCATGGGTGCGTCATTGTGGTGGGTCGGTCACGGAAAAAGGATGTGGAACCTTTATGCAATCGTAGCGGTGAACCTAAATTCACTGGCACAAGTAGGCGTACTGGGAGCATAAATAAAGGATGCCCCTTTAAACTCCTTGGGAAGTACGTGGGAAAGAGTGACAGTTGGATGTTGGAGGTGAGAAACGAGACGCACAACCACGATCATGTCGTGTACGAGGAGGGCCACGCGCATCTTAGTAAGATGACCGCCGAAGAAATTGATCTTGTCGAGAAGTTACATAGGCAGCATGTGCGGCCATGACACATCCATTCCGCCATAAGGGAGCAGTTTCCCGACAGCGCCTGTGTTGTTTAGGACATATACAATCTGATATCGAAGTTTAGGGCTGAGGGGAAAAAAGGCACGACACCAATGCAGGAATTTGAAAACCTTCTTGAATCTAAAGAGTTCGTGTATGAAACACGGAAGAATCCAGCAACTAAGGCCGTGGAAGATGTTTTCTTTTGTCATCCTACCTCGTACAAAATGTGGCGCGCATTCTCGAACGTGATGTTGATAGACACGACGTACAAGACCAACATGTACAACATTCCGTTTGTTCAGGTTATTGGCGTTACGTCGACGTCGTTTTGTATTGCGCACGCATTTATATCGAGGGAACGACAGGACAACTTCACATGGGCATTGGAGCAGATCAGAGTTATGCTCGACGGGTGTGTGGAGCCCCGCGTTATTATCACAAACAGGGACCTGGCCCTGATGAGCTCGTGTGACACAGTGTTCCCGAGTGCTACTAAAAACTTATGCACGTGGCACGTTAGGGAGAATATCAAGAGAAGGTGGAACATTCTTTTCAAAACCGACATGTGGAAGGATTTTCCATACTGGTGGAAGGTCCTGTGTTCGTCTGCCACAGAGGCATTGTACGATTACAATTGCATGAAGATGGAAGAAAAGTTAAATGAAGATGGTAAACATGGTAATAATTTCATAGTTATTTTTACTCTAATAATGTATTTGTTCATTTTATAAAATTTGTTATTTCTTTCAGAGGTGTGGGAATATATTTGGAATAATTGGTTGGTGCCGTACAAAGAGAAATTTGTTACTTGTTGGATGTACGACCGTCTCAACTTTGATGAATATACAACTAATAGGGTTGAGGGGCAACAGGCCAACTTCAAGAGTTACCTCACAGGGACCAATAATACATTGCACACACTTGTCGGATATGTCTGTGACCTCGTGCGTGGCCAGGAGATTGAAATTTGTAAAACTTTTGAGGTGTCTCGTGTGAAGATTAAAAAGACCATCGACTGCAATTGTTTTCAAAATTGCATTATAAGGTATCTATTTTTTACATTAGCCTCCTGGAATCGGAGTTGACGAAAATGAAAATGATTCAGGAGTCAGGGGGTTCATGTGGACACCAGTTGTCCACGACCATGGGCTTGCCATGTGCTTGTCGTTTGGAGGTATACTTCCGGGAAGGTAATATATTCTTGAAATACATTTTTACCATTGTCACATGATGCATATTTTTCACTAATAATTTAAATTCAAGCATATGTATTCCACTCGATGCGGTAGATCCACACTGGAGGAAACTTGATTTCGAGCCGGCGTACATCATGC